>OU343160.1:45825169-47123040 GCA_910595825.1 Philhelius pedissequus
GAGGTCTTACAATAGGATATACTCTGTGAGTTGTATCCTGAATAATAGTCTTTCATTCATTAGGCTTCGCCAAATTGCGTATTCAAGATTTTGAATAGAAAACACTATGTCCAATCGACTTAATAAATCTGTGAGATATTGTGCAAAGGATCTGTGGATTCTTTTATGTGAGAGTAGTTCGTTAGGTACCAGGTCAATAGTCCATATGATATAATATGTAGGTATGTCTTAATTAAGAACTATTCTTGTTTTATTGCATTTAGTTTCGGTTTGTTCAGGTTGCTGAAAATTATTGCACGCCATCGGATGACAAATCGGATTACGTCCAGGAACTCAATTAGAGTTCATCGGGATATGTGTTGGAACTGACCGAACTAACCGAACTAAATGCATGCCAATGGAAAGCTATTTTACTTTGAATTTATAAATTCAAATTAAGTATGTGGTTTGTATTTTTTGACAATAATTAGGACGAACCGAAATGTCTTCTAAACCGAAATTTTAATAATTGCTTGAAAAAGTACTGCGTGTAATGCTTTGATCTCAGTTGGAGGTGTTAATTTAGTAATCTGACGGTTCCGCTCGCAAAACGTAATCATAACAGTTAGTGTTACCGTTGAAACGAGTCGAAGTCAATAGTAGCCGTTGTTCGAGATTAAAAAATGAATGGTGGTTGATTCGTGATATTCGTTTTGCCTTAAAACTCTTGTGATCATGATTGATAAATTTATATTTCCCTTGCATTGCGTCGTAATATAAAAAGTTCGAGTATTAATAAAAAAAACACCTTCTTATTAACTATGTCTGGCCCAGGACAAAATCTTCCAATTTTAATTATTAAAATTTTAATCTTGTTGGATATAGTTCACATTGTTTTTTTTTTGTCACAAAATCATTGGCAGTCGTGAATAAGAATCCAACATTTTTATTAATGTGTTTTCGTCCCCAGTTCTGTGGGTATATAAGCAATAAAAATAAATATTAAATAAAAGATTTTTAAATTTTAATTTAATATTTAATTCATAAATAAAACTCAGTTTCTTATTCTTTATTTATTTTTATTTATTTGTAACAAATACATTAAGAAATTAAACTCTTATAATAAGTGATGTTTTACATTGAAGTTATAAACAAATTAATGCAAAAGGTATAAAGTTAATATTTAGAACAAACATATTTAACAAATTTTTGAGAAAATAAATAAAAAATGTATTTTAATTATTCGATAATTAAAATAAGCTGTGATTAAAAACTAAGTTTTATTTATGAATTAAATATTAAATTAAAATTTAAAAATCTTTTATTTTACAAAATGTCTACAAAAATAAAAAAGATATGTAGAATTAAACAGTTTTGTTCTTGTCACCTGTAAATCGAACAGCAGTTAGGTGAAAATATAAAAGTTCAAGAACAACATTCCTAGTAAATACAGCTTAATATATTTTTAGAGATTTTAGTTATATATGCAATAGAAATTTAAAAACTAAAAATCTTCCATCCCTTTAAGAAATATTGTATTTTCAAAAATCCAACAACTTTTTTTTTTCGAAAATATTGGTATGCAGGTAATACCTTATCGTCCCATTTTGATATTCCTAACTTCAAAACTAATCTAACACAGTATCTTATATGTTAAATTCTACTCTATTGCTCGCGCTGTGCTTGATCTTATTAAGGGTAGTCAAAACTACTTTATTGAATTCTCAATTTTAAAAAAAATGAATAACCTAATGTATCATGTTTTATCGTTCATTCCTTTTTTGTGTGAAAAAAGTTTTCAAAGTTTAAAATTTTACTAACGGTCATAGAACCGTTTTTTTTTCTTTTCGACTTTCTGATTACCGGCTAAGGGTTAAGAAAATTTCAATCAAAATTATAAAGATGGACTTTCATTTTCTATATTCTAAATTCTATATTGTGACCAAAATTTACAAAACCATTTTTACTTGCGATTATAGGTACTAAATATAAGGCAAGTTATGCATTCGTCGACGAAAAAGTTTTGAGTATAATTGATTTTTTTTCAAAAATCCAAAAGAAAAAAAAAAAATTTCGAAAATTTTAAATCAAGATCCTTAGAGCTGCTTATGCGAAATTCGAAAATCGAAAATATGGCTGTATGACATTCAAAAAACTATTTGATACAATCACCTGAAATGCTTAAGTGGTGCCATGAAATAAAGTCCAATGCAATAAAGTCCAAAACCAAATATTGGACTTTATTGCACTCTTAAGAGCCCAAAAAAGTCCAAATACAAAATGTAATAACATCCAAACTGGCAAAATATTAAGAATAGGCTTGGCTTAAGTTGAAGGTAGAAAAAAATGTCTATTTACCGTTTTTAGTTGCCAATTTTTAATTAAATCCAAAAAAAACTTTGTATACACCCAAACTGGACCCCAGCCCAAATCCTATAACTGGACCAAGCAGGGGGATTGCAGGGCACAGCACGCCCTCCTTACGCGCCGACCTTTTGCCTAAGTTTTCTTCAGAAATAGGCGAATGCAATAAAGTCCAAGATTTGGTTTTGGACTTTAGTGCATTGGACTTTATTTCATGGCACCGCTTAGGTACCAAATTTAAAGAAAATAGCTTTAGCCGTTTATGGAGGCTTTAGATCGTTCTACAGATAGACATACAGCCAGACACACAGACAGACGGATTTTCGGGACCCTATATCATAGTAATATCAAGTTTTATTAAAATCTCGAGTTCGATTTTTTTCCAAATGCCTAACTCGCCCTATAGTACCTATATCGCAAGTAAAAAGAAGAAAGAGAAAAAAGAATTGAATTCTATGAGAACTAACAAACGGTATTTTATCGTAGGAGTGGTGTCACGACTTGAGCCAAATATCAATTATCAACCAATCTTCTCTGGATAAAATCATTTTCAATTTCTTAATTCAATTGGATGTTCAGTACTGATTGACTGCTTACTTGCAGGTGTGAATTCGAACCAAACTCTATGCAGAATTTTGTAAGACTTCCAGTGTAGGCAGCCGTAGGCCTTAATATTACCAATTGACTGGTTGAACAAACTTTTTTCGATGCATATTGCATTTAAAAGAATTAAGGTCTTACAGGCATATAGGTATACACACAATATTCCTACATATAGTTAAAACTAAGATCAACAAAAACTGTATTTATAATTTATTAAATAAAATTGCTTATTCCTGATGATTTTCTCCAACAATTCAATGCAAATTTGATATGACAAGTTTGTTATGAAAAACCATCAAATCAATAACGAACAACATTCAAAACCTCATCTCTTCTGGTTTAACTTTTGATATCTGATGTACGAATCATATTTGAGGTTGGAATCATAAAGAAGCAAATTGTTTGCAAAAGCCAAAAACATTCCAATTAAATATCTTTCAGGGAAACCGACGCACGGCGGCGCATGGGTGTGTATTGTAAACATATACACACGATAGTATAGGTATACATTCTTATTCGAAATATAAGGTCGATATTTTATGCAATTGGATTTGTGTGGAATTTTCTGAAATATGCAGAAAATGAATTTCTTGTGAATCACTTATGTACATATATTTAGGCAAGTATACAAAATTTGCTAAGGATACTTACACGACTTGTTTGTGTGAGTAATTAAGGAGTCCCGCCGACGTTAGTATATTATTTCATTTATCTTAAAAAAAACAAAATATTTCTGTCAATTGTTTCTTTTACAAAAAGTGGGAAAGTATTTCAATTCAATTTTTTCAATTCATATACGAATATAGAGTTCTGTTACATTCCATTGTATACATATGTACAATTGCTTAGATTTTTTTCTTGGGGGGTTGTTGAATTCGAATTTGAGGTTTGCTAACTAATATTTCGTGACATACGTTATATTACATTGAATGTTCATTCAAATGCTAAAATGATAAAAAATAAAAATTTTATTGGAAAACATTCTTAAATATTGTACAGGACTAATTTTTATATTATGATAAATATTTAGCGAGCTTAATGCCGCATTAATCCCGAACTTTTCGCTTAAAATTTCATTGAGTGTGGTCACTGGTTTTCCGGTGATGTGATATTCAAACAACTTTGAAAACCTTAAACGTTATTTTATACAGGGTGTTTTTTAAAGCGTTAAAGAACTTTGATTTTGAACAAAGACATGCAATTTTATTGAAAATCCATTTAAATCAGATACATCCTGAAACCAGTTTTCAAGCAAAAGTTCGGCCATATTTCTTAATGCAAGGCTATACCCTATGGAACTCCACTTCAACGGAACTGTCTAACACTTTTATGTTTTTACTTGCGGTATACATACATCATAGGTACTAGAGGGAAAATTTTGCATTTGCAAAAAAAAGATGATAGAGCACACTAAAAAAAATATGTCCCGTAATTCCGCATGTATGTCTGTCTTTAGGTTGACCTAGATCCTAAACGAAATTTTTATAAACGTTATAAATAATACTGCATACCATGATTTTCGAAAAATATATTTTGTCATTTTTTTTCTTTTTTTTTGAAAATTCAATATTTTGAAAACGGGTCCATAATTTTTTTTTTAATTTATATTTTTATATACATAAAATTATCATACCAACATTGTTTACGTGAGATTTAAGTACTATAGGGCAAGTTTTGAACTTAGAAAAAAAATCGAACTCGAGATTTTAATCAAACGAAATTCCATCTGTATGTGTCTGTTTGTCTGTCTGTATAACGCTCTACAGCTTAAACAGCTAAAGCGATTTTCTTGAAACTTGGTATTTAAGCGTTTTAGGTGATTGTCTAAAATAAATTTTGTAATCGCTTTTTTAGGCCCAAAAACTAGCCGCACTTGCCATACCATTTTTTATACCACCTTGATTATTTCGAAAACGGCTTTGAAGATTTTGATTTTTTAAAAATGTTTGCACTATTTTAGGTTACTCTGAATTTTGGCCAAACATTTTTTTTTAATATTCTGTTATTAACAGTACATGTAATGCAACCATTTTTTTTTTAAATTTTGAACTTTCTCATAAGCGGCTCGTCGGATTTCAATAAAATTTTTTTTGAAAATTGAATGTTTCAAAAACAGGTGAATGATTTTTTTTCTGAAATTTTGTTTTTAAGTTTATATTAATAAATATTTAAAATTGTCATACCATTTTTTTTAATAAAAAAATGTAAACAAAATTTTCGATGTGATTGAACATAAGATAATAAAGTAAATGCGATCCAGTCCTGTATTCCATTTTGTATGTAAAAACGATGCAAACTATTTTTTTCTTCAATTTTTGAACGTTAAATCTTACATTTCGGCACAAGAACAAAGATGAATATGGCTCTTATTCAAAACTCTTCCTATGTACCTAGGTGTCACTGCATCTCGTAAAGAAAATAACTTTACAAACTTTCGTATGTGACATGGTGCTAGGCTCCTAAGATAATATTTCATAAGATGTGGTAGTTTCGTTAAAGCGTCTATATCACAACGATTAAATTTAAAGGACTATTAACTAGTTAAAATGACACTCAAATTTTGTAATCTGATATTTCGCTTGACAGATAAATGTACATAATTGCCTTAAGTTAACACTATTGTATGTTTTTAATAATATAAGCTCACAAATATAATTTCGAAAAAAAAACGTCATTCGTTTTTGAAATATTGAATTTTGAAAAAAAAAATTGAAGGACTTCTTAACCAAAAAAGTCCGTCGAGTAGTTTATAAGAAAGTTCAAAATAAAAAATTGCTTGCATTGCAATACAATAACGAAATAATAATTTAAAAAACTCTTAAAACAAAATGTAGAATGTACTTATAGTAGTGTACATATTTTTTTTTTATAAAAATCGTTAGAGCCGTTTTCGAGATAATTAAGATGGTAGAAAAAATTGTATGGCAGGTACCGTTGGCTATGGGCCTAAAAAACGATTCAAAAATATATTTGAGATAATCACATAAGACGCTTAAATACCAAGTTTGAAGAAAATCGTTGCACAGACGGACAGACAAACAGCGGAATTGCGGGACCCACTTCTTGGTATCATCAAAATTGATTGAAACTAGAATTTGTTTTTTTTTACTAATGCAAAACTTCACTTCGCGCGTCAAACATTCACAAGCGCAAACTTTTCGCATCACTTTGAACGTCAATTGTTCATTATTGCAAAGTTGTATATGCTGATGCGCAAACATTAAACAAATAAGCATCAAGAAATATCGGGATTACTTGTTGATGCTGGTGATCGATTGGTATAAATATGGCGAATGAAAATGAAATTAATGCATTTGAATAATATATCATTTCTGCTTCGCTTTACTCATTTTGTATAAGAAAATATCACTTTTTTAATCAATAAAATCTTTTAAAAGTATTATGTCCGTCGCTCGAAACAAACAACTGTTTTTCATCGTCGAACAAATAAACGATCAGCATCGCATCTGCAACAGATATGTAATCATTAGCATTATAAACAAGCAGTGATGCCAAATCGCTACGCAATTATTTGACGTTTGTGAACTTACTCTATATCGCAAATAAAAATCATTTTTTATTTCAAAATTCTATATTTCAAAAACAGTTGAACGATTTTCTTTTGAAGTTTTGTTTAGATTTATATATCGTCGGTCGGTTCAGTTAATAAAGAGTTTAGTTTTAACATTTCTGTTAAAAAAAATTTCGAAAATATGTCTGAAAAATTTCTATAGATAAAATGTGATTCATTGAAAAATTTGTTTTATAAAATATACCATAATATGTCATTTCTGATTTAAGAATAAGCTTTTAAAACCCAGTTAAATCGTTTGCGTGCTATATTATTACGTCCTGACATTTTTTTCGAGGAAAACCTCAATAGACTGGTTGGTTATCTATTTTGCTGTGTGTTTTTTCATATATATCCTGTTTTCGAAAATTTAGTTTTAATTAAGCTCGGCAAATGTATCAAACGCTCTTGCTGTCACCATCACTCTCAATTTACAAAATTGTCGGATCCTGTTCAGCAAGACTAAATAGCCCTCAACTTAGTCCTATGACAATTAACAGAATATACGTTAGGTCGGTTATTATTTTTAGCTCTCTTAAAAATTCCACCATAAAATATAAAATAATACCTTTAGCTTAACTGCCACTTCTAAAGGGTCACATCAAATTTACCATTTCACGATGGAAACATAAAATGATTTTGGTTTTTTTTTTTTTTTTTTGTTCGCAAATATCAAAAGGATTATGTGTGCTCTATAAAATCACGGTACAGTGGGGAAAAAACTCAAATGCGGTATATCCCAAGGGTAGACACAAAAAAAAAATAATAATAGGATTTACCCCCACAGCAGCACATCGTAGATATAAACGTGGTCGGTAGGTACCTACACATATACACATATACTCGTATAATTCCAACAGCATATAGCCTAAAGGGAAATATGGGATAAGCCAACCTTTTTCAATGCTTCACAGATTCTGGTCGTTTCCGGATTGGATTATGGGTAGGATGTGGAAAAAGTGCCCTAGTGTGTCGGATGTTCTCACTTGAACACTTCTTTTTTTATGTCATAATATAGTCACTTTAAGTGAAAACTATTGTCCTTTGGATTGAAAAAAAAAACAATTTTTCACAAAACATAAATTAATCAATTGTTTGGTTATTTTTAAGGACAATTTAGGGTGGTTTTGTTAAATTCTGTAGCCAATACATAATCCTTTAAGCGAAAATACTCACAAATATTTTAGCACACTTTTTTTTTTACAGTCAATTCGAATGCTTTGTTTTTTTTTATGATGTATAGATAGCCGAAGGACAATTGGGAATGCTTTTTTTTTGGTATATCGAATAGCCCTTATTCTGTGGGAATAGTTATAGACAAAGCTTTACCTCTGAGGAATTAAATTTATACAGATTCACATGAGGTATAAAAATCAGAAAAAAAAACCCTCTGAAGGATAACTAGACGCGCATATATTGGCAGTATACACAGGGGCTATAAAAAAGGCTCTTAAGTTCTAAAACCACAACCTAAAATTACTTACCATTTGAGAGTAGAAAACAAAAAGGAAAGAGTTTTGGAAATGTCAGTCTAAAGTAAATATTGGTTAGGTTTTTAAAAAAAATATTTTTTTTGTGACCCAGACATACATACTTACATACATAAGTGGCAGTATGAAATATATTTAAGAAAAAAAAAATAAAGAATACTCCTGAAGGGCAGGGGAAAATGTGAAAGCCATGTATATGTATACAAATATCATTACCCAACCCAAAGACACAAATGGCTCTATTGTGTGTGTAGTTAAAACTGAATATGAATTATTTATTTAGTTCCTGTTTTATATTTAGTTAAGTAAGGGCCTTAGACACACCTAAGAGCTTTTTTCGAAGCTTATTTAGCAACATTTCTTAATCGGACAGTCAAATACAGAGGAAACAAGTTCTAGAATGGCATTCTTACATTTTGATGGAGTAAATTTTATGAGATTTAATTTTTTTTGGAACCCATTAAATCATATTAAAGATGTTTGGAAACATTATTTCAGCAAAACTGCAAAGAAGGCTTTTTTACCAAAACAAAATACTCTGACGTGAAAACGAAAACGCCAGTATCATTTCTCCCCTTAATGATTCAACCATAAACACTTCCAGAAATGCCCAATTTCTGGCGTAGTATCGGCGCCAGGAAATTAATCCCAAACATTTTGTACGGAGTGGCGTTTTTTTTTGCTCACGAAGCAACAGTTTTCATAGTAAGCATTCCTCTTGGACGGTTATTTCCTACATTCTTAGAGACTTTTTTTTGCCTCAATATTTGGAAAAAATCACAATGGAATTATTTCATTCTTAAATTTACGGAGTTATATCATTTTCATTTTCCTTTTTTTTCTGCAGCTCAATTTCGAGATTTTGATTACGATGATGAAAAGCATGGGTCTCTTCACGATCCTACCATCTAAACGGATAAGTGGATATTCTCCAAACTTGGTACATAAATTGTTTTATCGGTAACATATGCCCACAGGTTTTTACCATTTTTTCTTAAGACCAAAAATAACTCTACAAGTCATACAATTATTTCTACCATAATTTCTTAACTATCTCGAAACGGCTCTAACGATTTTTATATACAAAAATATGTGCACTACTATAGTCATAGTCAGCATTTTTTAAATGTGGTTTTAAAATTTAATACATTAAATATGTACTCAAAATTACCATAACAAATTAATTTTTATAGAAAAAGAATAAAGACTTTGGTATATAAAATTTTGTATTTGGTATATAAAAAAAATATGTAACTAAAAAAACAATTCTTAAATATATTTAGCATTTAACTAAGAATCTTGTGCTTACAATGTGATCGAGCATAAGAGCAAGTAAGTGCGATCCAGTCGTCCATTTTTCAAATCCACCACAATTTTATTCTCATTTTACTCAAGAACGACTCAATCGGTTTTAATAAACTGAAATCAGTGCATAAATGAAGGGAAAACATACTTTTAGTTTTTTTTTGTTTGAAGAAAAGTTTATTTTTGGGACCTCTACTAGAGCCATTTTTATTGTTATCGATTTTCTGAAAAAAACGGTTAGTTAAATAGTTTTGAAATTTTTTATGAAGAAGCAGCTTCTTAGAAGTCTTAACAGTACTTTAGTGCAAAATTTGTCAATATTTTTTTTTTTGATACAAGAACAAATAGAGTACTACACGGATATTTGAAACTCTGAAACTCCAAGAAATTTCTTTCTTATATCGGAGTTTTTCTTATACCCGAACATCGGATATAAGATCAAAAATTTTGTATATAAGAAACACTGGTATAAGAAAGAAAATTTCTTTTAAGAACTATGAGCAAATGAAAATATTTTGCATGTGTACATACAAAATTTCATGAAAATGAAGTACGCCATACCAACTTTATATGTATATTGAATGTATGTATATTTATGTAAAAATTTCATCTATATATTTTTTAAGATAAAAAGGTTTAATGTTACAAAGTAACAAAAATATACTCTTCTTCAACAAGTAAGAAAATAAAATAAATAAGTCTTCTCTTCAAACAAATTAAATTAACAAATTATTGTGAGTCTATTATTTTGTATTTAACGTCCAAAGACAACCAGCGAAAAGAAGTCAAGCGCAAATGTCAGAATCACACTTGCTTACATTGTTGCATTTGTAAATTTAACTTTCTTTCTTTGAATAGATGTGCAATCTAACAACAATATGTGGGGTTAGTAAAACTACACACAAATGCAAAAACATTAGATTTATCCTACACAGATGCAAAAATATCAGTTTTATAACGGTAATAGCTTGTATGCAAGCATAAATAGCTGCCGAAATTTCCTATATTTGTATTGCTCATCTGTAGTCAGAATATTCGCGGCCTTTCCAATTCTCAGCTGTTATTCCTTTGGAAAGTGGGAACTGGATATATATTCAGAAGGTTTTCGCATAGATTTGTCTCCCAAAGTAATTTCTTATAAGCTTACTTTTTTATTCTTAGAATTGATTTTGGTGTGCTTTCTTATAATAGTGTTTTTCTTATATGCAAGTTTCTTATAAGCGATTAATTTCGAAAGAAATATAAACAAAAAGCCATGGTTTTTCTCGTTGCGTTTCTTATAAGGGAGTTTTTCTTATATGAGTGTTTCTTTTATCCGTAAAATACTGTAATCTTTTTTTTGGAAAACCTAATATTTTGAAAAGACTCAACCGATTTTTTCGAAAATTTCTATTTACTACTTCTTTGAAAATATTTTGAATGTCCGAAAAAAAAAACTATTTTCCTAACACAATAACCAACTATATGAACCTCCCATACAAATGTTAAAAAAGCGTTAAAAATGTTCTCTAAGAAGGCTCCAAAAAAATTTGATACAAACATATGTATGCGTTGTGCAGTCTCGTTTTTAGTAAAAATTATTTTATTTGGCCTAAAACCACTTTTAATATTTTCGACTCTCTCACTATTGGATGTACCGATTAAAATAATTTTTGTTTGTACAAATGCTTCCTTAATGTGTAAATAATATTGCATATTCAAATTTTCATTCAAATTCAATTAAATTTTTTTTTTGATTTTTAGAAATAAATATTTTTTTTAATGAAAAATTAATTTTTATTTTTTCTTACCCAACGCTCCCCTCTGTTTTCAATCATATATAGTCGAAAATCTGCACGTTAAGTCCTTGAACCAAAAGAACAAGGTGATGTAATTTTTTGTTCGAAACAAGTCCTTGGCTAGTTCCAATTACAGTTTTAAAGTTTAATTAGAAAAAAATCAAAGAAAAGCTGAAAACTAAGTCAAGTCGCATTCTGTTGCACCCACAACCCTTTAATTACCTCAAAAAATCAAATGTCCCATATATACTTTAAGATTTATTTCTACCAGCGTGTAATAAATGGTATGTATTGTAAAAGTTTGGCACTTGATCCTGCAATCCATTTTCATTTTACGTGTCAGTTCATTGGGTCGTGTTTATTTTGTTGTTTTTCTTTCTTTGCCTTCTCAATTTCACCGAAAATGTCTGCGGACATTAATTACAATCTCGCCCCATTAACCGCATAAATACAATATGCAATATAACGGAAAACAAGCGAATAAAAGTTTCGCAATCCTTGAGAATCCCACTGTGAAAATATAGTGTTTGCTTTTCCATGCTATTCAACTAAACTGCCAATACATATATTAACCGTAAGCTAACATTGTTAATCGTTTTTCAGATTTATCTGTGGGGAAGTTTTGGGTAGAAAAAAAAATATTGAATTCATCCAAGATGTCTGCAAAGTGCTCCTGAAGGTCAATGGTTAAGATTTCTAGTATTTTGAATGTACGAGTAATTAAGGATTGAAGGATATCACGTAGCATAAATTTAACCCTAATTCATTGATGTTTTTTATCTCTCTATATCTGCTTTTGTCATTATTTAATGATAAAACAAGAAATAAAATAACAAAATTACAATGATTTCTGAATAGGATGTTTCAAGGACATTATTTTATTATTATTAAGGAAGTGGTTTTGTCTATATTTTTTTGTGGTCGTGACAAATTGATGGGAATTGATCAATTGCTTAGTTTGTGCAGTGCACACAAGAAATACAGCTTTTGTCGTCTTGTTTAAAAGTGGAGAATCCTTTAGATGATTTTTTGAACAAATCCCATCTGTCAATTGAGGATAATTATAATGCTTGTCAAGCACCTATATACTTTTGATCGTAATTAAAGTCATTCTTGTGCTTCCTCGCTGCAGTCAATTGGAAGACAATTTTCTCTGTTTTTGATTTCCTGACCAATGAGTGGATCTTGAGTTCTTCATTTACCAATAATCGGTGAAGCATACCTTGGCATTTAATTTAGAGATTAGATGTTTATTTTGTCGACGGTATACCTACGTAATTTGTAGCCTTGAAGTGGATTCATCACAACCACCACAACCACCTGTCAATAGCAAGCAATTGAGAATTGAAGTATCATTGTCTGATGCTATGAGCAGCAAGCATATGTATGATGTATGAAGTAGATGAGGAAGGTGTAAATTAATTTGACATGTACAATGACTTTTAAATTGGACAAGCTTTGTTATATAGACCCAATAAATAAACACTTGTGTTATTTATTTTATATGTAATGTAGGCAACAATTGTTCAAAAAAACATCTTATTCATTTGATTAAAAGGCAAATAAATTATTCTGTTATTACACAGATAATAAATTCAAAATACAGGGATTGTTATGGGTGGTTCGAAAGGTCCCTGAAAAATTAAATAAGGAACTCTCTTTTCGGCAAAAAAAAAACATTTTATTTTTTTTTAACAAAGTCCATTTCTAGCTTTCGATAAACTTCATCGAATGTTTTTTCTTGTACCCCAAATAATACGATTTCTCGAGACCTTTCAAATAAGTGTTTTTTACAGCGATGTCCTCATAATTCGACCCTCTCATACCTCGAAGTAATTTTTTCTTATTTGGAAACAAGAAGTAGTGGCTGGTGGCTAAACCTGGGAAATATGCTGGATGAGGAAATGTTTCGTAGCCTAACTCAAACTTAGGCAATGATGCCATTGCGAATGCGGTCTTTTACGCAAGCGCCGGCCCTTGCGTAGTCCTGGTGAAACAGTACTTTTTTCTTCGCCAAATGTGCCAGTTTGTACTTCAAATCAGCTTGGAATTGATGCAACAGCCTTGCCTAGTATACTGACTAAACCACCTTGGCCTTCTTTGGCTTCAATTTACCAGCAGAAGTCTATTGGTTTGGATGTTATTTGGTTCCTGGTGTGCTGTGGTGAATCCAGGTTTCACCCATGGTAAGGAACATTGCCAAACACATCTTTGAATTTGTCAAACAGATGCGTTTGTATTCGATTGTAAGCCTACGGCGCACATATCTTGCGGAGAGGTATTTCATGTCCAAATATTTATGTAAAATCGAAATTACTATGCCATGTGATAAGCCTGTGTCCTCTTCAGTTTAAGCACTTTCATTTGACGATCGTTAATTATCAAACTATGGATTTTGTCGATCAAAACGTTCGGCTTCAGTTGTGCTTAAGCGACCTCACCGAAATTGAGTAGAGCAGTAGTGAATGGTTCTAATCGATGTTGAAGGGTCGCCATAATATTTGTCTAGCTTTTGTTTGGTTTGCATGATAGTTTTTTCTCACAAAGAATAGTGTCCCGAAATTCACTTTTTGACATTTTCTATATAAAATGGCCGCCACAAAAAAAACTATTCATCAGATCCCTCTGAAATTATGGGTGCGTTCTTTTGAAAACATCATTCTTGAAATAAAAAATGACAAATTTCAGGTGTCGACAAAATTTGCATTACATTTATTTATGTATTTATTTTCAAATAATTTACAAATAAATTTACAAATTATTTAAGTAAGGCATCAGGGAAACGAACCTATAAGCGATGCCGTCTTTTTGAACAAATGGATTTTATAATGGAACAATTTATTCAATGATTAATCAATAAAATACGTAAAAATTAATAAATATATAAGTTTTACATATTATTTCTTATATTGTATTTTGGAGAAAAAAATTTAATTGCATTAAACTTTTTGTGGGCATCTAAAGCAATTTTTATTCTTTGTTGATTTGATTATCTTATGATCTGCAGGATTAAGGATGGTTGTTAATTCTTTGGATACTCGTGTGCTTTCAAGTGACGGATCGATCTGGCGAGATAGTAGACAATCTATAAATATGTGATGAATTAGAAGAGTTTCTTGGTAAGCTTTACTCGGGGAGTTTATTATTATACAGGTGTTTGGTGGTATTAAATTTCAAGGGCTTATTGACTCCCCTCCGTGTACATACATATAATTTTTTTTTCCGAACAATCGTGTTTTGTGACGAGGCTCGTGTTTTTCCCAAGTTTTTTGTGAACAATTAAAATTGGTGCTTCAAAACGCTTCAGTTTTTTCTTAATTAGATTTAACAGAAAAACAAGAATTCATGAGTTTTTTTTATATTTTGATAATATCTAAAGCCGCAAACATAATTGTCTCGTGTCCTGGTTCGCTAACGCTAACAAGAATAAAAATAAAGCCAAAAGCCAAATTAGTGAGCAAAGCCGACAATATATTATAACATGCGTGGATCATCAAATGCAGAAATGTTTGTATATGTTATTTACAGAAGCGTTTGACATATTATAGACCTTGCATATACAATCTGTTCACAACAAATAACTTGTAAAATTTAACGATAAAGTAAAAAGTCACATGTCCTAAAAAGTTTAAAATTGATGGTGACATTAAAGCATAATACACAAGTTATTATATAAAATATAGTCATCGGTTTACTCACGTATTATGAAATAGATTTCTGGATCAGGTCAAACTGATTTCGTTTTTACACCTCATTAACTCATAAGCATATGGTTGCTTCTTAACGAGCCCCATACACTTCTGCTAGAAAATCCAGCCTTACAAACAAATTGCTGAAAATCATAAGATGGTGCCTTAACATTTTAACGAACTTGGATTGAGAATTTTTGTTTTTTGTTTTGGAAATAAAACAGCATTATGTAAATTACACACTCCCGTTCATCTGAATAGGTTCAATAATTTCAAAAATTTATGTTCTTCTGCCTTCATTTTTATTAACAGAAAGAACATGATGAATGCAAGAAAAAAATAAAATGCACGACTGGATCGGAAGTATGTAACAAGACTTTTAATAGAAACTGCTAAATATAATGGGTAATCCATTTTGCGGTTTCAAAAGTAAACGTAAATAAAACACATATAAAATATTTTTTTTCATGATATTTCTTTTTTATTATAAAGTTTTAACGTTGACATTATGTGTGAAACATTACATCATTTAAATGACCACCACGCGAATTGTTGCAAGCATCGATTTTTTTGAGGTAATTTTCGACCACTTTTTGACACATATTGGGTGCTATCTCAGCCATAACTTGACGAATGTTGGTTTTCAAGTACTAAAGGTTTATCTGCATAAACACGGTATTTTGCGTAGCCCCACAAAAAAAAGTCCAGCGTTGTCAAATCGTATGATCTTGGTGGCCAGTTGATATCGCCACGACGAGAAATTACGCGGCCATGAAATATCTCTTGCAATAAAACCATATTCGCTCGAGTTGTGTTGCATGTGGCACAATCTTGTTGAAACCACATATTCTTCAAGTCGTATTTTTCAAAAGCAGGCAAAAAAAAAGTCTTTTATCATATGACCATAAAGCTCCGAATTGACGGTGACAGTCGTTCCATCGTCGTTTTCGAAGAAGTAAGGTCCAATCGCACCTCCGGACCAAAGAGCGCCCCAAACAGTGACTTTTTGTGGATGTAATTACTTGAGGATTCTCAGAACCCCAAATACGACAATTTTGTTTATTAACATACCCACCGAGTGAGAAATGTGCTTCGTCGCTGAAGAAAATTTTGTTCGAAAAATCGCACCCATTCGACGTATCTACGACGTTGTGAATGTTCAGCTGGCTTCAGTTGTTGTGTGAGCTGGACTTTATATGGATGTAGGTGTCCATCCAAATGCAAAATACGCCATAATGTGCCGTAAGACAGTCATAATTCCTGAGAACGACGAGGAATCGACACATTCGGGTCTTCGGCAACACTTTCACTTACAGCAGCGATATTTTCAGTGACACGAGCGAAACGATGATGCACAGGCCCTTACAATATCTGTAACCAATCCAGTCTCTTCAAATTTCTTCACAATTTTTCCAATTGCTTGCGTAGTTGGAAGATTATTTAAACCATAATCTCCTCTTCAGGCACGATATGCGGCAGTGGCAGAATCACCATTTCTGTAGTAGGTTTTAAAAATGTTTATGCATTGTGTGATAGTTAAGCGATCCATTTTCGTAAATGTCAGATTTTCAACTGCAAAAAAAAAAAAAATTGGTTTAACAACTTAGATTGACAGATGTCCAATTCCAGCCCTATACTTTTGAAACCGCAAAATGGATAACCCTTTATTTTTAACCCGTTTTCGAAATATTAAATTTTCCAAAAGAATTATTTTTTTTTGAACGTCAAACAAATATTTCGCTAAAATGTTGGTACCTATGCTGTATTATTTAGAATTTGAAGGACCTTCTATAAAAAATAATAAAAATAAAGAAAATTAATGGAAATTCGTCGAGCCGCCTATGAGAAAGTCGAAAATAGTAAAGATCAGTTTGTATTGCGGGTGCAGTTAATAACAAAATATGTACCTACACAAAATTTAGAGCTAAAATGTGAAGACATTTTTTTTTTACCATAATCGTTAGAGCCGTTTTATATATAATTAAGATTGCAGGCAAAATTATACAATAGGTGCCGTTATTTTGGGGCTAAAAATCTATATGAGACAATCGTTTACACCGCTTAAGTACTAAGCTATAGATGAAAATGGTTTCAACCGATTCTTAGGCTATAGATCCACCTACAGACAGATTAATCGACCCACTTGTTTGGTTTTACATCATCGTGATAGCGAATTTCAAATCACAAGTAAATAATATTGACTGCAATATTCGGAATGCGTTCAACAATGCATGAGAAAAGTAATGCGAGTGTACCTGAGGGTTTTGACAATAGCTGTGTTCTTTTGGAAAAACATATTGGCAGCAAAGTAGACTTTATACACTTTACAAATACAAGAACCAGCTTTCGATAAAAGTAAAGATAGACTTGTAACATTTTTATGTTGTTTAGTTGGTAGTTCAGATACCTTTGATGAATCGCGAAGTCTTCGTAGAGTTTTTATTTCTGGCAATGGTCACGGCCACCCATTTATTAGATCTTAGTTATCTCCGATACTAAGCTTTACGAATATATTTGTAAACGATTCCGTAAGGTTAGCTGAAAGCAGTTAAAAATCAATAGTTTTTGGTTAAGTATGTGTTCTTTTCCTTAAAAATTGTTTCACACCTATTCACGCACAGGAATTGAAAAGTACTTACGCAACGAACTAGGCTTAGAGTACCTTCTATTTATTATTGTTGTTTTATAAATCATATTAATAAGCATTGCTAGGGGGCGCTTTTCCACTTTCAGTAAAAGTGCGAAACTGACAGACCAAAGATACTTTAATAAAAGATGTTTGAGTGGCTTTGTGTCAGCTGCTGTAAAATTGCCTTAAAATGAACTAACTAAAACTTGAGCACCGCCCCCTATCAAAGCTTTTAAATTGGAATAGCAACAATCATTTAAGGAGCAAGTCAGTGCGTATCTATTATGTAGTAATAAGTAAGCACTCATTAGCAGGACATGAGTATATGTGTTATGTTAAACTGTGGAATTCCATTCAAAGATCATTAATATTTCTTCTCA
Source organism: Philhelius pedissequus (assembly GCA_910595825.1). Classification (NCBI taxonomy): domain Eukaryota; kingdom Metazoa; phylum Arthropoda; class Insecta; order Diptera; family Syrphidae; genus Philhelius; species Philhelius pedissequus. The sequence goes on from OU343160.1 coordinate 45,842,958, forward strand.
ATTTTTTATACCAAAAATTGCAATTTTTCAGACTTAACTTCATCTGCGGAAAAGGTGATATTTTGGAACTTTTCGTCGAAATTTGGCAAGAAATACATTTTAAAATTTCAAAATCGCTGTAGCTTATTGCCCAGTCAGAAAATGTTAAAATTAAATTGATGGATGTCGTAGATAATCAACTCGACTCTAAAATTTATGTCAAACCAGATTTTCACTTACGAGATTCTAAAATGTGCTTTCTCTCCATACATATTTTATATTACTCATTTTCAATTAACCTCTCTACACCAACTCGATCTTTGAACCGCATATAAAAGAAGTTCAAAAAATACTTAATAGTTAAATAAGGAATGCGATCATTTTTGCAAGAAAGCACTATGCGACATAACCCTTCCTTCATTGGCACAATATCTGATTTATTGAAAAAAAAACACATAAAATAATTTTAAAATCAACTTTTTGCTATTTCTTACAGCTTTATACGAGTATATATTCCATTTTATTTTGATCTTTTAATTTAGGTTTTAGTTTTCTTATCCATTTAATCTGAAGTAATAAAAACAAATCAATCGTTGATTCTTTTGCATTAAGTTATTTGACACATGGTCCGTTATACCAACTTAAAAATACAAAAAATCGGTTTTTTTGTTTGGAAAATCCTGCTTTGCTGCCGATAGATTCCCTAAAAGAACACGACTAATTTATGGCAAATAATTGGTACAAAATGTTAGATATATTGTTTTTTTTTCTTCCAGTCATGTATGTGTGGCATTGATATTAGGCTAAAAGGATAACATTTTTGATCAATTTGAACTTTAATTAAATATAATATAATTATTTGCACTAAGCTCGATTATAAATTGAAAAGTCAAAAGTTTGTAATGACAAAATGAATAGACTAGAGTTTTGCGGACATAAACATATATGTTTCAAGGGTGTTTGATATCAAATTTAAAAAAATATAGGTTAATTTGTATATGTATACACGGGAGATGCCAACAGTATGGCAGAGAAGTGGAGTTTATGAGGTCCCGTAGCGTAGGCAATCGACTACCGGAAATTAATTGTTTAAAGTAGCAGCACCCCAAGCGCTTGAATGGTTTCATACAAAATGGAGCTTGTTACTGCGAATTTTTTGTTTTAAGAATAAAATCGTATAAATGTAATATTTAATTCATTTCTCTTGACGCACTCTTCCAATCGTACTACGAGTATTTAGAAAATAATAAGAGCATAGAATAAGGAATTGGTGCAATTTTTCAGCCCTCGATTTAAAGGTATCCCTATACAAATACAAATAAAATGCTCGACTGGATCGCAAGAACTTGGCAATGTAGCTAACCATTGAGGTTTAGTTAGGTAGGTGTAGTTATCCTATGCAGGTTTAAAGATTACCTTGATTCTTAGTATAATGTATTGTCGAATGGATGATTCAATAAATAGTTATATAGGTACCTACCTCACCTGAAAATGTATTTTTAAATCTATTTATGAATTTTAATTATGTAATTTGGGAGAGTAGAATGTATGTACATACATATACATACATATAGATGGAACCTAAGTATGTAAACTTGTACATATAATAATGCAAATGAAGGATGTAGTTGGGTAGGTAGCTATGTGCATATAACTTTGTAATTAAGGAGCAATATGCATACATAAGATTCAAGTGATTTGTAAAGACGCATATGTATACATAAATGTATGAGGGCCTACATTGTATTTAGTATTCAGTGGCGTAAAACTCAAAAATTAGTAAAAAGAGAATAATAATAAAGTAAAAATAAATGGCAAAAACAAATAATTAAATGTTCTTATATTGAGTCCGTTATAGTTTGAGGGAAAACAAAGATGCAATTTGAATTCATGGATAAATATGAATATATCAAAAAAAAAATCAAAAATCGTTGGAGCGGTTTTTTAATAAATTATTTTTTTATGTATAAAATTTTGAAAACATTTTTAGAAAAAAAAATTTGAAACCCTATTTTGAATATATTTTTAATATACATATAAAATTTAAATTTAAGAAACTTCTGTGACTGGTTTTTGAAAAATCGATTTTTCAAAAAAAAAAATAAATTTATTTTTCAAAAATCGAAAAACTTTTTTTTGAAAATTTGAGAACGCAGATTTATTAACACTTTTTGGGAGCATTTGCATAAAAAAAATATTTTAATCGGTTTATACAATATTGAGAAAGTCGAAAATACGAGTATAAAAAGTGGTTCTATGGGAAGTGCCGTTAATAAGTACGCAAAAAAAAAATATTTTTATACTTAAATGTGAACTGTTCTAGTTTAATAACACACAATTTTTTTTATAAAAATTCTTGGAGCTTAACATTTGTATGGGACGTACCGTTGTTTTTTATTTTAGAAAAATAGTTTTTTTAACTACTCAAGATAATGTCCAAGAACCACCAATTATAAAGTTTCGAAAAAATCAATTGAGTGGTTTTCGAAATATCGAGTTTTCAAAAAAAAAATTAGTTTCCAAAAAATTTTTTTTTGAAGAATTTTAGTATACAATAGTGTTTAAATTCTCTAGAAGCTTCTGCGTAGAAAAATTTAAAAAAAAATCAAATTAACCGTTTCCGAGAAAATCGAAAACCAAAAAAATGGTTCTACTAGAGATACCAAAAATAATTAAAATAATTTTCCAAAAAAAAAAAATATCAAAAGGTACTCTTTCCCTTCGTTAATGAACTAATTTCTTTTTTTATAAAAATCGTTGGAGCCGTTTTGAGAAAAATAAGAATTTTTGTTTTTGACCAAAAAAAATGTATGGGAGCTACTGTTATTTGTCGTCTTAAAAAAAATGAAAAAAACGTGCGGGCATATTACTGAAAAAACAATATCTATCAAGTTTGAAGCAAAACTATCCAACCGTTTAGGCTATAGACTTGAGGACAGACAGACAGACAGACAGGCAGACAGACGGAATTGGGGGACACACTTTTTTGGTGTTCAATTCATTTTTGATTTGTTAGAAAATTTTTCATTTTTTACGAATACATAACTTGTCTTATAGTACCTATAATCGCAAGTAAAAAATTGTCACATTATAAGTTCCCTTAGCTTCTCAATTAAATCTCAAGCTATCCTTCGACAATACACATCAGCAGGGGCTGTCTCTGTTTCGTTGAAAAATTAAGTGCCAATAATCTCTCAAACAGAAAACATATGTGTACCACGTTGTGGTCTTTGGACAATGCAAACGTCAGGGTTGTTAAAGCCACAATTCAGGTTGGCTTTAAATGGACTTTAAACTATTCAAGGTTTTCTCTGTTTGTGGTATTTGTTGGTAAAATGTTATTCTTCTTTTTGTTAGAAATATGGTCACCGTATCTATAAATCCTGAATAATACTCGTATCTTCCCCTTACATCCCTATTGTCCTAGTTCACCATCCGATTTCCAATTTCTGAAGTTAAGCACTACACAGAGCAAGAGCATCGCACCGACTAAGGATATCCTACTCAAACGTCACACTCGAAAGTGGTTGCAGCCACCTCAAATAAAATTCAATTGCAGGATAAAGAGATAAAGAATCTATCCGAAAACTAGTATAAATTTGTTGGTTGTCTTTCTTTTCCCAGCATAATATACAACTTTCCCATTGTTCGCCTTCGCATTTCAGGATGACTTTTCAAGTCCTTTTAGTTTTTTTTTTTAATTTTTTTTGTTTCACATATACTTTCATCAGATTTTTTCTATAATTGGCTGTACAAAAGATGTTTTCAGAGACTGACTATACGTCTAGATAAATAAGCAGATAGAAACTGCATTTAATACAAATTTGTTTTAAACTGAACAAAATGGATGACTACTAAAAGGAGTTTTTACTTCTGTTTGGGAAGGTCTTCATTTGCATGATTTAGACATGTGTCGTTAATTTTAGGATATTCGAATGGATTTTAATGAAATATATTCACTTATTTATTTTTTATTAATTTATTTATTTGTTGTATTGTTGTAGTTTAGAGCAAATTCACTTTTTATAAATAATATAAAAATATTGTCATGTTTTACTTAACTGCATGTCCTGTGTAAATTTTATTTTTTCTTCATAAGCCATGAATTGCATGCCCCACAATCACCACCACACTCTACACTTGTAATTTTTTGTAATCCAAATATAACTACACCGACATTTACATAATACTAATTCAATTAATCGTCATCTCCTCGATTTCATTAAAAATCTTGAATCATCGCATTTGGGGGCAAAATCCAAATACTCAAAAACAAACACGTGCTTATTATTGTATATAACAATTTAAAAAAAATTAATGAATAAAAAAAAACTATTTAATAAAAATATATTAAAAATAATATCTAAATGCAAAATAAAAATGTTGTGTAAAAATAAATCTGTGCATACGAATCGAAGAATGTCAATGTTCTTCTTCCGATTACATAATCTTCAGCGTGCTGAGGAAAATAAACGCAAGAAACGCGTGGAGCGGCAACGTCAGCAACAGCGCCAACGGAGAGGCGCAAAAGTGTTTCGTTGCGTTAGCGATTCAACGGGACATCTTACATTGGCGCCATCACGCCTCTTCGAAAGGACTCCGATGAGTCCATCGGATAGCTTGGATGAAATAGCACTCAAGATTCCAAGGTAAGAAAGAAAATTAATAAATTAACTACCATAAAATTTTAGGGCTGAACTTGAAGGTGCCAGAGCAATTACGATTGAAATTTTTAATTTCTAATTGATTACGTGCCATGAAACTTAATTGAAAACAATTCTTATTCTAATTGAAATTGGTTACTGTTTTTTTTCTTTTTTTTATGAAAAAAAAAAAATAACTCCATCTTCAGGTTGATTGCAACGTAGAGATATTTAAATTTTTAATTTACAGAAGTAGCTTAAACTAAATTACATGATTCATTTTTTTTTAAATAATTTGTTAATTTAAATTGGAAGTAATTTTCAGTAATGACATCGACTGATGGTTCATAAAAGATATTACATTTTTTTTTCTTTGAAAACACTTCCAAATTCTCAAAAGTATCTTATTGTTTTATTTTTTAGACACGTTCTATTTATGTTAAGATATTCATATACATAACACTTATTATAAAAAAATTTCGCGTGGGGAGGGGGGGTATTTCCAAAAATATATTACTTACAAATTTTAACGTACTAGCCGCCCCGTGCTCGCGTTGCTACGACAGATTGTAATACATTTTTCACTATGACTAAAAGCATATCAAATGCTCAATGAGATTGACCAGAATTTCTACTATATTATTACTTAACAAAAATTTATATACATACATACATACCTTCATATGCTTTCCGTAACCAAATAAAGATTTGTATGTTCTCTCACTGAAACAGTTTTCAAGAAAATAGAGGTTCGAACATGCATATTTCATAGCTTCTGGCTAAAAAATACATATTAGAAATTTTATTATTTTATAATGATTACTTTTTGAGCCTAACCCAATTTTGAAAGGGCAACATAAAGTTGGGCATGAGAAAAAACACTTTCCCTAAGATCCCTTTACATTGGGAAATGTCATTTGAAAAAGTGAATTATATGATCTCAAATTATCTAGGAATTTGAGCATACTTTTTAAGGTTCAGGAATTATCATACTTTTAAAGGTTTAGGTGCCTCGGCTATAGAAGGAATGCTTACTTTAGCTGTAAGATTAGCCAATTTTTTGCCTTTGCAAAAATTGCAAAATTTTATAAATTTTGCTATATCTGTTATTTTGTTTTTCGAATACGGAAACTCTGGTACATAATTAGAAGCCACTCTACTCAACAAAACTGATTAGGACTTGAAATATTTTTTTTGCTTGTGGTCTCGCCTTTTTGCCGAGAAAATGTTGTCTTAATCTTGGCCTCATCTTTAGTTTTGGGTTCTTTCGTGTTTTTGGTATTTAAAAGATGTAAGATAAGACGCGAGTTCATATTAAAAAGATAAAGTATGGTATCTCAGCACTTTGTAGGTAAGAAAATTTTGGGATGTGGATACATTAATCCATTTAAATCGGAGCCATTCGGCAATTAATTTTGACAGTTTATGGATTGACAAGTAGGCAAAAAACTATATTTTGACGTTTTGATAATATTTATTTCCAAGTGTCTCTTAAAAGTCTTAAAGTCACCTTTTACCAAAAATACGGTCTCGTCTCGGGTCTCGTTGCCAGCTCTAGTCTTTATATATTAGTAATAATATGTTTTAGGATACAAGTACATGAAAAAAAAATAAATATATATATACATTTTTAGTTAGATATAATATTTTATAAAACAAAATTCATGTGCCTTGGAATTTTTGCCATTATGTTTATAACTTCCTCCGGTGTTGCCCATCAGATAAGTTTTTAATTGGCGCAAGCGTGAAAAAGATCGCTCCCTTGAAGCCACAGATACCGGAAGTATCGCACCGATCAAATTTCATTCAGATCCGTTCAGCCGTTTAGCAAAAAACATCCATACATCCATCCATCCATCCATCCAAACGTTCACATTTTGTAATATTGGTAGGAGTATTCGATAATTTCGGTCGGGGTCTCCAAAAAAGTCACTTAGGCTCAATTCCTTTCATTATTACAATTATAATGAATCAAAATTGTCATAATCTATTCCCATACATCATTCTATTCCGATGACACAATGTTTTTCACAACTTATCATCAGTAAATGATTCCACGCTAATTCAAGTTCATCTTGATAGTTTTCTAGTTTAGTGTATTAAAAAATCGTGTACAACTGTCATATAATAATATTTTCGCGTCACTATTTGCTCTACTACAACCAATCTTTGTGGACTCTTCTGTGTTCTAGAACTTGATTTCCTGGCTCACATCGACGATATAACTTTTGAAGTCAACTCCACACTCGAATAAACTTATGGTCTAAGAACTTCTCTTAGCTGTACATGTTGCATTCACTCTAAATAAATGTCTTTAGATCTCTCCTTCAATACTTCATTTAGATGTGGTCAGCATATCTTTATGTGAACCACTTATCCAGAATCGAGGACACCAATCGGCCATTCCTTCGTTTCGATCTTCTTGGCCTACCGCACCATTTGACGATATATGCCTATCGAGACCGTCACGAACTGTTTATTTTGAAAACTTTCCAAAAACGAATAATAATAATCAATATCCTTTTAATTCACCGACATCTTTCTGGTTCTGTGGACTATTAAACCGTTTACAGTTCCATTTATGTCAACACTAATCCCCGATATTTAAGAAATCCTCCTCCTTTTTCTATTATCTTCCCATCGTGCCTCCTACTGTTTTGACTTCGTCTACAAAATTATATTCACCAAAATTAAAATCAATTTAATTGACTTACCAATTTCACAATCTTGCTTGATTCTAAATCTTAAGGCTATCTTTCAACTCGGACAGACTTATTTTTTGAGAGCGGTTTTAGTAAAATATACAAAAAAAAACTGTCTGACTTAATTTCACTGAGTGCAATTTTATAACCAAAACTAATTCGAACATCTAAAAATTATTAGTCAATTAACGAGCATTCTAATTGGATTTATTTTCATTGAATTAACATTTTTAACTGTGCCAGCACAACATCGTACTTCGGTTTACAATTAAGCATATAAAAAAATTGATGTGCCGATGTGATAATCCAACATGTCAATCTAAGCTATATGATTCAAGCTCATATACGTATGCATGTAATGTAATTTACAACACGCTTGGTTTAGGTTCAAGGTCTAACAGCAAAATTTCTATAGGCATCTTTCAGTTTGCAAACGGAAATGACCAACATTTTAATTATATAAAATCAAATTATAACCAATATTTCAGTTAATATTTCGAACTTCATCATCGGATCAGATTTTAGAGGTTCAATATTTTTGAATGACCGACGACAGGCTTGTCTTTCCTTTTTGGTTAAACTGAACGTAAAATGTATATATATATATAGAAATTAATTGCTACATATATTAGAAAATAGCTAATTTTGACACTTTCTATGTCATGTCAATTTTCAAATTGCAATTTTAATGGAAAATGTAATTAATATGATTTTTTTTTAAATTCTCCCTTAATTAATATTTTATAAAAATTTGAAAAATACATTGATGGAATGGAATTTTATTTAAGTGTATTATTAATTAATTTGTTGTTTATGAATTTATTACTAATTAAGAATCTGAAGGAGAGTTTTATTATAGTGTAAAGTAAAACAAATAAAGTGGTCAAGCGTACTTCAAAATAAATAAATTCTGTAAGGAAATATTTATCCAAAGTTTTTTTTTTTAATAAAATAAAAACTTAAACTAAGTTTAAAACATGACCGCAATAATTCACATAAAACAATCAATTCTATTTACGTTTTACCGGATCGCTCCGTTTTTAAAATATAGCCGGGTATCTGATAAATGTGGCAACTTATGAACTGTCGACAAATCTAACGCTATCGATCACAGACCAAATATTCATACTGCTGCACTCCTTGAAAATGACAAGCGAATTTTAAGTCGACACTAACAAAAATTTGTAACTAGCTACAAAAGACCCGCCGGTTCTACAAAACAGCCAAGCAACTGCATAGGAAGGCAAATCCTGGAAAAGATTTCAAGTCGAGACGCTCCATCTTTTCATCGAATTCAAAGCCGCTTATGATAGCATAAGCCGCTAAGAGCTTCTATTGGCGATGTCGGAACTCGGGATCCCAAAAAAACTGATCCAGCTATGCCGCATGACGTTACAAAATACGCGGTGCAACGGGCAAATGGGAAACAGCTCATCTGAGCTTATACAGACGGGTACAGGTTTCAGACAAGGATATGCGCTATCATGTGACTTCTTCAACATAGTCCTGGAGCAGATAGTACGAAAGAGTGGTGTTTACCTTGAAGTCAATATCTTCAACAGGTCTTCCCAACTGCTTGGTTATGCGGACGACATCGATATCATCGGCCTCTCCAAGCGAGGTGTACTTGAAGCATTCACAGCTATTGATGAACAGGCGAAATGTGTTGGTCTTAAAGTGAATGAGGGACAAAACCAAGTATATGCTATCAACAAACAAAGCCTCATCTGTCCATCGCCTAGGACAAAACGTAATTTCGAGGTAATCAAGGAGTTCACCTACCTCGGAGAAAGCATCAATTACACGAGTGACACCTACCTTATTGGAATAGAATTAGAATTAGAATTAGAAAAATTTATTTATTCATTCTTTTTTCATTTCCAACTTAAAACTAGTACAAGAGTAATAAAAAATAAGTAATAGTTATCATTCTTTAACTTGCAAGTTAGTGATGAATGATACATTGGTGAATTAATTTTACAATAATTAGAAACTCTTGTGGGGTAACAATCAGCAATATAATAATAATAAGATTCAAAAGTTAAGGAGGATGAATAAATATTTCAGAGATAGTTAAGACTGATATCGAAAAATAAATACAAATTCATCAAAAAATTCAGAAGAAAATAACAGCAAATGATACATTTTATGATTTTATAATTAATGATACATATTTCAACAATAGTTTTCAATAGAATTTATGTCAATTGTGAAAAGCCAGTCTTTTACTTTTTTTAAGAAAGAGTTTAAGTTTTGAGTTGTTCTGATAGACAGAGGTAATTTATTAAATGACTTTGGTGCTGCGGCAGTATAAAAGTTAGAGAAATGAGTTTTGTAGGCAGTGGGTTCATTTGCAAGGCGCATGTAGTTTATTCTTAAATTATATAGCTGCGAGTTTCTACTAGGAATATTTCCGCTTTGCTTGAAAAATTCTTTAAGAACTTTAAAAATATAAAGATGTCTCATAGGTAGAATTCGCAATTCCTTGTATAAAGACCAACTTTCAGTATAACGATTTTTGTTGCAAATAATTCGAATAAGATGTTTTTGAGCAATCAATAAAGGTCTAAAAGTATTTGCATATGAACCACCCCAGCTAGATAGCCCGTATTGTAGTTTAGAGTGCGCAAGACCATAATATATTGAAGTTAGAATCCTTTTAGAGCAGAATGGTTTTAAAAGATACATTTTTCGCGTTATGAGCATCAGACTATTTTTGATGTTGTTGCTATGGTCTTTCCAATTAAAATTAGAATCAATTGTAACACCCAAATATTTAAAATTATTTACTGAATCAATTTTGAAACAAGAATTGGAACAAGAATATTCATGTTGGAAATTAGGTTTGCCACAATTGTGAATTGGAAAGCAGAATTGCCTACAACTTGAAGAATGAAAAAATAAATTATAATTACAAACTCGATGACCAGATATTTTGAAAGTCATGAACTTAGTTTTTTCACTTACTATTAGCTTATGGTTATGAAACCAAGTCCTTAGAACTTCAAGGTCCTCTTTGAAGCCCAAGGCCCTCCGTTGAAGAATTACCATAGCGAACCGCTGCTACTTCGGTTTGGAGAAACAAATTGGTTGAAAACTCCCATCTCGAAAGACAAAGTGCACGCTATACAAAACTCTAATTTTACCTGTTGTACCCTACGGCGGCGAGTGCTGGACGATAAGTAGAAAAGCGGTATTGATGCTGGGCACTTTCGAGAGAAAATTTTTTCTGAGGATATTTGGTCATATATACGAAGAGGGCGAATGGAGAAGATTCAATCGAGAATTGTACTAGCCGTACCATGATGTGGATGCAGTCCAAAGAGCCAAAGCGCGTCGACTACACTGCTGGCTCGGCCACATCGAGCGAATGGACAATAACGCTCCAGCCAATAAAATCTTCGAATCCCAGCCCTCAGGTTCAAGACGGCTAGGAAGACCGAACCTCCGCCACAGGGACCAGGTGGTTATAGACGCAAAAGCGCTTGGTCTCGATTCCTCGACAGAGCGTGTGAGGGACCGCAACCGATGGAAGATCGCAATATGTCTGGCAGCGACCCTCCATGGATCGGAAGACGGATAAGTTAGGAAGTAAGTAAATCACTCCAAAAACTTAAAGGAGTTCTGGAGCCGATAGTGAGCCCGACAGACGTTAAAAAGAGTCACATAACCTTGAAAAGAGCAATTTGCAAACTCCGAAAACTGATATAACCTATTTTCACTAGACCAATTAATAAACAATTATTACAAATTATTTATTGCATATACGAGAGCTGTTCGCTAAGTCAGTGACTATAGAGATAGATGTCGGTCAGATAGTATTGATTTTTTTCTCAGCCATCTTTGTATTTTTCTAGGCCTAAACAAAAAAATTCAAATAGATCTGTTAACTATTAACTGTTTTACAAATGGCAAAGAAGAAGAAAATGCAAGACTGGATTGCACGAACTTGCTCTTGTAGCTAACAACAATGTAGCTAACCATTGAGGTTTAGTTAGTAAGGTGTAGTTATCCTATGCAGGTTTAAAGCCTATGGAGGTAAGATTCTTTGTATAATGAATTGTCGAATGGATGATTCAAGGAATAGTTAAATAGATACCTGCCTACAAATGTATATTTAAATCTAAGTTATGGATTTTAATTATGTACCTAAGGAGAGTAAAATGTATCTACATATATATAAATATTGATGGAACCTAAGTATGTAAACATGTACATATAATAATGAAAATGAAGGACGTAGGTGGGTAGGTAGCTATTTACATACAACTTCCTCATTTAGGTGCAATATGCATGCATAAGATTCATGTGATTTTTAAAGACACATATGTACATATAAATGTATGAGGGCCTACATTGTATTTAGTATTCAGTGGCGTACGCTAAAATTCGTAAAAATAGAATAATAATAAGGTAGAAATAAATGGAAAAAAACAAATAATTAAATGTTCTTATATTGAGTCCTTTATAGTTTGAGGGAAAACAAAGATGGAATATGAATTCATGGAGAAATAAGAATATATCAAACAAAATTAAAAAATCGTTGGAGCGGTGTTTTAATAAATTAATTTTGTATATATTAAATTTTGAAAACATTTTTCAAAAAAAAATTTGAAACGCCACTCCAAAGATATTATTAATATACATATAAAATTCAAATTTAAAAAAACTCCTGTGACTGGTTTTTGAAAAATAGATTTTTCAAAAAAAAATTTATTTATTTTTTAAAAATCGAAAAACTTTTTTTTTGAAAATTTGAGTACGCAGTCTTATTAACAATTTGTGGGAGCATTTGCATAAAAAAATTATTTTAATCGGTTTTTACAATATTGAGAAAGTCGAAAATATGAAAAGTGGTTCTATGGGAAGTACCGTTAATAAGTAAGCAAAAAAAATATTCTTATACTTAAAAGTGAACTGTACTAGTTTAATAACACACAAATTTTTTTATAAGAATTCTTGGCGCCGTTTTCGAGAAATAAATTTTTTTCTTAACGCTTTTTTAACTTTTGTATGGGAGGTACCGTTGTTTTTTATTTAAAAAAATTGTTTTTTTTTAACTATTCAAGATAATGTCAAAAACCACCAAATACGAAGTTTTCGAAATTTTGAGTTTTCAAAATAAAAAATTTATTTCAAAACAAATTTTTTGAAAATTTTTTGTATACAATAGTGTTTTAACTTTCTACGAGCTTCTGCGTGAAAAATTTCGAAAAAATCAAATTAACCGTTTCCGAGAAAATCGAAAACCAAAAAAATGGTTGTACTAGAGGTATCAAAAATAAATTTTTTTTTTCCAAAAAAAATTATCAAAAGGTACCCTTTCCCTTCATTAATGGACTGATTTTTTTTATAAAAATCGTTGGAGCCGTTTTTGTAAAAATAAGATTTTTGTTTTTGGCCAAAAAAATGCATGGGGGCTACTGATATTTGTCGTCTTAAAAGAATGAAAAAACGTGTGGGCATATTACCGGAAAAATAATATGTACGAGTACCAAGTTTGAAGCAAATCCACCTAACCGTTTAGGCTGCAGACTCAAGGACAGACAGACAGACAGACGGAATTGCGGGACCCACTTTGTTGGTTCTCTCTATGATCGTAATGTCATGTTTGATTGTTAGAAAAAAAAATTTTTACAAATACATAACTTGCATTATACCTATAATCAATCGCAAGTAAAAAATTGAAAAAAGCCAGTTTCGAGTGTTAATAAAGCAATACTTTTTGCGTGGTAAAACCATTAAGGAAACTAAGGAAAAACTTTGGAAAAATACTACCTTGCTCCTTTGCATGGAATGGTCCAAAAGTGGTTCACAAAATTTCATTGTGGTCGTATGGGCACATAAGACGCTGAGCGTCCAGGTCGTCCAACTGAAACACAACTGAAGAAATGGTCACCAAAATAAATAATATTGTGTTAGACGATCGCCGGATCAAGGTTTGTGAGGTAGCTAACATTGTAGTCATTTCCAATAATAGCGTTATTTGGATCCTGTATGACCATTTGGGCATGAAAACTTTACGGCAAGATGGGTGCCGCGGTTGCTAACAAGTGAACAAAAATGGGATCGGGTAATAACTTCAGACCAGTGTTTGGAACTCTTTACAGCAATTTAAATGCATTTTTTTCGGCGTTTTGTAACTTTTGATGAAACTGGAATACCCCACTACGCACCAGAATTAAAAGAACAATCGAAACAGTGGACTTTTTCAGTTGAATGTTGGCCCAAATAAGCAAAAATGGTTCCGTCGGCGGAAAAGTTAAGGTAACGTTTTTCTGGGATGCAATCGTCATTTTTTGGAAAAGGGAAAAACAATTACCGGGAATTTATTTTATTGATTCAGCACAGAATTGGTGAAAAAGCGTCCTAATTATGAAGAAGAAAAACGTACTGTTTCAGCACGACAATGCTGCAGCACATTCGTCCGCAGTAGCAAAAGCAAAATTAGCTGCTGAATTGCACTACGAACTGCTACCTCAACCACCCTATTCTCTGGATTAGGCTCCCTGTGATTTTTTTCCAATTTCCAAATATGAAGAAATGCCTCGTTGGAAAAAGATTTTCAGCAAATAATGAAGTTATTGATGCAACAAATGGATATTTTGCAGAGTTTTATAAAACTTATTTTTGGAAGTGTTAAAATGTTTGGATTATGGTTCGAGGAAGTGTATAACTCTAAAAGCAGACTATGTTGGAAAATAAAATGAATTTAAAAAAAAACCATTATTTCATTTCAAAGTCAAGTCAGTGACTTTGAACTGAAATAATGGTCGAACAACCCTCGTATGTTGTAGAAACAAATGCTAGTTCTACAAAACCTTTAAGCTTTACACATAAACAGACGCGGTGGTGTTGACGATAGCTTTCACCAATTACAATTAAAACGTACACGTGTTAAATTCAATAAACGAAACATAATAATATATTTTATGTGACATCCCAACCAACATTTCAGCTTCGGTAATGCTTCTGTAAGGCATTATATCTTCGATAAGACCTTACCGATTCTATATTTATAGAAGCTAACATGTTATGAAGTTTAATCCACTTCTGCCTGTGTTGCTATGTAAATTTCTTTTTTTCACGAATAACTGTTTTTAATTATCTAAAAATTAATGCGAACCTCTTCATAAAAAATTAAAAAAAATCAACTGAACCGGTCTCTATGAAATCGACGGCCAAATGAATGGTTCTACTAAGGTACGAGAAATAGCAATGTTCTCACAAAAAATTACGAAAAAGTTTGGGTTTTGGCAATTCCAATATTCTGAAAACAGTTGGATGATTTCTCTTAGAAATTAAGTTTTTATATTTATTATTGTTACTTAGGTACTTGAAAATAAAATAATTTTTGAAAATGAAAAATTAAATTAGAATTAAACTTCAAATTTAAATGAAGCTATTTCCACGTAAAATCTTGTGCTTCCGATGTGATTGAACTTAAGAACAAGTACTTGTAATCTAGTCTTAAAAAAAATAAAAAAGCGTGAGCATATTACCAAAAAAAAATAATAAAATGCACGACTGGATCGCACGTACTTGCTTCTATGTTCGATCACATTATAAGCAAAAGATCTTAATAGAAACTGGTAAAAATATTTTTAAAATCGTTTTCACTTAATTTTTTTATATTTAAAAATTCAAAAAAATTTTCTAAAACAAAATTGGAATGAACATCTTAAATATTTAATAATATAAATTCAAAAACCAAATTTCAGAAAAAATCGTTCACCCGTTTTTGAAATATTAAATTTTCAAAAATTTTTTTTTTTTTTTTTAAATCCACAAAAATTATTTTTTGAAAATTTTGAGATGCAGTATTATTTAGAATTTGAAAGAGCTCTTGTATAAAAATTTTGATCAAAATTCGTAGTTCATAAGAAAGTCGAAAATCAATAAAATGGTTGTATGGCAGGTACCGTTTATAACAAAATATTATAAAAAAAATGTTTGGCCATAATGTAGACTATACCCAAAGTAGTACATACACCAATTTTTATCAAAATCGTTAGAGCCGTTTTCGAGATTATTAAGATGGTGGAAAAATTTGTGTGGCAAGTACCGTTATTTTTGGGGCTAAAAAACGATTCAAAAATCTATTTTGGACAATCACCTAAATCGCCTAACCACAAAGTTTGAACAAAATCGGTTAAGCCGTTTAGACGGTAGATCGTTCTATAGACAGACAGACAGACGGAATTGCCGGACCCACTTTTTTGGTGTTCTCTATCATCGTAATGTCCACTTTGATTAAAATCTCGTGTTCGATTTTTTTCCGAGTGCAAAACTTGCCCTATAGTACCGACATAAGTCAAAATAATATGTATGCACTTTGTAGAAAATACCGTTTAGGCTGTGGGTTAATTTTACTCTTTCTTTAAAGTAAACTAAAATTGAGCACGATTTTGTTGTTTATTATTTCTCTTATTTAAGAAGTTTTTTTTAATAATACAAATTCTATATACTACTGAAATACATCAGCCAAGTAGAAGACTTAGCACTATAATATTTGGACTTGTTGAATTATTGATTCAAAATAGCTTTTAACGGCCTTTAGTCCAACAAAAATTGACGTTTCGTCCCGGCGATCTCACATGGACTCATCAGTTGACTAGTGAGGACCTTTGTCAATACGCAATTTTTGCCAAGTTCAGTTCATCTAACATAGATTTCGTGAAGAACATCTCTCTTATTGTTTTAATTTTTATTCGAACAACGGAGAACTTGTTTGCCACATTTTAAATCCCATTACAAATTTATTTCATAAAAGCATTCCATGAGTCAAGTTGTCCTCAATTAATGTCAAACGCATATTTAAATAATTGTCAAAAAAACAAATCCTCCATTTGCATAATACAAATAAATATTTCCAACAATATTATTACAATATGTTAGAATCCAATTACTTTTTAAACGACAATAAAATTGTACAACAAACAGAACTCCTCTCGCGCAATCGGTTTTCGCGTTTGCCACAGCGACACTTTTCACACCCCATAAAACGAACTAAATTACCCCGGGACTTCTTTCACAACCACCATTACCAACCACAATTTAATAAACTACCTTGTTCCACAAGTTTAATTCCTATCCAAGCAAATAAAATGTTATTTCGCTAATTCTTTTTTCATTGTGCGCCACATCCCTCAAAAAGCAAATCGAACAAAACCTAAACTCGCAAGAGCATGAGGTAGACGTATAATTTCAAAATGTCAAAATTAAATAAAAAACGAATATAGAAGTGGGAATACAGTAGAGGCAGCTTGTATGTATGTTAGGAATGAAGTCCTTAAGGAACTTACCTTTTATCGTCATTGTTCTGTTGATGTAGTGTATATGTATATTCTTGTAAATGTCATGAACCCTGAAGCACACTTCTGACTTTTTTTAGCTTTTTGTATATCGAACACTTTCCTTCGATTAATCGGAAGGAAGTTAAAAAAATGTTTGATATAAAAGACAAGTCTTCTGTCCACTTGTTCTTGTTAAACAGGACCGGAAGAAATTATGATTTGAATTTGGTGAATGATTTCCATTCAAATCGTGTTATGATAAACAAATTTCCTTGAGAATAAATTTCAACGTTAGCTCACAGGCCCATCTGACCACCAGGCCTTCATTTTCAATCACTTGTTGTATAGTGATATACATATTTACATGTCAAAAACACTGAATGCACAAAGAACATTTTAGAATATTCAAGGCTCCAAGGCTTCAAGATTTCCTTTCCCTATCGCAACAAGGGTTATACGGGCACAATATTGAGGACTGAAATTTTACTACAAAAACACACACCTCTACAAATTTATATACATATATTTTTTCAATAACTGAAGATACATATAAATTGTAAGATAACCTTATCTTTTATTTATAAAACTAAGTACGAGCCATCATGATGCCATTTCTACTGATTATTTGGAAATATCTGACAAAAATCAAAATCCATTTATACAACATTTTTGTGCATGTCATACAGATGGCAGAATTTCTTAAGAGGTTCATTTGAAATTAGAAAAAGAGGCAAAAAATATGAAAATCAATTATTCAAATTGTCGAGATGTTCGGTGTACGAAGAGACTAAACAGATACAAATTTCAATAGATACTAAATCCTTGAATATTATACTTGGACTTAAAACTTTGTAGGCCCCTTGAAGGAAACGCATAAAATTATTTTGAGGAGTATCTTTCCATATATTGAATACTGGATACTTTTTAGTCGATTTGTAACCATATCGGTGTTGTGGTATGAGCTTACAGGATTTTTTTTTAAATAAACAAAATTAGTACCTACAAGAAAAAGTATGTACATACCATCTACAAGAATAGAGAACACAATTTGGGATAAATATTTTTTGGTAATTGAATTCTCATGCAAATGGCTTTATTGATATTTTTTGTACTTACGAGATAAGTCCATGTTATTACTTTTCGTCTAATATGTTGTTGTTGATCATATGAGCTTCAGAATATTATATTTCTACGAGCAGAGTCATATTTGAGCGATGGATAATTAACCCTAAACAAAACAAAATGCACAAAAGTACAAGGAGAAATGGCTAAATATATTTCTAACGTCGTATTTTAATTAATTTTTTACATAGAATATTTCTTTAATTTTTTTCTAAAAAAATAAAATGCACGACTGGGGCCCAATTCCGCAACTGTGAAGGCTTTTCCGTGAATACAAATTATTCACCCTCAAAATATGCGTGCAAAATTTGCCTATCTGTGTACATGTTATCTGTCAAAAAAAAATATGCATCGCACCCTTGCGGAATCGGCAAAATGTATGTGAACACAACTTTCTGTGTACACAGAGAAAACACACGCTTGCGGAATTTGGCTCCTGGATCGCACGAACCTGCTCTTATGTTCGATCACATCGTATGCAAAAGATTTCTATTAAAAATCTAAAAATATTTTTTAAAGTCGTTTTTTAGTAAATTTTTTTATATACAAAATTTATTTAATTTTTTTCTAAAAAAATTGGTATGACAATCTTAAATATTTAATAATATGAACTTAAAAACAAAAGATTAAATTCACTTTAAGTAATTACACTAATTTGAGCTCAAAAAAAGAACGCCACTTTATTTCTTAGATAAATTTTGAACTTATGAGAAAAAAAATTTAAAAAAAAATCTGTCGAGCGGTTTTTGAGAAAAAAAGTTTTTTTTAAAACTTTTTGAAACCATTTTCCAAAAAAAAATTAAAAACACCAATTCAGCAAATACATATAACTTTAATTTTTGACAAACATTTAATGTGCAGTTTTCGAAATGTAAATTTTTATTTTTTTTAATTGCTTAAATAATTCAAAAAAATATCAATTAAAAATTTTGGTATGCAGTATAAATTAAGCTACCTAAATCTATACATGTGTGAAGTTTTGAAAGAATCGGTTAAGCCATTTATGAGATAGTCGAAGGCAACAAAAAATGGTCCTATAAAAAGTACCGTTTTTAGACATTAAATCGTTCCTAAAAATTTTTAAATTCAAAATAGGCTTTAACGTAACGTTTATATGACAGATACAGTTATTTTTTGATCTAAAAAAAATGTCAATTTCCCTAACTAATAATATTATATTATATAATATTAAAAAAAAAAATTCCGCCCGTTTTCGAAATATTAAATTATAAACATTTTTTGAAAATGTTGGTACTCTTTGAAATACTCTTGTAAATTTATAATTTGAAGGACCTTCTGTATAAAAATTTTCATCGAAATCCTTAGAGCCGTTAATGACATAGCCGAAAACCGAAAAAAGCGGATATAAATGGCAGATACCTTTAATAACATTTCAATAACATAACAAATTTTTATTGACCAAAATGTAGGCTATATACCTATAATGGTGCACTGCATTGTTCTTACTTGCGATTATAGGTACTATAAGGCAAGTTATGTATTCGAAATGTATGAGCACTGCTTTCGACATAATTGAGATTTAAAATTTGTATGTTAGGTACTGATATTTTTGGAGCTCCAAAAAAGATTTTAAAAAAATAATCGCTAAAACGCATAATTTTAAAGTTTGAAGGAAATCGCTTTAACTGTTTAGTCTAAAGTGCGAATTTCAGACAAACAGACTGACAGACGGAATTTCGGGAAATATTTTGTGTCTGTGCTCTATTATCGTTATTGCTTAATAACAGTATTCTGTTTTCTGATCGAAACCAATCTATTTTCTTTAAGTTTTGTGGACATTTAAAATTAGTTTTTTATTTATTGATGCAATGTGCAATTGCCAGAGGTCTGAAAGATCTTTTAATTCCAAATCTACTAGCCCGGATAGTATCTCTCCCAAGTGGGCCTACGGCCAGTAAGCGAAGACTCCTGATGTCGACCACGAACGCCATTCTCCTCTACGGATGCGAGATCTGGGCAGACGCACTTCGGCAGGATAAGTATCGAAAGCAGCTGGCAGCAGTACAGAGACGCGGAGCTCTACGCGTTGCAAGCTCATACAGAACTGTGTCGGAACCAGCCATCCTTGTTATCGCAGGTGTGACACCCATCGATCTCCTGGCGGCACAAAGAAAGTACGTGCACGACAAAAAAGCGGAACTCGGCGTCAAATTGGCAACCGAACAGGCAAAGGAGCGCACGAAACAAAAGTGGCAAGAGCGCTGGAACTCGGAAACGAGAGGACGCTGGACAGCGAGGCTGATCAGAGAAGTGAGCAAATGGAATGACCGGAAACACGGTGAGGTTAACTATTACGTCACCCAGTTACTCACCGGACACGGATATTTCAACGCCTTCCTTCACAAGATCGGCAAAACAAGTAGTCCAGCCTGCCAGTACGGTGACTCTGAAACCGACGATGCATACCACACTTTCTTTGCTTGCAGTAGATGGGAAGCCCAACGTGAAGAAATAGAAAGAGATATGGGACCACTCAGCCCAGATAACATAGTAGATAAGATGTTGACCAACGACCGGATGTGGCACAAAATCTGCATGTATATCGAGCGTATTCTCAGAAGAAAAAAAAGAGAAGAGGAAAACACTCGGGAAACAGTTGAACCCGTAAGTTAATATAAACAACCCCCCTGAAGTAATGCAAAGAGCGGTTCCGGGGGGGGTGGAAGCTGAAAGGGTTATAAGGAGTTTTAGCCGGTATGGGGAAACCATACCGAGTCCGGCACACGGGGACTGTCTAGGGTCAACGCCAAGATGGCATCTTTATGGTGCATAAAGCATTTCTCCTGAAACCCTAAAGGAAAAAAAAAAAAAAAAAAAAAAAAAAAAAAAAAAAAAAAATAGTATCTCTCCCATCATTCTGAAGACATGTTCTGCAAACTGTCCTACTCTTTCTGGTAGCTTATTGAATAAATGAAAAGAAGCACTTCTCCAGACCGTTTCTAAAGAGATTTGAATCATCTTCACCTTCTAAATACCATCCAATTGCATTTGCACCCCTTCTTCTCATCATGTGCATGGAAACGCTGATGTAGTATCAGCTAAAGAAATATCTTGAAGAACGAAAGCTCCTTAGAAATAGATCCAGTAGTATTCTGATGATAGTATATAAAAGAATTTAATCAGAGCTTGGCATTAATACCTTTTACCGCAATTGCATGTATTTATTCATCAGTTTTAAGTCTAATATTCATAATATAAATGCTGGTGTCCTCAGAGATCTGTTTTCCCGCCTACTCTTTTTCTCATTTTTATTATTGATCTCTAGTCTGAAACTTCTAATCCACTAAGAGCCGTTTTCTTCACTACAAGTTGAACTCAACTTGAGGATTTTTATTCTCAACTTGTGATTTTGTTTTTCTTCACTCAAAGTTAATAGTTTCAACTGTCGATTCTCAATTCTCGAGTTGATCAACTTCTGGTTTTCTCAACTTCCGAAAATAGTAGTATTTGAGAGAGTAAACTTGAGAGTTTTCTGTCAAATTGAAATTTGTCAAAAATTATTCTCAGTTTGAGTTTGAATATAAGTATTTTTTAAATAAATTGTTCTGAGAAAATTATTTTTGGAAAAAGCCTCTATCGTCTGCTTGCGGATCGAAGAAGATGTGTCCACGGAGACCATGATTTCAACAACCCAATTATTGATTGTGCTGAGGTATTATGTACACGGGTCAATTCACTTGGCTGTTGCTGATTTTATTGGTGTAAGTCCATTCTATTGTGAAGTGGGTGTCAAATACAATTATCAACCTAACCCTCCAGTTTCTTCGCATGCCCGAAACACGAAGTGAGCTGTTACAAGCAGCAAGGGAATATTATGACATAGCCAAATTTCCAACAGCAATTGTAACATTCAAGTATGGATTATCTGCAAGGATCCAATGACCTACCCAATCATCTGTCTATGTAAATTATGTAATAAGTGAATTTCTATAAAACTTGAATTTTTTGTATCATAACTTTGAAACAAACATTATTTTTGATTTTGATTATTTTCACGTTGATAATTCTTTTTCACATGTGTATGAACATACATTTGCATTAAGATTCAGAGTCGTCAGAATAAAAAAAGTGTTCAGTTGGGATCCCCGATCGGAGAGGGATTCCGGATTACCAAATAAAAACGCCATCGAGTTTGTTTGGATGTTATGCCTTTATTTGTTTACGTACTTCACCATACAGTCACCTAATATACATTATTCCCAACATATTATATCTTCAGAGAATTTTCAAAGAACTGAATAAATCTCATCTGCCTTATATGATAAAAGGAACATCTGCATTTTTAAAAGAAGTTTTGCGTGTTTAAACCTAAAGTAAAATCGAAGCTCATGGTGTCGAATCCGTCGGTCCAAAATTATATGCCAGGTTTTCCTAAATAATCGCACAGAATAAATTCAAATCACACAGAATAATTCAAATCTAAAGTTGAAATATACGTATCTGTCAAAAATTTCCCAAGGAAATTTTTAAAAACGCAAGTTGGCTAACTTTTGAATTCCAACTCTCGAGTTGAGATTTAAAATAGTGAAGAAAAATAAATTTCAACTTGTCACTCAACTCTCAAGTTTGTCTCAACTCTAGAGTTGGCTAACTTGAGAGTTTGCGGCAAGTTGACAAATAGTGAAGAAAATTGCCCTTTAAATTGTCTTGTTGACGGCAGGGGTATCAGTTTTTCATATTGACAGCAATGCCTAGTGGGGAATGCTTCTAAAGCTCAGTGTTAATCCGCAGCACAAGAAACCAATCAACTGTTAGTGCATTGTATGGAATTGCCACAAAAAATTCTTTCCCATTTCAGATCTGGATGTTATCTGTAAAGCCCATATTAGCCCAAAGGTAGAGAATAACTTCCAGATTTAGACAGGAGCTCCTAAGACTCATTTTAATTTCTTAGAAAGAATTCAAGATTTCTAAGAATGAGAAGCTGTAGAACTGTATTGGAAGCATTTACATCTCTCAAACACAATGTCTGCCATTATTTCATCCGCACTTTTACCGAACATAAGATAAGTGCAGAAATCCGTTTTAGTCGCATTATCCGGACATATAATGCCTTACCCGACACTGTTTTCCCCCCATTTTGTTAAGCAGAAATTGATGTGCATAGGTATCCCCTCATAAATCCTACCATACTTTCCTCCTTACAATCACGCTTTGCTTGATCATTTTAAAGGTAGTAAAAACCCTTAATTGGATGCTTCATTTTAAAAATTAATATACAATGGTCGTTGGAGTATTATTTTCCTCTCCAAAAAGTTGTCAGTTTTTTAATTTTTAGCTCTACCACTTTCTTGTAAATTCACTTTTGATTTTTCAATGATGGAAAGCGTTTTCAATGATCATTCAATAATAATTGAAAAATCAAAAGTGAATTTTCAAGAAAGTGGTAGAGCAAATAAAATATTTTTTTTGAAAAAAAAATATTATATATCTTATAAGATTCATTTTGGTACCAAAACGACATCAGTTTAATTTGTTAAAGTGCCTCAGAATTGGTAGTCAAAGTTTTCAATGATGAGTTTCAATGGAAGTTATAACTGGCGCCTAAGATGGAATAATTTTACACAACATTTATTTTAATTATTGTACATTTTTTTTTTAATTTCTTGTTCATGTTAATTTTTGTATTTAATGAATTGAATAAGTTCCGTATGATTTGTTGCCATTCTTAATTTGATTTAAAAATTTATTTGACTGTCCCCATAGTTTGAGGACACACGTATCTTATTGTTTTCTTTTTCTTAAAGAACGAATCTAATTAATGCGGATTTGTTGTGATATAAATAAAAGGCACGTAGGAGTTCTAATTAAAAATTGATGTTACAGAGACTGAACAAATTGATCCCACTTCTCCCCCCATTTATTCCATTGTGATTGACGATTTGTCATAAATTTTCGTAAAATTTTAACTGTCAGAAAGTTTGTAATTGAGAAATGATGAAGAAAATTCCAAAAATAATTTTTCAGAAATATTTTTTTATGTAATCAATCGAGCTGAAAATTTTCAAACTTAAGCCGGATAAACTTTTTAAACGTTGTTATTGTCCTTCTATGAAAAATAATAATGAATAATGTATATTCATTTGTTCACTAGGGCGTATGAGTAATTATTTCCCTCCAATGGAGTGTTGGAAATTTAATTATTGTTGTTTTTTTTTCTAAATACACTTTTTCATTTACGAAAGGAAGCGCTTATTCATGAAATACTTAACAATATATAACTTGAATATTTGTTCAAAGCATTTTTAATAGGTTAAATTTAATTTGGGATTTATTAATTGACATTGCCGTTTGTACACAAGGGGTTGTCATAAGTTGGTCCATTGTGATATACTTTATGTATTAAAGATTAAGTTCGACTGAGTGTTCCAATCCTGCCACGAATATTTGTGTATTTAATTCACACTGAACCATGTAATGCGGTTCATGACATTGATTGCTTTATACGTTTACAGCAATACAGAAGAGCCTCCTCAATCTATAGGAAATTCCTGTGATAACTGCAGACTTATTAAAAACGTATACAAATATACTAAGGCCATACTGGATTGTACGAATTTGCTCTTGTAGCTAACAACTTTAGTATCAAGTAGTAGCTAACCACTGACGCTGTTAGTAGGTATAGGTGGTCTAGCTTAGTTATCCTGTGCAGGTTTCAATTCGAAGTAGGAAAGATTACCTTGATTCTTAGTATTATGAATTGTCGAATGCATGATTCAAGTAATGGTTACATAGGTACCATCCTACAAATGTATATTTAAATGGATTTTAATTATGTAAATTAGGAGGGCAATATGTATCTACCTATATAGATGGCGCCTATAGGTATTGTAAATATGTATGAACATACATATGTTTATGTATATAATGAAAGTGAATGGTGTATATGTGTGTAAAAATCGTTTTTTTTAAACTAATAAAAACTTCCAAAACCATCACTTTAATTAGTTTATCAAAAACGAAGAACGCCCTTAGATCCCACGAATCAATGGAAATTTTATAAAGAAGTATCGCGAGAACGGATTTTGATGAAATCTTGTTTTTTATTTTTATTAAAAAAAAATTGTTTTTTGAAATTTTGGTATTTAGCTTTTTAGAGAAAAGCGTCTGCTTTCTATTAAACTTGACATTACGATGATAGACAAAGGAAAGAAAGTTAGTCCCACAATTTCGTATGTGTGTCTGTCTGTAGGTCGATCTACAGGTTAAATTTCTGCAGTGAAGTTGGTACTTAAGCCTGTTAGGTGATTCCCGAGATCCTTAAAATCTTATTTTTATTCTAAAAAATAACGGTACATTTTATAAAATTTTTTGTAGAAAGAAATGTATGTAAATTTAATCATGTCAAAAACGGCTCCATTGATAAAAAAAACATTTACAATTTGGTCCAAAAACTAATTTACATAAAATATTATTAACGGTATCTACCATATAACACCGTTGAGCTTTATTTCCGATTTTCTCATTAATGACTCACCAAAATATGAATCAAAATTTGTATACTATTCCATATCAAACATTTTCAAAAAAAAAAAAATAATTTGTTGGGTTTAAAAAAAAAAACACTTTTTTTGGAAACTCCATATTTCAAAAATGGATTTTTTTGAAGTGATAACTTTTTATGGAAGGGCCAACTAATTCGTTACGTAACGCATAACGCAATATCAACTAAAAGAATTTTATCTTATTAAGGAGTGGACTTAGATAGATATATAGATATTTTATTATTGTTTCGAAAAGAAGAATTACATAGTTAACAATATTTTAAAGTCATTGCATAGCACAGAATATGATAACAAGTTGTATCTTACTACTGAAAAATCAATATTATGTTTCTGAAAAGCTTACGTTTTAATATTTATAAAATCGAAGGAGAAAGATTACTAAAACCTTCATTTGAGATTTGTTTATAATTACATATATCACAGGAAAAGCTTAAATCTAATAATAACTGAATACTTATTCAGAAGTAAATAAATATGTACATAAATAAATATATCAATAAATAGATAAATAAATATGTATAAGAACATAATAAAATATATAAATAAATAAATTAAAAAATAAGTAAATAAATATATATAAGAAAAAATTAAATATATAAATAAATAAATAAACAAACAAGCAAATAAATAAATAAATAAGTAAACAAGCAAGTAAATAAATAAATAAACAAACAAATAAGTAAATTATCATATGAGAGATACAGTAAATAAATATGTAAATATAGAGTAAATTATAAATAAATAAGTAAAACAAAATACACAAATACGAGTAAATAAGTTAAACTATCAAAAGAAATAATCAAGAAAGGAAACAATAATGATACCTAGTATATATATTTTTGATATTATTAACATTTTTTTTGTTGCTTAATATATACATTTTTTTTTTTTTTTTTTTTAATCAGATTTTTTTTGTGTTAAATTAGGTTTCTTATAAGAGTGTTTTCACTTGATTCACATTTTCTAAAAAAAATTTCATTGAGAACTTCAATTTTTCTGTGTATTTTTAACGCGTTTGCTCTTTCGTGTAACTCCTGAGTTGAAAAATGCCATGGGACCTTTAGGATCATTTTTAAAATTTTATTTTGTAAAATTTGTAATTTTTTCTTATGCATTTCAGCACAGTTTCCCCAAACAGGTGATCCATATAACAATATCGCTTGAAAAACGACCTTAAAAATGATTAATTTGTTGTATTTACTTAATAACGACTTCCGGTTGATAAGCGGGTATAACAGTTTAATACCAATATTTATTTTATTCGTTGTCATTAGTGTGTGTTCCTTAAAGGACAACTTCTTGTCTAAGTAGACACCTAAGTACTTAACAGAGTTGACCCATGGGATATCACAGTTATTTATATTTAAATTGCTGCTGGGTAAAGAGCAATACTTTCTTTTTCTGGTGAAAAAGATAGCTTGACTCTTTCCAGCATTTATTTTAATTTTTCAATGTTTATAATATTCGAAAATAACGACAAGAGCATTTTGAATATTGTTCATTATATTCGAAGGAAGTGGACTTAGAAATCTGATATAAATAATAAATATAGCGATAAATGTTTGGTAAAAAATTGGATTCCTAGAATGGCAATAACCGTAAGAAAACTGTAATATTGAAAATATTGCATATATCAGTCAATTAATTTTGAGTGGTTGCATGAATGGATTTGATTTTTCCTTAGTTAATAAGTAGACAATTATTTTGATGTATCAAACTCAAACATTACTCTATGAGCTATACAAGCTTGGCAATCTTAATTTCAAAACAGGAGAAAAACATTTAAAGTTGCCTGTTTTGTTCGACACCTCTCATCGATGTTCATTGTAGAAGAACAGTTATGTTTGAAAATTCATTAAAAATAGAAGATGTGGTGGCTGTTTTGAGCTTATATCATCAGTTCTTTTAGTCCAATCTTTAAGGTTAAGGCCTTAAAATTGAGGTATATGCCGGTAAAAATAACAGGAATGCGTTCTACAATATATGTATCTTAGAGGGGGTAAAATAACAAATTTATTCGATTTTTATTCGTGTAATGTCAATATATAAATGCAAAAGTTGATAAAAAAAATTCAATAGTTTTAAAAACAGTGTTCCACAAAGTTATTGTCCCAGTCCTCGTCTACAAAAGTGCTGGCGTAATCGTACGTTTTCAAGCAATATAGCTACAAATGTGTCAATTAAATTAAAGCAAAGATAAGTTGTTGAAAGTCAAGACAGTATCTTATGTATGGTTTTTTAACCCATAACGGTAATAGCAGTACAATTGTTTTTTCTATCTTAATTGCCTTAAAAACGGTTTTAACAATTTTTATTAAAAATCTGTGTACCATTTAAGGCATATTCTACATTTTGGTATACAAATTTCTTTACATTTTTGTTTATTAACCGTAACTGCCATACAACCATTTACATTTTTTTTTATTTACAACTTTCTCATAAGCGGCTCAACGCATTTCGAAAAAAAAATTATATAGAAGGTCCTTCAAATTCTAAATAATGCTGCATTCCAAAATATTTCAAGAAAAGTTACTTTGAAAAAAAAAATTCGAATTGATAACTTCTTATAGGATAAACCGATTTGTTACGTAACGCGTTACGGCGCCAGTCTGTCTGACTTCCCTTTGTCTAACGCATACGGAGAACTTTTGAAATTAATCAAATTAACGGAAAATTCTTGAAGCTTTTCTCAAGCTAAAGAATTTCAATTATAAATAGTTCAACTTAGAAGTTTAAAAGTTATCACTTCTGTCGGGCGTCCCGAGACGCACACGTTTTTTTGTTTTTAATTATTCTTGTTAATTTATTTTGTTAAATAAAATGCTAACATTCTTAGTGTATGTATATATTTAGCTGTTTTATTTGCTTGGGCTTTATGGTTTTGTGCTGCTAACACTTTGTCAACCTTGTTTCTGTATCTTTCTTGTTTTTGAAATTATAATTGTGGAATTGTGCTGGCAATGACATTAAGAAGAGGATTTCAAACCTTACTGCAATGGCTAATTTCGTTGATGATTCTCTGAGAACAGGCTTTAATTTGAGTGGTTGCGTCCTAGCTTAACTTCTCTAATATCAAACCAAAGTACATTGCTCAGTTTGACAGTTTTAGTGTGTTATAAGTTCATATTGCCTGGCGAAGTTGATGCCTACAGTCGAAATCCAGCTGTCATCAGCTAATAAGGTTGGTAAGAGCACCTATAAAGCTGGCAAGATAGATTTCTTCAACACATCATGTAACATCATCGCGTCGTTATCCACACATACCGCTTCATAAAACATGTCTCTAAGATTAGCTATTACCATTTGAAGTTCATCCCTCATTAATAACAGAGATATCTCAAAAGTTATTTCGTAACCATCTAAGCAGTATTTCATTTAATTTACTCAATGAAAAGACTACAAAGGTCCTATTCACTGAGATCCGCATATGACTAGATTAACTCATTAACTCTGCACAAAGCGTACACATACGCCACATTCGTATGTCATACCTCCACAATTGTAGGTGAACGTTAAAATCCCTTCTGCCCGTGATGACTCAAACTCCCACGAAACCGATTACATCAAACTTGGTCCTCAATTTAAGGTTAGAATATACACACATAAAGAATGAAAAGGAAACCTACATTGAATGTGTTTGTGGAGGAATGTTAATGTAATTCCACATATTTTTCTGCGTCCTTCCGGAAATCCGGTGGCAAAACAAATTGTATTATTTTTCAGAACAAATTTTCCTTTTGCTCGGAAAAATTAAAGTCAAGTACAGGGAGGAGCCAAAATGATATTTTAAACGGAATTTTAAAGGACTCCCTCTCATGGTTTTCAATGGAGGTAGGTATTTTTTTTATACATACTTAGAGTTGGCAAAAAAAAAATCAATAATGAAGATATAGAAACAAAATAGGTTTGCATGAAGATTGCACACTGAGCTTCATGATTCCTCAATTGCAGATGTTGAGAGTGTTTGGTCTAGCTTTGCCTTTTATGATGCTTTTTGAATTTACCCTATCACATCATCGGTTCTTATGCAGTTTTAGTTGTCGTCGTAGCTTGGCATAACCTTTTTTCAGACACATGGTGGAAAAGACTTGACATATTCAAGACAAGCCAACTTATGGAGCACACGCGGAAGGAATAGTCATTGTCGGTGCTAGTTCCGGTTCCGATGCGAATAAATAAATAAATATATGTAACATGCAGGAGTAGATTATGCAAGATGGGAGCGACTCTATGGCGATAGCGCTTGAAAAAAGGAATACACACTCCTGTTACTTTGGATGATGTGTCTGCTTTGGGTCGTTGAGAAATAAAGCGCAGAATATTGAAATGAAAATATTTGCATAGCAGAAGGGATGTGCAACGTGCGTATGTGTAGGTGTATACGGTTGAATGGTGTTATGTGTCATAACGAAGTTCTTAAAGTGATTTGTTTTGGTGTTCAGTAATTGCACTCAACGAAGCAGGATGCAAGGTGAAACTGTTACAATTTTAAACGAGCAAAGGATATACATAAATTGACATATGCACCCATACGCGTGTGGACATAGCTAGATGTTTTTTTGTAATATTAAAAAAAAGATATGTAGAGAGTAAAGTGTATACACTTCTGTGGGGCTACAAAGGGAATCTGCTTTAATTCATAGCTTTAAAATATGTGAGTAGGTAAACCTTCTTATACCGTGCGTCGGCGTTTTATCAAGGGAATTTCAAACGATATACCTATAGAAGTATTTTTTTTTCTAAGGGTTAGGGACCTGCAATACTTTAGGTTGGCAATACTATTTTCATTGACAGCTATTTTGTCATCTGGCAAGTGATTTATCTTTAGTTTTTTTTTCATCATCTAATCTACTGATGCCTGAACAACACATGGGAATTATGCAGATTTATTTCGTATGTCTTCGAAAAAAAATCGCTTTTGATTCCGATTTTCGGAAGAAATATCGTTCAGCTATGAAGTTTAGTTTCTACGTCAATAAGCAAAACTGCCGCATTTGGACTCTAAATAATGCTCAGTCTATAGCTGAGACGTGCGACGCCCGTGCTGTTACGCGGTGGTGGTCATAATTAATTATTAAAACCATTTTTTTGGTTTTCGATTTTCTGATTTATTGATTTTTTTCACATTTTTTATGCAGACGACCCTAAAAAGTCTGAACACTAATAAACCAAAATTTTTCAAAAAAAAAAAATATTCTTTTTAATTATCTTACATAGGTAAAAAAAACTATATCTATTTCTAAGGTAAAAAACAACGACATCTCCCATACAAATGTTAAAAAAAACTGTTAAAAAATGTAATTCTCGAAAACGGCTTTAAGAATTTTTATAAAAAAATGTGTGCATTCTTGAATTAGTACAGTCCACTTTTAAGTATAAAAATATTTTCGCCTTTCTCACTATTGGATAAACCGATCAAAATTGTTTTTAGTATGCAAATGATCCCTAAGTGTGTTAATAAGACTGCATACTTAAATTTTCTAAAACAAAGTTTTTGGTTGAAAAAAAAAAAAATAATTTATTTTTGAAAAATCGATTTTTCAAAAATCAGTTACTGAATTTTTTTAAAATTTAAATATTATATGTTTATTAATAATAGCTTCCAAATAGCGGTTCAAATTTGTTTCCAATGATTTTTGATTTTTTTAAATATTCTTATTTATCCAAGAATTTAAATGGGATCTTTGTTTTCCCTCAAACTATAACAACTAAGCAATATAAAAACATTTAATTATGTGTCTTATCCATTATTTTTCCAGCTTATTATTATTCCCTCCTTATGAATGTTTGACTACGTCACTGAATGCTATATACAATGTAGGCCCTCATACATTTATCATAATCACATGAATCTTATGCACCTAAATTAGAAAGTTATATGCAAATAGCTAGGATAGCTAGACTACCTACCTACTAAACAGCGTCAATGTTTAGATACATTAAAGTTCGTACGTCCAGTCGTGCAATTTATTGTTTTCATTTCCCTTGAAGGAACTAATTTTGAAAGCGTTATTTCCCCTAAAAAAATTTTGTGACGGTTATGAATTTTTACGGACATGTGCAATTAAGAATTTGTCAGCAATTTGCTGATTTTTCCCGTTAGAATTGTGATTTAATTTTGTTCATGAAGTCTTGTACATATTACTTACTCATTTTAATCAAAAAAACAAGAATAATACAAAAGCTTGGAAAATAATAGGGAATGTCATAATTGTCGTAAAACTTAAAACACGTCAGAAACGAACTATTGAATGTTGTTTAAGAAATTTTAATAATAAAACTTTTGATGCACATTTTATTAAGATTTTTTTTACAACAATTAATAACATATTCGAAAGCATTTTTTTTAAATGCGATGATAAACATAATAATGTCATGCGATATGAAATTTTTTGGTATAAGATAATCTCAAAAACATTTATTCAATTTTTTAAAAATAAACGGCAAGATGAATGATGTCCACTGAATAATCTAATTTTGCCACATCATCCTAAAAAAGGAGTTTTAGGAGTATTTGTATAGTGTATCTTATAATCTTTGCAAGTTTAAGACATCAAAAAGGCCTCAAATTATTTAATTAAAATTATTAAATTTTGTAGCTAGAATAAACGTAATTCTTATTTTTAAAATTATGCTGGTATTGTATTATTGGTAAATTATGCATACTTGAAAATGTTTTACTAAATTTTGTATCCCATGAAATACCTAAATTAAAAATGAAAAATCGTATTAAAATTTAATTTTATATAAACTTCTTTTATGTTTCTGATATTTTTGAATCATTTCTAACTGCTTGAATTTGTTTGTATTTTTCAGGTAAATATAACTTTTTTTCTAATGGATCCTATTTGAACTTTATGAACGGATTGGTATGAAATATTGATATTTTTTTATACACAATACACATATTAATATTATTTTTAATCAATCAAACAAAAATTTATGTGAAAAAGCACTTTGTCATTGACGAGAATGACATAAGGTTATGTAGTGTATCCATTTTGAATATCCCTTATCAAAATAGCATTAAGCCTTATAACATCATACGGGTGATACATTGAAGCCATTCCGAAAGGAAATGTATGCTAAATTGAAACATAAAGCACCGCAATCACTTTGACCTGAAACAATGGAATCCCATTATAAGACTTATGAATATTCTAAGAACTAATATATGTATATAGATACATATATAGGAAATATACCCTTACTTTCAGTTCCACTCATTTCAATAACAGAATGTTTGTGTGGGACGTAAACATATTATTTGTGTTTTAAAGCAAACACAATATAAATTAAATTATTTCTTTATTTTTTTTAAGGAAATTATTGTTCTTGTAGTTAAAGGTGTTAAGGTGCTTATCATGAATAATTCCTATGAACAACGTTAAAGGTATAATTTTACCTTCATCATTGCTTTACTCTCATAGCTAATTTATTTTAAATTAATCAATTTCCATTGTACAGTGAAACCACAACACTTAATCGAAACGACGAAAAATCAGGATTTTTTTTTCAGTTAAGCGGTTTTTCACTTAAGCGGACCTCGGATAACTGAAAAAATATTGTGGTAAGGTAGACTTCGTGTCACATAACACGTTACAATTTTCACTCTACATATATTGAACTTTAACAGCTGGAAAACAACCTGTGTTAAATGTTTAGATACCAATTGCTTTTAGAAATAAATTTGGTTTAGCTAAATAAAAAAACAGGACCTAGTTATTAACAAACAAATAATTTCTTTTTAATCAAAACGAATTTGTACCCAACCATCGATACTTTGAGTTCAGTTTTTTTTATTCAGATACATTTAAATAGAAATTGCAGGGGTTTTCCCTTTTACTTAAAACTTAGCATTTTAATATGTGTCATGCATGCGGAAGTGGTGGAGAATAGAGGTGAACGTATAGAAAAGTGAAACAATTTTTGGGTTTTCACTTAACCGTGTTATTTTCTATAGAAAAATCGAAAAATTGAAGGATTTTTTTTTCATTTATGCGGGTTTTTCACTAAAGCGAGTTACACTTCAGCGGGTTTCACTGTAACTGATTCAGATTATTTCGATTATTTGCCAAATTTCTTACTAGGCCCATTTTTTACTTCTTACCGACCGTCGACCCATATATCATCGAAAATAAGTTGAATAAACTTATGGATGAATATCTTACTAGCCCTGATGACCTCCCCGCAATATCCCTAAAAAAATGCTCTTCAGTCCTCTCTTTTCCGCTCTTCAAAATGTTCAGTCTATCAACACCTCAAGGAGAGTTTTCTCAGGTATGGAAAACCTACTTCTTTACATTAATATACAAAAAGGGTACTAAGAGCGATATTATAAATTATCGTCCCATTGCCAAACTTTCACATATCCCTAAAATATTTGAAAATATTTGGTACGAAATTTTAAGTTTCCGTTGTAAGTACCTCATTTCTACTAGACAAAACGGCTTTCTCAAATGTAGGCCTACAACCACTAACCTAGTTGAATTCGTATCGTATACCGGCTCAGCTCTAGAAAGCGGAAGGGAAGTAGATTTTATCTCTATTGACTTTAGTAAGGCTTTTGACAAAATTTCGTATAGACTTATACTTCTCAAATTGTCCACCCTCGGCTTTGAACCTATCTTCTTAGAATTGTTTTTTTGTTTGTCTTTAAAATCGGTATTACAGTGTTTTATTTAGATCTGCCCTCTCCAATTCATTCTAAGCTATCTCCGGGGTCCCCAAAGAAAGCCACTTAAGTCCTATGAATTTTGTTCTTACAATTGAAGATATTGAATTGGTCATTAAACATTCCCATATCTCAGCGTATAATATGACGATACCAAGTTTATCAAAACAGTTTCTTCCTCACACAACTGTTTTCTTATCCAGCTAGATCTCGATAGTTTCTTAATCTGTTGTATCAAAAACTTCTAAGAGCTTAATATTGTCAAATGTCACTCAATCACTTTATCACGTAAACGCATAAAATCTTTTCTTTTTCCAGGAGCTACTTTCTTCACAATCAACCTTTAGCAACTGCTGAATCGATTCGAGACCTCGGTATATTATGTTACCGAGAGCTCAATTTCATAACACATCGATAATATTATTTCAAAGGCCAATTCAACGCTTCGTTTTGTGAAACGATACCAAATCACTCTACGTAACCTTTGTCTGCCCGCTACTTATACTAGAATCGAGAGCATTCAACGTCGTTTCTTAAGATTCGCCCTTCGACGCCTGTCTAAAAATAATCCTTTGATCCTGCCTGCTATCAAAATCTTCTTCAACTAATTAAACTTAATACCATGCAAGAGCGAAAAGTTCTTCATTCATCGACTCCTCTCAAGTTCCATTGACTCTGACACACTCTACAAGTCTATCTTTCTCAGCACTAACCCCCGTAACCCAAGAAACCCTCGCCTCTTCCACCTGCCTAGGTTAGGTTAGGGTTAGGTAGATGGGCTGCCAGTTGATCTTGCTACCGGTACACTTAGATCAAATTAGATCCATTGTGGTACCCTGAAGTGTTGTGACTTCTAATTGTATAACCTATGTGTTCTATGGATATTCATTTTCGAGCCATTTAGAGGCTTTTATGAAGTTCAGTAGGCTTTTGCCTGCCAGATTCGAGAACACTTCTAAAGCTTTGAAGAAGTATCTGCCCAGGAATTTGTTCCTTATAATTCCAAAGTGCTGGACAATGACACAACGACACCAAAAGATCTGGAGTTCCAAATGAAGAAATATACTCAAAATATCATTAGTGAACAAAAAATAAATATGCGTCTTGCTGAATCAATTTTCGGGAAATTTAAATAATAAGCTTAGGGATATGTACTGGTTGCTCGGGAAACACTCTAAGCTCAGTATCGAAAATAAGCTTAAGCCTGTCTGGATTTACGGTATACAACTCTGGGATTGTGGTCGAGATTCTAATTTAAATAGATTAAAAAAATTCGAGATTCCGCTTTAAAATGTTGGTATAACCAGGAATTGCTACCGGATAGTTACCTGCAACATGTTAAATAAATTCTTTAAGAAATAAATTGCTAGATAAGTTCCAACTTAGTTGCAATAGGGATGTTTTTTTTTACGTTATTCGATACCGAAATCTACATAATGATGTTGAAAGTGTAAAGCTCATATTTTGAAAAGTCTGAATTTTATGAATTTTTTTTTGACTGGTAAAAATTGGTATGTATTCACACATATTCTCGCAAAACTGTGTGTATTAGCTATTTTAACAGGTTTCCTGTCTTTATAATTAAGAGTGCCTTTGACTGTCATTGATTATATAGTGAGCAGTGCATCCGATTTCAATGCTTTCAAGTTGCGACAATTTAATTATGTTTTATAAAAAATATGAATTATCCGTATTAAAATCTGTACTAAACACATATATATATAGGAACATTTCGAACGCAAGTGTTTCGGTCAATTAAGCAGGTATACCCATTAAGTAAGGAATACTCTATATATTCATTATTATTGTATTAAATTATTGTTGATTGAATTTTTATGGATAATCAATATTTTTAAATAAGTAAACCTAATAATAATAATAATCTAAAAATGCTAAAAACAAAATGCGCGACTGAATCGCACGTACTTGCTCTTATGTTCGATTACCTTGTATGCAAAAGATTCTTAATAGAAAGGGCCAACAATATTTTTAAAGTATTTTTTTTTCACTTAATTTACTATATAAAAAAATTGGTATGACAATTTTAAATATTTAACAGTATAAATTCAAAAAACAAAATTTCAAAAAAAATCGTCCACCCGTTTTCGAAATATTTTTCAAAAATACAATAAAACTATTTTTCGAAAATTTTGAAATGCAGTATTATTAGGAATTTGAAGGAGATCCTGTAGAAAAAATTTGATCTATATCCGTTGAGCCGTTTATGAGAAAGTCGAAAATCAATAAAATGGTTGTATGGCGGGTGCCATACCCAAATTAGTACACACACCAATTTTTATCAGATTGGTTAGAACCTTTTTTGAGAAAATTAAGATGGTAGACAAATTTGTATGGCAAGTACCGTTAGTTTTAGGGCTAAAACAACGATTCAAAAATCTATTTTGGACACTCACCTAAAACGCCTAACCAGCAAGTTTGAACAAACTCGGTTCAGCCGTTAAGGCTGTAGATCGTTCTTCAGACTGACACACAGACAGACAGACGAAATTGCGGGACCTACTGTTTTGGTGTTCAACTTTGATTACAATATCGGATTCGATTTTTTTTTCCAAATGCAAAAATGCAAAACTTGCCCTATATACCTATATCACAAGTAAAAATATTATTAAAGCATATGTATATTTTTCTCTACAGATATACACATACAGTCTTAGGAAAACTTAAAAAAATTATAAATATTGAAATTCTTTTTAATAACGAATTATAACAAAACAGTTTAAATGTCCACTATTAAGTTAATTAAAAATAAATTTGTAAAAAGTAGGAAAATATATGAATGATTTAACGGTGAATCCTCGCATACTAATATTTATTCTATACTTGAGGGTAACTTTTTTCTGTGTTTCTGATGAGGGTCCAAGGCTTATCAGCCCTTCATTCTTACTTAATATACAAATAACTTAAAGTTGTTTTATAAAAAACGACTTAGCCATTCTGGAAAATTAAAGGGAAAAAATATATCATATGTATTTTTAAATTATAACTTACAAAAATAGAGTGTCTAACAAATGTTCAAAGAAAAAACAAAAAGGTTAACTCTATAGAATCGCAAGACTTTCATTTGTTTATCTTCCCTATCATCATTGTGCCTACGAATGCATTTTGCCATTTTTACTTGCGATATTGATACTGTAGGGAAAGTTTTGCATTTGTAAAAAAAATCGAACTTAAAAGACTGATTTTTTTTAGTTAAAATACCGGTACATATCATACATTTTTTTGTATTAAAAAAGGTATGTCTTAATTATCTTAAGAGAATCTGTGCACTTTTACTTGACATAAATCAGTTTAAAATATTTCGAAAACACTTTTTTGGAAATTATTTTAAGGTAATTCATATTACCGTTTCAATACATGTATATACCTTTCTTAGAAAAGAATCAAGAAATTTTTTGTAAAAAATAACGACGATAAGAGCAATGAAGTGCGATCCAGTCGTGCGTTTTTTCTTATAAGTTTAATAAAAGAATAAATTTAAACAATTTAATCAATTTAAATTATGGATGAAAGGCTCCCCTAGTCTTTAATGATGTTTTGTTTTTCAACGTGCTTTTTCATCTTTCATATATATGAACGAAACAATCGTACAAACTGATTTTTGCTGATTGCCCTTCTTGACCACATCATACAAATATGTCATCCTTCAATTCTCACTCGTTAACTTTTAGAAATTTTAAAAACGGATTTTGCCACGGTTCTTTGATTTCTTGCGAGTTTGTCACAGTTTTTTTTTTTGTGACAGTTTTCAAGTTTATGTAAAATGAATATAACGTATACGCCACATTGTACGAATTATTTAACTAAATCAAATTTTTGATAATTAAAAATTATTTTGGTAATGAAATTAAATTTAAAATCGACATTAAATGCCTAATAGAGAGCTTTTAATGGCAGCATATATAGTATAGCATAAAATCCGTGTTAGTTAAAACGAAAAATTCAAATTTATGACTTGGCAAACACGTATATGTATATAATTAAATATGCACTATTGGGAGGATGAACAACTATTCCAGGTACTACATTGTTTAATTGTAGGGTGACCAATAAATTGGTCACCCTGTACAATTCAATATTTAAATTAAATTTCTTTTAATTACCATATTAATTTATTAGAATATGGCATTATTTCGTTATAACTATTGACTCTCCACATGCTTGGAGTATGACGGAATCTCTTAATAATAAATTAATCGACTAGATTAGGAAAGCAGCTTTATATTTTATGGCATGTACTCAAAACACTGTTCTTTGTTTGTAAATATTTGAATTTTGGACTTGGGTTGTCCTGTCCATAGCATTTCTCGTTTCCAAAACAAAGTTCTTACATTTATTGGCTGCGTATATTAAAGTAAAGAAATTTATACAGTCAGCTCCGCTTATCTAAAATAGACTTTTTTTTTTCTTAATGAAAATGTTTAAAAATATTTCGCTGTTAAATATTTAAGAAAATATTTGCAAAGAATATAAAGGTACTTTCCCAACATTAATGTATCCTTCTCCTTGATTCAAGCAACCCAATTGGGAAGGCTCTTCATATTTGATGTATACTTGATTTTTCATGGCTTATGAAATAATTGCTTACTGTTCTTAATCTGTGTGTGTGTGGCATTATTTCATTTATCCAAAAATCCATTTCAAATCACAATATTTCTTAAATAAAAAAAATTATCGTTGCACTTAAGCAGAGTTGACTGTGTAAGTATAGTTTTCTCACACATGCATACGTACACTGAATGCCTTATTGTCACTTTTGATATCCCATTTCAAGAGACGAAGCCAAATAATTTTAGGATTTATATAGAAGCTGATCTCCTGGGCATGGCATCAAGGGACCGAATATACAGATTTTCTGATTTTGCAGTAGCGAGTTGGGGTATTTTGTTGTCTACTAAACGTCAATATTCATCTTTAAAGGTTTTGCTTTTGGGTTTTTCATTTAACCATGAAATTTATGTGTATCTATAATAATGTATGTATATATTTTGCTTGCCCTTGGCATTATGCCGACATTTGACATTTACTGGGTGTCATCCAGACTACCTATACCGGGCTTTAAAAGTTATTGTTATGGCACTTGTTGTTTGGTATTTTAACACAGCTATACGAATAGGTAGGAGAGGGACTTTGTTTTACATGTCAAACATATCATCTGGTAAATAAATTAATAAGAAATAAGCTTTTCAATTATTTATGGTTAGACGATTATAGTCTAACAGCCCACAATTCATTATATTGTTTTGAAATGTAATCAGGAAATATTTATATGCAAATTCATAGAAATGGCTATGTAGGTTAAGAGGATGTCGGGCCGAACCTGGGGCTGGGACTTAAAGACTATCTTGTATATTCGGTCGATTGACCTATAACCGAAGTGGTTGTATAACTAATAGAGGATACAGTTCTTCTTCACTTCAATTTATCCTTCTCGCATACAGGACCAAAATATTCATCAAATTTTTTTTTGACCCAAAGATCTTATAGTGGCCAGTGTCCTATGTTCTGCTTAATATCCCCCACTCACGTGCGTAAAGAAGGACTGGTGATATTGGGTGTTTCCTTAGACGTGTGGCTTTCTATCTGGCAATACTTATTTCGGAGTTGGTACCTTTGACAATTGTCACTTGATTTGTGCTCAGTTTCATAATGAATATAGACTCACTCCTGAACAACGTTTACAAATAGTGCAAATTTATTACCAAAATAATGTCTAAACAAGATGATCACCAATCCTGATTTTCACAAGAATATTCTGTTCAGCGATGAAGCTCACGTTTGGTTAAATGGGTACGTTAATAAGCAAAATTGTCGTAGTTGGAGTGATTATAATCCACAAGCCATTGTTGAGACGCCGATCCATCTTCAAAAAGTCACTGTTTGGTGTGCTCTATGGGCAGAGGGAATCACTGATCAATATTTCTTTAAAAATGAAGCCGGCCATAATCGGCTTGCCAAGATTGTGCGATTTAACACAGCTGAGCTACTTTTTGGTGGGGTTATGTGAATTCGCTTGTCTATTCAGATGAGCCCGACGATTGACACGTTGGAAGAGTATATTCGGCGCGTTGTTGCAAAAGTGGTCGAAAATTGGGGCTCTCGGTTGGAATTTGCTACTTGCCCGAAAGCATTTTTATTTAATATAAACTTGTAACTATCTTAAAGCTAGACAAAAATGTTTAAAACTAGCCTAATTATCAATAACTTATAACTAATATACTGGCCTTTTACGGGCGCTCTAAACTAAACAATAACTCTTAAAACAAATGTCTTTCGACCTAAAAACTATTTTAATTAAATCTAATTAATTTATTTTTTTTTAACCAAGAAAACTTTTTGCCAAAAAACTCGGTATCTTATCATATTTTTTTCTGTTTTACTTAGAAACTAAATCTAAAGATAGACTAAAAATAATTAAAACTAGATACAACTAACTTATACTAACTAAAAATAACGTAAACTACTTAAAATACCTAATAATACCCAAAACCACTTAAAACTACTTAAAAACTAGAACAGCCACAGCACCTTTTTTTTTTCGTTTTTAAATTTTTTTTTGTTAATTTTGTATATGCATGCAGACACACAACAACATGCAACCCACACATACATGTACATACGCCCATACAATACGTACGCACATGCATGCACCGACACGCAGAACATGCACATATGCCCCCGCATACATACATATTTTTAATTTTTTTTGGTGCCACCTCGACTGTTCCCTATACCTAATTGCCCTAAATCTATGTAAGTCGGCCAAGACATACCATCTTCATCGACTTTAAATATGATGTTGTTCAGAGAGCCACCAGAACTGGCTCTTCTGTTTCGCCCTATCCCTTCGGTCCCGATCGGATACAGTCCTACTGAACCGAAGGCGCTCTTCTCCACCTTCAGCGATGACGTCGCGACCGTACAGGAGTCGCCTGT
Organism: Philhelius pedissequus; assembly: GCA_910595825.1. Taxonomy (NCBI): domain Eukaryota; kingdom Metazoa; phylum Arthropoda; class Insecta; order Diptera; family Syrphidae; genus Philhelius; species Philhelius pedissequus. Next base: position 45,883,854 of record OU343160.1, read on the forward strand.
CCACAGTTTTCCGGCTGACGCGACGTGGTAGATGAGCGGAACCGCCCCTCCATTCTGTATCAGCCCTCGACTGTCTAAATAGAGGAATGCCTCGGGTGGGATGTAGCCACTTAACCGCGCACTCTCAAAATCATTTTTAAAACATAATGGCAAACCCTTATCTTTATAATATTCAGTTCTTGTATGATTACATACTTGCTTTTAAAGCACTTTTTCGTATCATTTAATGACTTTGAATGCCCAACAACAACTTGAGTGTGCTACCACTAAGTTTTTTCTCAATTATTTTTGGCTGGAATTATAGCTATTTCAAAACCTGCCAAGGTCGATCATCAGATTCCTTTGCTCTAGTGGTGCTGGTCTACTTTTTCATTTTAATTGAAAAACTTGTTATGCCTTCATCGTGTATTGAACCATGACCAGCCGCTTGGTAGCCAACGCACTTCGCATCACGCCACCAAGCCCACATGATCAGATCCAACCTAATGGAGGTTTTTCTACTTATCAATTGCATTGAAACGACTAGCGCTTTTATTAGCCACAAAAGTTTGTTGTTGTTTATTCGGGTTCTTTCTTAATTTCTCCTTACTCGTTTATAAGCCAACATTTCTGTTGTTTTTTATAAAATTCAATTCTTCGTCGGATTTTCACTAAGGTGTTTCTTTTTTCAGAATTAAAATCTACTACAATTAAGGTGAACAATTTAACTCCTACGAATATGATTTTGTCAACAGCGACGTTATGTTCCAAGCCGATGGATTGGCAGATGCTTGTTTTTTTTCTTAATAGTAGTAGATATTTTGTCGTTTACTTAAGGACCTACAAAATTCGACTGTTCTTCGATCGGCGTAAAGCATTTTGAAACTGACCTATGATCTCAATATTTGGAATCTTTCAATATTTTTTGAAGAAATTTTTTCTAATTGTTAATTTCGCTCGAAGATGAATATTATCATTATCGGCTTTTAAGTTGATGAAGTTGTTCCGTCTCAAAATTCGTTGGTCAACTTATCTAAGTGAGACGATTGGATCATAGTTGACCTGCTATGCCAAAAGTCACAGTGAATAGCTCAATACGAGTTAGATTTAGAATCATATATGGGATTATGCTTCCATAGTTCTTGCAAGACATTATGGTTGCCTTTTTGAAGATGTTACTGAATGTTCTTTTCCATTGCTCATTCATCCCACATGCTTCCTTTCAACCACTGGTATTCCATAAAATACAATCTGCTACTAAATCAATATAAACGGTGATTTTTTAAGAGCTTGGTTTTTGATAATTCAAAAAAACACAGAAACTTGTAAAAAGTGAATGAAATTTTTATTTGGATCGATAAATCAATTTCTGCCATTTATTTTTTAAAAATAATTTCACTTAAATGTTGCCCGCGGCTACGCTTCAGGTGGTCCATTCTGAAGGTCCAATTTTGGCAAACTTTTTCACACATTTCGGCCGGAATCTCACCAATGACGCGTTCAATGTTGGCTTCCAAGGCAGCAATCGTGTTTGGCATGTCCCCATAGACAAAAGACTTAACATAGCCCCACAAAAAATAGTCTAACGGGGTCAAATCACATGATCTTGGTGGCCAATTGACTGCGCCAAAACGTGAGATCAACTGCTCACCAAATTCGCCTCTCAATTGATGCATGGTTTCGCGTGCAGTGTGGCATGTGGCACCGTCCTGTTAGAACCACATGTCGACCGAGTTCAATTCTTGCATTTTCGGCAAAAAAAAAAATCTGTTATCATCGAACGGTACCTTTCTCCATTGACCGTAACCCTGCGGCCTTCATCGTCCTTGAAGAAGTACGGCCCAATGATGCCGCCTGCCCATAAACCGCACCAAACAGTGCATTTTTCGAGATGCATTGGTAGCTGCTGAATTGCCTCTGGCTGCTCTTCACTCCAAATACGGCAATTCTACTTATTCACGTATCCATTTAGCCAAAAATGAGCCTCGTCGCTGAAACGGACGTAGCTTGCGAAACACATTTTTCACAGAGCACGAATTTTGATAATAAATTTCAATAATTTGCAAACGTTGTTCAGGCGTAAGTCTATTCATGATGAAATGGCAAACAATACTGAATCGAAATGTCAAATGTTCGTGGAATTTGTCATGTGTGATCTGTCAAAAATATAAACGTCAAAAACCAAGTAGCAAAAAAATCACCCATTATAATCAATTTCGTCCATGAAACTGCGATGCATAATTAAAATCAAACCATATTCGTTTCGTCTATGATTTTATTGTTTCATTTTGTATGGGACTTTTCAGCTAGGCTTAACTTGCAATTAAAAAAAATCTGTTATTGGAAACTAGAAATGGAACAAAAGAAAATGTCTAACTAAAAATGATTAAGTTGATTATTTAAGTTATTGCTCTAAGCTTTTTTATACTGGGAGTACATATATGTGCATGTGCATATTTGTCCATCTGAACAAAACTGCTAAGCATATAATATAGAAATTTTATGTGTTTGTATGCATTTGTTGTGTGTATGTATGAGTTTCGGAATGGCAAATTGTTTATTCGAAAATAATTACATGATGCAATGAAAACAAGGACAACGAGTTAACTTCAGATGTTGTGTGCATATGAATTGTGTTATATTTTTTATAGTTGGGGCATTGTGTTTGAATTTCATTACACATTTTAACAAAACGAAGAATACTTTATTCAATTTAAATAGAAAAGTTTTTTTCTGTTTTTTTTTTGTTTCAGTAGTAAATTATAAAAATAAAATAAAATTTAAAAAGTTTAAAATTTGATGAGTTTCCGATATATGCGATGAGAAATGTACTTCGTCCTTGTGCTGGTGGAGTTTATTTGGTTTTTGCTTAACGATGAGTACGATTTGCATTTGGAAAAATATCAAACAGCAGATTTTAATCAAACTTGACATTACGGTGATAGAGAACACCAAAGTAGTGGGCCCCCAATTACATCTGTCTTTTTGTCTGTCTGTTTGTCTGTCCGTCTATCCGTCAGTCCGTCTCTCTGTACAACTACTTACATCATAAGGGGCTGCAACGATTTTCTTCAAACTTGGTATTTTAGAGTTTTAGGTGATTATCTCAAATAACGGGTGGTTTTTTAGACGTGTGTCTTTCAAGAAGAAATAACACGTATATAATTTAATGTTATGGCTATTATAAGACAGGTTATCCATTTTGCGGTTTCAAAAGTATAGGGCTGGAATTCGACATCTGTCAAACTAAGTTGTTAAACTAATTTTTTTTTTCAGTTTAAGGTCTGACATTTACGAAAATGGATTGCTTAACTATCACACAACGCACACAAATTGTTAAAGCCTACTACAAAAATGGTGTTTCTGCCACATATCGTGCCTGAAGAGGAGATTATGGTTTACATAATCTTCAAACTACGCAAGCAATTGGCATAATTTTAAAGAAATTTGAAGACACTGGATCGGTTACAGATATTGTAAGGCCTGTGCATCATCGTTTCGCTCGTGTCACTGAAAATATCGCTGCTGTAAGTGAAAGTGTTGCCGAAGACCCGAATGTGTCGATTCCTCGTCGTTCTCAGGAATTATGACTGTCTTACGGCACATTATGGCGTATTTTGCATTTGGATCTACACCTACATCCATATAAAGTCCAGCTCACACAACAACTGAAGCCAGCTGACCATTCACAACGTCGTAGATACGTCGAATGGGTGCTTGAACAACAGACGGTGGAAGGCGATTTTTCGAACAAAATTTTCCTCAACGACGAAGCACATGTCTCATTCGGTGGGTATGTTAATAAACAAAATTGTCATATTTGGGGTTCTAAGAATCGTCAAGTAATTGAAGAGAGGCCAATATATCCACAAAAAGTCACTGTTTGAGGCGCTCTTTGGTCCGGAGGTGCTATTACCTTACTTCTTCGAAAACGATGATGGAACGACTGTTACCGTCAATTCGGAGCGTTATGGTCATACGATCACCGACTTTTTTTGGCTGCTATTGAAAAATACGACTTGGAGAATATGTGGTTTCAACAAGACGGTGCTACTTGCCACACAACTCGAGCGAATATGGCTTTATTGCAAGAGACATTTCCTGGCCGCGTAATTTCTCGTCGTGGCGATATCAGCTGGCCACTAAGATCATGCGATTTGACACCGCTGGGCTTTTTTTGTGGGGCTACGCTAAAGACCGTGTTTATGAAGATAAATCTTTAACTCTTGAGCACTGGAAAACCAACATTCGTCAAGTTATGATCGAAAATTACCTCAAAAGAATCTATGCTTGCAACAATTCGCGTATTGGTCATTTAAATGATGTAGTATTTCACACATAATGTCAAAGTTCAAACTTTATAATAAAAAAGAAATATCATCAAAAAAAAAATATTATATGTGTTTTATTTACGTTTACTTTTGAAACCGCAAAGTAGATAACCCATTATAATATATAAAGCCATGATTACTGACTTTTTCGTTCATAAATTGAGCAACTATGATGTGCAGGAGCTGTGGTTTCAAAAAAAGGCGCAACATGACACACAACTCGTGGCGCAATTAATTTATTGAATGATATGTTTGGCAACCGCATAGTCTTACGTTACGGACAATAAAATTGGCTTCCAAGATTGTGCGATTTAAAGCAGCTTGGCTTTTTTTTGAGGCGATATATGTGAAGTCGCTAGTCTACGCCGATAAGCCCGAAACGATTGATCACTTGGAGGACATAATTCGAAGCGTTATTGCCGATATCCGGACACAAATATTGTGAAAAGTCATCGAAAATTGGACCTCCCAAATAGACTACGTCCAAGTCATCCGTGGCGGTCTTATGCAAGATCAATTTTTGAAGTTTTAAATCTGCGACTTTTCCGAAAGGTTTTTCCAAAAATGTTCTCTCGTAAGAACGTTCTCCTGGCAATTACGAATAACTAAACAAAAAAAATTGAGCCAAATCGGCCCAGTCGTTCTAAATTGATGAATTACTATACATTTTTTTACATTATTTTTATATAATATAGATGTAGGATAATTGGCAAGATGAGAACAATAAATAACAACGACGTCAATACCAACACTTATACAAATACTAGGTCGGAAAGAATGAAGAGAGAGAATTAGTTTTTCAGTTGGGGGGTAAATTGAATACTGAACAGACGTGCAACCTCGAATATTTAAATTCTTGTCTTTGGTCTTTTTTTTTTTGCCTTTTTTGAGATACATAAATAATAAATCATCAAATTAATTCATTTGCCATCATGTAACTTTGTTTCCCTTTAAGGATATTTAAAAATAAAATATACCAGTGATTCGAATAAAAAAAAGACCGTGTTTATTTCCTCTTCAGTCGATGGATAAGAGTTAATACTCTAAGACCCCACGTAGATTATTTAATTTTGGTAAATGCTGTAGTTGACACTTTAACAGCTATCAGATTATTCAATATCTCAACATACCATACCTAAAATCAAACCCTCTTAAATTCTGCTCGTGCTCATAAGTCACAAATGCATAAATGGTATAATTAATGTTATGTACCACTTAGCTTGACTGACAGCAGCTCCTTATTATTCTCATAGATGAATGTTTGTATGTAAATACAGATTATGTATAGGTTAATGCTTCATCACCTCTAATATTAGAATAGTCTTCGGCTAAAGATTGTGTGATCAATCTTGTTTGTATATTTGGTTGAACCTTTTTGGGATACATGATTGTACATTATTGTAGAAATAACAAAATCTTTAGAAAAGTGACTATATATCATATACCTACAACAATGTTAAAACCCTTTTTCCCAAAATCTTAAGAAGTACCCTAGGTTAGCATAATAATTTTAATCAAAATTGTTATAGTCGTTTTTGAGTAAACTAACAACAGAAACGCGTTGCAGCTACCCTTCTAAGGAAGGGTAGCAATTCGTTCCACAAAAAGACGCACTAACAGACCAACGACGACCAGACGATAAATCGATTCTTTGAAGTTTGATTAAAACCTCGATGTCAATAGTTGTCCTCTAGACCAAGCTAAAACGTGAATCTATCTTCTAAGAAAGGAAACTAAATTGAAAAGAATTGAAAACATAGAAATATATTATAAGATATTGATTTGACTGAAGTTATCCTTGATTCATCCGATTACAGATTCAAACATGATAACAAACATAATACCGCTATCTCTACAGAGGAGTAAAGAATTTAAATGATGATGACATCTATTTAAGTTTTTTTTCGTGCTTCCTTTTCTTATGGCAGAAATAATAATTCCCATTCTTTAGCTACATTTAAGATAACACAATTGGCTACGTTCGTAGTCAATTTTCTCCACTTAACGGCAACAAGACGTTCAATGTCCTTTTGTTTCGAAAAAAAAAAACACAAACAAGTAACTTAATCCAATCGTGTTTGCGATTATTCCATCCGGCCCCCATGGTACCATCGGCTATTAAACGACGAAGAAACATTGGTTTATTCCTCAACATTTAGACGCATGCTATACAGATATGTATACATAGTTGTATATACATAGATCAATTATAACGCCTTTTATGACAAATTATAGCAATAGGCTTTTAATGGAATTAGGTTTTGTATAATGCATTTAACGTAAGATTATTTGGGGACATCTATAAGTTCACGGTTAGGTGGCTTTAATAAGCTTGTTACATATATAAAAGCTGCAAAGGATCCTACCTAATGTTTGCATATTTAACAAACTTATAAGATATAAAAGAAAAAGTAATGTCATAAAATGGATTGGCTTAAATGAAAAATGTCTTTTTAGTTGATTTTAGATATCTTTTGCTCTGTTTTTTTTAACTCCATTTTGAATAAGCAAATAAATTAATAAATAAAATATGACTCCCTTGGCTGAATTAGATTTTACTTTAACAAATTAGACATTACAAGAAACTCTACCAAAATTCTATGGAATAATTTAAAAAAATCTAGGTGCGATTGAGAAACCTTTTGGAAACCGTGAAGATATTAATTTTGTTAACAACTTGAACAATTTCTTTGCATTAAATGTTAGTAACAATAACCCTCAAGTAATACTATCTTCTCCTTCGAATATTCCTGAGGGATCATTTTAATTTAGTTGTGTTTCTATTGAAGAATGCTTTGCTTCTATTAATTCAATTATGTCAAATGCGATTTGCCTGTATGAAGTCTCTCCTAAATTTATTCGTTTGCTGCTACCTGAAATCATTCCAAGAGTTGCAAATATTTACAATGACTGTTTGACTAAGTCAATTTTTCCAAGCTCTTGGAAAATAGCAAAAGTCATTCCTCTTCAGAAAAAGACGGGGTGTAATGATCTGTCGAATTATAGACCTATAAGTATTCTACGTCTTCTTTCTAAGGGCTTGGAAAAATTGATGTTCAGTCAGTTTTTCGATTTTATTGAATCGCAGAATTTCCTGTCACCTATTCAATCGGGTTTTCGGAAGAGACACAGTTGTGTTTCTGCTCTTTTAAAAGTGCAGGATTATCGATATTAAGCTTACTTGATTTTTCTAATGCTTTTGGGTCAGTTAACCACTCGATTTTAATTCATAAATTAAAATATCAATTCGATTTTTCTTCTTGTGCCCTTAAATGAATTAAAAGTTATTTGACAACCCATAGACAAGCCGTTTGTATTGCAGACTTAGTTTCTGACTTTGTAGATCTAAAAGTGGGTGTTCCTCAGGGATCTTTGTTGGGACCACTACTTTTTAGCATGTTTATTAATGACTTTGTTAATGCAATTAAATACTGCAGGTACCATCTTTATGTTGACGATCTGCAGATCTATTCTTCTTTTCCTCTTGGCATCTTGGAAGATGCATCCAGCCATATAAATGATGATTTAAATAGCATACATGAGTGGGCAGTTAGAAACCATTTGGTTTTGAACCCATCTAAATCGCAAAGCATAATTATATACAAACGCTGTCTTGATGATTCCTATTTTCCCAATTTAGTTTTAAATGGTTATGTGATCCCTTTCAGTTCTACACTAAAAAAACTTGGGTTTCATTTTTAATAAAACTCTTACCTGGAACGATCATGTAAAAAATGTAATAAGAAGCATATACGGAGGTCTCAGGCGCTTATGGAGAATTTCATTCTACATCCCGCAATCTACAAGATTGATGTTGGTCAAAACTTTGTTGGCTCCAATTATAACCTATGGTTCTCCTATTTATGGTGGGATGGATTCAATAAGCAAACAAAAATTAAATGTAGCTTTTAACTCATGCACTCGTTTCATTCATTCATTAAGAAGATTTGATCATGTATCACGTTTGTCTCATTAGGTTTTCGGTGTTTAATTAATGTCACATTTCACCATTGAAATTTGCAAATTTATGTTTAAATTAGTTCGATCTCAAACTCCGACCTATTTATTCGAGAAACTTGAATTTTCAACTTCTCTGCGTAGAAACAATATTAATATTCCAAGAAGTTCGACATTGCAGACACGCAAATCTTTCTTCATAATTGGTGCCAGAATTTGGAATAGCTTACCTGCTTCATTTAAAACAATTACAAATTTAAATAATTTTATCTGCTCTATAAAAAATTTACAATAATTAACTTAATTGTTATCATTTTTTTCCATTAATTTGCATTTACTTTTTTTATTAATATTAAATTTAAAAAAAATTATTTTAAAATATTTAGTTGTAGGTACTTATATTTTTGTTAAAAATTTGAATTATATAAATATGTATGCCAAATGTATTCGTAAAATGTTGTACATATATATTTTAAAGCCACAAATCATATCTCAAGGCTTTTTTTAACTAAATAAAAATGAAATGAAAAAAAAATTAGACACTCCACTTCATCCGACACCAATCGATAAACTCCGCAAATAAATTGCAACGAGCACCAACACCCGTCACAAAGAATTCTCACAGTTTATCAATAATGGAATAGGACACTGTTATTCTGAACTCATTGGGATCATTTTAAAGCACCTTTGACTATACTACCTCAAAACTTAATTTCGACAAAAACTTTCAAGTAACCATTTCTGCCCGATCTACCTAGAGGAAGGGCATTCATTTGTGGAAAATGAATTGAATTATTTTTACACTGATAGTTCAAAAACTGATGAAAGGGTAGGTTGAGACGCATACTCAGAAGGACTTAAGTCTCTTCTTTTGTTTGTAGCATGGTACAGGCAAAAATTTTGGTGATAACAGAAATTTTATCTTGGCTCGGAAAAATACGTGAATCAGCCTCCGACATCTACAACTTCTCTGTTAACTGAGAGCTGCTTTAAAATCTCTGGAATTCTTTTTCCAAAAACTCCACAATATCCCACACCTGTCGAATGTATCTAAAGGAGATATTGGAGCGGGTAAACATGCCAAAAATCGAAAAGTACTATACCCATTTTACCGAACAAAGTAAATATTGGCTTACCTCTATTGCTAGATGATGTAAACTTCTACTAAAGGAAGACGCCCTAAAGAGACCAAACATTAGTTGGACAAAATATAGCGACTTGTTTGAGGACGAGGCGGCAAAATAAATATGTGTTACCTTCTCTGGACGTGTTCACTAATAATTCAACAAAGAATATCATCCCAATTTTATTTGGTAGACAAATGGAATTAGTGCCACCATAATGCCATGTCTAAGGCTATATCATAAAAAAATTACAAATTAATGACACTTCTCTTTATTCGATGTGGACTTTCCACCCGCACCCGTTGATATTATCATCACTTCATCGTCTTTAATTGCGATGAAATTATAATATAGAAATCATTTCTGGTAACTTCTCAATCTCAAGCATATATTTTTGTTTTGTATTTATTTTATCACAATAATACCAAAAATAAAACCTTACATAATGAATGTAGCCCATACAAAATGGTCAACATCAACCTTTCCTATCAAAAAAGCTTCACGACAATTACCTACTACATAAGTCCATACGCACCTTCATACAAAAATTCCTTAATAAGGACCTAATTTGTAATATCATCAAAAGCTGACAAGCTATTTGCCAAAACATTAGATAGCTTATCTTTTGAGTAATGAACCGAAGAAACCTAATACGCAAGCTATTATTAAGCATTTGGTATTAATGGCAGCTTATATACACATCTTTTGTTTCTTTCAAATATTCACTGAAAAGCTCAATCCATCTAGCGGATTTAATTTGAAGTAGCACAAGAATTAATGGTCTAATTGTATATATAGAATTAAAGCTAACAAAGAAAAGCTAAATGTTTGAACTTCACCAAAAAAAGAGAAAATTATGAGAGAGATTCCCCCAATGTTAATAACTCTCTTCAGAAGTGTACTCTTCTAGATTACCGATTCCATCCTATTTTTGTTGAGCGGGAGAATAAAATTGTAAACATAAACAATCAGTAGAACAGTTGCGAGTGTAAAAGAGCACTTATAAACATTGCAAGTGCGCAATAGCCATGATAAAGTCGTGTTACCATCATCATCACCACATGTGCTTTTGCCGTAAGCACAGTCACAGTTATTAGTAAAAAGCCATCTTAGAAGCAAATACCGCCAGCCATAGCTAAAATGTAAATAAACCCTAAATATTGTATTGTGAGTACGGTTCGAAGAGTTCCGATTGGTTAAATGTATAACAGTTGTTCAATTCGTCTTAGTCCTCGTGGCCGTTAGTCGTAGTTTAAATGTGAACGTGATGGTTCGTAAAATTCCTTTACCTTGGTTGCTTTCGTCAATATTCAAGATTGAAACGCAGTTCACTTTAATTAATTATTAGTCAATAGGCACGCGCTCCTTAGTGATACATTTTCGGTTAACATAATTCCGTTATGCGTCGTTCGTGATAACATATCAAATAGCTTTTAACGTTCAAAAGTGAGTTAGTGAAGTTCCTGAAAAAAAAAGATATAAAAATGTGTTTTTTTGTTTGTTATCTATGGCAACCAAAGAAATGCGTTAAAGAGTGCTTACAAAAAGGATCCTTAACAATATTTGCATCTGCGTTCATCGTATTAATCTAAAATATACATCGTGTCTATATGGATTTCTTAGATTTAATTAGCTTTGAGTCTTGCTTGAATGGATATATCCTATTTTCAGATTTTTATGGTCAGGACAATAAAGTCCTTGAACAAATCAAAAATATTTTTTTTATTTCTTTTTTTAATGTTTCTTTTCTTTATATTCTGATCTCAATTTTAAGGGATTGTGAAGAGTGTCTCACCGTTGCTGGTTATTTTTCCATCGAATTGTTTGGATTTCGAATAAAACAATAGCTTCAGAGATAAGGTTACAGTGATTCAAGATATACCTACCATTCTAAGAAATTATGAACCTATATTTTGATGTTTAGAAAACCAATAAGTTGCTTCTATATTGAAGATTCTCATTAATAAGTGATTCATCTTAAAATAAATTCCTTTTTCGGAAGAATTAAATTTACATTTCTTTTTTTTTTGGTATGAGATAATATGATAATTTTTGGATTTAAGTTGTCTTAAAAAATAAATATTTATAATTTTTACAAACTGTAAACTTAATTTAGTAAAATAGTGGAACTTAGTCTATAAATTCTCAAAATAAAATAATTAGTGTAATCGTTATAATGATTTATCCATTTTGCGGTTTCAAAAGTAAACGTAATTAAAACACATAAAATATTTTATTTCATGATATTTCTTTTTTATTACAAAGTTTGAATGTTGACATTATGTGTGAAACACTACATCATTTAAATGACCACCACGAGAATTGTTGCAAGCATGGAGTCTTTTGAGGTAATTTTCGACCACTTTTTGACACATATTGCGCGGTATCTCAGCCATAACTTGACGAATGTTGGTTTTGAAGTGTTTAAGAGTTAAAGGTTTATCTGCATAAACACGGTCTTTCTAGTAGGCCCAAAAAAAAAAGTCCAGCGGTGTCAAAACGCATGATATTGGTGGCCAGTTGATATCGCCACGACGAGAAATTACGCGGCCAGGAAATGTCTCTTGCAATAAAGCCATATTAGCTCGAGTTGTGTGGCATGTAGCACCTTCTTGTTGAAACCACATATTCTCCAAGTCGTATTCTTCAATAGCAGGCAAAAAAAATTCGGTTATCATATTACCAAAACGCTCCGAATTGACGGTGACAGCCGTTCCACTGTCGTTTTCGAAGAAGTAAGGTCCAATCACACCTCCGGACCAAAGAGCGCCCCAAACAGTGACTTTTTGTGGATGTAATTACTTGAGGATTCTCAGAACCCCAAATACGACAATTTTGTTTATTAACATACCCACCGAGTGAGAAATGTGCTTCGTCGCTGAAGAAAATTTTGTTCGAAAAATCGCCGTCCACCGTCTGTTGTTCAAGCACCCATTCGACGTATCTACGACGTTGTGAATGTTCAGCTGGCTTCAGTTGTTGTGTGAGCTGGACTTTATATGGATGTAGGTGTAGATCCAAATGCAAAATACGCCAAAATGTAGCGTAAGACAGTCCTAATTCCTGAGAACGACGAGGAATCGACACATTCGGGTCTTCGGCAACACTTTCACTTACAGCAGCGATATTTTCAGTGGTACGAACGAAACTATGATGCACAGGCCTTACAATATCTGTAACCAATCCAGGCTCTTCAAATTTCTTTACAATTTTGCCAATTGCTTGCGTAGTTGGACGATTATGTAAGCCATAATCTCCTCTTGAAGCACGATATGTGGCTGTGGCAGAATCACCATTTATGTAGTAGGTTTTGACAATTTTTATGCGTTCTGCGATAGTTAAGCGATCCATTTGCGTAAATGTCAGACTTTCAACTGAAAAAAAATTGGTTTTAAAACTTAGTTTGACAGATGTCGAATTCCAACCCTATACTTTTGAAACCGCAAAATGGGTAACCCTTTATTATTAAAATAATTGCGATGATGCCTTTAAATTTTGTGTGGGGTGTATACGAAGAAAAGATTAGGTACATCATTGAAAAATAAAAAAAAAAGCTAATTTTGAAAATGTTGCTTAAATGCAGAAACTGAAAATTGAATGCTTATAATATTTATCAGTGTGAGCATTCTGAATAGACCATCAACTTTGTTTGATTTCTATTACTTTTCTTATTTTTAGAGCTTATAAATGTTACATAAGATAAATTTACAAGATCTTCAATTTTTAATTGATGGTCGAAAACAAGAAGCCAAGATTTGATTTTTTCAGAGTTTTCTTACTGCTCGAATTTTCAACTCGGATTTAAAAATCAAGTATCACTAGATGACAGTAGATGACAGTTACAGATTATCCGGATATTCCTGACATAAGACTTAATTTTTTTAATTCGCTGTTTTTGTATCTTAGCACAAATAAGAACCTATTTGTTCAAGATACTGTAAAAAGTTATAATATTCTGAAATTACCGTTTGTTCCCATGCATTTTTATTTATACCACAGATGTTTGAACTTTTTCATTTTTATTTTTTTATTTTTTTTTTTCATTTTTTTTCAAATTAAAAACAAATTTAATTTTTCTTCATAAAAAAAATTCCAAAAGCTTTAAACATTTTTTACCGGTTATTTTTTGGCAACTACCTATAGTGTAGAAAATTTGTAGTCTTGGTATTCAAAAACGTAAAGTAAGTAAAACAAAAATACACTGAACGAAAAAATCACATATTTTGAGTACCCTTTGAGATGGCCCCTTTTTATTTCCGGATTAAGAGCAGTCATATACGGGTCTATTCGCCATTTCAGGATTAACCATTGTTTACTGGTCATCCTGCATATTATAAAGAAAATCGGACCAAGTGCATACCCTTGTGGTACATCTATGTTATACGTTTTCGAGTTACTATAGTACTCCCGCATACTGTATCACATAATATGTATCTTGAAATATGACTCAAATTAGTGGTAAGCCTTTAAATTCAACCTTTTAAAAATGTGTCCAATAAAATTGCAATTTTTCTCATTTAACAAAAATCCAACAACGTGTCTTCAGTATTGAAAGTCCAGACCTAACACCAAGCTGTAGGGGGTTAAAAAAATTGATTTTATTCAAGTAAGCAAGAACTCGCTTGTCTTCTTGATTTTCTCAAAAACCTTTAAAATAGATAAAATCAAAGAAATAGCTAGGTATCAGAGTTGTAAAAAAATGCAATCATTTTAGAGTTGAATTCGGTTGATTTATCTCCAAAAATGTGTAACTCACGAATTCACTTAAAGACTTCAACTTCAAAATACGAAATCATCATTCATTTTGAATTCATTGATTGGGAATTCATTTTAGTTAATTCAATTAGTGCATTCAAATGAATGAAATCTTCTGTGATTTTAGTGACGTCATCGAAGTCTTTTTAAAGTCATTGAGGTAATTTTGAAGTCAAAATCAATTGAAGTCATTTCGAAAGTCATTTTGCAGTCCTTTTTAACTATTTAAAGTTCAACTGTGAATAATACTAGATATTGTAAATAAGCTTACTACGAGTATTTGTTATTAAAATAAATGCAACTTGCTCTTATTTGCGATCACATATACGTACATATATGTACCTGCATACAAAATATCTATGAAATTTATTTTGTTCATAAACGGCTGGACAGATTTTGATCAAATATTTTAATAGGAGGTCATTCAAATTATAAATAGTACTGCATACTAAAATTTTCGAAAAATATTTTTTTTTTTTGCAAAATTCAATGTTTAGAAAACGGGTGGATGATTTTTTTGTTGAGTCTTGTTTTTAAGTTTATATTATTAAATATTTAAAATTGCCATACCAAGTTTTTTTTTCGAAAAAAAATTAAAAAACGAAGTAAAAAAACTTCGGGAATATATTTAGATTCTTAATAGAAACCTTTTACATACGATGTGACCGAACAAAAGAGCAAGTTCGGGCAATCCTGCGTGCATTTTATTTTAATAACGAATAGTAAGCAGTTGATGTTAAAATAATTAGCAATGACTGCATTGACTTAAAAAAGACTTCAATAACGTCACTCAGCAGAAGATTGCATTCATTTGAATGCACTCATTGAATTAACTAAAATAAATTCCCAAGCAATGAATTCAAAATGAATGGTGATTTCATATTTTGAATTTGAAGTCCTTAAGAGAATTCATATGATTGAAGTCAATATGAATTAGTTTTCCTGTGATTTAAATTAATGGATTCCAAAATGATTGCATTCTTTTACAACTCTGCAACCGTGCGTTTTATTTTTAATGTAATTCTCATCAAAATACAAAACCAGAAAAGTATTTGAGTTGTAAATTTTCGTTAATGTAAAGTTTTTTTTCCTCCACTGTATACTAATTTCACTGATGTATTGAGATAAAAACTTCTAGCCAATTGACTTGGCCAAGAAAAAAATGTACTCGTATATATACTCGTACTACATACAGAACAGGTATATAAACGGTGATTTTTAAGAGCTTGATTTTTGAAAATTCAAAAAAACACAGAAACTTATAAAAAGTGAATGAAATTTTTATTTGGATCGATAAATCAATTTCTGCCATTTACTTTTTAAAAATAATTTCACTTAAATGTTGCTCGCGGCTACGCTTCAGGTGGTCCATTCTGAAGGTCCAATTTTGGCAAACTTTTTCACACATTTCGGCCGGAATCTCACCAATGACGCGTTCAATGTTGGCTTCCAGGGCAGCAATCGTGTTTGGCATGTCCCCATAGACAATAGTCTTAACATAGCCCCACAAAAAATAGTCTAACGGGGTCAAATCACATGATCTTGGTGGCCAATTGACTGCGCCAAAACGTGAGATCAACTGCTCACCAAATTCGCCTCTCAATTGATGCATGGTTTCGCGTGCAGTGTGGCATGTGGCACCGTCCTGTTGGAACCACATGTCGACCGAGTTCAATTCTTGCATTTTCGGCAAAAAAAAATCTGTTATCATCGAACGGTACCTTTCTCCATTGACCGTAACCCTGCGGCCTTCATCGTCCTTGAAGAAGTACGGCCCAATGATGCCGCCTGCCCATAAACCGCACCAAACAGTGCATTTTTCGGGATTCATTGGTAGCTGCTGAATTGCCTCTGGCTGCTCTTCACTCCAAATACGGCAATTCTGCTTATTCACGTATCCATTTAGCCAAAAATGAGCCTCGTCGCTGAAACGGACGTAGCTTGCGAAACACATTTTTCACAGAGCACGAATTTTGATAATAAATTTCAATAATTTGCAAACGTTGTTCAGGCGTAAGTCTATTCATGATGAAATGGCAAACAATACTGAATCGAAATGTCAAATGTTCGTGGAATTTGTCATGTGTGATCTGTCAAAAATATAAACGTCAAAAACCAAGTAGCAAAAAAATCACCCGTTACTAGTTCCCTCATATTTTTTGTCATGCTCCATTCCTCATTCAAATCGATTTGAGAAGAAGAAATAATTGAAGTGTAATAATCCAGCCAAGCAATACCTTATTTATGTATTAGGTTTTATTTATTTTCCTGCAAATTGCATTCAAAGAAAAAATACTTGTCAATTTGGAATAAAAAAATATATTATATTTGACTTAGTACGTAAAATGTCAATAAAAATAGAATAAAATGTTTGTATTGAAATACTTCGAATACCATGTTTTTTGTTCTTGTTGTTAAAATATAATTCATAATCATTCACAGCTGCCTATGGAGTTGTAAAATTATTTGTCAGATTTTGGGTATTATTTCGAATAAATTCTGCTAACGTTGAAAAATTTGCAACAATTCATTATGAGCTTAAGATTTTAGTGCGCTGCATCATGTAAGTGGGAGAATCCGATAAATATGCCATCCAAATATGTCAGTTTGTCAGGATAAGGCAACTGTTCACAACGACCAATGAGAAACTTCCAATTTGGGGTCATTTTTTCGAGTATATAAAACGTATAATATATAATTGTCATCCAGGGCTGAAATATTCAACACTAATATATGAACATAGAAGATATATAAATACACATAGGCATTTGAAAAAAAAAAATGTTGCCAAAGCTGAATTTTGGTGCAGTCTTATTTTGTTGTCCTTAACATATCCTATAATTCCTATGAAGTCCTGAACCTTTTTTTGGCAACGACTTTTTAGTTGGGAAGGGATGACGGAGCATACTTTTTACTTGCGATAATATGTACTACAATTGGCGTTTTTCTTTTTTCGTTCAGAGCAGAGCACTGAACAGAGTTCCAACACATAAATTACACTGAACTTGTTCCAAACAGAGGGAGCTCTGAACAATGATATGTTTTTTCAACACACTTGAACCCCACAAATCAGAATACATTTTCATTTTTAACCATAAAAAGCAGTACCAACCATTTTTTGTACACTGATACACACCAGATACAGAAAATCAACAAGCGATCAACTTCTTTCGCCAACTTATGTATCTAATAATTTTTTTCTTCACATTTTCCTTCTTGGCACACATGGGATTTGGTGCGATCAGCAATTTACTCACATGCTCAGTAAATTATGTTCGAGCACGTCGAGTGCGATCTACACATGTTCAAAACGAAAAAAGAAAAACACATTTGGTGCTCTGCATGCTCTGACCTAAAAAGAAACAAACGGCTCTGAACTAAAAAAGAAAAACGCCTAATATAAGGCAAGTTATGGATTTGTGCAAAAAAAAAATCTAGCAATAAAACATGGCATAAGATCATAGAAAACACCAGGAAAGTGGGTCCAACAATTCCGCCTGTCTGTCTGTCTGTCCGCGAGTCTGCAGCCTAAGCGGTTGGATGGATTTGCTTCGAACTTGGTTGATATTGTTTTTTCGGTAATATGCGCACAGGTTTTTTTCATTTTTTTCCCATACATTTTTTTGGGCCAAAAACAAAAATCTTATTTTTCTCAAAAATGAATCCAACGATTTTTATTAAAAAAAATTGGTTCAATAATGAAGGAAAAAGGACCATTTCGTTAATTTTTTTTTTTGGAAAAAAAATAGTTATTTTTGGTACCTCGATTTTCTGTGAAACGGTTTATTTGATTTTTTTGAATTTTTTTGCGCAAAAGCTCCTCCTAAGCCAACATTTTTCACTTTTTTTTTTGAATCTAAAAAAAAACTTTTTTTTTTGAAAACTACAATTTTTTTTTGAAACTTCGTATTTAGTAGTTTTTTGACATTATCTTAAATAGTTCATAAGACTATATTCCCAAAATAAAAAACAACGGTATCTCCATACAAATGTTAAAAATAACCTTAAAACCAAAATGTATTTCTCGAAAACGGCTCCAAGAATTTTTATAAAAAATGAGTGTGTTCTGAAATTAGTACAGTCCACTTTCATGTATAAAAATATTTTTTTTTGCGTACTTAACGGTACTTCCCATAGAACCAGTTTTCATATTTTCGACTATCTCAACATTGGATGAACCGATTAAAATAATTTTTTTATACAAATGCTCCCTAAAATTTCTAATAAAGCTTAAATTTTACAAAAAAAAATGTTTCTCGATTTTTAAAAAAATAAATACTATTTTTTTTTGTAAATCGATTTTCCAAAAACGAGTTACAGAATTTTTTTAAGTTTGAATTTTATATGTATATTAATAATATATTCAAAATGGCATTTCAAATTTGTTTCTAAAAATGTTTTCAAAATTTTATACATACAAAATTAATTTATTAAAAAACCGCTCCAACTATTTTTTAATGTTTTGTTTGGTATATTCTTATTTATTCGTGAATTCAAACGGCAATATTGTTTTCCCTCAAACTATAACGACTGAACAATATAAAACCTTTTAATTATGTGTATTATCCACCTTTATTATTATTCCATTTTTACTAATTTTTGCGTACGTCACTGAATACTAAATACAATGTAGGCCCTCATACATATGACGTGACTTTAAAAATCACATGAATCTTATGTATGCATATTGAACCTAAATTACGAAGTTGTATGTATCTAGCTACCTACCCACCTACATCCTTCATTTGCATTATTATAAGTACAAGTTAACATACTTAGGTTCCATCTATATGTATATGTATGTACTTATATTTTACTCTTCTAACTTACATAATTAAAATCCATAACTACGATTTAAATATACATTTGTAGGTAGGTACCTATGTAACATTATACTAATCTTACCTACATAGGCTTTAAACCTGCATATGATAACTACACATAACTAACTGAACCTCAATGGTTACCTACATTAAAGTTGTTAACTACAAGAGCATGGTCGTACGACCCAGTCGTGCATATTAGTTATAATGGGGAAATCTTTAAGTTATATACTATTCATAGTTATACCAATCTTTTCGAACATTGCCTAAGAAGTCTTATAATTTTTGACAATTAGAACATTAAATTAAAAAATAAATAAAAATAATTTGTTTTCAGCTCAGCCGATTTCGATAAAAAATTTTATACAAAAGGTCCTTCAAATTTGCTGTTGTTTGAAAAATTTGAAGCTTAGAGTTGAAGTTAACATCCTTCTTGTGCTTTATTGACTTCAACTTTGAGTTTTTCTTGATTACCTACGCAAGTTTCTCTACTAAAGATTTCTTTAAATTTTAGCTCCTATAGGATATTATAGTCACTTACTATTTCAATTTCATTATTGTCGAATCTTCACCATTTTATTCATTTCGACAATTGTCTAAAAATTAACCATTAACAACGTCTATAAACTAAAACCTTTTAAAATTACATTTTTTGTAATAAATGAGCTATATTAGTTTTCCGCAAAATCGATTGCTTGTAGGTACTTAAAAAGTATCCTAATCTTTTTTGGCGAAAAACATCGCAAGTTACACTTACTTTCAGACTCTTTCAAAATCAATGATAGACTACAAGATATTTGTAAAATAAATCGAAGCACCAAAATGCAGCTTTGTGAGATTTTTTCCCCAATAAAAGTCCTGTGGTATTAGCGTGGAATTGGCGAGTAATTTGATTAGATACTATGGCTTAAATTATTTTCTAAGCAAATCGATTAAAGCAAATTCCATTAAATTGTAATTGTTGTTTGGTGGTCATTGTCAGTCTTTCGATGATGGCATTGAAATGAAATGGCAATAGAGCATTTTTGACATTGAATCATGTCTAGAATCACACCTGAGCTATCAAAAATAGAACGCCGAAAATTCAAACAAAAAATCACCTTATTTAAAATGAAATAAAATAAAATGTACGACTGGATTGCATGATCTTGCTCTTATGTTCGATCACATCGAATGCAAAAGATTTCTATTAAGAATCTAAATATAATCTCAAAAGTCGTTTTTTACTTATTTTTTTTTATACAATATTTTTAGATTTTTTTTTTTTACTTAGAACGACAATGTAAAATATTTAATAATGAAAACTTAAAAACAAAATTAATAAAAAAAATTATCCAACCGTTTTCGAAAAATATTTTCAAAAAAAAAAACATATTTTCGAAAAATTTGATACGCAGTATTATTAATAATTTGAAGGAGTTCATACATAATCTCTTGCCATTTATGAGAATTTTCAAAATCAAAAAAATGGTTGTGTGATAGGTACCGTCAATAACAAAATGCATATTTAAAAAAAAATATTTGACCAAAATCTAGTGCGTATCTAAAATAGTGCACACACTTTTGTTTATCAAAATCGTTGGACTCAATTTCTAGATAATTGAGATGATTTTGTTAATAGTTAAAGGTCACGTAAATAAATAACAACTTTGATAATTGAGATGGTAGAAAAAATTGTTCGTTACTAGTTTTGGACCTAAAAAAACGATTCAAAAACCTATTTTAGACAATCACCTAAAACGCTCAAATACCAAGTTCGAAGAAAATCATCGTAATGTCAACTTTGATTAAGATCTCTAGTTCGGTCTTATTTTTTTTTCCAAATGCAAAACTTGCCCTATAGTACCTACATTATATTTTAAGTAAAAATGCAATTGAATCCAACAATTATTTTCGGACGCTTATAGCATTGGATATTATTTCATGGTACCGATTTTTTTCGACTATATACACCTTTGGATTATGCCATGTGAATGTAATATTAGTGAGAATAAAATCTCAATTTTGTGAATAGCACGCAATTCAGATAAAAAAAAAACACATATTATATAGATACATTCTCATGCCTTAGATATTTTTTATCAAAGAAAATTTATTTCACAATAGATATCTTCTTAACATAATATTTCGAAATGCGAAGAGAAATATTTTTCCTCAGTTCAGATTGAATCGATTTTATTGTAGGTATCTTGTTTTTTTTTTTGTGCAATGACCTTCCAAGGATATTAGTATAACTACATATGTATATGCAAACCCCCGTAATATACATTATGCATACATCCTAATTTTATCACTATTCGTTCTTTAAACACACAGTTTGTTCTTACATTTCTATTTTGGTTTATTTGAAGTTTTCTTTTGATGGATTGTTGGTTTGCATTTATAAACGGGAAACCATAAATATAAAGATAAAGAAAGAATCAATTAATGGCGCATTTGAGGATTTTAAAGGAAACAATATTAAAAATGTATTTGTGTGAAAAGACGTCATACAGGGTGGCGCACGAATCGTGCTACAATAAGAAATTTAAATAACTTTTATTTTAATCGATGTATTTCATAAAATTTTTTTTTATTGGATTTAAAATTAAATTTTATTTTAAATAACTAATGGTTTTTAAAGATGATATACCACAAATGACCTCCACACTCATCCACGCATATGCGGCACCTGATCAGAAAATTGTTCATTGCGGCCTGAAGGGTTGAAATTAGGATCGCCTCAATTATTGTCTTAATGGACTGCTTCAATTCAGTTAAATTCCTGGGTTTCGTTTTGTACACTTCCTGCTTGACATAACCCCATACAAAAAGACTGGTGCAGTCAGGTCAGGTGACCTTGGCGGCCAGCGGAAAGTGCAGTTTCTGGATATCAATTTGTTTGGGAATTTTCGTTGGAGCTCCGCCATAACTTGTTTGGCTAGGTGTGCACTTGCTCCATCTTGTTGAAACCAAATCACGTCTTCGTCGAAATTCGGGGTTAAAAAACTCCTTCAACATCTTTAAATAACGGTCCCCATTGACAGTTTGTGTTACACCGTTTTCTCCAAAGAAGTATGGCCCGACAATACACCTTGATGAAACTGCGCACCACACAGTGACTCGTTATGTTTGCAGTTCCGTCTCATGGAGCATTTCTGGATTAGACTCATTCCATATACAGCAATTTTGCTTGTTAACATTGCCGTTTAAGTTAAAATGGGCCTCATCAGACATGAACAAACAATTTATCAATGTGTTGTCTTCTTCGGGCATTGCAATCATTTTTCGGCAAAATTCCAGGCGAACAGGCAAATCCTGAAGGTTTAACTTGCTTGTAATTTGGACTTTGTTTAAGTCATCATGAAGTATCCGTTGTAATTACAGTCTGCTAACTCCAATTTGGCCCGATAAGTTTCGAGTCGAAACACTTGGATTTGCCTGTATTGCCGATGCAACAGCCCCGATTGTATCCTGAACCCGAATATTGGGATCTCGATGATACGGTCTTCGTTCGATGCTTCCAGACTCGGTAAACATGTTCACCAGCCTCATAATGGTCCATCTACTCGAGGGAGTGCCGCAATACTCCAACCTAAATTCCGTTTGGGCGGAAATGACGGACTGCAAAGAATGGTATCGCTGCACTATCCAAATCCTTTCTTCAGCATCCCAAGCATTCATTTTGAAAAATCTACATAGAAGCCTATAAAACAAAAAAAAATAAACCGATTACTCACACTGACAAAAAGTTATTACGTTTTATTTTTGTAGCACGATTCTTGAGCCACCCTGTATTTAGAATATTCCTTTCGACTATATAATTGAGGTAGATAAAAAAGAATAAAGTAAATTGTGAAAGAAATCTGTCAAACATAAAATACAGAATTGAAAAAAAGAATTTGGATGCATACATTATACACTGTGCAAGAGACAGGATGAAAATAAGCTTATGATAGTACAATGCAGTTGAACTATCAACATATATGTAGTCCTGGGGCACTACATAACAAGTTCTAAGGAACAAAGAACGTTATGTCTCGTTAGATTGTGTGTGTATGTTTCTAAGCAAGTTCATATATAATTGGATAAGTGAAATGACATCATTTCTTGGAAACGGCATTATCATAGCCAACAAAATACCATCAACAGCAATTTAGCCTGGTAACAAATCTATATGTAAAAGTAATAAAAAAAACACTGATTGTTCATTTATTATTTTTCAGAACCAAAATAGTTTTTTTTTTCAATCGTTCAGAAACTAGAGTACTTGACGTTTCCATGGAAGTTATCGATAACAAAATGGCCTTACAGCTCGAATTCTCAGCACTGAAATCATTATTTGGGCTTGCAAGAAAACACGCAAACATTCGATTCAACTTGCTAATGTTTCTAGCTTGTACCATTTAATCCGAAAGAAATTAAACGAACAATTCGACAAATTTGACATTCCATAGAAACTATCGATATTAAAAGGGAATCACAGTTTTTCTCCAAAATATGTGTCTACCATGGGAAATTCTCAGAAACATTTGAAAAGTTTCCGAATGTTCGACTCACAGTAATGTTGGCTATTTGTGTGAGGCGGTTATTTTATCATAATGTAATTAAAATGAAATTAAAATCTTTTCTGATATTTAACAGTAGTTCCTTTAAATCGTCTATTGAAATGAAAATAGATATCTAAATTTATCGATTTATCAGTGAAATGCAGTTATTTAAATTTCAGGCTTTTATATTATTTCGAAACTATGTAATTAAAATTTAATAAGACAAGAAAAAGAACAAGTTTTGACTTTTTAAAAGCTCCTTGAAATACGTGTAATAAATTACAGTGAAAAATTAGTTTATTACAGAACTTATTCGAAGATATCGAGTGACAATTTTATTCAACAAAAAATTATTATTCCCATAACAAGGTCAATGGGTTCACTATCTGACCTAAAAATGACGACGAAATTTGTCTTAATTGTACCAGCACCTATGGTTGTCAATGAATAATGTTGACAAATGTGCTGACGAGAACCTTAACACCTGCGTTAACATATTTTGTTTCAGTAAGGCATTGACGATATGCTGACAGTAAAATGAAAATAAATTTTGTTGTGACGTCAGAGAGTCAACGGGATGACAGATTACGTTGGCTGAGTAATTCTAGCTTTATAATCTATATCTTAAGTATGAAAATAGCTCTTTGGTTCAAGTAAGGTTTAATTTTAAAAGAACAAACACGATATTTTTTTTTCGCGGCTAACTTACGAAATATTTACTCCTTCTTCTTCTGGGCATTTAACCCAATCTTTGGGGTTTTGATTTTGACATTTAATCCTTTAAAATTTTAAAATTAAATGAATGAATTTTCTTCAAGTGTAAAATGATATCCCAGCAGGTTTAAAATTATATGGTAACTAAAGACATTAAAGATTTCTCAGTTTTTGTTTCGGTTTTTTTTTTTACGTTACACTCTTCGAAGTGTACACGTATAGTCAAGGAAAATTAGATAAAAAAATGATGTAACTGCGAAAAAAATTTCGACAAAGCTGAATTTTAGTGGAGGGCTTCATTTCTGCATCCTAATCATTTTCTAAAAAGTACCCTAAATTTGGAGCAGAGCAAACATTTTAGCGGATCATTAGTTCCAATCATATAAATTCTGCACAAATTGATGAATCTGTGAATGCATTTACAAATTCTGTACTTGAAAGCATTGAGCAATCTGTCCCGAAAAAAATTCAACGTCGAGATAATGGAAACGCACTTCCACCTCAAATAGTAGAAACTATAAAGATAAGAAATAGATATAGAACTTTATGGATTAGGTCAAGAGATGAATATTACTACTCTGAAATGAAAATTTTGAATGGAATTATTAAAGCACTGCTTGCTGATTTTAGAAATAAATCATGGAACCATAAGCTTCAGAGCTTAGATAAAGGAAGTAAACCCTTTTGGAATATAATTAAAGTTGTTAAGAAAAAAAAAGTCTACATTCCAGCGTTCAAGATAGGTGATACAATATTGCTTTCTAACGAGGAAAAAGCTAGTGCTTTATCAACGGAATTCTGTGCCAACCATTTAGATGCAAATAATTTAACTGTTAACAGATATATTGAAAACACTGTTTCTCAATCAATACAATCGCTAAATTCAAGTACAATCGACGTTACAGATTATATTGTATCTTCTGAAGACTTAAGAGAAATTTGAAGAAGCCTCAAAAATACCAAATCACCTGGATTTGATGGTTTAAAAAATGTATTTTTAAAAAATCTCCCAAAAAAAGGTGTAAAATATTTGACTACACTTTTCAATGCATGTTTCAAAATAGGATACTTTCCGAATGCGTGGAAAATGGCTGAAGTAATTCCAATCGCTAAGCCGGGCAAAAATGCTTGTCTGCCCTCTAGTTACAGACCAATTAGTTTATTAAGCTCTTTAAATAAGTGTTTAGAAAAATTGATAAAAATCAAACTATTACAACATGTCGATCTGAATGAAATTCTGCAACAAGAACAGTTTGGTTTTAGAAGACATCATAGTACTGTACACCAGGTTCATAGGATTGTAAATGATATTAAAAATAATCTTATTAGTGGCAAAAGTACGGGAATGGTCTTTCTTGATGTCAAAAAAGCGTTTGACTCAGTGTGGCATGAAGGGCTGATTCACAAACTTCTTGTATTAAATTTCCCAGTTTGCTTAGTAAAAATGATTTCGTCCTTCCTTACTAATCGCATTTTCAAAGTTTCTGTCAATAATTGGTATTCCGATCAAATTGATGTTCTTGCAGGTGTACCCCAAGGATCCGTGCTTGAACCGTTACTTTATATTATATACACGCATGATTTTCCAAAACCCCATTACTGTAAAACCGCAATTTTCGCGGATGATACTTGCATCTATTCGACAGATTCAATTGTTTTCTCAATTGAAAACAATCTGCAGTCTGCTTTGAATTTAGTTCAATCATATTGCGATGATTGGAAAATAAAGTTGTATGCTTCCAAGACGCAGGCTCTCTTTTTCACTAGAAAAAGAAAAGCCTATTATCTGCCAAGCAATAGGCTTCAGTTGAATGGGGTTCAAACTGAATGGAAATCGAGTGCCAAGTACCTTGGTGTACACCTGGACAAAACCCTGACCTTTAGTTTCCATATTCAACAAACACTTAACAAACTTAATGTTGCAATAAAAACTCTTTATCCATTTATAAATCGTAGGTCCAAATTGAGTGTTGAAAACAAATTGTTATTATACAAAGTTATATTTCAAAGCATAATGCTATATGGTTCTCCCGTCTGGGGAACATGCGCTAAGAGTCATATACGCCGGCTTCAAATTATGCCAAATAAAATCTTAAAAATGATGCTTAATCTTCCCTGGCACTTTTCTACGGAAGAACTCCACGAAGAAGCAAAAATTGAAAAAGTTGCAATTCGAATCGAAAAATTATATGATCGTTATAAGGTATCGTGCGGTTACTCTGAAAATAACTTGATATTAAATTTAGCAACTTAAGATGATGTAACCTTTTGTTTTTTCTTTTCTATTTATTTATTTATTCAAAAAAAAAAAAAAAATCATTTTCTTATGCTGTGATACAAAAAAAAATATATATCTATTTGTTTGTTAATTTAGTTACATTTGTATTTATTTATTTCTTTTTGTTCAAATATTGTAACTTTTTATTTATTTATTTATTTCATTTATTAACATATTTATTTATTTATTTATTTATTTTTTTTTTTTTTTTTTTTTATAACTTTGCACGCGCTCAAGGGATTATGAATAACCTTTATATGTGTTTCTTAACACAGCGCGGGCTACCGGTGGAAGAAGAGAAAGAAGGATAGGAAGGATGTGTGGCGCGATGTTCTGAGACTAAAGCTGGTTGTTGTCTCAGATCTATCTCCAGGGATGGCGGCTGAACTAATGCGGAGAGAATTACCTTGTCTTATTTATTAATGTCCCTTATAATTCTCATTATTTTATTTACTTCGTTGTCATATTTTATGGGTATGCTAGTTTAGTCAATCACATGTTGTTAGTGTTATGCCTAAACAGCATGTAATGAGCAAGCAACTTATTTTATGACAATTTTGAGAATTGGTTTTTAATGGAATATAAGAAGACATAGACAACGGCAGGAATCGAACCCGCAACCACGATGTTGACAGGCGAGCACACAACTATCACGCCACGGCCACCCCCAAATTATTTATTTATCTATCTATTTATTATTTATTTATTTATTCATATATCATCTATTTATTTACCTATTTATTTATTTATTTATTTATTGATTGATTGATTAATTGATTAATTTATTTATTTATATTTTTTGCTGTTTCTTAAATTTATTTATTTATTAATCTTTCTGTTTCTTCTTGTTTAATAATAGATTTATTTATTTGTTTATATAAACTACCTACTGTGATATACATTTAATTAGACTTAATTTACTAATTTTATTTTATTTCGTTGTTCATATATTTATTTATCTATTTAAATGCTTATTTAATCGAGTATGTAAACAACATCTTTTTTTGTGATCTCACACAGTCCCACTTCTCTCTTCTCTGGAAATATCCAGGAAATATCTATATTTGTTTATTGTATGAAGGTTTTTTTCATGTAGCTTTGCCTTCTAAAACAATTTGAATCTGTGATAATATTATTGTATAAATGTCATACGTTTTTCAGTAGTAAGGTAGAAAATATACCATTTCTCTGTAAATTGTGCAATCTAGTTATAGAAAAGATACATTTATATAAATTCAGCTACAATAAAGATTCTGTAAGTTCTATTAATTGTACCATAAAAAGTGTTATTCTTTTTTGTTTATGAGATGATCTACAACGTGCATCAATATTTAAAAAAAAACTATTGTTTTCGAGTAATTTGGGTAAAACTGAATTTTACCACCTTTCCCCCGTCTAAAATTTTTCCAACCGCTCCAAATTTTAGGGTACTTTTAAGAATATGCTTAGGACGTAAAAATGGAGATCGCCACCAAAATACAGCTTTGTCGGAATTTTTCGAAGTAAATATCTTATTTTCCTTGACTATAAGGCCGCCACATGAATTTTTAATAATTGGCATTTTACGACTGAAGCTTGACGCATGAGAAATAGATGACGCTTAAATACAAATGATAAATAGGTCGGAATAACCAGAATCCTAGAAAAGAGACTACATATCTTAAATTTTCCTCTCAAATCGTCACTTGAATGATATTTTCCTTGAGATCTTATTGAATCAAACGCGTTCCGTTAAAAAGTTTGTGTAGCGGCAATTTCCGAACACCCAAGAATTCAAAAAATTCTGTAGAATAGTTATGGTGGCTTTGTTTTTATTCATCATGCAGTAGACATATTTGTATGAATATAACTTACCGGCCGGGGATTTGATTTTCAGTGGAAAAATTTAAATTAACTGGGGCCTATAACACAATGCATAAAGTGCTTGTTGATCAAGTGAAATTCAACAACTTTTTTTAAATTTGTGTAACACGGAACAACAAGTCTAGGAGAACTATAACAATTGTTTTGGCTTCATTCAACAAGTTGGAAATTTCACTATTTCATCATTTCTGTTCTGTAACTGGAAACAACAAGAGGTAAAAAAAAGAGAATAAACTTGTTGAATAGTTATTAAAATTCAACCGACGACGGTTCCGGACTAGTTCAAAGTTAACAAGTTAGAAATAAACACTTGCAGTAGTGCTAATTAAGACGGAACTTAAAAATTTATTTAGTGGCCTAGTTTTGTGACTACACAATTTTTGTTGATTCTGAATCGGACAGTAATAGTGAGAGCCAAGAGCAGGGAAAAGTGTTCAAGCAAAGAATAAGCTTTGAGATAGAACCCCATGTGTTTATTACCGAAATCTCCCCACAAATTACATTCCCCCACTAATAACAGTAAAGCACTAAGTGTTAGGCAGAAAATATTGATCGCCTTACATTGGTTTGTAACTGGATCTCAATATCATGTTATACGAGATGTTCTTGGTGTTCACAAAAAGACAGTTTGTCCTTGTATCAAAGAAGTTCTATTTGCAATAAATTCTTTTTTTTTATAGGAATTTTTAATACTCATTTTGGTAGATTTACTTGTTCAACTGATTCAACAGGTGAAGGGAATTTTTTTTTTATTGACAATTGTTACGGTCTATATTGTGTTACAGAAATGATTTTCACTTGTTGAACAAACGTAGTTTAACAAGTAATTGTTGACTAGTTGACTTGTTGTTATGTGTTATAGGCCCCTGCTAGTTTTGTTACAATTGCACCAGATTGAATTCAAACCCACATTGCACAATCCAATTTTTACGATAGAGAATTAAAACAAAAAAATCATGGAAATCACTATCAATCTCACTTAATAACTTTGAGCTAATCATTCACAATCATTCAATGCAAAATGACACTTGTCATATTGCGCAATACCAAATGTATCAACTATGTCCCCTGGCGATTTTTCTATAGATCAAACAATGTCAAACCAAGATAGGTGCAATATTATTGCTGTTAGGAAATTTTATCAAAATCATTAGACCCGTTCTATGTGAAACATTTATAAAAAATGCTCAATATCAAATTTGAATAAAAATCCACTAATTCGTTCAGATTTAGTATCTATAGCTCGATGATATTGCTGATCACACATGCTCACCAATAGCAAATTTTTGCAAATTGTTTAAATATTACAAAATTTCTATAAATATTCAAATGGAACTCGTATTGATGAAGCCAATTTTCAAATCCAAGTTATTGTAATAAGGACTGGATAATTATCTTGCTCTATTAATTGCTTGAGAAACAAAAAATATTATTTAAATCTTAAGTTGTATAGGGTTATCCATTTTGCGGTTTCAATTGTAAACGTAAATAAAACACATATAAAATGTATTTTTTTGTGATATTTCTTTTTTACTATAAAGTTTGAACGTTGACATATGTGTGAAACACATCATTTAAATGACCACCACGCGAATTGTTGCAAGCATCGATTCTTTTGAGGTAATTTTGGACCACTTTTTGACACATATTGGGCGGTATCTCAGCCATAAATTGACAAATGTTAGTTTTCAAGTGCTCAAGAGTTAAAGGTTTATCTGCATAAACACGAGATTTCGCGTAGCCCCACAAAAAAAGTCCAGCGGTGTCAAATCGCATGATCTTGGTGGCCAGTTAATATCGCCACGACGAGAAATTACGCGGCCAGGAAATGTCTCTTGGAATAAAGCCATATTCGCTCGAGTTGTGTGGCATGTGCCGCCGTCCTGTTGAAACCACATATTCTCCAAGTCGTATTCTTCAAAAAAAAGTCGGTTATCATATGACCATAACGCTCCGAATTGACGGTGACAGTCGTTCCACCGGCGTTTTCGAAGAAGTAAGGTCCAATCATACCTCCGGACCAAAGAGTGCCACAAACAGTTTGTGGATGTAATGGCCTCCCTTCAATTACTCAAGTATTCTCAGAAGCCCAAATATGACAATTTTGTTTATTAACATACCCACCAAATGAGAAATGTGCTTCGTCGCTGAAGAAAATTTTGTTCGAATAATCGCTGTCCACCGCCTGTTGTTCAACCACCCATTCGACGTATCTACGACGTTGTGAATGGTCAGCTGGCTTCAGTTGTTGTGTGAGCTGGACTTTATATGGATGTAGGTGTAGATCCAAATGCAAAATACGCCATAATATACCGTAAGACAGTCCTAATTCCTGAGAACGACGAGGAATCGACACATTCGGGTTTGCGGCAACACTTTCACTTACAGCAGCAATATTTTCAGTGGTACGAGCGGAACGATGATGCACAGGCCTTACAATATATGTAACCAATCCAGTTTCTTCAAATTTATTCACAATTTTGCCAATTGCTTACGTAGTTCGACGATTATGTAAACCATAATCTGCTCTTAAACCACGATATGTGGCTGTGGCAGAATCACCATTTTTGTAGTAAGTTTTAACAATTTGTATGCGTTGTGCGATAGTTAAGCGATCCATTTTCGTAAATGTCAGACTTTCAACTGAAAAAAAAATTGGTTTAGCAACTTAGTTTGACAGATGTCGAATTCCAGCCCTATACTTTTGAAACCGCGAAATGGATAACCCTTTATATTCAGAGATGAGAAAGCGTATTAGTCTCGTAATTTAGTCAATACCAATAGAAACCTGGGCAAATAAACTAACAAATAAATTAGTAACAGGTTTAAGAATTTGTTATCCTGTTATTTTCCACAATACCCACATACACTATTCAAGGTCACTAAGAAGAAATAAAACGATTGTTGATTTATTAAAAATAAAAAACAGCAGCAGGTTCACAACATCCTTTAAGAAAAAAAAATTATCCTTTAAAGGGGTCTGCTTACTGCCGAAAGTACATTTCACCCCAAACTGCTTACCCACCTAATTTTATTATCCTTTCATGATAAATCCCTAAGGCTTTATAATATAAACCACTGCGAAAAGGTATACCCATAACCTACTTGACTTTTCTTTTTAACCTTTTAGGCAATTGAGTCTTTACTTTAGGCTTCCATTCGTACTCCTAATTCTGTGTGTTTCTATCCTTAAATTTGGTACGCCATTAGCATTTAAATTCAACCTCAATCCAATGATTGTTGTTATTTTGTTGAAATTTGTTTTGTTTGTATTTGCTTCTTCATCGGCTTTTTGTATTACCGCCTTAGCGTCTTGAAGTGTTCCAAAGATCGTACTTATTTCCTGTTGCCTCCGGCTCTGTATGATATGATAAGGTGACAAATCATATATGTACATCAGTATATATGGCTTTTTCTGAGAGTTTCCTTGTGGTTGTATTATACTTGTATGTGACAGTTTAAATTATCTGGCGTATCATTTAAACGAAAGGGGATGATATTGTATCGGAGGAAAATAACTCCTTAACGAAAAATCATCGACACTCAAAAGTCTCGACGGAATTGTAAAGAAAATACTTGGCGTGTTTGCAGGGATCTTCAACGTGCTTCTTTTTGTCTGGGAATAAATACGAGTACGGTACACTTTGTTGAATATTTCATGAGCGTATAGCGCTTGTGATTGATTGAAAAACTCTTTATATAGACAATATAGTTCTCTTACTAGCATCGCTTATAATGTAGTAGAGCTCACTGAACAAGGCTATCAAAGTGTTTTTGTATGTTTTTTTTTTTTTTCTTCAAGTGACACCCTGGGGCTTAACTTGCAATCCGATTCTAGAATAAGATTGTTCGAACTTGTCAATTTTTTATTAAAGCAATTATCAAATGAAAAGAACATGGTTAATTGGAGATTTAACGTCGAAGAGTCGAATACGCCAACAGTGAATTGTGAATTCTACTTTCCAATACATTATCACTTACAAATAGCATTGAAAACAACTTTCGAACAGATGCGAAAGTTGAACGACGTTACATAGAATTGCCCCTGAATTTAATTAAGATTAGATGATTATGTATATCAGGACTTATTTTTATGAAGTTTCAAGTCGTACAATACTACTGCACCTATATGAAATTAAATGCACGACTATGGATCGTACGAACTTGCTCTTGTAGCAAACAACTTTAATGTAGCTAACCATTGAGGTTAAGTTAGTTAGATGTATTTATCCTATGCAGTTTTAAGCCTATGTAGGTAAGATTACCTTGATTCTTAGTATAATGAATTGTGGAATGTATGATTCAAGGAAAAGTTACATAGGTTGCTTCCTACAAATGTATGTTTAAATCTAAGTTATGTATTTTAATTATGTAAGTTAGGAGGGTGAAATGTATTTACATATATATACATATTGATGGAACCTAAGTACGTACAACATATAATAATGAAAATGAAGGATGTAGGTGGGTAGGTAACTATATACATACAACTTCATAATTTAGGTGCAATATGCATACATAAGATTCATGTGATTTTTAAAGTCACGTCATATGTATGAGGGCCTACATTGTATTTAGTATTCAGTGACGTACGCAAAAATTCATAAAAAGGAAATAATAATAAGGTAGAAATAAATGGAAAAAACAAATAATTAAATGTTCTTAATTTGAATCCGTTATAGTTTGAGGGAAAACAAAGATGCAATTTGAATTCATTGATAAATAAGAATATATCGAAAAAAATTTCAAAAATTGTTGGAGTGGTTTTTTTAATAAATTAATTTTGTATGTATAAAATTTTGAAAACATTTTTAGAAAAAAAATTGAAACGCCATTTTGAAGGTATTATTAATATACAGTAAAACCCGTCAAAATGGACCACCATTGGGACCGAAGGAAAGTGGTCCAATTAGGAGGTGGTCCGATTGTAGAGGTTTCTTTTTAATCGGACCGGTCTACGTAGAAAGGTTTTTTCTCACGCATACATGTCCATAAAAATACAATTGCCAGTGCATATACCACCTACCAAGAACCAAAACCATTTGAATATCAAGACATCGATTTCGGCAAAAAATACCAATGATTTCATAAGTTTTGTTTTCAATACAAAGAATTTTTTAAATCACGGTTTGATGTCCTTTTTCTTGCTCAAAATTCTTGCAAGATCTCTCTGAGATATATGTACTTACGATATGTGCATCTTCGAAACACTTAATAATAATTTCAACCTTATTTTCCAGATCAAGATCACAGTCCTTTTGTTTACTCATTGTTCTTTTACTTTTTTTTTTAAACTAAGTAGCTTTATTGAAAACCAAAAAAACAAACACCTTTAACATAATCAATTGCTAATTGCACTGGCTAACCTGAAACCTCTGCCTGCAAGAAACATACAAAATTCAAATTGTTTCATTTGCGGACTAACGAAAGCTAAAATTATAAACTTATTAGGAAATCACCAAATAAATCAAAATTAACCGGCCGGCGCCGGCGGTGGCGAGGGGTACTATTTAACAAAATTAAAAAAAAATCGATGCATACATATTTCGTATTTCCTACGCCTGGACCAATTAGATAGGTGAATACATTAAGCAACGCATGTTATCTTAGTGGTCCATGGTCCGATTAGCAGGTGCCCCGATTATAAGGGGAAATTTGTATGAAAAATAGTAGGGAATGTATAAGGTGCCGTCCGAATATGAAGTGGTCCGATTATAGAGTGTCCAGAGTAGCAGGTTTTATTGTACATATATATTTCAAATTAAAAAAAATCGATTTTTCAAAAAAAAAAAAATGTATTTATTTTTTTTTTAATCGACAAACTTTTTTTTTTGAAAATTTGAGTATGCGGTCTTTTTAACAATTTTAGGGAGCATTTGTATAAAAAAATGATTTTAATCGGTTCATCCAATATTGAGAAAGTCCAAAATATGAAAAGTGGTTCTATGGGAAGTACGAGTACCGTTAATAAGTACTCAAAAAAAATATTTTTATACTTAAAAGTGAACTGTACCAATTTAAGGACACACGAATATAACCATTCTTGGAGCCGTTTTCGAGAAATACATTTTTTCTTAATGGTTTTTTAACATTTGTATGGGAGGTACTGTTGTTTTTTTATTTTAGAAAAATAGATTTTTTCAACCATTCAAGATAATGTCAAAAAACCACCAAATACAAAGTTTTGAAAAATCTATTGAGTCGTTTTTGAAATTTTGAGTTTTCAAAAAAAATTAATTTTCAAAAAAATGTTTTTTTTTTTGAAAAATTTTAGTATACAATTGTGTTTAAGTTGTCTAGAAGCTTCTGCGTAAAAAAATTCCAAAAAATCAAATTAACTGTTTCCCAGAAAATCGAAAACCAAAAAAATGTTTCTACTAGAGGTACAAAAAATAACATTTTTTTTCCAAAAAAAAATTATCAAAAGGTACCCTTTGCCTTCATTAATGAACTAATTTTTTTTTATAAAAATCGTTGTAGCCGTTTTTCAGAAAAATAAGATTTTTGTTTTTGGTAAGAAAATGTATGGGAGCAACTGTTGTTTGTCGCCTTAAAAAAGTCTTTGTGTATATGTTTTTACAGTTTTGAGCACTTGAAAATCAAACAACTTTTGTGTTTAACTTTAATTGATATTATACGTGGGATAAAAAAATTAAAATTGATTTGAAGTATATATTAAAAATCATGGGTAAAACGGCTGAGTTGAGTTTGGTTACATAAGATCTTCAATAGTAGCAAAGTATAACGCTGGAAACGCAGTAAAAGACATTGCTTATGAGTTAAATGTGTCGCGCAAACTGTGCACTATCAAATTAATAAGTTTTAAAAGCATAATTACATAAGAAAGTCAATGAGATCACTGAGACCTAGCCCTTCTACAGGAACTAAAAAATATATATATTTGTGAAGCCTCAATCTGCTGCAGATCAATGGAATTTGACGGCAAAGAGTCCAATCAGTGCGCTCACTGTCCCACGACGTTTAAAGGAAGGAGATTTCAAGACATTTAAGGCTAGGGACGTGCCGTACATATCAAAGACAAACAAGCTTAAAAGACTGCCATTCGGAAAGCAACATCTGCACGAGCCAAAAGAGTTCTGGAGAAGCGTTCTCTATAGACAGATGAAAGCTCTTTTGAGAGTTACTCATCAAAAAACAAATTTTTTGTAAGATTACCAAAGGTAGTAAGGCAAACAAAAAGGCCAATTTGGCAAAAAGTGAGCCATGTTGGAGGTTCTGTCATATTCTAGGGATGTGTTGCATAAAATGGGATAGGTGACTTGGTTCCTATCACCGGCTCGATGAACCAAAGTCAATATGTTAGAACCCTTAATGATAATACCTTTCCTTACGGAGATATGTTAATTAGGGAATCATTTATCGTGCGACATGATAATGCAACATGCCACAAAGCCCGGATGATAAATAACTTATTGAAAATTGTTGGTGTTATCACTTTGGACTGGCCACCTCAAAGTCCAGATTAAAATATTATAGAAAACGTCTGGTCTCTTTGAAACGTAAAAGAAATGTTTCGTTAAATAAAACCAAAAAGGATATAACTTCTGAGGTCACTTTCTTTGAAAAGAGATATCTCTAGAGATTCTTCAAAATTTAGTGGATTCATTATCGAGAAGCCTTCAAAAAGTTATTGAAGTCAAAGGAGGTTATACACTTTACTAAATTCATCTTCATTTGTTTACTTTTGTTAAGTTTAAACTTTGTTTTCATAGTATTACATACTTGTCAAAATACTTATGCCGACTAGTGTCTTTGATTTTATTTAATTTTACTTTACTTTATTTTATTTTATTTTGTTTTATTTTATTTTATTTTATTTTATTTTATTTTGTTTTATTTTATTTTATTTTATTTTATTTTATTTTATTTTTTATTTTATTTTATTAACCATTGAAATTTTGGGAACACTTGATATTTCTCGTAACTTATTCCTGAACCAGGAATCTATGTAGTTATATTGGGATTGTGAAATCAGCTTTCCACAAAACTTCTCTCTACTCAATCCTATTTTTAAATGTCGACCCCATTTCTCATTTTGGAATCCGTTTCCCCAACTCCATGGGTTCAATATAATATTGCCATTTATGGAGCGAAATTTATTCACTGAGCGTAGGAATAGTGATTTCATTTGCATATATGATTTCAATTCAAGAAAATTTGATTTACAAAATGCTTTTTGTATTTGATTGCAAAGGGATATGAAACGAACAAAATACACCAAGTTGCCTGAACACTAAAAAAAAAAAAAAATACGAATGTCCTTGGTTTGATTTTTTTTTAAATTCTGCATTTACCTGCAGGACCTAGGTCAGACGTGTTGGTTTGATTTTATTGGCCAAGTTAGAATATTCATATTTTATACCACCAACCCTCAGGGATTTGTTTGTACGTAACTTCATAAACGTAAGAGTTGTACAAATTTATATAGTGACTCACGTTTTGTATGAACTTTGTCAAGCGTAATGTGTTAACTTCATTGCTTACCGACATACGTCATATGAACTTATGACATGTTGTGTATCTGAAATGCTCAGCTCAAATATTGATCCCTAAGGAACTGCCTTAAAACAAAATATAAATGTTGATTTTCTTTAGGATTTTGTATTTGAATGCGGTGTTTTTACTGAGTAGCTAGGTATTTGCTTAGCATGTCAGTTGTCAAGTTTGTTTTCCATCTACGACTGTTTTGCTTTACAAGCAAAGACTTTTGATTCTGATTTTTGTTTTGTATTTTTTTCCTTAGAGAAAATGAATTTTTATATAAGCTTATCTGGGCAGGTGTAGACTGAGTTGGTAAGAGTGTTTGTTTGAGTTGCTTTATATAATTTTGTTATTTCTATCAAGGACTCTATAAAGTGTTTACATTAGGGAGACCTACAACTATATGAAGGCATTAGGCGACGTGTAGACTTATGGGTGGATATATTTTGGAAAATCCAAACTCCTCTGGTTGAAAGGTCGACGTCAAACTAAAGGTTATCAGAATTTCGCAATCAAAAGAGGTGAATCAATGTTGAACTTCTGTGGCATCTTGATGGGAGTCTGTGGTCATTAGTCCCAGTGTTCTAATAAGAAGTTTCCAAAGTAATGAAGGTTAGTGTGAAATATGACACTCCTTAATATTCGTCTCGTTACACTGAAAAAAAAAATACGCGTTGTTATATTGAAAATCAACGATTATCAACTGCAAATTGTCATATTGACTGAAAAAAAATTAACAATTTTCAACTCAGAATTGTCAATATGAACATTTTTATTTTTC
This sequence comes from Philhelius pedissequus, assembly GCA_910595825.1. NCBI lineage: Eukaryota > Metazoa > Arthropoda > Insecta > Diptera > Syrphidae > Philhelius > Philhelius pedissequus. The sequence goes on from OU343160.1 coordinate 45,921,490, forward strand.
CGATTGTCATTTCCCATTTCTTTTGCAAAATTGCTGTATTGACAACTGAAATTGTCAATATGAAGATAGCTGGTTTGTTAATTGAAGAAAACGCAAACAATATGTTTATATTATTTTTGTTTTTGTTTTAGTGGACTGTGTGGATTTAAAGCCAATTGAATGAATTTGTGACCTTTAGTCCAAAATGCGTTTCGCCCAGGTACTACAGCTGGGCTCATCAGTTAGATGCTGTAGTACATTTTGGACTAAAGGTCACAAATTCATTCGATAGCTGGTTTGTGCATCTCATATTGAAAATCATTGATTGTCAATATAAAAATCATCTTTGCTCTGACAAAAAAAAAAAACAAAATGCACGACTGGATCGCACGAACTTGCTATTAAGTTCGGTCACATCGTATGCAAAAGATTTCTATTAAAAATCTAAATATATTTTTAAAGTCATTTTTAACTCAACTTTGTATATGCATATAAAAAATTTCATTAATTTTGTTCTAAAATAAATTGGTATGTAAATATTAAATATTTAATAATATAAACTTCAAAACAAAAGATTAAATCTGTTTAATTAAAGAAAAAATAATTCAAAATTCTGAAATAAATTCTTAAACTAATTTGAGCTAAAAAAAAAGTACGCCATTTTATTTCTTAGATAAATTTAAATTTATGAAAAAAAAAATTTAAATCTGTGGAGCGGTTTTTGAGAAAAAAAGTTTTTTTCTTAAAAACTTTTTGAAAATATTTAATAAAAAAACAAAAACGCCAATTCATAGGTATTCAGAAAATAAAAAATAAATATAATTTTTGAAAATCGTTATAGCCGTTTCCGAGAAAAATAGGTTTGAACGTAACGGTTATATGGCAGGTACCGTTATTTTTTGAGCTAACAAAAAATCAATTTCCCCTCTGTACAATACCTAAAAAACTCTATATACCAAGTTTGAAGCAATTCGGCCCACCCGTTTGGGCTGTAGGTGTCTATACATACATTCAGACAGACTAACAGACTGACAGAATTTTTAGACCATCTTTTTTCGTCTTCGCTATCATCGTAATGTCAAGTTTGATTGTTACGAGTATCTCACAACTTTTTTTTCGACGAATACAAAACTTGCCTTATAGTTCCTATAATCGCAAGTAAAAATAGTAGATAAAATGAAAAAATACTAATTTTCGATCGAAATTTGCGGTCATCGTGTTGAAAGGTTAATTCTATTTTGTTAAATCTGATGAATTTGAGCCATAGAATGGGTTATATCACCGAGATACCCCCTTACAGCAAAAACTCTTAAAACCACTTTTACAAACGTGGTTCAATATTTTATCCGTGGTATATTATTTTTCAAGACTAAGAAAAAAATATATATCTTCTATATACAAGGTGTCCGCCGGTAAGGTATACTACTTTGTTTGCTTATAATTTTTGATTAAATAAAAGAGAACGGATCTTATATTGATAAATGTTTTATTTAATGTCGGCAATTATGTATGGAATGCAATATCAGGTAAACGTCCGTCTCTGTTAGTCTCACAAAGGCGAGCCCTTTGAGCACATTTTTCATTACATTCTCACACATTTCACGCGGTATTTCATTATTTTCATCACGAATATTTTGTTTGAGTTGCTCAAGCGTTTCTGTTTTGTTTGCATAAACCCTGCTTTTCAGATATCCCCACAAAAGGCGACCGTGGAGGCCAGCCAACATCACCATTTCTTGAAATAATTTGTTTTGGAAAGTGGTATCGCAGTAATTCCATTGTAATCTTGGCTGTATGCGATGCGGCACCATCTTGTTGTTACCACATGTTAATCAAGCGCAAAGCATGCACTTGTGACGTAAAGAAGTTTTTAATGATATCACGATATCGCTCCCCATTCACACCCCATTCACAGTTCCCGTTACGCCGTTTTCATTTTCAAAGAAGTAAGTTCCAATGATTCCTCCTGACCAAATTGCACACCAGGCTGTAACTTTTAATGGATGTAAAGGTGACTGATGAATAATTTGAGGGGTTTCCATTGCCCAGAAACGAATATTCTGCTTATTCACATATCCAATCAAACAAAAATGTGCCTCGTCACTCATTATGATTTTTTCATGAAAATGGTGGTTGTCATGGGCTAGCTGTCACATCCTATTGGCGTATATACGGCGGCGTAAATGGTCTTGTGGAAGAAGCTCTTGTGTCAACAGAATCTTAAATGGAAACTAATGTAAATTGTGTGCAAAATTGTGGCCTAAGTTGTTCTTTGAAGACCAAGCTCCTGAGCACTGCGTCGAATTGAGGTTAATGGATTGTTTTGAACACTTCCCTGAGCAGCAGTAATGTTTTCAACCGATCTTGCAGTACGTTGTGGTCCATGCTTGGGCCTATCACCTACAGGCCCTCTTTCTTCGAAATTATTCACAACACGATAAATAGTGCGTTTTAGTGGCACGTTGTTTCTCCCAAATATTTCACGTAACTTTCTCATCGTCACAGTAATCGATGATTGATATTTTGATAAAATGTTTTAAGGTTTAAAACACGTTGGTTTATCGAATATTTTTCCATAATCAATTTGCCACGTGTCTACTCTTTACGACTGCCAAATATGAACTGTCAAGACTAATGTTTACCAAAATGGCGGTAAAACAAAGTAGTATACTTTACCTGCGGACACCCTCTATTATATTAAAATGAATGTTTGTATGTATGTCCTTAATAGAATGGTAAACTATGCACTTCAGCATGATCTAGCAAAGTTGTTGTGTATGAGCCAGTTGTTGTGCAACGGGCAATTTTCGACAGATGGCGCCCTGTAATTATCAAAATCAATAAAATCACTCAAAATAAATTGAATATTTGTGTAATGTCGTTCTTTCAAATTTATTTTAGTTGGTGGTGTAGTAACCAAGGGCGTAGGCAGGAGGGGACAGTTGACCACCCACCTAATTTTTTTAATAAATTAAACAAAAAAGTTGAAAACTTCTGAATTTAAATATTTTATTTCAAGAAGAGTATCTTTTTCAACTCAAGGTCCATTAGAATTAAAAATAAAATATTTTATTAGATATAGAAATTTCTATGTAATATATATATGGAATTCAATATCATATGATAGCTCCGGGAATAAGCAGGGCAAATGGCCAAGTAGAATGATATGCTGATTTTGACACAGTTGCAAATATTAAAAAAAAAACAATTTTGATACAAACTTAGATTGGATAACTTATCTTAGTCGAATACAGATGACATTGGACAACAACAAATAAGACAACTATTATTATCTCCATAAAAAATACTTACTGGAATTAATGACAGGACTCCAAAAGTTGGACTTTTATTTTCTCAACTAAATTAAGAACTATTGATGAAGATATAATTTCAAGTAGAGAATTAACTGATAAAAATATTAAGGAAAGTGCAACTTAAATAAAATTTAATTGATCGTAATTAAACTAAAGGAACACGTCTGGATATAGGTACAAAAGTTGAATATTAAAGCAATCAGATTCGGAAGTCCAAGCTATTATGTTCAATATCAAGGAGTATTTGAAGTAATATGGATCTTAATTTTTGACCGATAAAAGCTTAAGACAGTTATTACTGCAACACGAGGATCACTTAAGCCGATTGTTAAGCCCTATCACAGATTCCATCATGAAAAATCTCCGAACGGATTGTTATGCTACGAACCCCGAAAAATTGTGTTTACATCGAATCGAAAAAAGCTTTTCAAACCTCACTCTCAATTTCGAAATCAGCTGCGTTACGTCAAATCACATCCAATTATAAAGAAACAAATTTCAGTTCATATCAATTGTTAATCTTAGTCAGTTAGTTCATATATTTTTGTTAATATTATATAAATGAATGTTTGTATGTCTCTTATAGATTCGTAAACTATTTGATCATCTGATGATCTTTAGCAAAGTTGTTGTGCATGATCCAAAGAAGGTTTCTGAGTTAGTACGATAAATTTTCGACAAATGGCGCCACTGTCGTTACAATGTAAATTTTGACATTCATGTCTGGCTCACATTGAACATACATAGGTACATTGGCTGTGTTTTTTCTGCATCGAGTGCACATCCAGTGTAAATTGAGTCTAAAAGAATATCGCTGACTCAATCCAAAAAAATATATAGAAAAACAAATGAAATTGTTAATTTCCACGAGCTAAAGATTGTTGCTATAAATACATTGTAGTTGCTAAGAGCAAAAGTTCGGTGCTATTATTTACTGTGTTTGTTTGGAAATGTGGCAATATTATAATAATTGCTATTTCACTCAAAATTTCTTCACTCAACTTAAACTAGAATTTATCCAGTGCAATTTTGTATGAATATTTGCACTGGTACAGCAAAAAAAAAAAAGAAAACACAGCCAATATTGTTCATATTTTTAAATTTGGTAGCGTTTTTCGATTAGTTTTGTGCATTTCACTGTGAGTTAAATTAATGTCTTTCGCACAAATTTATTTTAGTTGGTGGCTTAGCAACTCGCGCAGAGTACAGCTAATACATTTCCGATATCTTAATATGCTTTACTATAAAGACTGACTTTGAAGAACTTCCTGTAGGTATAGAAATTTTGATCGAAATCGGTAAAGTCGATAAATTTAAAAATTTTTTTTTTTTACCGAAATTTAGACAGATTGTTATCAAAATCGTTAAAACTGTTTTCGAAATAATTATTGAAAGCTAATCTATTTTTCCTCTATTAAATCACTAAAGACGCTTATACTACGTTTTCACCTAAAGATAATCCGATTTAAATTGTCCGACTTAAATTGTAACTGATCTTGAAGCGTTTTCACCTGAGAAAAAAGATTAGTTTGACGTTTCCACATTGGGGTTCAACCTCAGAGGAAACCGAGTCACTGCGAGACGAAATTAAAATGCTCAAAAACAATAACCGGAAATTGTTCTCAATTTCAACCAAAAATGTACGCAATAATTAAACACAAAAAATACTGTTTTGCTAAAGTACAGACAAAAGAAACTGCCAATCTTTCTAATATTTTGCTTCGCTTTCCGAAGGATGAATGTTGGTTCTTGGTTGTCTTTTCTTCGGCCAAGGATCGTCGGATCTCTTAATTGGAATGCAAAAGTTCCTCCAGTACTTCATGTTGCCAGTGCGTTGTTCGATGAAATCTAGAGCTGTGCGCAATTCATCAAGGCTATCATTAACAGTCTGGAATTAAGATTTGTTGGCCGTCGGACTATTTTCGTTTTTTGGTGCCATTTCTGATTTTTCCTGGTAGGCCAAATTGTTGTGTATTCGAAAATTGGACTTAAGTCCGCCCTTTGTTATTGTAACTTTATTATCCTTTATTTTTATACATTTTTAGAAAAAAAAACAGAATTAAGGCAACGGCAAATTACAACAGACACAAACAAATTAAATATTGTATGACAGTTTGCTGATTGTCAATGGAGAAAATGACATGGATAGGCCCGTTCCACGAAATAAGTTTTGTTTGTTTTGAGAATCTTCTACTTCGAAGAAGATTTCAATGAGATTAATTTCTAATCTTCATTTAAGGAGATTAAAATTTGTATGGGAAATCTTCAAGATTTAGAAGATTTCAAAGAAGATTTATGGTAAATCCACTTAAATCTGGATTAAGTGGTAGGTGAAAACGTACTATTAACTACCAAGTTTAAGGAAAATCGTTTTAACGGCTCAAGCTGCAGATAAAGTGTGGGAACCCTTTTTTCGTGTTAATAACATATCAGCATATTCAGTTTAATCAAAATCTCGAGTTCGATTTTTTTCCAAATGCAAAACTTGACCTTTATTACTTAACTCGCAAACAAAAAAAAAATAATTGCAAGAACTTGAAAAAAACATGGCCGTCATGAAGAATACTGTCAAAGCTTATTGCAAAATTCGTTGGTGACAGGATGAAAGTGTGAACGTTCTACACCATGTGGAAGATGGATAGTGTGACAGTCTGCGACAGAGCGACACTGTGACAGAATGACACGTTATAAAAACTTTGGATGGCTGTTCTTCAAATTTCGTTTATAAGGCATTATTATATATGAGTCTCAAGATGGAAGTCAAATCGAATTTTTAAACGGTTTTTTCTTGAAAACGGACTTAATGATTTTAAATAAACTTTGTGCTTGTGCCCACAATATTTTAAAAACCATGGTTCAAAATTTTAAGCCACCAATTATTAAGGCCTTAACATGATACTAGTGAGTGATTTACTATATGCATAGTAGTCTACTAACTTTTCATAAATTTTAAACCTTTTGTTAACTAGAAAAATGCTAATTAAGCAGATAGCAAAGCATTTGTAGGGTTTGAATTTTGATGAACATAATTGTTGTGTTTATGCGTTGTAAATTGATTATATGTTGATATAGAAACCCAACATACGCTCAAAATAAGCGTTCGATGTTTATATTTTCATCATTTAAACTTAATTATTTACAAAAATAAAAAAAAAATTGACACCAGCAGGACTCGAACCTGGGCCTCCGGCGTGCAAAGCCGATATACTATCACAATGACATGTGGATTTAATACGATACTTAAAATTTAAAATAGCCATTCGGTGATTTTAACTTTAGTAAAATGTTAATAAGATTAAAATTAACAAAATCCTCTTTTTAACCTAGTAACATACTAAAATTGATTTAACATATTACTAAATCGTTTAAAACTTTGCGCCCATGTTTTTTTTTTTTTTAGAAAATTGTATTATTTTTGGGTTATGCTTGTATGATGTTAATGGCTGTTTTGTTTACGTTTTTCATAGACTTGACTGGAATTATAACTAGACCTCTGGTTCGACAGTCCAGGTCATTAAAAATAACGGCACTGGTTGCTACAAAACCTTTAAGAAAATCAAAATCGTTGTATTGTCCTGACCTTTCCATAGCATAGCTATGCAGCTTAATGTGTTTTTTTATTCAAATTTTACTATTGACAGAGTCACAAACTTTATTTACTCCAATTTCCTTATACATCATGGTTTAATGAAATATCTTGCTATATTGAAAAAAAAAACAATTTGTACATACTTTTATATTTATTAAATAAAGAATTTACCTTGAGGCCAAAACTTACGATCCTTAATTTATATTCAAACGCCTTCGTGTTATATTGCCTTTTGAATATTTGTAACGTATGCCCACCCCAGATCCTTAAACAAATCCATGTATCCTTCCTGCAGTATGTCACTGAAGCTGAGGTATAAGATGTGTCAAAATAAGACATCCATCGGAATGTAAGGTACTTTTGTAGCCTGAAGACGCAATGGTCGTCTGGTGCGGTGCGACATGGAGAAAGGATCAACACCCCAAGGGAAGGACTCCATTAAGATACCTATAAGATACCATTTAAAGTTACAATTTGTGTTCCAAGAATTTTCGTTCGTGTCGAAATTGAAGTATTCTTTTCATGGTGGCTTGTTCAGGAAGACACGCCTCAATCGCCTAAATGGTTATATTGGACTTTTCTTTGGGGCACCATTAAATGATGTCCCTATTCGATTTGTGTGAGTATATTTTAGTGTAAGAGCACTAAAAGGGAATGTTATGAAAGGATTGCATACGGAAGGTTGGTTTTCTGGGAAAGGCCTTTCGAATTCCTAAAATGATTGATTAATTTATACAAAAAAAAAAGTTCACAGTAAATTCAATCGCAATAAATTTCAAAGCGATTCGGCAAGTTGGAATGAATTTCACGTCTTCCTGATTCTTCCAATCTACAGTGTTCGAATAGGTACCTATAACTTTTGCTCTTCTTACATTCCGTATATAGGGCGGACGGCGAGGGTGCCACGCCAAGTGTCTTCGTAAGCCTCGCTCTTTGCTAATTGAAATGCCTAAATGGAACTTTTAATATAGGAACATTTTTTTTAACATCAGCATATCGTCTCCATCGATGGAGAGCAAATCATATAAAATGTAATTAAGGAATTGTACTGACGATGGATGTTTCCAAATGGCTTGAGTCCTGATTTTGATTGACATGTCGGAAGTGCCTACATTACATACGCTCTCATTTTCACCGACTTCCCTACATATATTTACCCGTAAGCAGATCTAAAATGGCACATTTAAATAGCGCCTAATGGAGCTGACATACAAAATCGATTTCGTCCTGGGATGATAATTCAAATGAAAATGTTTTAGGCTCCCTGCAAAATATCATTAAAAACTGAGGTTTTTTTCGGTACATTTTATATTTAAATGAGATACTCTTAACTCATCCCTTAAAACACAGCATAATGATATTTGAAGGGAAGTACGTTGTACATATATTATCATTTGATTATGTTACTGAAAATCCAATAGATGGATATTTTTAGATGTTCATTAGATGTTTTGTAGAAGGGCGTACGGGGATATGGCGGGAGCCTGGGGAAACATAAAACAGTCAGCCGTCTCAGTGTGATTAAACGTCTGTGGCTGAAAAGCACTCAAGGTTTTTTTTGTTTGTTTGTATGTGTTTTACGAATATTATTAAGAAAACGTTTATAAATTATGCGAATTTTAATCAAAAATCAAAAAGATGTCAAATGGAAAAACAAATTATATATGTATCTGCTTTGCAAAATAATTGGGTTTTCTATTATTTAAAAAGAAAAAAATGTTAATTTAAATTTAAATCTGTCACGATTTGAACAGTTTTTGTGTTGCATATATTTTTGGTTTCAAATCAATTTAGCAGATCAAAACTTTTTGACAGCGGATGTACAACTTACAGTTGTCACTTTGCAAAATTTGATTTTGTCAGAATTGATTGCTTTTAATGAAAGGAAGCAGTTTAATGTACACAAATCGGAAAGTTCATGAAGTTATTTTTTCTCTGCTGAAATTGGAATGATCAAAAAATTATTTCAGTTGGTGATCCATTTGCAGCGAAAAAAATCACTTTTTAATTGCGATATATGTACTATAGGGCAAGTTTTGCATTTGAAAAAAAATCGAACTCGAGATTTTAATCAAAGTTGACATTTCGATGATAGAGAACACCAAAAAAATGGGTCCAGCAATTCCGTATGTCTACTATCTGCAGCCTAAACGACTGAACCGATTTTGATCAAACTTGTTGCTTGGGCGTTTTAGCTGATTGTCCAAAATAGATTTTTGAATCGTTGTTTTAGCCCCAAAAATAACGGTACTTGCCATACAAATTTTTCTACCATCTTAATTATTTTAATAAAAATTGGTATTTGTACTATCTTGCGTATGGTCTACATTTTGGAGATTTTTTTTTTAAGTATATTGTTTTTAACGGTACCTGCCATACAACCATTTTATTAATTTTCGACTTTCTCGTAAACGACTCACCGGATTTCACTCAAAATTCGTACGCAGGATCTCTATCGAATTCGAAATAATACTGCATTTCAAAATTTTGGAAAAAAGTTTTTTTTTGAAAACTCAATATTTCGAAAACGGAATGACAATTTTTTCTGACATTTTGTTTTTAAATTTATATTATTAAATATTTAAAATGTTCATACCACTTTTTTTTTTTAGAAAAAAATTAAGAATTTTTATGAGTAAGTACGTGCTATCCACTCGTGCATTTTATTTAGATTGGAATTCGATAATCCTATAAAACTAATATTTTTTAACTTTAATAACTTATTGTAATAATTTTTTCTTTCTGTACGTTTAAAAGTACATACATCGTTTGCATGGTCGTTTTGGGGAATTTTATGTATTATCGGAAGTCAAAAAGTAATGTGTCGGGTGAATATTTCATCATGTACGATATTTCACACAAAAGATCAAGAAAATTCTCGTTCTAACAGTGAGAAATTCTATGGGGGTTAACATAAAAAATTGTCGGTCAAATATCTACAAGACTCTGTTTTTAGAAAAATAGGTTTCTGAAATTGTAAAATTTATGATTAATGAAAGAAATAATATCGGCCAAATTCGAATTAACACCATCTGAGTTGAACCACTTTTGAGTTCGTTGAACGCCATTTTGATTAATTGTTTGTAAAAATCAGTGAATTTGTCTTCAATATTTACTATTAAGACTTGCAAGAAAACTTAATCAGAATAAAGCCTATCAAACTTTAAATCTTTGAAACGCAATATAATAAGTCTAGATAATCATTTTTCATAATTTTTGTCGACAGACAGTAAGAACTATCGATGTTTAAGGGCTCTGTCGGTCGTTGTTGTCGACCAGCAATAATATTTTCAGACGAATAAGCAAACGTAGCTTCCACTTTTTAAGACATCTATAGAGTAGAGGGGACCCGATTTCCAGGACACAATTGCCCAAACGCTTGATGTTGTTCACGACGATATGGCGCAGAACTACAAGGACTCGACGATGAAATTAAGGAAAAAATTCCACAATCCGAAACGAAAAACATTCGATTCTTAGCTTTTTGAACAGAACATGACAATAGTTTCGTGTTCCTTTAAACACAAGACCTGATGCCTTGGACTCTAAGACACTCTTAGATGGGAGCATTCCATCGATGAGTCCTCATCAATATTCTCAGCACAATTTAAATTTTTGGATTGCGTCCAAATTTTCTTATAGCTTATAGAGTTTTTAGTTACATATTCTCCTCCATTTGTCCGTTTTCCACCAAAGAGCAAATATCCGCTAAAGAATTTGTTTCCCGAAAGACCATGTGTCAGCTATCCATATTTCTGCTTATACTATAGCTCTCGGCTCACACAATTAAGGCTGGGAGTATAAGTGTTTTGTCGAACTCCCACAACGTCCTTCCTGAGAAGAGGTCAGAATCCACTTTCTTCACCAAACCAAAATATCAACGGTGATTTATTATGATATTTCTCAGATGTTCATTAAGGTATCAAACGCTGAGTTAGTAGCCCGTGGCGTAATGTTAAGTGGCTTGGACTGTCACGTCAAAGATTTTAGTTCGATTACCATCCACTTGCACCTAAAAACCAATTGTTTTTTCAGGGCTACTGTCCCTTGAGAGGAAGTGACAGATCCACCTCTCTTGCTCTAGAATAGCGCCGCTCACTTTAGGCGTTCGGGTTTGTCAACAAGCTGTATATCCCTTCAATTCCTGTAGACATGGACTCAGGTATGGTTGAGAGTTGTCGTAAGTCACAAGGACCTAGTTCTCCATGAGCTGTTGCGCCAACATTTTTTTTTTTTTTTTGTGAGCTACCTCGGAGGTCTGACTGTCTGACGTTTCCCCAGGTTCCTGCAATATACTCTTACCTTCCCTTCGGAAGTACTATTTTCCAGTTGTACATTGTACAGTGTATTTTATTTCGGGATCCCGAGTTCGTACAATACCATACAGAATTTTGCAAGATTAATGCAATCATAAGCATCAGCTTTGAAGTCAGGGAAGATATGTTCGGTCTTGACCACATATTATTTTACAGGACTTGCCTTATTGTGAAGGTCTGGGCGATATTAATCACACTAATATTTACCGAAAAAAAGTATCGTTAAACAACTTGAGCGAATCGGACGTTTAGCAGGCAAATGCCATGACAGTTCTCGCAAAACATATTATCGCCTTATGGTTTAACAAAAACAAACTTTATCATATGCTGCGCAATTCACTTGCCCTTTTATTTTTACCGGGTTTGTGTATTTGCTTAGCATGAAGCATGCTTTCCAAATCTTACCTTAGGGAATTTGAAGAGATCCGCTATTATACCATAAGGTCTGGTCGGTGGAACTGCTATTCTTAATCTTCTTTATGCTCTTCCTTATAATGGGTCTTAATATTATATTTTAAATGGCTTAAGGCATCTAAGTTAACAAAATTTCATATTTTTAAAAGATGCTTGCCAGAACAACTATTTAAATCAATGTGCCAAACTCAAGGAAAAAAGTGAACTGGCGATTTCCATTAAACTTTGGTACGCTATAACTTAAGAACGAATTGACATACAGAAGTCATTAATATTTCGTTTTGTAGAAACGATTTTGGGAGTTATAAAGCAAAATAAAAAAAAATAGGATTTTTGAGATGGCAGCATTACCCTTCCGGTTCCACACTTAAAATTTGTTTTTTTTTCATAGAATATGTTTTTGCAAACATAAATAAAAACAAAAAATACTCACTCAAAAACATAAATTTATTACATTTTTTTGAATTAATGTACTACACCCCAATGTTTTCGACCATTTTTCTCCAAATCTATTAATTTTACGATAAAAAGTGTCTTAATCTTTTTTGTTTAGAATAACATTAGCTACAATGGGTACCTACAACTTTTTTCAAAAGAACGTATAGTTTTTGAGTAATTTGGAAAATTTCACCATCCTCCCTTAAAATGTTAGCTCCCCACCAAAATTTAGGGTAATTTTTAGGAAATGCTTAGGACATTAAAATGAAGCTATCCACCAAAATTCAGCTTGTCGGAATTTTTTCGAAGTGAATGTCTAATTTTCCTGGACTAAATGAGAATTGGTTTGAAGGTGTTTTTTTTGTTTTAATTTTTTTTTATAATACAATTCTATATACTACTGAAATTGCTCAGCCAAGTAGAAGACTTAGCATTATATTTAATTGGACTTGTTGAATTATTGATTCAAAATAGCTTTTAACGGCCTTTAGTCCACAACAAAAAAAAACACCTTCTTATTAACTATGTCTGGCCAAGGACACAATCTTCCAATTTTGATGATTAAAATCTTAATCTTGTTGGATTTTTTGTCAAAAAATGCAAGTAAGTTGAACTGAACTTAACAAAAATTGCGTATCGGTAAGGCGCTCACTAACCAACTGATGAGTCCAAGTGAGAGTGTCGGGATGAAACGCAAATTTTGTGGACTAAAGGCCGTTAAAAGCTATTTTAAATAAATGAGAATTATTCTGTTAATTTAGCTTGAACTTAAATTATTTCAAATTTTCTATATTGTGTTGTTCATGTGCAATCATAGGTGGCCTATTACGAGGCCACTCCCGGGAAATCAAAATTAACTTATTAATAATTTCTCCCCATTTAATGAATAAGCCCCATGCTATCGAAAAGAAAATTAATAATATTTCATAAAAAAACACTAAGGACAACTAAAGTGGGCTCGTAAAATGCAATCAATAGCTAAAAATCAATCAATATTAGGTTATATACTTTACAAACAGTATAAGAGAGTTTACATATATTTATAAGATTCATTTGAGTGATTACAGGTAATTATTGAGCTTTGTTTTGCACATGATCACGTCTATCAAGCTTTTCATTATGAAATAGCATCTATAGCCTTCTGCATATGTATGTATATCAGGAGTATTATTTATTAATTCATTCCAACAAACTTCCATACCAAACTGATATACCATAGTTTATCTTTTGGAAGAAAAAGTAAAATAGGTAAAACCGGACAAATTCTGGCAATTTCTCAAACACAAACACGTTACTTTTATACACGTCGTATTACCAACTACTATAATCAATACCGGAAAAAGGAAAATAATATTATTTCAATTTCACGGCAAAGTTGTTCTGGTTGTCTGACAATAGGAAATATACGTTTATCCGTAGATGCATACATAAATAAATAAAAGACAACGCAATTCGTTTTTCATAATAAATAATTCACAAACAATTTGGTATTGGATTCCGCTGGGATTTCTATTTACCGCACTGACTTGACTCTATTGGAATGGACACACCTTTGCGTCGTGTCGCTTGCAAAAATTGATTTATTTAAGTATTCATTGCGGCGAATGGTAAATAAGTTAGACACTTGTTTAACTGTTGCTATTCAGGACATACAGTCGACTCTACTTAACTGAAGTATGGTAATTTCGAACTCGAACTTTGGATAGATACAAATGGTTTGCTCTAATTGCAGAATTGTGAAAAACAATTATTTCATCTGCTTAAGATTCTTACTTGCGATATAAGTACATACAATACGGCAAGTTTTGTATTTGGAATAAAAATCGAACTAGAGAGTTTAATCAAATTTGACATTACGATGATAGAGAACACCAAAATGTGGGTCCCGCAATACCGTCTGTCTGTCTGCCTGCCAGTACAACTCTCTACAGCCAAAGCGGCTGAGGTGATTTGCTCCAATATTTAAGCGTTTTAAGTGATTGTCCAAAAGAGATTTTTGAGCCCTTGTCTTAGCCACAAAAATAACGGTACTTCCCATACAAATTTTTCTACCATCTTAATTATTTCGAAAACGGCTCTTACGATTTTGATACAAATTAGTGCGTGTAATACCTTGAGTGTGGTCTAAATTTTGGCCAAATTTTTTTGTCAAATATTTTGTTATTAACGGTACCTGTCATACAACCACTTAATTGATTTTCGACTTTCTCATAAACGGCTCAACGTATTTCAATCAAAATTTTTATACAGGAGCTCCATCAAATTCTTAATAATACTGCATTTAAAAAATTTCGAAAAATTGTTTTTTTTTAGATTTTTGAAAAAAAAATATTTTTTTTGTGAAAATTCAATATTTTGAAAATGGATGTAAGATTTTTTCTGAAAATTTGTTTTTGAATTTATATTATTAAATTTTTAAAATGTTCATACTAATTTTTTTTTTAGAAAAAAATCAAGAATTTTTGTATATAAAAAATTAAGTGAAAAACGAATTTAAAAATACTCTTAGCCTTTTCCATTAAGAATCTTTTGCATATAATGTGATCGAACATAGTCGTGCATTTTATTTAGATCAAAAAGTAACGGTAAATGCCATATAACCGTTACTTTAAAGCATATTTTTCTCGGAAACAGCTCTAACGATTTTGATTTAAAAAAATCAGTGCATCTCTTTAGGCACGACCGATCATATGATTGACAAAAATTTTTTTAAATGTCTAAAAACGGTACTTTCCATAGGACCGTTTTTTTTTATTTCGGCTATCTCATAAATGGCTTCACCAATTCTTTCGAAATTTCACACATATATAGGTTTAGGTTGCCCAATTTATACTGCGTACCAATATTTTTAATCCAAAATAACCCATTATTACGAATTTGTTTCCTAAGATATTTTTGTAAATAAATAACAGGATTTTATTCATGCGGTGTAATGATTTTTCGCTATATAGCTAGGTTTTATGAATCTTGGGTTTTCGAGGTAACCGGATTTTGGATATCGAGATTACCGCCTCTGGCCGCCCAACGGAATTACGATAATCGATTTTTCTGACTAACGATTCGAAATACAAGTCTTAAATTTTTTTTTTAAACCAATACTTCTTCCTATAGAGCAATTTAAAAAAAAAATAAACTTTGAGCATCAAAACATATATATTTTCAATATGAAATAAGCATTCAAAAACCTTTTTTTTTAATTTGGAGTATTTTATTTTAAAACTACAAATTTCATTTAAATCAGTTAGGGCATTATCGAGAAATTGTAAAAATGGAAGAAAAATGATTATTCTCGAGTTATTTTTGGTTGTGTTCTTTCTTAAATTTTAAGAAGAATCAAAAATAAGAAAAAACGTTAAGGCATTTAAAAAAAATATATATATAAAATTGGTTCCGTTATTTTTGGTTTTAAAAATCGCAAAAGTTCAAAATTCCAGGACTAACAAAATATTGTTCTAACTATTCTAATAAAAATATTAATGATATAAATGTTTGTGAAAGCCAAATTACTCACGAAAACAAAAAGACAAATCGCTGAAGCGATATCGCAGCTATGAGGTTGTTTCAGTAAATGATGACTTATTATTTTCTTGCAAGTACTTAAAGTTTTCAATTGCGAGAATGTCGCCAAATAAAGAATTAATTAAAGTGGCCGATTCCTTTCGAAAAATGTAATAAATACAAGTTACACTTTTAAGGAAAAAAGCTGAAGACTTTGCATTTAATTCAATTCAATTCGCGTTAAGAACTCAGTTCCAGTGGTCATTTGCCTTTTGTTTTATTCTTAAATCAGCCTTTTAATGTTGATCTCGAGGTTTTATTTTAATGATACCTTTCATTGCAATGTCTGTCTGCTTACATCCTAAACCACTGGACGGCCTTTCTTTGATCTTATAACGGGTGATTTTTTTGCTACTTGGTTTTTGACGTTTATATTTTTGACAGATCACACATGACAAATTCCACGAACATTTGACATTTCGATTCAGTGTTGTTTGCCATTTCATCGTGAATAGACTTACGCCTGAACAACGTTTGCAAATTATTGAAATTTATTATCAAAATTCGTGCTCTGTGAAAAATGTGTTTCGCAAGCTACGTCCGTTTTATGGTCATCATAATCGTCTTCAGCGACGAGGCTCATTTTTGGCTAAATGGATACGTAAATAAGCAGAATTGCCGTATTTGGAGTGAAGAGCAGCCAGAGGCAATTCAGCAGCTACCAATGCATCCCGAAAAATGCACTGTTTGGTGCGGTTTATGGGCAGGCGGCATCATTGGGCCGTACTTCTTCAAGGACGATGAAGGCCGCAGGGTTACGGTCAATGGAGAAAGGTACCGTTCGATGATAACAGATTTTTTTTTGCCGAAAATGCAAGAATTGAACTCGGTCGACATGTGGTTCCAACAGGACGGTGCCACCATGCATCAATTGAGAGGCGAATTTGGTGAGCAGTTGATCTCACGTTTTGGCGCAGTCAATTGGCCACCAAGATCATGTGATTTGACCCCGTTAGACTATTTTTTGTGGGGCTATGTTAAGTCTATTGTCTATGGGGACAAGCCAAACACGATTGCTGCCTTGGAAGCCAACATTGAACGCGTCATTGGTGAGATTCCGGCCGAAATGAGTGAAAAAGTTTGCCAAATTGGACCTTCAGAATGGACCACCTGAATCGTAGCCGTGGGCAACATTTAAGTGAAATTATTTTTAAAAAGTAAATGGCAGGAATTGATTTATCGATCCAAATAAAAATTTCATTCACTTTTTGCAAGTTTCTGTGTTTTTTTTGAATTTTCAAAAACCAAGCTCTTAAAAAATCACCGTTTAGTTATCTCGAAAGCGGGTAGGTGAATGATTGTTTTTTTTTTTAATTATTAATAAATTAAGTAAATTAAGTGGCACAAAAATAAAAAAAGTTTTTTTTTGCCCGAAATATGAGTATATATTCAAAACATACATACACATATATTATATACAATAAAGATCTGAGCATGAGCTATTATGGATAATTTTTTCCATGGTCAATTTTTATAACACACGAGCAAAGGCACAAAGGTGGATATCGAAATTCATTCCCTTTATCGTGATATGTTTCGCCTCGCCTTAATGTTGGTTAATTTTCATCATATAGGAAAATTTTAATTGGTTTTGATTGATGCTATTGAATTAACTTTTCAATGAAAATCATAAAGATAAATTATGGTATTCGTAGGGTAGAGGGATGTCACAGCAGGAATGGTCTTTGCGAGATTTACCAAATATTTAAAAGGACTACCAAGGGTTTCACAGTCCGAACTGAATCATATTAGTAGAATCTTAGTCCTTGCTGAAGATGTGGGTAAACCATTACTGTAATTTTATAATGGCGTTGACGAATCGAATGCTTCCGCCACACAGATTAAACCATTTCACATGGACGATGCAGTGCAAGAAACTAATAAAACTGCTACAGCTGACGGCTCTGCTGCTGAAGTATTTAAAACAGTAGGTTACGACTTGGTAAGGAATTACCGAACGGAAGAGGCATCATTCTCCTTATAACAACGCCTATAATATCCCGTATACCATGCTGTGTATACTGAACCCTGATCTAGCCCGAAAAGTCTTCGAATCAATCCCGAAGAACTACTATAGTCCTGTAGTTTCCACAAATTAGTATCTGAAAAAAAAAAAAAAAAAAAACGGACACCCTAATACACATAATGTGATAGAGACATCTTTTAAATACTATAGTTACTTTTCATCATTAGAAAACTTTACTGGGAACTTTAAAAGTAAAACAACAAGAAATTCACTTGAAAAGAATACAAAAGCGTTGTTGAAATGACTAAACTTCGTTTCGTGTAATTTTCAGATATTGGCTTGAGGACTTGGTAAAAAAAAAACCTAGCCACAGTCAGGAGTATTGGCGCATGTAGACCTTAACACAGCTTACGAGTGCTTTTATTGTTTTTTTGTGTGTTTTTTTTTCTGTCGTGCGTGAGAAGATGAATGAAAAATTTCAACAACAACAAAAAAATCTGAAGAAAAGAAAACACAAAAAAGTAAAGTGGAAATAGTCCATTATGTAAGTACATATGTATGTTTGAGAATAGAAACAAGTTTTTTTATTGTATATATGCTTTTTATGCTGCAGAACCAGAATATAATCGTCTTTGTACCTTTTTCCTTTTCTTGGTAATATATAAATTACGAAAAAGCCCTGCTTCTAAGAAAAGAGTAATTATAATTCTCTTAGACAATTTAAAGAAATTTTAATTGAACTATTTCGTTTTGTAAAAAAATCTTTTTACTACTTTTTAATTGGCAATCGTATGAATGTAGATATGTATACAACGTTAATAAATTTAATACAAGTTGCGCATTCTTGCTCTTATGTTCGATCACATATCACATTGCAAGTATTAAATTTCAAACTTTATTTTAAAAGCCGTTTTTTCTTCAATTTTGTATGCAGAAAAATTCAATTTTTCTGTATGTAGGTATGGCAACTTTAACTATTTAATAATACAAATTTAAAAATATAAAATGTTTCGCTTGTTTTTTTAAATAAAGATTTTTAAAGAAAGGCTTTCTTAAAAAAATTCTTATTTTATTAATAAAAAAGATTTGTTTAAAAATTTCAATTTGCAGTACTAGTTATTTAGAATTTGAAGGAGCTATTTTTTAAATAAATTTTTTAAAAATCAATTTTGAAAACTGCTTATCCAATTTTTTTTTCAAAAATTACAGTTTTTGAATTTTTTTAGAAAAAAAATTTCAAAAAGTTTAAAAAAAAACAACTTTTTTTCTCAAAAACCGCTTCATAGAATTTTAAAATTTTTTGTCTCATAAATTTAAATTTATACAAGATATAAAATGGCGTAGTTAAATTTGAGCTCAAATTAGTTTAAGGATTTATTTCAGAATTTTGAATTATTTTTCTCTGTTTAAGCCGATGTAATCATTTTTTTTTAAGATTTTAAATTTTATTTTTATTTTTTTATTTTATTTATTAAATATGTAAGATTCCCATACCAATTTTTTTAGAAAAAAATTAAAAAAATTTTGTATATATAAATAATTAAGTAAAAAACGACTTTAAAAATATATTTAGATTTTTAAGAGATATATTTTGCATACGATGTGATCGAACATAATAGCAAGTTCGTGCGGTCCAGTCTTGCATTTTTTTGTAGTCTGTTTGAATCGGCCGGCTCTAGGGACTTAGATGAACCGCTGAAACAATTTTGTTCTATTTAATTTATATAATCGGAAGTTTATTTTAATATGCAAGTGATTGTACAAAATCTTATTTCCTAGACTAAGAAGTGGTGCATGTACTTGTTTGACGATTCTACAACCTAAACGGGTGGATGGATTTTTTTTCAATTCTGGTACATAATGTTTTTAAAGCATTAATGAGTTTTTTTTTTTTTTTTTTTTTTTTTTTTTTTTTTTTTTTTAAGACAAAAAATAAGTTCAAACATGTAAATCTTATTTTTTATCAAAAAAGATTACAACGATTTTTGTACAACAAAATCAATTTAATAATGAATGAAAAAGATCTTTTTAGTAATTTTTTTGGGGACCAAAATGATTATTTTTAATCCATTTAATAGAATGATTTTTATTGGTTTTCGATCTTATAAACTCGTAGAAAGCTTAATCCGTTTAAGCAATTTTTTTTCTAAAAACTCTCTATTTCAAAAACGAAGTATAATCGATTTCTTCAAAACTTTGTATTTAGTAGTATCTTGACATTATCTTAAATGCTTAAAAAACCTATTTTTTTTTTCAACAAAGAACAACGATACCTCCTATACAAATCTTAAGCAAATCGTTACGAACAATTTTTTTCTCAAAAACGACTCTAAGAATTTTGATACAAAAATGTGTGTGATTTTAAATAAAATAAATATATTGTTTTGCGTTCTTATTAAATCTACTTCACATGAAAGGATTAAAATCATTTGTTTTATGCAAATGCTGCCTAAAAGCAACAATATTAAATATTTGCGAGTTTTAAAAAATACAAAAAAAAATCGATTTTTTAATTCCTTAATTCAATTTCGATTAAATTGGCTTTTGGATTTTTTTTCTAAAAATGTTTTAAAAATTTTATTTTTTCTTAAATCGTCCCAAAATTCGAATGTCTTTTTTCCCTCAAACTATAATAACTAAGCAATCTAAAAATATTTTATTATTGTGTATCATGAATTTATGTTTACTTAATATTGTATTTTATTTGTACACATTTTTGCGTACGTCGCTGAATACCTACATATGTAATATACATGCCGTCATATACTTATAAATCACGACAATTTATTATACTAAGAACCAAAAGCTTTATGTCTATGGCTATAGGATAATTAGACTACCCACCTACTAACAGTGTCAATGTTTAGGTATATTAAAGTTGGTAGCTACAAGAGCAAGTTCTTACGATCCAGTCGTGCATTCTATTTAACTATGTTTCTAACTATAACTGATAATTTATTTATTTTATGGCAGAACGAAGTTCAAATAATTTTCCTTATTTTACTAATAATACTTCTTTTAGATAATAGCAAACAATAATTTTCTAGAGCTGTAATACCCCTGAAACACCCTGTATAATATTCAATTTGAATTCTATACAGACTCAAAATTAAATTGTACTAGCAGGAAATGCATAAGGAATTATGCGACACAGACATTTCTGTTTTTATCATCATTAATTTGATTACCATAACGTCTAATGTATGCATTCATAATATTATCAAGAATATTGCTTTGCATATTGGTTGAAGATAAGTTTCTTCACAAGTCTTCTCTAATTTCGAAGAGGGAATAAAAAATGTAATGACTTTTCTTTTCTCTATGTACAGACAGGACATTTTAATTTGAATAACTATGAATAAAAATGGAAATGTGGTAAAACTGTTTAATAAAATAAAGTTGTTCACTATAATTTTAATTTAATATTAAATGCTTATTTTTTCAATGTACTACGAACTATAGAGGGTCCTGTGCAACTAAATGTTGAAAAGCGTAGATACAAAAAAATATAAATTTGATGGAAATGTTCAGAATAGCAGACTTAATTAAGTCATAATTTAATTCAGAGCAGTAGCTGTATAACAAACGCATATTTTGGTGTTAATTTGCCACTTCACAGTTGAATACATTTTGGGCTAAAATTATACAGTGTGTAGTGTAGCAATATACGAGTAACTTGAAAAAAAATGTGATTTTTATGAATTGGATTTTTGAATTTATTTTTTAATTATGTTCATTACTTTTGAGATGAAATAAAACGATTTCTAGAATTTGTATAATTTAATGTAATGACCTTCAGCAACATGGCAGCGGGTATTTTGCCAATTTCTCTTTTATAAACGGAGATTTTTTAAGAGCTTGATTTTTGATAATTCAAAAAAACACAGAAACTTGTAAAAAGTGAATGAAATTTTTATTTGGATCGATAAATCAATTTCTGCCATTTACTTTTTACAAATAATTTCACTTAAATGTTGCCCGCGGCAACGCTTCAGGTGGTCCATTCTGAAGGTCCAATTTTGGCAAACTTTTTCACACATTTCGGCCGGAATCTCACCAATGACGCGTTCAATGTTGGCTTCCAAGGCAGCAATCGTGTTTGGCTTGTCCCCATAGACAATAGACTTAACATAGCCCCACAAAAAATAGTCTAACGGGGTCAAATCCCATGATCTTGGTGGCCAATTGACTGCGCCAAAACGTGAGATCAACTGCTCACCAAATTCGCCTCTCAATTGATGCATGGTTTCGCGTGCAGTGTGGCATGTGGCACCGTCTTGTTGGAACCACATGTCGACCGAGTTCAATTCTTGCATTTTCGGCAAAAAAAATCTGTTATCATCGAACGGTACCTTTCTCCATTGACCGTAACCCTGCGGCCTTCATCGTCCTTGAAGAAGTATGGCCCAATGATGCCGCCTGCCCATAAACCGCACCAAACATTGCATTTTTCGGGATGCATTGGTAGCTGCTGAATTGCCTCTGGCTGCTCTTCACTCCAAATACGGCAATTCTGCTTATTCACGTATCCATTTAGCCAAAAATGAGCGGAAAAAAAACGGACGTAGCTTGCGAAACACATTTTTCACAGAGCACGAATTTTGATAATAAATTTTAATAATTTGCAAACGTTGTTCAGGCGTAAGTCTATTCATGATGAAATGGCAAACAATACTGAATCGAAATGTCAAATGTTCGTCGAATTTGTCATGTGTGATCTGTCAAAAATATAAACGTCAAAAACCAAGTAGCAAAAAAATCGTTATTATAGGACTGTTTAGATAAAATTGGGAGCGGTCTGGAGCACTTAATAGTTGTGTTTCACAGCCTGACAGTGACAGTTATCACCAATTTACACACGATTTCGTGCCGATCCTGTTCCATGACTTACAAATTCGGCAGAAATAAGCAAAATAGAGAACGCTTATGAGAAATTAAAATATTTTCTCTTCTTGACAATATCTACATACGAGTACATAGGAAATTTTTGTTGAAAAGCAAATGTAATTCAACAAAGTTGCGTGTGTCAGATTGACATTTATTATTAAAGAAAAAATTTGTTTAATGGTAATTTTGATGAAAATTTTAAGGACGTGACTTTGGAGATGCCAATGTGTGACAGAAAAGTGGAGTTTATGCGGCCGCGTACGGATAAAGGGGAATTCGAGTAACGAAAATTATAGTTGTTTGATTCAGCAGTCCCAACAACCGAGAGAAACTTTAAAAGTAAGCAACTGTTATAAAACTGTTATAACTTTTGTAAATTATTACTAAGAATTTGAAGGACCGTCTGTACATTTTTTTTAATCAAAAATGAGTTATTGAATTTTATATTCATATTTTGGTTGAACAAAATGTAGGCAGTATATATGGTAACTTAGATTTTTGGCAGGTCCCGTATTTTTAGGTCCAACACAATTTATTTTCTCTATCGATTTCTAGGGATAGGAATTGCCTAAGACGCTTAAGTACGAAATTTGATTGTTTCAAGAAAAATTGCTCCGACTTATTCTGCAGATCAATGTTCATGCATATAAACAGGTATGCAAATTGATAAAATTACTGGATCCACGCCCCTCATGTTGCCTATCATAATAATGTCAAGTTTGATCAAAATCGCGAATTCGATTTTTTTTAAATGCTTGCTTATGTGTGTTTAGCAATGATAAAACCAAGGAGGGTCTTATTATTAAATGGAAAGCAGTGTTAACCCTGGAAATGTTTTAATTAATTCATTTCGCTGAAAAAAAATCCGCTTAAAGAAAAATTGATCGAGAGAATAAGATAGAAAATATAAAAGTCAACTTATAAAAAAAAAAACAAAAAAATTACGCTGACGTTAATTTTGGTTTTAATGTATTTAGAAAAATGTTGATTTCCTTAATGTTTAAAGTTACGAGGGGCGTTCAATATATTGTCGTTATCGGGGTGAAGCTGTGGTTATATATATAAATTGACTTATTTATCAAGTAATACTATTATTTTAGTGCATTCATTTAAATGTCATATAAATGTGATTATTAATTCTCGTTTTATCTCTAGTTAAACAGAATCATAATGGCAACTGAGACAATGATGGTGAAAATTGAGCATCGCGCTGTAATTAAATTTCTCACTAAGCAAGGAAAAAGTCAAAAAACTATTCATGAAAAGATGGTGGCTGTTTACCAGGGTTACGCATCTTCATTATCAACTGTGCAAAATTGGTCAAGTGAGTTCAAGAGAGGCAGAGAGAGCATTGAAGACGACCTCCGCTCCGGCGCCCCGGCTACTGCTTGTATGTGAGAAAGCATCAAAGAAGTCGAAATTCATTATCAACTGTGCAAAATTGGTCAAGTGACTTCAAGAGAGGCAGAGAGAGCATTGAAGACGACCTCCGCTCCGGCGCCCCGGCTACTGCTTGTACGTGAGAAAGCATCAAAGAAGTCGAAAAACTTGTTCTTGAGGATGCCCGAATAAAGGTGAAAATGATGGCAGAGATCACCAAGATTTCAACTGGTACCATTCACACCATTCTTCATGACCATTTTAACCTTTCAAAGGTCAGTGCAAGGTGGTTGCCACGAATTCTCACAGCGCCTCAGAAAAAAGTGAGAATCGCATGCTGTAGAGAGCTTTTGAAGATGTGTAGTCAGAACGCGGACGGTGTTATGGATCGAATTGTTACTGGGGACGAAACATGGGTTCACCACTATAATCCTGAAAGCAAACAAGAGTCCATGCAGTGGCACAAAAAACGAACAGACCCCCCGAAGAAGTTCAAAGTCACTCCGTCTGCCGAGAAGCTCATGGCCACAGTTTTTTGGGACTCAAAGGGAATCTTGCTCATTGAGTACAAAAAAAAAAGGTGAAACCATCAACGCCACATCCTACGCTTCCACCTTGCATAATTTGCGGGAGGCAATTAAAAAGAAATGACGGGGTAAACTCGCAGCGGGTGTGTTGATTCTTAATGACAACGCTCCTGTTCACACGGCGCGAGTTTCCAAAGAACTCAAGTCGCCAATAAATGGGTATTTTGCAGAGAAAGAGGACATTTATTTTTTTGAGGGTTTAAAAAAGCTTATATCAAGATGTAACAAATGCATTGATGTTAGGGGAGATTATATTGAAAAATAAAAACAATTTAAATTGAATTCGCATTTTCCTTCATATCGATGCAGAGAATATATTGAACGCCCCTCGTAGTTTTAGTCACTACCACAAGCAAAAAAAAAATGTGTATTCACATTACAACGTTATCGGATAAATCCACACATTCAATATTTTATCTAAAAAAAAATAAGTTTTCGATAAATAAAATTTGACTTAGCATTGTAGATTTAAAAATAATGTTCTATTATTGTTCTAAATTGAAATGAAAACTCAAAAGCGCGGAGAACAGTGTTGCATCGGACAAATAAATAAATCCCTCAAAACTAAAAAAGACAATTCTTATAAATATAAATGAGTTCTCTAATGGATTTTATTTAAAAATGTTGTTTATATTTTATCAAAAAAAAAAAAATTCAAAAAACGTCAGAAGTTATACGATAGGTAATGTAAATAAACTTGAAAATTGAAGTATTTATAGTAAGATTTTAAATTTCATTAAAAAAAAATTATCAAAGTAAAAAAGAGAAGTTTCTTAGACATTAGAATCCATTTTTAATTTTCATTTTTTTCTTTTTTTAATCGCAAGATTATAGAATTACATAAAATGTGGGAAAATAATTTTCTTAATATCTCGAACAAAAAATTCATAGAAACCCGTTGAGGAGGAAGCCCAACGTTTTATCTCAAATAAATTTTTTAGACACTCATTGCACTGAATTTTTTTATCAAAATCTTTAGAGCCGTTTTCGAGATAATTGAGATTTGCCAATTTTCGAACAACAAATTGTATGGGATTACTCTTATTTTTGGGACTAAGAAAAAATTAAAAACAAAAAAAAAAAAAAATTACCACAATCACGTTTAAGACGTTTAAGTACCAAGTTTGAAAAAATCGAATCAGCCGTTTATGCCGTAGATCCACCAACAGACAGGCAGAGACGGAATCGAATCGTTACGATTTCTCGCGAAACGTTTGCTCGCAGCACTTTATCTCCGATTTATTTGTTGCGAGATAGCAATACTTTTAGTACTATTATAAAAGTACTTTTTGATACTTACTTACATATATATCCGCATTGTGTTGTGGATTCGCATAGATTAATTTAGTAGGTATACGCATCGTAGTGTGTGTTCGACTAGGATTTTTTGGTTGGGAAACGTGGATTGTCATAGAATATTGTAGGTAACATGAATTGTGAGTAATTCTTGTTTTTATTTGTTTGTTTTTTTTTATATTAATTTTTTTTTGTGTTTGGTTTGATGATTAGATTAGTGCATAATGTCCCATAGTAGGAAATTCACTCCTTTTTTTTATAATTTTGTACGCGCTCTAGGGATTATGAATACCCTTGATATGTTTTTTTTTTTAACACAGCGCGGAAATCCAGTGAAAGAAGCGAAAGAAGGAAAGATGTGTGGCGCGATGTTCTGAGACTAGAGCTGGTTGTTGTCTCAGATTTGTCTCCAGGGATGGCGGCTGAACTGCTCCGGAGAGAATTACCGTGTCTTATTTATTTATGTCCCTTATAATTCGCATTATTTTATTTATTTCGTTGCCATATTTATGGGTATGCTAGTTTACTCAATCACATGTTGTTAGTGTTATGCCTAAACAGCATGTAATGAGCAAAGCAGCAACTTATTTTATGACAATTTTTAGAATTGGTTTTTAATGGAATATAAGAAGACATAGGCAACGGCAAGAATCGAACCTGCAACCACGTGGTTGACAGGCGAGCACACAACTATCGCGCCACGGCCACCTCCTCAATGAAAAATGCCTTAGTGAAATCCTATATGACAGCTGTCATATAGGAGGGATTATCTTTGATTTCACTCATGAAAGGTAATGCAGCCGGTCACTGCCATTTAAGTAGCATGTTCTGCTTAGCTCAAGTAAGAAGGTAGATAATAGACAATAAGTACAACTTTAATGAATGCACAATACTTTTGCATATGCATGAATTAAATGCAAAACCGGAGGGGAAGATTTCGCTAATAAAAAGATTTTTTACCTGCTACAAAAAATAAATGATGCGAAAACGTAAGCTTTTTTTTGGTTTTCCCCTTGTTCGGTTCGCCCCACTAACACCTACTGTTTTTTGTCGGGCGTGATTTCTTTGTTCTAGAATGATTTCATTTATATTTTGTGATCATAGATTACAGACGTCAACAAATGTTTTGTTGTGAAAAATAAAATATAATTGTATATTAATATAAACAATTAACAAATGAATGAATGTTTTATTTAAAATACTTTGGGTGTACATAGTATACGTTTATAAGTAGGTACAGTACCCGAAAGATATGTAATCTTTTTCTGTGACTAATTTATTATATCTCAAGAATACGTAGGTATTTTCAACCAAGAAAAAGAACTTATGAATTCGAAGATTTCAAGACCACAGTGATTTCATATATTATCTTTCTTTTACTAGATCATCACATCTCAAGTATCAGTTTTTTCACAAAGAAAATGAATTCATGAATTTCATGATTTCGTGTAACCGGTGATTTCATTACAAAATCTTCATCGACAATGGATGCACCTACTTACCTCCTAGGCCAAGGCCATGTTAAATTGATTCTCCAGAAAATTCATTATTGATACTTCTTTTCCTTGAGGAAAAAGATACTTTTTCAGTTGCGATTTTTTGTATATTTCGCACTGGGGTGTGCATTCGACGCGGATAATTTTTTGTTGTTTTTTTTTAATTCTCGTACATTAGTGTAGGTTATTGTGTGTATTCGACGGCGAATTTTTTTTTTTTAAATAAAACAAAAAAAATTTGCATACACCCAAACTGGAATCCACCCCAAATCTTATAATTTGCCTTGGCAGGGGGGTTGCAGGGGCTCAGCATGTCCCCCCCTTAAGCGCCGAGCTTTTTATATCTCATAAACTTTATACCTATACCTATGCACATATAATCTATATACATATACATATATGCATCACTCAAAAATTTTCTTTGTATGATAAAAATACACCGAAGGTAATTATAAGGATTTGTGTCAGAACGACCCTAGACAATGAAATCAATTTTACCTCTTAATCATTTTTTTTTTTTTTGTTCAAAAGAACTACAAACTTACAAATAGCTCAAAATCAATACCTACCCATTTCCAACAAACCATTAACCGCCAACGACCATAGATAACGCAATCAATCATATTTCTTTACAATTTTTTTTTTGTTCTTAAAAGAACCATTTGCAAATTGCTCAAAATGATTATACCTACCCATTTCCAACAAACCACTCCGCTAACCAACTCTTAAAAGGAAAACCATTCGCAATTACTTACCTAACCCGAATGTACGATTGTATTAAAAAAGGTAGTACTTTCGCGGTCAAACGTCACCCCGTGCAAACGAGAGAAAAGATATGGTTACATATCATACATTTAGCGATAAAACGTGTGCGGTGAAACGTGATGCGAGAAATCGTACCCAACCCGCAGAGACGGGGACCACTTTGTTCGTATTCACTTCCACAGATTGCAGGACCACGAGCTGGAAGGGGAAGATGTTACACATAAAAAAGATGATCATACAAAAATATTTTGCTTTCAAAAAATAAGAAAATAATATATTTTTAGTATTGCCAGTGCGGTAACTCTGTTGGAAAATTTTTGTACCTCCATCTACTCGACTAATATTAAAGTTTTTTCAGTATTCGACTTGAAAACGTTTTGTAATTTTTTTTTCTTTTTTGAAAAAAAAAAACAATTTTTGTTTTTATCCGATGGAAATCTTCAAAAGACACTCGGTAAGAATCAGTACCGAGTAGTTTGGGACTCTTACCGCACTTAAACCACCGGTGAATCAGGACCAATCTATAAAAGATCGACAAATGATTTTACTTTCTTAATTTATATGTACATCGCATTGGGGGAAGTTTAATGTTATAACACTTTCGAATAGTTTTTAGACCATCAGCTCATGAGGCTTGGTTCTCCTTAATCTCCGAACATTGTCTCGTATATTTAAGACGGTCTCCATTTCGAGGTTGGTAATAATTTGCAGTCGCTGATTGTGTGATACAGCGTGTTTTTTAACCACTTCTGTAACCATTTCAATTTGAAGATCACGATGATGATCGCCATCTCTTATATACCAAGGTGCATTTATTATTCAACGAAGGACTTTGCTTTGGAATTTTTGGATGGGTTCAGCATTTGTTTTCTTTGTAAAGCCATATAGTTGGATGCCATATGTTCAAACGGGTTTCAGTACTTGCTTATATAAACATTAGTTTGCTTGAAGCGAAGTACAAACAATGCTAAAATTTAGTCCAAAAATTGAATAAATTTCAAGTAAAAATTGAAAAAAAAATTCTATGTTTTTTTTCTTGCGCTGGCGAAGGTAATAGGGAGGGGTATACTTCTTATAACGCAAATTTTTCGCACCTTTTCTTGGAAAATTAATTTCACTCTACTATAACATTTTTGCCACGTAACACGACAAAACAGTCATGTTTGTCCTATTTGCATACTATATGGAAATGGCAACGTTAACATAAAACTTCTGATGTAGACTATGTGACCTAAAAAATAACAAAGAAAATACCCTTGCTGGCCAGTTCGCTTTTCTTTACTTAAAAAAACAAAAACATTTTCAAACTCAAGGTTAACAAAATAGGTCAACAGACTTGTTAAACAAATTACGAAAAAAGATTGCCTATTTGTAGTGCACACGACATGGGTGTTAGAATATTTATGAAATGGGTGACCCCCGGTAGCATGTTGAAAACAGTTTTTCCTTTCATTATTATAGCGAGTTACATAATGTATGTAATGTATATGTATTTAGATGAGGGTATGTTTTTGATTTAGAATTTGCAGTTCGATCTTTACTAGTAAGCACTCTAAGCGCATAAGTGTAACACTGTGGTTGTTCATATAATACCAACCATCTTTTAACAATTTCAACATTTTTTCAGAGATCTCTGTACAAGCCCACCATCTACTAACACCAAGGTTTCCCACATAAATCCATCACTTTAATGTAAAGCAATACAAGAAATGCCTTTCCAATAATAAAAAAAAAAAGAACAAAAAGCAATCAACTCCCTGACCAAAAATACAACACACACCCGTCCAGTTTTTTTTTTATTTTTCAAAGAAATACCCACTTCAAACATCCGTTTTCCTTAAATTGTATAAAATAAATTAATATAGTTTATAAGTGAAAAGTGAAATAAAAAGTGCACAAACCAATCATTCGCGCCGAGCGCCGTGAGCTAGAGTTCTAACAATGAATTACTGAAATTATATCATAGCAATCATACTCTTAAATTTGTTGGTGATTTTATAAAAAAAAAGCAAAGAAGAGAAAAAAAATGTCCTTTGTATCATGACAAAGTGTAATCAGGCAATCACGTTATGACATAATAAATGCCACTTTAAGTGCTTAGCCTGAAAGTGATGAAAACAAAATATATCGAATACTAAGGACGAAAAATCGAAAAAAGCAAAAGCAAAGTCCTTTAGCGTTGATCGATACAAATTTAATATTTTTCTCCTAATAACAACGGGGCAAGCTTGAATAGATTTAACATCCTGCCGACATTATATATATATATATCAAACTTTGTGAATGTTTTTGTGCTCGAGGACAAATCCTTCTATATTCTAAGCGAAGCCAGACACAAATGGATAATCTACTTTGCAACATGGCGAGTAACAGTAGACATTCGTCTTACAATTGCTTAACGTCTTGGGATTCGTATGATAAAATACCCAGGTAAGTCAATTATATACAGTATATAATATTTATAAAAGTTCTGTGGGGAATGAAAGGTGTTTGTGTGTGTATATAATATTCTTCAGGGACGACCTACATATGTATTTTATTTTTGATAAGTTTTAGCAGACAAATTAGATAAAACTGCGTTTAAATTATGTATGTGGTATGTTGTATACACAAACAATAAAATGTATTTAATAAGAAAGGGTTGCCAGAGTGAGAGTTTTAGCATTTATTTTAAACAAATAAATTTATTGGTTTGACCCAGTTCGATGACCGTTTAATGACTTCGTTTTTAAGGCTATTTGTCATCGCATTGACCGTATCCCAATATTGCAATGGGAACATTTTATGCTCGTCTTGGGAGTTTAGTTGGCATGTACATATCGTTTTTGTTTTGTTGTGTTATGTAAAGGGAATTCAATTAAGGGCGGATCGATTATGAAATAAAATAAAATATAAGCTGTGAGCGTTATATTTTCCAAGTCCTTAAATTTTTTGAAAGGTCCATATGCATGACATTATCTATATACATATACTAATTAGCGTACCGACTAAAATCATTGGCAGCCCCTTTTTTTAACCAATTATTGGCACCCCTCATTCAATAACGATGCTTACAAAAACTATCAATCATATTATACCAATTTAATTTTAGTTCTAAACTACTATTTATTAACTACTACTTATTCCTCATAATTGTACGTCTTTGTTTTGATTAATTAGTTCTTCAGTCGGTGTGTTTAAGTGAAAGTGTAAACACGTTATAAAAAATTGGAAAATTTGCGAAATTTGTGTGTGTTCTTGCTAAGGAGATAAGATTTTGTGAGCCGTTTTTTAGTTATTAATATATGAATATTATATACAAAAATAATGTTTTTTAATATCAGATAATAATAAATTATTATAGTTAAATACGTATTTTTTAAGAAATTAATTGCTATTTTTTTAATTAAAATGGTGTCAATAATTGGTTCCAATAAAGAAGGGCATTTGGGTGCCAATAACTGGTTCTTTGTCACTGCCAATAAATATACTTTCAAGACTGACAATAACTATACCATTAGACCGTTACTTTTTTAAAGTTTGAAAAAATGCCGAAAACAAGAAAACAACGTACAGAGAAAGAGATGTTCAAAAAGCTCTATTTGCCATAATAAATAAACATATATCTAAAAAAGCAGCTTCTAGATACCAGAAAATACTGCGTTCTACTCTGCAGTTCCGATTGAGCAAAACATTTTCAAAAGTACGTCCACGACCCGCAACCGTTTTAACTGAGAAAGAAGAATTCAGCAGTGTTGAATGGCTAAAAGTTTATCAAGAAAAAGGATTTACGAAAAGAAAAGAAGATGGTCTTTATGCTGTCCAGGAATTTCTAAGGCAAAGTTCCAAAGAGAGCACCTACTCGGTAGCTAGGCAATACCAGAAAAAGGATGGTTTAACCAATTCAGCCAGGAATATTTCATTTCTTACACCAGCCTAAGGAGTGGAAAACATATCGGGAACTTAGTTGCGAATCCAGTCGAAGAAATCTGAGAAAATACAATTCGTAATTGACAAATATGCTTTTACTGTACAAAGTGTACAAGGCCAAAACAAAAGGAACTAATATTTGTTGTTTAAAATGTGCAATATATCATATAAAATGTTTGAAAAAACTAAAATATCACATTCTTTCAAGTTTTATCAGTTTTCTATGTATTACTAAAAATTAACAGATCTTAAGTTTTTATTTCAAATTATAAAGCGTTATCCATTTTGCGGTTTCAAGTATAAGGCTGGTATTCGACATCTTTCAAACTAAGTTGTTAAGCCAATTTTTTTTTTCAGTTGAGAGTTTGACATTTACGAAAATTGTTAAAACCTACTACAAAACTGGTGATTCTGCCACAACCACATATAATTGGCAAAATTTTGAAGACATTTGAAGAGACTCGAATGATTATAGATATTGTAAGGCCTGTGCATCATCGTTTCGCTCGCACCACTGAAAATATCGCTGCTGTAAGTGAAAGTGTTGCCGAAGACCCGAATGTGTCGATTCCTCGTCGTTCTCAGAAATTAGGACTGTCTAACGGCACATTATGGTGCATTTTGCATTTGGATCTACACCTACATCCATATATAAGGTCAGCTCACACAACGACTAAAGCCAGCTGACTATTCACAACGGCGGTGGACGGCAATTTTTGAACAAAATTTTCTTCAGCGACGAAGCACATTTCTCACTCGGTGGGTATGTTAATAAACAAAACTGTCGTATTTGGTATTCCGAGAATCCTCGAGTAATTGAAGGGATGCCACTACATTCACAAAAAGTGACTGTTTGGGACGCTCTTTGGTCCGGAGGTGTGATTGGACCTTACTTCTTCGAAAACGACGATGGAACGACTGTCACCGTCAATTCGGAGCGTTATGGTCATATGATAACCAACTTTTTTTGCCTGCTCTTGAAGAATACGGCTTGGAGAATATGTGGTTTCAACAAGTCGGTGCCACATGCCACACAACTCGAGCTAATATGGCTTTATTGCAAGAGACATTTCCTGGCCGCGTAATTTCGCGTCGTGGCGATATCAACTGGCCACCAAGATCATGCGATTTGACACTGCTGGACCTTTTTTTGTGGGGCTACGCGAAAGACCGTGTTTATGCAGATAAACCTTTAACTCTTGAACACTTGAAAACCAACATTCGTCAAGTTATGGCTGAGATACCGCCCAATATGTGTCAAAAAGTGGTCGAAAATTACCTCAAAAGAATCGATGCGTGCAACAATTCGCGTGGTGGTCATTTAAATCATGTAGTGTTTCACACATAATGTCAACGTTCAAACTTTATAATAAAAAAGAAATATCATGAAAAAAATATTTTATATGTGTTTAATTTACGTTTATTTTTGAAACCGCTAAATGGATAACCCATTATAATATTATGCGATCGGTATGAACTAATATATTTTTTGTTGTAGACTTTTTATTTATTTGTTCATATTTAACTTATTGCTCACTTAATATATATTATTTGTTTTTATTCTTTATAACCCGGAAGAAGCGGTAAATGTTTACGTTATTTTTGCTTTACAGAAATTGAATGAACCACAAATTTTATTAATAAAAAAACTAAAAGCAAAATATTGTTTTCCTTTAATTCATAGCTGCCAATAATTGTACATTTTTCGGGTGCCGATAATTGTAGTTTTTGGCAAGCTTTTTTTAATATCCAATTTTACCTCTTTTTTAATAAGCAAAAACAATAAGAATTAAAAATAAATAAACAAAGAATATTCTACGAGTATATTAAAATTTAGTATATTTTTCATATATTTAACTTTTGAATTGCGAAAATTACGCGCATTTAAAATTGAATAAAAACCTTAAGGTTGGCAACCTTGTATCCGTTACGCTTTATCATTGGTTAAATGTTTACTATAGCTTCATGGGTTCTTAACGTTAAATTTTTTTTTGACTTTTTTAGACGCGGCTGAATTTGAGCGATGGAATAGTTTGCTTTAGATTTGCAGTTTATTTAAAGTAAACTATTGACTTCAGAAATCCCCATCACATTTAGAACGTCTAACGAGATCGAATCACACAATTTCTGTAACTAGTTTAAGTTGCATCTGTGTGGAATAGAGGATTTATTGTGACGTTTACTGTCGTTCACATCCAAATAGTTTAATTCGGGTAAAAGAAATTGGTTGCCATTGAAATGTAGAGTTGTTGCCTTGACGCCCTCAATAAGTTTTTGAAGAACAACGACCGACCAAAATTCACAGAAAATAGTAACTTATACTGTTGAATAATACATTGCTTCGATTGTGCAGAAAACCGATTTAATTTTTGTCATTGGGAGATTTTTCTTCATCGCGTAGCTTGCCATGATGATTTGGGATCAGTGAGTGAATAATAAACAACAGATTGACTGACGTAGTCTAAAGAATATGTCTGCCAAGGATATATTGATATTGACCCAGCATTATTGTAAGACCCTGTATGAAATGCCAGTTTCTGCTTCTGTCACTTGGAAACTGAAACAAAAGTTCGTTCTTTGGAGTGCTCTAAAAAAGTCTGCAAATTGTGACAAGCTGAGCAAAGTCCAATGATCAGCTTCAATGTGTATAAGCGGATCAATAAGAACAACCCCCCTCTACTTCTCCAACTAACAACCCGTTAGAGGTCGGCAAAGAGCATATCCGCCCGCCTAAAAGTTTTTGAAGTGAAACTGCTTTACCGGGGGTAAAAATGTTCTATGCAAATGCAACGGCCTAACGGACACGGCAAAAGTCATTATATTTTAAAACACAAAAAAAAACACACAAACAATCTACTTTAATAAAATAACAAAAGCTGTTCCAAATATCACTTGGAACTTTTTAAAGTAAACTTTTTCATTATTAACTAATATTAAATTGAAAAAAAATTAAATCTACCAAAAATACAAAACAAAAAAAAAACAAATAAATTAAATTGTCATGTTGGCAACCGTAGACCAGTAATACAAAGAATCCTAAGTACTCTGTCAAATCCGAAACCATGAATTTGTAAGAATTGTTTATTCTTTAAACACAATGGATGTGATACGAAAACGATACGTGGGTTAAGGAGTTCTTATTTAAATTAGTGTCAAATTATGAGGAGGATACACAATTCATGCCGTCACGTTGTGTTTAATTAATAGATAAAGTAATTGAATATCAGTTAGCATCAATATTATTTTCTTAAATCTCGTCGTGAAAAGATTCGTCCTATTGAATTGTGAAATAGTTACAGTCAATCTTGTATTTTCTTCTTGAGCATTGTGAATAATTTCGTGAGATAACACGTTCACCAAACTTGGTTTCCAATAAATTGATTATGACGCTGTGTGGCTTGTGGCGTCGTCCTGTTAGAACCACATTTCCTCCAAGTCCATATCATCCAATTGGGGCCAAAAATATTCGGTTATCATAGAACGGTAGCGATCCCCATTCACAGTATCGTGCCGGCCTTGATCATCACGGAAGAAGTACGGCCCAATGACGCCGCCGGCCCATAAACCACACCAAACCGTATTTTTTTCGGGATGCAATGATGACTCATGGAGTACGTGTGGATTGCTGCCTGACCAATACCGCATATTTTGTTTATTGACGAAGCCATTCAGCCAGAAATGAGCCTCATCGCTGAAGATGAATTTTCGATGAAAATCCGAATTATTTTCAAGTTGTTGCTCAGCCCAATTCACGAACATACGACGCTTCTGGTGGTCAAGCGGCTTTAGTTCTTGCGTCAATTTAATCTTGTAAGGATGTAGGCCAAAATCTTTTCGCAAAATTCGCCACAACGACGTCACAGAGATGCCCAACGCTTGAGAACGACGTGTGAGAGACACATTTGGGATTTCTGCAACTGAAGCCTCAGCGGCAGCAATATTCTCGACACTACGGGCACTTCTTTGTCTCACTGGCTAGGGAATATTTTGTACTGTGCCTGTGGATTCAAATTTTTCCACAAGACGCTTAATTGTTGATCTGCTAGGACAATTATGACGACCATAAATTGGACGTTGCGCTCTTAACGTTGATGCCACTGACTCCGAATTTAGGTAGTAAATTTTAATAATATCGACTCGTTGTTGGCTCGTATATCTTTCCGTCATGAAATGGCAAACCTTACTGAAGAGAAATGTCAAAAGAGCCGCAAGAAATATGGCGTCGTTTGCTTTCCCTGTCGCTTTACTTTTGTAGCGTCCCTGTTGAAAAACCCTTTACCTCCTGGGTAGTGCTGCCGTGATACTATATCACCGTGGTGGCCGTGGCGCGATAGTTGTGTGCTCGCCTGTCAACCTCGTGGTCGCAAATTCGATTCCTGCCGTTTTCTTATATTCCATTAAAAACCAATTCTAAAAATTGTCATAAAATGCGTTGCTGGTTTACTCATTACATGCTGTTCAGGCATAACACTAACAACATGTGATTGAGTAAATTACTCATAAATATGATAACGAAATAAAATAAAATAAAATAAAATAATGCGAATCATAAGAGACATAAATAAAAAAGACACGGTAATTTTCTCCGCATTAATTCAGCCGCCATCCCTGGAGATAAAATCTGAGACAACAAGCACTACCTCAATTTTTTCTAGCCTATACATATTCAGCCACCTTAATAGAATCGCTGGAAAATATCTAATGATGTGTTTAGAAATAAAAATCTTCTATACTTGGCTGTATCTTCGACGTTTTCTTCTTTGTATATCGAAAAAATCAACTATTGTGGAAAGATTTCAGTTCCAAAAAATTGACAAAACATTTTTTTAAATATTCTTGAACAGTTCTTCAAAATATCATTGTGAAAACTCAGCTGAACTCGTGTCATTTAATTTCAAAATTCGAAGAAATAACTGCTTACATCTATCTCTAGTTTTCTGTTTCTATCTTTTAAAGCGATTTATAAGTTTTGGTTTCGGTTTTTGTCCATACCCTTCATTGGACCTCCTAAATTCGTTAATCCAAGCAAATGATAATTTTCAGCATCATATTACGATTTTCTAAAATTCTTCTTGTAAAAGTAGAATTATGTCGAGTTTTATAGTTAGAAGCTCTTGTCCTCCTCCAACACTCTAGTTTCAACAGAAGTTCTAAGAAGTCCCTTAGTTCGCGCACCGTTTCTCTGCAGTTAAATGTCACTTTAATCGTCATAGGGTCTGAATTATATTTTTTTTTTACTTTACAATTATGGTTATAAGTTAGGTCCATTTACCGCCTTCTCAGTTAAAATCTATAACTGAATTTCTCTTCTTTCCAAAAAATCTAAAATTTCTCCATTCATCTTTAACAACTAGTAAGCATTACCTATAGCAATTCTAAGAAACGATCTCAAATGCTGCACGGCAAAAACAAAGTTTTCATCTCACACTCATTATAATACTCCGTAAACATTTCATTGAAAAAAAATATGCAAAAGTTCTACATTCTTCCCATCAAGGAAAGTGAAAAATTAATTGTCGATTTCCTATTCAAAATATCGAGTTTATCCTTATACGAGTAGTACCGCATAGCAATAACCACATTGGAAAATATTAACCGGAAAATTTAAAAGGCTACCTAACAAGATAAATATAATAATTATTTATATTTAATAGCTTAACTGAATCGAATGAGTTATTGATTGGAAGTTGACTAACATATTTTCTTTAGTAGTATTATAAATAGACTTTAGTAGGTCAATTTAAATTGCTTTGGAAAAACTATTTTAATTGGCAAAAATTTTAAATTTGCAATAATTATATTGGCCTAGAAAATTTCATGGCATGTTTCATGTCATACATATCTTTAATATTTAATAAGGATTTAATGAGTATTTTAATCGAAATCGATAATGGCTTTGATGTTTGGGTTTATTTCATAGTTCAGAAGAGTAATAAGGACCTGTTTCACAATGTCTATACGTAAAGTTTTGGTCAGTTTAGCAACTCATAAAGTCATAAGTTTCAAAGACAAACATTCACAATAATTGCCAAAAGTAAATAATTGGCTTAGGGACTTATGATCTTGGCCCCAAAATATATGTAAGATAATAATCAATTAGAACTTTACTTAGACGATGTGAAGCAAGTACTTACGAATAAACTGATATAATTGGCTACAACATGTGTCCCGCCATAAAAGTTATAAAAGTAACTTATCAGTTAGCGTGACGTTATTTTTAAATAAATTAAATTTAGTTAAGAAATCATTCTAAAAGATTTATATTATTTTTTAAAATTAAATAACTTAGATCAGCACTTGAAACCACTTTAAATTACAACTGAATTTGTCATTTAAAGTGGTTTCACGTGCATCTACCATATTTGGGACAGGTAATTAGGTATTTTTAGGTATCTTAGTTAGTTGTATATAGTTTTAATTATTTTTAGTCTAGCTTTAGGAAGTTTATAAGAAAAAAAGAAAAATATGATATGATGCCGAGTTATTTCTTAAAATATGTTTTCTTGGTAAAATAAAATAAAATAATTAGGATTAATTAAAATAGTTTTTAGTTCGAAAGACATTAGTATTAAGAGATATAGTTCAGTTTAGGGCGCCCGTAAAGGGCCAGTAAATTAGTTGTAAGTTATTGATAATTAGGCTAGTTTTAAATATTTTTGTCTAGCTTTAGGATAGTCATAAGTTAAAAAATGAATTTCCAAAAAAAAAAAAAACAGTCTGTCACATGATAGATTCTGCAATTGAGCTACGATTAAATTTTCTCCGAATCAATGTGGTGTACATTTTCTTGAGTACAAGATATATAGGGTATGTCGGAGCTGGTTAGCAGAAAATTGTTCTGCTAATAAATTGCTGCTATAAACTTCGCTTATAACTTATATCTATGCGATTGTCTAAAATAGATTTTAGTATCGTTTTCTTAGCACCAAAACCAACGGTACATGCCATATAATTTGTTCGACCATTTTAATTATCTCGAAAACGGCTTTAGCGGTTTTGATGAAAAAAAAACGTATGCACTATTTTATGTATATTTTAAGTTGTAGTCCAACATTTTTTTTACATATTTTATTATTAACGGTACTTGCCACAACCATTTTTTTAAATTTCTGCTTTGTCATAAGCGAATGGATGAATTTTGATCAAATTTTTTTTTAAATGTCCTTCGAATTATAAATAATATTGTATACCAACATTTGAGATTTTTTACTTGCGATATAGGTATTGGGTAAGTTTTGCATTTGGAAAAAATTGGAAAAAAAATCTAACTCGATATTTTTATCAAACTTGACATTACGATGATAGTGAACACCAAACAAATTGGTTACGCTATCCGTCTGTCTATCTGTACAACGAGCTACATCCTAAACGGCCATAGCGAGATTGGTACTTGAGCGTTTTAGGTAATTGCCTAAAACACATATTTGAGTAATTGTTTTAGCGAAAAAAATAACGGTAGGTACTTGTCATACAAATGTTTCTACCATCTTAATTATATCGACAACGACTCTACCAATTATGATAAAAACAAGTGTGTGCTCTACCTAAGGCATAATCTTCATTTTGATCGATTTTTTTTTAACATATTTTTTTATTAACGGTAACTCCCATACAACATTTATTTTTGATTTTCGACTTTCTCATAAACGACTCTACAGATTGCAATCAAATTTTTATATAGGAGGTTCCTCGCATTATATATAATACTGCTTACCAAAATGTTTACAAAATATTTGATTTTGATTTTTTTTTTAAGTTTCGTTTTTAAGTTTATATTATTAGATATTTAAATTCGTCACACTTATTTTTTTAGAATAAAAAAATTAAATAAATGTTCGACTTAAAAAATATACTTAGATTCTTACTAGAATTCTTTTGCATACAATGTGAAATGCGATCGAACATAAGAGCAAGTACGTTCGACTGAATCGTGCATTTTATTATTATTTGTTTTTTGAGAATTTAATATTTCAAAAAAGGATGACGATGTTTTTTTTCGTAAAAATCACTGACATATTTGGAGAAAATCCATAGATTTTATGATAAGTAGGTACTTGTAAAAATAAAAAATAAAATGCAAGACTGGATCCAAGGTATTTGCTCTTATGTTCGATCACAACCTAAGCACAAGAGTCCTGGGCCCATGTTCTGTAACTCAGGCGATAACTTTCCCTCAATTAACGCCTGTGAAAAAATGGGTTGCTGTACGTTAGGCGATACCCTTAAATTTTCAATTTGTTTGACTGGGATTTTCCAATTGAAGGCGATAAATTGAAAAAGTCATTTTGGCATCTTAACAACAAAACAAACATAATTTTTTTTATAAATTTTTTCTAGAAAACAAATATTAGTATGTCAATTTTAAGAACCTATTTAACAATATAAATATAAAATATTTTTTTTTGAAAATGTTGGTATGGAGTATATTTTTAGAACTCAAAATATGTGTCAATTTAACACTACCGCTTTATAGTTTTAAAGACACTTCTATTGGAATAATTGGTCAAAAGTCTCATTGGAGATAGAACCACATCGGAGCGTTGGCCGAATGTTCGGCAGCCGAATATTCGGTATTCGGCCGACGAGTTTGGCCGAATATTCGGTATTCGGTATTCGGCCGAGTCACTATTGGCGTGTCTACCATCTTAATTATCTCGAAAACGGTTTTAACGATTTCGACAAAAATTGGTGTGTGTATTACTTTGGTTATATTCTACATTTTGGCCAAACAGTTTTTTTATTAAATATTTTTTTATTAACTGTAACTCTCATATAACCATTTTATCGATTTTCGACTTTCTCATACACGGCTCAATGGATTTCGATCAAAATTTTTATACTGGATCTAATTCGAATTCTAAATAATACCGCATTTCAAAATTTTCGAAAATTCGATATTTCAAAAACGGGTCACCGATTTTATATGATTTTTTTTAAATTTGTATTATTAAATATTTAAAATGTTTATTTCAATTTCTTTATATAAAAAATTTAAGAATGTTTATATATAAAAAATTAAGTGAAAAGCGACATTTAGCGGTATTTATTAAGAATCTTTTGTATATAATGTGATTGAACATAGAAGTAAAGCAAGTACGTACAATCCATTCGTACATTTTATTTTTTAATAACAGCTGGTAATGCTAAGGAGCTTTTCTTGATAGAAAAACGCACAAGACAAATTACTTTAGTACACAACTTATTCAAGGACATCGAACGACAATGAAGCGCCTTTCATATAGGCTGAGAACCTCGAACTGCGAATGCGAATACACGTTTTTAAGCAATTGCAATTGAAAATATCAACTTATTTTTATTTTAACTTTTCAAAGAAGTTGATACAAAAAAAAAAAAAACACTGCACACAAATTGTTTAAATATCAAAAAATTACATTTTAATCTTTTGTACGCGACCAACACCAGACTTCTCCGAACTGTCATATGTAAATTCGCAATCCACAACAACAGGACGCATTCCACAATTCGGTGAATAAATAGTTCGCTCGAATTTATCCTCAAATTTTAGACTTGACATTATTTGGTAGTTGTTCTTCTCCATCTTTGTGGCTATTCATGTTAATTGGATGGACATGTAGCTTATGTCTCCTTTTTAAATTTTTATAGCAAAAATATTATTTTGGTGCAAACCAATTTCGAAACTTTATTTATTTACATATGTACGTATTAATGACATTTGTCAGCTGGCTGAGCGGCGACCAAAGATTATTTTCATATGAAAGAAGCTTCAGAATTCGCGACCATTACCAATTCGTATTACCAATTCGCTGCTTATATGAAAGGCGCTTTATTGCTTAAACGAATTTTCTGGCATTCCACTTACGAGTATTCAAATAGCTTTGTGATATTTCGAGCGATATGACGCTCCAGCCATCTATATTCGAGAATTATAAGAGTTGATTACAGAAATTGACCGGTTTACTGGTCGTCCAGATCTCCCTGCCTTACAGTGTCGGATATTTTTGTGTGAGGAAGTAGGTATGAAAAAACTTGTTTATTCAAACGAAGTGAATAAAAGACAGTTTCTCAAAGGATCATTAAAGTGAAGCAGCAGCCATTATTAATAAAATAATAATTCACAGCGAAATCCAAGAACGGGCTCGTGCATGCATTCATGCATACAAATCAGGAAGGACACTTTGAGCACCTGTTAAAACTGTTCTAACGGGTCCGCCATCTAAAGTTTTTGTTTTCAAGTAGTGCTTATTTCGTGAATGGTAATACTTAGCTCATGTCTGATTTGACAGATAATTAGTTTTATCCTTCCGCTGAACGAATATGGTTGTGTATACGCTTGAACAACGCTCGCTAAGTGGGCGTGCGATCGACTTAGAGAAGATGCCGATTTTGCCAAAAAAATCATCTTTTCAAATGAAGCTCATTTTGATCTTGGCGGGTATGTAAACAAGCAAAATTGTCGTATTTGGGGCACAGAAAACCCGCACGCGTACATTGAAAAGCCGATACACCCAAAACGAGTCACTGTTTGGTGCGGATTTTGGTCCAGTGGCATAATTCGAAAATGAGCAAGGAGTGGCTGTTACAGTCAATGGCGATCGTTATCGGGCCATGTTGAACGAATTTTCGTTCACAAAAATTCAAGAGGAGGATATTAGCGAGGATATTGGCAATATTTGGTTTCAACAGGACGCCGCTACGTGCCACACAGCCGAAGCTACACTCGATGTTTTGCGCCCATTTTCAAAAAAAAAGTTATTTGGCGGACCCTAAAAAAAAACAATATAGAAACTGGAAACTTGAGACTGAGACGAGATATCAACTTTATTTAAACGCAGTTTTAAAGTTTAGTTTTTTTCTTAATGAAGTTTCTACCACTTGAGTTAGTAGAGCAATTTTTGTTAACACGGATCAGGGTACACCAAGGTAAGTGTTTTCTTAAGTTCACGATAAATTAAGTTCACGATAAATGCAGAACGATTTTTTTCCTAGAATATACCCAGGTACCACGAACCATAAAATTCTTCCAACCAATTCCTGGATACCCTGTATGCAAAACGTAACCTTGGTTCGTTCATTAAAAATACATTTCACTTTTTTAGCAAAAAAAAAAAAAAAAAACTAATTAAATGCGAAAGTTTTCCTTTGTGTGAAAATTACATATAATTTACTAATAACTGATGTAGGTAGGTATATATGTATGTAAGTTGTTCCATGTATGATTGACATTGAAAAGATAAACTTTTCTTCCAGAATGTCTTATGAGAAACTTCTCTGGTGCGGCGTTAGCCAATCAGACAGCCCCAGCACACAAAAAAGGGTAATACCAAGAAAAATAGTTCAGTGTCTGTTTAGCTTTCAAAAATGTTCAGAAACATCATTTCCATGACACCAAAATTCCAAGACATCCAACACACGACTTTGTTATAAGCACTAAAAAATCGCCCTTGTCAGAGGGATTTCGGAAAATTTCTCATGGGGATGGGACACATCGTATCCAACCCACCGAAGTACCTACCTCAACTCCATAAGCCAAATGGATTTGTTTCATTTTAGTGTTATACGTGTGTGTATAATATATATATGTCCTTTACAGAGAAACTCTTTTACAGTTCTTTTTTTATTATCCTACGAAAACTATTTTTAAGTTGTGATGGATGGATATGGTTATATAAAGCTTCATTGAAAATACAATAAAAAAAAAACTTCTGCAAGCAATCCATTAACTCAAATTTAGTTAAAACATTAAAATTGCAATAATCACAAGCTAACGGTACACACAAAATAACACGAACAGAAAAAAACCCAACTAATAGCACGCGCGTTATTAAATAAAAGGTCAGCAAAATAGCCAAACCCATTTATCAGACAAAAAAAAATGAAAAATGGAAGAAACAAATTTTCAATCTAATTTAATTTTGTCTAAGAGTTATTATATAGTTTGCGAAGGAGAGTTGCCTATGAATTGAGCACAAGTTTAGGCATTTTTAAATAAAACAAAATTCATATACATAGGTAGGTAGGTAAAATGGTGGTCAGAGCGAACTCGCATTTAGACCCAAGTAGCGCTGGGAAGCGCTGTTTTGATACCAAGAACTCGTACGGACCTTAAAAAAAGATTTTATTTTTTTTTTGCGGAAAAAGAGAGGGAACAACTCAAGCGCAGCGACGCTAGAGCCATTTCGACCCGGTGAGAAAAGAGAGTAAGTTTTTAAGATCCGAAAAGAAAGCCCTTCCAAGGGATTGCATTCTTAGCCTGGCCAAAGTGGGACACTTGCAAAGTAAGTGAAGCACTGTTTACTTTTCGAACTGGTTTTTACAGCTACGGTAGTAGGTGTTATGGGGAATACGCATTTTTGCTGCATGCTTCCCCAAGTGCCCAGTACAGGTAGCGACTATCATTGCTGTGTCCCGCCTTGGTCTACAAATAAGATCGTTTGTGCGGGATTTATTGTACGAAGGCCATATCATTCTAGATATCGCGCAGTCGGTTATATTGTTCCATCTTTTGTTGGATTCCGTGAGGAAAACTGAAAGAATTTTTCCCTTCATAGCAGCGAGTGGTATAGATACATTCTCTGCAAGCGAACTATGAAGGGCTGTGCCGTGCCAACTCGTCTGCCCGTTCATTGCCCTCCATACCACTGTGTCCTGGAACCCAGACTAAAGTAATTATATGGTTTTTTTTTAGTCAACGGCCTTGGCTACGATGTAAGCATCGCTTCCCATAGATCAGCGAAATCTAGCATCGTTGCGCGTGGTTAGCACTTCGATGGAGGACCGTCGGAAATCAACCACGTGCTGTTGACATGTGTTTCTTCTGTTGTGTGTTCTTTCTTTCTCTGTCTCTCTCTGTTGTATTAATGTATGTGATGTTTAAAGCCAATTGTCTCGTTACCAGTGCTTCAATGTCTCTACT
Source organism: Philhelius pedissequus (assembly GCA_910595825.1). NCBI lineage: Eukaryota > Metazoa > Arthropoda > Insecta > Diptera > Syrphidae > Philhelius > Philhelius pedissequus. The sequence goes on from OU343160.1 coordinate 45,966,279, forward strand.
TCGTAGATTTATATACGGAGTAGTATAATATGTAATGTAATGTAATGTTCGGGATTTCAAGCTCATTTCGACATAGTTGGACCAGTTTTGATGATATTTTTGTTGAATTTACGGCTTTGATAGCCACTTATCTATCTCTGAATATTGCCGAATTTAGATTTTGAGTTGGACTTAAATTAAGAATCTTGCATGCTTCTATTATACTTAGTACTTCAGATTGAAAGACTCTAGCAAATTCGGGAAGTCGGAAAGTTCTAGAGACATTCAGCGACTCTGAGAAGACTCCTCATCCTACACCGCACTCCATTTTAGATCCGTCGGTAAAAATCTATACATCGAAATCTAGAGACACTTCGTCATTTTCACAATTCTTCCTGGATGAAAAGACTTTAAGACTTTAAAACATTTGCCGAGGCTCAGAATAGGGTTGCAGTAGTCAGTGTTTTTATAAACATACGATTGTACTGTCTTTTGTTGATCAAAAAAAGAGATGGTGATGGATACTCAAATGTCAAAAGCATTGGCAGTCCAATGGATATTTCATGGAATACCCTATATGTATTTAACAATTTTTCATATTGCTGTCTGTCAAACTTACGTATTTACAAAGCCTGTCTATTTAAAAATGGCAACATCGCGAAGGGGTTATCTAAAAAACTGATTTTACTAATTTCTGCTGACACTTTGTTGGAACTTGATATTGTTTGTATACGTCAAAATGTATTTCTTTGATTATCTGTCATATTCAAGTTCCAAATTCTACGTGCACCGCAATTAAAAAAAATACAAAAAGACAAAATTGAAATGCCATATTTTCACAAGCACCTTTTACTTTCTGTACAGTAAACTATGATTGGCGATTAAATTCGTTTGCGTTTAAATGTTCGGAGTCACTGTCGCACCATGTTGGATGTTATCGGAGTGGAGATGGCATGTTATGCTTGCTGGATGTCAAATAACATGTACATATTCTTACGTTTGAAGTTCTTGAATAACCTGAGTACCGTCATCGAGTTGAAATGAGTTTTTTTTTGTCTCGATAATAATTTGTTAATAGAATTGGGTGAGCTGTGGAATCTTGGTGGTTTTCCATAACTCTACCAACCAGACTATAATGGCTTTTAATATTGCAGGCACTTAAAAAAAATAGTAGTAAAAAAATCACGTATATAATTGAATTATCTAGATGAAAATTCGCTGTTGACAAAAACAAGCACTTGCGTTTATCTTTAAGTGATTTTTGTTTTTTCGTCTCGCTCGTCAAATTCATATAAGGACTTTATAGTGCACTCAGTTTGGGATGGAGGATATAGATATTTCAGAGGCAAATTGCAAAAGTGGCATCAATAAAATAAAAGTCGAACAAGGTCAAATTTTATGATTACTATGTCAAATTTAAAAAAAAATCAGTGACTGGTTTTTGAAAAATCGATTCAGTTTTTTTTTTATTTGTGTAGGGGGTACTGTTGCTTTTTTATTTTAGGTTTTTTTTTTTACTATTTAAGAAGATGCCAAACCTTTAAATACACATTTTCAAAACAAATCGATTGAGTCGTTTTCGAAATTTAAGTAAGGTATTTTGGCTTAATTACGGGCTTAAACATTCTAGGAGCATCTACATAAAAAGTTTGTAAAAATTAAATTAACCGTTTTCCAGGAAATCGAAAACCAAAAAAAATGTTCTACTAGAGGTGCCAAAAAACAACAATTTTTTTCACAAAAAAATAACTAAAATGTACCTTTCCCTTCAATTTTTGTTTATAGAAATCGTTGGAGCAGTTTTTGAAAAGAATAAGATTTGCTTTTTTGGCGAAAAAAAAGGTATGGACTGTTATTTTTCGTCTTAAAAAAAAACAAAAAAATCGTATGGGCATATTTACGAAAAAAAAAATAATAAAATGCACGACTGGATCGCACGAATTTGCTCTTTTGCATACAATCACATCGTATGCAAAAGGTTTCTATTAAGAATTCAAATATATTTTCAAAGTCGTTTTATACTTTGTGATTAAATGACTTAGGTAGGTTGATCTGGTGGAAATCGAAGATTGTAATTGACCTATATCCAACTGCAGCTGTCGGCACGCTTGCGATCGCACATGCATTATCTCGTCGGCGGGGTGGGATCTTGCTGCAGATATCCTAAGCCCACATAATGATCCTGCCTGTATGTTTTTTTTTTTGTTTGTTTATAAAGGAAAATAATAGAACGTGAATGATTGAAAAAAAGAGTAAGAAATCGAAATATTAAGAGAAGTAGAAGAGAGTTAAATGAACAACCACCCCTCTGTACCTAAAAGAAAAATTAGATACAACTTGACTATCTTCGTTAAAACTTTAGTTAAGATAGTCCCTCGCTATTTCACTCATAAACACACCAGATCACTCTTAAATAGCTTTAAATAATTTACTCACGTAAGGAATTCATTCAAGAAAGAAAAATTTCACTTATTAGTTTTATTGGTCCATCTCATTATGCAAATTTATGAAACAGATAGGGCATGTGTGTAATTTTAAATGTAGGTAACATAGTTTTAACTTAGTTTATATGTTTGTTTGTATATTAAATTTCCGTATATAGTATGACTAGGTAATACTGTTTAAGTAGTTTTAAATGAAAATTTAAAAATAATATAATATGTTTCAAATAAAAATTGGTAGGTATAAAAAAAACAATATTTGCCAAAGAAATAAAATTAAGGTAGAATAATTGTACTTAAAGGAATAATAGTCTTATCCCGGAACGGTGGAAGATGTGGCCACATGTTTCCCTCATTGTCTTTGGGTTTTGGTTACTTTGTCAAACTTGTAGGTAGTTTTTTGGTTTTTTTATATTTGTTAATTTTTTTTTCTGATTAATTTTCTGTGGCAATATTTTACATAAACCTTTTACCTTTTTTATGAACTTTAAAAAAAAATAATTAATTAGCTATTCAGCAATGGTTTTATTTTAAAACAATAATTCTGATAATTTTTAAATTTACTTTGTAAGATTTAGGTAAATTGCTAAGTTTTGTAAGTTACAGACCAAATGACACCGTGATAATGATTTCGTCAGCTTATGACGCAGTATTTTGCGAGGTGGCGTCTCTTTCTAAACGAGCTGAGTCAAGCACCCAGAAATCTGGAACTCTGACTTTTGTTTTCTCATTTGGCGAAAACGTATAGAGTTGAAAATCCTTTCACCTGAGCACGTGTTGGCCGGTGAAGCTAAAGCTTTCCAACTTTTGTGTGGTGCTGATTTTAATGTCCTATCCAATTAAAATATTGAGGGAAAACGACTCCTTATTTGCGGACGTACCGCCTTGGCTGCTGTGAAAGCTATGCCAATCTCGACAAGTTACGTCCGCAGTTATCTGTGGACGTAGTAATGCATTAGCATTATTAAAAATAATTTTACAGAAAAATACCATACCTATAGTTTTGGACTTAAGAATATATTCTCTTTGTAAAATTATTATATTCTTTTGGAGATTTAAAGAATGTATTTCTTGATATTAATAGTCTCCTTAAATTTTTCTTCGCAAGGCTTTTTTTTATTTGTTCACAATAAATAGGTATAATTACTAGAATGTAATTAAACAAAGATATAAATATTTTATCCGAAAACCCATTTATTGGACGAAATTGGCACTTACCTAGGAATAAGTAGTGAAAAAAAAAACTTATATAAATTCCCAGACAAAGAAGTTTGGTGGCGGACTTCTTATATCCTTGCGTGTCGAAATTGAAAAGGCACACTTAAATCGTAAATTTGTTAAGATAGGTTAATTTCACAAAAATATGTATGTACGTATTGTCTGCTAATAAGACTTCAGTGGGCTATCGATATTCGATTTACGTTTTATTTTTTTCGTGCAGAATTCGAAGATCAAAGATATCGAACGTAGGTTTACACGATGCAGTATATTGCAGACATTAAGGCATATTTGTATAAGTTTTAAGTCTTTTGATTAAAGGTGGATGCTACAACTTAATTATTTGTATACAATTTTTGATTTAAAAAAAAATTTGGTATGAGAATTTTAAATATTTAATAATATAAACTTAAAAACAAAATTTAAAAAAAAACATCCAACCGTTTTCAAAATATTGAGTTTTCAAAAAAAAATATTTTAAAACATTTTGGTATACAAAATATTTAAAACAAATTTTTGACCAAAATATAGAGTATATACCTAAATTAGTGTACACACTTTTTTTTAAATCAAAATCGTTAGAACCGTTTTCGAGATAATTGAGATGGTAGAAAAAATTGTATGGCAGGTACCGTTAGTTTTGGGCCTAAAAAAGCGATTAAAAAATCTATTTTAGACAATCACCTAAAACGCTTTAATACCAAGTTCGAAGAAAATCGCTTCAGCCGTTTAGGCTGTAGATCTTTGTACAGACAGACAGACAGGCGGAATTGCGAAACCCCCTTTTTGGTATTCTCTGTCATCGTAATGTCAAGTTTGATTAAAATCTCGTGTTCGATTTTTTTTTCCAAATGCAAAACTTGTCCAATAGTAGTGTGTATGTAATACATATGTAGGTATATGATCGCAAGTAAAAACTATATGTACCAAATAGAGTCGAGGACAGTCGGAATTGAGGGGCCTACTTTTTGGTGATCTCCATCACCGTAATGTCAAGTTTCATTAAAATCTCGAGTTCGATTTTTTTACGAATCCTTAACTTGACATATGTATATAACCCTAATACCCAAAGTAAAAATTTATTGAAATATTCCAGAAAACAGATACATAAATCTAATATAACAAAATTAAATGTCAAAACTTTGACAAATGGTTATTTAGTATGTTATAAGAAAGAAGAAAATCATTCTCAAGTTATGGTCAGCAATGGGTTATTAAATGATGGTTTTGATATAATAAATAAGCACGCTTGAAAACTGCAATTATATAGTCTTCTGCTCTTAGAAACCTAGTTAAACAATCACATTTCCTCCATGTTTACCTGCTGTAAGCTTCCCTAAGTACATATAGAATGTATTATTTATAATGCATGAGATTTTCTTTAAACTAAATAAAATTTGTTTTTAAGGATACCACGCGCTAAAATAACTTAATTTACTGCTAGTGCAAATTCAATACGAATTATTAAGGCAGAAAAAGGAAAATCAACATTAAACCATTAAACAGCACAAGCTTCAACTTCCTTTTAACCGTCATTCTCTTAGTTGCAGTTGCTTGATGGTTGTGTGGATTGTGGGTACTTTGTGAACTTCACACACAGTGCAGTGAATGCATTTATTAAGATAGTATGACGTCAGATATATAACTCTTTTTTTCTAGTTAACCAGGAGCGGATCAATATATTTTTGTCAAAATTATTAAAACAAAATAAATTTTAGGATCTGGATTCAAAAGCGTTCATCTTATTTAAATGTTTTGATGATTTGTCTCGCCGACTATAATGGTTTCAACGATTTCATCAGGAAACAGGAACTTTAAATGGTCAGGTAAACTATTACATACTTCATCGATAATCAAGAAGACTCCAGCACAGATATGATAGTTAATAGGTAAACATTTTAAAATAAAAAAAAAAAAAAATTGCATGGTCTTGCAACGCTGGTTAAGCCAATGCGTAAGCGCTTTCGTATGTATATCTTCTACTCTCCTGGTCTCTTCGAGTGCATGTAAAACAGCCCAGCCCCAGCTCGTCCCAAAAAAATGTGAATCTTCTTCAGCTTCTAACTACCGCCGAATTTCATTAGCGTCCGTTTTTTCTAACCTATAATATTCTTTCTGATTCACTTCCTACTTCCTCTTCACTTATGACTCAAAAGTGGAAGAAGATGCTGGAGTTTTCTAAAAAGAATCAACTCCCAGATGAGTGTAGCGTCTGTCAAGCTGAGATTTACGCAATTGAGTGGCAAGAAAGGGGTCAATATTATACAGAGATAGTTTTGTAGCCAATTAGATATAGGATCAGACGTCCCGATTATGGTGATTAAAGGCCAGGTAGACCTAATACTGAAAGAGCAAATCAATAACTTCTGGATGTTCAGGAACGACTGTGTTATCTCTAGATGATTATGGCCTAGAATTAATAAGAAAGGAAACTCAGTATATTTTATCGCTGAGTAAAAAGAATATAAGAACTTCGATAGGTGTACTAACGGTATATTCTGCCATTGGTGCAATGGCCAATAGATTGGGTGTAGTCGCATCCGTTTTCTGTAGGGCCTGCGAGGATCTCGAAGAAACAAAAACCATTAAACAGTTGCTCTGCAATTGTTCAACCCTCCAAGAAAACTACATCCTTCAATTCGGAAAGAAGTTTGTTGGAGAACTGGATGATGCAACTCTCAATGACAAACAATCAAAAATATAAGAATAGCATGGACTGGCTAGCAAATGAACCAATCTTTGCCAATCGTTAGTCTAGGAACATGTTTGCCTTTTATCCCCAATAGATACGAAATAATCCCCCATATAGACAGCCCCTCCTAACCTAACCTAAATTAGAATCACTTTTTTGTCCCTCTAATGTGGTACTCTAAATTCTGTTCATGAAAGTATTGTTGAATGTGGAACCACGTAGTATTGAATGGGTTCTAACTTCCAAAATTTAATTCTGTAATCTATATAACCTCACTGAAATATTAATTATAACTCTCACTGCAACTCTGGTCTGGGAGTTGCTAAGACTCATTTGAATCTTTTCGATAGAATTCGAAATTATTGATCTATATATCTAGCGAAATAGCCAGTTGCATTCCTTTCCTAAAACCAATCAGTCGCAAAAACTAACCTTTTCATTAAATCTATGTTATAACTAAAATATTAATTACAAATAGTTTCTATTAAATTTTTGTTCTAAGAGACGGCCTCATTTATGGTCTTGCTGTGCTGACGCCTTTAATGAAATGAAATAATTTATAAATTAATTCGTAAGTTATTTGAATAAATAAAATAATTAATTCTTACTTGCGCTCCAAATACGTATCTACTATATGGCAAGTTTTGCCTTTGGAAAAAAATCGAACTCGAGACTTAAATCAAACTTGACATAACGATGATAGAGAACACCAAAATATTTGGTCCCGCAATTCGGTATTTCTGTCTGTCTTTTTTGAATCATTTTTGTAGGCCCATTTTGGGGTTGCGCAAATTTGGGTACCTACCCTACAATTTTGTTTACCATTTATTGATTTTCATAAAAAATTTTGTTTAGGAGTTCCATTGAATTCATCTCCCGTAAATTACACCACAATTTTTTTTTTGGAAAATAGCGCGAGAAAATTCTGCATACAAAATTCTGGCCTTTTTTCCTAGGAAAAAAAGCCTAAGTTTTCTGATATTTTTTTTTCTAAATTTCTGCGATTCTTTAAAAAAAAATCAGGCGTTTTTTCCATTTCATAAAATGGAAAAAAAAGCCAGAAAAAAATTCGGGCTTGTGTGAAGTGTTTTTTTGAAATTATGTTCACGCCGTACAAAAAGCTCGGAGCGTAAACGGTGGCATGTTGCCCCACGAGCTTTTTGCAAAAAGAAAATTCACACAAGCCTGATTTTTTTTCCAGCTTTTTAAAATTTTATTGTTTACATTTGAAATCTATTTTATGTTTGAATAAAGATGCCATGTCCCGTACGTTTTGTTTGAAAGTACCTTACAACATTTTATGGCCTTTCTTCCAAAACATTATTTGGAAATTAGACCAGAATATACAAATTTTCTGGTTTAATTTCCATTTTGCTTTCAGGCTCTTTTTCCACACCTAGCTGACATAATTTACAATATTTCTGGCTTATTTTCCAAAAAAAATTCTCCTCTTTTTTCAATTTTAAGCCAGAAAAAATTCTGGCATTTTTCAAAAAAAAAAAAATGCTGGCGCAATTACCTCTGAGGTAATTCCCGGGAGCCTTTGAATTCTAAATAACACTGCATACCAATATTTTCAAGTAATTATGTTTTTGGATTTAAGAAAAAAAATATTTTTTTTTTATTTTTGAAAATTCAATATTTCGAAAACCTGTTAACAATTTTATTTTTTGAAATTCTGTTTTTGACTTTATATTGTTATATACTTAAAATTATCATACCAACATTTTTTTAGAAAAATATTTAAGACATTAATGTACAAGAAAATGGACTTACAAATATATTTAGGGGTTTCTATTAAGAATCTTTTCATATACGATGTGATTGAACATAAGAGCAAGTACGTGCGATCCATCACTGTATTTTATTTAAATACAAAATATTCCACCAATTTTTCGAAATATTGTATTTTCAAAAAAAAAAATTATTCTTTTCTATGAAATGCAAACAATATTTTTTCCAAAAATTGTATATGCATTATTATTTAGTATTTGGAAGGATACTTTGGTAAAAACGTTAGAGTCAAATTGATAATTTCGAATATAAAAAAAAGTTTCAATTTAATATACCCTTATATAAAATTAATATATAATAGAATATATTCCTATATTTTTGTGGCTAAACTGTTGACTCTCATTTTCCAGATGCTAAAGTAATAAGTTTTACGCCAATTGTTTCCTGTGCTTATTCTGTAAATTGAGACACAGACAGACGGGCGGAATTACTGGACACAGCACACTATTTCGTGTTTTCTTTCATTGAACCATCATTTGGTCACACTATTAAGCTTGATTCAACGTGCCCAAGCATAAAGCTTCTCGTAAATTCGTGGTTAAAAAATGTCCACATTGGATTAAGGTCCGTACCGTAAAACATTTTTACTTGCGTACTATACATTACATTTGGAAAAAAATCCAACTCTAGATTTTAATCAAAGTTGATATTATGATGATAGAGAACACCAAAAAAGAGGGTCTCGCAATTCCGTCTGTCTGTCTGTCTTGCTTTCTGTCTGTAGAACGATCTACAGCCTACGCGGCTGAACCAATTTGGTTCAAACTTGGTGCTTAGGCGTTTTAGGTGATTGTCCAAAATAGATTTTTCAATCGTTGTTTTAGCCCCAAAAATAACAGTATTTACCATATAAATTTTTCTGCCATCTTAATTATTTCGAAAACGGCTCCAACGATTTTGATAAAAATTTGCATGTGCACTACTTTGGACAGGTCTACATATTGGCCAATTTTTTTTTTTTTTTTTAATTTTGTTATTAACGATACCTGCCAACAACCATTTTATTTATATTCGAATTTCTCATAAGCGGCTTAACGGATTTCGATCAAAATTTGTATGCAGGAGTTACTTCATAAATAATACTGCATTTCAAAATTTCCAAAAAAATAGTTTTTTTTTTTTTTAATTCAAAATTTCGAAAAACGATTTTTTCTGAAATTTTGTTTTTGAATTTATATTATTAAATATTTTAAATTTTCATACCAATTTTTTTTTTGGAAAAAATTTAAGAATTTTTTTATATAAAAAATTAAGTGAAAAACGACTTTAAAAATACATTTAGCCGTTTCTATTAAGAATCTTTTGCATATAATGTGATCGAAAATAGGAGCAAGTACGTGCGATACAGTCGTGCATTTTATTTTTTCTAAGAACAAACCCAGGAATAATTTGCCAAAGTCTTGACATTCAATTTGTTTACTGCAAATATTATTTCCAGTAGCTATGCGAGTACATAACTTAGTAATAATTTTGAAACAAGACCAAACATCATTTCATGCTTGCCTTCTTTCAAAACTCTTAAAGCAACAATCGCAAAAACACAACAATGTCCCGCCTTTCATTCCACAATGCAAAGACTAAACATCCAAGAGCCATAACAATTACCTTCTTCTGGGCTTGGGCTGTGCAATTCATTAACCGATATAATTTAGCAAAATAAACAAATAATTTCAGCCCAATGACTCCATATTTAATAGCAAAGCAAAAAAACAGTAGAAAATACACAATTTGATGCTCGGAGAGGCTATCCTATATAAGGCCAATTTCGTCGTGCTCAGAGCTTAGTTGAAAAAGATTATGATTATATTACAGGAGACTGTAGCTGTAGGTGTTATTATTGTTATTCATTATTCCAGTTTTTTTTTTTCTTGTTCTTGTTCCGGTCGGTGATGGTCTTGGGAGTTTGAGTACACTTCATAAAATGCTCAAATTATGTGACCCTAAATTGTTTACTTTGAATTATTATTGTACAGAGGATTAAATTGTTGTAGCGTAAATCATTGAAAGCATTGCTTAATGCCTTCAAAGTTTTCACCTTAACTGTTCCTTAATAGGCTTGGGATTACTGTAGTAAGCCACTTGGTTGGCATTTTATTGCGTAAGGGATGGGGGAGATTGGAATATTGAAATTATCCGGGAAGTTTTGTCAGCATTTTTTGTAAATTTATTCTTTCATTCAAGGCGTTCGTCTTTGTTTTTCACTTTGTTTAATATTGTCAAGCTTATTAGTATCCTTACGTACTTTTTAAAGGAATATTTTATAGGTGGTGAGGAAAAACATTTATTTAATTTACAATCTAAATAATTACAGAAGGTATTTTTTTAGGATATTTTATTAAAGTGAATAGCGGGAATATTAGTTTGTCAAATAAAATAAATGCTGAGAAGGTATGTCATCATCTTCCTATGCAGGATCATCTTCATCTGCTTTCTCCTGATTTAATATTCCTTCTTTAATTTTCTACGGAGCAGTTTTTTTCGATTGTGGATCTTAGGTCAACTTTTCCGAATTCATATTTAGATATAGAGATATCCAACGTCGAATTTCTACTTTTGGATATTTCATGGTGCTTTTTAGTTTGACAGTCAAAGTGTGCCGTAACCAAAGAATAGTCAGAATTGACTATTTCCCCTTGAATTGCGTGTGTAATAGCACCGGTCATTTGGAGATCGAAGTAACTGGAAATATGTGTGAGTTGGAAAATGTTATCTGAGATTATTCCATTGAAATACAACTTGGACATCCTACTCCGGAGAAGGTCTTCCATGTTAGTCGGTATGGATGTGTGTTCAGATAATTTTTGTGTATGTGGATCACAGCCAGGCTGAAAGCATATCAGTCCAAACGCTCGCTAATTATTAGTCAATAGAAATTTTCTACCTCTTATAGTGATAATGTGCTTGGGTAAAAAAAAAGTTTTTTACTCTCATTTTCTTTTTGTGAAACATAAGTGAGCTTTGCAACAAAAAATATGTGGGTGGCAATGGCTCAGTGGATAAAGTGCTTGATTGCTAACTTAGACGTGTGGGTTCGATCCCTCCAATTTTAATTGGACGCCGCCCGTGGGTTAATGAGACAGTCAATACCTGGTTCTCAAACCACTGTGCCAAACTAGTGCCGTGCAATGAAGGTTCCATTTAAAAGACCTTATGTCTTACAGGCATATATTTAAATTAAAAAAAAAATATGAATATAGCCTGCTCCGAAAGATATCTTACTCAATTACTGTCTTCCAGCAACATCGTCGTTGGAACTCCATGCATGCCAACAATGCTCATTTACCAAGACTTCAAAACAAGAAATTGATATGGGGAATTTCAAATGGTTTTTCGGTACCAAATCCCCTTTATGTATGCTCCTTACTACCCTGTAATGCGTTTAGATTAGGGGGGTTCACATGGACCAACATGCTCGACAGCATGACTCGACGAACCTAAACCAACTTTTGCGTTCACATGTTTTTAAATTTTCGAAGCGAACGGACGCAAGATGGCGAACATTTTTCTGGCGGCGTTACGCGTTAATAATGAATGAAATTTACACTTGTATGGAAGGTACCGTTGTTTTTTGTTTAAGGAAATAGTTTTTTTTATAGTATTCAAGATATGTTGAAAAACTACCAAATACGAAGCTTCGAAAAATTTTTTGAAAAATTTTGGTTTACAATAGTGTTTGAACTTTCTAGGAGTTTCTGCGTAAAAAATTTCAAAAAAATCAAATTAACCGTTTCCCAGAAAATCGAAAGAAAGAAAAAATGGTTTTACTAGAGGTGCCTACCAGAAGTGACATTTCTATTCCAAAAAAAAAATTATCAAAAAGTTACCCTTTCTCTTTGTTAATGAACTGATTTTTTTATAAAAATTGTTCGAGTCGTTTTTGAGAAAAATAAGATTTACCTTTTTGACAAGAAAAAATAGTTTGGTAGGTATCGTTATTTTTTGTCTCAGAAAAAATGAAAAAAACAATTGTACCAAGCTTAAAGCAAATACATCCAACCGCTTAGGCTGTAGACTCGAGGACAGACGGACAGACGGAATTGCGGGACCTAATTTTGTTTGTTTGATTGTTAGATTTTTTTTTAACGAACGCATAAATTGCTTTATAGTACCATAACCGCAAGTAAAAATACGTGCGTACTTCGTTAGATGCCAAATGCAACTATCTTTTATGAAACTCAAAATAAACCTAAACCTAACACGAAAAAAGAAAACGAAGTTGTCGAGCATCTGTTTATACAAGTTGGTTGGTTGGACGAGCATTGGACGAGCCAGCAAGTTATCAAAAAAAATTGAAATGACGAGCATGTTGGTCCAGCGGTTGTTTTTGAGTTTTAATGGTCCACAATTGGAGGTTGTCGAGCCATACTGTCGAGCATGTTTTTCCATGTGAACCTCCCTATAAGTGTTCTGCTATATGCAACGTAATTAATAAAATTTTTGCGCTTAGAGAAATTATGAGGAGAACATACTCGTATGTATTCGCTATGATGCGTTAATGAATAAGGCTGTATAACTTAACTTTTTAACATTCTAATATGAGAAATCTTGTATCACAGGTGTATACTGTCGTAATATTTATATAACATTTACCATAAGCCATAAAAAGCGGTAATGGTCGCTGCGGTAAAAAAGATTCAAACATTTGACTAGCACCTCAGGTGCAAAGTGGTCTCACGTTCCAGTTACATACATACTGTTTGCCGTTATCCGTTTTTTATTTCATGAATCCTGGAGCTTTCATAACCTTAGTATATGCAGCCCGAAAATTAAGATTCACAAAATTTACATCGAGGATGTAAGAGCTGCAGCAGGTGGAACATTAAGGTTGCCACCGCCTATTTTTCATCTATCTGGTCAGTACTGAAAATGCTAGGTATGACAGAGTAGCTCATGTAAGGTTACTTTCATCCACAACCATGATTATTAGTGAACTCAATGATTTTCTGAACTAAATTCATTCGCACTTTCTCAGTACTCCTTAATTTAAGGTTAATTTTTAATTTTATTGGTGAAACCGTGGGCGATCCCTAGATTAAGACCAATAATTGTTTTCTTAAAAAAAAGAAGGCTGAAGCGATCAGTGTTAGAAAGTCATACGAATTGTTGATTTAGCTAAAGAAAATTAGCGAGTTTGCACAGAAATAGACAAGTGATAAATGATTACCACACTCTACTTATCTATTTCTTAAATCCTCGACTTAGAACCTCCTGCCCGCTATCACCTCGAACTATTCTTTTTTTCCCTTAATCCTTCACTCCATGAATCCTTTTTTATCACTTATTTTTTCTCTAACAAATAACAAATAAAACTTAATTTTTCTGAATAAACTTTTCGCTTGGTTAGCTCTAAAACGTAAACCTTTCAGCTAAATCACCATTCCTCCCTCGTCAACTCCAATCTCAACTTACACATTAATACATTCAGCGATTCGTTTTCGTGATCTACCTTCGCGGTATCACAACACGGCTTCTGAGGAAAGTGTGTCGCTCTCCGAGAAAACCGCCATTCTTGAATCTGAACGAAACGTTTCATTCTCACAAGCACAAATTCAACAAGTTGTTGAACACAAATTATCCCAAATGAACACAAACGATTTTGGACTTTATTGCACTAATAAAAGTGCAATGAAGCCATTTGACTTTGTCATGACACATTGTGAAATCTTTATTCAAAACATAAAATAGATTTGAAATGTAACCAATATATTTTAAAAGCTCCGCGCGTAAGGGGGTCAGCATGCATTGGGTATATGCAAATTTTTAAAAAGAAATCTACAAATCCAAAAAAAATGTACATATACCCAAACTTGTACCCACCCCAAATCCTTAATTGGGCCAAGCAGGGGGGTTGCAGTGGGCAGCATGCCCCCCTTACGCACCGAGCTTTTTGTACGCCGAGAGCCTAATTACAAAAAACACTTCACACAAGTACCAAAAAAAACCTAATAGTGGAATAACAGTCCCAAGTATTTTTTGTGGGAATGATGTCAAACCGAGGTGGGACATAAGTCCCAAATTAGTTTTTGGAACTAATATCCCACCGAGATGAGACATAAGTCCCAAAATGCTAATTTGGGACTTATGTCCCTGCGCTGCTATTTTTCCGTTCACCACGAATTATTTCATAACGAAAACACTATTATATTTTGTTCACTCATTTTTCTTAAACGTCTGCCTGTCGGTGTTTTTTTCCAATGACTAACCTAATGATCTTCAATTAACACTTTTGCTTATTATTCAACTCGATTAAAAACGGTAAATAGCGACATTTTTTTTTACTTTCAACTTAAGCCAAACCCATTCTTAATATTTTGTCTGTTTGGATGTTATTACACTTTGTATTTGGACTTTATTGTACTATAGATATTATAATAAAGTCCAAAATCGTAGTGCATTAATTCCAAAATTTGTGTTTGGACTTTATTTCATGGCACCTACCGGCATATGTCGGCCGCGGCTACGAGTTACATCGTCCGTTCGATCAGTCCAATTTTTTACAATTTTTTTTCAATTAATCTGCCCGTAAGACACGTATGCTATTGAACTTCTAATGCAATGCTTCATGATGGTTTGTCGGCATAAGCTACTTACTTAACATAATCCCATAAGAAGTAGTTGAGAGGTGTTAAGTCACATAAACGAGAGGGTCAGTTAACAGGACCACCTTAACGGCACCTCCTTCCTTACTTCGAAAGAAATAAAGACCAATATGATGCCTCCAGGGTGTAAACTGCACCAAATAGTAAATTCTAATGGATGTAATGGTGATTCATTAATGGCATTTAGCATTTTCTTCGCTCAATCCAATTTTTTTTTTTTTTTTTTTTTTTATAATCTACACGCGCTCAAAGGATTATGAATACCCTTTAAATGTTTCAACACAGCGCTGGCGTGAGGGTAAGGTTAAGGAAGAGAAAGAATGATAGGAAAGATGTGTGGCGCGATATTTGGAGACTGTAGGTTGTTGTCTCAGATTGTATCTCCGGGGATGGCGGCTGAACTAATGCGGAGAAATTTCCGTGTCTTATTTATCGATGTGCCTTATAATTCGCATTAATTTTTGTATTCTTTGTCATATTTTATCGGTCATAAGAAACAATCAATAACTGCACGAATTGCTTGCTTACTATACCGATTATGCTCTTACCGTAAAATTGACGAAGTGATCTTTCTTCGCGAACAGAACAATTTTTTTTTTTCAAATTTGGAAGCGTTGTTCCGGCTTTAAACGATTCAAGATGAATTGCCAAACCTTACTGAATAGAAATGTCAACAGAATTTGACATTCTCAACTGTCAAAGCATAGACAGCAGCCTTCAAAACTTCTCATGCAACTAAAAAACACACACACAGTATTTAAGACGTTAAAGGAGACATGGCAAATTTTAATGTATCATTGTGTAAAGCTATGCAGTTATACGGCACTTAAAATCGCCATTTTGACGCCGGTTAACATCAGTGTCTACAATACCTATAAATTAAATATTTTTTATATTATATTTAGAGCCCAATTTTCAATCTCTGTGCACTGTTAAACAACCGGATAAAAACATCGAATTTTTCAATCAAGAAAAAACAATCTATAGAATAATTTAATTTGAGCGTTACTTTTATTTGGAGTATCGAACTTTTCATAGAAATTAATTTTTTGTTAACGTTTATTTCAAAGCAATAATTTTTCAAAGTGTTTTTGACATCGAAAATAGCTATTTATTTTATTCCTCAGCTAAATCCTTATTCCGTTCTAAAATGAGCAGATAAGTTTTATCTAACTGTTGAAAAACTGATTTTTGCTTCATCTGGAGAATATGTACTAACTGACTGCTTAACTGTATATTGAAAAATTGGCTCTTAAAAAGTTAAAACAATAAGATATAACGATTTTGCCACATCACCATAGCAATCATTAAAATGATTGAAAAATTTATCAAATATTAATTCATTATCACAATACTCATAATGGACCATCGCAATAGATATGATATTCTCTATAAAAACAATAAATAGGTAGCACATAAGATCTTATTAGAGTCCTGCCATTATGATGTCAGATTTTTTGTGAACTAAATAAATAATCACAATCACTTAAAAGAATAACAAAAACTCAGGCTCAATATCGAAAGCAATATTTTTATGTTCTCAGCAGAACATCAATCATCATCTGTGCCGCCATTAATCTATATCACACACTGTCTTATATCCTAGCTGTTTATTTTCATGTGTGTGTGTATTATAATCAGTGAAATATATTTTGTTTGATTATCCTTAGGTTTTGACGAGATTTTTAACTTTTGCTTTTAATGTTGGTCTTTCCAGTCGAGTTTTTTTTGCCCACGTGCCTAAAATCATCATTGCTGTACTCTGTCTTCTTCCCTCTGCAAATCGATGTCCTTGATGTTCTTAATCTAAAAGATACATTTTTCATCATATTGAATTCTGGTTAAGCGGCCATAAATATAGAATCGTACATTAAAAGATTAAAGGCAGCCGATGAAAATGATGTCACAGTAAAAGGCCAACAAAAATTTGTTGCAGGATTTTCTCCTGGAAACAGAAATTTGCCAAATGTCAATTATGTTTAGTTTAATTGAGATAAATGCATTTATTGGTATGGATTTTTGGATTATTTTTAAACTTCAAATAGTTGGAAATGTTTGACGTGCGAATACTATATAATTGTGTAGTTTTCAGTGGAATAAAAATTAGAAACAAAAATATTGTATATGTATTTAATATTCTTATATATAAAGAACAATCCAAATTATGTTTGTGCGCTATCTTCTTTTTTTCGGCTTGATCGATTTGAATGAAATTTTCAGGAGATCTTAGTACTTATTTCGAGAGGGCATATAAAAAATCTGTTTGCCGTCCGAGATGTAGAACCGGATTTATGACCAAAAATGTCATTCACATGTTTGTTATTGTTTTATTTATATAAATAATGTGTTTTGTTTTGTATACACACACTTCATTTTTCAAGTACAGAATTTGATTCCCATTAAATGGATTTTGATATTTTATTTTATCGAGCTGTTTGGAATATTTCATGGATTTTTTGGACGAGACGATTTAAGGTTGGAAGATTCGTTGTAAAACTTGGAAAATTTCGGTTAAATGTGAAATTCATTGTTGTATATGACGTGTTGAATGCATTGTATACATTGACTTAGGCGGTGCGCGATTTGACAGGTGTCCTTTTCTTAGTATCATTTTCTATTCAGCAAATGTGTTATTTTGCTTGATGCAATTGCTTCGAGTTCTGAGTATTATTACACTGATTCCGATCTAACATTGTACGACCGACGTACACGTCTTGCAATAATTAATCAGAATTTCCGTGATACTCCAACGGACAGAGTTACGTGCAGAAGAAATAAATGGAGACGTACACATATTGCACAGGTGCAAACTGCACAATCAACCCCACAAATTCGGCAAACAGTTATTAGAAGAAGGACAGTGATAAATGCAGACTTCAATAGCGCTGCTTTCGAATACGATTCCACAATCGCATTCGGTGGGACATGCAAGGCATTCGTCATTTAGTTGATTCTGCTAACAATTCGGTCAAAGTTCGTTGCCTCTTGCATCCTTCAGCATCTATAGGACTGCTGCCACAAAGTTTGAACTACACATTCCGATTTGAAGCAGTTGAAGAATCTTTTCACGTTTGACAAGCCAAAAATGAGCACAATGACCAAGAATTCGGTGACAGCGAAATTGATGCTAGAATGTAAAATCATCATTTGGGTTGAATGCACGATGGCGCATAAATGAGCTTTGGATGCTTTTAACGAAACAATGAAGTATTTACGAGGTGATTTGCTGGGGCTGTGATATTGCTATCCGTATTGTTCGTCAAATGTTTCCCGTCATCCCGAAATCTACTGCTGCCGATTAACTTAATCCACGCCTAAAATCGTCGTCTTTGTGGTGAATGCCAGGAGTTTGAAATTGGCCACGAACGTAAGAGTCGCATGGCAGAACGACCATCGGCTGCTGAATTCTCGAAACAACTGATGGCACTTGGTAATGGCCGAATGCCTGTTGATGTCTCGACTGGATTGATATCATTCCCCGCAAATTGTTGCGAGTTATCAACGTCAAAGGAAAAACTCATCACCAAAGTAAAGTGTTCCCCGACATTGCAAACATCTATAAGAATCTCGATTGGATTTGTGAACGGGCCATGCTAGTAGCGAAGAATAAGGATGTCGTCGATAGCTTTCATAATAGCTTGGAGAACTGCCTTCGTACAAATCCGTGGACAGCGTAACCGACGATGGCGCACCGACCAACTATCTGACGAAATTTTTGAACTCATTTAATGTGCCAAGAACTCCGACGCATTTTTACATCTGAAGGTGGGATCGATCATAATCAAGCTGCGGTGATTCCAGCAAAGATCATCATGGGCAAATTCAAGAGGGAGGAAGAGAAATGGCTTGACTGATTCAGAGAACACAGGTTTTTTATCGGATGAGAGTGATTACACTCTCGGTTAACACAATAGATCTTAATTGATGATGATGATGATGATTATTATGATGATGATGATGATGATCTTCCATTCCAATTCAAACGGATTCAGTTCCGCGTTCGATTGGCTTTTGCGATGCAAATCAATAAATCACAAGGCCAATCGTTATAGGTTTGTGAAATAAATCTCGAATTTCACTATTTTTCAAGCATGCTCGCGTGGTGACAAACTGTCTTCGTTGGTTGCTTTTGCTGCAAACAAATCAAAAAACATAGTTTAGCATATCACTCCCTACTGATCGTAATTCCATTCATATAAATCACATTGAAATTTGATCTATCTATGTTTTATTATTGCTCTGATGCGGTTCATTTGAAGGCGTTAAATTGGGGCGAGACGAAGTTCGCCTGGGCCGCTAGTATGAATAATAAATACCACTAGCGAATAAAAAAACATGCTGTACAGTATAGCTTTAAAATATTATAGTTCAACTAGAATTATAAAATTAAAAAAATAGAGACACACTAAAATTCTGCAGCTCTTTTTGACCTACTACATGATGAAGAGTGGGTTTTTTAATAATGAATTTCCACTCCCATACCCAGTTTAAGAACAAATATCTTTCTCGGAAACCCGCTAAGAACGGAAGGCTTACAGTAATCTGCCTACACATGGTGACTGTTTTGATGAAATTTTGCATTACGCTTTTAGTAGGAATTCAGCCTATAGTTATTCTATGCAGGTTTAAAGCCGATGTAGATAAGGTTTCATTGGTTCTTATTTTTAGTATAACGAATTATGTCGAATGGATGATTCAATTGAAGATCTAGACTTAGATTATAGATTTTAATTATGTAAATTAGGAGGGTAATACATATGTGCTAAAATGGATCATTGGTAAGGTTTGTGATGGAGGTATATACATACATATAATAAAAGTGCAGGATGTATGTATGTAGGTGGGTAGGTCGCTAGCGTAAGTGATACAATTATAGACACGGCACAATTTCAGCCTAGCTATTGACACTCTCTTCTTACAGAACGTTTCATTGGTACAAATCTGAACGGTTCCCAGAACTATTTCTCTTTAGTTCTTCCCTGTTTCTTATTCGCTCACTCTTTTTATTTTTTTATAGTTAGGAGCTAGTCAGTTTTGGTGTGAATTCCGAAACCTAAACATGACTGTTACGCGACTGAGTATTTTGTGAAAAAAAGTCCGAACATGTTAGCAGATAATTTTATTATATTTAAAACAAGCTTGATCATATTAGTTAATTATAACGAAATATAATGCCCTGGAGGAGGATTTACTTTAGTACTTGCGATTATAGGTACTATACGGCAAGTTATGCATTCGTAAAAAAAAATTTTTCTAACAATCAAACCTGACATTACAATAATAGAGAAGCCTAAAAAAGTGATCCGCAAAAAATGTCTGTCTGGCTGTCTGTCAGTCTCTCAGTCTGTCAGTCTGTCCGTCTGTATGTATTACGAGCTAAAGCCTAAACGGTTTAAGCAATTACCTTCAAATTTGGTATTTGTGATTATTTTGGCATTCCTCAGAGGGGAAATTGAAATTTTATTCTTAGACCTAAAAATAACGGTACCTGCCATATGACCTTGAAGGAAAATCTTATTTTTCTCGAAAACGGCTTCAACGATTTTGACAAAAAAAACTTTGAGAATTTTTTTTGTTGGTAATAGCTATTATTTGATATGAATCAAGTTTAGGGGAAATGTCTATTAACGGTACTTTTCATATAACGGTTTTTAAATTTTTGGCTTTCTCGGTAACTGTTCATTGGATTTCTGTCAAATTTTATATCTGAGAAGATCTACGTAGCCAAACTAATTCTGCAGATTAAAATTTTAAATAAAATTGTTTAATTAAAATTAATTTTTGAATTTTTTTTTTGAAAAATCAATATTTTTAAAATTAATCAAAAAAACTAATTTTAAATTTTATAGTCATATGTATATTAAAAAACTCTACAAAACTGCATATTAAAATTTCAAAAACAGTTTGTTTTCAAAAAACTAAAAATGAAAAACCGGATTTCATCAAAATCCGTCCTACAATTTTCGAGATACTTTTTTATAATATGTTCATTGACCCGTGGCATCTAATGGCGTCCTTTGTTTTTTCCAGAAACTGATTGAAGTGATCGTTTCAGCACTTTTTATCAGTTTAAAACACGATTTTTAACCACCTATACATAAATTACATAAATATGTACATATATTTACATACCTAGGCGCCATCTATGTAGGTATGTATACATTACCCTCCTAATTTACATAATTAAAGTCCTTTTAAATATACATTTGTAGGATGGTACCTATGCCATCATTCCTTTAATCATGCATTCGACGATTCATTATACTAAGAATCAAGGTAATCTTACCCACTTCGGCTTTAAACCTGCACAGGATAACTAAGCTAGACCACTTATACCTACTAACAGCGTCAGTGGTTAGCTACTACTTTACACTAAAGTTGTTAGCTACAAGAGCAAGTTCCTACGATCCTGTTGTGCATTTTATTTTTTATTGTTTTTCTGTTGATATATATTTAATAAAATAGGGTGTCAACTATTGTGTTTAAATTTTAATAATTGCTATAATTGACACATCTGTGTCAACAACTGTCTTCTATAGGAGTACAAACGTTGACACTGTGACTATAGTTGTACTTATAACGGGTGATTTTTTTGCTACTTGGTTTTTGACGTTTATATTTTTGACAGATCACACATGACAAATTCCACGAACATTTGACATTTCGATTCAGTATTGTTTGCCATTTCATCATGAATAGACTTACGCCTGAACAATGTTTGCAAATTATTGAAATTTATTATCAAAATTCGTGTTCTGTGAAAAATGTGTTTCGCAAGCTACGACCGGCAAAATTGTCTTCAGCGACGAGGCTCATTTTTGGCTAAATGGATGTGAAGAGCAGCCAGAGGCAATTCAGCAGCTACCAATGCATCCCGAAAAATGCACTGTTTGGTGCGGTTTATGGGCAGGCGGCATCATTGGGCCGTACTTCTTCAAGGACGATGAAGGCCGCAGGGTTACGGTCAATGGAGAAAGGTACCGTTCGATGATAACAAATTTTTTTTTGCCGAAAATGCAAGAATTGAACTCGGTCGACATGTGGTTCCAACAGGACGGTGCCACATGCCACACTGCACGCGAAACCATGCATCAATTGAGAGGCGAATTTGGTGAGCAGTTGATCTCACGTTTTGGCGCAGTCAATTGGCCACCAAGATCATGTGATTTGACCCCGTTAGACTATTTTTTGTGGGGCTATGTTAAGTCTATTGTCTATGGGGACAAGCCAAACACGATTGCTGCCTTGGAAGCCAACATTGAACGCGTCATTGGTGAGATTCCGGCCGAAATGTGTGAAAAAGTTTGCCAAAATTGGACCTTCAGAATGGACCACCTGATGCGTAGCCGCGGGCAACATTTAAGTGAAATTATTTTTAAAAAATAAATGGCAGAAATTGATTTATCGATCCAAATAAAAATTTCATTCACTTTTTACAAGTTTCTGTGTTTTTTGAATTTTCAAAAACCAAGCTCTTAAAAAATCACCGTTTATATAGTGCCAATAATTATATTATTCTTTTAAATTAATGTTTAGGTGGAAAAATGCCTAAATGTACTGAGAAATATACCGAAAAAGACCTCGAGAAAGCGCCTGAAGTTGTGAGGACACAAAAGATGTCCTCACAACTAACTATGCAGCGAAATTTTATAATTTTCCTCCAACTACACTTGCCAATAAAAATTTCAGGTTGCATTTGAAAAACCTTAGGTCTTACAAACATATTATAGATAAAACTATTAAAAAAGAACTACACTTATAATTTCGATTGAATTCTTAGTTCGTTAAAGCAAGGCCTCCTACACAATCTGTTGTGACCTCTATAGAAAAAGAGTGTTTGGAACAATTGACATCCCAGCGAAAAGTTTTACCGAAGAGAAAAAAGGATGTGCTTCATGCCGTCAAGGATTTTCTTGGAATAGAAATACTTTTGGGCCACAAAACATTTCACGGAATAGCTGGTTGAAGGCGTTTTTGAGTCGACACCTTTCAATAAGATTAGAACACCAGATCCGGTTACATCGGTCAGTGCAACCGTTGGATTACCAGACTTCAAATAATCGTGGTTTATTTTAAGAGAAAAATATCTTGAGGAGCATAATATGTTGGCCATCTTAGCAATGCTACCAGAATTTTTAATATAGATGAAATCAATTTTTTATTGTGGCCAAAAACCAAAAGCGCGTTATCAGCATACACAAATGAATATAAGTGTTATTTTTATTTTTTTTTAAGTTTTATATTTTTTGTTTTTAAAAATTAAATAATAAAGCAACATACAGGTTTAAAAAAATGATTTAAGCCAAGATATGACAATAATTGTACCTTTATGTCGTGCCAATAGGTGTACATGACTGTCAATTACTATATATTTTAATAGGGTTTTAGAAATATAAAAATTTAACAATATCACGAAACTCTTACTTGCTTTTAATACAAATGGCATGAAATGCATACAACTTTATACAATAGGTTCAATATACATAATATTCAAGTAATTTAAAGAAATTATGTATAAATGTATTATTTATTTTATGTTGTTGTATTAAAGTGACGTACGCAAAATACATGAAATGAAATAAACTTAGATACAAATAAATGGAGATACACATAATAAAATGTTTTTAGATTGCTTAGAACTTAGATGATACAGTTTGAGAAATAAAAATGTCATTTTATTGCATAAATGTAAATATATCAACAAAAAAAAAATTCAAAAATCGTTGGATCGGTTTTAAAAAAAAAAAAAAAATGTTTCTATATAAAATTTTGAAAACATTTTTTGGAAAAAAAATTCAAACGCCGTTTTAAAGAAATTATTAATATAATTACGAAATTTTAGTTAAAAAAAAAATCGTTGATTCTTTTTTTGTAAAAATTTGAATTTGCAATATTACTTATGTATATGTACCTGCATTTGCATACCAAATAAAATGCACGCCTGGATCGCACGTATTTGCTCTTGTAATACCTACATCACATCGTGCGCAAAAGATTCTGAATAGAAATTGCTAAATATTTTTAAAGTCATATACTCAATTTCTTAAATTTTATTTTCTAAAAAATGACAATATAAATATTTAAAAATATAAACTTAAAAACAAAATTTAAAATAAATCGTTCATGTGCTTTCGAAGTATTGAATTTTCAAATATCCGAACAAATATTTTTTTGAAAATTTTGGAATGCAGGAATCAAAGGATTTCCTATATAAAAATTTTGATCGAAAGTCGAAAATCAGAAAAATTGTTGTATGAAAAGTACCGTTACTATAACAAAATCTAATTATCAACCGATTGCACTTACGTACCTTCTTCCGCCCAAAGTCATGGCAACGCTGATAAATTATCAACTCAAGAAACATCTCGCAGATCGAAGGGTCCTTAATGATTGGTAGTGCGGATTTCTCAGCAATAGGTCCGCTGGTATATCTCACTGAACAGGGGCAAAAATCTTTACACCATTTTGGATAAAATAAGATTATTGCGCTTGATATTTCAAAAGTATCATCAAGAATCAGGCTCTCTTATCGAAAATGCGTGCCTTCGGTTTTGACAAATCAATCCTTCGTTGAATTAGAAATTACCTTTCGGACCGTTCAATAAAAGTATTCAAGTCTGAAAACCACAAAATAAATGCTAGCGCTCCCCAGGGTTCTGTTCTGTCTCCGACACTCTTTCTCATTTTTTAAATGATCTGCTGTCTGAAAGGTCTAACTTACTTATCTTACTCGTTTAAGATAGTTCCATCAGCTTTTCATATTAGTTTTTAGATTCACCTCCCTGCTCTTCGGATGTGTCGTCAAAAAAGCCAATACATGTTTGGGTTTCCTGAGACAATGAGAGAAGTATTTCTCCCCCTCTGGTCTGTCTGTTATCTAAAAGACTTACATATATATGTCCAAAGAAAGAGTATAATTCCCATCTTTGTGATGGTGCTCCTGTAACAAACTTAAGTCCCTTGGACAGTATTGAAAGCAGAGCATTTAAGTTGATTGGTGATTATACAATCGTTCAATCATTTACGTCGCTTGACGTCACCCTTTTCTACCGTTATTTTAACGAATAAGTTGCATTCCTTCTGTCAAACAATTCAACCGTAATACTCACTCCTCCATAAATCATCATCAGTATACCCCAGAGCCCAACTTCGGTCGTACTGTCAAGTTCAGAGTTTGTTGTTTAGCCACACAACGCGAATGTGGAATGCCTTACCAGACTTTGTCTCTCCCGATCATTGCAATGTTCGGGAATTCGAAACCATTGTGCACCGACACCTCCTATCTAACCCACTCTATTTTTCCTAATGCTCACACTGTAGCTTGGTATAATAAGAGTAACAAAACTGTAACCAAAACATAATATATCCAATGTAGCGAACAGATTGTTCTTTATCAAAATCATAAGAGCCGTTTTGGATATAATTAAAGAGCTAGAAAAAATTGTATCGGGCCGTTACCGTTATTTTTGGAGGTAAAAAAAAACGATTCAAAAATCTATTTGAGACAATCACCACTTGAACCCACTTTGTTGGTGGAGGTACCAAACATAACAATTACCAATTCAAAATAGCTTCTAACGGCCTTTAGTCCACAAAATTTGTGTTGCGTCCCGGCAATCTCACTTGGACTCATCAGTTGGTTAGTGAGCGCCTTACCAATACGCAATTTTTGTTAAGTTCAGTTAAACTTACATGAATTTCTTGACAAAAAAAAAACAATGTGAACTATATCCAACAAGATTAAAATTTAAATCATTAAAATTGAACTTAACAAAAATTGCTTGTAAGGCGCTCACTCACCAACTGATGAGTCCAAGTGAGATTGCCGGGACGAAACGCACGCAAATTTTGTGGAATAAAGGCTGTTAAAAGCTATTTTGAATCAATAATTCGACAAGTCCAATTAAATATGATGCTAAGTCTTCTACTTGGCTGAGTAATTTCAGTACTATATAGAATTGTATTACATAAAAAAAAGAAAAAGACACCTTCTTATAACAATTACCATTCCCAAGAAATGAAATGAAAAAATATCTATGTACCAAAGTTTGAAGAAAATCCGTCTAACCGTTAATGATGTAGACTGACTGGCATACCTACTTTATTTGTGGAATATAAACTTGAAAGCAACTCACTCTTGAGGTGCCTAGACGCCGCAAATGTCCAAATATTAATTTTACTGCAGAAAATGTATATGCCACTGAATATTACAATATTACAATTGAGAATGGATGATGACATTTTGAAATATTTTAATTTTGGAGAAAAAATACAGTTGGATGAACAAAATCGCATTCACAATTCAATTATAGTTGTCAAATATCTGATGCTTGGTCACCACGCATTGTTTCAATTCTCAAAACAAAAACATTCCAATAGATATTGGAAATAAATTTGAAATTTTACTTCCCAGAACAACTGCTTGACGCCTATCTTAAATATATGCAATTTTTTAAGGACGAGTTTAGAGAAAAGACAATTTATATAAGTTTTAGTAGTCCACACTTAAAAGTATTAAATATTCCACGCGATTTAAGGGGCTGCTGAACAAATAACTAATTTTCGGAAAATCAATGCCCTCTTAACCGTACAGGACCGCATAAACTCTACTTTTCTGTCACAATCTTGGTATCACTCTGACACGCCCACTTTTTTAAGACAGAATTTAATTTTGTTGCACTAAGCACCGTTTATTTCTTGTAAATTTTTTTTTGTTAATGTGGTTGATATATCTACTAAATATATTTATCAATTACATGAAACCAAATTAGTAGGCCGATTTATACAAAAATTCTACACAACTGGAAGACAGCAGGGATAGGCAAAGTTGAGTCTTTAATTCGAAATCAACTTAAACTATCAATTTTTTGAGCCTTCTACTTCTTAGACAAAAGAAACCTCTTATCAAAAAAATATACCAAATATATGTATGTAACATATTCACTCAAAAAGAAGACATGAGCTATTTTAGGGGAATATTTCAAAATATACCCCATAAGCTCCGTACACCATCTGTTGTTTTTTTTTTTTTATTAAGCTTTATCGTACGTCCTCGGCCATAAGAGTGATATGCTCGGCGGAACAATAAAAAGGTACCACCCACTTCTTGCAACATCAGTTATAGTGAAACATGTCACTCAGTTATACGTTACCACTACGAAACCTTAAACTCTCCTGATACCTCTAAGAAATTTTGTTTATTCCTGTAAATTATAGCGGTTATCTATTTATTCGTCCTCAAGAACACTGCATAGCCAAATTATAACACTCTTTTTGTTCAAGGAATTTGAAGTGCTCGAAAACACTAAAAGAGATTGTAACTTTCCCTTGGGAAAACTGCAAATCGTGATAAGAACGCACAAGCGAGCTGTGATGCAATCAAATAGAATGTTAATATGGCTTCAAAAGATTTTTAAAAAAATATGTGTTTGTATAGCTATCTTGCATTTCAACCGAACATTTTAGCAAAATACAAGTCACGAATCTGCCATAGCCTTACAAATAGCTAAGGTATCCATTTTGCCGTTGCAATATAAAATTTTTCGCTTTGTATAAGAGCATAATATACACATAAATGTCCTGAAGCGAAGCATATTATTTTTCTTTTTTAAGTCCTTTGAACATAAAGTAAGTCGTTTCCCTTGTTAGCAAATACATATAGTGAACAAAAAAAACCGTGTGTCACTATGACTCAAGTTTCTGAATACAATACTGTCGATAAAAGTGCATTGTGTATTCTACACGTGACTTAATTTCGAAATGTATGGTAATCTCTTGCAAATAAGATCAAATTCAGTCGATTGAACATATAAACCTTATTGTTAGAGTTTCTTTTTATTGAGGACTTTCTTAAGGAATTTCTATTATATACATATCATATTTAAGATTTCTAAAAAAATATTTTTTTTTCTCTTTTCAGAGTCCGAGTTGAATACTACGTTAATGAAAACACATTCAAAGAAAGACTGCAACTTTACTTCATTAAGAATCAAAGATCAAGTAAGTACACATTTATGTTAATATGAACCTATAGATAAGCTTATTATGTCCGGCGCTGTAAATTTTTGGTTTCAAAAGAAAAACCAAATGTGGGAACAGATGATTGAGGATAAATCAGTTTTTCTGTTTCAACAAATCAAACACCAGCCCCAAGGCAAATCACAAAATAATAAAAAAAAAAAAAACTGAAAGCTGAAAACTGACAACCCCCAATGGTATGCTCTTAAATTTCCTTTGCCTTGCGTCCGTCAAAAAAAAAATAACATCAGAAAGTTTCTGAGAACAGGGTTGAAAATAAAGTGCTTGGGTTGCCCAATTTTGGGAAAAATTAGGAAATTTAAAGGCAACCCTTGTTTGGCATTCGTCTTAGTCTCTATACATAATAGGATATGGAATCGCTTCCTTTTGGGATCTTTTCTCTGTGTGATTATATTCAAATGATTGGATGGCTGGAAGCCATGTTCAGGTTGATTAATTTATCGAATGTATGTGGACATTTGTATGGTTTATCTTTGATTGTCGAAAGAATACAACACACTTAGGAAAGTCCTTCCACAATGACAAGGATACATATATAAGTGATTGATATTTTGAGTCGTGGATATTTTTTTTTTTTGTCAGTTATTTTAATGCAAACCTTAAAGACATGGAAATAAAATTCAACACATTTTTTAAATCGATATTTTTCTTCGAAATTTGATATAACCAAATTTATTATGCTGAAAATTGGACATCTGAAATATGTCCTAGATATCATTTTCGTTTGGTACTTTTATTTTTTTTTTTTTGAATACTCATGATCTCTAAGAGGTCCCATAGAAAATATTCAAAAATTAATTTTTTGCGTTTAACTATTTTCTTCATTTGCAAATTACATATTTGAAAAATAATTTTTCAGTCTTAAAACTAGGGGGTTGTTCGTAGACTTTTGTCATTATGATGTCATTTATGAAAGTAAGAATAGAGGGCGTTTTCTTCGATTCTTATTTTAGTATTAAGAAAAAAAAATATTTTCTTAACTAAATTTTAATTGTTTCAAAATAGCACGTAAACTGCTTTAAACAAGGTGCCTGAGTTCAAAAAATATCGAAAATATTGTTTTTTTTTCTGAATATAACTATTAAACGGATACAATGGAAAAGTGATTTGGACAAGATTTGTAGATGGTATGACAACTTACAGGAAATTGTAATTTTTTTCTAGGATTTATCGAAAAAGGAAATCGTTGTTTTAAAAAAATAGTTAAGTAAAAGAATAACAATTTTTTAATGTATTATATATCATAATTTTTGAAAAAGCTAAAATTATTCAAATGTCGAAATTGTACGTTTTTGACATACAATGTAACTCATAAGAAGAATACGATTCTGTTCATTTAATACTTCTCACACAGGTTGGAAACTATTTTTCATCTGTTAAGACTGCGACGAAAGGAAACACCAAAAGAGTTGGTCCCGGTCTCTGTCTGTAGGTCAACATACAGCTTAAACGGCTGAAGCGATTTCTATCACACTTGGTACATATGTGTTTTTGGTATCTGGCTCTATTATTTTTCTAAACCATTTTTTATTTAAAAAAATAACGGTACCTGCAACACAAATTTTTTGTGGGCAAAAATGATTTATAAAAAATTCAATGCGCCATTTTTGGTCAGTAAAAATTTTTAATTTTAATGTTTTAACGTTGCCTGCCAAATAACCGTTTTCGATTTTCGAATATTTTATGAACGGATCTAAATCAGGATCAAGAGCTCCTTCAAATTTCAAATTTTCGAAAAATATTTTTTTAATTTTTTTGCAAAGAAAAATTAATATTTTTGTTGAAAATTCAATATTTCGAAAACGGTGGAAGATTTTTTTTTGAAATTATGTTTTCAAAATTTGTATTATTAAATATGTACTTAAAATTGTCATACCTTTTTTTTTTAAAGATAATGAAATTTTGTTAACACGTTGTGGTATTTCGATGTGTTTATTGAATTTAAACTACTTTTCTGGTAAAATAACATAAAAAGAAACAAGTTATAATTATTATTGATACAAGAAGATATGTATCTAAATTGAAATCAAGTGTTTTGGAAATTCTTTTTAGCCGATGTGATTTTTTTTAAATTTAATTTTCACAAACACAGTGATACATACAATTCAGAATAAGTCAAATTGTTTTCGGTTGATTTATTGGGGGAACGTGTTCCAGACGGCCAATCGAAAAGGCCATAAGATCCACAAAACAAACAAACATGACATATGTATAGACCTTTTTTACCCCCAAAACAGCAAAAAAAAAAAGTTTTACTTCAAAAAATTTAAGTTCAATAATTCATCAACCAGGAAAGGAGTTAATATTCTTCTAACCCGCGAAACGGGGCAGGCGATGTTCAATTTGAACATTGCTTAAATTGTCCTCTTTTAGCTTAAACAAAGTGCTTTAACCTAAAACAAGGCAAAGTCTTCATTTTATTTATTTTTGTTTGTGAATTTTGGTTCGGGATTTCGAGTCTTTCAGAATTATGGTTTTCTGAATTTCGGCATTAGTGCATTTTTTTCAGGATTTTGGATATTTGGGATGTTGTGTTTAGGGATTTTGACAAAACATAATTTTATTCAAACCATTCTTATCTTAACTTTGTTTTTGAGTTTTCCGGGATGGTTGTGAAATATAAGTTTATAATTACAAAAAGGTAGATTTCCAAAAAAGGCACACAGATTTTTAACTGCCATTAGATTAAAAAGCTCCTAACAGTAGTTTCCAAATAGACTGTCTTCTAAAGTTGGATGGAACTATAAATCAAATTTATTTATGGAAATAAATTAAAGCTATTTGTTACATAACTTTATTATATAGTCCCAAATATTTACATATAAGAAAATTATGTATTTATTTTTTTTTGTTGAACCCCTCTGTTGACCAAACTTTCATTCCTTTTGTTCATTAGCAAGGTCTGGACCTTAAATAATAATTTCAGTACAAATACAAAGGCTTTTGATCTCAAATATAATTTGTCTGTTCGTTGCTTAAATTACGTTGTCCCAACCCCCCTATCTGGAACGACCTTTCCCATAACCCGTAAAAACTCTCGCATGAATTATTTAAATCTATCAATTCACCTAAGTCGACCTATTTTTCGAAGAAAAAACCAGCACATCAATGAACTTCTTCTTCTCATTATTCCTCTATAAATATCTTTTCACCCATTAGGCATTGAATGGGAAAATTCTGACCTTGGGAAAACCAGGTGACAGCTTAAATAACTTCAGATATCTACAAGAGACGACACAAACTTATAGCTTTTTTGTATGGCTGAGAACGGGAATGGGAACGGCCCGGGCCAGGGTTAGTATTTAAGCTGAGCCATCAGCATTTGACATCATTTTCGTCTCCAATGACCAATTGACTTAAAGACATTTTTATTTGCGGGGGGTAGGGGTTAAATAATATATTACACTCATTACTCGGTTCACTGGAAAGGCTTATAGGTAGATAGATAGTTTGTCAGCAGAAGTTATTTCGGCAACTATTGTTGCTATTGTTTTATTTAACGACATTTTTGTATCTGAAAGAAAAAGCCTTGAGTTGTGGATTGATTAACGGTTTAAATTAGGTTCTATTGGAATTTTACTAATAAAAGTTAATTTTCTTTTATTGTCTTCCAGGTTTAAGAATACGAATAGCTGACCTGATTTTTAAATTACTAGCATGTGCTCTGTATATATTACGTGTGATAACGGATTCGAATCCAACATTTGCAACATGGTAAGTCGTCCTTCGCAAAACCCAAAAAGGATATTTAAAAGTAAATATTTGTTTGTTTTCTTTGTTTAATAGCTATGGCTGTTTACCTAGTAATAAAACGGAATTCCTGGAATCGGCGCATTTGACGGAGGAGGAATTTCAAGAAAATCCAATTATCAATTGGGAGGCAATTCTGTGGGTTAATCGGCCGACGATTTTATGGGCTGCACAGTTAATATTAGCGTTAGTGTCGTTAACGGAAGCATTTTTACTCACATATCTTGGATATAAGGTGAGTATTTATGTAAGTAGCGCTCATTCATACTATTATTGGTGTTGTGTATCTTTTATGGTGTCTATTCGATTTTTTTTTTCTATTTATTTCATTTTATTCGAATTAACATTTTTTTTTAATAATTCAATGGCTTTTTTTTGTATTGTTGTTGTTATCTACAATTTTAATATTTATTTCAGGGAAACATATGGCAGCAGATACTCTCGTTTCATTTTATATTAGAACTTATAACGACAATACCTTTTGCACTTACGGTGAGTCTGGGGGTCGGAATTCTTTTGTTCTATTTATTAATTTATTTATTTTGTAATTTAAGATATTATGGCCTCCTTTAAGACACCTTTTCATACCAATTTTTCTCAATTGCTGGCTCGCAAAGCGGTCTTTGGAGAACATGTTCGTAAGTTGATATATTGTTTAATTTAATATATTTCGGATTGTTGGTGTTCAATCGTTTTTTTTTTTTATTTATATTTTTAGAACGACCTTCATCGAGCTATGCAAAAATCTCAGTCTGCCTTATCACAACAACTTACAATATTATCAGCGACGTTGCTGTGCTTAGTTTTTACAAGGTAAGTAAAATATTAATGTTAAAATATTTCAAATAAAAGTATATCTTAAATATTGTGGAAAGAAAATTATCTAAAAAAAAATTTATTAAAAGAGTAGACAGGTTAAAGCGATTTTTTTTGAATTTCCACGAAATCTGATATGACAGCAGAATCCTAGATTAATCTTAGTTTACAGTATAACTTTTGATTAATTATTTATTTATTTAAGCCGTTAAAATATTAACAAATCTTATTACTTTAAATGAGGTAAACTTTTATGTATGCAATTAATAATACATACATACATATATACATACATATGTTGTACATGTATATGATTTGTTTCTCGGAAACGACTCTAATAATTTGGATGAAATTTTAACAGTTCGCTCCTACGAGCGCGAACAAAAATACATTTATTTAAATCCAACCATTGCGACGTCCACAATTTTTTTCGGAAATTGCTTTTTTTCTTGGAGACTACTCAAACGATTTGGATTACATTTTCAGAGGTATTTGCAAGAGAGCAATTGAAAATAAAAATATATTAGTAAAATATGTCCACCACCACGCCTACTTTTATCATTTTTTGGTTTGTCCGAAACGACTCTCACGATTTGGATGAAAATTTCAAAGTTTTTATGATCACTGCCAGACCCATGTATTTCTTAGTATTTAATTTTTCAAATACGACTCTAATGATTTTAATGCATGAACGACAAAAATTAAGAATTGCTTTTAAAGTCTACCTACTGCCACAGCCACTTTAATCATTTCTTGGAAACGGCTCTAAAGACTTGAACGTACATTTAAGTGTTTGTTCTAATGGAAAAGAACAAAATTTCAAAAATGTTTTAAGTAAGATCCACTCGCTGCCACGCCCACTTTTCTAATTTCTAAAACGATTTTAAAGAATTTTTTCGAGATTTTTTATAATTTTCCTATATACATATTTTAATATATTATTTTGTTGTTTATTTTAATAAACAAAAAAAATAATAATTGTAATTTAGTAAAATCCGTCATCTACCTCAGCGCCCAATTTTGTTTTGTTATTTCTTGTTTTTTTTTTTTTGAACAAAAAATGAAATTCAGTTTGTTCTTATGATAGCGAAAAATATTATATTAAGTAATATTTATTAGTTAGTTTGGAAATGGGAGCATAAGAGATCGAATTTTGTGTATACGTACATAGATATTATTTTACATTAAAATAAGATTAAGAACTTTACCTTCACCTTTATAAGAAAAAACAGACACTGCATAAAGAAAAACAATCTAACATACAATTATTGTAAGTTATTTTACATTCTTTTGCGCGTAAAACACATTGATTGTAAATATTCAAACAAAAATAAAAATAAGGGGCCTGAATGACTACCTAGTGGAACACCTGAGTTTGAACACAATTAATCAGAAAATTGGTTACGTAAAGTAACACAATACCTTTTGTTTTCTTAATTAGACAATATCGACACTTAGAAGCTTTCGTTGAATCCAAAAGCCTTAAGTTTATTTATTAAAATTTTGTGACATAGCTTATCAAAGGTCTTGCAAAAATTAGAAAGCACACAATCTACCTGTGTTTGATCTTCGAAGGAATCGAAAATCGATACAAAAAGAGAAAA
Source organism: Philhelius pedissequus (assembly GCA_910595825.1). NCBI lineage: Eukaryota > Metazoa > Arthropoda > Insecta > Diptera > Syrphidae > Philhelius > Philhelius pedissequus. Next base: position 46,000,210 of record OU343160.1, read on the forward strand.
AATGAAACATCGATCATCGACCTCGTCTGCATGAAAAAAATAACAGATTTACAGTTAACGGGCAAGACGTTAAAGATTATGAAATAACATAGTTTTGGAATAACAAAATATTTAGTAATAGGGCGATAGTTATTAATGACGTAGATATACACTTTTCCAAGTATGTAGTAGGAAAGATTGACGATTTTAAAAATTCATTGGATAGGACAAGTAATTTACAAATTTCTTTAGTATCTACTTTTTTAGATAAAATCCATCGGGGCTAAAGAATCTTCGAGTTTCAGAATACTTTTCACAATTGATTCTTTATAAATTGAAAAATTAATTGTGTTTAGGTGGGAAAAACTAGGACATGAAAATAAGACTTAACAAATACACGTTAAAAAAATGTCAAACATATTAGATATTTCTTATGGGTCTTGACTGGTTGACATTAATTTAAAAAAAACATAAAATAGACATAGTAAATTCAAGATTCTAATAGTAGATCGTTTTTACCTAATTTACAAAACAAAATCTAAAAAACATGTGTTGGTACTTATCCCAAGATTAGGTATTACAATATAAATTTAAAAACATTATTTTTAAAAAATCGCTCTGCTTTCTAAATATTAAATTTTAAATAATGGGTTATCCATTTTGCGGTTTCAAAAGTAAACGTAATTAAAACACATAAAATATTTTATTTCATGATATTTCTTTTTTATTACAAAGTTTGAATGTTGACATTATGTGTGAAACACTACATCATTTAAATGACCACCACGCGAATTGTTGCAAGCATCGATTCTTTTGAGGTAATTTACGACCAATTTTTGACACATATTGGGCGGTATCTCAGCCGTAACTTGACGAATGTTGGTTTTCAAGTGGTCAGGAGTTATAGGTTTATCTGCATAAACAACAAAAACAAGTCCAGCGGTTTCAAATCGCATGATCTTGGTGGCCAGTTGATATCGCCACGACCGACGAGAAATTACGCGCCCAGGAAATGTCTCTTGCAATAAAGCCATATTCGCTCGAGTTGTGTGGCATGTGACACCGACATGTTGAAACCACATATTCTCCAAGTCGTATTCTTCAATAGCAGGCAAAAAAAAGTCAGTAATCATATGACCATAACGCTCTGAATTGAGGGTGACAGTCGTTCCATCGTCCTTTTCGAAGAAGTAAGGTCCAATTACACCTCCGGACCAAAGAGCGCCCCAATCAGTGACTTTATGTGGATGTAATGGCCTCTCTTCAATTACTTGAGGATTCTCAGAACCCCAAATACGACAATTTTGTTTATTTACATACCCACCGAGTTAGAAATGTGCTTCGCCGCTGAAGAAAATTTTGTTCGAAAAATTCGACATATCTACGACGTTGTGAATGGTCAGCTGGCTTCAGTTGTTGTGTGAGCTGGACCTTATATGGATGTAGGTGTAGATCCAAATGCAAAATACGCCATAATGTGCCGTAAGACAGTCCTAATTCCTGAGAACGACGAGGAATCGACAAATTCGGGTCTTCGGCAACACTTTCACTTACAGCAGCGATATTTTCAGTGGTACGAGCGAAACGACGATGCACAGGCCTTACAATATCTGAAATTAATCCAGTCTCTTCAAATGTCTTCACAATTTTGCCAATTGCTTGCGTAGTTGGACGATTATGTAAACCATAATCTCCTCTTAAAGCACGATATGTGGCTGTGGCAGAATGACCATTTTTGTAGTATGTTGTAACAATTTTTATGCGTTGTGCGATCCATTTTCGGAAATGTCAGACTTTCAACTGAAAAAAAAATGGCTTAACAACCTAGTTTGACAGATGTCGAATTCCAGCCCTATACTTTTGTTTTTTTTTTCAAAGATATAAATAAATAAAAAATATATTTTCTAAAAAAATTAATATTAAAGTCGATTGTCTTAATCGAAATCTGTAATACGGTCTTTGGGATAGTTAATCTTTCTAATACTGGTTGTATGGCATTAACTTTATTTTTGGGGCTAAACGAAGAATTTCAAATTCTCCTTTAGGGAATCATTTAAGCCAATTAGGTGAAGTGGTTAGCATATTTATAAACTTACATACATGTAGAGAGATGGAATTTCGGTACCCCCTTCTATAATCGTAGTATCAAGTTTGATCAAAATCTCAGGTTCGTTTTTTTTTTTTGCAAATGGAAAACTTACAATATATGTATGTCCATATATGTATGTATATAAGTTTGTGCACTGCAAGTAAAACTTGAAGCTCGTAGAAGCTTCGCGAAAATTGTCCTCATCGTAACATAAAAATGTCATTTTTTTAGCAACTCACTTTATATAAGAAAAACACAAATACTCGAAAAGTGGGCGTATCAGTGGTCGGATTGTCGTTTTTAATTTTTAAAAAATCCTTTGCAGCATTGTGAAAAAAAATTACACTTGTGTATACAAATCTTAATCGAAATCCGTTAAATCGTTAATGAAAGAGTCAAAAATTAAAAAAACGTTTCTATTGCAGGTACCGTTAATAAGATTATATCTAAAAAATTTTGTACAATCAAAATGTAGAGTACATAATATGTATATCTTTAAAAGTGCACTTTTTTATTTTATCAAAATCGTTAGAGCCGTTTTCGAGATAATTGAGATTAACCAATTTTGCTACACAAAATTCTATGGCACGTTAGTTTTAAGGCTAAAAAAAGATTTAAAAAAAAATCGATCCAGTTTAAGGGAAATCGCAAAATCTAGACAAAACGCTTCTACCATTAAACTTTTGTTCTAAACTCGAAATCTATATTTTGAAATTAATTTATAAGTAAAATTTTTTAAAATAATTTTTAATTTAAAAATTGTTTCCAGAACATTCTAATTATTCTTCTTATAAACAAAAAAAAAGGAAATCTTATAAAACGTTGAATAAAAAGTGGAATAAAATGTTTTTATTTGAATTCCAAAAAACAAATAGACCAAACAATTTTTTCCTAAGTTTTTATGAAGTATTAAAAAATTAAATTATTTTTTTAATGAAATCTCTAAAAAAAATCTAATCAATTTCATTGCTTCTATTTTTCCAAAAAAAAAAAAAATATATCAAAGTGTTTGTGGAATTCAGCACTTCCAGCGAGCAGGACATCGTCACTTGAATTTATTTCAAAGTACCTATTACGTGGTGGTGACATTCTCAACAGTTGGCTATGGAGATTTTGTGCCCGATATCTGGCCATCACAAATGTACATGGTCATAATGATTTGTGTAGCCTTGATTGTCCTTCCGACACAGGTAAGTTTGCCTAAAACAATAATAATTATAATAGGTACATAAAATCGAGGTACATTTGAATTTAATTATATTTAGGGTGCGGATGTGTGTGTGTAAGATAGATAAACCTTTTTCATTGTAGAGGCTATTCTATATGAAAGTACAAAGATAACATTTACACCAACTTATATATCATTTCACACAAAGCCACAATCTCATCCAAAATCATTATCCTCTGGGGAAATGAAGTTATTTTCGATGACATGGGTAAAATGTTTTTGTGGTCGGAGTGGTTAGGATTAAAAGGGCTCTAGAATGGAATTCATTATTTGTATGGATTGGGCTATGATTATTTAGAGAAACAACCGCAGCCACTTGAAATATATGTGGGCAGTTGTTTGTTTTTTTGATTTAGACTTTAGACTTAAATATATATTTATAAATGTTGAAGTGATTGAAAAATATGATGTTATTTTTAACTTGTGTATACAGTTATTTAAGCTTATCCTAAGTGTTATGATTCAATTTCCAAAGGACAGCCAAGGTGATTCAATAAGGTATCAGTAGCGTGGGAGAGGTTTTTTCAAATCGCTCATCTGTCTATCAATAGGATTTTCAACTTCCACTATAGTACGAAAATCATGTTTCTTGTATCTCTACTGAAGGATGCGAGGGGTGTTTCCCTGATTTCAGCGTGTACGAATTCGCCAAATTAAATAGACGTTAGCCTATGTAGTTCTCATATTAGTAAACTTCTTGGTGAACTTCTTTCATCAGAAACGATATCTGATACCAGGATCATCGTCCCACCAGGTTGTGGGGAGTTATGCTTTACCAACCACCTATCGTTCTTTAAACCACCTACAATCCTTGAGTATAGACTGATGGTAATGACAAACTACCAAGGAAACTAATAAGGCCAATGAACTTCAGATATTTTCGTAAAATGTGAAGAATCACTTGCAGAGAACAATTTGTGAAAGTCGTATAGATTGCTGTAAGCTTGATAAGAAATACCGACATCCAAAAGATACCGTGGGATCTACCCAATTGATCACTTAAATTGAATTCATTCTTGAAGGCTTAGTCAAACATTATTCAGGCTTAGTTATGTAGAAAGAGTGCCTTCAGACAATTCATACCCATTTGCTCACCTTCCCCAGAGATTTGAAACCAATTATCGGTTTTACGAGCTCATGGATAAGACACATTCAAAATTCTGTATAATCTGTCCAACAAAAATAGTCAATACAGGGAAGATAGGCCATTTTCCTCTCACCCTGGTTGCATTGGCTTGCATAAACCTATCTCAAGTTAAAGCTAAAAAAGGGTTTCCCTACTCATCGCTTTGTGTGTATGGATTACCATCTGCTTATTTAGAACAATGAAAATTTCAATTAAATTTAAAAAAAAATGTATTTATCTTTTCCAAGCGAGCAGTAAGCCAATAGGCGGGTTTTTTTAAGGGTATCCGCGAAAACCTTAATAATATGACTATTTATTTAGCTGAACTTTACTTCATTATTTAAAAAATTCAGTATCAATTATTCACTGTTGATAAAACTAAATTTAACTTTATAAAACCTTTTGTAATCGAAGTAATTTGCTTTGAACGATTCGATACTTTGCACCAATAACTTTTTCTGCTAAAACACCGCTATTTAGAAATATAACCAATTCAAAAGGAGAAAATCAAAGCGACAACACTTCTCCTTCTCACGTCTCAACTTACTAAATTTGTTCTCAAAAGCTTTTGAAAATAGAAAGCTTTTTGGTAAAAAAAATGAAAAAGCTCTTTTGTGTTGCTTTTAATGGGTATTGGTAACTCTGTTGGAATGTATATTTTTTCAACTTATACAGCGGAAGTAGAAACGATTAGATGAACAGTTTGCCGATTTGGACATGCAATGAGGACCGTCATGGTGGGTTGTACAATATTTTGCAGTAAATTACCACAACAATTTCTGTATGTTGGTCAGTGGGTAGAATCTTTTTCAGTGGTTGTTTTTTTTTCAATCAATTCTGTGTGGTGACAATATACACAGGCGCCACTACTGGTTTCCATGTACTGACTACATTTGTTGGACACAGTATAGAAGATACGAAAATGTGACACACAGTGATGAAGTGCAATATGCCAAACACCTTTGATTACGTATTTATACTCTGTCCCAGAAAAATAAGCAGTACACGTCTTATGGGAAAGCTTTTTCGAAATCAGAAGCGTGTCATATTTTAGCACCATACCAAATTGAAAGAACTTCTCCATAAAAAGTGTTTGCATGTCCTTGGGTTTCTGTTGAGGTGGTTTTGATTTGAAAGCTTTAAAAAAAGTTTTGAATGATGAGTGTTATGGTGTAGTGTTTTCATTTTTTGCACTTCTTTTAATGTGTGGAAAATACGTTAAAATGCAGGAACAAAATTGGAAGCTGTTTTCTTTGAAGAGGAACATTATTTGCGTAGATTTTAATTAATGTGAAGTAAAGTATTTTTGTATAAAATATGTGTTTAAAAGGTGTATTTATTTTAAAGTTTTGTGCAATTTGTATTTTTAACTCATGTATTTTTAAAGAGGTGTGTGTTTTTTTTTAAGTTTTGAACAATTAGATCCAAATGGATTCGAGGATTTCAAAAGATTTATGTTCCGAAAAAAAAGAAATTGTTAACGCGATAAAAAAATCATATAAAAATGCAAAATAAGACAGAAGCTGTACAGCAAGTAGCTGATATTTTTCCTGTAATTGAACGAACAGCTTACAGACTTCTTTACGAAAACAGTTCCAAAGGCCAAAACTCGCCACCAAAGAAAAACAAATCTGATAATGAATAATTTTGTTTTGCTTGTTTCTTATTTAAAAGGGATTAGGCCTACTGGAAATACCCTTCAAAAAAGCACATTTTATCTAACCTCATGGTGGTGTGGAAAATATAAATGTGTTTTAATTTTTATAAACAAAACGATTAAATAAAAAATCCTATAGAAAAAAAGGGCGATAACCCTACATAATATTCGTCTATATTTGGGTCCGCTTAAAATACACACTACGAAAACCCTGTGAGAGCTTTATTGAGTGACAGATTTATGCAATCCACTGTAGCGAGAATAAGAGGCAAACGTCCTATCTTGCCTACACTGCCTATTTTTCTGTATAGGTTGATCGACTTTGATGCAGTCTAAAAGATTGAGAATGTTTAAATTCAGTTATTTCACTTCAATCAATCCACCGTCACATAGTTTGACCACATTGCGGTTGATCCAAATAAATTCTTAAGTAAATGCTTGGTCCGAATATATACGAGTATATCTGAGATCCCAACATCAATTCGAAGCATATGCTAAGCTCGTTGATACCAATACCTTGATCTAAGTAAGTTAGACGACGGATTGCCTTTTCAGATCGAGACTCGAATAAACTCTTTAAAAGGTATATTCCGTCAAGAGAAGAGTGGATGAAAATACAGACAACTAATGTTAAACAAAATATGAAAGGGCAATGGCCGAATGAAAGTCTGTCAATACAACCAAACGAAAATATTGCCTAGTACAACAGCATGCTTACGATGCAAAAAATGGAAAATTGTGAAATTTTAGAATTAAATACTCTCAAAAAATTACACAATTCAACAACCCGAAAAACCGGTGCAATATTTGACTTTAATTTTTACGTCTATAAGTGAAATTGTTAATTATTGTTCACAGAAATTTCCTGAACCAAAAATCAGAGAAAGTGAATTTTTTGTACTATCTCAGGAGTTATTTCTTCTGGAAATTTACACCAAATTTGACGTAGTTTTTTCCAAGGCTTGGGTTGAAAACTCCAAGAACAGTACGTAGGTTATAGGGACTATAACCACCCTTAAAATTATCAAGCAAAATTTGATCATTAGAATAATAGAGAAGGGTTTAAAAAGAGATACCTACCGATGAACTCTGTTTTTTTTTTTCAAAATCAGTTGGTAATAAATGTTCTTGGAACATTGTTTAAAAAATGTTTCTGAAATGTATCCAGTTTTGTGCTCGAATATTGTTTGTAAAGGTGGCAATGATAGGGTCGTGTTTGATCTTATCATTTTTTAATTTATTATTTATTATTATGAATGAGGAATCACTCATTCAGGCACTAACTTTGTTAATGCTTCAGAAATAAAGAAAGTTTTTCGTTCGAAATAGGAAACAGAGAAACATTTTTAGAAATGTTTCTTTGTTGAAAAAAAAAGATACAACTTCACATATTATTTTAATTCCTCTATTTTGAATAAATTATATACAAGAGATTAAAATGAGTCTTATGAGCTACTGCACAAGAATTATACCTAAGATTTCGATGACTTATGTGATTTTCACAGATTATAGCCAAGTCGGAAGGGGAGAAGAATTTCTTGCACCTTCAAATATAGCCTAAACTCCTAGCAGCTAGAATTTTTGACAATATCGTATATGTGATAATTCTACAAAAGTTGGTCTGCGATATACATATATAAAGAACTGAAAGCTTCTAGCATTCTTCATTGCAAGATGTATGACTTCGCAGCATAGGGCACAGTGGGTAGTTTCAGCTTTAACGATTGATAACAGCATTGATTTTAAGAAGCTTGTTTTATATGTCTCATTATGGTGAATTATGAGATCAGAATTAAACGAGCTTAGCTTCACATATTAATATTGAAACGGACATGACGAGCTGAGGCAATTTAGTGAATTATAAGTTCCAAGAGATCGTAGAAAAATGGAGCCATGGGACACTCCAGGCATTTATTTTGTGGTTTTCACATCAGAAACCATCCATACTTTTTCTTTAATGGTTCAAATAGTTATTTCTAATACAATGAAGAAGAGATTCATCAATACCAAATGCACAAATTTTCGGTAAGAAATCATCAAGCCAAACTCTTTCAAATGATATTGAACTGTCAAGCGCAATACTTTTACTTTCTCCAAAACAATGTAAATATTTGTGGACTGTTCGGTGAGATTTACGATCAGAACACCATTGAACGTATTGTTATAAAACCCGTGTTGCCGGTCATTAAGGTGTTTTCGTCCGCTAGTTCAAAGTATTTCTCCATGACATTGAAAAAAATTGAAGTAAATGAAATTTAATGGCAGTTAGAGGGCTAGGGACTGGCTGGACACAATAAGTGGAGGAACACCTCAGCATTCATACTGTAGTCAAAAGTACAATACACACACATAACCATATCAATATTCATTTGGTAGTTTGTCCAGAAGGATCATGTTGAAAAAGTGGACAATATTTATCTATTATCAATGAAAAATTACAACATTAGGTACAAGAAAAATGTTTCTAACAATTCTAAAGCCCTCAATACACTTCGGTTTTCATATCCTTTCTGTTAAAAAAAAATCATCACAAACAACTACAGTGAAAGTAGGTATTCTGATGAATACAAGTTCCTATCGATAAAAATTGCAGTTTTCAGTATAGTATCGGTGAATTAAAAAAAAAAAAAATTTATTGCCATGGAGAATTGTGTAGACACTCGTAAAGGTTAAAGTTTAAAGTTTCGAATATCGTAGAAAACGAGAGAATTTATAATCCGTGAAAAATGAACTCAATATCCTTCTTTTTTTTTAAAGAAAGATACTAAGATATTTTGGAATTCATATCGACATCGGTATGCATTTTCTCCTTGTTTCACTCATTCGTATATGTTGACATTTAATACCAACCTTTTTTTTCTTTTTTGTAGTTCGAACAATTAGCATTCACATGGATGGAAAGACAAAAATTAGGCGGCAGTTATTCGTCACATCGTGCACAGAGTGAAAAGCACGTTGTCGTTTGTTCTACAACACTGCATGCGGATACAATTATGGATTTCCTAAACGAATTCTATGCACACCCATTGCTGCAGGACTATTATGTGGTGCTACTGAGTCCAATGGAATTGGATACAACGATGCGAATGATACTACAAGTACCTATTTGGGCCCAGAGAGTCATCTACATTCAGGTGAGTTATTTTTTTTTTTTAATCAAATGTAAAAATTGGAATCAAAAATATAACAAGCACGTACTTGGTCAAAATCCTTTGACGTGTGCGGTCTCTCTGTAGGGAAAGTATTGATGTACAGTGAAAGCTCTCATATATGAATGTTCGTCGATAAGGGAATGAAAAATATTTGGAATAAAGAAACATAAAGGCTTGGTTCCCAAAAATCTTTCCGTCTGTTAGCGAACTATCATCCTTTTGGAGATTTTACTGTGTCGACTGGAGCCTAACCCTGTAGAACGATTTACTACAAATTTACTCAGATATTTTTTTTATGAAATTTTTGTTTCACTTCAGTTACTCGTAGTTCGTAGAACTACAAGGACTGTGATTCACAGTTGGCCAATTCACCTTACTCCTCCTGTTATCTCTTTCCGACAAACGGATAAAATGAAAAGAGAGCTCTGCACTGTTTTTAGAAAAAAATTCCACACACCCAGATGACCCTCCCCACAAGCCCCTTATAAACATACGGTTGTGTGCACACAAATTCTTTCGGAACACATAAAATTTAGATATTTTTGTTCTTAAAGTGTCATGAAATTCAAGACCCACAATGCTGACAAGAAGCACCTAATAAATCGATGTCCGGGCGAGCAGAGTATATTGATTTGCTTCGGTCAAAAATTAAAGCCAGCTAACCATACGTAGCAGTTTCCTAGGCAATATTTTTGTGATTGGTAAGTATCACTCTACAAGCATTTCAGCTTCTATAAGGTTTCGGTAAGGTGTTATCGACGCACGGTAAAATGACTTACCGAATCCTTATCGAAACTTAAATGTTATTTGGGACTGTTTATACTCAGTGGATACGTTTAGATGCAAAATAATGGCAAATGAGAAAATGAAAATCAATATTTAAGTGTCGATTGACCATTACATCCGAAAAAGTCACTGATGTTGACCTTTGTGCATACTTCTTCGACAGTAGGAAAGTCTACCTGTCACTGTCAATAATCTGCGTTAGTTGTCTATATATTAACTGTTTATGGTTTAGCTTAAAATCGAAGATATGAATGCGGAATACGATCTTGCTTAACACTTCTGGCTTAATTGCAAGACAAACATTAGTCTGGCTGGCTAGCTAGTGTGATTTGCTCCAGTTGATGGTGTTTATTAAAATGATTCTCAACCCGTTTAATCTCATCATGTAATGGTTGATATGGCCTACCCGCATTAAATATCAAAAATTCATTGAAAATTACATTTTCAAATGCGTGTCATGTCAGAATTCCTATGGAGGATGTTAAATTTCGATCTTAATGACAAGCAACCAAAAAATGTTTTGTTTTGGAAATATAAACCATAAATATTTTAGTAACCAAAAATTGATGGCATAAGAAAAACAATTTGTTTTTTGTGTTAAATTATAGTCTTTTTTTGAATTTGGATGCGTTTTCAGAATGTGACCATCGACCACCTGTGGGCTAAATATCCCCTGATGTATTCTTATCGGTGGTTTTTCCGTTTGTTTTGTCGTAGCTTATTTAATTTTTTTTATATCATGGATATTGGTAATAACTTTTCCATGAACCCCAATATATTTTATGGGAGCAGTTTTAAATCAGTATTCTGATAGTCAGGGTGTTATTTCGCAGCCTGAGAATAAGAAGAATATTTACCACCTGATGGTCACTCAAGTGATTGTAATGAAAGTATTCTTTTGGAACGTCTTGACTCTAGAACATATCTTCAGATGAAAGGTCAACTGTTACAAAAAAAACAATGAAAGCATTTATTTTTGAATCACCGCCTGAACTCATAGATTTTTTGGAAGATATTTAATAAGTAATTTTTACTCAATTTGAACGCAAAAAAGTTCATAGAAAATATATTTGTTACTTGAAATTCTAGATCTAAGGATTGGAAGGACATTGAATCGCCAGAAATACAAAATTTTCTCGGTCTAGCCGGTCTATATCGCGAATCAGATTCCAATTGTTTTAGAAATTCGTTTATTTTGCGGAAAATTCAACAAAGGAAACAGCCGCTTAGAAAAAAATAAGCTGTCTACTAGAAATGATAGAGACAAATTTTGTCAGAGCTAAAACTCCGAGAGAAATCCTATAGCTGTAGATGAGCCAACTATTCCCTGGCGTGGAAGACTTAACTTTCTCCAATACAATCCGGATAAGTCCCACAAATACGAAGTCAAAGTCAAGCACTGTGACCCCAGTGGTTACAAATACAATAGCTGAATTTACGCTGGGAAAATTAATTCTTACAATCATACAGGGTGGAGCACGAATCGTGCTGCAAAAATAAAACGTAATAACTTTTTTTCAGTGTGATTAATCGGCTTTTTTTTATTTTATAGGCTACTATTTAGATTTATCAAAATGAATGCTCGGGATACTGAAAAAAGGATTTGGATAGTGCAGCGATACCATTCTTTGCAGTCCGTCATTTCCGTTTAAAGGGAATTTAGGCTGGAGTTTGGCGGTACTACCCCGAGTAGATGGACCATTAGGAGGCTGGTGAACATGTTTACCGAATCTGGAAGCATCGAACGAAGACCGTATCATCGGGATCCCAATGTTCGGGTTCAGGATACAATCGTGGCTGTTGCATCAGCAATACAGGCAAATCCAAGTGTTTCGGCTCGAAACTTATCGGGCCAAATTGGAGTTAGCAGACGGTCATTACGACGGATACTTCATGATTACTTAAACGTGTTTCCGTACAAAGTCCAAATTACAAGCAAGTTAAACCTTCAGGATTTGCCTGTTCGCATGGAATTTTGCCGAAAAATAATTGTAATGGCCGAAGAAGACAACACATTGATAAATTGTTTGTTCATGTCTGATGAGGCCCATTTTGACTTAAACGGCAATGTTAACAAGCAAAATTGCCGTATATGGAGTGAATTTAATCCACAAATGCTCCACAAATGGAACCCAGGAATTTGACTGAATTGAAGCGGTCCATTAAGATAATAATTGAGGCGATCCCAATTTCAACCCTTCAGGCCGCAAAAAACAATTTTCTGATCAGGTGCCGCATATGCGTGGATGAGCGTGGAGGTCATTTGCAGTCTATGATCTTTAAAAACCATTAGTTATTTAAAATAAAATTTAATTTGTAATCCAATAAAAAAAAATTAATGAAATACATCGATTAAAATAAAAGTTATATAAATTTCTTATTGTAGCAATATTCGTGCGCCACCCTGTAGAAGAAATCTAACCCCTTCAATTTCCCACAGCACCTAAATTGTCATAGATATTCTAGACAAATATTTGGACAAGGTAAAACGATTGCTACATACAATTTCTACACATCTGTTTCGCTTGCAAAATTGCTGCTCAACCGTCAAACTGATCATATTGAAACATTTCGTAAAAACAGAACTAAGTCAGGTATTACACAGCGCGTGACTGCAACGCGCAAGGCTTGTTTATTTTCTTTTGAACTTCTATTCGGTAACGCGCGTGTTATTACACGAAGCCTTTTCTAAGTTTCAGTCATAAACTAATAACTTAAAGACCAGAAACCTCTGCTTTCATTTGACATTTGCCTACAAGCTGAAACACGCACACAAGTAACATTTCTGTTCCTCTTCCAATAGACACATTGATAAAAACGCACACAAGAATCTTTTCTGTTCCTCTTCCTATAGACACATAGACAACACAACCCTAGTAATTTGTTTTTGTTTTGCTTTTCGATTTCCCATCTATTCATGGATAGAGTTTCACAGCTACAAATACAACAATGTAAACAAATGGGTTTTGGGGGGTGAAACGTACGAAGGTTTCCAATCTTTATTATGGCTTATTTGTGGTTTCAGTACTGGGCGTTTATTTGACAGCTACCTTTCATTTAATCTTCTTTGCCCAGTGCAGATATTGAACAAAAAATAACTTTTAAAAGAAAAATGCAAGCCAAAGTTATTTATATAGGTATTCCGGATGACAAAGACAAGGATTGTAGAGAATGGGGTTCATATGGTAATTTAAAATAAGCTTGGAAGTTTTTTCTTTGTTCCATTTACATTCGTCAGTAATTTGGATTGGTGTTCAGCTACAGTGAAAATTAAATGAAGCAAATCCGAAAAAGAAAAAAAGAGTAGAAAGAGAACTACAAAAACACGCAAGGAAAATCCTACACGCGCGTGTTCAGATAGATTTATTTCTGTTTCATTTTTTCTTGCTTTCTCTTTCGCACTTCATTCACTTCATAATACCGGAATAACCTTCAAATGCATGAGATTATTGGATGGAAGTCTTTGTTGTGGTTGTTTCAAAATGGAGAGAAAATTATGATGCTTTGATGTTGAAGGACTGGATATTTTGACAGGGAAAATAAGTCTCGATGCCGAGGATATAAAAAAGAGCTTGAAATAATTATGAAGTACAATCACGCTAAGCAAGGAATAGATGTGCCAGACCAAATTTCTAGCTATTTCAAGACTGCGAAAAAGCTATCCCCTGGTACCTGATTGTTTTTGAATATACAGTGCAACACGGTTATAAGAAAGTCTGAAAATCCAAGAAAATTTTTTCTTATATCGGAGTTTTTCTTATACCCAAACATCGGATATAAGAAAGAAAATTTCTTTTAAAAAAAAACTATGGACAAAGGAAAATATTTTCTACGTGCACCTAAAAAAATTTCATAAAAAGTAGGCCATACAAACTTTATATTAATAGGATGTTCATATAAAAACTTCATCTATAAAATTATTTTTTAGATAAAAAGCTTTAATGTAACAAAGTAACAAAAATATACCCTTCTTCAACAAGTAAAAAAAAATAAAATAAACCCTTATTAAGATGTCATCTTAAAGATGTCTGCCAGACAAAACGCCCCACTGTAGGTGTTTGACAAGTGTCAAACAAAGTTTGAGACATTATCCCCTTAAACATATCAAACAATCAGCTTTGATGAAATAACGTAGTTGGGTATGCACTCTCAAAACTGGATATCTCCGAAATGCCCCAGCTTTGAAAATTCGGAATGTTCATTCGTTCTTGTCTACTTTGGTATCTATTCACAGAAAAAAAATCATCTATGACAAAATGACGTATGTCTGCCCCCCATGGGATCTTGGTCTATAAATATTATAACATATACATACCTATACCCTGAAAAGTGTTTAGTTAGTGACCAAGATTTAAAACTATTGGCGCAAAATTTTAAACAGCCTGATGTTAAGGGCTAGCATGATAGTACTTAACAGTTTGCTAATACTAAAGCACTTTACTAATATTTTTCTAATTTTAAACACTTATAAACTAGCACCATACTAAATCTATTTTCTTAATAAACTACAACTAAACACGTCTAAAATAGTGACAAAAAGTAAGCGAACATAACTTTTTGACGTTTTTAAATGTCAAACTGGCAAATGGGTTAGTCTTAATAAATAAAGTAGCCATTTTGTTATTTTAACTTTAGTAAAATATTAAGAAAATAGTACGATACTAAACTGGTTTTAGCAAAATCCCCTTTTTAGCCTAGTATCATACTAAAAATGATTTAACATATTACTAAATCGACTAAAATTTTGCGCCATTGTTATTTATATTACTATAGTTCATAAATATAGTGTTCATAAATGCACATATAAATATACATATACAGTGGACGTCCAGTATAACGAATTATATAATTTTCGAGGTCATTCTCTATATCGAGCGCGTTCGTTGTATCGAGCGACCACTTGAAGAGTAATTGAAATAAAACTTGATACAGTAGTAAGCCCTTTGGGCCACACACATAAGAGAATACTTCCTAGTTGACATAAGAACAGATTTTAAATAAAAATACGAAATTATTATTGTTCGTAATATCGGATAGCAAATTGTGACCATCGTTCGCTATTTAGAGATATTAATGTATTATATTAATCTAAAAATCGTTCGTTATATATGGCAAATTCGCTATATCGGGTATTCCCTATACTGGACGTCCACTGTATATGTATTTTATTGAATTCAACTGAAACAAGAGGAGGTGGAACAAGAGCTTGGCATTGGTGAAGATATAAATTGGCGAACATTAAAGTACTATTTCCAGTTCTCAGTTGAACATTCCAGAATTTAGAGAAACAGTTTTTTGGCAACTATAATGAGAAATTCGATTATCATTGTATTACTAGGAGACGAAGGATGTGGAATTACATCTTGGTTTATGAGGGGTGTGTTTCGTAAGCCACGGAAGAGAATGCAAAAAACTGCATTCAAAAGATAGGGATATAATTAAAAGTTATTTGCTCAACTGAAGAAGAGATTACCTATTTTCCAAAATTGCATTCGGATTCACATACAGAATATTTCAAATATTATTTTCGTTGTTTCGTTTTGCACAGTATTGGAAAAGACTGAAGAACTAATGACTAGTGCACTTCAAATCCCGAGGTAGGGCAAAATTAAAAGAACGGAATTAGCAGAAATCATATTTAACTTTTATTCATAAGTATATGTACATGTATGTACATATATGTTGAATTTTACAGATAAATATATTATTGTTATATATTCTCGATCAACAGACTGTCTGACTGACAAAATACCACACACATATGTTAATAAAACAAGAATTAAAGTAATAGTAAATTACAATAATGTCGTTTTTATTTGGCAATCCGGAAGCTTTCTGGACTCTTGTGAAAGTTTTCACTCGAGAAAAAATGACAGTTCTAATTCTGAAAAGAAGAGAATTTTGTTCTGGATTTGAAATCAGAATCACACATTTATATAATTGAATGTCAAACCTGACTGTTGTAATTTTTTGTATCATAATTGTGCAACAAACATTTTTTTTTTTAATTTGAATATTTCCACGTAAACAATTATTTTCGCACATACAATATAATTAAAATTCAGAATCGTCAGAATCACACAAAAGTGTTCAGTTGGGATCCCGGATCGGAGAAGGATTCCGGATTGCCAAATAAAAACGCCATAATTCTAAGCGGTAAAACTACCAAAACAATAATTTCATTGTGAAGGAATTTGAAAAAAAAAGTAATTACTATCAATTTTGGATGAATTCTAGTAATTACTGTGATGAATTTAGCATATACTGAAAGTATAGGCCATAAGTAGAAACAAGGTGTTTTTTTTTATAATACAATTCTATATACTACTGAAATTACTCAGCCAAGTAGAAGACTTAGCATTATATTTAATTGAATATTGGACTTGTCGAATTATTGATTCAAAATAGGTTTTAACGGCCTTTAGTCCACAAAAGCTATTTTGAATCAATAATTCGACAAGTCCAATTAAATATAATGCTAAGTCTTCTACTTGGCTTTTTTTTTTTTTTTTTTTTTTTTTTTTATAACTTTGCACGTGCTCAAGGGATTATGAATACCCTTTATATGTTTTTTCATAACACAGCGCGGCATCCGGTGGAAGAAGAGAAAGAAGGATGTTCTGAGACTAGAGCTGGTTGTTGTCTCAGATTTACCTCCAGGGATGGCGGCTGAACTAATGCGGATAGAATTACCGTGTCTTATTTATTTATGCCCCTTATAATTCGCATTATTTTATTTATTACTCTGTCATACTTAATGGGTATGCTAGTTAACTCAATCACATGTTGTTAGTGTTATGCCTAAACAACATGTAATGAGCAAAGCAGCAACTTATTTTATGACAATTTTTAGAATTGGTTTTAATGGAATATAAGAAGACATAGACAACGGCAGGAATCGAACCTGCAACTACGAGGTTGACAGGCGAGCACACAACTATCGCACCACGGCCACGGCTGAGTAATTTCAGTAGTATATAGAATTGTATTATGAAAAAAAAAACACATTCTTATTAACTATGTCTGGCCAAGGACAAAATCTTTCAATTTTAATGATTAAAATTTGAATCTTGTTGGATATAGTTCACATTGCTTTTTTGTCAAAAAATGCATGTCAACTGAACTTAACAAAAATTTGGTATTGGTAAAGCGCTCACTAACCAACTGATAAGTGCATGTGAGATTGCCGGGACGAAACGCAAATTTTGTGGACTAAAAACCGTTAAAAGCTATTTTGAATCACAAGTGGAAACTCTTTTATGAATACGAAATGAAGTAAATGCTGTAAATTCAACCTTTTACTAAAAATTAAAGTAATTACCCTTCTACTAAAAATTAAAGTAACTACCTTTGCTTTTACTTCTAGAAAATACTGGCGTTTTATGTTATATTTCTATCACACATTGTCATCATTTGACATTTTTATTTCACTTTAAATTTTTTCTGTCAAATTAAAAACAGCTATGTATACCTTGGCAAAATCAGTTTGTAGTCGAAATTTAATGTTTCAGTTTGTTTAAAGAAAATTGTTTAAAAAAAAAACAGAACAGGGCAGAACAGAACAGATTCGTGAGAAATTTCAGAATAAGATAGAACAACTTAGAACAGTCAGTCATCTGACACAGACTATAAAAAAATTATTGTTGTTTACCTCCAATTCAAGTTCGTTTATTTTTACAGAAACATTCTTAAAAATAATCTGAAATGGAGTTGAATTTATTTAAAAAAAAATATTTTTCATGAAGTTGAGATGATTCCGACACGGAAAATGATTTATCAATTAAATCTTACAACGTAATGTTTTTTTTAACAACAACAATTTGTTTTGACAGTTCTCACACATCTGTTCTAACATGCTCAACCTAAAAAGTAAGTGCAGAAAATCCTGTTCTAAAGTGTTCTAATCTGTTCCGAACAGACTCATTGAACACACATTAAATCTTTTATTGGGTCAAATAAATAAATTAAAAAAAATTGAAGAACAAGATTAATTTGAAGCAATTAAATTAATTAAAAATCAATATTTAATTGAGTATCCAGCGTTGTCCAACGCAATGGGATATTATTTAATATTCTGAATGAAGCTTAAAACAATATTCGAAGGTAATCTATTTCCTCACGTGGAGACCACCAACAAATTACAAAAAATTTCCAATTAATGACTTAATTAAAAAGCTTTTATTGTTTATGCTTTTATTAAAATATAGTACGAACAATGTTCATAAATATTTTGTTTGTATTTATTTTTTAAGGGTTCGTGCCTAAAAGATGGTGACCTGGCAAGGGCAAGGATGAATGAAGCTGAAGCCTGTTTTATCCTGGCTGCTAGGAATTATGCGGATAAGACTGCTGCCGATGAACATACGATATTGCGTTCATGGGCAGTGAAAGATTTTGCACCGGTTGTGCCGCAATATGTGCAAATATTTAGGTGAGTTCATTTAAACATATCTACGTTTTGTATATTTGAATTTATAGGTTGGTATCCTTGAGATTTTTTTATATCTATCTATGTATTTGCATAATATTTGTATTTGTTTTTTTTTTTTTTTTGCTTAAAGACCAGAACATAAGCTGCATGTGAAATTTGCAGAGCATGTTGTGTGCGAGGATGAATTCAAATACGCGTTATTAGCAAACAACTGTACGTGTCCGGGCGCTAGTACGTTGGTAACGCTTCTGCTCCACACATCCAGAGGACAGTGAGTTTCTAATTATTTTTTAAAAAGTATTTGAAAAAAACAGTAGACTTTATGCAAACGGCAGGTGGTAGTTTCTGTGAGTGTGTTTTTTTTTGTAAGAAAAAATCGGCAAGGTAACGAATACAGATGTTTTCAATAATCGTTTGTTCCACACCACAGGTGGAAAACGATACAGTCTTCAAGGCAATGCGAACTTACAGTCTGTTGGCAGATATGTATGAGTGTGGGTAGATAAGGTAGATATCTTTTTAATAATTCCATCGATAATTATTGATTTTTTGGATGAAAACGAACAATTTCAAAAAGCGCTTAAAAATGCAAGTAATTATCTGAATGCGAATCCAAAGATGGATACAAATGAATTATTAGTTAGAAGTAAAGGTATGAAAAATGAGTGTATAAATAAAATGAACACATTAAATATACATTTTTAAGTCGAAACCACGTTATCCCTTATGTAGGATAAAGTGGTAAATTCGAATTTAAATTGCGGAAGATCTACATGAAGATGACAATAATTTAAAAACTTAATCTACAGATTGATTTGCATAAGAAGCATTCTCTGTTAAAGGGGTATTTTTGTTGATGAAATTGATTTAGAATAGAATAGATGTTCCCTCTACTGCTACTCGATTAATTGCAGGCTTCCCCTCTAATTATACCAATATTATTGCATTCGAAAATGTTCTAACCGGCGTTTTTTTTAGACGTGTGGTTTTCAATCTGGCAATACTTTTTTCGGAGTTGGTGTTTTTGAAAGCTGTCACTTGATTCATGCATACTTTGGTTTGCAATTTCATAATGAATAGATTTACTCCTGAACAACGTTTGCAAATCGTGCAAATTTATTACCAAAATCATGGTACGTTTCGCGCGACGCATCACGATTTTCATCAGGAAATTTTGTTCAGCTTCAGCCCACTTTTGGTTAAATGGGTACGTTAATAAGCTAAACTGTCGTATTTGGAGTGACCATAATCTACAAGCCATTGTTGAGACACCGTTACATCCTCAACAATTCACCGTTTGGTGTGCTCTATAGACAGAGGGAATTATTGGTCCATATTTCTTCAAAAATGAAGTCGGCCATAATGTTACCATCAATGGGGAACGCTATAGATCAACGATTAATGACTTTTTCTTGGCTGAATTAGAGTATGTTGATTCGGACGACCTTTGGTTCAACGAAACAATCAATTTATTGAAGGAAAGTTTTGGTGGCCTCCAAGATCGTGCGATTTAGACATAACAGCTAGACTATTTTGTATGAGGTTATGTCGCAGATAAGCCCGAGACGATTGACGCCTTGGAAGATAACATTCGGCGCGTTATTGCTGACATACGCCCCAATTACTGCACAAAGCAAAAATTTGGGATGACGATTTTAAGTTTTTATACATAATATTAAATCCTCCACCAGTTTTCGAAATACTGAATTTTCCAAAAATTTTTTTTTTAATTTGTAGGACATTCTGTACAAAGATTTTAATCGAAATCTAAGAAAATTTAAAAAAAAAACGGTAATATGGCAGGTACGGTTAACAACATTATTATGAACCAAACCGAAGATTATACGTAAAATAGTGCTTTGGATTTTTCGTATCAAAATCGTTAGAGCCGTTTTTTACATAATTAAAATTTACAATTGTAACAAATGTATGGCAGGTACCGTAAGATTTGGGACTGACAAAAAAAAAGATCTAAAAAAAATCGAGTGAATAACCTTAAACCATTAAGTACCAAGTTTTAAGGAAAATGCTTCAGACGCTTAGGATGAAGATCGACCTACAGACAGAATCAGACGGAATCAGTGTTGGCATCGTAAGTTACCCCGAGTAAGATACCCATTTAGTTACGCGTAACTAATTGAAATTAGTTACGTCTCATTTTTCACGTAACGTATGTAACTTATACAGCTAATAATTTTGAATTTTTTTTGACGGTTCGAAGGACCGTTTTCTCAAGGGCGTATGAATTAACGACCATTTTGAAAAGGTTCGCTCAATTCGCCGGATGAAGTGATAATTTTTAGCAATTTCAAAGAAAGTTTTGAAAGATTAGAAAATTGAAAATCGATGTCTTCCAAAACAAAATAGAGCTCGTTACATTAGTTCGTATAATGTTTTAAAAATGACAACTTCGGATTTTTAAGCTGATCCCAACCATTTAGCTTATAAATAACTATTTAAATGAAACAACACATTTGTGGTGGACTTAACTTTAACTAGCTATGTGCTTTTAATAGTTGCATGGCAGTGTTTTGCAATTTTTGTCTGGCAAATTTTGCACAACACCTTCAATATTGAAGTTTCAGAGAATCTTTGAGGTATCAGTCCCAGATCGTCGAGTGAAGTGGACATGGGCCTTCAATACTAACGGCTTATTTTGTGAATTTGTTCAGACACTTAGAGTTTTTGGTGAGAATTTAAAACTCAAAAGCCGAGACTTGTTGCTTCCAATTATATTCTGTTGCGAATATTTCACTGAAGAAATATCAATAACGTGAATTATTTACATTTTGTTACGTTGGTTACATTAGGTTAAGTTTGAAGTGGCTGCCAGGAAAACGACTGACGCACTTAAACCACGGATACGTCTCTACTGTGATACCACAAGAAGAGATGTATGCTCTTTAATTAAACCAATTGGAACCTCTAATGAAGCGGTGTAGGTAGTGAATTTTTATATTTTTTTTTAAATCACTGTGGTCGTCAGAGAAATATTCTCTCAGGTGTAGTCTACGTCCCTGGGAGAGGGCTGGAAATGAGCAAAGAAGATGGTAGATAGTCTCCTCTTCCTCCTCATCCATTCAACTTCTGCAGAAGTAATTTGAGAAAGCGCCAAGTCTTTTGGCGTGTTAGCAAATTAAGGCAGAATCCAGTTATGACACCTATTACTCAGCCAAGATATTTCCTGCTCAAAGAGAGCAGATCTTTTGAGCCTTTTTGGATTTATTTCTGGCCAGATGTGTCTGGTAGCCATGCATGTAAAGTTGTTTGACCATCTTGTGTTTGTTTATTTTATGGCGTTTTGTTGTAACGTGAGTCCACATCTGGCGATAGGTAAACCTATTTCTTGGCGAGTTCATCGGCTTTGCAGTTTCCAAAATATCCCTATGTCCCGACACCCAAATGAGATGAATGATAGATAGATAGATAGATAGAGATAGATAGATAGATAGATACAAAAAATGTATTCACTTTAGGATGTTTTATAAAAACAGTATTGTTTAGAGGTATTCACAAAAACTTAGTAACATGAAAATAACATTAATGTTGCCTGTCAGGTTAAAGCGATTTCCTTAATATAAATGTAAGGTAAGTGAAAGATATATTCAGAGATATTCACTTATGATTTAGGTACGGTATTTAGGAGAATTATCATATATCGTGGGTTTCTGTCGTTGAAATAGTTAGGAACATCAGCATAAAATTAATTGCAATATTCGTCATGGAACTGTGATAGTTGGGCTCGGTTGGTGTATTCTTTCTATTATAGTTCCTTGAGTTTTGAGAAAAGGTTAGTTTTCATTGTTCATTGACCAATCAGTCCTACATGACCAGAAATTCCCCTCTAGCTCCATTACATAAATTCAACCATTCTTTTGCCCAGTACACCTTGTTACGCATTATATTATTTGAGAGATCTGTTATTGGGTAGTGCTACCACCCTTAACATAATAATTGGGGGTGGCCGTGGCGCGATAGTTGTGTGCTCGCCTGTCAACCTCGTGGTGCAGGTTCGATTCCTGCCGTTGTCTATATCTTCTTATATTCCATTATAAACCAATTCTAAAAAAAAAATTGTCATAAAATAAGTTGCTGCTTTGCTCGTTACATGCTGTTTAGGCATAACACTAAAAACATGTGATTGAGTAAACTAGCATACCCATAAAATATGACAAAGAAATAATTAAAATAATGCGAATTATAAGGGACATAAATAAATAAGACACGGTAATTCTCTTCGCATTAGTTCAGCCGCCATCCATGGAGATAAATCTGAGACATCAACCAGTTCTAGTCTCAGAGCATCGCGCCACACATCTTTCCTATCCTTCTTTCTCTTCTTCCACAGGATGCCCGCGCTTTGTTAAGAAAAAATATATAAAGGGTATTCATAATCCCTTGAGCGCGTGCAAAGTTATAAAAAAAAAATAATAATAATTAAAATGTTACTTCAAGGTCGTCAGGTAAGCTTTTGAGATGCCTGTTTCGATGATAAGAACATACTTGGGTGTATTATTAGGTACCAAGAAACATCTCTTGATAAAAAACCGCTGTAGCCTTTCAACTTGGTCGTGTTCTTTATATCCCCATACTAGTTCATTACTGACTTTGTTACAGCTTCATAAATTTTGTATTTCCCTGAATGAGGAATATTATTATTTCTGATAAAATTAGACCATGTTGAGTTTATAGAATTTACGGAGGTGTACAGTATTTGTGCTAGGTGGTCTGACCAAGACATATTATATGTAAGAGTTACTCCAAGATATTTAGATTTGTTTGTGATTTTGATTTCCTTGTCATTAAAAAATCATTTTGCTTTAGCTGCTCTACGTCCTCCGTTTCGAAATATGACAATCTCCGACTTATCCAGATTAAATTTAAGATCCCATCTGTTGTAGTAGTCTATAAAACTGTCATTCATGTTCTGCAGTTTGTTAGTATTATCAGATATAACAATATCATCTGAATACAAAAAAAAACATTAATTGTTAAATCTTCAATGGATAGTCTTCCAGGGAGTACAGAGTGCAAATCATTAAGGAAAAGGATGAAAAGTAATGCGCTTAAAACGCATCCTTGTTTAACGCCTTTGTTGATGGGAAAAAATTCGCTCATATTTTTTCCCATTACAGATCGTTGCCTCGGACTTTCGTTAAGAGCTTTAATGATACCAATCATTTTTGTTGAGATACCAAGTAGAGCTCTCCTGTTGATATTATCAAATCTATGAAAAATGAGAATAGTTACTTTTTTTGACTTAGCTGATGTTGTATTAGGCACGTCAGGTTAAATATCTGGTCTGCAGTAAAGTAATCATTTCTCTATCGAGCTCGAAAAGAATTTTAGTTTCATCAGTCCATTTTTGCAGTCTTTTCAGTAAAACAGTTCTGAAGATTTTATATATTGTGTCTAAAAAGGATATTCTGCGGTAGTTCGTCACATCATTTGATTAACTTTTTTTCAATATGGGAAGTATAATTGATTTTTTTAAACAAGTGTGGCATTGTTCCTGTTCTCATAATATCACTGAATAGCTTGTGAATTTCTGTTACTAAACTTGGGTTGGCGTTTTTTGTAAAACTCGAAAGGTATCCCGTCTAATCCCGGAGTTTTGTTATCTCTTCCTGACCGGATCACAGAAGCAATTTCATCTATTTCAATATCACTGTCGATAATCGTGTTTGAGATATCAGTGGGCTCAGGAAGTCGTGTGTATGTTGAGCAAGAATTACCTCTGAGCAAACTTTTAATTTTAAAATACAACATAAATTCATTTGCAGATATGTCATTTTTAGGGGAGTCCGCTTGCCCTCGTATTATTTTGGCCAACGTTCCAATTGAGGAGAATGTTTAAATGTTCTGCCATCTCCCTGAGAGATGAACGGCAGTTGCGGGCAGTTATAGAGTTTGTGCAAATAGCGCCAAGTGTCTTGAGGTTAGTTACGTAAGTAACATTAGTTACGCGTAACTTATTAAATTGTGTGAAACTCGAGTATCTTACCATCACTGGACGGAATTTCTGGATCCACTTTTTTGTGTTTTACATCATCGTAAAGTCGAATGTGATCAAAATCTCGCATTCATTTTTTTTTTCAAATGCAAAACTTACCTACATGTATCATAAGTAAAAATGGTTTCCAATCTCTTGCTGAAGGTTCTCGTCTTTGGTTTCGAGAAACCATTTTGCAAAGCCTAGATAGGTGCTCATCGTACTTTCGCCTATATTGCGAATAAAGTTTGATCTACTGTAGATGTCGGCACTCTCGTCCTTCGAGATGATAGTACTATTATAGGTTTTATATACAATGCCAGTAGGCAAGTTAGGTTTTCCTATAGGCATCGAGAATATGACTTTGCAATATATAAACTACCTCAATGTATTATAATATTACCCAAGATGGCGTCATACTAATTCCCTCTTATATAATTCGTTGATACTTCTAGCCAAGGTAGATATGCACATGAATACTTAAAACTAAGTCCATTTATGTTGAGGGATTTAAATTAATTAATACTTGAATTAATCCCAGTTGAATATCCTTTTCACTGAAGACAGTTTTAACTCTTCATTGTCAGCAGCAGTGAATGCGCTTGACTATTAAGTTGGGCTCTTTGGTGAATGTATTCATTACAGTCATATATGTACATAAAATGTTACATTTGCATTCAACACTTAATCTCACACAAGACTTACTTTTGTGTGACGGTGATGGTAAGGGGCAGCATTACTGATGCAATAAAGGGATATTTTAATCCCAAAAGTATGTATAAATAGCGCAGCGTTGGCGTTGAAACATTCAACATACACAGACACACCCGTCTAATGTTCTCTTTCAATTTCAACATACTCGTATAGTAGTAGGTAGGTAAAACTGAAATGTCAAAGTCCAGGTCCTAAGCTAATATTGAAATTGAATATTTCGTCCGTTATGCAAACATTTAGCAGCTAATTAACTGACCATTATGTGGTTAAATCATTAGGTCAGTAGTCTACGTAGGTACACACACAGAGCTACCGCTTAACTGTATTCACTTTGTATAATCAACCACATTTATTGCGTCATCATTGGTTCTCCACATCCGGCTTGTGTGATAGTGTGTGTCACTTGGTAAAGGATTTCCCGCCCCATGCACATTTCCGTCCTGTCTGTAGTATGTGCTTGTGCTGGCACGCAAGCAAGCAGACTTAAATTACCAACCAACACCTCCACATCAGAGCCACACCATTTTCAAGAAGAAGAAATTAATTTCATTATTTTCGTTTTATTTCTGTTTGGTTTTTATTCCGTTTTTATATTACAGGGAAGGACAACAGTCCCCAGAGGAATGGCATCGTTTATATGGCAAGTGTTCCGGAAATGAAATTTATCACATCGTTCTTGGTGATAGCCGCTTTTTCGGTGAATACGAAGGGAAGAGCTTTACGTATGCCAGTTTTCATTCGCATCGAAAGTAAGTAGAAAACTAAATTCGTTACTTAAAAAAAAAACATATTTTTTTACTTCCTGGCAAATTTAAATCTACATCAACTTAGAGAAACATTAAATCTGACAGTCAATTTGTGTCGGAAATGTTTATTGGCAGAGCTTAGTCATAACGTACTGTAAATGATAAGTTTTTTTTTTTGATTTAATGACAAAAACTTTTATGGAAATTGGTGGCTTCCGGTTAATTGACTGAATGAAAAGTAATTTCATATATAATGTATGGATTATGTAGTCTTACTGAAGGTGACACCTTCGCACATATTATACAAAAGCCAAACAAATATTCCCCACGTTGGGCGCCAATTGCTTCAAATTGAATTTAGAATGCGTTTATATTTTATTCGCAAATTAAAATAATTTCATAAGTCAATACCTTTTAAGGATTAAATTAGGCTGAAAAGAATTGAGCATTGTACTTAATTCGAGCTGGTATACCTTAATCTAAATTTTGACTAAGAAAATGTATGCTAAAAATGAAAAGGGTTCGGAGGATGATTATAACGATGGAGTAAAATCCTGTTAGTGCTACGAGGTCTAACTGAATGAGAGTCCGTCCATGTATTGAAGAAATGAAAAACAATCTTGTAAGCCTCTTTTAGGATCCATTAATTTCTTGTTACGAATCTTAAATTATTCTCATAACGTTTTTATTTTTTATAAGAACTTAGCTCTCTATAATTTTCAAATAATTGAATCTTATACTTAAAACAAATTTGCCTCCTTTAACAAAACTCTAGGAACTTAGAGTTTTATAAAAATCTTGTTATGAAATTTATGGCCAGAGTCAGAGTACACACTTAAGTTCGCCCTGAGTTTGAGTAAACGTCAAACGATAAGTCTCACTTTGGTTACTTTTCTTCACTCAAAGCATGAACAACGATGACAACTCTTGTTTTTTTTTTTGAAATTATATTTAAAGTCTTATTCAAACTGAAAAGACATTGAGAAAAAATATCAAATATTTAAGTAGCTCTTAAATGCCCAAAATGGCCACTTCAACTTGGCTGGTGTGAAATTGTAATCTTACCCTGAGCAAAGTTAAGGGGGCAATTGGCACTGAGGGATAAAGTGTGAAACTGGCCCTTAAACGCCTATATACCTTCAATCCCATAACAACTGACTTATCGGAGTATAAGCTATTTTAAGATTCTATAACGAACATTATAGAATTTAAGGTATACAACATTCTATTACAGGATTCGAATAGTATTTGCAGCTTTCCAGTTGCCACATAGAATCACAAAGTTACTCGTCATACGCCAAGTTAGCGGCGACCAAAAATGAACACATATTAAATAGCAAAGCATTCAACATTTGTTTTTAAAGGGCTATGAATTTTAGTAGACGATTGATCGTCGCCATAGACTAAAATGTGCGATCAAAAAACAAACAGTTTTTATAATTTTTTAAATCAAATTTATTTATATATTATGAATAATAACTTTTGAATAATAATTGAATATTTCCCACTTTCAATGGCAAACAACTGTTATAAATTGGCATTCTTCTAGTGTCGTGCTATAATAAAACAAATTCTAGTTTTACTTTTGTAGCTGAGACCCCCTTCCCTTACTACGCCCGTGATTAATAGTACACTATATATGTAACTTGTTATCTCGCTCACTTTTTTTAATAATCCCACAATATAATGAATATTCCTATAAGAAGACTAAACATAAACTTGGTAAATGAGAGTGAGTAAAAGTAGTGGAAACAAAACACTTATAATTGTCTTATTGTAATTATTAGAGGATTCTCTCATCTCAACAGCAGCCATATTTAAGTACGCAGAAAATATTCTCTGAGTATTTTGAGAGTTACCACACATACAAAATGTGGATATGTTAAAATTAATTCTAAAAATTATTTATTTTAAAAAGCCTTTTTCTTTTAAACAATTTATATGCATTATAAATTTCACAAACATAAATGGCAAAACAATTGTATTAACTGTAAAAGATTTTTTCTGATCTCGACACAAAATATTTAACAATCGAAATGAGTATTACTTTAACTTTTCGATGTTTCTCTATTGAAACCTTTTGTGAGATGAAAATATTACTTGGGTATTTCTGTTTTGTGACATAAGAATATCTACCAACAATTACATTTTGTCATTTGTGTAAATGCAGCATGAAGGCTTTTAGTGTGTCATATGAATTGCTATTCAGATTTAATTTGACTCACAAGTTATTTTTTATGCATTTAAGATGATCCACTATAATTTCAAAAATTAATTGATTCCTAAAAGTATCCAAGGTAACCCTATCCTTGATAAAAAGTATAAATTAAATAATTTAAATATCCATTATTTTGAAGGTGCTTTATTTTTTTCGAAGTAAAATCTAAGAATTAGTAGAAACTATTTCAAGCACATTAATTTTTAGCTCCCATATACAAACAAACAATAAAATAAAATAATGTATCGCCATTCTAAGCTAATGAATAGTTGACTTACGAAATAAATACTATCACAACTTCATATTAAGCCCATCAGTTTTTAGCCATGATATATACATGCAAAAACTTTAAAAGAGCTTGTTTCTTTCAAAAAAAAAAAACATTGATTAGAAAGATATAATTTTGTTAAGGTTTGTTCTCTTTTCTCTTCTCATTTTCTCTATTCTCTTTTAGCAATTCCCATTGCAAGAAACGCTTTCTCACAACAAGATTTAGCAGAGCCTTATTAGAGTCATATATCAGGCCTTTTTCACTATTCTATATCTGTCATCCCATAAGAAGAATACAACTCTGTTAGGGAGTATAGAGAGGCTTTCATAACTATGCCATAACGCTCTGCAGTATTGTAATAATCTAGAAGAATTCTTCAAGATTATTTTGGCTCCCTTAAATTAGTCTCATTAAGTTATTGCAGAACGTTATGAGAGGAAAAATGTTACTTGGGTAGCTTGGTATCGTCGGCGTAAAGCGAGATATCGAAATATTTTATAGCCATTTCTATATCGTTAATGGTAAGAGTAAAACGAAGGTAAATAGAGAATGACTCTAGATGACCAAATCAGATCTGATGCAAACGTTGTAGTAACGGTTTTCAAGTTAAGAGAAGAAGATTAATAAGATAACTTCTAAGCCTAGAGCAGACAGCTTGAAGAACATAAGTCTGTAGGCAATTTTTTCTAGTTCGTTTCCTTTCTCTAGAGCTGAGAAAGCAAAATACACGATTTCTAGGTTAGGTTATAGGAGTAGTAAACTTGCCTTTCTGAAAGGTTTGTTGTTTCTAGCAAAAATGCGAGACCAACAACAATAGCTCATAATATAGTGGAAAATGCTTTCAAATATTTTAGGCGTAGAGGAAAGCTTGGTAATGGAAGGAAAGAACGAAGTCTTTTTTTGGAAATTGTGACTAAGAAAGTGGTTTTTCCATTAGGGATTTCGACTCAAGAAAGATACTGTGAACACTTTTTTTTTTAAATATGACAGGAAGACTATCAATCTCAGAAGAAAATTCATTATTAGGCTTGCCAACGGCTTGGGGAAAAAATCGAAGTAAGGAAAATTCCAAATATGCAAAAACTGGAACATAATATCATCGATAAATTATTTATAAAAATATTGGGAACAAATTAGAAACTGAAAGCCAGGGAAGTAGGATAGCCATCGGATAATTGACAGATTGATAAGAGGATTTAGGTTCATTTAATATTAGCTTGCATTCTGTTCTTAGAAAACCCAGTACCACCGAAATCTCTATATCATGGATATACAACTTTTTAGCATTATTGCAAAACAAACGAACATCAATTGATTATGTCGTATTGTAGCTACTTTTTCATCTACGTTTCACGAATTGAGGATGAATTTTCGAAATTAGATATTCTTTGGATTTGAGAGGTTTGAGATGGTTAAGCTTTTATATCACGTATAGAAGTTAGAGGCACTGCTTGCAGAATGTTTAAAATACCAATTACCCAATCCAAATTAATAATATTCACCATTTCGCAAATCCTTCAGGATACATTATAAAGTAAGCCCACCTCATAAAATATACAAAATCAAAAACTCAATACAATAAACAGTTGATTTTTTGACCTTTTCCAACCACCGTTGTAAAAATAATACATGACCTTAATTAAAAATAAGAAAAGAGGCTGAAAGGATTAAGTCCATATACTTATTAAAAATAATGATAACAAAATGAGAGATAAGGATTTATTAGTCAAAAAACCTATCGGCTTTTTTGTTTGAAAGGTTTTTCAAAAGCAAATATCTGTTACATTATTTTTATTTACAGATACGGAGTTGCCTTAGTTGGTGTTCGACCAGCGGAATTACCTGAATTCTACGAAGATACTATATTGCTGAATCCCGGTCCTCGGCATATAATGAAAAAGGACGATACATGTTATTATATGAGCATAACAAAAGAAGAGAATTCTGCTTTTGTTGTCAATCAGAACCAAACCCAAAATGCCGAAGTTACGACGAAAGATGGTTTGTAAATTATTTTCTTTTTTCTTATAAAAATTATTTTCGTTAAAAACAAAATGTGTTATATAAATTATTATTAGTTGTTGAATTTAGGAAAATGTTCAGGAGTTAAAAATCTCTTTCCAGCTGATTGTGTTTTTATTTTTAAACATTCTATGTTTGAACACATATTTTCAAGTGATCAGCACCTTCAGATATAAAACCCACCACCACTAAATTTTGTTGAAATGTTTTTTTTTTTTTTTATTTTTTTTAAGGGAATAATGATAGTACATTATACATATTGAAAGTCCTTGTGTTTTGTTGGCTTAAAGCTTTTAATATTTTTGTTATGAAAGTCACTTTTTGTTCCTGTTCACACTGTGTATAATAATGCCTTCTGATCGTTTGAACAATGAATAGAGGAGATATTCACATTTTTAAGTTTTTTTTATCCTTATTTTATATGAACCAATAAACCAATTGTACTTTTTAAATATTTTGGAATTTAATTTATTACATTCAAAGAGAAAGAGAACTCTTTAAATAATTTTAAAAAAAGTAAATTAGCAACAGTTGTGGATTTTAGTTTTTTTTTATTATAATTATTACATATACCATATACAATGAAAAAATCGCTTTATATTTATTTGGCGTTATTATAGTTTTATAGTTTACCTTTTTTGAGTTTCGACTTAATTGTAAAATATCAAAAAATACAAAAAATGGTTGCTAAGTGATACATTTCATTTTAGATCCGGTAGATTTTTTTTAGAAATGAATTCAGCGATTTTCAACACTGAAAGAAAATTTGCGATCTTATCAATCTTTTATTCATTTATAATGGACATAGTGTATCACTCACCACTGGTGGTGAAGAAACGCAAGGGAAATTATTAATTGTTTTTTCTTTGTTAAATTATAATCCACATTCACTATGTACAACAATATAGAGAAGAGATCGTACACGACCTCTGCTGCCAAAACAGGAATCGTAGGAAGATGCAGGACTTACGCTATAAAATTGGACTTTTTAAAGGACAATGGAAGTAAGCGGTAGAAACTTACGCCAATTGAAGTAAATTTACACTAATCTTAAGAGAGACATTTCGAGTTATTTTTAAATTATCTACTATTTTTGCAAACAGAATAATGTTACCAAACTTCTTTTATGTAGTTCTATTTCACTCAGCCATTGCGGGAAACGAGAAGGCCGACGAATTATCCAGGCAAAGAGCAGCTCTTCAGAGTTCACTTTATGAAAGAGTTCATATTCCCTTTGGAGTTATGAAGTGTAGTAAATACTAATTTATTATTAACAAATTGAATCGTAGATGGAGCTGTTTAACTAACTGAAAAATTTCTAGAAATATCTGGCGACATCAGTCGAGTCATAGCCAGTGTTATTGCCACATATTCTGAACCCCTAGCGAGTAGGGGAGCATGCGGCAAAGTAAGACATTTCTCACAATACAAATATGCGAAATCATTGAAAGGAGTCTTCGTTTTCATTTTCTTTTTAAATTCAACAAAATGGGTCTAGAAGAACGTCAATAGTTTTTTAGGCCATACTCTCTTTCCAATATCTAAATTTGCGAGCAGCACATAATGGTTTTTGGAGAGAGTATATGGTGCACAGCTCCCAGATGATCACTGAGATAGATTGGTTGTCGCACCGGGGCAATCTGGAAGCAGCCTAGTTTGGCACAATAGGCGTTTTTTAGTTCGGAGCTGAGTCTGAATTGTCAACAAATTTATTTGTGTTTCTTTTTCACTCAGAGTGTTCTGAACTCAGAATGTGGGTTACTTTTTTTCTCATATAATCGCTTGAGTATTCTGAGTAAATGGCTGAGCACACAAAATGTCATGTTCGCCAAGAAGGAAAATGTGAAGAAAAAAATTATCAGATACAATTAAAATGGCTGAAGTGTTAAAAACAAAATATGAGCATACTCTATGCGCTCGAACTCTGTTCAGAACTGTACTCACTTTAAAAACAACTTTGATTGGCTGTATCTCTGAAATTCTGTTCTAAATTGAAATAGTTTCTCTCATACTTCTTTTTCGGTCGATGTGTTCTGGTTGTTGGAATAATTCGGTATGAGAAAGATTGAACTTTTTTAAGATTTCGTAAAGAAATCTTACATTATTAAATTTGGGTTTTAGTTAGATAAAATCCTATGCATTTCTGTACGAGAAAATAAATATCCTATCGTTGTCGTGCTCTGAATATTAACGATCTGTCAGAGATCATGCTCAAAAACCCTACTCCGAAATCCATTTTCATAGAAAAATCAAATGAGTTACAGAATCCAAATGGAGTACTCCTCCGCCATTTGTGAGCTTCCTACCAATCTTGTCACAAAACTAAAGGGATGCAACGGATCGGATATTCAAATTTTTATAAGACCGAAAATTAAGGCACAAAGTATTACGTCCCAAAGGTCAAAAACCATACGGAATACTACTTTTTCCGCACAAGCTCCCCTTCAACAACACTCTTTTTATCAGTTCACGTGATAAAGCCTGCAGTGCAGTTTGCTTTTAATTCGTCGTTGACAGAAAGTAAGTGTTATGACTTTTCTTGTACTTGAGGTCATGAGACGAAACTCCTTTTGTACTCGTATCTACGATAACACCACGATATTCACATATCCGCTGAACCGTTAAAATAAATTCCATCCTTCTTTGTATCTTTGTAATCTCTCTCATCTTGTATTGGATGGTTTGAAGTCTGACAATCAGAAAATAAATGCTGTTGTGGCCCTGGGCTCAAGTCTTTTTCAAATTTTCTTTAATGGTCTTTTATCTAGAATGTATAGTCCACTAAATTGTTTTGCTGACGATCACGATAGCACTCTCAGCTTTTCATACCCCTTTTTAGATTCACCTTCTCGTTTTTTTTGGAATAGCGTATGCTCATTAAATTCTGAAATTCTGATCTGCACAGCATTGTCCAATGTTGGTTGAATTTTCTGGTTCCAGAACTCTGTGATATATTGTCTGTCTGTCATTAAAGCATGCCTCTTATATGGGCAGACACTTGTAAATTATGTCTCAGGAGAAAAAAAACAATTAACAGTAAATTTTGCAGCTATTATGCACTATTGAAGGAAAACATATAGGTGCCTTTTAGACAGTATTGCCATGTTAATTAAAAAGGTTTGTTTGTATTTTATTGAAAAATCCACAACTGGAACATAAAAATTTTTAACATATAAATTTAAAATTTAAAAAAAAATGTTTTTTTTTGTTTAAATTCACAAAAGAAAAAAAAATTAAAACAAAATTATTAATATCGATTAAATTTAGTTAAAACAACAACAATTAACAACAACACCACCACCATGACCACATCACACCATATGGCACCTGTGCCGTCCGTTTGTGTACGTGTGCCCCATAGTCCCAGTTTTGATTCGGGTGCGGGTACACCAATAGAAAGGCATCATTCAGCCAGTGACTTTACAACACTATTTGTGCGTGAGTGTGCTGCTCGTTTTGTCATCTTCTCATAAAATTTTCTATATTTCTGTCTTTTTTATTTTATTAAAAAAAAACGTTTTGCACCAATTCTCAAAAACTTGCTATAGTATAATAGTTCCCATTCCCACAACTTTAATATACACCCTATATCCTTGCAGCTAAGCATGATTTTTTTTTCAAAACCTCTGATTATCACTTCTAAAACAGAATTTTAGCCTTAAGGTTAAATTTTCAGTTTTGATCTGTTTTTTTTTCATGAATCTCATTTGTTTATTTTAATTTTTTTTTTTTTGCTTGTTTGTGGGTAAATAGAAAATTTACATACGCAATGCATGACATTAAAATGTAAGCTTATCACAAAGATGAAAGGATTCGCAAAGAACAATGGCAATGGCACCCGACTGTCTTCTGCCTTCACACCAATATTTCCTTCTTTCCTTCCTTCCACCAATTCGATCCTTACTACCATCCATCCTGTCTGCCTGTGTGCCAGAGCCGACATCCCATCCCATCCCATATTATAAAGGCATGACCGAATTTATATCAACGTTTTTCGAATGAAGTCTTGTAGAATATTAATTTTGAAGTGCTTAAATGTTTTCAATATGCTTGAATATTAAATATTTAACTGTAGATTGAGAGAGATATGTGCGAAAGTTGAAAGTAGAATGAAATTGGAAAGAGACCTCTTTGGGATTCATTTGCAATTCAAATTCATTTGTGAAATTAGTACTTTCTTATTTTCAATCTTAGGGAAGTTTCGGCCATTTTCCATAATAGACTGGTCTAAGGGACTTAAAAATTTTTTTTTTCGTAATTGCTTTGATTGTAGTCGAGTCTGATGTCGAGTTGTACGATTAGTCCTCAATAAATAATCACAAAATTTAAAACACCACATCGCAAGGGATTTTTAGTTCGCAAAGGCTTAAAAATAGAATGGCTTTAGAGCTGCCGGGAATTTTGATTTTTTTGGCAGGTGGAGGGTTCTACATTAATTTAAGAATCTACCCAAACATAAATGGCAGCTGACTTAAGCTTATGTTAAGCCAAAAACTTTGTAATTGAAAATCAATAGCATGTTATAATATGTTGTGTTTTTCAAGCGATTTTCATTTTCCATTTCGAAGAAATATTTTGTAGGTATGTAATTTTTTTTTCGTAAGCTTAAATACAAAACTTACAAAACTTTACTTATATAATTGAGAATAGGTGGTGTCATTCATTTAAGCTGTTTTGTTCATTAAAGCTATAAATATTGTCAGATGTCACTTTATTTTACCTGACTCGTCTTCAATATTGGCTTTTAAGACTTACAGGTTTTGTACTAGTAAACGTGATTCCTCAAACAGTGATAATAAGAAGTCTATGGGATGAATTTGCCACACAATCACAAACACCAAATCAGGAGGGCACAGTGCCCCGAATTTGGTGTTTTAAAATTTTTCACCGTTGACGGGAGTTTAGTGAGAGGTTTCTGCGTCCACCTGCAATAAACACTGCTCGAAATGCCACTAAGCAAACATGCGACAAAAAAAATGTTGTTACAGCGTGTACATCTGTTGAAGTGATACAAGGTGATATTGGACCTAGTTTGCAATAAACCCTTACCAATTATTGCGAAAGCAGGAAGAACTCCGTATTGCGATTTTTCAACGCAGTTTTCTAGATACCCAACTTAGAACAAAAAAGTGAAATCTGGTCGCCATCTTGGTTGAGGCAAAAAATCTGATCCTTCCCAAGTAAGCAACCATTTAGGAGAGTTTTTTTTTTTAATTTTTTTGGACAATTTTCTGACAATGTTTTTTTGGCATTAATAAAACACAAAAATATATTTTCACGGTCGTTGCGGTTGTCAAATATTATTACGATATTTGATGTTTATTAACAAAATATATGCATCAGTATTATTGTAATGAAATATTAATTTTTACTTGCGATTGTACATATATGACAAGGTATATGAAAAGTTTAGGATTTGTAAAAAAATCGAAGTCGAGATTTTGATCAAACTTGACATTACAATTATAGCAAAGAATGAGAACTCTCTTTGTCTATCTGCGATTAAGCCTATGGATGGATTTTCTTCAAATTTGGAACATAATGTCTTGTCGGGAATCTGTCTACATGATTTTCTCATTTTTATTAAGACCAAAAATACCGGTATCTGCCATACATTTATTTTAAGGCAAAAAGGTATATCTTATTTTTTCTCAAAAACAGCTCCAACAATTCTTATAAAAAAATTATTTCAATATTGAAGGAAAAATGTGCATTTTAGTTATTTTTCTTTGTTTGAAAAAAAAAGTAGTTCTTTTTTCATGAAATTTTAATACCAAATACTGAAATTAGAATAATATTGAAACAAATACAAGTTAAGAGTTGGGTTTATTTGATAATCAGGTTTAGTTTTTATAATGCCAAATTCAAACGGTATTAAAAATTTGCCAACTAAACCCACCCCTCTACAACAATCAGAAGTGGTCTATATAATTAATAACGATGCTGATAAAATAGATGGATACCAGACCCACTAAACAAAAAATTAAAAATTTTATATTTTTCTCTTTTTCTCTTTTTACAAGTCTACTTTATGACCTACGTTTGACAGAAATCGGAAGCCCTCTATTCAACTAACACCAATTCTAAAGAAACCAATGGGCGGCCACGCCTCCTTAATAGAAAACCTAAAATTTTCGATTTATTCTTTTGCTGTATAATTTAGATGATCTGTCAGTCAGTGAGTCAATTACTGGTTTTGTGATTTTTAAGTAATCTTTGGAACTAGGTATTTATGTTGATAAATTAAAAATTGGTGAGGCGACTTGTGCTGGATTAGTTTAGCAAATATTCGAAATTTGAAGTTTTTGACTTCATTGGTACTGCAGATAGGGCCGGGTTCAATAACCTTCCTTGTTAAAGGCTCTAGACAATGCCAGACCATTGACTGGGCACTACAGTGGCTTTTTATGAAGAAAATCACGCGATTTGTCAAACCCTTATTTCAATATAAATATTCGAAATTTGAAGTTTTTGACTTCATTGGTACTGCAGATAGGGCCGGGTTCAATAACCTTCCTTGTTAAAGGCTCTAGACAATGCCAGACCATTGACTGGGCACTACAGTGGCTTTTTATGAAGAAAATCACGCGATTTGTCAAACCCTTATTTCAACCAAATTTGCACGAAACTTTCCAAAGAAACGATTGATTTTAATCCGAGCTCTTGCCAAGTATTTAAAGTAATCTAAAGAATTTATTTTTGTGTCTTTGTATTTTTACTTGTGGTAAAGATAATTTAGAGCAAGTTTTGCCTTTGAAAAAAAATCGAACTCGAGATCTTAATCAAACTTAAAATTACGATGATAGAGTATACCACAAGCGATATTCGTGGTATTTAAGTGCGTTTTAGGTGATTATATCAAATAGTTTTTGGATCCGTATTTTTAATTTAATTTAATTTAATTTTGATTTAATTTTGAAGCTTAATACAAGCATAAGTAAGACTATAAATTATAAATATCTTAGATCTAAATTGCAATTAAATCTTCAACTAAATAAACTTGAATTAAATAGATAAGAGGGTTTAATAATCCCAAAAATAACCATACAATTTTGTCATCAAAATTATATCGAAAACGGCTTTAACGATTTTGATAAAAAAAGGTATGTGCACTATTTTAGGCATAGTCCACATATTAGTAAAAACATCTATTTTGCGTATTTTGTTATTAACGGTACCTGCCATTCAACCAATTTTTTTTGATTTTCGACTTTCGATCAAAATATTTATATAGGAGGTCCTTCGATTTTTTATTTTTTTTATAACTTTGCACGCGCTCGAGGGAGATTATGAATACCCTTTATATGTTTTTCTTCATATAGCGCGGGCATCCGGTGGAAGAAGAGAAAGACATATAGGAAAGATGTGTGGAGCGATGTTCTGAGACTAGAGCTGGTTGTTGTCTCAGATTCATCTCCAGGGATGGCGGCTGAACTTATGCGGAGAGAATTACCGTGTCTTATAATCTACTTGTCAAATGTCAAAAAATGACAGCTTCAAAAGTGACAGCTACCGAATTAGCGGGCTATTCAAAATAACACCTCTTATTGGAAAACCCCTGGAAAACCCTTGGGTTTTCCAATAAGAGGTGTTATTTTGATATTCAAAAAAAAGAACTGCGTTGTTGAAGCGTGTATCGTTCCATTTGTCATATTTATGGGTATGCTAGTTTACTCAATCAAATATTGTTAGTTTTATGACTAAACAGCATGTAATGAGCAAAGCAGCAACTTTTTGTATGACAATTCTTAGAATTGGTTTTTAATTGAATATAAGAAGACTAGACAACGGCAGGAATCGAACCCGCAACTACGAGGTTGACAGGCGAGCAGACAACTATAGCGCCACGTCCACCCCCCCATTCTAAATTATACTACATAACCAAGTTTTGGGAAAACAATTTTTGTATTTAAAAACAATACATTATTTTTGAAAATTCAATATTTCGAAAACGGGTAGACGATTGTTTTTTAATTGTGTTCTTAAATTTGTATTGTTAAATATTTCAAGTCCTCATACCAACAATTAAACAAAAAATTAAGGAATTTTGTATACCGCTCTACTTTGCTTTTTCTAGTATACGAATGTTATGCTTACGACGTGATTGATTTAGCAAGTACTTGCGATTCAGTAGTGCATTTAATTTTTTTTTTTTTTTTTAGATGAATTCATAATATATATTTTTTTGTGGTCAACGATTCTTCAAATGGAATAAATAGGTCAACTTACAGTTAAGCAATAAAATTTTATTGGTTCACCTCACCCCTTTGAGTTCAACCATAATTTCTTTTCCAGTTTATGTCTCGTCGTAACCCACAATAATATTGTTTAGTACTTTTTTAAACATTGTTGTTCAAATCTTACTTTCGCGAAGGAGCTGTTATAGCCCAATTACGAGTATGTTGCGTGTAGGTTCGAGTATTATCGAATCCAGCTGACATGTTTCTTTTAATGCTTCAAAGATAAGTGTGAATTTATCGTTCGCAATAAAAACAAGGACATAAATCCGAGCTTCCTTTTTCCGGTTACGACCGAAGATATTACCTAAGTCGCATAATATCCTTCACACAAAACGACGACAATACGACAATTATCTGCAAATATTTTATTTTCATTTGAATGATATTCCTTTTACAGAAGTAATCGTTCTGTACTGAATTAAAATTGCATCTTTCACGCTTGCACTTTTCTTCAAAAGAAGAAGGATGTCCGATTTGTTAGTTGGAATTGTGATTTTAATTTTCACTATTTTACACTTTATTTTCACTATCTCTGCAAAAATATTACAAAATAGACATTTCAATTTAGCCATTAGGACAAAATCATTATCGAAGGGATACTCCTTTCGCTTTACCCTCCTTAGCAATTTAGCACTTCATAAAACCAATTTGCTATCCTTGAATATAATACTTTACCAGACCTTTTATTGAATTTTCAAAATCAATTGAATTTATTCCTTCGAAGGCTCTTAAGCTAAAATAATGAAGAAGGCTCTTTGAGGAAATGATGAACACCTAGACTAGATGATGCCAAGATGATGGGAAGGTATCTATACCTAATGTTGATATAAAACGATTCAACCGATCGATATGTTTAAATTTTTAAAAAGGACTCTGCTTAAAGTTTATTTTGAAGTGACAACTTTTTATGGGAGAATAAACTGATTCGTTACGTTACGCATAACGCACTATCAACTAAAATAATTTTATCTTTTTAAGGAGTAGACCTAGAAATCTGAAATTTTCAGGAATGATAGAGTATATTGCGATGAATGTTTGGTAAAAAAAACTGGATTCGTAGAATGTCAATAACCGTAAGAAAACTGTAATATTGAGAAGATTGCATATATCAGTCAATTTAATTAATAGGAAGACAATATGAAAATTATTTTGATGTATCAAACATTACTCTATGGTCTATACAATCTTGGCAATCTTATGTGGTTATCGTTTGGTAACACAAATCAATTTATTTTTGATTTAGATCTGTCAAAAAACTGATTTTGCTAATATTTGCCTTCGATTGGCCAAATAAATTGATTTATTTTTTGATTTTAAATCAATTTTGCTCTTTTACTAACACCACTATGCATTATAATTGACAGCCATCAGTTTGACAAGACAGCTGATACCCATAGCTGGTTCATAGACGCAAATATAGAACAATACTATAGAAATTAAAATCAATCTGAAAACGTATTCCAATCGTTACGAAAAAAATCAATTTATAGATCAAAATATAAATTTACCAAACGAAATCCCATTTATTTGAAAACAGGAGAAAAACATTTAAGATTGCCGGCTTAGGTCGACTCCTATCATCGATGTTCAGTGTAGAAGAACAGTTATGTTTGAAAATTCATTAAAAATAAAAGGTTTGGTTGCTGTTTTGAGCTTTTACCGTCTGTTCTATTAGTCCAATCCTTAAGGTCAAGGTCTTAAAATTGAGGTAAGACTTGGAGCTATATGCCGGTTTAAAAATAACAGAAATGTCTCCTAAAATATATATATATATATATTAGAGGGGTTAAAAGAACAAATTTTAAATGCAAAAGTTGATGAAAAAATTCAATATTTCTAAAAACAGTGTTCCACAAAGTTATTGCCCCAGTCATCGTCTACAAAAGTGCTAGCGTAAGCATATACATATATGCATCAGAAAAAGCGTAAGGAGGCTTAGCTAAAAATGTGTTAATTAAATTAAGTTGTTGTAAAGTCAAGACAGTATCTTATGTATGCATATAGTATACATACATATGTATGTATGCAAATGTTTAGATCTTTACAAATGTTGTTGGTATCTCCAATATGATGGGTAGGTTTTCAAGCATATAATGTATATACTAATGTCTACATAATAATATGTAGGACAGAAATTAAGACTTTTGGAGGCATATAATCTCCCCACCTCTCTTCTCTTATCTATGCACGTTATATCCAAATGTACGATTACAAGCTTTGCAATTAGAAAAAAAATCGTTCTCGAGATTTTAATCACACTTGACATTACAATGATGGAGAACACAAACAAAGTGTTTGCCGCAATTCCGTCTGTCTGTAGATCGGCTACAGTCTAAACCACTGAAGAGATTTTCTTCTTTAACGGTAATTGCCGTACAATTGTTTCTTCTATCTTTATTATCTCAAAAACGGCTTTAACCATTTTGCTTAAAAAAAAATCTGTGTACCATTATAGGCATATTCTACATTTTGGTATACAAATTTGTTTACAATTAACGGTACCTGCCGTAAAACCATTTACATTCTTTTTGGCTTTCAACTTTCTCATAAGCGGCTGAACGCATTTCGATAAAAAAAAATTTGTATACTACGAGTAAATAATGCTGCATTCCAAAATATTTGAAAAAAAAAAGTTTTTTGGAAAAAAAAATATTTTTTGAAGTGATAACTTCTTATGGGATAAACCAATTTGTTACGTAATGCGTTACGGCGCCAGTCTGTCTGGCTTCCTTTTCTCTAACGCAAACGGAGAATTTTTGAAATTAATCAAATTAACGGAGACCTTTTGAAGCTTTTCTCAAGTTAAACAATTTCAATTAAAAATAGTTCAACTTTGATTGGTTTAAGCTATCATTTCTGTCGGGCCTCCCGAGACGCACATGTTTTTTGTTTGTATTTTATTGAAATACATGGAATTGTCTTAAAATTGTAGTATAGAATAATTTATTCAATTTATTTCAACCAAAACTTTGAGATATGTAAATATTTTGTTAAAGTTCCTTATAGGAAAACTTGACAAAATCCCATATAAATTGTGTTTTTTTAAGAGCTTGAGAAATTTAAATAATTATACAAGACAGATGTATTGTTAGAATGAATTTTTTATTATAAGAATCTGGTAGATAATTTCATGGCATTTATTTTTTGAATATGATTTCCGCCACGGCTAGGAGTTACAATATAGTTCATTCGATCAGTGCAATTTTTGACTACGTTTTCCAATAAATTTGGCCGTACGGCGTCAATGGTGACTTGAATATTGGCTTTCAATGCCTCAAGAGGTTTGTCGGCATACACCAATGACTTCACATAGCCTCACAGAAAGTGATCGAGAGGCGCTAAGTCGCACGAACGAAGGGGGCAGTTAACAGGACCACTTCTGGAAATAAAGCTTTCACCAAATGGATTTTTTAAACAAACTTATGGTTAAGCGCACTGTATGGAAAGTTACGCCATCTTGTTGGAACCAAATTTCGTGGATGCTAATAAACTGATTTAGTTTTGGAAACAAAAAAATCTGTCAACATTGCTCGATAGCGCTCGCCATTGAACGTAACGGAAGCTCCTTCGATATTTCGAAAGAAATAAGGCCCGTTAATGCTGTCAGCATGTAAACCG
This sequence comes from Philhelius pedissequus, assembly GCA_910595825.1. Classification (NCBI taxonomy): domain Eukaryota; kingdom Metazoa; phylum Arthropoda; class Insecta; order Diptera; family Syrphidae; genus Philhelius; species Philhelius pedissequus. Next base: position 46,042,479 of record OU343160.1, read on the forward strand.
CACAAAACAGTCAATTTTAGTAGATGTAATGGTCATTCGCTAACGGAATTTCGCTTATTGAAGAAGCCATTTAACCAGAAATGTCACGTCATCACTTAACTCATTTCATCGGTTAAAATGTTCTATAAACTTAGCGAACAGATTTAATTTTTTCAAAGTAAATTTAAGAGAATTTGGAAGAGTTGTTACGATGTTAAACGATTCATGATGAATTTCCAAACTTAACTGAATACAAATGGCAACAGAGTTCGACATTCCTAAGTGTCAAACCATAGACAACAACCATCGAAACGTTTCATGCAGCTAAAAAAAACTTCCTATATAACCAGGATTAGTAATGTAAAACAAAACGTAATGTTATTTTCACAGTACTATTTATGATAACTTATATCATTACTAATATGTTGACTTGTTAACTTAACAATGTAATTTATAATTTTAGCTGGTTCAGTCGTGTTATTTTGACGTGGGTTGAATTTAATGCGAACAATAATCTTCATGCCATTTTAATATGTCAGTGTTAGTTACATAAAGGGTGTTTTTGTTTTAAAGAGACGAAGAACTTTAAACTTAAATGAAATACACAAAAATAATTGTATGAAATTGGCTTTATTTTAAAGGTATTTTATTGACATTAATGTTTGAATATGCCGCTCGTATTTCGTCAGTTTTCACAGGCGGAAAATATTCTTTAAATGTATTCATTGATCACAAGTGATGAAGAATTGACAACACATTAGGATAATCATCAACATTATGTTGACCACCATTCATATTTGAACAATTTATGAACATTGCTCCTTCGTTAATGTACAATTAATTGCTAAGCCCAAATTACCTCAAAACAAAAGAGGACTGTTAAATCGCCTGTCACTGAAAAACTTTGTTGTCAATTTAAAGTTCTCCGCTTCTAAAAAAACACCCGTTTAAATTGTTTTAATTTCGTTTTAACATGAAAGTTATTTTGTATAGGTAGGACAACATTCAAAATATTTGGTATATACAAAATAGTGAATAACATTTATATTTTTTTTCTACTTTTATTTCATTTTGTTTAAATAGAATTTGCAATTGAATGTCCTTATTTAAATTAAATGTACTCGTACTTAGTGCTCTTACGGGTCTGGTCTCGAATGAATGCATTTTTTTATGTTTAATTAAGATTTTGAATTAGCTAATTTTCGAATGTATAAGACGCATGCAACTGATAAACATTATAGCTCTCGCATAATATCACGAATCATACATATCAATCACCGCCATTCCATAAATGTATTTCACTCAGTATATTACCATAAATAGAACTGTACAATCTTTTCGACACAGATTCGCTCACAACAAAAAAAAAAACAGCGGAGAAAAGTTCTAAAACGAAACCCTGCATTGTGTCCTTGCGTTAAAAATTTGATTTAATCATTTTTTTTATTATTTAAAGTAACTATCTATTGAAATTAGAAATACAATAAACAAAAAATTCTTAAACAAAAACTAACTCAGTTCAAAATACAAAAAACTAATCCCCGTAGCTTAGATTTGAATGCAAAATTATTAGAGCAACAAAATAAAAATACATGCATTACGCACCAGTTCTTTAAAAACAAACAAAAAAAAAAACAATTTGAATAAAATTTAAATATTTTGTTTGATTTTATTATTCATTAATAGCATCAGATGGTCCAACTTCTGTGATAATACCCGACGCAAAACATAACCCCAAAGATATCACAGTTACATCGACCAATGCATCGTTAACGCCGACAACCACAACAACTGCCGTGTCTGCCTCAAATGTACCAATCTCGATTGGCGTCGGATGTGGCGGAGTTGGAGGAGGTGGAGTAGTAGGAGGAGGAGGATTAATAGGAGCAACAGTAGGCGTTGGAGGAGGCCTAGTTCCTGGTAGTGGAAGTAGTGGTTCAACATTGGCGGCGGGAAATCATTTGGACGTGCCACAGCAAAGCAATCCCCATCTTTTGAGCCCAGACGTCTTAAATCAACGACGGGGTGAGTTTTCTATTTTTATTATTGTTAATATTCTTAGAAAAGAATTTATATAATTATTACGTTTCAATTGAAATAAGTTGGTGGTAAAATTGTGGGTATAAAAATAAAATGCATCTTGTAAGAAAAATATCAAACTCTAGATTTTGATGAAACTTTGATATAAACGGTGATTTTTTAAGAGCTTGGTTTTTGTAAATTCAAAAAAACACAGAAACTTTTAAAAAGTGAATGAAATTTTTATTTGGATTGATAAATCAATTTCTGCCATTTACTTTTTAAAAATAATTTTACTTAAATGTTGCCCGCGGCTACGCTTCAGGTGGTCCATTCTGAAGGTGCATTTTTGGCAAACTTTTTCACACATTTGGGCCGGAATCTCACCAATGACGCGTTCAATGTTGGCTTCCAAGGCAGCAATCGTGTTTGGCTTGTCCTCATAGACAATAGACTTAACATAGCCCCACAAAAAATAGTCTAACGGGGTCAAATCACATGATCTTGGTGGCCAATTGACTGCGCCAAAACGTGAGATCAACTGCTCACCAAATTCGCCTCTCAATTGATGCATGGTTTCGCGTGCAGTGTGGCATGTGGCACCGTCCTGTTGGATGTGGAACCACATGTCGACCGAGTTAAATTCTTGCATTTTCGGCAAAAAAAAATCTGTTATCATCGAACGTTACCTTTCCCCATTGACCGTAACCCTGCAGCCTTCATCGTCCTTGAAGAAGTACGGCCCAATGATGCCGCCTGCCCATAAACAGCACCAAACAGTGCATTTTTCGGGATGCATTGGTAGCTGCTGAATTGCCTCTGGCTGCTCTTCACTCCAAATACGGCAATTCTGCTTATTCACGTATCCATTTAGCCAAAAATGAGCGGAAAAAAAACGGACGTAGCTTGCGAAACACATTTTTCACAGAGCACGAATTTTGATAATAAATTTAAATAATTTGCAAACGTTGTTCAGGCGTAAGTCTATTCATGATGAAATGGCAAACAATACTGAATCGAAATGTCGTGTGAATTTGTCATGTGTGATCTGTCAAAAATATAAACGTCAAAAACCAAGTAGCAAAAAAATCACCCGTTTACATATATGTGTCTAAGAATCACACGATTCTTATGTATGCTTAGTAATCGATATTGGAGTTGAAAAAATTGGGTCTGTAAATTCCATCTGCGTGTGCATGTTTTGGCTGAAAACGCTCCATAATATATATTAGCTAGCAGATACCCGTGCGATGCTACGGACTTTCTATCCCACAGGAATCTAATGATATCATTTAACAAAATTTCATTAAAAACTGTTCAGTCGTTTAGGCATGAAAGCGGAATAAATACACAAATTCTCCCATTTGAATCAAAAATTTTTGTATAAGTTAATCCAGTTTATCATTCAGCTGCTTACCACAATTCATTACGGATCTTGGTTACCATTCCTAGGGTTTTTGAGGCAAAGAACTTTTGGAACTTTCAGATTTTTGAATGACAATTATGGAAACAATGTGACAGCTTTACAGAGGAACAGATTTATGGAAACAAATACAAATAATATGTCTTCCTTCTACTGACAACATTTATTGAATAGAATTTAATCGAAATAAACCTTCAGAATCCATAACAACATAGTTTGTCACTTTATCACTCAACAAAGCTTATTTCCTTTCATTTAAAAGTTAAACTCTTGTCCAACACTGTAAAACATAATTTCGGTGCTTAGAATCATATAAGGTTATTACACTAGCTAATATGTAGGTATGTAGTTGTGTTAGACTAAATGAAAATCCTTAAGAACTTTCCCAAGTTTGTGGATGTTTTGTAGTCATTACCATTACCTATTTGTTATTGCCCATTACATCTTATATGGACGACCAGGATTTATAAGCTTTGTAGGTACTGACTGGTCTATACAGACATGTATCAACAATTAATCCTCAACTGACCTAAATTAGAATTTGTGGCTTAAGGATAGTAATCTCCTAATGTTATCCTTATTTCATTCTTGAAAATTAGAAAGAGCAATTTGTAAAAGTTTATCGTTTTATTTTGATGTCGAGACAAACTAAAAACACACATTATGTAGTTGTCAACAAAATATATTATAAAGCTTAAAACCTAATTTTAATAGCTTCCCGTTATAGGGCATTTAAAAGATGCGCTCAAAAAGAATTCATAATACTGTCAGGGAAATTGAAATGTAGTAAGAGGATGCACACTTTTAGTATTAAAGTTCTGATTCTGAAAATGAATATTAAAATTGGATGGAGAAAGAGATTGAGTCATATTTTGTGTAGTTAATAGTAAGGCTAAAGTTTTGGAAAAAGAAAGTGTTCATAAGAGAATAAAATATTTCCCATAATTTCTGCCCACTACATTTTTATAGGCAGAAAATTGTAGCGACTGAAGTTACATGTGTCAAATGTGAAGTTGACGTCGCTGTCTAGTTGTTGCAATAAGTTTTATAAAACAATGGAAAGTGAACAAAAAAAACTAAACTTTTTAATTAAAATCAAAAAAAGCAAACAATTGTACTCAAATCATTTCAGACTTTTTCTCTTTATCTGAGAGAATTTCACATGGACTCTTCAAAAATTTGATAAGCTATACAAATTTCTGCTCAAAAAAGTTTTGATTATGCCTAATGCTCATTTTGTAATCTCCGTTTTAACAAGTTTTTGCATTTGGAAAAAAACCTAACTGTAGATTTTGAAACTTGACATTACTATGATAGAGAATACGAAAAAGGGGCCCGCAATTCCGTCTGTCTATCTACCAGTAGGTCAAGCTTGATAATTAAGCGTCTTAGAGGTTTGGCTCGAATTTCTTTCTAAATAACGTTACCTGCCATACAAATTTTGCACCAAAAATGGTAAATCATAATTAATTTGAAAAAAAAACAACACTTTTAAAAAGGAAGTATTTCGAAAACAGTTAGACGATCTTTTAAAAATCCCTTTTAATATACATACTTATATATTGGTAAACACTTAACGTTATCATGAAGGTATATAAATAATTAAGTAAAAAAGACTAAAAATATATGCTTTTCTCTCTACTTAGTTACGTGCGATTCAGTCGTGAATTTTATTTAACAACGGGTTCTAGTTTGTTATGCAAAAAGTAGTCCTGCCAATTTCTGTGTTACCAATTTATTTTTTAAAAAATGTATAAACGATTTTGTTTTTAAATTTTAAGTTGCATTTTTACTTGCGAATATATGTACTATAAGGCAAGTTATGCATTCGTAAAAAAAAATTCGAACGATCGAACATGACATTACGATCATAGAGAAACCTTAAAAAGTAAACGACAAAAAATGTCTGTCTGTCTGTCAGTCTGTCCGATCTGCAGCCTATACGCACGGCGTAAGCGATTACCTTCAAATTTGGTATGTGTGATTTTTTTGACATTCCTCAGAGGGGAAATTGAAATTTTATTTTTAGGCCTAAAAATAATGGTACCTGCCATACAACCATTAAGGAAAATCTTAACGATCGTGATTGAAAATTTTTTGGTTAGTACGAGCTATCATTTGATCAGAACTAAATTTACGGGAAAATTGTATTAACGGTACCTTTCATATAACGGTTTTTTTAATTGTTGGCATTCTCGGTAACGGTCTACGTTAGATTTCTGCCAAATTTTATATCTGGGAAGATCTAGGCGGCCAAACTTATTCTGCATATCAAAATTTTGACAAACTTTTTTTTTTCTAATTAAAACTAATTTTTGAATTTTTTTTTTTTGAAAAATAAATATTTTGATATGTAAAATAATAAACTCTAAAAACTGCATACCAAAATTTAAAAAAAAAATTGTTTTCATCAACTTAAAAACAAAAAACAGGATATCATCAAAAAAATTCATTGATCCGTGGCATCTAATGGCGTTCTGTTTTTTTTTTTTTTTTTCTAACTGACTAAAGTGATGGTTTTGGCAGTTTTTATCAGTTTAAAAAATGAATCTTACACATCTATACACTATTCACATTCATTATATGCATAATTATGTATGTACATATTTATATACCTAGGCGCCATCTATATAGGGATGTACATACTACCATCCTAATTTACATAATTAAAATCTATTTAAATAAACACATGTAGGATGGAACCTATGTAACCATTCGGAAAATAAAAAATAAAAAATACTCCATCCCTCCCCCGGCGATATAAAATTTAGATCAACAACATTGCGCAGCATGATGATCATGTAACGTGCAGTTGTCACTGTAAGACCGTTCTCCTCAAAAAAAAAATAATAATAATAAAATGCACGACTGGGTCGCATGTACTTGCTTCTTAACAGAAACGGCTGAATGTATATTTAAAGTCGTTTTTCAATTAATTTTTTATATATAAAAGTACTAAAAATTTTTCTTAGAAAATTTGAAAAACAAAATTTCAGAATAAAACCTTACCAGTTTTCGAAATATTGAATTTTCAAAAAATTATTGTTTTTTTCAAAAATCAAAAAAAAACAATTTTTCGATAATTTTGAAATGCAGTATTATTACGAATAATTTCAAGTGCTCTTGTGTAAAAATTTTGATCGAAATCCGTTGAGCCGTTTATGAGAAAGTCGAAATTTAATAAAATGTTTGTATAGCAGGTACCGTTAATAACAAAATATTTAAAAAAAGTTTGGCCAAAATATAGACCATATCCAAAGTACACACACCAATTTTTATCAAAGCTGCTTTCGAGGTAATTAAATGGTATACAAATTTGTATGGCAAGTACCGTTATTTTTGGGGCTAAAACAACGATTTAAAAATCTATTTTTTACAATCACCTAAAACGTTTAAATACTAAATTTGAAGAAAATCGCTTCAGCCTCTTAGGCTGTAGAGAGTTGTATAGACAGACGGAATTACGGGACCCACTTTTTTTGGGGTTCTCTATCATCGTAATGTCAACTTTGATTAAAAGCTCGAGTTCGATTTTTTGTTTCCAAATACAAAACTTGCCCTATACCTATATCGCAAGTAAAATTGCCAACCACTCCATATAGTCGAAAGGGGCGATGACAGAACAGCCACTAAAACGAATGAAAACACTAAAGTAAAGGTACACAAGTAAAGATTTCTTTTCAAGTTCGGATATATCTTTTGTGCCACCCTGTTTTAAAAAACCTTAAATGAACCTGCAAATATAAAAACTCTAAACGGTTAAATGTTTTCTTAAAGGAGTTTATCACAATTTCCCTATCAATATTAAAATTCATGGAAATTTAATATAACTTCCAATTAATAACGGTGCTATATCGTTTTTCATTTGTATATCCTTTCATTACAGGTAGTCGCCGACCCTCTATTCTTCCAGTTCCCGACATGTTTACATCATCCTCATTCAGCATATCAGGCAATGACGACGGCGAGGAAGGTGACGAAAGTGAAGATGAAATTGACGATGACGTTCCCTGGAGATCTCCATCTGAAAAGATTGCGTAAGTAACCAGCATACAGGACTTGCAAAAAAATATGCATCATCATTCATTCAATTATTATACATAGTAGACGAGTTGGTCCTTGTACCTCTACATACTCGTACACATATATATAACTAGTTATTTCTTATATTTTGTCCTAAATTTTTTTGTTTTCGTTGTTATACACCCATTGATTATACTCTTTTTAAATGATTTTTCTTCATCCTTTCTCTCTCTATATATTATAATAGAGTCCCGAGTACACGTGTCTGTGCGTATGATAGTGTTTATGCCATGGAAAATTCGAATTTATTATTTGTGTAATAGAATTTATATAGGTATTCGTTTTCTCTCTACTAAAGGATAAAAAAAACGAATAATAAATTACATGCAAGGGATAGGTTTAGTCGTTTGGTGTCATAACATTTATATACATAAATATCCTTTTTCCAGGTCTTACGAGACTCTGCTGCTCTGAACTCACATCCGAAAACAATTTGTTTAATTAAATTACTTTTTATCTTGAGAACTCGTAATTCTGTTATGTTTTTTTTTTTAGATGAGTTTATTATGCTTTTTCTCATTCTCAATTTAAATTGAGATCCTGTGACGTATCAGCTTATGCATGATACTCTCAGTGGTTGTGGTGGTGGTGATGGTGATGGTTAACAATAATAATAGCAGCAACTAAACTGCGCCATGCATGGCACAGTGGCATATCCTTAAAGCATCCCAGCAAACTTTTAATTCAGAAATTAACGATAATTAATTCATAAAAGTGAAGAAACCGGCCGAAAAAGAATTCACTTTTTATGCAATTTGAATCCTTTTACCTGGGCTCTTAGACACCAATTTGAATCATTGTAATGATTCATTTATGATCTGAAAATTCGTCATTTAAATGAATGTATATAAGAGCTCCATATATTCATTTAAATGATTAATGCCTGAATCTTTTCTAAATCATAAAAATAATTCAAATAAAATTCAATTAAGTGAAGGATTTCTAAGTATATACCTTCACTTTAATTAATCGTACAGGAATCATTTTTGCGATTCAGAAAAGGTCAGGGATTAATCATTTAAAAGAATATATGGGGCCCTTATATACGTTCATTTAATTGCAGAATTTTCAGATCATAAATGAATCATTAAAATGATTCAAATCGGTGTCTAAGAGCGCAGGTAAAAGGATTCAAATTGCATCATAAGTGAATTCATTATTTCTGATTCATTTATGATTGAATATTTCATCGGTGAGCCTCTGGAACATTTTTTGATTTGGCTCTTGTTTGGCTTTTATAGCTTCCAGGACTTCTTAATTGTTACACGATGCTATAATTAAAGAAATGATTTAATGTTTCTAAGAAAACTTAACACCATTTTTTACATACCTTTATGTTTTATCATTTGCTTTTTTACATATATTTTTTTTAAGTAAGTAGGTACACATTTATTATTAAAACACAAGCTATATTTATATACCAATCTATACCGATCTTTCGAAAAACTTTTCCGAACTGACAATCGACTATGCAAGCGAAACTTTTGTCATTACAATGACCCGTCATCATTACCCCTTTGTAAAAATAAATATAAAAGGACGAACAAAAAAGGATCTCCATATGAAGGATCCAACAACAAAATCTTAGTGTTGTTTTTTTTGACGCAGAATACATATCTCTTTGTGTCTCTCTGGTAAGAATTTGTAGGATCTTTGTATATATTCATAATTCATTCAAAAAACTGAAGGTTTCCTGAATATTATTCTTCATTTTTGGTGATTAGAATCTGAACCTTCAGATAAATGTTTGCTGGGATACTACAAGTTCGAGTCTTGTGATTGTATTTGTATTTTAAATTATTCGTGCTCATTTTGAATTCAAAGCACACAATTGGACTGAATAAGGACTAAATTTAACATATCTATGTACATAAGGAGATACAGAATGGATTTTAAGTTTATTCAACCGTATATCCGTTGTGGGTCGAAAGGACTTTTTGTCGTGGGTGTAGATTCGTCTATTTTCGTGGTCATAGAGATTACAGAAATCAAAATAGAACCGATTTCAATGTTAACTGTTATCATATAAGCAAATAATGCTATAGAAGACTAGGTACTTTCGGTAATGATATATAGAAGTGAAAGTGAAATTTTAAGGTTAAGTGCTTGGGAAAATAAAAGTTAAATAAAATTAAATTCCAAGAATCTTATTAATGTGAGTACATATGTTTTCTATAATTTCCTATTTTTATGGGGGATATGGATTATCTTAAACTCATTATCTCAAAATTGACAAGTCTTAAGAAAACATTTTTTTCATCAGGAAAGTGCCCTAAAATGTAAAAATCCCTCAGAGGGATAACACATTTTCCAGAGTTCAAGAGGAGGAATTTGCTATTGCCAATTAAAATTTACTGCACGAATAAGACCGACGGCAGTTTTATAATGACACAAAACCAGATAACTGTCAGGGGCCTATAACACAGAACAACAAGTCAACTAGTCACTAATTACTTGTTCAACTATGTTTGTTCAACAAGTGCAAACCATTTCTGTAGCACAATAAAAATCATCATAATTGTCTAATTGTCAGTAGAAAAAATTTCCTTTCACTTGTTGAATCAGTTGAACAAGTAAATCTACCAATATGAGTATTAAAATTTCGAAGAAAAAAAATAAGTATTTATTGCAATTGTGACATCTTTAATACATTGACAAACTGTCTTTTTGTGAAACTATGGACATCTCCTTTAACATGGTATTGAGATTCAGTTCCAAACCAATGTAAGGCTATCAATAGTTTCTGCATTACACTTATTGCTTTAGTTTTATTAGTGGGGGAACGTAATTTGTGGGAGAGACTTTCGGTAAGATAGTCAACAGCTTCTACGGCACACGAAATTTGTGGAGTTCCATTTCAGAGTTTATTCTTTCCTTGGACACTTTTGCCAGTCATTGGCTCTCACTATTAATTTCCGATTCAGATTCAAAAAAAATGTTTTTCAAAAACTCTAGGCCACTTAATAAATTCTCATGATCCGTCCGATGTAATCGCTTAATTAACACTACTGCAAGTGTTTATTTCTAACTTGTTGACTTTGAAATAGACCGGCACCGTCGCGTCGGTTGAAATCTATTAAATATTCAACAAGTTTATTCTATTTTTTTTAACTCTTGTTGTTTCCAGTTACATACACGGTAAAATAGTGAAATTTTCCACTTGTTGAATGAAGTCAAAACAATTGTTATAGTTCTCCTGGTCTTGTTATTCCGTATTACACAGTTTTTAAAAAGTTGTTGAATTTCACTTGTTCAGCAAGCTCTTTATGTATTGTTGTGTAGGCCCTTGTTTTGTTTTTTTCTTCTTTTATTTGACAGTTCTTCAAAATTCTTTACAAAGGATTTTTTTTATCTGCAATTCGTATTCTGGGGAAATATGTTACTCCCTGGTGAGTGTTCGCTTCTGTGTAGAGCTACAAAAATTTAGTGTAGGGAAACAGAATTTGCCAGTTTTTTCGTATAAATTCGTTGGTTTAGGAATAAACGGGAACATACCATTTTATACTAATTTTCCGTCATTAAATAGAATTATGTCAATTAATGATTTAAATTGACTGAAATAATGGCTTAAAATATTAAATTATTTCAAGAGTTGACAACTTGTTAAATTTTAAAGAGTGCTTATAAATAGTCCAGTCTAGTGGCAGACGGCTTAGGCCATGCATCCAAATGCAAATATGTCAAATACTGTTATATTTTGTAAAATTTCTAAGAAAAATAAATCATATTTAAATATTAATAATAATAGTCCCATAAATAAATATATTGTGAAAAAAAATCTGAAAAAGATTTAGGACAAAATTTCTGCCACTTTTTAGTCGTCAAAAATATTTTTTTGTTTTAGTATTTTTTTGTTTTGTTAATTTAAAAGTTTTCCTTCTCAAAGTAATAGTTTTACTTTTTAAATTATTTATTTATTGAAAAAAACTTTTCGAAACACCGACACGAGATCATTTTTTTCTTCCAACCTGAAATACAGAACTTTGCTCCCGGAAATTACGCCAGAATTTTTTTTTCATACGAAATCCTGGCATTTTTTCCTAGAAAAAAAAGCCAAAGTCTTCTGATAATCTTTCCCAAATTTCTGGCATTTTTTCCAAAAAAAAAAAAAAATCTGGAGAAAAGCCAAAAAAAAAATTAATTTTTGCGGTTTTTTCGTTTTAGAAAAAAAGCCATAAACCTGTATTTTGAATGAATTGCCGTAAAAAATTAACAGCTATTAGGTATTCTTTTTGTGGCGCATGTGCATAAGTCCCCGGGACATAAGTCTCAATTTAACCACGGTGAGACATAAGTCCCAAAAATTAGGTTTTTTTTTTGTACTTGTGTGAAGTGTTTTTTGAAATTAAGTTTACGGCGTTCAAAAAGCTCATTTGCACAGAGCCTTTTCGAAAGAAATTGGGAGGGTAAACCGATTCGTTACGTAACGTGTTACGGTGCCAGTCTTGTCTGTCTTTCTTTTCTCTCACTCAAATTAATTAAAGTAACGAATAAGTTTTAAAGCTTTTTACAAGTTAAATAATTTCAAAATTAAATAGTTCAACTTAGATTAGCTTAGGTTATCACTTCTTTCGGGCGGCCCGAGACGCACATGTTTGTTTGTTTTTTTTTATTTTAGCCGTTTTAGTCTGAGTTGTGCACACACAAAAAAAGTTTTAATCTCGCAAAAATTTGTCTAACCCCAAGGTGAAATGAAAAGGCACCTATAGAGAAGAAAGTTGGCTACAATTTTTTATTTGTGTATCTGCTATGACATAAGTAGTGCTCAGCTACTTGATAGTCAAATTGTTTCCATGTTTATTATTGTTTCTATACAATTTCAATTTAAAAATAATTCCTAATTTTGTATGTTACCAATTTTTGCTCATTAATTAAACTTCTTTCAAATGACTTTCAAAATGCCTCTCTACTATTTCTTCGAAACATCTTTGCCAGAAGAAATACAAGTTGCTGCAGTTTGTATGGCGTGGTAAAAAAGTCAGTTGGTGTATTTCAACTTGCTCAGAGCCAGAAATTGCTATTATGCCAACAGGATAAGCATTTTATTATACTTTGTAGTATTGAGAACTATCAGGAATTGGTGAATAAAAAAAACTTGAAACAAATTGACGTTGCTGCAATTTTTAAAAACAAAGTGTGTTTTCTTATTTAAATTTTGAATTGCATCTTCACTGATCACAAGAAAAAATTATTAAAATTCAGTACCGCAATGGTTATAGCTATTGGAAAACCTTAGGCTTACAAAGTTACAACCGACAAGATTTGTTTTCTAAATGCGAACACAAAATGTCAGAAGCAATTTTCCTATCAAAATAAATGCTCTTGGATGATTTGTCACTTTCTCAGCAGATCACTACCCGGTTTATTTTTTAAGTCTCTTAGACTGGGATACGAACCTCCGACTTCTGGCGTGAGAATCCAGTACACTTACCATTTCTACAGATGTTAATAGATTTCTTACAGTGCACTGGAAGCCAGTCATGTAAAGTATCAAAATGTTCGGTGTACAAATTTTTCTATTCAACATTTATTGTTTACTCAATAAAGCACGTCGTAATAATTAAATAGAAAAGGAGTTGAATTTATCTTCTATCCATTCTGTTTGCATTTGATATTAGTTCAATATTCTTCAACTACACAAATTGCAAACAAAAATCTAGATACCTACTAAGTAAGTCTGGCATGCATTGCATAAGTTGTCTATTAATTTTGCATTTCTGTAACAACTTTTAAACAAGACATATATGTCACAATGTGTATGCGTGTAAGTATTTATCTTCACATCAAAGTTTAACTGCAAGAAGTTTCCGTTTCGGAATAAAGTTTGTTCGTTTAACTTTTAAAGTGTATAAAACAAAAACAACATTCTCCTCAGCTTTTAAAACAAATAAAAAATACATTATCTATCGTCGAGTGTCACCATCGCTAACACCATTAACCAACTCAAAGCATAAACTTCCCTACCATACTTAACTAGGACATTAGTAATTTTACCTTTATCAGTTTACTCGTGATGCTCCAATACATACTTACTTACATTATGCTTTACCTACCTTTGTTCGCTTGCTTAAGGTTTTACATTTCTCATTTCCGGTTGACAGCTTTGTAACTGTCGCCAACACCGGTTGTTGGTGGCTGCTGTTATTGTGTAACTTTTCTAGAAGTCATCAGGATATTGTTCGATATGATAGTGATGGTGTAAAAGGATACATTTTTATTTAATTTCTGGCGATTGTTTATTTATTTTATTTTTGTTAATTTATTTATATATGCAAATTTTCTTACATTTTTATTTTTTTTTTTTTTAATTTTATGAACAAAAAAAATAATGTCATGTACATAAACCAAAAAAGATGTCTGAGTGGTCATTTTCCACAATCACGCACCTATTCCCTAATAATGAGTTCCTCTGAGGACTCGAGTCGATTGTGTTGCAACAATCCTTTGCCCGAGAGTAGGTTTCGCATGCACAAAAGTTATAGCTGCGATAGCTATAAGAAAATTTCATCTACCACTGATTCATCGACAACAACTATTGCACCATCGTCGACAGCTACAACTCTTACGATAGCAACGACTACAACTATGACAAGTAGCTCAAAAAAAGTGCAACGTCCGGTATGGCATGCTGATTATTATCGGTAAGTTTTGGACAGGAAACAGCTGCTACGGTATATATTTTTTTTGTATATGTGAAGTTATGGATAATGCTATTCTAAGGAAGCTTTTGGCGAATGAACGCGCGTAAGGGTCATCAGTTCATTATTGTTGCTTATAAATTCATTGAAATACAGTGTGTCTATCAAAGACTTTTCAAAGGGTCTTGCTTATCACCACTTGATTGAAAGAGCTATAGTTATAATACAAGGTAAATAATGCTTAAAGCAATTAACTAGCCATGATACTGAATTAATATTGGAACCATTTTGTATAATAACATTTTAAAAAAGTAAACAGTTTGTAAAGTAAACAGAAACGTAGGTATAGTTAAATTGTTCATGTCTTCAGCAATTGATGTCTCAGTAGTATCGTTATGAAATATTAATTTTTTGGTTAAATTGTGATGGGTGTGCGTAGTTAATATCTATTGTGACTTGTTCTTTTGACAAACTTGGTGTTAAAGTTGCCAACAAATTGTTATTTACAATTAATCAGTTGATAGCTACATTTCTTATGATTGAAAGGCAGATTTCAATTGACAATTTTCGTTCACCGATCGCGTTAGCTCAAATCTTTTTGAATCGTCTAATGAGGAAAATATTGCTATACTTGTAATAAAATATTCTTTGATTTTATTGAAATAAATATAAGACTCGATTTAAATTTGTACAAATTTTCCTCATGAGAGGCAAATTTTCAATCTTGAGCTTACTTAATTGGGAGTTTACTTAAATTAAATTTACACTTCTCTTTGCAAAGAGACTTTACTTGGACTGAAATGCCATCAAAAGTACCTACCCTCTATTCACAATAGTCCTTTTTTGTTGACAGTTGTTCTCAAAAATGTATCAATTGTTGCCGAATTTGACAACCGTAATTTATATTAGTGCTCAGTTTTTTTTTTTTTTTTTTTTTTTTTTGAAAACAGCGAATTTATTGTGAAATGCCATCAGCATGGAAGTATTTTGAAAGTCTTCCAATTTTTTTTATTATAAATTGTACAGTTTCAAAGATGGTTTTGAAAATGGTGAATGGCAATGATTCGAAGGAATTGGTGAATATCCCTTTCGTTATGTTTAAGGGACAAAATGCATACAATAAATTTATTGAATTTTTTCGGCGGTCTTGGAAGTTTTTTAAGTTTTTCGGAAACATGTTATGAAATTAATCCTCACAAAGAATTTTTCTTCATAAGGGAATCTCAATCACAGTTTTGCTTCACAAAATTTGCGTCATATGATTCATAAGTGTTTGTGAAACTTAAGTCCTTATGAGATCCAATCGAATCAATATAATATTCTTCGAACATCGTAGCGTATTTTGTTTTTGTATGTCGTCTCTAACATCTAATTAAAAAAGAAAGATGGATGTAATGAAGAAGTAATGGCTATTCACGATCCGGTGCAACTGATATAATATCATTTTAAAAGTATAAAAATGCAACATTTTGGCACCACAATATAACTTACGCTGTCTAAGATCTTACCACACTTTTCCATTTTTGCTATACCCTAAGCCAATTGCAATAGAAAAATACAATTATGTAAAATTTGCCTGATCTGGTTGACAGTTTGAGCAGCTATAATTTTAAATCAGAAATGTTTGTGGATTTAATCAGAGTCAAAGAATCAGGTCAGAGTTAAACTGATTTTCACAATTTTACTCCAGAGTTGCAATATAATACAAAACTAAAATTCACGACTGGATCGCACGTACTTGCTCCTATGTTCGATCACATTATATGCAAAAGATTTGTAATAGAAACGGTTAAAAGTATTTTCACTTAATTTTTTATATATAAAAATTCTTAATTTTTTTCTATAAAAAAATTGGTATGTACATTTGAAATATTTAGTAATATAAATTTAAAAACAAAATTTCAGAAAAAATCGTCCACCCGATTTCGAAATATTGAATTTTCACAAAAAAAAATATTTTTTTTTTCAAAAATACTATTTTTCGAAAATTTTGAAATGCAGTAGAATTTGAAAGAAATCCTGTATAAAAATTTTAATACAAATCCGTTGAGCCGTTTATGAGAAAGTCGAAAATTAATAAAATGGTTGTATGGCAGGTACCGTTAATAACAAAATCTTGGTAAATTTTTTTCGGCCAAAATGTAGACAATACCCAAGTTAGTACAAACACGAATTCTTATCAAAATCGTTATAGTCCTTTTCGAGATAATTAAGATGGTAGTAAAATTTGTATGGCAAGTTGCCGGACCCACTTTTTTGGTGGTCTCTATCATCGTAATGTCAACTTTGACTAAAATCTCGAGGTCGATTTTTTTTCCAAATGCAAAACTGGCCCTATAGTACATATATCGTAAGTAAAATGCCTTAACGATTTCCAAAAAAAAAAAAAATTAAACTTTACACCTTTTTGTTGTATCCTATCGTGAATACCCCCTCAGGCAGACGGCAGAATAGCCATGTCCTTATTTTTAAAGAATAAATAATGTATATAATTTATATTTTTTAAATAAAGAAATTATCTATCTATCTATCTATCTACCCCTATTTTTTTTTTCTTTGTTTCATTATTCTCTCTTATTTTTTACTTGGTGTTATGGACCGGTGTTCACAATGACCTCACTCAACGGATTTAATAAAACGTCTATAAGCCCTAACTCTCTCCATCTTTGTAGTTAGAGGGAGATGAGGAAGGAACTTGTTTGACATTTAGTATTCTGGTACGTACTGGTGTGTTCACACTACATTGTGTATATGTATAAGACTGATTACTGACTTGTAATAATTTTTTTTTATAATATTTTTTTTTTTATAATCATGGACTCATTTAAGGGTGAGATAGCTTGTGGGTCTACTCACAACTTGTTAGACTGTCAAAAATTCCCAACCATTGTGATTCAATTTGTTGATTCAGATATTCTGTTTCGATTGTGACTTTTTACTATATAGTGCAGAGTGAATTCTTTATACACACTTGTAGTGTTGAACCATCACTACGCATCTATGGAATCTCTGTGAATGAACATCAACCCTATTGGTTCATTCACAATTAAGATATATTATTACTCGTAAATCAAAAGTATTTAGTATTCATCGTTGCGTAACATCTACGAGCTTGGCTTTTGTAGACACACTGTATTTGAAGGTTCATTTAATTTTGTGTTCTCAGTTCCATTAAGTATTTAAAATTTAAAGAAATTACTAATATTTAACACCGCTTATTCAAGGCTTCAAATTTAATTGCTTAGCTGTGTTAACTTTAAAAAAAACTTCTATTGTGAACTAAAAAAAATAATTCGATACTCGTTACCATTTTCATTAACTGCATTATAAAAATTCTTTACTGAACCATGCTAGTTTTTTTTAATAAGAAAAATTCTGTTAACATAGTATTTACATAAAAAGACGAATTTCAAAGCTTCAAATTAAATATATACACGCGAACATCAAGAACAACTGGATCATTTTTTATTGTGAACAACCCGTTGGAAATTTTGCAAAAAGTGCATGCGTATGCAACGTTTTTTTACAAACAAAAGACACACACTTGGATCGACAATTTTACTTAAAAATTTGGAAGAATTTTCAAAAGGTTTTGTTTATTAATTTTTTTTTTAGAAAACTAATTTAATTTCTGCTTTAATTTTAGTGACTAGTACATATTTTGTATGTCAAAACTAATAACAAAATGCTTACCATTAAAAGTATGAAGAAAAATTCTGTTACTTATTTAAATAGTTAGTTAAGTTTTGTTTGTTTAAAAGTTTGTGCACATTGTTGAAGTTTTTTTTATGCGTTCATTTAAGTTACTTGTTTGTTATTTTCTTTTTATTTTGTTTTCTTTGTTTTATTTTTTTTTTGCCCTGGTTCCTTTAGAAATTTTAAAATAATGTTTTCTTCTCATGAAAATTTTACCAAAATTAACTTGGGGTTTTATTGGTTGAAATTTCTGTTCTTTTTGTATTCTCTTTGAAATTGTTCACAGGATCATTAAAGGATTTCCACCAGTTTCACCATTCATCGGAGTCAGTCCGACATTGTGTTATTTACTAAAGGAAAAGAAACCACTTTGTTGTTTGCAGTTAGCTCAGGTAAATATAAAATCTAATTTGAAAAAAAATGTTATTATTTAAACAATTCTTAACCACACGATTAAAGATGAAGTAGTTCAAGGAAATTAAATGATATACTTGTCTTAATAAATAAGTTTTCAAAATAGTCCTTTACAACAAGAACCACATAGTTAAGAATTATCCTTTTATAAAGTTTGTGAACCATGGAAAGTGGTTTTAGGGTATTCTATTGAATGTCACGTGAAACTCAGATTAATTCACACATTGAAATAATTTGAAGGTTTTGTGTGGGTCAAAGAAAGGAGATATGTAATATAAAGCAATGGAGACTCTTTATACAGTGAGTGGTAATGACTCATTAATTATATAAGCCATAAGTCAACTTGTGTTGTCTTTCCAATCTTCAAAAGAATTAAAACACATTTTTCCAATTAGTTAATTGAATGTTTAATTCGTGTTGTGGTTTGATGTTCATGTGTAATATTTAAAAGGTAGTAGGAAAATCCCTACCAAAACAAACAAAGTTTCGAAAACAAGACAAAAACAGGATATCAGCTTGCAGAAAAGAAAGGGGAGGTTTGGACAACCAATTCAAAAGCAATCCTTCTATAATGAGAACGATATAACGATCTTAGATACATAAGTCCAAATTTAATGATATACCTGACAACTAATGACTATAGCTGTTTTTTTTTTTAATCAAAAACT
Organism: Philhelius pedissequus; assembly: GCA_910595825.1. Classification (NCBI taxonomy): domain Eukaryota; kingdom Metazoa; phylum Arthropoda; class Insecta; order Diptera; family Syrphidae; genus Philhelius; species Philhelius pedissequus. Next base: position 46,061,399 of record OU343160.1, read on the forward strand.
GAACTGTATTTAATTCAGTGAAATGAGTCCCCTAAAATAATATTATTTAGCTTAAATGAACTGTAAATTCTTTCTAGATGTCAGTATATTTAACCTACTGATATATAAATTAATTGAAGAAAACGCAAACAATATGTTTATATTATTTTTGTTTTTGTTTTAGTGGACTGTGTGGATTTAAAGCCAATTGAATATTTTTGTGACCTTTAGTCCAAAATGCGTTTCGCCCAGGTACTACAGTTGGACTCGTCAGTTAGATGCTGTAGTATTTTTCTTAGACGCATTATTTTTTGATCGATGTTTACCAACTCTAATAAAATTTACAGCGATTACTCAATGTAAATTATATTTTTCTAGGGGAATTTGGTTAGATTCATGGACCTAGAAGTATGTTTTGCTCGTGGTCTGACCAGTGAATAATTTGAAGAAAACGCAAACAATATGTTTATATTATTCAATTGGCTTTAAATTTGCACAGTCCACTAAAACACTAAAACAAAAACAAAAATAATATAAACATATTGTTTGCGTTTTCTTCAATTAATTCACTGGCCAGACCACAAGCAAAACATACTTCTAGGTCCATGAATCTAACCAAATTCCCCTAGAAAAATATAATTTAGAGTGAGTAATCGCTGTAAATTTTATTAAAGTCGGTAAACATCGATCAAAAAATAATGCGTCTTAGAAATGTACTACAGCATCTAACTGACGAGTCCAACTGTAGTACTTGGGCGAAACGCATTTTGGACTAAAGGTCACTACTGATATATGTTTCATGAATTCCATTCCCTGGATTTAACGGAGAAAGGGGACGTTTAACGACTCAAGTACATACTTAACTTTATTTAAAAAAAAAATAAGCGAGGAAGAAAAACAGATTTTTTTGAAACATAGGAATCTAATAAATCATTCCATAGGTTAAAAAAAACCATAAAGTTTTAAGTTCGAATATAGCCCAGCCAATTTCTGACACTACGCCCTTTATTTACACGAACAAACTCAGACGATATTCGACGCCTCTCCATATTCAGTACAAATATATATAGTCAGAAACTTCAAATTAGAAATATTTGTTAAGTTAGTCAATCACAGGCGCCTCACCTCATTTCAAATTATTACCGTTAGTAGTTTCGGAGATATAAGGCTTTAAAAATCACGAAAACCTTAACTGACTCACTCACAGAGAGATCATGAATATTTTGGAGCACTTCCAACATCATAGAATCCTTTAAGTTTGAACAACGGTAGGTGATGAAAGCAAAGGAATAAATCGAAAATTTGAGGTATCTCGTTTAAGGGGCGTGGTATTCGGCCACATTCGCAGAATTATTATCAAATATATGGAGACCTGCCGATTTTCGTAGTGTGATAAAGTGGCAGGCCTAAAATTGCGTACGTAAAAAGAAGGAAATATAAAATTTGAGGTTTTTCATTTAAGAGATGTAGTATCCAACCACTTCCTGAAAAGGGGCACTTCCACTTTCAGTATGTTTTGATATTTTGACACCGCAAACTATTAAAATATTTACAAATGGAGTGAAATCAGACCAAACACAAAAATGATTAAAAAGGCCAAAGTTCTTCTATACAAAAACCTCTATCTAACAAGTCAGCCATGATATTAAGTGAAATGTAAAAGAACACCAAGTTCTTACTTCATTAAGATCTAACATTAAATATTTAAAGTAGAATAATATTAAAACAACTTATAATTAAGGGATATATTTTATTATTTAATGAATACTGACAAAATTTTGCTGGGTTTAATTGGTAAGTTTTATTTTTATTTTGGCCAATTTAAAAGATTTTAAAAACTTTCCAAATAATACTTCCAAAATTTAGTCAGTTATATACTAAATAATAAAAATTATCTCTTAATAATTTGAATTAAAGGATTCACAGTAAAATAAGGTTAATATCATATTTTTTTTTACTAACCGACTTATTTTGTGACAAGTAACATATGTAAATACAATTTCATTCGTATATGATTTCACATTAAATAATTTCTCTCGATTAAAATTTATTGTACAATACCCTTTTCCTGGTTTCCCTTTTTTTGGTTTCCTTATAAAAGTTTGACTGGAAAAAACAAAATGACAAGCAACAAAAGGTATTCAAAGTGTCTTTTTTTGATTTTTTTTCCTTTACAAATGGCTTAAAACTCTTAATAATCGGTAGTAATTTGTTAAAGTACATTACATTTATTTTACCAGTTTTAATTTTTTTTTAAAGTTAATGGCGCAAAATTTTAAAAGATTAAACCATATGTTAAATCATGTTGATTATGATACTAGGTTAAAAAGAGGATTTTGCTAATTTTAAACGAGTTTAATATCGTATTTTATTCTTAATATTTTACTTAAGTTAAAATCACCGAATCGCTACTTTAAATTTTTAGTATCGTACTAAATCCACATGTCATTCTGATAGTATATCGGCTTTGCACGCGGGAGACCCAGGTTCGAGTTCAGCTGTTGTCAATTTTTTTTTTATTTTTGTAAATAATGAAGTTAAAATAATGAAAATATAAACATCGAATACATCTTGGGTTTCTATCAACACATAATCAATTTTGAACGCATAAACATAATAATTGTATTCATCAAAATTCAAACCCTACAAATGCTTTGCTATCTGCTTAATTAGCTTTTAACTAGTTAACAAAAGGTTTAAAATTTATGAAAAGTTAGTAGTATTGCTAACTAGTATCGTGTTAAAGTCTTAATAATGGGTTGTTTAAAATTTTGCGCCAATGAGTTTTGATTATTTTTTTTTTATATACACAATATACCATATTTTTTTTTTTTTAATTTTAAAATGCTAAAGATTATTTTACATTTAATTTATACAATTGAAAAATTGTTAAGTCGTCTTCCTTATTCAGCTTCAGTTTGTCGAAATTGTATATATATAAATGAAAAAATGAGAAACGTTTGTGCTGATACCATTTCTTAATTTGAGCAAAAATGAGCTTGCTTATTTCTTTATATACTGTCATAAAACAAGTTCATTTTAATTATTTATGATATACTGCAGATTTACTTATACGACAGGCCATTTTAAGTTCATTTTTTGTCAAAACTCAATTTTGTATGACAAAATTTTACGAACAAATGTTAGAAATAAAGAAACTCTGTTTTAAATTCATGTGTCATTAATTAATTGGTTGTGCTCATTATAATTTTGTCGGTTTCATTACATACAGTAGACTCTCCTTAGTATAGGTATTGCTAAATTAAAATATAAGAACTCTATATTACATGAATTTTTCAAAGAAAAACTGAATTTCAAAGACTTCGTGAGAAACATTGTCTGGCCTTAAAGAGTGACCGTTTTTTTTTTTCTTTTTGAAATGCAAACTAATTTTACTGAAAAGACTGAAATTGCTATAATTTTGAGTAAAATGTTCTATGGGTATAACCATTATACTATATTCGTATGGTCGGTAAAATATCGCAACATTGAAGAGAATTGGTGTTTTATTGTTCACTTTATCTTGAGTGTACTGTATCCCGAGTAGCACAGATGGGTTTTTATTTAGTAGATATAACTCCAGTAAACCAATTAAGTTGTTGTCCATTTGTAACCCAAATAGCCGCATTTGTCTTCTCATGTGAAACAATCTTGTAGTAATTGTGTTGTATAGAAGTTAAATTGTGTCGTTTCTCAGTTCTATAAGTGTTATTTGAACTAAGAAATGTTACATGTAAGATAATCTTACAATTGTGCAAATTTAATTACACTCGAAGATTGTTTTATTAATAATGCAGAAATGATTATGCAATAATATTTTGTTATATAATAACATTGCTAAAAAAAGAAACAGATTATAGTACCTTGAATGTTTCCTCAAAGTTGCTATTACTATTACTTTAACTTTTTCTTTTATATTATGTTATAATAGAATGAGAAATAATGTTTCCGAAAACAATGTAAAGTTTCTATAAAGTTATTAATCAAATTCTTTTTAAAAATATAATACCTTTGGGATGTTATACAAAAGATGAACTTCAAAGCATTGAATAAAATCAACACGTCTAGTATTGTGATTAAAAATGTTATTTTTAGTTATTTATGAACGGAAAATCTAACAAAAACGACATTTCTATCATAAAGACTGATGTTTTACTTCCAGAAAATTCACACGCCACCCAAAAAATTAAAATTGGGCGAAAAATAGAAAATATTCAAGATGCGAAAATAATGTTGATTTACAATGGAAACGGAATTGGTAGCCATTTCCATTGAAATTTCCTGTCGAACAAGTGATACCCACTGCAAAAATTAATTTAAATATTTGTTATAAAGGGTCCGCCAAATAACTTTTTTTTTTGAAAATGCTATAAAAAAAACTACTGAATATTTTCTCAAATTTCTTTTTTTTATTTGAAAGTACAATCCTTCCGGTTAATAAAGCAAAATAACTTCATTCAAATGGCTGCCTGGGCTGGCCATGCAGTAGCCTACACGATCGGTCCAATTTTTAAGCACATTATCGATTGTGTGCAGCTGTATTTCACCAATGGCTTCACGAATATTGTCCCTTAAAGCGTCAATTGTCTCTGGCTTGTCGGCGTCACACTTATCTTTTACGGCACAAATAATAGTCCAACGGTGTCAAATCGCAGCTCCGAGGTGGCCAAACGACATCAGCTCTGCGGCTGATAATGCGATCTTCAAAAACGGCGCAAAACATCGAGTGTAGCTTCGGCTGTGTGGCACGTAGCGCCGCCGTCCTGTTGAAACCAAATATTGCCAATATCCTCCTCTTCAATTTATGTGAACAAAAATTAGTTCAACATGGCCCGATAACGATCGCCATTGACTGTAACGGCCACTCCTTGCTCATTTTCGAAGACAAATGGCCCAATTATGCCTCTGGACCAAAATCCGTCCCAAACAGTGACTCGTTTTGGGTGTATCGGCTTTTCAATGTACGCGTGCGGGTTTTCTGTGCCCCAAATGGGACAATTTTGCTTGTTTACATACCCGCCAAGATCAAAATGAGCTTCATCTGAAAAGATGATTTTTTTGGCAAAATCGGCAAGTCGATCACAGGCCCACTTAGCGAAGCGAAAACGCATTGGATGGTCAGTTGGCTTCAACTCCTGAACCAATTGGACTTTGTATGTCGTCATACCAAGGTCTTTATGCAAAATTCGTCTCAATGATGTCTACGAAATGTTCAATTATTGAGAACGACGGTGAATTGATGTTGATGGCGCTTCACGCACACTTTCTGCCACACCAGCAATATTCTCGGGTGAACGAACTGTTTTTGGCTTTTCACGTTTTGGTTTATCGATGAGGATGCCAGTTTCTTTCACTTTTTTCACAAGATAACGAACATACGGAGCTAACGGTGCTTCTCTTCTTCCAAAATCCTTACGCAATTTTCGCACACATTCTGTAACATTACCATGATTTTCAAAGTAATGTCGCAATATTTCCTAGTGTTGTTCAAGCGTATACACAACTATATTCGTTCAGCGGAAGGATAAAACTAATTATCTGTCAAATCAGACATGAGGTAAGTGTTACCATTCACGAAATAAGCACTAGTTGAAAAAAAAACGTTAGATGGCGGACCCTTTATAAGATCAAATACTAATAAAAAGTCAAAAGATTGCGAACAATATGGCGCTTGTTGCAAGAAATATCAATAAAACTTTGTATCTTAAGATTAAAACTTACTTGTTATTACACCAAAGATACAACAAAGTAGAAACCTTAGGCTATAAAATCTCATTTTAACTAATTTACACTGTTTATTAAACAGAGAAATAATATTGTTTTTAGAATTATAATGTCTGGCGGGAAAAAATATAAGCAAACGGCCTATGTCCGTCAAAGTTGCCGCAGTTCACTTTTTGTTTATATTTTTAAAACAAATTTTATAACAGATGTCAAAAGTCTGTTTATTCGAAACCCCATTAAATATTGTAAAATTCTAGAAAAAATATCTACCAAAAACATACATTTTTGCCTTTTTCTTTATTTTTCATAAAAATCGATTTCTAGGAAGGCTATTGATATATTTAGAACGAAATTTTCATGACACATTGAAATGTGTTCTATATGACAAGACATGCAATACATATATACATTTTTTCTTAGTTATGTGTATTATGGGCATCGTAAAGTCTGCAAATTTTTTAATCCGACTTGTGCCAATTTTTCAATCTTGCGGCAACTCTGACATGTATAGTAAATCTCATGCAATTATTTTTGTTTGCTTACTTTTCAGGGTTGATTTAGATAAAGTAAATAAAAATATACAATTAACATTTATAGAACATCATTATAACTTCACAATTGAAATGCAAAATAACTGCCTGTCAAAAATTCAATCATCATCGAAAGTTCTAGAAACAAAACTACAACATCACTTGAATATTAGGAAATGCTGGAGTTTTGTTACAAATACAAACCAAGTGTTTTTATTTTTCAGTTGTATTACTTTGGTTATCTATTGGTTTTAATGTTGCAAATATTTGTTTCATGTTTACAAATAAAAACAGTCTCTGTCCATAAAAAATACAAGTAGTATGTTTCAACTTAATTTCAACGATATGTATCCAAATATTTTGTTTATTGCATTCATGTTACTCGTACGCAAAATATAATGAAACGACAACATAATAAAACACATTTAGATTTTCATCTTACTATTTTACTGTTGTTAATAGTAACAAGATGTTTGAATTGTAAAAATGTAATTTAAAAAAAAACAATGGTGGATATCTATGCAAACTTTTTTGAAAGAAATCATGTTCTATTCAAGGAATGATCTATCTTATTATAATATACATAGTTTATGCTCGTATTGTCAATTGAAAACACCGAATAACTTATTGTTATATATACATATATTGTATAAACTTGTTCATTTAAATTTTATTAAAATAAGCATTTTAATGGGAACACGTTACAAAATATTTTTGTTATTTGTCTCCCCCTCTCAAATATAAATTAATTTAAAGTTACCCAAATGTTTTTACAGATTGTCACAAGAAAGTTATTTTAACATTAAAGTTAGAAGATGTCCAAACAGATATTTAATAGATGTAATAAAAATTTGTATCAACTTTCAAATGTTTGACTTTTTTATAATCCTTTAATAACAACTACCGTTTTTTGGAAACACGTTCAAACTTTTACAAAACCGATTTATAACATTTTAATTCAAAAAGTTACGACTGTTTTCGATGAACAATTGTGAAACTAAGTTACAACAAATAATGTTGCAGATTACTTCAACAAAACACAAATACAACCGAATTCTTGTTATAAATCGTATTCTGTGCTACTCGAGATCTCACCAATGTTGCCACTTTTTCAAAATAAAATGCACAACTGCATCGCACTTACCTAATTGATTTTTGCAAGATTCTTATTAGAAACGGTAAAATATATTTTTAAAGTCGTTTTTTACATAAATTCTTATATATAAAATTTCTTTATTTTTTTCTATAAAAATTCATGTGACAAGTTTTAGTATTTAACAATATAAACTTAAAAATATAATTTCAAAAAAAAAGTCGGCCATCAGTTATGTCGTTTGTAAGAGCCATTCTTAAAATATTTTTCTAATTCTTAAAACAATTTATTTTTTGACCTAAATAATAAAAAATATATTATAACTGCTTAGTTTTATAAAAAAAAATATATACCTATATAAAAAATACGTTATTGCTAATTTCTAATAATTTCTATCTTAATTTAATATTTCGTTTTGCATTTATTTCGCCATAAAATAGTTTTGTTTTATTCAAAATTAGTTTTGTTTTCGCAAATTACATTCCTAAGTTAATACTTATTGTGCCTATTAATCGAGGGGCTTTTTGCTATACTTACTTCCATCTACATGCCCTTAGATTTCATTATTGGGGAATGTCAAGGGGTGCTTAACCTGATTTTTTTCCTGTTGGTTCAGCATATAGAAGGTTGAGAGAATTAAATAAAGCTTTTTTAATAACTCGAGTTTTCCCTATTAAACATAATATATAATTTTTTTGTAATGTTTTTTTTTGTAAAAATAGGTTTGCGAACATTGTAGTTATCGTAATGCAAAAGAATACCAATGGCAGAACAAGACGATAATTTTAGCTGCTGATTATGCATCGAATGGCATTTATAATTTTATCATTCCTCTACGTGCACATTTTCGTTCAAAAACCTCGCTTAATCCAATAATTTTGCTGCTCGAACGGCGACCGGATGTAGCATTTCTTGATGCGTTGTCATATTTTCCATTGGTAAGTATTAATTATAAGAAATAAAGAAACTCTCTAATATCTGTATCTGTTGCATTTTTTTGTGTAAGGAAACCCCTAGGTCGATATTTTGGAATTAAAAAAAAATATATTTTGAATACACATCTTTGGCACTCTCAATTGTATGTTCAGAGAAACATGAGTTTTAAGAAAACTCGATTTTGTTTTTAAACGACATTTTTAAACACATGATTTGATTTTAGAGAAATTTCTACTTTTATCGATTTTTAAATCCTTCTTCAAGACTTTGACTTGTCAGTATTGTTTTCACAAGGAAATTGTACGAAATGTCAATTACAATTTCGATAATATAGATAATGTGCCCTAGCGAGGTAACCGTCGGAGCGGAGAATTATCCGAAATCGTCCGAATCGGAGAATATTTGCTTCGATGTAATCTTCCGACAGCTGTGCGGAACATTTCTCCGACAAATCGGGAAATGTCCTCGGTAGGACAGAATATCAATCTGTTGGCAACGATGCCAATAACATCAAAAACGACATCACGCCGATAGAGAGAGACAACCCACACAAGTGACAGAGACAGAAGATACAAATTAACTCCAACTGCCGTCTGGGAAAAGATACATTTTCTTCACTTCTTATTAGCGATTCGACGAAGCCAGTTGGGTAGAAAAAAAACGAAATTAAAAGTATCATGTAGCTTGTTATTGATCTCTTGATTTTCCGAAATATTCAAATAAACATTTTTTAAACAAGTACTGTTATTTTTATATCAATCTGATTTTTTTCAATGTTTTCAACAATCGGTCCTTGAAACAATTGACAGTTTGTGTCGATATTATTAAGGACAATCATGACAGATCCACATAATCCCTTAGTCAAATTTCTTACTTTTTTCTGCGGATACTCTGACAAAGATATTTAATGTATTTTCTCACTTTTTGAAACACTGTAAGATTTTAGAGAACTTAAGTCCTAAATTACAAAAATCCTCTTATGTGTCTTGTTTTAGTTTAAAGTCTACGCATTCACAGTAGTTGATAAGCATCAATTTATTGTTTTTTTTTTTTGAAGCATAATCAAATAAAATATTTTTTTCTGAATTTATTTTTGAACAGAAATATTTGTTATTTTAAAGTTATGTTTTCTCAAATTTAAAACACATAATTTACACTGCAACTATAGCAACAAATAATGACACTTTTAACATAATAATTTTATTTTACAAAACTAGGTTTATTGGATGCTAGGATCAATTGACTGCTTAGATGATTTACTCCGCGCCGGTATTACGTTGGCTGAAAGTGTTGTCGTTGTCAACAAGGAACTATCGAATTCAGCGGAAGAGGATTCATTATCTGATTGTAATACAATCGTTGCTGTGCAAAATATGTTCAAGTAAGTGCAAAAAACGACACATACTTTTTGTTTGTGGACGAAATGCCGTTAAAGAATTTGTAGAATTTGTATTTGAAAAAAAAAACCTTTCTATAAAAAACTATTATAATCTTTACTGAATTTTTTTTTACAGATTTTTCCCAAGTATCAAAAGTATAACAGAACTGTCGCAAAGCTCCAATATGAGGTTTATGCAGTTTCGTGCTCACGATAAATATGCACTGCATCTTAGTAAAATGGAAAAGGTATGCAATCAAATTATCACTCACAATTTTTCCATTTTCTCAAAAGTGTGTAAAATTAAAAACAGGAATCGAAATAGTTGCTTTCTGACAAGAACACAATTATTTGAATTCTATTTTCGAAAATACAACAAAATTAATATTTCTGGTAGATTAGCAACACTACGTTTCTCGAAAAAACTTTTAAAATTAATTTGCAATACCAAACTATTAAAAATTTCATTTTAACTCACAAGTTCTTAAAAGTTGTTCATTTAAATTTGGGTGCATTTCTTTTGCCTACAAATTTTAATGGTTCTTGCAGTTATTATTCAATGTTTTTTTTTAAATGACGTTAACGTGTATTTTTTGATTGCAAGTAAGTGGAGGTATGTAGAAATGGCCGGTATGATGAGCCATTACGTGATTAACCTATAATTCGATTGACATGTGGATGAAAATAGGGTTGAGATCAATTGTTGGCGGATTCCCTCTACTGAAATTCTGCATCTACACATGGAACTAGACGTTTTCCTCGGATTCGAATTGGCGGATATTTGTAACATTTTTGTACAAAGATTCACAATTGAACCGCCAAAACTCACTCATTGTACATGGTACCTTAATACGCTAGGTAGCTTAAAGAAATAAACTAAATCGTGACTAAAGGAAAGTCTTCTAGTTCTCTAGTCTACAGGAATCGGGAAGAATATTATCAAGATGTAAACTCGGTGTAAGCCGAGTTCGTTTTCTTTGGTTTGAATTTACCAAAGAAACTATGGCGTATACGTACTTTTCTTTAACGTCTAAAATATAATGTATAATGTTCATTATTTATTATTACTTATTGATGTACTTTATTAAAACTTTTAACAATTATATAAAATTTGTGTATAAATGTACTTTTAAGCACGGCTACGTTCCTCATTGGCTACATCTTCCACTAATCTCTGTGTTACTCTGTTTTTGTACTTATTGAAGTTTTCTAGGTAGGCCTTCTGAAGCATCCCTAGATAAGCTTCTGGAATTTTAATTCCATTTATGATTTTTGGGTTAAGGAACTCTAGCAAAACTTCCCTGAGCTTAATTTCATTCTAATTCCTTGTTGAGATATAGTGGCGGTGGAAGCCAGGATGTGGTTCCCCGTGAGAACACAAGTCGATACCGACTTTAAGAACCAATTGGTTCCTGAAGACGTTAAGAGGAGCTTCTACGTGGGGTATTGTTCACAAAGTCCTTCGTCAGCAGTTGCAGTTCGTTCTTCGTTTGCCGTTTCGGTATCCGTTGTGCCATGGAATGAACTTGCTGTTTCCGTTCGAGAATCAGGGGAATCTGACAAGTGGTTGACCTCTGTTCGGAGCCTCGATAGAGCATCTGCCACGAAGTTTGACAATAATGTTAAATTAACATCAGTAAGACAAAATATGATCACAATAGTACAATGTTATAGCATTTTTTTTTTAATCTTTATTCAAAATTCTTGATCTATATCGAAGTGCATCATTACAATAGGTCCAATTTTTGCTATTATCGAGGATACATTTAACAACATCAATAGTCATTTGGTCAGCTCCATAATGGTTTCTTCTTATTTCTTTTAAGATAGGGCATGTTACAAGAAAATTCCTAACGCATTCGTTCTCTTCTATGTTGCATAAACTGCAGCGATGTGGTAGATCTTCGTGGTACGGTGTATGATTCAGGTTAAGGAGTTCTCCTCTCACACGAATTATCATTGACATTTGGGCAGTACTAAGGTCTGAATTCAAGTAATTTAACGACTAGTAGTTAAGGTGACTATATATCAGACGTGTTGTCGATCTCTCCACTCGTGCCCCTCTCTTTGCTCTGATTGCCTGTTCCACATCCCTTACAAAATTCTGCATTATTAGGTTCCACTCTGGAATATTATTTTCTCTTAGATCAATATAGTGACGTTGTATCTCGTATCTTGTATCTCGTAGGTATATTTTCCCAGGCTTTGTAAAAATGGTTCTCGTTCTCAGTGCTTTTTGTAAAAAAAATTTGATCAGTATGGCATCTTCCTCGTTGATAACCTTACTTACATACTTCATATTCAATTTGAGTCGCAAGCTTCAGTTTAAAGTGTTTTTTTTAAAGAGAGGTCTTGGTTTATTGTTACACCTATATATTTGTATGAGTTGATCACTTCGAGGTTTACTACACCATATTTCCACTTTTCATTTTCTGATAGGCGACCTTTTCCTTTCTAGAAGACAAGTAATTTCGATTTTGTTGTATTGATGTGAAAGCAATTATACTTGCAGTACTTCTCCAACTTATTTATCATGAGCTGTAGCGAGCTAGGTGATTCCGCTAATAACACTATATCATCTTCAAGAAGCAGTGCTTTGCATCTTATTCCTCCAACCAAAACTCCAGTTGGTAGGAACTTGGTGATGTCATCCAAGAATTGCGAGAATAATATGGGACTTAGAAGACAACCCTGTCTTACTCCATTCTCTACTCTAAACCATTCCGATAATTCATTGCCATTCCAGATCGCTAATTTATTATCTCTATATTAATCTATGAAAACATTTAGTAATTTTGTTGAAACGCCATTGTTCATCTTCTGACCTAATTATTTCTTTCGACATATTTAGCTTTAATAGTACTTTAAACTTAGAGTTTGTCTTTCAATTTTTTGGAAACCATATTAACTCATTTTGTTCCTTAACATTAAATTCAACATCCAAAAAAATATATATATCTATATTGAGAGAAACTTTTTTGAGATTGTGCCCATTTTCCCAGGATCTGATTTTGACTGAGTGAAACAGTTTGAAAACTACAAATTGAATAATTAAATTGAAACATTGTGTAGTATAATAAAGTTGTATTCAGATAATTTGTAAAATTACACACTTTCATTAGTATCCATCCTTTAACTCGAAATAAAGTTAGGAAAACATTTTTAGGACAAATCGAATTTGTTCCTACAAATCAACCCTTTATTTATACACAAATTGTCTAATAGAAGACCATATTTCTTTATCAAAGCTTATGAGTGTAACTAAGAAAAAAGAAAAAAATATGTACACATAACAAATGTTGACATTTATATAAGAATTCCTTCTTGGTTAAAGGTCAGTTATTGGAGTTATTAAAAGTGCTGAACTTAATTTAATTAAATATAAAACAAAATTCTAAAAATATTGCAGATTTTAGGAAAGACACAATTAGAACTGAAGTGGATCTTCTAACAAGTTTTCACGGAAATTACCTCAAAATTATTAGATTCATTTAAAGAGAACTTGTAAATAGAAATAAGACAAATTGATACTGAATACTCAGAATTTGAATGTGAACAGAATTTGGGTCAACCAAAATACCAAAACAAAAATACAAAATGAACAAATTCATACATCAAATGCATGATACTCTTTTATGGACTTTGTACAACAGTTTCTTCAAACAAAAAAAAAACCTTTCGCAAAACTTTATTTCTACATAATTCACTTTGAAAGTAATTTCTATACGAGCATTGGACTATAGTTTTTGTATTTAGGTGCAATAAAGCTTGTGTTGTACCCTCACTAATAAAGTACAAAAAATCTAATAAAAGATAAGAGACTTCTTCCAGTCATATAACCATAACAAACAAAATAAGTTTTAACGAAGTAAGGGAAGCTCCGTCCTAGAAGATTATACATATATAAATTAAAGAAAATAAAATAAAATATGAAATCAACTTTTAAAACACATGTCTTGTGAATTTTTTGAAACAGACTGTGGGAAAACCGTACATATTTATAAAATTTTAAATATACATGGGAAATATTAATTTAATTAAGGTATGGAGTGAAGCTGAGTATTCCTCAGTATACCCATTGTCAAAGTTGTTGGGACTAGCGGGAAAAAGAAACAGTATTGCATTTTCACTACAAATGCACATAAGCATTTTATTTTCATTTATTTCAAAGTTTATTTATTTCAATTCGGTGTACAAGTAAGGCTAAGTCTTTTATAGTACCGTTAAACTTGGTTACATTTTATAAGAAAAAAAAAATGTTAATTAAACATTATATTAGATACATATGTATATACAAATTTAAATTCTAAACTAAAAGTTCTTTATATACATACACATTTTAAATTTAAATAAAGAAAACTAAAAAACCTGTTTTATTCTTCTATGAATACGTATTCATAATTTTTTTTTTTTTTGCTATACGTCCCTTAACCCTTCTCACCTTCCCCATCCCGTTTATCAAGAGCCATATTTGCTATTTTACTTTTAGGTTAAGAAAAGTGAAGTGTAATTGCCTTCTTAAAATTAGCAGTACCTATAATTTTCCTCATTGTTACTGGCAGAGAGTTCCATAGTTTAGTTACATAAACAATAAATAGGCTCGAAGAATTCAAGTAGTTGTAAGATGGTGTTACTAGATTAAGAGTTCTAATAGATTGAGTAAAAGAAAGTTTTTCATAAATGTAAGGTGGCTTTCTATTCTGAATGATCTTGTGCATAAAGACACAACATCTTACATCAAGGAATGTTGAAAAGAGCATCCAAGGACCAGTTTATGGTAATGTGATATGTGTTCATGTCTCCTTAGTCCATAAATGTACCTTATCATATCATTGAACGCAACAAGAAGTTTATGCTGAGAATGTGAATCAAGTTTGTAATACACAACATTGGCATAGTAAATTAGAGGAACAAGCAGTGTTTTTACAAGCCTCAATTTGGTCTTTTCAGGGGTTATATTTGAAAATAGCCAAAGCTTGCGCAGTCCACCATAAATTCGTCCAATGGTAGAATTCACCTGATCTTTAGCCGATAGAGAAGTATTTATCTTAATACCGAGACTATTCGCAGTTTTCATAAACGTAAGCTTATTATGAAGAAACGTAAGCTTATTCTGAAAAACCATCCAAAGATAATTGGTCCTGTAAAAGCACATATGAAGGATCCGAAACTATAATTAGGTCAAGGAGACTAGGAATAGTGTTAGGAGCAAAACGGGTGGCATGAGAGTTGAATACGGATATTGCAGCTGTTGCTATTTCATCTCTTAGTTGATTAGATCGGGAATCGTATAACAAAAGGTCTGCATTAAAATCACCACAGATGATAATATGCTCATATCTAAGAGAGAATTCCTGAAGGGCTCCGGAGAGAAACTTTTATTAGGGTTCTAACCAACTCCCATTTAGATTTGAATATCAACCATGTGACGAGAACTCTGGTGACTTTTGTATCCAGAACCTTTTCAAACTCGCTAGACGGCAAGCATTTTATTCAGCGATATCAATCAACAAGCTACCGATTCTAGCAGAGTATGAATAATGCGTGTACGGACGTTAATCCGGCTAAGTAAGTGCTCTAGGACACAGTACACATAATAAGGTAATATATGTGCGCATGTTTATAAAATTCGGTTGTCATATTTTTGCAAAATGTCTCTGAGATTTGGCATTTTCACAAACAAATAGGGATGGGACAATATTTCAGATGTGTTCAGTAAGAGGTAACAGTAGATCAAAAATAACTGTTATTAAATAACATTTGAAATTTCTAAATTTGTATTTTTATCAAACCAAACAGCGGAATATAGATGAAAAACCGATGAATAATTAATTTTAAAATAGAAGTGGAAAATAGTTGATTAAATTTGTAATTTCACTGACAATTTTTGTTCCATAATTGTAATTTCAGTAACAGGAATTTATAACTGTTATTTTAAAGTAGCAGTAACAGATATTGCAACTATCAGCTTGGCCCATGCCTAAGCATTTGCGCATGCAAAAATGTGACAAGAAGTGTCTCTGAATTTTGCCACATGAGCGAACTTGAACGAAAATGAAAACCAGAATATATTAACTTTATTATGTGTACTGTGCGCTAGGAATAAAATACAAACACTAATCACGCTTTAAAATAGTATTTAATCGTTAGTGCATATTTTTGCATATTTTATTATAAATGCGTATTTTACTTTAATTTGCATATTTTCAATAATAAATGCATATTTGTGCATTTTTTTGGAAAAACAAAATAATCCTGAAGTAAAAAGCTGCACACGTGCCTTAAAATTTTTACTTTAATCAGTTTCTGTGGACAGCTTTCACGACAGCTTCTGTCCATATTCCAGTATTCCATTTAACTCGAATTACTCGTAGTATGTCTGTTTACTAACTTGAAATTTTAACCAAGTTTTCCAAACTAGTGTTTTTTCCTATGGGTATTAACAGGAAATTTTGATTTTTTTTTTTACAGATTCGCGGGAATTTTCACGTTACAAAATTCACGTAGCTTAGTTGTGTATATAAGACAGCAGTTGTTTTTGTTCACTTTTGCATTCACAAATACACTCTCCCAAATCGTAATGTTTTCAGTTTTAGTTTTCAATTTGTTTATGTATGAGCAAATTGAAAGACTCACTTCATGTGAACTAGTTATGTTTTGTTTGCCATTTTTTTTCGTTTTCTATTCTAAAGTTTCAGGATTTACTTTCATGTCGATGATTTTTGTTAACGGTTAAGGTTTTTTAAATATAAAAGTTCGTATTAAATTTAGTATTTACATCTGTAAATGTAAATCTGATAAAATGTGTTGCTGAGAACCCACACACTTTCACAACCGCTGGAACAATATGTTTTTTATAAAATTTGTAGCAAATGTGTCAACACCCGAAATCTATTAAACAAACGGAACTGAAAAAAAAAACAATATAGTTATACAAAATCGCAATCACAACTCCTTTCGTTGAGAACAAAAAACAATTTTAATATGGATTTATGTCAGGCACTTGTTGAAGGTGATAATCCGCTAAACAAGCTCAAAATACCAATTTGAAAAGTGTTTCTTTGACGTAAAAACTTTATTTGTAAAATGTATAATTTATTAATTGAACAAATAAGGTCCGATTCAAGTACGTTTTGTGGCCAATGTTGTTTTTTCTGTTTTAATTGGAATCAATTTATTTTTCTATTTTTATTGATTTAATTTTGTGTTCCTCTTGATAATAAAGACTGAATTTGTTATACTTAAATACTACTAAATAATATTACTTTCACATAAAAATGGTTCGCAAGGGACATGGTTTTAAATGCATATTTTAGGTGCATATTTTACATTTTTAAGTGCATGGAAATCCTAGTCCTAAATAATTATCAAATATACATTCTACAACTACAACCGTTATCTTTGTTTTCGAAATTAATTGAAAAAATAGCCAAAACAAGCTCAAAAATATCCCTTCTGATTAACCATATCTTTTAGAAGTTTTTGAAAGACTTATGAGTACTCAAATGATAATCTTCTTAAATGCGTATCTAAAATTGTCCAAAAATGGCAACCAGGGCTTAGAATTAATCATGCGTGAGACGGTAGTTATTAAAGTTATATCACATCTTTGTTTTGTTATGGATAATGTCCTATGGTGATTTTGGACTTCTGAAGGATGATTGTATTGATAAGTGTATTCCCATTTCTAAACTTCAAAGCGTTTTCAAGTTTTCCAACACATATCATCTTATTCAAAATATAGAACAAAATGTTGCAGTTGATTACAGTACCTTGCCCCATTTTTTATAAGCTCAAGGGTAGCTCAGGTATCTGTTTTTGGACCACTTCTATTTTTTATCAATGATTTTCAAGCACATCGCCAACTTGCATTTATAGAAGCTGCTCTTTTGGATGCACGGACCTAGATATAATGGACTGTACCATCTAAACATGTAACCGAACAATTTTTTTTTTCAGTTTTTTTTTACTGTCTGCCTCACAACAGCTAGGGCAGTGATACGCAAGCCAATTACATGAACCTCTCTTCTTCACAGGTCTAGGTCACTAGGTTGTCAAAACGGAGTACTTCAGTGTTCAGTGCTAATTGGTCAGCAAAGCTGGTTTTATTGTGGTCGCTATTTATAGTTTCATACTTACCTAATGAGGGCAATGTGATTTGTTTTTTGAAAATTGAGTATTTCTGCAATATTGTATTAATGCATTTTTAAAGTAGTTGATTTAAATAAAATAATAAATACTTTTTAAATCAAGTTCATTAAGTAAAATTGTTTTTGAAAAATTAAATTTCAGAATACAATTTTTCTAAACAATTGTGAATTTGCTTCTTTTTTCCAAAAAAGCGTTAGAAAAAATTTGAAATTTTGCTTACGTGGCCTAAACATATTCTTTTTTTTCAAAAAGTAAAAAATATAAAAAAAAATTAATGACACTTAATTACGCAAAATGTTGATGTGTTGTGTTTTCGATGATTTAGTATTTTTTTTTTATTTTATAGAATTTTTCTCTCACATACAATTTTGCCCATGCAATTATTCCAAAAATTATTCCCAAAATATACCGCAGGAATTAGGGGTTGCATGTTTTTTTTCTTATAATTTTGCAAGCGCTCAAGGTATTATGAATACCCTTCGTATGTTTTTTCTTAACAAAGCGCGAGGCATCCAGTGGAAGAAGAGAAGGAAGGATAGGAAGCATGTGTGACGCGATGTTCTGAGACTAGAGCTGGTTGTTGTCTCAGATTTATCTCCAGGGATGGCGGCTGAACTAATGCGGAGAAAATTCACTATCTTATTTATTTACGTCTCTTATAATTCGCATTATTTTATTTGTTTTATTGTCATATTGTTAGTATTATGCCTGAACAGCATGTAATGAGTAAACCAGCAACTCATTTTTTATGACAATTTTGAGAATTGGTTTGTAATGGAATATAAGAAGACATAGGCAACGGCAGGAATCGAGCCTGCGACCAAGAGGTTGACAGGCGAGCATACAACTACCGCACCACGGCGTTCAAACTGCAAAGTTTTTGGCCAAATATTTTTCAGATCGCAGCTCTAACTATTTGCGAACAAAAGACCAAATATTTGTTTTTAATATTTGCCACAATGTACAGTCTGATAATTCTAGGCAGGGGGCAACATGCCCCACAAACATAGCTTACTGTTTCTTAATAAATTTTGAGTTCGAAGGTATTTTTTTTCAAGAACTATTAACGCAAATTACAATGTTAAAGCAACTGATAAAAAAACAAGTTTCTGGCTTTCAGAAAATCTAAATCTTTTTATTGTAAGTGTTGCCATTTTTATTTATATTTTAGAAGATTATCCCTCCTGCATAAACGGAGGAAGATAAGCCCCCTCTTCTTGTATAAGCCCCTCTTGTTTTTTTGCGGCGCCGTGCGTCGTTATCGTACTCTCCCCAGAAAGTGAGATCACCCTAAAAAAAATCATAAAAACGTAGTTTTAGTAATTTTCAAATTTCTCCAAATTTAGAAGACATACAAACATCTAGTTTTCAGTTGTTGATTAAGTATTTATTAGAGCAACGCATTTCAGAAACAAGAAATATGTATATAATTTTACAATTTTAAAAAATAACACTACGCTTTTATTATTTCTTCCCCAAGATTCTGAGCTTAAAACCTCTTTTTTTTCAAAAACCATGCATAGATCTTGGCTTTAATAAGCGGTATAATATTTATTTATAGGTACTACCGTTATTTCTTAATATTTTTTATCCATTTTGAGTACTTTTTTTATGAAATTTTAACTAAATTTAACCAAATGAGATTGACTCAAGTAAATTGACAGCAAAGGGACGACAAAAAAGTAAAACACAGGATATTGCTTTGAATTAAATTTGCGTCAACGCAGACAATTATATCACAAATATTTATGCAATTGTTAAAAGAAGTGAAATTGTTTTTTCATTTTACAGTCCATATCTTGCCCTTTAAAAAAAAAAATCAGTGCCTATCATAAAGTGGTATGAACAAAAATATATTTTATTCAATGAATTATTCGTTTCAGTTCCTTATTTAAAATGCACTTCTTAGTGCTCTCACTCATTCTAGCTTGCTGGGTGAGATATAACGACCATCGAAGTATGTTCCCTTGATAGAGAACATTCTCTCTATGAACATAGTCCAGTATATGATTTTTATTTATTTTTTTCTGTGAATGAAAATGAAACCACAGGGGTCAGTTTTGCAAAAGTTAAATTAAAATGTTGCGAAACCTAATCGGTTTTCCTGAGTTACTATGAACATAGGAGCATTCTCTATTCTTATCTCATATTACTAGTATATTTTTTTTTATTAATAAACAATTTCCGTTTGCAGCGCGAAAAAGAAAGAGGCTCCCACATCTCGTACATGTTTCGTCTGCCATTCGCCGCTGGCGCTGTTTTTAGTGCCTCCATGTTGGACACACTTTTATACCAGGCCTTCGTCAAAGACTACGTTATTACATTTGTAAGACTTCTGTTGGGAATAGACCAAGCCCCAGGAAGTGGATTTTTAACATCGGTAAGATAATACTTCTGTGTTTTCTTGCGTATCTATTTGAATTTAATTTAATTTTTTTTTTATAATTTAAAGATGCGAATCACTAAGGAGGACATGTGGATTCGTACTTATGGCCGATTATATCAAAAACTCTGCTCAACGACATGTGAAATTCCAATTGGTATTTATCGGACTCAGGACACATCTAATACAGAGGCGACACATGTGAGTAGTTCACCAGTAGACAAATGGGGACCATTTTCAGCCTTCGGAAAGCCCTGTGTGCGATTGCGACCATCGGTGAGTCCGTGAGTCCAAAGCGTGGTTTAACTTGCAAAAAAAAAAAAAACAAAAAAATTAAACAAACATTAATTTTTTTAACTAATATTATATACATAACATTATATCCAAACTACATCCAAACTAAATTTAAATGAAACAATTCCGCTTTTTGATTTAAAGAACTAAACATGTAATATCAAAAAGAAAATATATACATCTTTAAGAACGTGTCCCTTAAATCCGCTCCTAGAATTCTTTTAAATTTAAAAACAATTTTATTGTATACTAAAGCACATGATAAGACTATTTCGTCACTCTCTTAAATTGACACAAACACACAGATTAACTCCTAAATATTCAGAAAAAAATAATAATAAACAATAAACACCTTTAAGTTTAAAACTATATATGTTTTAATATTTTATGTTTTTGTTTTATTTTTATATAGTTTTTTTTTTTTAAGTTTTGTTTAATAGTTTATGCCAACTTAATTTTTTTTTCAATTTTAAATGTAACAAGCCTTTAAAATGCCAAGAGTAAAAAAACTTTTACTTTTGTACTCTTTCTTCTTCTATTTTTTTTTTTTATATAATCTGCCAACTATTTTTCTTGGCTATTAAAATATATCCAACAATGACTGTTTGCTTGATTCTTTATTTTAGAATATAAAATTTCACGTTCTATCTACTATTCTTGCTGATAAGTCAGATATGTTGAATTTTTTTTTCTTTCTTCTTTATCTAATTATTATTAATTCAACTTCTATAATCAACTTTTTTTTAATGATATTTTTATTTCTATAGCTTATAGAAACTTAATGATTGTTAATTTTTGAAAAAAGAAAAATAACGAAAATATGTAAATTACATCATACATGATAATTTTAATCCTTTTGTGTTTTCGTTGTTTTGAAACTATTGGAACGACTTAGAAAGGTTTAAATACAGATATATATGTAGCTTGCATACGATCAAAAGTGATAACTTTTGCAATCGACTTGCTGCAACTGGTTCGCACCAAGCCATCGAGTCATACAAATCAGAGCGCTGTTTTTCCATTTTATACAATTTTTCAGAGGATATTTCGATTTCGGAATAAATTGGAGATTTTGGTTTTGTTGATTTTTTTACGAGTACCCCAACCTTATACCAGGATATTTATGAATTTTGTTGACGAACCATAATAATTTGGAAGTTAGAACTTCATCTAGAGTTGAGTGATATTATTTGGGAAACAATTAATTTACAATTCATATTTTTTTAAGTTTTTAAAGGGCACAACTGCCTGCGTTACCTTTGCCCACCGACTTCTGGGAAATCAATTTTGTGGCTTACCCCGCTGACTGTCCACTACGTTTTAGTAGTTAATACGTTTGAAAAGTACGTTATGATACATATTTTTCAATTTTTTCACTATGATTATGGTGTTGTATTTTAAGGGCCAGTTTCACACTTATCCCTTAGTGCCAACTGCCCTCTTAACTTCACTTAGGGTGAGATTTCAATTGCACACAACCCAAGTTGAAGTAGGCCTTAAGTGGCCATTATTGGACACTTAAGATGTGCATGTGAATTACATGTCACATTTCTTTTCAAGTTCTTTTCTTTTGTAAGAAATAACTCTAAAGAGGACAGAA
Organism: Philhelius pedissequus; assembly: GCA_910595825.1. Lineage (NCBI taxonomy): Eukaryota > Metazoa > Arthropoda > Insecta > Diptera > Syrphidae > Philhelius > Philhelius pedissequus. Next base: position 46,083,467 of record OU343160.1, read on the forward strand.
TATATAAAGAGGATACAAAAGTGGTTTGGGGCCAAAATCCCGAAAACCGAAAACCCAAAATCCCGATAACCCAAAATCCCGAAACCCAAAATCCCGAAAACCCAAGATCCCGAAATACCAAAATCCTGAAAATCCAGAATCCCGAAAACCCAGAATTACAAAAATCCAGAATCCCTAAAATTCAAAATCCCGAAAACCCAGAATACCGAAAACCCAAAATCTCGAAAACCCAAAATCCCGAAACCCAAAATCCCGAAAACCCAAGATCCCGAAATACCAAAATCCTGAAAATCCAGAATCCCGAAAACCCAGAATTACAAAAATCCAGAATCCCTAAAATTCAAAATCCCGAAAACCCAGAATACCGAAAACCTAAAATCTCGAAAACCCAAAATCCCGAAATCAGTGTCCCGAAAAATTATATAAAATAAAAAATTTGCGCAAGTTTTTCATTTTATATAATTTTTCGGGATTACGATTTCGTTTAATTCTATTTGTTATATGATTATTATTATTGTTAAATTCGGTTTGTTATATGACTATTTTCTTTTTGTTAAATAATAGTTTCACTAAGCAGACAATTTTGAATTTTTTTTTCTATTTTATTTTCAGGATTTTGTCTTTTCTGGATTTTGAATTTTCCAAATTTTGGGCTTTCGGGATTCTAGATTTTTGGGATTTTGGGTTTTCGGTATTCTGGATTTTCGGGATTCTGGGTTTTTGGGATTCAGAATTTCGGTATTTTGTCCATCTCCCTACAAAAGTGAAGTGGGTACATTTTTTTTTTTTTTGGCTTTGAAGGTCTTTTTTAAAACTACCAAAAAATGTGTGCATATACCCAAACTTGTACCCACCCCAAGTCTTATATTGGGCCCAGCAGAGGGGTTACATGGTGGCAGCTTGAAAGCCCCTTGTCCCTTAAACACCAAACAAAAGTCGGAATTTATGCCCCACCGAGTTAGTATATATGCCCAAAAATTATTTTTTGGTCCCATATAGGTAGGAGAATTATGTCCTCTAAGTATCTTTGTTGCAAGTAAAAATATACACATAAAAGACCAAATATAGAAAATCACAAGACCATTTTGTTTTTAATTTCCTTCAATTATGAGTAGTTTTTCCCAAGTTTTTGACTTGATTCGATCTTGTATATAGGCCAATGTTATAAACAAGTGTGTTCTAAACTCACCTTTAAAATTTCTTCAGCCTTATTCATTAACGCATCATAGCAAGTACATAAGACTATGTTTCCTTTATAATTTATCTAAACGCAAAAATCTCATTCATTACAAGCAACATAAGCTAAAACCACTGGTATATATTATATAGAACCTACATACAAGGAAATTTCTATCGAAAAGTCATTTGTTATCGGCCATAACAATTTTCTCTATTTTAAGGGTGGGTAAACGAGTATTCTTAACACCAATGACGATGCTGTGTTAAAGTAAGTCTTGTGTCTCGTCGTAGGGGTGTATTCATATATTTTGTTGCAAAACTATATTGTGTTTCACAAAGAGAGAAATAAGAGTCCCACATGAACACTTTATATTGGCATAGGCACATTATAAATATAATTGGAAGAAAATGTCTTTGTAAAAGAATTTACATAGCGGCTACATAAGTTCTTATGCACTGCATAACTATGCAAGGATTAGCGTATTGTAATGAATAAGACTGCATATCTTTATTCGTTATGGTTTCCAATCTGTATCTGTTCTGTAGTTATCAGAGATAAGGTTATTGAACAACTTCTCCTAAATTTACTAGAAAACTTTATAAAATAAACGAAAACAAATGTAGACTCACTTCATAACGATGAATCTCACTACTATTATGCATGCATAATTAATGCAGGTTTATTAAATATTATTTCTTGGCTTAGAGGACAACATAATAATCTTTCCACAAAAACTCACAACTAAAGAAAATAATTACTTACCAAAACTTGAAGGAGTTCCAATAGTTTCTATTTTCACATTTATTTAAATTTATAAACATGAAAAAGCTTTCTAAATAAAATATCTAAACCTAATCTAAACTATTTTTCTTTTTATTGGATTTTCTTTTCTGACACATGTTACAGCATTGTTGAAAATGCTTCGCGTTATCCTGTGTAAAATTTCCCATCCAACCTATGTAATATCCTCTTTTTTTTAATATATACAATATTTATATTAAACAATTTTCGGACTTTCTGATAATAAACGCACACGCACGCAGTGAGTCTTTCTTGTAACAAAAAAAAAAAAAAAACAACAAAAATAAACATCTAATCGAAGTCTAAATAATTGAACCTTTTATCAAAGTTAATCTTATCCCGAAATATTTTTGTGTTGAATTTTTGTCTAGACGCTTTTGCCTGTTTATGTAATTTTATTTTATTTGTGGCTTGAACTCTATTTCTCACCTTTATTATAGAAAGTTATTGTTGGAGTTTTTTTTTTTGTTTTGTAGGGACAAAAAGTCAAAGTTATTTTTAGAGTGGTGTGTTTACTACTTTTTGTCATTTTTATACAGAAAAAGTATGTATCTAAATTAGATTTTTTTTTTTGGAAAAAATTGGCTAGTCATTTAAAAGTTAAAAAGTTAATTAGTAAAAGTATGGTCTTAAGAATCCTATTCTGTGAAAATGAATTATATTTCACTACAATTATCATCTAAATTTATTACTTTTATTTTATGATTGTTTTTTTTTTGTAAACACAAATTTTTCTTCTTAGCCAAATAATGGAACTTCTTTGCTGTTGTTTAAGCTTCAAGCACATTAACAAGTTTTGCTTAACTTACCTTTGTTTTCGTTGCATTCTTTTGGAAAACTCTTGTCGCTTAAATTGCATTTGATATTGAAAAGATGAGAAAATTTCCTTTGTTAACTGAGTTATTAATGTTAATTTTTTTAAGAATTCTGTTGCATTATAATTGAGAACATTATAATTAGAGAACACATTTTTTATTTCGTTCAAGTTTTTATATATATATTTTATAAAATTTTTGGTTACATTAAAAAAATAAGCGTTTTTCCATTGAAATAAGCATATGCAATCAGTTCTTCCAAAAAATTGGGCAAACGCTGAATGAAATATACAAAATCATAGTTTGATTTTTTGATACAAAATGTGCAATTAATCATTCATGCATTAAATACGACTACAATTTTTTTCTCTTCTCACTTTTTTGCTGCTTTCTTTTATCCCATATTTGGAATTTTACGTACCAGCCATCATTATTATTTTCAACTTAGTATTTATTGTTCCAACAGATATAATTGTTTTAGATTTAAATACTCATATTGTTAATTTTACATGTCTCAATATTGATAATAGTTAAATTTACTATAAGAAATTGTCAGCAACTGTATGATTGTGGAATATAGTAGATGTTTAGAATTTATTATAAAGTTTTACAGTCACATGTTGTAAAATTTACAACTTATCTTTTTTTGTTTAAAGAATAACCACACTATTAGCAGCGATTTCTTGCAAGTAATATAGATGACGCACGGCGCGCGGGCGTTTCAGAAATCTCTTGGAAACTTTTAGTTTTTATTGAAATACCCGTGAGATAACAGCATCATCGCTGAAAACGATTTTTCGGTAACAGCAAATTGAATTTGCGAGATTTCGTTTTTCGAGATTTTCGAGATTCAAAAAAAAAGCGAGATTTCGTTATTCGAAATTTTAATTTACGTTATAGTAGTATTTTCATTCGTCTTATCTATCTCAGTTAAATGTCATGTTCTGCGTTAAGCGCAAATGTCATATTAACATTTGACAATGATTGGTTTGACAGATATAGATACTAATTTTCCTAAGTTTGTAATGGGTTAAAAAAAAAACATTCATTATTATTATATTTTTGTTTTTGATCAAAAATATCATAGGATCCAATGGGAATAAATTAAAAATTACAGTTATTTTCTCAAAAACTATAAAATACAGTCGATAACTCGAATATTTGATAAGTCGAATGAAATTGGTTGGTAATAGCGCGAAGTTTGAAGTTTACATGTAATTTTTGTTTGATAACTCGAACTTCTATAACTCGAATGTCCCGATAAGTCGAATTTTTCAGGGAAATTATCAAATTCTTTGGATTTTTACAGGTTTATTTCATAATGCATTGTGTTTGTGGGCACTGTATTTGTATGTCTTTGACTTTGTATACATATGTGTGTTTTGAAAACTGTGATTCCGTTAAGCGTGAGTAAAAGCTGTCAGGTTTCAGTGTTAGAACACAAATTATTAGGTTGATATACGTATGTATTCAAATACTGATTCAAAGTCTTATTCTAAAAAATTAAAAAAAGACGAAATAAAAAGTTAAACGAAACTGACGTAGATATTAACAGTGCAGTGTGAAGTTTTTATTAAAAGTAAAGCTAGGGTGGATATCTCGTTAAACGAACATTAAAAACATCGTTTGAAGATAAATTTAAATTAATAGTGGTTCAAGAATAAAGGATATGGCTATTAAATATAGCATTCCGGCAAATCCATCCGTCAGTCATGTATAACAGAATATTTTAAATAAATCACACCACATGTTCTTTATGTATTAGCTTATAAATATTACATAATTTATATTAATTTTCTGTTTTACTTGATAACTCGAAGTCTTGATAATTCGATTTTTGTTTTTACAAGTGATGGTTCGAGTTATCGAAGTTCGACTGTATGTGCCCAATTATAATTTATTAATTAAGACACTGCTCCTATGGTAAAATAATTTGAGTGGCAATTTTTTATTGTCTCTCCAGAAATATTCGAGCATTTCTAGAATTTTCTAAAATTATTACCTTTATCGATAGTTATTGTCATTATTGCTATTTTACGTCCAGCTATACAAATATTTAGCACCTTGTTGTTCCTTTTAAGTAGGTCTGTACAGTGTCGTACATTTATTTTTCATTTAAAATCCATTAGGTCTTACAGACAAAAATCACATATCATTATTAGAATATGTAACCAAAGTAATAATCAGTTCAAATATAATGGAAAACCGCTTAAATTCTCATTATTCTGTTTTATTTTATTTTGGTATTTACTTCAATCATCATTAGGTAAGACATTAAATCATACAACACATATAAGTAAAAAAGTACAAGAAAAAGCACAATCAAATTGGACTACCTTTGTCTACCCCACACAACAAGAATACACATGTACATTCCACAATGTACCTTACAACCAATAAAATCCGCCTGAAGCTCATATATTTTTCTTACATATTTATTTACACCATTTTATGTTCCTTTTTTCTGTATATTTAAAAGATAAATACCCTAGCATGGTCTTGCATGCCAAATTTGCCTTTAATATTATGATATCCTTGATTTGTATTTTATTTTTTTTTTCTTGCGAATTTATCAAGAAATACATATATATTATTTTTTTGGCTGAGTTAATATGATGGATTGTGTCACACAAAATATTATTTCTGAAATCAAAACAAATTATAATAAACATGTAGATTCGTATAAACAACAACAATAATGACATGATTTGCATATTGTTAAATTTGCATGGACAAATATTGTTTTCTTTTTGTTTAAACGTTACTGTCATATGATTTATGACGGGCGCTAATTTAAAATATTATTAATTTAGTTGTTGTCTGGATACATTACTTGAAATTGCTCTTAATATAAAAAAAAACATATTCATTATATACTTATTTAAAAACATAAAACATATTATTTTGTATGAAATAAAAATAAAAAAAAAATAATAAACTGCTATGCACAGTACGATGAGGGATCTCGAACGCCGGAGTCAACAAAGGACAGCAGTGAGGCCCTAAGAGGCGTGACATATCGTCCTCCGGCTCATCATAAGCCAACCACTTGCATGGGTGGTTGTTCTGACCGTAAGGGATCATCTGTAAGTACCCAGCAAAAAGTCTCCATTTTACCACCAATACCATCAAAATATTAAATCTAAGCAATTCTCAAACAAATATTTTCTAGAACAAAAATTGTGTACCACCACCACCAATTTGTTTTTTTTTTTGTACTTTCTTATTGCTGCGTATCTTAAGTTTTGATTTGATTCTTGTAAAATTAAAAAAAAAAAAAAAACACCTAGGAAAACATTTTTCTTACATCTGTATGTCAACTTTTTAGCACCAAAACACTTGTGTGAGCTGTCGTAATAGCAAATTGTATTTCCTTGTAAATATAGATTTATATTCTTTTTTCCCTTAAATCTAAGAAACCGTTGGACGGAGAAAATCTCTACAGAAATAAGCTCCTGTTTTTTTTTTGTCGTTGATAATGTTGACGTGATTATGGCGATAAGACGACACGGGTTATGTATCAACAAAAAAAGTCGTCTGCTTAAAAACCGTTTATTTTCAACTTAGAATGCCGAGTTTTTTTTGTACTGATTAATAAGATATCGACATTTTAAACTATCGCATTGACAAAAGTCAGCCAAGCAGTAATCGGTACAAAATAATGGTCTAGTTAAATATCGATTTATATAATGCATATTTTTTCTTTCAAACAAATGTCGATTATTAAAATCTATGGCGCAAAATTTTAGTCGATTTAGTAATATGTTAAATCATTTTTAGTATGATACTAGGCTAAAAAGAGGATTTTGCTAGTTTTAAACCAGTTTAGTATCGTACTATTTTCTTAGCATTTTACTAAAGTTAAAATCACAAAATGGCTACTTTATTTTTTTTAGTATCGTACTAAATCATATGCCACTTTGACATTTAAAAACTTCAAAAAGTTATGTTCGCTTACTTTTTTGCACTATTTTAGACGTGTTTAGTTGAAGTTTATTAAGAAAATAGATTTAGTATGGTGCTAGTTAAAAAGTGTTTAAAATTAGGAAAATATTAGTAAAGTGCTTTAGTATTAGCAAACTGTTAAGTAGTATAATGCTAAGCCCTTAACATCAGGCTGTTTAAAATTTTGCGCCAATATTTTTAAAAAGCTAAATTTTGATGACATTTTAAAAATGAAAATGTAAATGTTGGTATTCTCAGTCGCAGTTTCAATTAGTCATATATTTTTTTTTCGAAATCGACAATAAGTCGATGTACAAAGTCGACTTATCGTACCAAATCCTGTTCAATTTGTTTCTTCTTATTGTTTCATTATATTGGTGTTGTACTGTTGATGTCGTTTATTTTTTATCACAAATACTTATAATATTTTTGATATAAATGTCATGTCATAAATTAAGTAAACAATAAATATAATCTTTAAAAATAGTTAAAGATAAGGTAGTCTTTGCTTAAAGATATTATTAGCCGTGTTTTATTGGGCAATATATTCATCGTAAAATTATCCATCGTAGCATTTTATATATAATTATCTACGGTCAATAAAAAGCTAAAGTAAAATGCTACAGTGGATAGATTTCTGAAGTTTAGTCGAAATTGATTTTTTTGTTAGCTTTGTTGGTACGATTGGTAAATGGATTACATCCCTAGAAATATTTTTAGCTGTATAAAAGCATTTATAGTCCTTCAAGAGCTAAATCTTAAAGCTGTTTATTTAGCAATTAGCTCCATATGTGGATTTAGAGCAAAAATCAAGTTCGCATGTAGCTAATTTGTTGAGTTTGAGAGCTCTTTTTTGCTCTTATTCAGCCTGTTATCAGTGGCAAAAGTGACTTGAAGCTCTGTAATACATGGGTTTCAAACTATTAAAACACCACTTTTGACATATTATTGTTTGTATTAGTTTGTGTAGTATAAAATAAAAATATATGAATATTCTAATACTATTACTGAATGAATGAATGGTTTCATAGTGTGTAAAAAAGAAATAACAAAGATTACAATAACCAAATTAAAAAATATCTTAAAAAGAAATTAAGATTTTGTTGGATAAAAATTTTTAAATAATTTTTGAAAAATAATAATTTCGTGTTTTCTTTAACTACACTCCGAAGATGATTCTATTCTAAAATGAAAAAAAGAATAATTTCATTAATTTTTTATCTCGTCGCCATTTTTATTGTCAGGCAAGACGTTTCTTCCAATTAAGCTGCAATACTATCTGTTCTGGACAAAAATTATACAAAATTAATTACTGATGATATAGAGATATTATGTCGGTTTAAAATTTTCTAGAGCTAGTTCCAACAAGATGGCATTTTGGTCTTTTTAATTTCATGTTATTGTTATAAGATAGGTTGCTTCAGAAATTAAAATTCAAGGAAAGCAAATAATAAAACAAATTTAGTTTATAGGAAGGAATTTTTTTAAAGAATATTTCCTGAATATATTTAAAGCCTAAGTTGCAATTTTTAAAGATTAAAGTTTCAAAAGTTTTTTAATAAAGCTGCTCACTTCATTGTGATATAGAAAATTTGTATTATTAATGTGTAACAATGTTTTTTTTTTTATAATACAATTCAATATACTACTGATATTACTCAGCCAAGAAGAAGACTTAGCATTATATTTAATTGGACTTAATGGGTAACCACAATTATCTTCTGTAAGGGAATTATAGTGGGATATTTTTTTATGCGTACACGATTAGAATTAAAGCCCTGAAAAAAAGTATATATTTATGTACATTACTATGTAAAACGAGAAATTATCAAAATTTATAGTTCCAATCTGAACATGGTTAACTTACACTAAAAATTTAGTTACATACATTCATTTATTTTTTATTTAAAATATTAATTTTTATTGATAAAATAAATATTTTGTATTTATTTTGGGCAACACCCTGTTATAATATGGGTTTCTGAGGAGAATGCGTCAAGATATTAATGCTCAGCTCTACAACCGATTTGTAGTTGGTCTTCTAATACTAGATTTTTACATTTCGAAATGCGCATGCGTTAGAATTTTACTTCTAAAGCTAAAGCTACTGTTTAGAGCTCTTGTTGCATCTCTTATTGCATTTGTGTAGTGGAAAGCTGTACAACGGCCCCTTAGATGAGGAAAGTTCAAGAAGCTCGTTCATAGATCGCATGAAAGGTATTATGGAGCTAGTTTGAATAACTATACTTTGAACGAACTGACAGTGCCGTTAAACTTCACTATAGAGCATGATTTAAAATAAAAATACATTGAGCTCTGAAATTATACCTTATAAAGCCACAGGTTTCGATTTCACTTGTGTGGAGCTGCAGAAGAACAGTTTTGCATCTAATAGCTGTGACGATGTTACTTGGGTGTGTTCATGGAGTAGTTATAATTATTAATATCTATTCGACAGACAAATCGATTTTTTGATTCTTTTTTTTTAGTTTCTCGATTTATATTTCTTAAATATCAGATAACTCCAATTTTTAATAATTGTAAGAGCTGTTCTCACTTTTACTTTTAAAAATTTTAAGTGAAATTTGTTGCAATTAGCAATTACTTTTGGAACACGTCCACCTATCTCTAGAATTTTTGTATACCCCCAATACCACAAACGCCAATTAATCAACTAATCAATGTTTACAAATTTCGATTTCAATTTTGGAAAAAAAAAATCAATCTATTGAACAAATTGCATTTTGTTTTAATTTTTGCCTAATTAAGACCAATTTTCGTTTTTTGTCCAATTTTAATTGGTAATTATAAATAAACGGAATTTTGTATTGAAAAAAACTTCATCTTTTTATTTAAATGTTGATTTATTTTTCATTTTTAAATCAATTTATTGGTTTACACTCCCGGTACTAACGATATACATAATACACTTTTGAGATATCAATTTGTAAATGGTTTCTGATTTTGTCAATTTATTTGTCCCGTAAAAATGCTGTTCCAAAGCTCCATATGGATTGGACAGTTTATTTTGTGTTTTATTTTTCTTTAATCCCCATTTTGTTATTTGAAATGAAAAAACTCCACCACTCAAACGTATAAAAGCATAGTGTTACCAAAAGTATAAAGGGTCAAATTCTGCTTTGTGTTCACTGTTGCCATTTTTCCTTTCTAGCAAAGGTTCTTTAAGCATGTCCTCTTCGTGTGCCATGAACGGCGCATCACTACATGGACTCCCCATTAATTTTGTATTCACATTAGGCGTTTTTCTTTTCTAGTTCAGAGCAGAGTCTGAGTTGTCAAAAAAAATTGTTTGTGTTTCTTTTTAACTCAGAGCATGCAGAGCTCCAAATGTGTTTCTTTTTTCGATCTGAGCATGTGTAGATCGCACTCGACGAGCTCGAACATAATTGGCTGAGCATGTGAGTAAATCCCGAATACACCAAATGCCATGTATGTCAAGAAGGAAAATGTGAAGGAAAAATTATTACATACTCGTACATAAGCTGGCGAAAGAATTTGATCGCTTATGTAAACATGTAGATACAAATGGCAAGATGTCAACTATGTTCATTACTCCGCTTGTTATGTGAATTCTACTTGCATGTCGAATTGAAAACAAAAGATACCCAGAGAATACATTTGTGAATTGACAGAAAATAAGTAGAAGTATAATATCTACTAATATTATTAATGTGAAAGTTTGGATGGATGGATGGATGTTTGTTACTTAATAACTCTAGAATGGCTCAAGGGATCTGGATGAAATTTGGCACACCTATAGATGATAGACTGGAAAAGCACATACACTTACTTTTATCCCCCAAAGAGCCAACATAGCTTTTATTCACAAGAAGTAAAAACGCACAAACGCACGCACAAATAAAACATGCAGCTGCTGTCTAGTAAACCAAAGCAACACGAAAGCTGCACACCAAATCAGTATTCAGTAGCACAGAGTACAGACCACAGATGAGCCATACCAAGATGGGAAATTTCGGAAGCTATTTTGGTTTGCCTTAAAGCTAGTACCGTTATGAAACTGATATTTTTGCATCTGTGTGTACACCACATTTCACTGTAGGATTTCACATCTATTCATGGATAGCCAGACAAATTTACATATACACCAATGTAAACAAGGGCTTTTGGAGGGTGAAACGTAGAAAAGTTTTACCGTTTTCGTATGGCTCATTTGAAGTACAGACAAGCAAGGTAGGAAGCTGTTTTGTTTTAGTTCAGGTACACAAATCCTGAATGTAGGTGGCTATATGCAGCTATATATGCATGTTTCTTTATCAATCCAATTGATTAGCAACAATAAAACCGGCATTGGGTTGCACCTAATCATGTGGAATAGCAGAAAAATAAGAAATTTTTTTTTTCAATTAAAGTAAAAAAGTAGACCATTACCACTAGAAAAACAAAGGAATCTGATGATCGACAAGTCGTCAAATATCTATAATTGCTGCCAAAAATAATAAGAAATAAAATGCACGACTGGATCGCACGTACTTGCGCCTATGTTCGATCACATTATATGCTAAATGTTCTTAATAGAAACGGCTAAATGTATTTTTAAATTCGTTTTTCACTTAATTTTGTATATAAAAAAAATTATTAATTTTTTTATAAAAAAAATACTATGAACATTTTTAATTATTAATAATATATATTTAAAAACAAAATTTCAGAAAAAATCGTCCACCCGTTTTCGAAATATTGAATTTTCAAAAAAAAAAAATATTTTTCAAATATCCAAAAAAATATTTTTCAAAAATTCTAAAATGCAAAATTCGAAATCCATTCAGCCGTTTTTGAAAAGTCGAAATTCAACAAAATGGTTGTATAGTAGGTACCGTTAATAACAAATATAAAAAAAAAATGACCAATATGTCAGCCATACCCAAGGTACTACACACGCCAATTTTTATCAAAATCGTTAGAGCAGCTTTCGAGATAATTAAGATGGTAGACAAATTTGTATGGCAAGTACCGTTATTTTTGGGGCTAAAACAACGATTCAAAAATCTATTTCGGAAAATCATCTAGAACTCCTAAGCACCAAACTCCTTGAACAAAATCGGTTTAGCCGCTTAGGCGTTCTACAAGCAGACAGACAGACAGAGTTTTTTGGTGTGATAGTTGTGTGTTCGCCTGTCAACCTCGTGGTCACAGGTTCGATCTCTGCCGTAGTCAATATCTTCTTATTTTTCCATTAAAAACCAATTCTAAAAATAAGTGTCATACAATGAATTGCTGGTTTACTCAAAACATGTTGTTTAGGCATAGAACTAACAACATGTGATTGAGTGAAACTAGTATACCGATAAGATATGACAAAGAATCAAAAAATTAATGCGAATTATAAGGGGCATAGATAAATAAGACACGGAAATTTCTCCGCATTAGTTCAGCCGCCATCCCTTGAGATCAAATCTGAGACAACAACTACCTACAGTCTCCGAATATCGCGCCACACACCTTTCCTATCATTCTTTATCTTCCTTAACCTCACCCTCACGCCCGCGCTGTATTGAAACATTTAAAGGGTATTCATAATCCCTTGAGCGCGTGTAGATTATAAAAAAAAAGTAATGTTAACTTTGATTAAAATCTCCAGTAATGCAAAACTACTCGCCCTATAGTACCTTATCGCAAGTAAAAAATCTGATGGCACGCTCTCAAGTTGTTGTTGTTCATTCAAATTTAAATAAAATAAAAAGTGCTTCTAAAAGCAAGTATGGATGCATACAAAAATTAAATATATTTATTTGGAAGCACTTAATTAAATGTTTTCGTGTGTAAGATGATGGTGACAATGAATTTGAAATTAAATTGACTGTGGGATACACTTAAACTGTTTAATGACTGGAGATTTTTTTTAACTAACAAACTACTTAAGTACTCGACACAATCATATTGTCAGGGTTATAAAAAAAAACAAAAACAACAAAAAACAGTTACCGTGGGGTTGAAAAGCCATACCAACGCATGGATACCTACTAGTTAAATATACAGGGGAAATATAACGGAATTGAACTATTTAAACTGTGTGTAGTGTTTAAACGAAAAAAAAAACTTAAAAGGAAACAAAAAGTCTCCACCAATTTTGTTTCCTCGTGTGAAAGTTGCAGCAGATTTTTAAAGTAAAATTAAAAAATTTACTTCTGCGAAAAGAGGCTTTGATCAAATTCTATGAATAAGCCCATTCATTTAGCATTTCCTTTCTATTGATGCAAAATGAATGATCTGATCGAATTTAAAATTGCAAATGAAGATAAAAAGTCAAACAAGAAATGATTTTTCTACTTTTTATCTTATATGAATACAAAGAAAACCTTATTATTGGTCATAATTTCCATATTTTCATTTAATTTTACTTTGGACAAAACTCTTTAATTACATGTGACAGCATTGGAGGGATACCATTTTTACAAAACTAAAAAACAGGCTACCGCGTATGTCTTTTTTTCAAGAACTATATACGGTAGTATGGATAGATTCCCAACAAAATACGACTAATATTTTAACTTACATTATTTTAATTTCGAGAATACATCCGTAAGATTTTGCAAGATTGAAATACTATCAAATATTTATTATGCCATAAAGATAAAAATATAAGATATGATGTACCTCAAAGTGCCTTATGCATCAATAAATTCAGTTTAAAGGAATACATTTAGTGCTTTCCTCTTTATGAAAATTACATAGTACGAAAAAAAGGGAAAATATGTACCTAACAGTGTTATGCCACACGAAGTACCTTTGAAACCATAAAGATTATATTCTTATTGTTGCACTATGTTGTCCATATAAAAGTTAGTTTTGTGAAGACTCATCCATTTTGAAAATTTATAAAAGGTATCCTTAACCAAACTGGGTGAGTAGTTGTGATGTGGCCGTAAACACAGAACCCTTACAATTTTAAATAGAACGTGCTTCTGTTACATTTTAGAATTCAGAGAAAGGTTCCCTTAAAACAAGTTCAGAATTTAGTTTTAAAAAAAAATTCCAGGATGTTGTCTTTCCGCATTTACGAAAATTTGCATCTTGTTTACCAGAACACTCTACCCGGAAAAACACATCAACGACAACACCATTACGTCACTATTTTTACTTTGCAATGTACCACCATTTAATGGTTTCCAAATCGTGTCGGTCGCCTGTGTTCCATTAATAATGTTAACTCAAGGTTTGGAAGATATGTTGGTATTGGTTTTTTTTTCTATTTGGGTGAGATTGTTTTGCAACAAGCCATCTATATAATGTATGTATACTTGCCAAATGTTCTCTGCCTGAGGAATTCTAAATAAGAAGCTTAATGAGCGGTTAGCACTGTGTCTCTTTTTGCTTAATCAACTTTGAGGGAAATGGGAAATGAAGTGATTATTTTGTAGCTCAATTTCTCAAGGGTGCCTTCGCCTTGTCAGGTTGGTGTTGGTTGTTCAGGTTGTAATTAACTTGTCACTCTGAGATTTACTTTTCAGAATTTCAGGAAAGTCAGCTCCTTCAATAACGAGATTGTGTAATGGATACTCTTAGATACATTTTATAAAATGTATCCTCTTCAGACAGAGTAAATGAGCCTCTTTCGTCGCAAGTGCAATTAAACGAAGTTTAATATCTAATGTTTTGTTATTGTATAAGCATGATTGGTATAATATATGTAAGTTAATTAAACGAGAAGAAAAAAAAAATGACGTGATAAGTTGAGTCATTTAATTTGTCAAGGCTTCGTGTGAGAGCAAACGATGTACATAATTGTAGGAGCAGCTTTTGAAAGCAAATAAATCATTGTCATGTTACCAGGAGAAATAATATTTATGTGTTCACTTGGCTGTGTGTTTTATTTGAGAGCTTGCAATTGCACTTAGAACAAAAATTTAATATACATTTCATTACATATTATACTACCTCGTAGATAAATCTACAAAGTAGAGACACTGAAGCACTGGCAACGAGACTATTGGCTTTAATCCCGCTAATCCATTAGAAATATTTATTTCAGCCATTATTGCAGACACAACAACTAAAAATCTATATTTTTTTTGCTATGTGGGCAAAAATAAATCGTGAAATTTCATTCATCGCCAAGAAGTGCTAAGCGCGTTATGTAATGGGTTATCCATTTTGCGGTTTCAAAAGTAAACGTAAAAAACACATAAACTATTTTTTGTTCATGATATTTCTTTCTAATTATAAAGCTTGAACGTGAAACACTACATCATATAAATGAACACTACGCGAATTGTTGCAAGCATCGATTCTTTTGAGGTAATTTTCGACCACTTTTTGACACATATTGGGCGGTATCTCAGCCATAACTTGACGAATGTTGGTTTTCAAGTGCTCAAGAGTTAAAGGTTTATCTGCATAAACACGGTCTTTCGCGTAGCCCCACAAAAAAAAGTCCAGCGGTGTCAAATCGCATGATCTTGGTGGCCAGTTGATATCGCCATGACAAAAAATTACGTGGCCAGAAAATATCTCTTGCAATAAAGCCAAATTCGCTCGAGTTGTGTGGCATGTGGCTCTGTCTTGTTGAAACCACATATTCTCCAAAATGTATTCTTCAATAGCAGGCAAAAAATGTCGGTTATCATATGATGATAACGCTCCGCATTGACGGTGACAGTCATGCCATCGTCGTTTTCCAATCACACCTCCGGACCAAAGAGCGCCCCAAACTGTGAATTTTTGTGGATGTATTGGCCTCTCTTCAATTACTTGAGGATTCTTAGTACCCCAAATATGACAATTTTGTTTATTAGAATACCCACCGAGTGAGAAATGTGCTTCGTCGCTGAAGAAAATTTTGTTCGAAAAATCGCCGTCCACCGCCTGTTGTTCAAGCACCCATTCGACGTATCTACGACGTTGTGAATAGTCCTTATATGGATGTAGGTGTAGATCCAAATGCAAAATACGCCATAAAGTGCCGTAAGACAGTCCTAATTCCTGAGAACGACGAGGAATCGACACATTTGGGTCTTCGGCAACACGTTCACTTACAGCAGCGATATTTTCAGTGGTACGAGCGAAACGATGATGCACAGGCCTTACAATATCTGTAACCACTTTCTTAACAATTTTGCCAATTGCTTGCGTAGTTGGACGATTATGTAAACCATAATCTCCTCTTAAAGCACGATATGTGGCTGTAGCAGAATCACCATTTTTGTAGTAGGTTTTAACAATTTTTATGCGTTGTGCGATAGTTAAGCGATCCATTTTCGTAAATATCAGACTTTCAACTTAAAAAAAAATTGGCTTAACAACTTAGGTTGACAGATGTCGAATTCCAGCCCTATACTTTTGAAACCGCAAAATGGATAACCCTTTACTTAAGAATAGATACAATCTGTTTTTTAATGAATTATTGGAATTTAACACGAAAATTAGCAAACTATGAACAAGGTACAATGTTTTAAGAGAAATTTGTGCAAGATTTATGTGGGATGTCATGAAACGGCAAATTTTATTTCTCCGTTTATTTCTTCTGAGAAGACAGGGAATAAACACAGATTCTTATGTCTAAAAATAAAAAAAATCCAGGCATAAGGGGCCTCCACAAGAAACATTAACTACATGACACATTTCTTGCAATCATTTATTTCAAGTGGAGGCCTAGGGTACATTACATATATTAATACAACAGAGAGAGTTAGAGAAAGGAAGAACACACACCAGAAGAAACACATGTCAACAAATGTGGTGGTTTCCGACGGTCCTCAATCGAAGTACCATCCATGCGGAACGATGCTTGAATTCGCTGATCTATGGGAAGCGATGCTTTAATCGGAGCCAAGGCCGTTGACAACATTTAATATAATTACAACATATAAGCAATAACGGTTGAATGGTCTGACACTCTACAATCATTGGCGCAAAATTTTAAACAACCTATTGTTAAGGGCTTAACATTTAACTAGTTAACAATTTCCTAACTACTTCTTGATTTAATAACTATTTCAAAATTTTGAAACCTTGTGATGTGATCTAAAAAGGTATAAGATATTTCTATTGTTATCATCTTAACTTCATTATTTATAAAAAAAAAAAAAAAAAAAAATTGTGCATCAGCAGGACTCGAACCTGGGGCTCTCGGGTCCATCCGCGATATACTATCAGATGCTATAATGGATTTAGTAAATTGCTTAAAGTTAAATTAACCATTCCGTGGTCTTAACCTTAGCAAAATGTTAAAATCGTTTAAAGTTACCTAAATCATATTTTTAGCTTAGTAAATTGCTAAAAGTGGCTTTAACATTTTACTAAATCGTTTAAAATTTTGCGCCATTGGTTTTAGGTTGTCAGCCACTTCAGTCACGTCTCTTCACCAGTTTTAAGTAGGTAGAAATCGTTGTCGCGGACAAACATTGATCAATGACCCAATTAGCACTTTCGTCCTCTGTTTTGATAACATAACTCGCTGTAATCTGTGGACATCTCAGTGAATCACCGCTTACGCATTTAGTTTGACTGCAGTTCAATCTTGAAAACAAAAAAACGTTATTTGTCGTTACATAGGTACAATTCGTGTCCGTTATATCAGAAGAAAACTGCATTATAATCGTCAGTACTGTTCGGTTGAAATTAAATTTTCTATAAAAAATAAAACGATTTAAAAACGAACATATTTTTTTTTTTTAATCTTGGAGCCGTTTCGGATTTCGTCTTCGATTTTTTAACATTTGTATGGGAGGTACCGTTGATTTTTTATTTTAGGAATATAGTTCTATTCAAGATAATGTCAAAAAAAACTACCAAAAACGAAGTTTTTTTTTAATTTTGAAAAATGTTGGCTTACATAAGTGTTTAAGTTTTCTTTTTTCAAATCGACCGTTTTCCAGAAAATCGAACACCAGAAAATCTTTTATTTTGATTGGTAGAATTTTTGTTTCATAATAATAATCGCAAGTTATAAATATTGGTATGACAATCTATAACAATATAAATTTTTAAACCTAATATCAAAAAAAATCAATCACCTGTTTTCGAAATATTGAATTTTTAAAATCCAAAAAAAATATTTTTCGAAAATATTGTTATGCAGTACATATTATTTATAATTCAAAGGACCTCCTTTACAAATTATTTTGATTGAAATTCGTCGAGCCATTTATGAGAAAGTCGAAAATCAATAAAGGGTTGTATGGCAGGAACCATTAATTAACAAAGTATGTTAACAAACAAAAGTTAAAACCAAAATATAGATTCTATGTAGGTATAGTAGTGCACAGATTATTTTTTTATCAAAATTGTGAGAGCAGTTTTCGAGATAATTAGGATGGTAGAAAAAATTTTGTGGCAGGCACCATTAGTTTTGGGGCTACAAATGCTTACATACAAAGTTTGAAGAAAATCGCTACCTATTCTGCTTAGAATTTATGTTAGGTGCTTTACATTACATTTCTTAAAAAATTGACTTTTTCATTAGCGTATCAGAATAGTTACTGCAGGAATATTTGTCCTCCCGATCTCCTCTTCACAATAATCTCAAACCAGCAACCATGAATCCAGAAGTACCCTTAAGGTCTACACGGGGAAAGATATTTATGTTCTAATTCCAAATATTAAGTTAGAATTGTGTAAGCTTAAAATAATGCTGAATTATTTGTAAGATCTATACACTACAGTTTGCATGTGTAAAAATCATACTTTGTCACAACCGTAACATTATCATGTCACACCCGTTAGGATTTATCCTTATCATTCTTGTAACAATTTACACCATAATTCAACCCATTCACAAATCACACGTGTTATCAGGGAACTTATATACTGAACCACTTATATATTTAGCTCCAATAGGCATACCAATTTGTGTAAAAGTGAGTTACCAACACAAGTTTTAAGGTTGCAATTGAATAGAATATCTCAAAATTACGAAAAACTGCTAAAACTTTTCCTTCGTAACGATATTAATTGATTAATAATAAATTACTAAATTAAACCCAAAAAATTTCTTAATATAAATACAAATGAAAAAAGTGCGAAAGAAAAAACTAAATCTTCGAAACAAAACTATAATTCAAATTTGTAGCTTGCTATTTCATTTTAAACAAAGAAGTATGTTATCACTTAAAATTAAATTCCCCAAAAAATATTGAATGATGCGTACTAATTATTCCATAATAATAAAAGCTTTTCAAATTTTAGTGAAGTAAGACTTCAACTCACTCTTCACTGTGCTTGCACATTTTGTTTAAAATCACTCCATCACTCCCTTAAATAGCGATAGTTCATCCAATATCAAATTTGTATTTGACTAAATAGAAATCCTCTAGCAAAAGACATAATAATCGTAACATATCAAATTGACACTACTTTCTCACCAAAACTATAAGCAAAGCACATTTCATTTAAAGAAATGCACATCAAATTCAATTCTCGAAACATACGAAAAAAATAAAAAAAAAATAACATTCCCTTTCTTCTATTGCTATTTTCTATTTTTAAACTTCTACAATCCCCCCAACTCAGTCATATGTCAAATACAGTAGTGACCTCCAGATTGCTTACTCAAAGGTAGGTAAAGCAAAAGCTGACAAAAATTCCAAGGTAAATCAGGTAATATAACTGCATTTTGATTGATTAGAACTTAGAGTATTGAAAATTAAAAACAAAATAAAAAAATAAACTATCTGCATCGAATGGCAATAAAGAATGCGAGTTGGTTTTTATTTTGAAAATTTTCCAACACGACAGTAGTTTTGCCTGAAATATCGCACAGGTTTAGAAAAAGAAAAAAAAATATTTTTAAAAAATCGCTACAAGGATTTCCTTAGAGGGAATTATTGCTTGAGTATTTTTTTGTTTAAATAAATATTACTAATCCCTTGCTTTCTTAAGTTGCCTGGCTTTTCCCTCACATGAGTATGTTTTATGTCTACCTATACCCATCTAGCCTCCCTTTCATCCTTCACATTTACCCTGCTTTCACCCTGAGCGCTTTATCCCATCCAGTCATAATAAATGTCGTTGTTTTTGTTTGTTTGTATTTGGTCCCACTTGAACATATCCCCTCGTTCAACCTTCAACCAAAAATCACCTTACACCGTAGCAACCCTCTAAACAATCTAATCGTAAACCAGTCTTCCATGTTCTTCCAGTACTCAATCAATTTGGCCGATGAGGCCCGGGACAACCATGCTCAACAAATTGAACGCGCCGAAATAGCCAATTTGGTTCGAAGTCGAATGGAATCACTGAATCTACCCACCATCGACTATGACGATGTCAGTGAAAAGAGGAATCATCTATCATATGTGATTATTAACCCAAGCTGTGATCTTAAATTAGAGGAAGGAGATATCATGTAAGTTGCAAGCATTTCTCTAAATATTTTTTTTTTTTTCAAATAATAATAAAATCACGACAATATTATAATTATTGTGATTAGGCTTACTATCAACTATACCCCTTTCAACAAGAATACATAAGAACGTTTTTCAAGACGTTTCTACTAACAAATTTTTTCCTACAACACTCCAACTTCAAGAGCTGTTTTATACATACTCGTAAATTGAAAAGAAATAAAAAACACAAATGTTGGTCAGTCCTGAATACAAGTAGGTACCTTAAGTTTTATTTTCATTCTATGATCACTGAAAGTGTGCTGGAGTTGCCATTTTCTATCATAACAGACATTTTCTCATACTGTTTTTTTTTTTTGGTAATAGTTTTGCTTGAGGATAATTCTCACGATCTGTTAGTTTGTAGTTAAGATACAAATTTCCTAATTTAGTAAAAACAAATTATTTTTGAAATTTTCTACGCTGAGCTTGTTCATTAACAAAAAGATTAGATTTGTAAATTTAGAGCCGATTTTTCAATCTCCAGATAAAGAGGCAGTTAGTTACCAGAAGAATAAACTAAATTGACTATTAAACAACCGGATAACAACATCGAATTTTTCAATCAAGAAAAAGAAATCTATAGAATAATTTAATTGAACGTCACTTTTATTTCGAGTATCGAACTTTTTATAGAAATTAATTTTTGTTTGACGTTTATTTCAAAGTGATTTTGACATCGAAAACAGCTATTTATTTTATTCCTCAGATAACTCCTTATTCCATTCTAAAATGAGCAGATAACTTTATTCCTGTTGAAAAACTTATGTCTGCTCTATCTGGAGAATATGTACTAACTGACTGCATAACTGACTATTGAAAAATTGGCCCTTAGAAAACTAAAAGCCCCTAGCAGGCTTAACGCGAAATAAAACAACTGTCACTAACTTAATTTTGAGTAGGCAATAGTTAAACCTATCAATTAAGATAATTTTCCTGCATAATTTTTCTAAGCACATAGAATATGCATTCTTTTTTTGGGCCCATCTAATTATAGTTTCAACAAAATTAATAAGTTAACATGTTTCTCCAGTCAGACGAATGTCAAAAATCTAGATATCTATAGATTTCAGCAACCTAAGCGATCAATATGAAGTTTCATTTTATTTCATGTAAAATTCAATACATGATTTTGTTAATTTGTGATTATTTAACATAACTACCATAGTGACGTCTGTCAAAAAAGATTTATTTTAGCTGTCAAAAATACAATTAATATACTTTCTTACTTCGATTTCGATAAAAAAAAATGTTCACAAACTCACGAGATCATCCTAACTTCAGGGTTAAATTCGAGCTAACTTCTGGAAAATATTTTGTCAGTCGATCTTCCTCAACAAATTCAAGAATAATTCCAAAAAACACCATTAAAATTGTAGTGATATCTCGATAGTGTTGCAATCTCCATGTCGATAATGGATTTCGATAGATTTTTGACCATTACAAGATAAAGTAAAAGCGTGAAACAGTTTAAACAAGTACGACGAAAATTTTCCAGCAACAACGGCCTCCATTATTTTAAAACCAAATGTATTTTAATTGTTACAAAGTCCTAAAATTGCTGTATCCGGTGTTTTGTTGACAATTTTTCTCTTACGATATTCAATGGAACCACACTGCCAAAAATAAAAAATAATAGATAAAAGATGTTGCTTAGCTTGTTTCGATACGGTGCTATAGGCAATGTGTCTGAAAAATGAGTGCTGGCCAGCGTGCTGTTTGCTGTTAACAATGCTGGTCGAGTGCTGGTTTTCTTGTGTTCCACTTATAATCCTCCACTGAAGAACTGCTTTCTAACTCTTGTTAACTGGTGGTAAATTTATTCGTGGAAATTACTGACTGGTTAAACTAAGGGTTAACACAGCGACTGAAAAAATGGTCCTACTGAAAAATGTTGTTTTGTTGAAAATTTCCATTTGAATTTTTTTTCTTAATTACGAGTATGATATGTACCTAAATTTAAAAATTTTACTCTTACTTAATGATACTTAATAAATAGTCTCGCTCGTCAATTTTCAATTAAATTTTGGCTATGGTTACTAGTTACACAGGGCCTGCACAATTGCAAAGTATGTATGGAGCCTAGGACAGAAAACCAACAAAAAATGAACCACTCGAACCACGTTGATTATATTTTCAGGAATTTTACTGAATGTTATAAATCATTACATTTAATTCTGTCACTGTTTCGTTAGCATTTAACGAATTGAAATAAATAACAAATTAATATCACTGAAAAGAATATTGTAGTGGTCAAAGTTTACTTACTTACTTATCAGGCTCCCGATCCATGGAGGGTCGCTCCCTGATATATTGCGGTCTTCCACCGGATGCGGTATCTCGCACGCTCCCTCCAGTCGCCAAGACCAAGCGCTCTTGCGTCTATAACCGCCTGGTCCCTTTAGCGGAGTTTCGGTCTTCCTGGTGGTCTCGAACTTGGAGGCTGGGATTCGAAGATTTTCTTGGCTGTAGCGTTATTGTCCATTCGCTCGATGTGGCCGAGCCAGTGTAGTCGACGCGCTTTGGTTCTTTTGACTACATCCACATCTTGGTACAGCTCGTACAATTCTCAATTGAATCTTCTCCTCCACTCGCCTTCTTCGCATATAGGACCAAATATCCTTCGAAGAATTTTTCTCTCGAAAGTGCCCAGTATCAATTCCGCTTTTTTACTTATAGTCCAGCACTCGGCGCCGTAGAGTAGAACTGATAAAATTAGCGTTTTGTATAGCGTGCACTTTGTCTTTCGAGATCGGAGTTTTGAACCCATTTGCTTGGCCAAACCGAAGTAGATGCGGTTCGGTATGGTAATTTTTCGTCGGATTTCCACTAAGGTGCCGCTCGTGGAATTGATGTTTGTTTCGAGTTAGGTGAACTCCTTGACTACCTTGAAATTACTGCTAGTTTTGTCCTAGGCGATGTACAGATGAGGCTCTGTTTGTTGATAGCATATACTTGGTTTTGTCCTTATTCACTTCAAGACCAACGCATTTCGCCTGTTTATCAATAGCTGTGGATGATTCAAGTACAGCTCGCTTGGAGCTTCCGATGATATCGATGTCGTCTGCATAACCAAGCAGTTGGGAAGACCTGTTGAAGATAGTGCCTTCTTGGTTAACACCACTCTTGCGTACTATCTGCTCCAGGACTCTGTTGAAGAAGTCACATGATAACTCATCTCCTTGCCTGAACCCTGTACACGTCTGGTGAAGCTCAGATGAGCTGCTTCCCATTTGCACGTTGCACCGCGTATTCTGTTACGTCATGCAGCATAGCCGGATCAGTTTTTTCGGGATCCCGAGTTCCGGCATCACCAATAGAAGCTCTGAAGTCGATGAAAAGATACTCAAATGTTGGTCAAGGTTTACTTTATTAAAATTACTTCTAAATGTCTGTCAATTTATTTGTGGAATGTAAAATCACTAACTTAATTGCGCGCATCCGACAAATTCCTCCAATTGCTTCAATTCCTCCACTTCGCACTTGTCCCTTATTTACATTCAGTCGGAACAACTTTGAACCAAATTCCACTATTTTTTCAACCACTTGGTCTAATACCCAATTTGCGAAGAAACGGCATTGATTATGGTCTTTTTAACTTACTACCGTAATTTGTCTTTAGTGCTCGAGAAATAAAACCAAGATAATCAACAAAAGAAAACAACATGGTACTGTCAAAATTGCCCTATCCCCTATTGGACAAGCATTTATTTCCCTAAGGAACATGATATTAGTTACCAAAAATGTTGATATCATGCCAAATTAATAAAGTGGCCTGTGCCAAGGATTTACGCACACAACTACCGAAAAGCAGTTATAATACAAACATCCAAGAAGTATGCTTAATCCAGTAAATTTGTAATATATGTTTAGTTTAGATTCAAATTTGTCACTTCAACGCATTAGCAATTCTCCGATTTTTAGTTGAGTACAGAGTGGCGAAACCACTCATATAACTGTCGAAAGACCATCCAATTCAAGAAAAGTACATTTCGAAATGAGCATTATTTGTAACCCCCACCTCCAACTCTCGTTGTGACACAACGTACATGCTAAAAATACACCCATCCTTTAATTAGTGAAATTTGCATGAGTGATGTCAAATGACATTTCGATACAAAATATCCTATATGTAGATAAGCTCTTTACAACCTTCAAAAGCTACTTTAATGAATAAGGTTGCAATTTATTAGAATTAATGTTGCACGTCATAAAGACTTACGAGTACATTGCACGGCCTCGATAGTATGGATTTTAGAGAAAAATAAAACATCATTAAATTGACGAGTGAAAAAGCCAAAAGCAAACAGGTTTAAAACAAACAAACAGTAATTGCATTAGAAGATGAACTCAAACGGCTATGGCAAGTGCACATAGCAATACGTACGTTTGCAAGATATATAATAAAATCAGCCAATAATTTAATTTAAAAAAAAAAAAACAATTTTTGGGTAAGGATATTCAAATTCAGTGCCTAAAAGTGATTTTATACAGTCCAACCCATGTATTTCAAATTCCCATTTGTAACGTCAAGCTAGTTAAATCCCAGTCATTTCAAATTAAAAAAAAAAACTTAATCTAAAAGTTAAAATAAAATTTGTTAAACAAAAATCATATCGCAAATTCATTTAAATTCATTTTCACTTTGTTTCATTTATAGATAAAACTTTCGTTTTAATTTGAAACATTAAAAATAATAATAATAATTAGTAAAGTTAACCCAAAAGTTAATTCCCAATTCAAGTTTATAGTTTGTTTGTACTATTGAGTACATTTTTAACTTTTTTGCACAGTTTTAAAACGAATTAGTTCCTCTTTTATGCACCTATGTACTATACATGCTTTTGCGCACAAAATATTTTTAAAACTTTGTTAAGCTTAAAACCACACAAAAACTGATAAGTCACAAAAATCTAATTCATTGTTAAATCTTACAACATTTTTTTTAATCATACTTACCATAATTTAATTTAATTAAAAAAAATACTAATAAGAACACTATAGAATAAATTGAAATTAAATTTTATCGAAATCAGAAGAATGAGTCTCAGAATATTTAGATAATTTAAAGAAATATAAAAAAAAAACAGTATTATTTTAAAAGATATCTAAAACATAATAACAGTTAAATGTTAGGAAAATAAAGGAGCACAATGGGTGGCCATAGTGACACTTGAACATTGTGCGCTTGCTTTTCCTAGGACAGGTTCGTTTATTAAAGTTTGTATACTAAGTAAACAGGGTTTAGGGTAGATCTGCTTTAATCTGAAAAAGTAGTGTAACTTTTGAGTCCACCTTATGTTTTGATTTTCTTTCAAAATGAACACTTCGCACAATGCCTTGCTTAGAATGTTATTCAGAAGTTGTATTACAAGCAGCCTTAGCTTTTAAGAAGCAACAATAAAAAATAGTGGGTCTAAACTCACATTTAGGTGTTATTTTCGTTAACATAGCTCACTGTTCAGTATTGTGTATTTTCAACTTTAATTCCGAGTGAACCCGCTTTCTAAATACTGGGAAATTATTTTTTTGGTGAAACCTAATCCAGAGTTAACTCAATAATCTCGTAGAGTTAAGTCCACTTGTCAAAGATCTATTGAAATTTACTCGAAACTACATTGAAATGCGATTTCGATAGTGTCGCCATTTATATTTCGATAGAAATTTGTAATTTAAAAGTTTAAGTTATGTTACACTAAAAAATGATTTCTAGTTAAATTAGAGGTTAATTCATTTGTAGGACTCTGATTAACTCATTATTAAACCAGTTACTGAAAAACTGGGCAGAATTAAAAAAAAAACTATAGATGTACTGAAATCATCTACAAATATGTTCCCCCTATAACAAAAAAGTTTAAGCACAAAATGATCTTCCTGTGATCGCGATCTTAAAACCTCTGCTTAGGAAAAATTAGCCTTTTTTATAAAAATCGTTTTGCTCAAAATTCTATAAATACAAAATTATGGACTTCTTTTTAATAAACTATCATTTAATGTAATTATAAAACTATTGACTGGGTACATACAAAAAATGTGTTAAAAGTCTTGGAGCGCTTAAAAAAACAAGAAACATCGACTCTAGGCTGCACAGTGATCCCTTTTTTTTACTATCGAAACTATATTTCTTTTGTCGTTTAGAAAATTTTTAGTTACAAAATTTTGAAATAAAAATGAATGATAAAAAACAAAATTTCGAAAATGCATAATGCTATCTTTCAAAGAAAATCTTATTATCCCTTGGTTACGCCTTAAAAATAATAAAAACACATTTTCAAAAGGACGCATAAAATCTACTCTACTGTCACCCTGTTGGCATCTACCGATCAAGTCTATTCTTTCTTAAATAAATTTTCAAAAACGGATCATTCCAGTTATATGTATCAATTTTCCTTTATGCATCATTCATAATTTTCAAAACTTTTATCAATTTGTGTAGCTAAGCATTGAATTTCGATCAAGTATCAATTTTTAATTGACAATCATGAGAGCGATATTACAATCGAACAATATTCATATGTATTTTAATTGTTCAAATTTTTGGATTTCGATTTTCTTGAAGAGTTTTCAGTATAAATGTTCACATTTTCCCTTTTTTGAGTTTTTAACATAAGACAGTTCAAGTAGTGTTTATTATGTCCTGCAACACAAAATATCTGCAAGTGTTTCCAGAAATACCTAAGTAAAAATATGCAAATCCTCATGAAGTCTTATTTTAGACAACACTGTACAGGTAGAACAAAAAAAAAGCTTTTCACACGTACAATTTAACCAACCCTGTTTGTAGTTCAGCTCTTTTGTTTTAGATAAAACACATAATAATATTTGACTGTAATGACCATTTAACATTTAACAAAATAATGTCATGTAGCTTATTTACTTCTTATGAAACCCGCTAAACAGTTTAACCTTTTTCACTTTTTCTTACTGCACCTTTATTCATTAGACTTTAAATCTAATTCGATGTGTATGTGTGTGTTTTTTTATATATTTCAGCTATTTAGTTCGACCATCACCATTTTCGGCGCAAAAAACCTTCGAACGTCACAATTCACGCCGGAAGTCAAACATATCGTTCTGTTCGAATATGAATATCGGGGCCGCCTGCGGACCAGGAGTAGGCGGCGCAGGATCCAGACGTGGCTCCGGCATGAGCATGAATCCCATGCAAATGCAAAGTGTCCAGACTCTGGCTGGGTATGCATTGCCCCGCTGCACACCACCAATTCACGCAATTAAATCCAATTCTCTTTCTCTACCCGACAGTCCGACAGTAATGGGCTCAGCTCGTGGACGCAGCAATTCCTTACGGGTTGGCAACATTTTTCTTTTTTCTGTTCTTTTTTTTCCATTTCAATGTCGTCTCACTATAAATGTTTATTTAAAATCACTAATCAATATAAAAAAAAATATTTTTCAATTGTAATTATTCCTTTTGATCATCATGCACTCACACATATAAAATGATCGATTTGTTTGGATGTTTCTTGGTGAGAAGATTCCAGATACTAAAATGCAATTCCATTCCATGTTTCAGATTGAAAATGATATTCTGTTGCGTCGTTCGAGTTCCCTGCGTCAGGGACTACCAAATGTCGGCGTAAGTGGTCGGCGAAAGTCCTCCTTGGAAGAAATCGGAATCAGTCACTTTACCACACTAATGCAAGCAACTAATCACTCGAATCCAATCAAGATCGCTCTCAATGGCAGCATTGGACTAGAGGTAAGATAGGATATTCCTGGAAAGATATCCATCATCATCATTCTATCACACCACGACTACCCCAATTGCTCCACTTGGACATTTTTTAAACTTATATCGAAAGAATCAAATATCTTTGCAGGTAACACCCCCAGAAGAGCCCACCCAGGTATTGGGTGTGCCATTTACTGGTGGCATCAATCCATCGACTCTCGGAGGATCATCATTTGGAGGATCATCACTGTGTATGAATACAGTAGACTTGGGTAATAACCCATCTCTACAATATCAACAGGAGCAATCACAATCAATGGCACCATCACCACAACATCTACAAGGCACCATTGTATGATACAACCTAATGTGGGGCCGCAGGCTCCGCTCCTCAATATCGAAGAAGAACAAATGGATTTAATGAAAATTATTATACATAAAATATTTAAGTTAAATTTATTTATTTTTTAAGGAATAACAAAATAAACAAAAAAAAGCGAACAACGATATAACATACATTCAAGATTCACTTTAAAGTGTAGCTAGCGTTAAATTAATTGTTTGGTAATTTTCGTTTCGTCAAAAAAAAAATTATTTGACTAAAAAGAAATATAGTTAAGTTGCTGGATGTCGTTTCGTTTTTAAAAAAATTGAAATTTTCCTTAGAAAATGGCGTTGATTTTTGTTTGTTTTGCTCAGACTTAAGCACTTAAAAGAGTATCTGTGTCTTATCCAAATATTTTTTCTCAAGATCTTTAGAACCAAAGAATTGCAACTCATAGAATTCGAATCTCAAATGATATCTACTACCCTATACCACATACTAAAAAATATCAAGTCCTGGGAAAATTGTTGCTGCTAGTTTTAAATATGTAACACAATCAAATCAGTGATTATTGACTTGAGTTACTTGACCTTCTCACAAATATTATGAAAACTTCCCATGGTACACAGTAGTCAAAAATACAAAAATAACTGGACAAGTAAATTTTATTACTTCAATTCATATTGTGTCAATTTTTTTTTAATAACTAGATGCGGCAGAAAGCATACACGTTACTTAAACTTAATAATTTTTTGTTTTCGTACAAGCTTATCTCGAAAACGGCTGGATCAATTTGGTCGTGATTTTTTTTCGAAAATTCTTAATTATATACCGGCTTGGCTCTAATTCACACCACACACCGTATAATATATTAATAAAAGTCCGACTTTTTCATAAAAGTCTCTTAACGAAACAATTTATCGAAAATTCGATTTTTTCTAAGCTTGAAACAAACTGGTGTTCCCATTTAGCATCTAGCTGCATGTAAATTGGACTTATATTATTAAACATTTAAATTTGTACCAAATTCGTAGTTTGTATTAAAAACCAATTATGTAAAATTACTTTTTTCCAGCTTAAATCGTATTTTTGGCCACGTAGGGTTTTAATCCCACAATCTCTACTAAAAACTAAAACATATAATTTGATCAATGAAAATGTCAAGAACGATTTTATTTCAAAAAAAAAAATTAAGATCAGCGGAAAATTAGCAATATTCTCTTTTATCGATTTGATGCTTTTGAGTTTATAAAGAATTTGTTAATTTTCATATTAAAACCTGAAGAAAAATAATGTCTGTCAATTACCAGAAACGAAACGACATTCCAGAACGAGCTCTGTAAGTAAATCCCCCCCGTTATAGATTTTCAAAAAAAAAAAGATGGTAGGAGATTTATAAATATAATGTGTCTTTTTTTTACTATTTTCTTCAAATTGTATGTGTTGACAATCTACATTCATCAAATATTTCATCTTTATCTAAAATAAGTTAGTATAGCTACTTTCTTTTTTTGTGTCACTAAAAAGCCAAAAACATTGCAGAGGTTATCAAGTGCAATGCTGCATTTAAAGATGCCTGAAAATTTCGTGCGCATCGGTTTCAGGCTTACCTAAAATATAATAATACACAATTCATTTAACTAACTTCTGAACTCGCCCATCTAAAGTTCCTAACATCTACAGCCTTGAACTATATTAAAATTTTGGTAAAACAATTTTTGTACTACCAAAGTAAATAAAATGAAAATTTCAAACAGTTAAGGCCCAGCTGCGCAAATAATGCAAAAAAATGAAACAACAAATTTAAAAAATCACATCATAAATACTAAGTTTTTAACATTCATTTTGTATATATAGAAAAAAGAAATAATCATAAACGATCGCACAGGTAAGTATTATTTTATTTTAAATTAGTTGAATTAGATTAGGGATGTAAAAATTATTTTTAATAATTAAGTTAATGCAGTTTTTTCTGGTTAGAAAAATTAATAGCTTATCTTATTTTATACTTTCATATTTATAAACTATTTTTCAAATGTATAGAAAATATTATTATAAAATATTATTAAGCAAAGTGTTTTTGGGAACAAATCAGTAGTTTTCTATTTCATTAAATGCAACAAATAAAATATTTAAATATATACAAAATATAGAAATAGTTTGTTAATTCTAAATAAAATATTTTTAAAAAAATGTAAATAATATTTGTAATAAAAATATATCTATCGCTTTGTCCTAATTGAATATTATTTTCCTTTTTAATTTTTCACACAAAGTATTTTTCTTTTGTTTTTTGTAAATATTTGGAATAAATAATATTTTTCTGCGATATATATAATGTACTAATGTAAATTATCAAAAAAAAAATATATATTTATTAGGGAACTAAAAAAGAAACTAACCTTGAAAATATTTAGTTAAGATCGAATAGTTAAGATTGTGCACTATAAGGTGTTTTATCAATTTATTGACGTTAAATATAATTTAAAAAAAAACAAATTTCATAACTGTAATACAACACAGACATTTTATTACTGTGATATCGGAACTATGTTGCTTGAACCATATCTCTCTTGTTTTAACAGTAAAAATTATTATTTAAAATGTTGCTTTTGACATTTGTTTTTTTTTTCTTTAAACAACTTTAATAATATTAATTTTAAATTTTCAAAAATGAAAGAAGAAACAAACGCTTTGGTATACTATGAACGCTTTACAAAAAAAAATACTTGAATATAGGCTAAGTAATTTCGTTTTTATGTCAAACAATATAAATAAAATGTAAAATTAAATATTTTAAGAAAAACTAACGAATCCAATTAAAAGAATATACATATATATATATATGTATGTAGATGTAGTAGATAAGTATGTATATAATAAATTTAATGCTTTTTCTGTATCAAAAATCTTAGGTCAATTAAAGTTAAATTTAACATATTCCTTTAAAAATTTTGCACATTTTAAAAGGTTTTCTAAGTTAGAAAATAAACTTTTTAAGCCTTTTTCATTTTATTATTACCTATTTTATTTAATAAATATACTATGCTTTATTGTATTTTATTTTATTTAATTTATTTCATTTTATTTTATTTTATTTTATTTTATCTTATTTTATTTTATTTTATTTCATTTTATTTTATTTTATTTTATTTTATTTTATTTTATTTTATCTCATTGTAATTTATTTTATTTTGTTTCATTTCATTTTATTTTATTTTATTTCATTTCATTTTATTTTATTTCATTTTATTTTATTTTATTTTATTTTATTTTATTTTATTTTATTTTATTTTATTTTATTTTATTTTATTTTATTTCATTTTATTTTATTTTATTTTATTTTATTTTATTTTATTTTATTTTATTTTATTTTATTTTATTTTATTTTATCTCATTGTAATTTATTTTATTTTGTTTCATTTCATTTTATTTTATTTTATTTCATTTCATTTTGTTTTATTTCATTTTATTTTATTTTATGTCCGGTTAGGTAACACTGAAATAAGTATTTTACTTAATTGGTGACACAAGTTTAAACAAACAAGTGAATAAAACTTTATTTTTATAAACACTTCGTTTCTCTAGCTTTCAGGAGTGCCTCTCATCACATCGTTGGCATGTTGGCTAGGGTTACCAGACGTCACCCATTTTCATACAAAAATGTTGTTTGTCCCCTCTATAAAAATCCATGTAACAATTAAAAAAAAAAAAAGAAAATCTTAAATTGAAAGCTGTAATAAAATGTTTATAATCCAATAAATATGTACCTTAAAAAATATTCTCTGTGAACGTATTCATTTGAAGTCCTGAATAGCTGAACGCATTCACGCAATGATATACATCTCACTTCTCTCTTTAAGGTTATCTTTTATCTGTCAGTTTATGATTTATGTTGTTATTTGTCTATTGTCATTTTTTTTTGCTTCAAAAACAAATTATTTTTATTGTACGAGTATTTATATTAATTTTACCGAATTTACAAACTCTTATAATAAATAATGATTTGTTTTAATTCATTTTTGTAGTTTTTGTTTTTCATTTCATTTCGTTGATAATTTTTTTTTGTTGATTTTTGTGATTGTTTTTTTTTTTATAAAAAAAATATCGAATCAAACTTGTTATTTAACTTCTTTTACTTTTTTGTTATATTTTTCAAAAACATGTGTAGTTTTGTTTTGTTAATTACATAAAAATCAATTGTAATTTTTGTAAATAATTATTATTTAAAACTTTCAAAAATTAACCTTCATAGAAACAAAATGGACCCACTTGTATATAATCAAAAATTATTGTAGCCCAGTAGAATGTTAACATGTTGTTCGAGTATAAACGTCAAAATCTAAAAATAATTTATTTTTTAAGAAAAAAAAAAAAAAATTAAACTCTAGCACGGTTTTTGGAAATGAAACGAAATATACTTTGAATATTTTTTTTAGTTATTTTCACGAAAATATATAATGTATAAATAAATTAGAAAACATATAATGCTATATTTACTGTATCTGATCTGACCTTAAGGGCCTTAGAAAAAAAATGTAATAGATGTTTATATAGTAAATATTATGTACCTATAAAACAAAACTAGTTGAATATACCTACTTAAATTATAAGGTAAATAAGATTTAATTCAATGTTATGATACAAAACAAAATATCTTTGAAGGATTCACAATTTGTGGTAGGAAATATGTTTTTTTTTTTTGTTAAGTTACACAATGTTTTATTAGATTTAAATAAATTTATTCATTATAACTTTAGACACAATTGTAAATAAAATTATTATCAATATAATAAAACACAATAAATGAAAGACATTTTTTCTTAAAAAAAAAACAGAGCATATTATTTTATTTTACATTCTTCTATTCAATTGCAGGCTATATAAAGCTTTATTTTAGCAGGCTTCGCTTATTTCTGTGTGCCCTAGCAAAGCTGTAAGTGGCCATTTTATTTAACTAATACATTATTAATATAGCAATGAGAAATAGACTATTAACTGTCAAAAATTTAATTCTTAATCTCATTGGTCCATACTTTTTATTTAGCAAGCGGAAGTAAGAAATTACGAAATCTGGTGACTCGTTGTGATATCGACTTGGAAGTAAGAATTGCTCACGAATTAGGGAGTAAAAGGAGGTTACATTAGTTTGCATTTATAAGACCTAAGTTCTTATAGGCGTATAGTAAAAATTATTATTATTATTATTTTTATTATTATTATGAGAGTTTTTATATTTCTCAAAGTCTATGAGATTGGAGAATTCATATCCCGGACTATGCCAAGGGATTAGGCTATGTTGAATTTATTGTTGGTCTGGTGAGTTCTTTCTATTATTGAACTTGTAAAAACCGTCGAACTAAATTGCAAGTGCTTAAGATTACGGCCAGCTGCATGACAAGGGATTTCGCGATCACACCAGTCGTTGAGATCAAAATTGGGACGATGTTCACCGACTCAGCTAGATATATTGTTTTCATCTCATGTGCCAATTCAGTGTATTTACCGATTCTTGTTTACTATATGTTGCCTGAAGATTTTGGGTCGGCGGGATCGTTACATCATAGATGTTGATCTTGTTCGAAACTTTGTCAAACACGACTATATCCGACTTGTTAGCTCTAATAGTTTGATCTGTTATTATTGACATATCCCAATACTGCTGTTTTCTAAAACTTGTAGTAGGGTTGATAGTCTACCGCCAACTCAAGGTCTAAGGCTAGCTTGAACGATTTTGGCAACTTGATTATCCCTGGATATACAGGGTGGCGCACAATTCGTGCTACAATAAGAAATTTAAATAACTTTTATTTTAATCGATGTATTTCATTAATTTTTTTTTATTGGATTAAAAATTAAATTTTATTTTAAATAACGTATGGTTTTTAAAGATGATAGACCTCAAATGACCTCCACGCTCATCCACGCATATGCGGCACCTGATAAGAAAATTGTTCATTGCGGCCTGAAGGGTTGAAATTAGGATCGCCTCAATTATTGTCTAAATGGACTGCTTCAATTCAGTCTAATTCCTAGGTTTCGTTTTGCACACTTCCTGCTTGACATAACCCCAGATAAAAAAGTCTGGTGCAGTCAGGTCAGGTGACCTTGGGAGCCAGCGGAAAGTGCAGTTTCTGGATATCAATTTGTTTGGGAATTTTGGGCATCATCAGACATGAAATAACAATTTATCGATGTGTTGTCTTCTTCAACCATTGCAATCATTTTTCGGCAAAATTTCAGGCGAACAGGCAAATCCTGAGGGTTCAACTTGCTTTTAATTTGAACTTTGTACGGAAACAAGTTTACGTCATCATTGTAAGTATCTGTCCGTAAGTATCCGTTGTAATGACCGTCTGCTAACTCCAATTTGGCCCGATAAGTTTCGAGTTGAAACACTTGGATTTGCCTGTATTGCCGATGCAACAGCCACGATTGTATCCTGAACCCGAACATTGGGATCGCGATGATACGGTCTTCGTTGGATGCTTCCAGATTCGGCAAACATGTTCACCAGCCTCATAATGGTCCATCTACTCGGGGGAGTACCGCCAAACTCCAGCCTAAATTCCCTTTGGACGGAAATGACGGACTGCAGAGAATGGTATCGCTGCACTATCCAAATCTTTTTTTCATTAATTTTGATAAATCTAAATAGTAGCCTATAAAATATAAAAAAAATAAGCCGATTACTCACATTGAAAAAAATTTATTACGTTTTATTTTTGTAGCACGATTCGTGCGCCACCCTGTATAGTCATGTGTCGCTAAACTCGTACATCCACCCAGTATATAATCTATGGTTTCCGAGGTTGCTTGGCACCGTCTACACAGATCGTTCGTCATGCCATCTTGTAGTATTATCCTCCTGTAGTTTGTGGTTGCAACAACTTTGTCCTAGATCGAGATAATAAATCCTTCGGTTTCCGGAAATAACTTTCCAGTTGTTAACCAAAGGTTCGAAGAGGATTCCTGCTCCAAAAAGTTGCGATGCTTTCCATGCAGGCTTTTATTTTTCCACGTTTCTAAAAGTGTTGCTTCAGTTTCTACGTTGGTTGGAGTCTTATATGTTTGTGAGCGCAAATTAAGGGGCTTGTAATTTTTATCTGCCAGCCATATGGTATTTAGAAAACATGATGTTTGAGACTGCACCAAAGTATAAACTTAAGCTACAAATTAGTTTGTGATGTAATTGAGGGATGTCAATTAGTCATCTGCCTCCTTCACAACTTGGCAATACCAGCCTTTCAATTGCGCTTTTTGGATGGTGGTATCGATGTTTTGTTAGCTGGGTTCGTATCGATCTCATTATATTGTTCAGATCTATATCAGACCATTTTACTACGCCGAATGAAAAAGTTAGTGTTGGAATTGCCCAGGTGTTGATTGCTTTAAATATATTGCCAGCAATAAGTTTGGATTGAAGAACTAGTTTTAGTCTTTATTGAATTTTTTTATTAGAGTTGATTTGATGTCTGAGTCACAAATGCCTTTCAACTCCATGAGTCCCAAAAATTTATATGATTCCCCATCGCATAGATTGGAAATTATTTATATTTTGCTCATCTATACTGTATCCAGGGTCATCGTTTTGGACTTTGCCTTTCTTAAGGTGAACGATCTTACACTTGTCCAACCCTAACTAAATTTTGATGTCATCACTGAAACACTCAACAGCCTTAAGCAATCTGTGGACTTTTTCTTTGGAGCTTGCGTATAGTTTGAGATGATCGACATAGAGCAAGTGATTTAGTTGTTGGGTGCCCGTTTCAGCCTTAATGCTGAAACAGATGTTCGCTGACTTTAAAAGATTACTGAGTGGTTTCAAAAAATTATTATTATTATTATTATTATTAATATTATTAAATGTGTCTGCAAAAATTATAAATATTTTGTCTATATCTTTGTAGCCATAAGCTGCATTCCCATAAAAAAGTTAGTGTTTGATAGTTGCATCAAATAGTGGTCAGCTTATTATTATTTTAATATCGAAAATTTGTAATAGTGTGAAATGGTACTCGTGAAATTGTACTTCATAAGTATGTATTTATAACCCCTGACTATCCTCGAACCATCCAGGTTCCAAGATCGGTCATTCCTTGCACTACATCTCTGAGGTATAGATCCCACAGATCACACTATTGCCTTAGCTGGTTTATTTGAAGTTGAAGTGTCACAGAGTTATCAGCTAAAATTACAAGGTCATCCAGATACAGAAGGACCTTGATCACCAATATTAACATCACCAGGAATATTATCATAATATCGATTATTTAAAGAGAAAAAAAGCAAGGGGCTCAAATACAATCCTAAGAGACACCCGTTTCCGACCGAATTTTGGTTTAATTTTTCATACCATTCGATTTCACAGCAGCCATGAACTTTGTCGATAAGCCAATGTCTGCTAATTTGAATAATAGCGAGCATCTGTTGATATTATCGAAGACTGTAGAGATTTAAAGCCAAATTTCTGACTTTTCGAAAAAGGTTTTTAAGATTTCGTTGATCGTGTAATTCTACTTTTAAGAATTAATCTGTTAGTAAATAAACGTAATGGGCAAATTTCTACCTTTCGCCTGATTTGAACCTGATTTTTATGTGTTTTAATAGGGATGCCCTTATGGACACCAACAAGCTTATCTCAGCCTTGAAAAAAAACACCAAGAACTGGCCGTTGGATTTATTTTTGATGTGCTGTGTAAATCTGATGGTGTTTAATCACATAATTTGGAAGCTTTTGACGCTTCAAAAATGGAAAAGTCAACAAAAATTACCTTCTCAAAAACTTACTTTAAGATCATTTGAGTGATGTTATATGTACATATATTTATAGCAGTCAAAATTTCGTAGAAATATAATATTCCGAAAGAAACAAAATTTCCCAATAAACTGACGATTTTCAGTGACGTCTTTACCTTCAATATAATATAATTTTCCAAACAAAAAACCAGCTGCGAAACTTACCATCAAATTGTATTTGTATCTATATCTCACGCAAATTCTGCACTTTTTCAAAACTAGAATTAAAAAAAAAAACACAAACAAACTACCAAACCAAACCAAC
Organism: Philhelius pedissequus; assembly: GCA_910595825.1. Lineage (NCBI taxonomy): Eukaryota > Metazoa > Arthropoda > Insecta > Diptera > Syrphidae > Philhelius > Philhelius pedissequus. The sequence continues at coordinate 46,120,651 of OU343160.1, forward strand.
TATCACGACGAGGCAATGTCATTATTGCCAAATATTTGTTCATGCATCAATACAGCAGCTGCTACAAAAAACAAATTTGGTTAATTGGCCTGGAACAACAACTCAAATCACAGATTGCAAACATTAAATATAATAATCTGCTGGAGCCAAGCTGCATTAACGAATGATTACGATCGATGGCTATAATGGCATGGCCTACATAGTTCCAGCTGACCCAACATGTTTCAGTCGAACGCGCTGACTGATGTTGCAATCGGACAAAAAGCTCTCTCAACATACTCCGTTTAGTATAACTGTTAAGCTTTATATTTTGTTTAAACCAGTTTATTTTTTTGCGGCAACACCGAAAACATATCCATAGCAATTTTTTGTTTTGTAAAATTGATTAAAAATTGATTAAACCCCAAAATGATCAAGAAGTGGAAATAGATTTCACTTGGACCATGTTAAAAGATTGTCTCTGGAGGCCCACGGAAGGCCTACTTTTGGCTAAGTAGGCGGCGCGGTTTAATTAGATATTGCATATTGGTTTAGAGTTGAGATTAAACAAAATTGAATTATCAAAATCCCATAGATATAAGCTAAATGACCATTATTGGCTCATTAAATTTGTAAATAATGTCATTCAAATTAATATCATTTTGTCATTTTCATCAGATGCCGTAAACAAGTGGATATAAGAGTAGCAACTGGCGTTTTTATTTTATAACATTTAAATTTTCAAATTTTAGAGACATAAATTGAATAAGTAAACATATTTCGACTTTGAATGTTAATAATAATATTTTACTGATTTGCTTTTTTATTTTTCTAATAGACGATCACGATGAAGAGCACCACTAAATAATTCATTGTGCAGCACGCCGCCGGCCGCCCGGACCGAATACTTCTTACGACGGGTTCACATGAATCCGCCATTTCAATGCTTACATTTTGTTAAGTTATTGCCACAAATGTTCAATGTTAAACGTATTGACTTCTTTTCAACAAATAAATTTAAAAAAAAATCTTCATAATTAACTTTTCAATTCTTTTCCCAAAAAAAAAAACATAAACATAAACATAAACATAAGCTGTCACGCCAATAACATTTGAACCAAAGATGAGTAATACCAAGACGGAAATCTGTCTAACATTTCACCTTCAAAAACCTATTTGATCTTTGTTTACATTGTTGTTTTAGTAATTCGATTTTGTGTCGATGAATAAATGTGAATTACTATTTTTAGGATTTATTAAAAACTTCATTAGGTGTAGGAGATACTAACTTTTTTATTGATAGTTCATTTTAATTATGTCGTTTTCTATTTGTCAATAGGGATTTTTCATTGAAATAAAATCGCAGACATTTCTTTCTAATAATATGTGTGTGACTGTGTATGTGTTCTGTAGAGTAAAAAAACAGTTTGACTTTTCAGAAAATTTAGCTATATGTACTTTGGTATGTGTGCAAGTGCGTGTTTTATGGAAATGTGGATCTGTGATTTTGATCCGAGAACAAAAAAATAATCGATCATTTTGATCGAAAAGAACGCGGAAGCTGATGCGAGATCCAAAAATCCGAAAGAGATCGATTTTTTGGTTAAAATGAAAACGACATTATTCAAAAATAGGTAATTTTGCTGATTTCGAACAAAATTTTAATCCGAAATCTTATTTTATTGACATTGATATTAAATAATGTTTCATTAAGTATTTTAAGTAACTGTAAAATATTAAAAAGAAACTTAAAATTCGAATTTCATAAAGATAAAATGGAAAATTAGGATTTGACTTTAGAGAAATGTCAAATCTTGCCAGTGTGCGTAAAGTAGATACGATCTTGTTAAAAATGGAAAATTTGTTTCGACAGAATAAAATCAAATTTTTTCAGAAAATTTTAGATTTCGTCCAGAAAAATTGATGATTAAGTTGGAGTTCCACAAAAATCTAACAATTTTAAATAACCATTTTTGATACGAGTTGTATTTAAGTGGTAGTTCATTTGCATGGAATTTGCTTACTTGAGTTCACTGTAAAGCGTTTGAAAAAAAATTAAACTTAATTCATCTTTGAACTAATATTTCAGTTGTTAGATAAACAACTATTTTGTCCAGATTTTTATCATTTAGCAATTACTAAACATATTTGATGTGCATTTTATTTTATTTATTTTAGTTTTTAAAACATTAATTTTATGTATTATTATACTGTTACTAATTTTATTTATCTTCCGTGCAATTTTAAATTGTAATAATGTACATTTAAGGTGCGGTGAACCCTAAAAAGGAAGTTGATTCCTTTTTCATACTTTTTGAACCTTAACACTGATTTTGACCAAGAAATGGCTACCGGAACAACTTTAGCGATAGTACGATGTGCTTTGTTAGCAGCTTGTATGCAAACCAGTTTGATAGCCGAGGATTAGTTTCTTGGTATTTCTGTTCTGTATTCTTGGAATTTGTTTCAACACATGATGTTTTCCCATTTCTACTTGCGCAAGTTATGGATTCGTGTAAAAAAATTCTTACAATCAAACATAACATTTCGATCATAGAGAACACCAAAAAAGTGGGTCCCCCAATTCCGTCTGTCTTTCTGTCCTCGAGTCTGCAGCTTAAACCATTGGATGGACTTACTTCAAACTTGGTACAATTTGTTTTTTCGGTAATATGCACACACATTTTTTTTTTTTTTTTTTTAAGACGACAATAATAACTCCTATACAAAAACAAAAATCTTATTTTTCTCAAAAACGGCTCAAACTATTTTAATAAAAAAATCAGTTCATTAATGAAAGGAAATGGAATATTTTGGCAATTTTATTTTTGGAAAAAAATTGTTATTTTTGTTACCTCCAGTAGTAACATTTTTCTGGCTTTCGAGTTCCTGAAAAACGGTTAATTTTATCAAAATTTTATGCAGACGCTCCTGAAAAGTCTTAACACTAATGTAAGCCAAAATTTTTCATTTTTTTTTTAAATTAAAAAATCAAACTTTTTCAAAACTCAAAATTTCGAAAACAACTTCAAAGATTTTTTTGCAACTTCGTACTTCGGAGTTTTTGACATTATCTGGAAAAGCTGAAAAAACTGTATTCTTAAATAAAAAACAACGATACCTCCCATACAAATGTTAAAAAATCCGAAAAAAATGTATTTCTAGAAAACTGCTTCAAGAATTTTTATGAATAAAATGCACGACTGGATCTCACGATGCAAAATGTTTCTATTAAAAATCTAAATATATTTGCAAAGTCGATTTTTACTTAATTTTTTATATACAATTTTTTTTTTGTTTTTTAATATTCTAAGAAAAAAACTTGGTATGACTATTTTAAAGTTTTAATAATATAAACTTAAAAATAAAACTAAAAAAAATCATCCACTCGTTTTCGAAATATTGAATTTTCAAAAAAAAAAAATATTTTTTTTTTCAAAAATGCTGGTATGCAGTATTATTAACAATTTGAAGGACCTACAATATAAAATTTTGATCGAAAGCCGTCAAGCCGCTTATGAGAAAGCTCAAAATCAAAAAAAAATGTTTGCATGGCAGAAAACATTTTTGAACAAAATGCAAGAGTATAACTAGAATAGTTAGTAAAAATGTATGTATTGTTCAATTAGAATTAGCCGAATTTTAAGTATATATATATTTTATTTTGAGTACATATTAATGGTACTTCCCAAATAACAACTTTTCATATTTTCGATTTTCTCACTATTGGATGAACCGATTAAAATTAGTTTTTTTTTATGCAAATTATCACTAAAAGTATTAATACTCAAAAAATTTTATATAAACAAAATTATTCTTTTTTATAAACCGCTATAACGATTTTTGAATATTTTTTGTTTGATATATTCTTATTTATCCATGAATTTGAATGGCATCTTTGTTTTCCCTCAAACTATAACAACTAAGCAATATAAACGTCATTTGAATTTCAATACTACATACAACGTCACTGAAGTTGAATACTTCATACAATGTAGGTCCTCATACATTTATATGTATGTACATGTGCATATTTAAAAATCACACAAATCTTATGTAGGTATGTATATTGCACAAAAATTACAAAGTTATATGCATATAGATACTAACCAACCTACATACATCCTTAATTTTCATTATTATATGTGAATATTTAGATACCTATGTAGGTACATATATATCTCTCCTAATTTACATAATTAAAATCCATAACCTAGATTTAAACATATCTACATTTGTAGGTACGCACATATGTAACTATTCCTTGAATCATCCATTCGACAATACATTATACTAGGAATCAAACTAATCTTACCTGCATCGGCCTTAAGCTTGCATAGGATAACTAGACTGCCTACCTACTTAAGACCGGTAATGTTTAGCTACATTAAAGTTGTTCGTACGATCCAATCGTGCATTTTATTTCTCATACATTTCGGTTATTAGAAAGAAAAAGCCAATTTAGTTTTGCAGGGATGTCCAAGCAACTAAATGTTAACAAAAATTTCCCTGAAATTTCCATTTTATAGAATGTTAAAACTAAAAAGAATTTTTGGGCCTGACTAAAAAAAAATAAAATGGTCTTAGCCTTTGTTTATGAAATATGCAATTATACTTTTAAGAAGTAACTAAATTCAAGTGAACTAAGTAGGTAAACAACTTCATAATAGAAAAATAAATAACCTTCATATTTTAAAATGCATCTTTTGGATGAATCATCAAATATCACATTCAATGTTCAATCATTCAATGATGTCATATTTAATTATTTCAGTAAATACAAACAAAAACTTTTTTTTTTTTTTTAATCCTCAAGTTGTTTTTTTTTATTATAACCAGTCAATTTACAGTCACTTTTTTCCTTTGTTATCAAATGAATTGAAAAGTACTGTTAATGTGTTTCCTTCTAGCAGTTTTTGTTTTGATTTCTATTTTAATTGCAAGTTCTTCCAAAAACCCGTTGGCTTGTGTTTTGGTTGCCTTGATTTTTAACTACCTCGGTTCGATCACCTCTCAGGTAGTTTCTTGCACCGTATTTTTTGCAGGTAATTAACCATTATTTTAATTGCTTGATGGTTAATTGATTTTTGAATGTTTATTATCTTAGAATTTTTAAAAGTTTTTTTTTTGTAATACCCATCTATACAAAATGATATGAATGCAGGATGACTATAATTTATTTGGATTTAGAAACTTTGAAGGTGAGAGGAACTACTAATTATTATAAATGGTTTAATAGAGTTCACACTGCAAATAGTTAATTGGGATTCTTGTGAACAAATAGGTTTGCTGGTATTGCTTGCATGGTATCGAAAATAAGACTTTCTACGGGAGTTTGCTTATCGATTCTATGTTCGAGATCAAATTTATCCGGTGACGAATCACAAAGCGGACCAAATGTCAAGTAGGACACGATATCTTCACAAAATATGACCATTCTTGGAAAAACTCAGGCAAAGTTCCCTGTCAGTGCCTAAGGAAATATACATGTCAGTAGATGAACAAATTATTTTAACAAAGAGGAGCCCATCTATTCGTCAATATTACCCCAAGAAACCCAACAAATGATGATGTCCAAATGTTGCGCTTAGTGGTAACTATGACTTCGAAATTTATGCTAGAGCTCAAAGACCCTTAAGGTAAGTCAACAATTCGCCAAAAATTAGTACACCCAGTAGCATTATTGTTTGACTTTCCATAATGCGTCAACTATAAATTACATTCTGCGATAACTGATAAACATCTTTGCCGCTATTAACTTACCTGGCTAAAAAGGCGATCTTACCGAATGCCACAATAAAATCTCACCGGATTCCGGGGTACAAAGTTCCTGCAAAAAAAGGACTTGAATAAGAAGGGTAAGGTACATCTGTTTAAAAACTGCGACTATAGATGGAATGGTTATTTCTGTAATACCTTACATGCTACGAAAACAGAATTATAAGCTTAGCTTCGACATACCTCGGTAGCTATTTTCAGAAGCTCGACGATACAATTAAAATGGTCTTCCAAAATATACCATGTTCAAAATATCGAAAAAATTTTACCACAGAATATTCTTCTATATGACCGATATGTTATCAGTAAACGCGTGGATGCTATATAAATGCTTGACAGTTTCAAAATCTAGATGCAGCAGATAATTGTTAGCAGACGTCAAATTCACGGAAGAAAAAGGATTTTTGATATGCCGGCAGAGGTCTTCTAACTTCACATTTTCACGGAAAATTGTATTCAGTGTGGTATGGTCCGCACTTCATAATTTTCTAATAAATTTATTGATTTCATTTTGAAATACAATTTTCAGTCGTTTTCTGCACCATGGGCCAAATATTATCCAAAAAATTCTATGGAAATAATTAAGACTGAAACAAGCTAACAAAAACAATATGGTCCGATGACTGCAATTCCTGAATCCTAGTACATACCATACTAAAATGTACATTTTTAAATAGGATCGCATTTTGATATATGCTCTAAATGTTTAAATTGACCTTGTTCATTTATATCCATCATTTGAGCCAAAAAGAAGACATTTTTTCTTTAAAACAGAGGGTATAATGCCACTTGATTTTACGACAAATCACTGATGGTTCTTCGATTTAATTTGTTGCATGAACTGGAACGTGTAAGTCTTCAAAGTGAAAGGACAGAGAACAATTTGCTTTGAAAAAATTGAAATTACCGAATTTGCTTTTGTGGTCCAAGGCTCTGACATGGCTGAAAATTGTATTGAGGACATAAACCATTATTTTATAAATACATATTCCTCAGAACTAATAAGAAACATTTATCATTTTCGTTTGGTAATTCTGAAGAACATTAGGAAACTCTTCGATTCAGAATGTCGATTTAACACGTTGCAAGACTTGTTTTTTTGATAATGAAATAATTGTTCCTCGGAATATTTTTATCAACAACTTGCAACTTGAAGTCTCGTGCTTTGTATAGTCTTTTAGTAAAAATTCCAAAACGAATTCATACATCATATTTCGGCTCACTTTTTTGGTCTAAATAAAAATTTTAATGCAGCCGTAGAAACCACAAATGCACAATTTAAAAATTAAATAACAAAAACTCAAATTATATTATGTTTATGATTGTTGTTTTTTTTTTCAAACCCAGAATCAATTTTCTCTTCTTTTCAAAGACGAACTGTCGTATATTGTTTGAAAATAACCATTTTTGAAACATGTGGAATGCTTCCAGACAACTATAATCGAAAATTTTATTAGAATTCAAAATTAAAACTTAAAAAATAAAATGCACGTACTTGCTCTTATAATCATTCATATGGTATGCAAAATATTTCTATTAAAAATCTAAATATATTTGTAAGGTCTTTTTACTTAAGTTTATATATACCTACTAAATTTCTTTAATATTTTTCGACAAAAAAATTGGTGTGACAATTTTAAACATTTAGGCCCGTTTGCTGATAAGCATCATAAAAATGTATGTTCAACTTTAAACGCTTATGGTCTACTTTTTCATCTGCGTAAGCCCTCAAATAAGTGCTTAAGTAGAACCTAAATGATTTAGTTGTGTATCAGCAAACAGGCCTTAATAATATAAACTTAAAAACGAAATTTTAAAATAAATTGTCCACTCCACACGTTTTCGAAATATAATTAATTTTCAAAAATGCAAAAAATATTCTTTGGAAAATGATGGTATGCAGTATTATTTATGACTCGAAGGACCTCCTAAATAAAAATTTTGATAGAAGACCGTCGAGCCATTTATGAGAAAGTCGAAAATCAAAAAAAAAAATGTTGTATGGGAGGTACAGTTAATGACAAAAAACATATAAAAAAAAATTGACCAAAATGTAGACTATACCTAAAGTAGTGCACATACGATTTTTATCCAAATCGTGAGAGCGGTTTTAGAGGTAATTAAGAAGGTAGAAACATTTGTATGACAAGTACTGCTATATGTTTAGGGCTGAAACAACGATTCAAAAATCTATTTGAGACAATCACCTTGGCTTAAGTGCCATAAGTTTGAAGAAAATCGCTTCAGCTGTTTAGGTTGTAGCTTGTTGTACAGAAAGACAGACAAATATACAAATTGTCAGATAGACAGACAGACGGAATTGCCGGACCCACTTTTTGGCATTTCCTATCACTATCATCGTAATGCCAATTTTGATTCTAATTCCGAGTTCGATTTTTTTTTTCAAATGCAAAACGTAGGGCAACCTACGTATATTGCAAGTGAAATCTTGTTGGATAGCAATTTATTTGATATACTGTAGCTGTCTAACTCTACTGGAGGTAACTGTGTGAATAATTTGTAGACCCATTGAATCGTGGGATCTATTGTCTATAATGGGTTCCGGAGCTGTTGGTAAGTAGACTATATAGCAAATACATAAATCCGCTGACCCCGATAGTATCCCTCCCATCGTTCTGAAGAGGTGTTCTTCAACGCTGGTAAAACCACTTCGTAACCTTTTCCATCTGTCCTAATCTACAGGTCTCTTTCAGAGTGGATGGAAAACAGCATTTGCCAGCCTGTCCCTAAAAAAGGTGCATCTTCTTCACCCTCTAATTACCGTCCAATTGCACTTACGTCCCTTCTTTCCAAGGACATGGAAACGCTGATTAATTATCAGCTTAAGAAATATCTTGAAGAACGAAAGCTCCTTAATGACCGGCAATTTGGCTTTCGTAACAATGGGTCCAATGATGATTTGGTGGTATATCTCACCGAACAGAGGCACAAATCTTTACATCGTTTTGGAACAAGAAAAATTATTGCGCTTGATATTTCAAAAGCATTTGATAGAGTTTGGCATCAGGCTCTCTTATCGAAAATGCGTGCATTTGGTATCGATGAATCTCTTCTTCGTTGGATTAGAAAATACATTTCGGACCGTTCAATATAAGATGTCTTGGACGGTTTCAAGTCTGATATTCACAAAATAAATGCGGGTATGCCCCAATGCGCTTCTGCGAATACTCATTAGTTTACCCTTGAACCCAATTTCGGACGTACTTTCAAGTACAGAGATTCTTTCTTTAGTCGTCGGCACGTATGTGTAATTCTTTACCAAGCTCTATTTCCCCCCCTCATTTTGATATTCACAACTTCAAAACCAATGAACATCGGTATCTCCTTTTTAATCCTTCCATATTTTCCTAAAGCTCGCACTGTGCTTGTCATATTAAGGGTAGCCAAACCCCTTTTAGTGCGTGTTTATTATAGAAAAAAATTCTGATTTTGGGCGATATATGCCAATTCTACGAAGTATAGTAATACATCGGAAAAATATGACTCTATGGTGTTTATTGTGGATCGGGCCCTACATCGCTCCGTACTCCTTTGAATTCGCCGATGCCACTCGCCACTACCACAAACAGAGAGGTTGTGATTCGATGGTTACCAATTTGCTTAGAACGAAATTGGAGGACATAATTGCAAACGGAATATAATCCTAACATGACAGCGCTGCCACACAGCTGATGTCACAATGGATTGGTACATGACCGATTTAATGTGACATAAAATAGCCATTGAAATATAACGAGGAAATAAAGAATCCCCAAATGCATTCAGCTGTGAAGATGGTGGGGAAATGGAGAAATAATATTGAACTGAATTGACTAAGCTTATTCGTTCTAAAAGCTGCGAAAAATAATCAACATAAAATGCACGACTGGATCGCACGAACTTGCTCTTATGTTCGACAACATTGCATGAAAAAGATTTCTATTTAAAATCTAAATATATTTTTAAAGTCATTTTTTACTTTATTTTTTATACACAAAATTTCTTTAATTTTTGACATGACAATCTTAAATATTTAATAATATAAACTTAAAAACAAAAAATTAAATCGGATTAATCAAAGAAAAAATAATTCAAAAAATCGAAGAGAAAATAATTCAAAATTCTGAAATAAATACTTAAACTAACTTAAGCTCATAAAAAAGTACGCCATTGTATTTCTTGGATAAATTTGAATTTATGAAAAAAAAAAAAATTTTAAATCTGTGAATCGGTTTTGAGAAAAAAAGATTAAAAAAATAACTTTTTGAAAAAAAAAATCAACAAGCCAATTCATAGGTATTCAAAAAATACATACAACCATAATTTTTGAAAAAAAAATTATTGATCAGTTTTCAAAATTTAAAATAATTTGTTTTTTACATTCTTTTAAAAATACAAAAAAATATTTATTAAAAATATTGGTACCCAGTATAAATTGGGCAACCTAAACCTATATACCTGTGAAACCTCGAAAGAATCGGTCGAGCCATTTATGAGATAGTCGAAATAAAAAAAAACGGACCTATGGAAAGTGCCATTTTTAGACATTAAAAAAAATGTTTTTTTCAATCATATGATCGGTCGTACCTAAAAAGCTGCACTGATTTTTTTAAATCAAAATCGTTAGAGCCGTTTCCGAGAAAAATAGGCTTTAACGTATTGGTTATATGGCAGGTACCGTTATTTTTTTAGCTAGAAAAAAAAATTCAATTTTCCCTCTGTACAATACCTAAAAAACTTTATATACCAAGTTTGAATCATATCGGCCCACCCGTTTGGGCTGTAGGTGTCTATACATACATACAGACAGACTGAAAGACTGGCAGACTGACACACAGACTGACAGACAGACTGACATACAGACTGACAGACTGACAGACTGACAGACTGACAGACTGACAGACTGACAGACTGACAGACTGACAGACTGACAGACTGACAGACTGACAGACTGACAGACTGACAGACTGACAGACTGACAGACTGACAGACTGACAGACTGACAGACTGACAGACTGACAGACTGACAGACTGACAGACTGACAGACTGACAGACTGACAGACTGACAGACTGACAGACTGACAGACTGACAGACTGACAGACTGACAGACTGACAGACTGACAGACTGACAGACTGACAGACTGACAGACTGACAGACTGACAGACTGACAGACTGACAGCCTGACAGACTGACAGACTGACAGACTGACAGACTGACAGACTGACAGACTGACAGACAGACTGCAAGAAAGAATTTTTAGACCATCTTTTTTCGTCTTCGCTATCATCGTAATGTCATGTTTGATTGTTATCTCAAAACTTTTTTTTTCGACGAATGCATAACTTGCCTTATAGTACCTATAATCGCAAGTAAAAATTATCAACAATAACAGTAAATAATTAGAATAGCTCCTTTAGTTTAAAATAAAACTAAATTTAAAGTTAAGACAAAAACTGGATTCTTTGATTGCATTTTTTTGCAACGCAATTTTACTTGAAATATTTGTATTTACCAGTTTGCCAAATTGGAACAAAATCGATTGTCCAATAAGTTATCATCAAAGTTGTTTTCTTTTTATCTTTTATTTATATTTTATTATTTGCATTCTTAGTTCTCTTGCAACAAAAACCCGTTCCCTAGTATGGTTTTGTTTGCCTTGAGACTTTGCGGTTCGATCACCTTTCAGTTATAGGTAGTGTTTATTCAGCGCCATTTGTTTATTGGTAGTAATTATTTAATTAATATATTATAATATAATTGCTTGATGGTTGTTTATGATATTTTCTGATGACATACAAAATGACTGAGGCCTTTAGAATATTTGTATAAGGAGTTTTTTGAAATTCTATAAATTCACAATGTGTGGTACTGGTTGGGTTCTACTTTTATTGATATAAAATTATATGAATAATAATTAATTTATATCCCACGTAAATAAGTTAATATAGGTAATTCAGTTAATGGCTAGAAGATTTCAATTAGCTTAGCATGGAAAATTTATTGTAATTGCCTATAGTTTTTACCGTCAACAAATTTAGGAAAACGAAAGCAAATGTTATGTCGTATTGTTAAGATTTTATATCTGTTTCTGTGGACAGATTTCAAGAAGTTTGTTGAAAAAACCTGGAAAAGATGTGGTTCTAGAAAATTCCGCAAATATAAAGTAATACAAATAATCTACGCACTTCCAAGTTACCATCACACCAAGATCTGCTTGGGAGGATGAGAGGTTCTTAAAAGATGAATCAGCTCGAATCTTTACCGAGGACGGTTTAAAAAATGAAGAGGGAGTGTACTCAGGACTAAATCTTAGTTTCTCTTTCAGTCTCCTGACCATTGTAGAGTGTTCCAAAGGGAAATTCTGGCTATTAAAGAGGCTAAGGGAAAACGTGATATACATATCGTATATCCGTATTTTCTTAGACATTCAAGCAGCCACAGCCATCAAATCAATTGGCGCTGTTTTTACAAATTCTATAACTGCCTGCAATTGTCGATCATCTCCCAGGGAGAGTGCAAAACTTCTTCCTAAAATGTAAGAAGCTAATACATGCAAACTAATGTTACAACAAATTGGTCAAATATCACTACCGTTCTGGTCACTAGACTAATCTGGCTAAAAAATTGATCCAAGACGCTCAAAAGACTTGTGGTATTTTATTATCTTGCCTTCGAAATAGGTGTAATAACCAGTGGTCCTAGACTAATAAATAATAATAATAATTTTGCTGGAATTGTGTCGGAAGAAAAATGGGTGGTCTTACGGGGGGAAACAAAATGAAACAATTCTTTATGGCAAGCTTTAATATTTCATACAAAATGCAGGATAGAGAAAAATAAAATGCACGACTGGATCGCACGTACTTGCTCCTATGTTCGATCACATTATATGAAAAAGATTCTTAATAGAAACGGCTAAATGTATTTTTAAAGTCGTTTCCTACTTATTTATTTATTTTTCTAAAAAAAAAATTAGTATGAACATTTTAAATGTTTAATAAAATTAATTCAAAAACAAAATTTCAGAAAAAATGGTCCACCCGTTTTCGAAATAATGAATTTTCAAAAAAAAAAATATTTTTGTTTCAAAATCCAAAAAAACTATTTTTCAAAAATTTTGAAATGCAATACTATTAGAATTTGAAGGAGCTCCTGTTTAAACATTTTTATCGAAATCCTTTGAGCCGCTTATGAGAAAGTCGGAAATCACTAAAATGGTTGTATGGCAGGTACCGTTAATAACAAAATATTTTTATTTTTTTTAGCCAAAATGTAGACCATGCCCTAAGTAGTACACGCGCCAATTTTTATCAAGATTGTTATTGCCGTTTTCGAGATAATAAAGATAATAGAAAAATTTGTATGGCAAGTACCGTTATTTTTGGGGCTAAAACAACGATTCAAAAATCTATTTTGGACAATCACCTAAAACGCCTAAGCACCAAGTTTGAACCAAAACGGTTCAGATGTTTAGGCTGTAGACCGTTCTACAGACAGACAGGCAAACAGACGGAATTGCGGGACCCACTTTTTTGAATTTTTTACAACTAATTTGAGTTTTTTACAACTAATTTGTACGGTACTACGAATACAAATACGAAATTTACACAAATCGAAAAACTTTTGCAAAGCAAAGAGATATGCATATATAGTTTCAACCAATTCCCTTGGTCATTCTACTACGTAGTTCATGCTTTGTATGAAAAATTAGGCTTGTGAAGTTTGCTTGATTGGGTGAATTAAAAATAAGTACATATTATAGTGTATTTATATCCATATTTTAATCATAACCTAAGAGTTATTATTCTCCTTTTCATTACTCTAAAAAGGGGTATGGCACTTTTTTTTTGTTTCAGTACAAATATAGGGGGATTTTTTTTTTATTTGTGGGAAGTCTAAGAAATTCATCTGGCAACACTGGTCATAACTGGATACTGTCTAATTGGCAGAGACGCCAAAAGACTTGGCGTATTCTTCAACGACTTTTCCACAAGTTGTATGAATGAAGAGGAAGAGAATAATATCCCGCAACTTCTTTGCGCTTGTCTTGCTCTCTTTCAACGACGTAGATAACACCTGGGATAATACTTCCTGGATGACCTCAGTGAGGCTCGAAATGGTTTAGTTAAAGAGATAATGGAGCATATTCATAGCCGCTGATAAACCCAGGTTTTACTAAAGTACAGTTTAAGACAATTTTAGCTCAATGAATACAGACCGATTTTTCTTACAAATTGTTTGTTTTATATTTTTATAAGATTATTAACTTGTCTTACTACACAAAAAGCTCTTCAAATATTTTGGAATGATAAACTTAGAAAAATTGAATCAACTTACGAAAATTCAACTAAACCTATGTTTAACTCAGATTCAGTTTAAAAATGACTATAAATAGGCCCCAATATCTTTTCACATGGTATCACAATTGAGCTATCTGCGGTCTAATTGTGTCAGTCGTTTTCCTGACGATAGCCAATTTAACAGAATATAGCGTACCTCCTGGGTAATATAGAAAATTCTTACATATGCACAGGGGGCAAGTTTTGCTATGGCCGGCCCTGTTTGATAAATGTGAACGCAAAATGGCTTCAATCCATCAAACATCATCAAGTCATGCATGCATTGTCCAGCATGTTTGAAAATGTGAACCCCCTAATTGCTTAAATTTTGACTGAAGTTAAATCCAAAATTTATAAAGTTAAACGCTTTAAATACGATTTTTTTAAATGTGTTTTAAACAAAAGAAAAACCTGTCGTCAAAATATTCGGATCTTGTTCCATTAAATGAAACAAGTGAGTAAGATATTTAGATAGATATTGAAATTCATTTGGTGACTTACCATTTTATAAATTTTGATATATGGATGACGTTCCTTAAAAATTGGAATAAATATTGAATATTGAAATATTTAAATCCGCACAGATCACAATAGTTTGCTTGACATATCAAACATTAACACTTTTCATTCAAAACCTTTCAAACAAACAGATATTATTCTTGTTTATCAAAATCTTAAAATAAGTGATGATTTGCTTTCAAACTTGTTTACTTTTAGATTTATTTGCTTCTGCTTTTATTTTTGATTATTATTTTTATCATCTTATCACAAACGACTGGTATTAATTTCTTAAACATTTTTGTCTAAGCTGTTGCTTAATCAATAAACTAGAAACTTTATAATGTTTACCAACAATCTGGTAAACAGGAAAATATTCGATTTAGAAATACATCAACCAATATACACATACAATGTATTTTTTGCTTAGACTTATTGAAATTAAAGAAACATTAGAAAAACCCTTGCATGTGTTAAGCATATTAATCATAATTTTTTTTAATATCGAGTTGAAAAGTTTTTAAAAAAAATTGTATGGCCAATGTCAAAATCTCTGACCGAATCTCAAAATCATGAATGCTTCAAAATCCGGATTACATGATTTTGATATTGAATTTTAAATGGCAAAACTTTTACGATATTGTTATTGTGAGAAAGCTTGAGAAGATTCACTGATGATACCACAGACGAATGTGACCAGAAACCTATTGATAGGCTCCTACCTGTAAGCTTTACTTTAATATTCATCTTATATTTGAAATTCATAATCAAAAACTCTGTATGTATATTGTTCTAAAGAAAAACCTTGGTAAGCTTATTTTAAGTATTTAATTATATAAGTTTAAAAAAAATTAATTAAAAAAAATCGTATTGTCTAGCGAACTACCTTACGTTTAAGTTGAGTAATGAAAGTGGATACTATTCCTCTCATTTGGGCAAAATTATTAACTTTTGTTAAAAATAGCTTTCGGGTAAAAGCATTCTTAGAACAGAAGTTTAAACTATTTTTTCCAGAAAGCAAAAGTATACCAGTTCTAGATTTTGACAGCAGCTAAGCCTATACAGTTCTAAGTTAGAATGTGTCCCGTCTTCTAGGACATTTCAGAAAAGAACTAGTCAAAGTTTTGAAGTTAGTGGTCCAGGAATTTTGGTTTGTATAGCTTTTTTTTCTTAATAATTTTAACTCTCTTTAAGTGCAACGTGAATTGCACGGCACTAGTTAGAAGAATAGAAACATTTGGCTGTTTTAAACTAGTTATTAATAGAAAAGATTTTTTTATAAAACATTATTTATTTTCTTGTTTAAGCATGTTTTCAATCACTCGCAAAACATAGCTTTTACTTAAAAATTCAAGTTGAAGCTTAAGGTTTTTAATTAAACTAACGCCTTGACTTGCTATAAATATTTCATATTTTTAAAACAAAAAACTATACAAAAATATAAACATTTTATTATTGAATCCAAAGAAATAATTAGATTATATTTATTTTTCAAATATTATGTTTTTATAATTTCTCAAAGTTCTACAATTATATCTACATGAAAAAGTTGACTTATTCAGTTTATTTTTTTAGTCGGTTTATGCTCTTTGCTGATCGACGCGATTAGATAGAACATAGAACCAAATGTATCTTTTACATATTGGCAACGCCCTTAAATGTGATTAAATGCTGATAATTAAATGTTTTCATTTGAAAGCTTAATTTTGTTCAGTCAAGTGTAGGGTTTAGAATTAAAAATGTAAAATTGTTCAACGATGACTATGACTTAATAAATTTCGAAATCACAACAAAATCAACTCAGTCATATTAAAGATTTTTTTTTATAACTGATAGATACTACGAGTATAGTTATCAGCACCTAATATGTTAAGCCGCAGAACAGGAAGCACTTAGCGCGCGCTGTACAGTTGATATTGTTATAGTATTTTCGGATAAAATTTAAATACATTTTAACATTGGTCTGTAATTATAGTAAAACACGGATATAAGAAACTACGAGATTTTTTCTTAAATTATATACTGTAACGGACTGAATTATAATGACCATCAAGAATACATAAGAAGAATCATTTTATTTAACTTTTCTAATAATTTAGAATATAACAATATTATCATTATCGTGTCAAACTAAAACTTGTTTTATTTCATTGATATTACTTTGAGTTACTCTAACTTTGCGAATAATATAGTACATGAAATTATTGCCGTCTTTTCTTATTTTAAATACTTTCGTAACACAAAATAACTCAATGATGTCAATCATAATTATTTTAAAGTCAGTCTTCGTCAGACCATCATCAAATAAACAACACTTTAAATAAAATAAAATTGGTTATTCTTATTAGCCTTTCATTTTTTTAAGACAAAAGTGTATCAAGAAACGTGAAGACCTTTGGAGCTCTGGTGGCTGATCGTTTTTGTCTGTATATACAACTTTGAACATAAGTGGGGAATCCTCTCCACTGCAATACAAATATTCGATAAGAATTCCTCCTGTAACAAAAAAAATCCCTGAAAATGTTTCGCTCGTTCAAGCGTTGGGAACACAAATAATGCTTAAAAGTTTTCTCGGGAATTTATTGATATGTTGAATAAACTCTCCCAGGGAATTTTGCTGTCAATTCAAACGATTTTGTTTGAGGGAATTTATTCCGTGGAACATTCACTTTCGCAGGAAAAATTTCGAGGGAATAAAATATTCCGTGGAAAACAAAATTCCCAGGGAGATTCCCAATAGGGTCCATTCTGTATGCATATGTGCTTGTGCCATAACCGACAGCTCTGGGGTGACAGCCGACTCTCGTATACGCCGCAAACTATACTACAGTGACATCGATTTACCAATAGCTAGTTTCATTCAAGAAAAGATTGGCTCTTTCTGAATCAAGATTGGATCTTTTTGAATATTCAGAGTTTCTTTCCTACCAAAAGAGCAGATCTAAATCAAATCTTAACACGAAAGGTCTGATCTCCGTAGGGTTGTCAGATTTGTTCTAAATGCACACATACATGTAAATATTCTTTTCTGTCAACAGTAAAGCTAACAAAAATTAAAAAATGAACACATAATAGACCAAGATGTTAATAATTTAGATTTTATAAATTTATTGGAGTGTTTGATTCATTTTTTTCAATTTCGACTAATTTTTCGAGCAATTGTGGCCGTATGTTTTCAATATCACGAATAATGTCGATGGCTTTTGCCCCTAATACGTTCATTGGCTTAAGTGGTTTGTCAGACTAATTTGCCAAACCGCAAAATAGAGTAATCCAGAAACTTTTAATCGCAAGATCTTTTAGGCTAAATTACAGGACCATTAATCAGAATATGCGATCATCAATACACGTTGTGAGTCAAAATTACGCATGTTTATGTTTTGTATTACTTTTAAGATTTTGAACTTTCTTATTAGTTCTAAAAAATATTTATAAAATATTTATTTTTTTATCATCCAATAAGTATGTATGTACATAACTTACCTTCTACCTATACATGGACTGAATGCTAAAAGTATTTTTTGTGACTAAAACTTAAGATGAGTTGAAATGATTTTTTTCTGTGAATTTATTTGTTTTTGCTTATTTTATCCCTTATTTAATTGAACAAAAATAGCAGTAATGCCATTGCATGTATTGTATATACCTTAATTTTTAATGACCCATTTAAAGCCTATTAAACTTTTTCAAATCATAATAGCTAAAGAAATAAAGCTATTAGAGGTGTATACGTCAATTTGACGCATGATTATTTTTAGTCTACTGCAAAATATGTTATTCTTTTCAGGGTTAAGCTTTAAATATATATCAGGGCTCCGATCTGCGTGTTAGTATTCCCGTTGACAATCAACGCTAAGTATCTATTTTTCATCATTAAAATAACATCCAAAAATAATTTTTTTTTCTCTTTTAACAATTTCCATTTTATTTACATTATATAATATCTACAATAAAATAATTAAATTCTAATTAAAACCAATATAACAATTTTTTTCTTTGAAATAAGGAAACCATATCAACTCTTGAATGTCTTAACAATATAATAATTTGTCTCAAAAGCAAAAGCTTTTTTCTTAATATTTTATTTTTTTAAATATTTACATAATATAACATTTTAAAATCACAACTCTTTTATAAACTAAAAAAAAAAAAATACAAAAATTTAGTTGAAAAAAAAAGTGAACTACTTTACATTTTTATTATGATTATATCTATTATTTATTTTAAAATCTAAATAATGTATTTAAAATGAATTTCATTGTATACCGAATCTTAGGTTTATTCTCATAAAAAATAAAATGCCAAATCTTTATCAAAAAAAACGCCACCACCATCGTAGCGTCTTCACCGTCCGTCGCCGCGTCGCGTCGCTGGCTGGCGTATTATGCGTTTCGAAGGAAGCCAAATGCAAATTTTGATTGTGTTATATATTTACTTGTGTTATATACGTTGTGTTTATATACTTTTTTGCAGACGTCTTCTTCTTGAAGAGAAACACAAAAAGTAAAAGCAAAAGTAATGCAGTTGCATGCCGGTCAAGTTCCCAAGTTTGTCTTAGGTACTCAGAGATTTGCGAACAATTACGTAAATATCTGAAAATAAAAAAAAAAAATTTAAATATTTTTTCTTGTTACAACATATCTATTGTTGTTGAAATATATGAAAACTACATCCTTTTAGAACATAATTCATTATATTAATGAATACGTATATATATTATCTATGAAATTATTAAGTGTTCGCAGTTAACGCCTTTGCGTTACGTTATGTTCAAGTTAAGCAGTGGCTTCCTTTGAGAAGGTTCCTAGGAAGGAGTTTTTGTCTTTGTTTTGATGAAAGAATTTAATCATCCAATATCTAAATCAATAAGTTACCGCTCAAATTTATGAAGGTGTGTATTGTGTATCATCAAAAATGTCAACAAAAAAACTAAGTGGCTTTCTCTATTGATTTTTGCGATTTCGTAGTTTATTTTTCGTTTTATTTTTATTTTATTTGCATGCAAATTAGGGGAGAAGGGTGCAAAGCTGATATCGAGCGATAAGATTAAAAACAATTTTTGTAAAAATATTCAGACTTATTTTGAGATTCGAACAAGTATCTAATGCGATAGAATTTATATCTATTCATTAAAATGAACTTTGTATATTTTGACATTCGAACGAATAATAATATATTTTTTTAAACGATAACATAAAATGAACTGGCGAGAATGTATGCAAAATAAAAACATAAGTCTTTCAGCTGGTATTTAGCTTTCTTTGAAGCAACATCAAGGGCAGTCATGCTTTATGCATCCCAAGTGTGGGGAATTGCACAAAACAATACCGTAGAACAATTATTACGATTTTTAATAAAATGAATACTGCACCTTCCGATGACCACGCCCAATTATATGCTACACATAGAAACAGATTTACCTACAATGTATATTGCAACATTGAAGCTTCACTTCGACTATGTACTTAAAGTATTTAAAATGAATGAAATACGACTATCCAAAATTGTAGCAAAGGTTGCCCTGGACATGAAAACTTCCTTTTTTGAAAAGTGGACAGAGCTAGCGGAAAGAACTGAGTGTCCTTTACAGCTAGAGACTATAAGCTCCAATCAGATGAAAACGGATTTATATAACATTATTAAAGTTCTCGATGAAAAGCTGCGCGAGTCTTTTATCGAAAATGCACGATCCTCTGTGTATGGAACTTATTACTCCCAACTAGATCTGGGAACGAAAAACTACTTTGAAAATAATGCTGGGGTGGATAAGATATCTACCATCTTCAAAATACGTGGGGAATTACTACATCTCAACTACATACCTCATCGCCCATATCTACCTATAGAATGCAGCCTTTGCAATATGAACACCACAGAAGATACTTTGCATTTTGAAGGTGTTTGCACAATACTTATCGAGCTTAGAAAACTGTACCTGGGTAAAGCTATTTTCTCAGCCGAAGAAGTTTTTAGCCTTTTAAATGGAGAATCCTGGACAGCTCTTCATAAATTCGTCAAAGCGGCACTCCGATATAGAAATCAAATTTTAAGAGAAGACTTTTAAACTTAATGCACACTTCACAAATTAATATGTAGAACTAAAATAGTATTTATATGTCCTGTAAAATATTATCATTATCTGGTTATCTTAGTAAATCAATTAGTCAATCTGGCAGACGGCTTTTGCCATGTCATATAAGATTTGTAAAAACCTAAAAGGTAAACTTTGTAAATATTTAATTTTAATTAATCTAAATCTAATCTAAAATCTAAACTCATAAAATGAACTTGAATGAATCTTATTTTCAAAGTCAATGTTTGAAATTCGCTGACATTTCGACTTGATTTAGTATGACCAAAGCGAAATTTTTCATAATATTTTTCTTTACTAAAAAAAATTATAGAAACATAAAGTAAATTAATGATGTGTCTTATGCTTGGTAAATGTAAGTATTTAAAAAAATACATCAATAAACAATTTATTTCTTATTTTGAAGCATTTAGGAAATACTAGTTAGTTTATTGATACAAAAAGGAATTAAAACAACTATTAAACATTCATATAATAAAACACCAGATTTTTTCTGAACCTTTGTTTCACTTTTATTGTGTTTAAAAAATTTTAAGAAAAAACAAAAACATTGTTCAACAAACAATTTCAGTAGTTATTAAATTTACACACACTTGGTCACACATTTTTATTGTCAGATCCAAAATTAAAGTCGCTTGCCGACTCAATTAATTCTTTCTTTGAAAAAAAAATTAAATGAGTTTGAAGATAAGCGATTGTAATTATTTTGTGTATGAAAAGTGAAGACGGCGCCAAGTAGGGATAATCCATCGATTATCCATCAAATCTATTCGAGAGTGAAATTTTTGTGTACAAAGTGAAGTGATAGTTAATCAATGAAGCACGAAGAACTTGGGACAAAATTAATGCATTATTTTAATTAAAAGTGTACACATTTTACATTTATATATATATATATATATATGATTTATTTATTTCGGATAAAAACCAAAAAAATAAATAACTCTTTTAATTCACAAAAAGACGCAATTTTTTTTTAATAGATTTATCCCTTCTCTCTGCTCGCGGTTCGACTAATTGAAATGCGATTGCGACCTTTATTAAAAAAGCCAACAAATAACTCATAAAAGTAATTTATTTTAGTTATTTTTCAGTAAAAATATCCAATATTACATGTTTTGTGAATCTATTCTATTAAATGACATTTAACTCGAAACATTCGAAAGTCAAAATTTGGTTAGATTTGACGAAAAAATGAACTTTCGATTGTAAATTTCAAAATAAGGCTGATTATAGTATTTTAAGCGAATCATGGTATAGCAAAAAAGTCTATAATTAGATCAAAGTGGTAAATGGACTTATGATGATATTTTATTTTTGTATATCACAACCATTTTATAATAAGGGGTTTTCCAATAAGAGGTGTTATTTTCAATAGCCCGCTAATTCGGTAGCTGTCACTTTTGAAGCTGTCATTTTTTGACATTTGACAATTAGAAACTACGCTATTAATAAAAATGGAACGATACACGCTTCAACAACGCATTTCTTTTTTTTGAATATCAAAATAACACCTCTTATTGGAAAACCCTATAAAAAATCTTGAATTAGATTATTTGTGTGTAATTAAATTCCAGAGGTATGCTGTTTTTATTGCGATATGATATGTTTGTAGGTACTACAGAGCAAGTTTGGCATTTAAAAAAAATTGAACTCCAAAATTTTAATCAAACTTGACATTACGAGAACACCAAAAAAGTAAGTTCCGCAATTCTGTTCATCTGTCTTATAAAAAAAAACGTTTTAGGTTTTAGGCACTAAAACTGGTACCTGTCATATCATATTAATTCATAAAAATAAGTCTGTGCACTATTATATATGTACATATTTTGGTTTAAAGGTTTTACCTGTATACAAACAATTTTTTATTTTACTCTCTCATAAACGCCTCGAGGGATTTTGATCGAATTATAAATATTACTGTATGACAACATTTTCGGGAAATAATATTGTTTTTGAAAATTCAAAATTTCGAAAATGGATGACGATTTTTTTCGAAATTTTATTTTACAGCTACACATAAAATTGACATACCAATATTTTGTCTGGAAAAAAATTAAAGAAATATATTTCTTCGTTTCCACTAAGAATCTTTTACATATACGAGTTGTTGAACATAAAAGCAACTACGTGCGATCTAGTCGTACATTTTATTTATTTTTATTTGTGATATATGTATGTACAAGTATGAAAGTTATATGTGGCAGTTCATGGCTTCGGAAAAAAAATTAGCTGAAGATTGTTATGAAAATCGATAAAATGAGTCTCACAATTCTATCAGTTTGTTTGTCTGCCTGCCTGTTGTTGTTGTTCAATAAGTATTTCTATGTTAACATAGTTAATTTAAGCCTTGCGCTGCAATGGACATTTCGCTTCTCCTATAAAACACCTGCGCATATTCAGCAAACGACCTTTCGATATCTCTCAACAGATAAATATTGAGATTCTGAGAGTATTTATTTCAAGTACTTAACATTATTAATTTGATAGTGGAGATTTTTTAACTAAATAATAAAAAGATTATATAACTAACATTATATAATTATTTCTGTCTCAAACTCCATAACTGACCTAAGCTGTCTAACATCATCTCTCATGGACATTCAACTCTTTTGGTTACTATAGGTCATAGCGACATTGTAGATGATTGTAAAGCTTATGAACTCGCTTGGCAAATATTGGTATACTAATGTAAATTTATTATTAGAAATAAGCGTATACTACTCCATAATGAGATCCAAATAGCTTACGAGTAAGGAAGATTTTTTCCAGACCCAATGGACCAACTCATAATCTTAGTGTTTCGTGTAATTTTGCCAACAGCCTCTTTAACAAAACTAATCTAATCTAGTTAATTTGAAAAAAAAAATACAATAACAATAACAATATCTAAAAACCTGAACCTTTATATATTTAAACAAAAGAAATAATGAATCATATACAACATATCTACCTTATGTATACCTACCTACAACTGATACTCAGAGGTAATTAAAGAATGCTCATGAGTAAAGTAATTTAAAAAAATAAAGCAATTATCACACATGATATCAGTTGATGCGATCATCAATGTATTATGTAATTTTGTCAATTGATGTACTTTCTTCACTTTCTATCTCATTTTCATTTAGCAGATTGTCAGTCTGCAGTTTTTGTTGTTAAATTGTAGAAAATAGTTCCGGGGTTTTAATATTTTTTTCCAAGTTTTTACTTTATTCATGGACTAGTCGAATACAGGGTGTTTTCAATTTCATACATGACAAAGTTTAACAAAATTAAAATTAAATTACAAAATCTTGTACACTTTTTTTTCTCGAAAAATTACTTGAAAGGTCCAATTCTGTTCAATTTATATTTGCAGTACACGTTTTATGGAGAGCTTTTTCAGAAGCACTGGTGTCCGCCATTTTGCAACCAACACAGCTTTATTGACATTGTGTTTATTAATAAAAATACACTCTGAATCAGAGATAACATTGTACAGTTGATGAAAATTCACATGAAATTTTTTTGTATTTGTTATTTTCAAGAATTAAGCTTTTTAGAGCTTTTGATAGCAAATAATTCTACATTAGAAAAAAAAGGTGTTAACAATTGGTGTTTTCCTGTTTTCATGTTTAAGGGTTTCCATTTATGGAAAAACAGTAAACAATCAAAATGCAGTTACACAATATTATTTTAGAGAGAGTTTTTATTCGCGCGAATTTTTGATGAAATTCGGTTCAATATTCAAGTGAAATTTTGATTTTGAATTGCTACCAGTTTTTGGTTTCTGAAAAAAGGTACCAATTAAAAGAAGAAGGTTTAGGCCTACTACTGGGGATAACCTTAAATGAAAATAGTTTGTAACTCTATCGTCAATTTTAAATTATCACTACGGCAATCCTGTAAGAGCTTTAATTAATTATAGCTTACTGAAATCCAAAATGGTCAGGCTATAAGCAAATATCCTATCTTCCCTGTACTGCAAATATAAATTGAAAGATTATATTATGAATTGCAAAACAGCTTTGAGGTCAAAAAAAGTTCTCCTTTTACAAAGTGAGTCTTTTCCATTGTCTATGTCTATGCAGTCTATGTAAACTATCGGCGTGTTTTATTGGGAAATCTATATACGAGTAGAATAAATTTATTCGTAGTAGAATTTTACATACATCATCGCAAGTATCTCTATGGTGGATAATAATAATAAGGAAGAAATAAATGGATAATACACATAATTGAATGGTCTCATATTGCTAAATGGTTATAGATTGAGAGAAAATAAAGATGCCATTTGAATTCCTGGAAACATAAGAATTGCTATATGTATATCAAAAACATTTCAAAAATCGTTGGTGTTGTTTCTTAAAAAAAATATTTTTTATGTATAACATTTTAAAAATCCTTTTTGAAAAAAAATTTGAAACGTCATTTTGAATATAATATCAATACTGACTGGTTTTTGAAAAATCGATTTTTCAAAAAAAAAAAAAATTATTTATTTTTTAAAAATCGAAAGCAGGTTTAATACCACTTTAAGGGAGCATTCGCATAAACAAAATTATTTTAATCGGTTTTTCCGAAAGAAAAAGTTGAGAAAGTCGAAAATATGAAAAGTGGTTCTATGGGAAGTACCATTAATAAGTACGGGTTTTTTAACATTTGTATTGTTGTTTTTTTTTTCTCGAAAAAAAGTTTTTTTTAATTATTCAGGATAATTTTTTTTTTTATAATTTTACTCGCGCTTAAGGGATTATAATTACCTTTTATATGGTTTTTAACACAGCGCGGACGTCAGGAGAAAGAAGAGAAAGAAGGATATGAAAGATGTATGGCGCAATGTTCTGATACTAGAGCTGTCCTCAAAGCTGTCAATAACCCTAACAACACCACTGATCTCAAAATCGACATCCGAAATAAACTCATCAAATCGCCAAACAAATTAAAACTAATGTGGGTCACTGGGCACTCTTTCATCCAGGGAAATGAATACGGCGACCATGAAGCTAACCTAGCTCAAAATGCGCCACTTCCTCTATTCAACACCTACACCAAATCGGATATAAAAAATGAGATACAAAAAAAAATCAAATCTCATCAGCTTCTTGAATGGAACTCTTAAGGCCATCATTACAGTAAAATTAACTATGTTAAATGCCCCCCAAAAATATCCCACCAACATCTCAAAAGTTAAGATTTCAAAATTCGTTCGACTTCGACTTGGCCACATCAATGCAACACACCAACATCTCCTTACGAAAATCAACCCACCGATTTGTTGTACCTGCAACGTACGATTGGACCTACCACATATCCTCGAAAATTGTGCAGTATCTAACCCCATATTTCTCAGCACATTTAAAAACTAAAATATTTACGATATACTAAAAAATCCAAATTCTATAAATATAGACAAAATAAACCAATTTTTATCACTTACTAACATTAGTATATAAGTATATCTTTATTTAAGAGCCAATAGTCTTTGCAGCTAGGCTCATTAATATTTAATATTAGCATTTAATTTTAATTATTTGTTAATAAAATATAATAATAATAATAATAATAATAATAATAGAGCTGGTTGTTGTCTCAGATTTATCTCCAGGGATGGCGGCTGAACTAATGCGGATAAAATTGTCTGATTTATTTACGTCTCTTATAATTCGCATTGTTTTATTTATTTCGTTGTCATATTTATATGTATATTAGTTAACTCAATCACATGTTGTTAGTGTTATGTCTGAACGGCATATAATGAGTAATCCAGCAACTCATTTTATGACAATTTTTAGAATTGGTTTTTAATGTCAAAAAACTTGATTCGTTTTCGAAAGTTTGAATTTTCAAAATTTCCAAAAAAGTCTTTTTTTTGAAAAATATTGGCTTACAATAGTGTTTAAACCTAACTTCAAAAAAATCAATTAACCGTTTTCCTAAAAATGAACTGATTTTTTTTCATAAAAATCGCTGAAGCCGTTTTTGAGCTACTGTTATATGTCATCTTAAAAATAATGATATAAATTGTGGCCATATTACCGAAAAAAAACATATCTACCAAGTTTGAAGCAAATCATTCCAACCGTTTAGGCTGCAGACCCGAGGACAGAATGACAGGCAGACAGGTGGAATTGGGGGACCCACTTTTTGGTGTTCTTCATGATCGTAATGTCATGTTTGATTGTAAGAAAAAAGATTTTTTTTTACGAATGCATAAGTTGCCTTATACTACCTATAATCGCAAGTAAAAACATTGTGTGGCAAAATTCGATCCAATCACGTAATCACGTAGGTATCTTAAGTATCAAGTTTAAAGCAAATCGCTTCAACAGCATCCATCTTTCTCGTGTTCTCTATTATCTTAATATAAAGTTCGATTTAAATCTCCAGTTCGATTTTTTTTCCAAATGCAAAGCTTGCCCTTTAGTTTCTATAAATAATTCACAATTTTACTATACATGTATTATGAATGCTAACCCTTTACCTTTTATATGAATAATTGAAGTGTAATAACCTTATTACCTTTTACAGTTTTAAGAATATAAACGAAAAACTAACATTTTTTTATAAATGGACAAGCTTTATGGTTTAACTAATATAAAACAAACTTTATAAAAGCATTAACTTATGCTGTGTGAAACGAAAAGAAATTAAAGTAGTTGTTTACTGATGCGTGTTTAATAGTGTAAGTACTTTTAGTGCGTAATATAGCTTAGGTAATTGAAGCAAGCAAAAAAGAATATTAATATGAAGGAAAAATATTTTTTGAAGGAAGGTCTTAATGAGTAATAAAAAGCTGTTTATAGAATGTTTATGGTTCATTTTATTACAGTTGTTAGTTTTATATTTTTTTGTGAAAATTGAACTTGAAGTTGTGTATGATGAACACGTAACTTGAGGGTCGTCAAAGGAGTGCTTTGAAAATAATTTTAATTTTATATATATGTAGCTACTTTGGTTCAAGATATTGAAAAAGCACATGAATGTTTTATGTTTAATATCGAAGCATATCCATAGATAGTCTTTGTTCAAGCTTTGATTTTCTGTAACTAACCTTAATCGTAGTAATACCAGTAGATATAAGTTTAATTTCCTAATACAAAATTTTTGAATTCTAAGATTTCTTTTGTGAACTTTTTAATGTGATATTTATATATAAAATTAAATTTAAAAAAACTTAAAAAAATTGAAAGGACTATTAATAAATATTCACATAATAACGATTCACACTACAACAAATAAATTGTGGAAAGTATTGTGAAGGTAAAAATGCATACACTGTGGTTTTTTTGGTTTCCTTTATTTTTGTTGATAGGAAACCAATAGAGCACGTGTAAATATTAGGCGACAGTTATCAGGAAAACAGTTCTAATAAATAATTTATAATGTAGAAGTAAGATTAGTTAAATAAGTTAAGTTAAAAATAACTGTATATAAATAAATCAAATAAACTGCCGGTTGTTAGTAATGAAATTAAAAAAAAATATATTGATTATTATTCAAAATTTGATCAAGGAGAGATTAATAAATAAAATATTATCGAAGAAAAAATAATTGTTTTAATTGGACTATTACAATTCAGAAGTGGGATGGCATCCGATTTAAGTAAGTACACAATTGCACAGTTGACAACCTGGCTTAGTTCAATTGGTGAAAAATCACCCGAAATAAAAATGAATTGGTTTATTTATATAGTTGATGAAGAGGATGAAGATTCTTTTACCAATCCCTTAGTGTCCGACAACGGTTTGATGAGAAGAGAATTAGAAATTTTGAAAAAAGAAAAATTTGAGTTAAATACTTACGTGTAATCGAGACGATTACAAGTCTGGATAGCCGAATTGTAGAAGTAAGATTAGTTAAATAAGTTAAGTTAAGAATAATTAAAAATAACTGTATATAAATAAATCAAATAAACTGCCGGTTGTAAGTAGGGACATTAAAAAAAATATATATTGATTATTATTCAAAACCTGATCAAGGAAATATTAATAAATAAAATAATATCGAAGAAAAATAATTGTTTTAGTTGGACTATTACTATAATATTTCATCGATGACAAAAATAACTCAGAGAATTTTTTTTTCTTTTTGCAAAAAATGTATTTCTTAATTTTTCTTATGAAAATTAAATGTTCGTGATAGATGATTGTCATTTAATGCTTAATCAGTCCAAATTGGAAACTTATTAAATGCTGAATTATTTTGTTATTTTTATTATAAAATGTAAGTCGAATTTTGAGTGAACCTGTGAAATTTTTGGCAATAAAAAATAATTTCTATTAACCTTCCTGATCCACTAAGATGTGAGCGATTTCTTGCTTCTAAAAATCTATATTCCACCTTTAAACTAGACATGGGCGATTCCCTATTCAACTAATCTATGCACTAGACATCAACTTTGTACCGTGAAAACTAGGTTTAGAAATTAACTTTCGAATGCACACAAGTACTTTTCAGTTAATTTTCATTACGATTGCCAACTTTAAAATTAAAAACCGCAGAAGAAAAATAGAAGTGTTGTTTAATATTTTTTTAATAAAATCTTCATAAAAAGACGGCTAACTATGCCAACACCGAAGCAAAATCTCGGATTTCTAAGATTTCAGTACAAAACTTCGCATTTCACCTATAGAGGCTTTTTTTTCCAAAAACTCGGGCTAAGAAGAATAATTCTCTCCAATTATCAATTTCAATAATATAATTTGTATTACATAAAAAAATTATTTTAATACTAGGTAAAAACGGTCTAATATTACTGTTTAATAATACGGTCTTATAGCACGCGCAACCAATACATATAGCCACTTTAGTAGGAGTGTGGTAAAGAATTTAGACACTGGGAGTTGGCCTAAATCTTACATCAGCAGATGA
Organism: Philhelius pedissequus; assembly: GCA_910595825.1. Lineage (NCBI taxonomy): Eukaryota > Metazoa > Arthropoda > Insecta > Diptera > Syrphidae > Philhelius > Philhelius pedissequus. Next base: position 46,150,195 of record OU343160.1, read on the forward strand.
CGGTCAAAGCAAATTATCAACTCGACTATGAAATTCTATCACAAAATTGTCAAGTCGTGTGATCATCAATATAGAATATTTACTGCCAACTGCGTTGACTCACCCTTTGACATGAATTTTATGACGAAATCTACGGCATCCTTCAATGAAATTTTACATTTTAAAGTAGGACACCATATGGAATGCATTATATTTTGACGTACTGATAATATTTCTGTTGCTCAAAAGTTCTAAAAAATCCATTCCGAATTTTAAGACGTTTTTAATCCATCGAAATCGTTTTATACGTTTTCAAAAATCCAAAAAAAAAAGTATTTTTTTGAAAATTTTGGTAAGCAGCATTATTTAAAATTTGAATAAAGAAAGAGCCGTTTATGAGAAAGTCGAAACTGAGAAAAATTGTTGTATGACATAATATACGTAATTACAAAATATGTAAATGAAAAAATCGCAGACCAAAACATTGACTATACCTAAGGTAGTGCACATACATTTTACTTCCGATTTACATAAGTACTATAGAGCAAATTTTGCATTTGGAAAAAAACCGAACTCGGAATTAGGATGATTGAGAACTCCAAAAAAGTTGTGTTCCCGCAATTCCATCTGTATGTCTGTACAATGATTTACAGCATAAACGGCTGAAGCGATTTTCTTCAAACTTGGTACATAAGCGTCTTATGTGATGGTACTTGCCACACAATTATCTCTTCTATCTTAATAATCTCGAAAACGGCTTTAACGATTTTGATTTAAAAAAGTGTAAGCACTACTATATGCAAATCCTATATATTTTGGCCTCTTTTTTTAATATTTTGTTATTAACGGTACCTGCCATAGAACAATTTTGTTTGATTTTCGACTTTCTCATAAACGATTTCGATCAAAAGTTTTATATAGAGGAACCTTCGAATTAGATATATTTTAGCAAACTATTTTGTTTTGAATTTTTGAAAAAAAATATTATTTTTTTCTTTCAAAATACAATATTTCGAAAAAGTGTAATTGATTTTTCTTAAATTTCGCTTTTAATATATATTATAGAATATTTAAAATTTTCACACCAATTCTTTTTTTATAAAAAAAAATAAGAAATTTTGTATTTAAAAAAGTAAGTAAAAGCGACTTTAAAAATATATTTACATTCTTAATAGAAATATTTTGTATAGGATGTGATCGAACATAAGAGCAAGTACGTGCGATCCAGTCGTGCATTTTATTTTTATCCAAACTGGAAGAGCCGTTTTCGAATTAAATAAAATGGTCAGAAAAATTGTACCGCAAGTATACGTTTATTTTTGGGACTAATAACACGGTTGATCTACAGACAGACGGAATTGCGGGACAACCCACTTTTTTTTGGGTTCAATGTTAATTTGTATTAAAACCTCAAATTCGATTTCTTCCAAAATCAAAACTTGCCCTAAAGTACCTACATATATCCCAAGTAAAATACACACGGGTATAGTATAAATATGTAGCCTTATTTATAATTGCATTATAGCGAGTATATAGAGCTATGCACTCCTTATAATGCCTCTGAACTCTAAAATCTCATTTATAAAACTTATGCAACGGTAAATAGAGCCATTTTAAGCTAAACGCGCTTATAGGTTGAACAGAGCCAACATAAGGAAATTATAGTGTCGAAATGCCATTTTGAGTTTGGACATAAGACAAAACAAAAAAAAACCAAATGCCTTTAAATTTTGTATCCTTTTTAACTGATTTCAATAATTTAAATGCAATACTTCCAACGCCAAAATGAAGAAAACTGTTTAAAAAACGATTCAATCCAATGAATCATATAAATGGAGACTTACAAAAATACAGGTTTTCCAAAGCAATTATTCTTAAATTATTGAAATTGTTCGCTTGGACCTTTTTTGGTTGTGTAACGAGGCACTCGTCTGTCCACGGCGAAAGCCCGTAGCCAAACTGCTTAAATTAAAGCTAAATCTTAAACTCACAACTTTTTAAATAAATACAAAAAACAAAAAAGTGCGCTTTGCTACTCAGTGCCTGACCGTGAGAAAAGTGAAACCACCAAATGGAATAGATTACCCGTTTTTTGGTACTTTTTGGACATATAACCCTGCATAACTTTAATTTATGGGAAAATGTTTTATAAATAGGAATTTAGAAACCTTTAGACATTATTCACTGTATAATTATTCATCTGCTTATAACATTCTACGAAATAAGACTGATAGAGTATAGCTTATAGATCTTGAATATCAGATCCTTTATTTGCTGCTAAATCTGGGGTCTCACAATATAGTAGTTATTTGAGCCTTATTTTAATATCCTGTCAAAAATTGACGTGGAATCCGTGTTCTATATTCCGGGGACTATATTCATAATGTTCCTGTTTCTAATGTCACTATCACTATTAATGTGTTATTAGTGACAGTGAGCTCAAATTTAGATGCCATTATTACAACAAGCCAGCTAGAGCTAACTCTGCTTTGGGTTTTATCAAGCAATGCTAGATGGAGTTTTCTGATCATTGTTTTATGAAAATCAGTCTTTTACTATAATATGCTGGTTCCCTTAGCACCTTGTCTATATTAAAGGAATTGAAGTAATACAGTTTAGACTACTGCTCTTTGATCTTTGAATATTTCTTAGCTCGCCCACTACTTATCAAGATCAGTTGTGGCTAATCAATTTAAAATCTCTCAAAAAACGCCGTGAAGTAGATTATAGTTTATTCTTTATATATATAACGATGCTTGAGTTAATGAGTTTTAAAATCAACTCACATTTTTTAGATCAATTTAAAAGAAAAAAGTTGTAAAGAAACAAATTTAGAGCCATTTTCTTCACTATTTGTCAACTTGCCGTAAACTCTCAAATTAGCCAACTCTAGAGTTGACACAAACTTGAGAGTAGAATGACAAGTTGAAATTTGTTTTTCTTCACTATTTTAAATCTCAACTCGAGAGTTGAAATTTAAAAGTTAGCGAACTTGTGTTTTTTTTAAATTTCCCTGGGAAATTTTTGACATATACGTATGTTTCAACTTTAGATTTGAATTTATTCTGTGAGATTTGAATTTATTATGTGCTATGATTTCGACGGATTCGCGTTTCTTTCCAAAATTCTGTGCAGATGTTATGTCTCGCGAATTATATTAGGTGACGGAACGGTCGAGTACGTAACAAACGTAAAAAAATTGAAGCAAAACATGTAACCAAACTTTTACCTGATGGGAATATCATGTATGCATAAAATATATATATTCGGTAAAACGTATGTTTTTTTTTTTTCGGGCTGTCGTTTTTAATGTGAGCTAGTTTTTTTCAAGTAAAAGTGAAAATTCTATTTAACTGAAATTTAATTTTCTGCAATTTAAATATTTTTGTTGGGCGGTTTTATTAAAGAATTAATCTCTTTTTAATTTGATTCAATCAGTGACACCAGAATAATTGCTTAGTGAGTGCTGCAATGTATAATTTATTATCCATAACAGGAATTTTTTTTGACGTATGAAAATAAACACGCGAATGCGCTTTCCTGTGTAGTTGTATCATACTTGTAACCCTTCTTTTCGTGTTTCGGGCCTGCGAACCAAGTGAGGCGCAAGTTAAGCAATTACAATTATTGACACCCGCATCACAATAAGATGCACTGTTGAAATACTTACGCCAATAAAATCAGCATTGGCAACCTGAATTGACCCGACTGCATAATACCTCAAAACTATCAAAAATTGGTCGTAATTGGCGCGATCTACACATATGTAAGTTAGCATAATTTAAACTAAAAAATATTCAAATTATTAAAGTATATCGGTGAATAAAATCATGGTCATCGCATTTTTCAAGCCCGACCCCCAATCACATCATAAATATATTGTCTTCTTTCAATCGCCAATAATTCTTCCTCATCTTCGCTTGCGGAAGCAGACGATGGATTATTTTTCCTATAATAATTTTCTCGGAACATATTATTTTAAAAATGTTTTTATTCAAAACGAAACAGAGAATAATTTTTGAGAGAAGATGCAACAAAATGCATTACAAATTTGAATTTGACATAAGACTCTCAAGTTTGCTCTCTCAACTTCTACTATTTTCGGAAGTTAAGAAAACCAGAAGTTGATTAACTCGAGAGTTGAGAATCGAAAGTTGAAACTGTCAACTTTGAGTGAAGAAAATATAAAATAGTTGATAATAAAAATCCTCAAGTTGAGTTCAAATTGTAGTGAAGAAAATGGCCCTTAATTAATTACCCTTGCTATCACTATTCACTGGTTTACTACTGGTCAAGTTTTAAAAAATAATTTAAATTTTGAGGAACTTACGAGTAGTAATAAAATTAAAAAATGACATTAAACCTGGCAAATTTGGTTCAGTAATCAAATTGTTAACTGACAAATTGCTCACATAATTTGGAGCTGTTTATTTTAGTTTGTTTCGATTTCAACATTTTTTTGCAAAGATATTACGCAAAACTTTAGAGAATAAACTCAACTCTAGTTAAAGCTGTCGTCTAATTGCCAGCCATTGTCCAACTTTTTCTAAATTTTAAACAAACTAAACAACTCTTCTAATTAAAGTAGATATTAAAGACTACGTTAATCGAAGTTATGCTGAACACACCTTGATTTGACCGACACAGTAATGGATATATATATATATGTTTATATATATGTATGTTCCGGTCACTGCAGCCTTCGCACCAACACTTTAACTCCTCCTAGAACATAGGGCATGGTGCCTTAGCTGTGCCTACGAATGAAAGTTAAGTGACTGATCTTCATTAAGTAAAAAGAGCAATGGAACAGAACGAAAGCACACTAACACAAAAAATATATGAATTCATAAATTTATTAAAGCTCAGGTAAGATTTTAAAAATTTCAGAAATAGATATTCATATTATAATTAGTTTCAGAAACAAATTTAAACAATATTTTGGCCATATTACCAATAGCCTTGCACGTACATTTTTCAATTGCAAATGTAACCGCTGTTTTTTCAAATCGATTTCTTGAATAAAATTAATGGTCCTCAAACTCTTCTAACGAATGTGTTCAAACTTTTTCTATTTTTGGATTTTTGAAAAATTTTCAAAAATATAATAATTTTCTTCTTCACAAAACATTTTTCTTTTGTTTTTTGTTATGAAATGTTGAATGTTGTTTTGAAATCAATATTTAGATAATAATAAAATTTTATATTAACTGCGAAGGTTTTCAGCGGTATTTTGCAGAGTTTGGTGCACACTCTGCAAAGAGTTGAATATTTTTATTATTGGTTTTCACCACGAGATATCTTAGCTCCCTAACTGCCTTGCTTATAGGTCGGCCAGACTACTTAATAGCACCCACACGTTTTAAACTTTTTTTTAGAGAAGATTTTATAATTGCTTGAAACTTATATTTTTATGAATAATGTTAAAACCATGTGCCTATCGTTGTACCAAAGACTTTTTAGAATGATTTAATTTGTGAGATTTAAGATGTTAAAGTTATTGTTTACATTGGCGACATATTGTCTAAATTGTTGACATATTGTCTACTTTGTTGACATTGTCGACCCATTGTCACGTTGAAATGTAGATAATTAAGGTCGACACTTAGATGAACAACACTGCTTGTTATTCTTAAATAACATAAAGTTGTAAAGATTGTCTTGATACAACATGTAAGTTTCTGTAATAAATAAACATTTTGTTTTTGTTTTGTTAAAGTGAGATTTGTCGACGAACATAATTATTCAATGGAATTCTTGTCTTCATTGTGTTTTACTGGAACCCATGTTTTTTTGTTTTGTCTAAAAAGAAAAACAAGCGGAAGAACCTTCAACTGTTTAACCGAATCGGGTTTAATGATTGATTTAATTTCTATAGCAAGTATCTTCCATGAAGGTCACTCACTCACTTAACAAACATGGAAAATTAAAAAAGTAAAACCAATGTTCAACAATGTTACCATCATCCGTGTTATACACACATCAAAGTCAATGCTTCTATCTTACAGGTGTGTGCGCGTGGGACAGTGAAAAAATAACTTACATAGTCATAGAGCAATTATTATTATTGTCCTACTTTCCGCAGAAGCAAGCATTTTTGCTTTTATCAACGGTATGAGCTGCTATACATATGCTTGCATCTAAGACCAGACCACGCATAGTAACAGGTATCTGCAAAGCTTGGTCAGTGTGAATGTTGAGATACTCATAAAATTACATATAAGAGTATGGCCTACCTATAGCCTACCATATCGTGCGGTAATAATAATAGTAAAAGTGAATGAGATTGTAAATGTTACAAGGTCGTTAGTTGGCGTTGTTGTTTTTTTTTCAGTTTTAATAACAAGTTATGAGGCTTTTAAGACTGGTTAGACTGGAGGACCTAAAGAGCGTAAAAATATTTTGTTTATGAGATGGTTAAAGCTTACTCCTGATGACGGATAAGAAGTATCTCATCAGGAACAATATAAATTATGTATCTCACTCGAAACATTATACGGACTGATACATACAAAATATGTTTTGGCTTTCTGGTGATTTCCAAATTATGGAAACAATTAGTCTTTTTAATGAAGGCAATTCGGGTTGAAGAATTATGCAGCCTACCTAATAATTGGGATCATTGAGAAAACTTATGTCGTTTCCATATAAAACGTAGGATGTGGTTTTGGTGGTGAAGTTTATTTATTAATTTTTTGTTTTTGTTTGTTTGATGTAATGTAATATTTTTTGATTACTAATACAATTTCATCACGATGATTTCTGAAAACAAAAAAAGAGAAACTAAATCACTTTTAATGTGCCCAGATGTTCGCACTTGATTGCATATTATTAGTTTTGATTACCATTTGGTTGTTTGATTTATATTAGACACAAATGTAAAATTACGGATTTGGGTTTAAATAAAATAATTGATAAAGTTTTTCTTAACATTACAATAATTTTTAATCGAAGTAGGTTTAAGTACAGAAAAAATAAAATCCACGACTAGCTAACAACTTTAATGTAGCTAACCATTGAGGTTTAGTTAGTTAGGTCTAGTTATCCTATGCAGGTTTAAAGCCTATGTAGATAAGATTACCTTGATTCTTGATTATAATATAATGAATTGTCGAATGAATGATTCAAGGAATAGTTACATGTATATTTAATGTATATTTAAATCTAAGTTATGTATTTTAATTATGAAAGTTAGGAGAGCAAAATGTATCTACATATATATACAAATTGATTGAATGTAAACATGTACACATAATAATGAAAATAAAGGCCGTAGGTGGGTAGGTAGTTATATAATAAATATAAGTATGTGCTACTTCATAATTTAGGTGCAATATGCATACATAACATTTATGTGATTTTTTGAGACACATATATATATTATAAATGTATGAGGGCCTACATTGTATTTAGTATTCAGTGACGTACGCAAAAATACCTAAACAGAGAATAATTATAAGGTAGAAATAAATGGATAAAGCACATAATTAAATATTCTTATATTGCTTAGTCGTTATAGTTTGAGGGAAAACAAAGATGCCATTTGAATTCATGTATAAATAAGAATATATAAAAAAAATTCAAAAATCGTTGAAGCGGTTTTTTAATAAATTAATTTTGTATGTATAAAATTTTGCAAACATTTTTAGAAAAAAAAAACTTGAAACGCCATTTTGAAGATATTATTAATATACATATAAAATTCAAATTAAAAAAAAAATTCTGTGGAAAAATTGATTTTTCAAAAAAAAGAATTATTTATTTTTTAAAAATGTAATGTTTTTTGAAATTTGAGAACGCAGTTTAATTAAAAATTTTATATTTTAGATTTAAAAAAAATATTATTAAGAATTTTAGGGTATGAAAAACAATTTTTTTAATCGGTTCATCCAATATTGAAAAAGTCGAAAATATGGAAAGTGGTTCTATGAAAAAAAAATATTTTTATACCGAAAAGTGAACTATACTAATTTAAGAACACACAAATTTTTTTTATAAACATTTTTGGAGCCGTTTTCGAGAAATATTTTTTTTTCTTAACGGGAGGTACCGTTGTTTTTTATTTTAGAAAAATAGTGTTTTTTTTAAATTTTTAAGATAATGTCAAAAAACCACCAAATACGAAGTTTTGAAAAAATCTATTGAGTGGTTTCGAAATTTTGAGTTTTCAAAAAAAAAATTAATTTCCAAACAAATTTTTGTTGGAAAAATGTTGGTATACAATAGTGTTTAAATTTTTTAGGAGCTTTTGCATCGTAATAAATTTCGAAAAAATCAAATTAACCGTTTCAGAGAAAACCGAAAATCAAAAAAGTGCTTTTACTAGAGCTACATACCAAAAATAATATTTTTTTTCCCAAAAAAAAAATATCAAAAGTACCCTTCCCTTTAATGAAGTGATTTTTCTTATAAAAATCGTTAGAGTCGATTTTGAGAAAAATAAGTTTTTTTTCGCCAAAAAAAATGTATCGGAGCTACTGATATTTGCCGTCTTAAAAAAAATGAAAAAAACGTGTGGGCGTTTTAACGAAAAAACAATATGTACCAAGTTTGAAGCAAATCTATCCAACCGTTTAGGCTGTAGACTCGAGGACAGACAGACAGACGGAATTGGGGGACCCACTTTTTTGGTGTTCTCTATGATCGTAATGTCATGTTTGATTCTTAAAAAAAAACTTTTTACGAATACATAACTTGGCTTATAGTACCTATAATCGTAAGTAAAAAATTATAAATTCAAGAAACAATATCAATCATATAGAACTGGTTGTCTAAAATATTTTAAAAACATTTTTACGAGTAATATAAATTTCGTCTAATACAATAAATTAAAGTTCCATCTATCTGAAGGTCAATCTCCAGTTTAACCTGCTGATGCAATTTTTTCAAACTTAAGATTCCCGAGATGTTTTTTTTTTAAATATTTTTGTAGTTCCTAAAAATATCAGCAAATAATATAAAAATTTTTTAAATCAAAAAAGTTTAATCGTAATGATCTCGAAAACATCACTAACGATTTTAGTAAAAATAATCTGCGCACAATAACATATATATATAATCTAAAATTTGGTCCAAAAATATGTTGTTTTTTTTATTAAAATGTTATTAATAGTAGGTGTGTATATACCAGTCATAAAACAGCTTTCTCGTGAACAGATCAACAGATTTTGAACACATTTTTTTTAAATTGAATATTTTGAAAATGATTGACGATTTATTTTGAAATTATGCTTTTAAACTTATATTATGAAATATTTAAATTTTGCATAATAACATTTTAATTAGAAAAAAAGATTTAGGAAATTTTCTATATAAGACGCTTAGGAAAAAACAACTTTAAGTATATATTTAGAAGTTCTTCCGAGAAGCATCTAGATGTAGTGGTCAATGGAGACTTGAACGTTTTTATTAAACCTTAATACTATAATGGTGTTCTTGAATTTTGGACATTTTAAACCCAATTTTGGGTTCACTGTTAAGAGGTTTTGAGTACATTTTTTGTACTCGAAGCCATTTGATCGCTAAGAAATTATTAAGAATCATCAGGTAGAATTAAGTGTCCAGTGCAGTGGAGAAGATTATGCGAATTGTTCCTCCTATGCATAGACAAAGTTGAAAGTTTGACACTGCTAATCAGATTACAACTTATCGAATTATCCAAAGCGGCACATAAAACTAACAATGATTAAATTATAAATTACAGTCAGTCTAATTTACAGAAATGTTAGGATGGTGAATTATACCATATTTGAACTCCATTTGCTGGCATAATGTTTTTGACTTATATTTTTTTTTTGTATATTAATTAGATTTTTTATGGTAAAGGGAATATTTGATGACTATCTTGCCAGAGTTTGTAGATATTTATATACTGATTTTCAAGAAGTCTATCATCTTTGCATTTTCGGATTTAAATGAGACAATTTGACTTAAACGATGATTTTTCCATCACGGTTGGTTTTCAAAACGTGCAATTTAGTGTGATAAGACGATAACTAAAATTTAGTCATTTAGTCAATACTTGTGGTCAACTTATTCTCTAAATTTCCGTAGCGCATAAATGTGTCAAAGCACAATGGTATTTGACGACATTTACATGAAATTATCACATCATTTTTCTCCAGCGTATAATCAAGAAACAAAATCAGCAAAATTGCGCACGACACCCACTGACGTTTCTAGCACACTCGCAAGGTAAATACATACATTTATTATTTTCATTTATTATTTTTGCTGACGATCAAAGGTTTCGTTCAATTAGATTTAAAGTGCCAATAAGCTTTGAAGTATAAATGCCCTTAAGTTCAAACGCAGTTAGAAATTTTATAATTGTTTTTTTTTTTAGTTATTGCTAAACAAAAGAGCTGACGTCCGAACTTAACAAATGCGTTTGTAATTTCATTGACGCGATAATTAGTTTTTTATTTAGATCCTTAAATATAGTATGTACACTTAGTTTGTTTGCTCTTTATAAGTTGCTTAAATAAAACTAAAACTGATCGCGATGTTTAAAATAAAAATAATTAAGCAGAAAAAAAACAAACTTAATGAACATCTTGAAAATCTATAATTCTATATTGATTATTTGTCGGAGGTCAACAACTGAAATGAAGCGCAAATATTGAAAGCTTAAGTACTTAGCAATATTTGATATCGGCAGGTATAAACAATTTGTATAACACACTTAATGAATGATCGCTAATTTAACTCGTTACTATTACGTTCTATTGGTGTAAGTGTTAGTAAAGACTTATTGCATAATTTCTTGCTATTTTGTTTTTATTATTTTTTTTCATTAGAAACATTTTTAAAGTTTTTTGTGTAGTTAATTGTTTCATAAGTAAGTGTGAAAAGTAATTATTATAAAACATATAAGTATCAAGAGGTCAACATCTTTTTTATATACCTTTTATTTATTTTATGTTTAAAGTTTTTAATTTGATATTTCCGCTCAGGTTTTCAAGATGTTATAACCTTCAAATTGAAATGTATTGCAGATATATGTGAGGCTGTAACGGGTGTTTTTTTCAAAGGGATTAAGAATTTTAAATAATAATATAAAACAGAACTATTGTTGGAATGAATTCTTTGTTATTATAATCTGGTATAGATAATTTCATGGCATATTTTTTAGTCTCCGCGGCTACGAGAGTTAAACGGTCCATTCGATCAGTCAATTTTTGACTAGTTTTCCCAATAAATATAACCGTGGGGCGTCAATGGCTTTCAATGTTTCAAGAATTATGCTGATTTGTTGAAATAAAACCAAGGATTAACATAGCCAAATAAAAAGTAGTCGAGAGGCGCTAAGTCGCACCAGCGGAGGGTCTTTATTTACCAGGACCACTTCTGGAAATGAAGCGGATCAAAATTGATTTTGCAACGAATTTATGGTAAAGCGCGCTGTATGGAGAGTTGCGCGCGCCGTCTTGGAAACAAAAAATCAGTCAGTGTGGCTCAATGGCTCTCGCTAACGGCAGCTACATCCTCATTTCAAAAGGAATTAGGACCGATGATCCCACCAGCATTTAAACCGCACCTGCACCATGCAACAACAAAAAAAAACTACCCAGTATAACAAGAGGAAAGCCTTATTATTAAAACAAAAAAACATCAATCTATTCTCTTCAAAGGTTAGTACTTCCTTGACCCTTCATATTTAATGAATCTAGTACCTGGGAGACAGAGCTTTACTCGACATGACAATTTTATTACTTCCCATAGGAAAAGTTAGTTGATATGCCAGTTTTTTTATTCAAAACTTTTTATCAACTTTTGCATTGAATAAAAATCGATAATTCAAAGGCTGCAATAATCTGAAATTTGTTTTTCGAGTAGAAATATTTAAAGAAAACTTTGAAGATAAGAAGTGTCTAATCAGAACCAAAGTTCAACTGCAGTTGATTTTTGATGTTTTATGGAAGGTATTTGATAACTATGAAGTCGGTAAGCTTTTTAGGACAATTTAATTTCATTTTGGTTCGATTTCCAAAGATGATAAGAAATAATCAAAGGTGAATTTTACTTAAGCTATTTTTATTTCCAATGAATCAATTTGAAAGTTATACAAAATATACAAATCGTTGGAGTTAATCATTGGTTATTAAACTTTTTAATTTTTGTCTCGTTAATAAAAATTAAACTTGAAAATCGATGATTTTAAAATTACTGAATCTTTATATTAAGCATTTCCTATCATCAAGCCCAACATAAATATAAAGTTCGGAGGATCAGTGACATAAGTGCCAACATAACAACATATCGGAACTTTCACTTTGATGTACTAGATTTCGGCAGGTGACGTCTACGAAACAAGAACTAGATTCTGAGAGATCTACGAGCAAAAAAGAAACAAGAAACACCAGGGGCGGTATGGCTGATATAATATTCATACATTTTACCAGTGCTAAAATGATTTTTCCAAGAAATCAAGGTACAAACTGAAGCCGGCCAAGGTACAGTTAGTTACAAATGTTGCAGTAGATTCACAGTTGGAAAAAGAAAAGAGATACCCTGAATTGGGCTACTATACAGAGGTATAATTCTCCTAAATGAAATTGTATAAAATGAATGTCTAAAACATTTCGCTGCTAGCCCGATTGGTCCTAGTTTTAAACCTTCATCATTTCTTCAAATTGCGAAAGATTTTGGACAAGATACAGAAATATTTATTTAACGATTTAAAACTCGGGAATGATAACGTGAAGATGAGATAAATGAAATCAGCTATACAAAGAGATTATGTCAGATATCGGAATAGCTGCCAGCAAATGCTCAGGAAAAACACCGCCGAATATTTTGAGGTCGACTATTGAAAAATGTTTAAGGCAAAAGGACGCGCTCTATTATGCAATTTTTTCAACCATCCTGGAAGAAAATATCTCAAGTAAAATATTTCAAAAGGCCATCCGTGCTTAAATGCTGATCTCATTGATTATATCGGGTCACCCTTATATATACAGGCATTGATGAACATGCTATATCGACTTTATCTGAATTTGAGGTTGTCAAATACATATGTTCACCTAATCTCCAAATGAACTTCAGTTGTTATATAGGGTGCCCTATAGTAGACTCTATCACCATCATTCTACAAATTGATTGGAACAGTTGAATTTCAATCAAAATAAATGAATCTTAAAAAAAATAGTAACAATCTTCAAAGACATATACAAAATACTTAACATGTATTTATAAATTCATAATACAAAATATAATATTTAAACAAAAGACACCTTCACTTTGCTTAAGAGTATCATTTTAAAATGAAGTGAGTGACCTTCAATAAATGAATACTAATAGTACATTAAATATGCACAAGCTAATTACGTGCCATTTAACAATATTGACATATAGTACCTACTCTTAGCTTATTTATATAGAATCTACTTGCCAAAATTGGCAAATATATTATGAGCGTGAAAATAATAAACAAACTATAATAGCTAACTTCAAAGTTGAAGTAATATTATTATTTCTTGTCAAATATTTTATTAAAGAATTTGCATATTAGTTTTGTCAAGGTTATTTTTTAATATGATAGTCGTGTAAATATATGAATTGAAATAAAATAAAACGTACGATTGTATCTCTCGTACTTGCTCTCTTTTTGATCACATCCAAGCCCAATATTCTTAGTCCTACATTTGAATTCGAAAATTCGAAACTTTTATATGATACATACGTATGTGATAATAAGAATTTCAGCGACTACCTGCTTACATTTTTTGTCCAAATCACTAGAGCCGAAAATCGAAAACCATATGAAAACGTTTCGAGGACAAGTACACTTAACGCTCGCACTGTGCTTGGCCATTTTAAGGGTAATCAAAACCCCTTTAGTGCGTGCATCGTTATAATAAAAATAAAATGCACGACTGGATCGCACGTACTTGCTAATATGTTCGATCACATTATATGCAAAAGATTCTTAATAGAAACGGCTAAATGTGTTTCTAGAGTCGTTTTTGACTTAATTTTTTACATATAAAAATTATCAATTTTTTTTTAAAAGAAAATTTGGTAAGAACATTTTAAGTATTTAATAATATAAATTCAAAAACAAAATTTCAGAAAAAATCGTATACCCGTTTTCGAAATATTGAATTTTCAAAAAAAAAAATATTTTTTTTAATTAATTTGATTTAATTTGACAGTGGAGATTTTTAACGTGTTTTTTATTATAAATTAAAGATTTTATTTTAACAACTTAAAACTGGTAATTACTGATCCTTTTGTTGATGTTATTGGTCTTATTTGTTTTGCAGGTGTATGTAACTTGAGTAAGGAATACATTCTTGGTAAAATTGGATTCGAAACATTTAATTTTCTTGATAAATTTTTGTCACTAAAAATTTTGAAATGCAGTATTATTTAGAATTCGAAAGAGCTCCTGTATAGGAATTTTGATCGAAATCTATTGAGCCGCTTATGAGAAAGTCGAAAATCAATTAAATGGTTATATATGGAAGTACGTTAATAACAAAATATTTTAAAAGCAAATTCCCACCAAAATGTAGACCATACCCAAATTAGTATAAACACCAATTTTTATCAAAATCGTTAGAGCCGTTTTCGAGATAATTAAGATGGTAGAAAAATTTGTATGGCAAGTACCGTTATTTTTAGGGCTAAAGCAACGAATCAAAAATCTATTTTGGACAATCACCTAAAACGCCTAAGCACCAAGTTTGAACAAAATCGGTCCAGTCCTTTAGGCTGTAGATCTTTCTACAAACAGACAGACGGAATTGCGGGACCCACTTTTTTGATGTTCTCTATCATCGTAATGTCAACTTTTTTACTCAAAGTTCGATTTTTTTTCCAAATGTAAAACTTGCCCTAGAGTGCCTACATACATATATCGCAAGTAAAAACTTAATAACAGCTTATGTTAGAAAATGTTTTTTTCGAATATTAAGTTGTTCAAACAAGTTGTAATTTTCAAGTAATAGCCTATTTTTCAATCTCCAGGTAAACATCCAATTAGTTGCCAAAGGAATAAACTTACTGTTAAACAACCGGATAACAGCAACGAATTTTTCAGTCAGGAAAAAACAATCTATTGAGTATCGAACTTTTCGTAGAAATTAATTTTTGTTTAACGTTTATTTCAAAGCAATAATTTTTCAAAGTGTTTTTGACATCGAAAATAGCCCTTTATTTTATTTCTCATATTTCTCCTATTCCGTTCTAAAATGATAAGATAACTTTATTCCTAGATTTAGTTGTATCTGACTGTTAAAAAACTGATTTTTGATCTATCTGGAGAATATGTACTAACTGACTATTGAAAAATTGGCCCTCTTAGACAAATGTTTTTTTGATGCAAATAATAAAAAAAAGTATTTATGTCTTAGCCGTGATTCTTTGGAACTAGCTAATAACTCGTAACTCGTAAGTATATCAAAGCAGTAATCTAGTAGGAATGTACCATCATCTGCATACTATCCCAGATATGGGGTGGCCGTGGCGCGATAGTTGTGTGTTCGCCAACCTCATGGTCACAGGTTCGATTCCTGCCGTAGTCTATGTCTTCTTATTTTTCCATTAAAAACCAATTCTAAAAATAAATGTCATACAATGAGTTGCTGGTTTACTCATTACATGCTGTTTAGGCATAGAACTAACAACATGTGATTGAGTAAAACTAGTATACCGATAAAATATGACAAAAAGAATTTTAAAAAAATTAATGCGAATTATAAGGGACATCTATAAATAAGACACGGAAATTTCTCCGCATTATTTCAGCCGCCATCCCTGGAGATAAAATCTGAGACAACAACTACCTACAGTCTCCGAATATCGCGCCACACATCTTTCCTATCATTCTTTCTCTTCCTTAACCTCACCACCATGCCCGCGCTGTGTTGAAACATTTGAAGGGTATTCATACTCCCTTGAGCGCGCGTAGATTATAAAAAAAAAAAAAAAAAAAAAAAAAAGATGAAAAGTAGGTACGAGCTTCGAAAATACATGACAGCACCTGATAAAATAGAGAGATTTTTACTTGCGATATATGTATGTAGGTACTATAGGGCAAGTTTTGCATTTGGAAAAAAAAAATCGAACTCCAGATATTAATCAAAGTTGACATTACGATGATAGAGAACACCAACAAGTCGGTCCCGCAATTCCCTCTGTATGACTGTCTGTCTGTAGATAGATCTACAGCCTAAACGACTGGACCGATTTTGTTCAAACTTGGTGCTTAGGCGTTTTAGGTAATTGTCCAAAATAGATTTTTGAATCGTTGTTCTAGCCCCAAAAATAGCGGTACTTGCCATACAATTTGTTCCCCCATCTTAATTATCTCAAAAACGGCTCTAGCGATTTTAATAAAAATTGGTGTGTGTACTACTTGAAGTATAATCTACATTTTGGCTAAAAAAAATTTAAGATATATTGTTATTAACGGTACCTGCCATACAACCATTTTATTGATTTTCGAATTCTCATAAACGGATCAACAGATTTCGCTGAAAAGTTTTATACAGGAGCTTCTTCGAATTCTAAATAATACTGCATTTCAAAATTTTCGAAAAATAGTTTTTTTTTATTATTTGGAATATTTTTTTTTTTGAAATTTCAATATTTCGGAAACAAGTGGGCGATTTTTTCTGAAATTTTGTTTTTAAATTTATATTATTCAATATTTAAAATGTTCATACCAATTTGTTTTTTTAAAAAAATTAAGAATTTTTATAAATAAAAAATTAAGTGAAAAACGATTTTATATTAAAAATCATTTCATATTTTTAATTTCTTTATTTTGTTAACAAAGAACTTAAAAAAAATTGTTTTCGCATTTTAAGATCCGTATAAAATCAAAAATAATAATTGAATGGTAAAAAGTAACAGCAATCATGGACAGGCCTTTATCTAAATTTGTAGTAGAAAGGTACTAATGAAACTGTTTTGCTAAGCTGTTAAACTGGCGAAAAAAGTACTCCTAAAGGAACACGTTTTATGTAACACAAATTTCAAAGATGCAAAAATAACTAAAGTAGTAGATGCACGGTTTTTTATTTGTGGATTTTTGTGTTTCGTATAATACAATTTTTTTTCTTATTTTATTTAAATTAATAAACATTTGTCCTAGTAGAATAAAATTACTAGTCGGTAAGAAAATTGCTCAAAAAATTAAATAATATCTTACAACTCTCCATATCACTATACATTGTAGCGTATAGGAAGAAATTTACTACAATAAAAATTTGGTGGATTTTCAATTTGTCTGGAATGGAAAATATGGCTCCAGTATCTAAGTACTGTACGTATGAATGTGAATGGAATAAACTTGTTAAATGAAATGTTGACAAATTTCAACGCTCGATTTCAATTTTGAATACATTTTTTTTTTTTTTTTTTTTTTTAATTTTTAATTTGTTTTCCAGTAACAACATTAAATAAAATGCACAACTGGATCGCAAATATTTTAACAAGATTCTCTATAGAAACGACTAAATATAATATATTTTATTTACAAATTTCTTTGATTGGGCTTTTTTGATCAAGTCTGTCTGACAATGCAAATGAAAATACGCACATAAATTCTATCCTGACGTTTGGCTGGCGCTTCCCAGCATTTTCAGGAGTCGTTTTTTGTGTTTTAGTTTGTTAGCATATTTAAGTTTTTTTTTAATTGCATGTCCTTATACATCTAAAATCTTAAAATTCAAAGTTTTAATAATTAAATAAATAAATAAATACTATTTTAAATTTACATTAACTAACAGTAATATATTCTTAAAGTCGATTTTAACTTAATTGCTTATAAACAAAAATACTTTAATAGTTTTCTAAAAAAAAATGTTAGAACTGCAATTTAACGCATTTGACAATATAAATTTATAAACATAATTTTAAAAAAAATCGTCCACCCATTTTCGAAATATTGAATTTTCAAAAAAAAAAAATTTTTTAATCCAAAAAAATATTTTTTCGCAAATTTTAGTATGCAGTATTATTTAGAATTTGAAGGCCCTACTACATAAAATCCGTCAAGTCTCTTATGAGATAATCAAAAAAATTGTTGTATGGTATGTACCGTTAACAACAAAATATTTAAAAAAAATTAACCAAAATTTATATATAGCAGTACACAGATTTTTTTTATCAAAATCTTTAGAGCCGCCGTTTTCGTGATAATTACGACTAAAAAAAAGATTCAAAAATCTATTTTAGATAATCTCCTATCACGCCTAGATACCAAGTTTTAAGAAAATCGCTTTAGCCGTTTAGGATATTATTATATCATTGTACAAACAGACCAGACAGACAAACGGAATTGCCTGATCCACTTGTTTGTGTTCTCTATCATCGTAATTTCAATTTTGATTAAAATCTCGAATCCGATTTTTTTTCCAAGTGTAATTATAATTTTTATTATTAATGATAAATATTTAAGCGTCTCAGGTGATTGCCTAGATGAGTCTTCAAATTATTTGTTTACCCCAAAAATAAAAGTGTGCCATACAACTATTATTTATAGGAAAAAAGGTAAAAATCTTATCTATCTCTGAAATAATTTTGATAAGGAAAAAAACGATATGGACTATTGTGGATATAGTCAACATTTTGCTCAAAAAAAAAAAAAAACGTTCTATAATATTATTAACGGCACATACCTTACAACCGTGTTTTTTATTTTTTTTTATTTAACTATATGTCTGTAAGACCTAAGCTCTTTTTAAATGCAACCTTAATTGCACGGCACTAGTTAGAAGAAAGAGAATGATAGGAAAGAGTTTTTTGTTGGCACAGTGGCACATTTGAGAACCAGGTATTGACTGTCTCATTTTAACCCATGGGCGGCATCCAATTAAAATTGGAGGTATAGAAAAGAATGCACCTAGCGTGGAGATCGAACCCACACGTCTAAGCACTTTATCCACTGCGCCATTGCCACCCACTTTATTCCACTTTATATATTATTAACGCATCAATGGATGTCGCTAAAAAATTTACATGTAAATTCCTTCGAATACTTAAAAAATACCGCGTTTAAAAGAAGTCATTTCTTTTTAATTCAACATTTCGAAAAAGAGCGAACGATTACTTTGAATTGTTTTATATTTAAATTTACGTTCTCAACTTGTACACAAAATTGTAGTACAAACTTTTTTTTTGAAAAAAAAAATTAAAGAATGTTGTCATATAAAATTAAATAAAGTACGACTGGATTGCACATACTTGCCCTTATATTCAATCACATCATAAACCCAATGGTTTTATGGTCGTGTCTTTTACCTAATTTTTAATATACAAATATGTTAATTTTTCTCTTCTAAAAATATGTTGATAATTTTGAATATTTAATAATATAAATTTAAAAATAAAATTTAAAATAAATATATTTATTTTAGAATTTATTTTAGACAATTACCTAAAACATTTAAGTTTGAAAAAAAATCACTGACTACAGATTAATGTAAAGACATAGAATTGCGGAAGCAAGTTTTTTCGTGTTCTGTATAATCGTAAGACAAAGTTTGACCAATATCTCGAGTACGACTTTTTTACGAATGCAAAACTTACCCTGTAGTAACAACATTATATGGCAATTAAAAAACGACATTAGAGGAAATTTACATTTCCCTTTTCCCTCCTATAACATGAATTATCAAAAAAAAATTCAAACTAATTTCACTATCTGTCAAACATATCAAATATTTGTTTTTCATCTATGGCCTACTTTAGCTTATCAATTATATCAACGTTCCGTATGTGACCTTTCGTTTCCCAAAAAATCAACATTTAAATTTTACACGCATCCAAAATAGTTCCATTTTTTCCCTCGATAACAATATTTAAAATTTAAGATTTTTGACTGTACATATTTCAAGCAAATTGTAACTTTAATTTGATCTAGCTTATCAATCAACGAAAGCTCCAAGCTTATGCTTAATTCGGAAAATTTAATTACTCATCGCGAAAACGGTTTTCATATCTTTATTTATTGAACAACCAAATTATAGCTGTATATCCCAATTCATTGCTGGTAGCTATCACTATCTAGTCTATTATTGTCCAAAAATAGAAACACAAGGTGCACAGTTTAATCAAAATCAACCCAGGTGTTGTCATAAGAAGATAATGTTTTTTTGTTCATTTTCACTGTTATCAAAATCTCAATTATCAGATAAATTCCAAGGAAATTAATAGCCATAAAGTTAAAACAAAAAATAAAAAATATTTTACTATTGTAAAATTCTTGCCAAACGCTTAAACTCACCTGATTATGAAGTTCTAGACTCGCTCTCCGATCTCAATGGAAATGTTGTTAAGCTTCATTGGCTTCAATTATAGACAATCTGCCAAATCACGTCTTTGACAATTTTTTTTTACAATAATATTGTATAATGTCGTGCTAATGATGATGATAATGATGACGACTACCAACATTGCAGCTACTGGATTAGTTTTAAGTAAGTTTTAGTTTTTTTTTTTAAATAATTTTTGTTATTATTTCCATTTGTCACAAGGTGTCGCACAGTTCATAATTTACTATGATAATTGGCTAGTAAGTTAATTTTTTTATTGTTTTCCTCCTGTTAAGTATTTTAGGCAGATTTTTTGTTACGCAAGGCTTGGGACTCATCTTTATTATGTGACACGCCAATCCGATTACAATAACAATTAAATGGTATTATGTGAAATAGCGTTGTCACACTTGATGATGATGATGATGATGATGATGATGGCGACTGGCGGGACACAACATACATATATCTAGGTAGGTACCCTACCCAGTGCCAAAAATTACATTTCAAACACGACCTAGCACGTGATTGCACTCTAAATGTTGCCAAATTTTCTGAAAATACAATTTTTGTTATGCCACAGTCACAGCCACATACTGACACCGGTATAACAACGACGATTTTACGCATGACAATCACAATTTGACGCTACACATTTTCATTTTTGGGTTGTTTTGTTTCTTGTCAATTATTTCCGCTTCAAATTTTGTATAATTTAGTGGACAAATTTTATAATTATTTATAATTTTTGGGTTTTTTTGTTTTGTTTTTGTTTTACACTTAAAATTAATGTTAGGTAACTAATATGGTATAAGTTTTTTTAAAATAAATATTCCAAGCTTAGCATTTTATCATTTATGTATGTAAATCAGTTGAGCCCCAAATAAAAGCTTTGCACATGTGTAAACTAAAATGTAGACTCTAATGCAGGTTAATAATTTTTTTTCCTTACGAATAAATCCAATTTAAACCTCTTTCTAATTACCGAGGATTTAGGTCTTCACTATACAAATCACCAATATAATATAATTGACACAATATCACTAAAAGTTTAAAGAACTCGTTCACCTAATGACGAAGTTCTTTGGATTAATATTGAAGCTGTTTTGGCCATGGTTTCACCCAGATCTGTGAGAACATTGTTGTTTGTGTTGATATCATTTTTGGCAGCAGGTTGTGCAGCAGCAACAATTGGTCCATGAGGAGAAGCGTCCGGGACGAGACGTCGCAAAAATCCAGCATTACATCCCCATGGGAAGGTCCATTTTAATGAGAGCAATATCTTGAAAAAGCCCGGAATTATGGCAATCTTTTGTTTGGTTTTGATGGCCTTGATAACACGATCAGCAACATCATTTGGATTGAGTGTTGGTACCCATCGGGCATTGACATCATCGAACATACCTGTTGCCTGAATGAAAAACGGACAAATACATGTTGTGTCTATGTTTTTGTATCCAAGGACGTCTAGCTCGAGGCGCAATGCTTCATCGAAGCCAACCACAGCGAATTTGCTGGCGCAGTAGTCGACAAGTTTCGTGATGCCCACATGTCCGGCCAATGAGGCAATCGACACAATATGACCATGGTCTTTCTCAATCATTTTCGGCAGAAAGGCCTTTGTGGTCCAAAAGTGGGCCAACGTATTGACGTTGAATGAACGCTCGATAAGGTGATCGGGAGTTTCTAGAAGGAGAGTGCCAGACACAACGCCAGCATTGTTAATCAACAGTGTTACATCACCTACTTCTTGACGCACTATATCGGCGGCTTTATACACCTGTTCCCGTTTGGAGATGTCAACAACGTAGCCCTTACAATAGCCACCGAGGGCCTTAACAATGCTCACGGTCTCGTTGATGCCTTCTTCGTTGATGTCCCAGATGACGATCTTGGTGCCCAGTTTGCATAGCAGCTGCGCCAGCAATCGACCCAGGCCACTTCCTCCGCCAGTGATTAAGGCTATGTCACCGTTTAGGTCCTTTTCTGGATACCCAAAGGTAAGGTGATAGATGTCCTTCAAAATGATTCCAATTGAAGTCACAATAAAGGTGACAAAATCAACAATAGCATCCCATGTTGTGACTATTGCCGGGACCGGAATTTGATCAGTTTCCTTGCCATCATCGATTGCCTGAGGCGAAATGTTCCCGTTGCACAGCTGTGACATTTTTCACTTTTCTAATGTAAATCTGAGCTTAATTCTTATAAGCCAATAATGGCAGCATCTAAACTATTTATATAGGTAGGCTAAATGTTTGGTCTTTTTTTCTTATTTGAATAACTTTTACTTTCTTAGCTGAAGCTGAAGAAGGTGTGAAATGCGAATTAACAACTTAAAAAAAGAAAAAAAAATTTATGCAAAGACGAACGAACGACGAACCAACAAAAACAAAACTCAATCAAAGACTAAAATGCGACTGTTCGGCAAAGTGGCACGAATGAGTTTATAGCCAAAGGTTTTGAATTTGGCTGATAGTACTTCGGTTCGGCTACGAATGACTGTCGTGCGTCGGTAGGTAACGATCAGTGCGGACGGACGGAAGGGTACAAGTATAACACAAACAACGCGACTCGCTACGGCAGCAGTAGCTTTGCTCCAAAGACCAAAGCTGTATAGAAGTGTCTACTACTTTTTCTGTGCACTTTGGGCTTTGGGAGATGAATTGAATACCAAAGCTCTATAATGCTGTCGGTTTGCTTCTGACTCTTGTGGTTGGGTTGGGGGGATCACACGTCCGCATCGTCGCCGTCACCACTTCCACCGCTTCCAATAGCCGTTGCAGCCGCCGCCACCACCGCAACCGCCGCCGATATACTTTACTATGTGTGTTAGCAATGAAATAAAAATAATAAATCTGTTAGTCAGTGTTAGTTGATAAATGCGGTAACTTGTTTTAATTTTGTATATTTCTTTACCTCAAACGATCAATGAGGCAATAATTTAAAGTGCTCAGAGGCTCTTGAGCCCCCGCTTTATCTATCAACCTAATTTTTTTTTTCTGGAAAAGTGCTATTTTTGGGAATAGACGAACGAAATTAAAATTAAAAATATGCGTGCGATGATGGTCATTATTGATTTTGATGCAAATTATGTTATTATGTAGATTTTGTTGTTTTTAATTAAAAATGTTTGCTGTTATCTTTTATGACGCTGACGCTGATTTTTTTTTTTTTTTGTTTTAGTTGGGGTCAAGCAACTAAAAATGAGGTTTTGCTTGGGATGATCAGCACAGCACTTCAACCTGTCGCAATAAATTAAAATTTTAAATTTCATTTCGGATCACAGGCGTGCAACCTTTGTTTTTTAGGAGTCTGGGCGGCTTTTAAAAGGGTTAATGCGTTAATTGCAGACTGGTATATATTGTATGAGTGATTATATAACTTTTAGTACCTAATGGAATAACAATTAACTGAAATAAATAAAACACACGAGATTGTAGTTGTAGTACCTACAAGTATCTTAGTGTTTTTAGATTTGATTTACAAAGTTAAAAAACAAAAAAAAAACTGTCATTATGAGGAAATTGATTGGTCGCTGCGAATTGCAATCTGATTGTTACGAACTATCAGACTCTATTCGCGTTCCACATATAATTCAACGAATACATTTTTACTTGAGATTATAGTTACTATTAGGCAAGTTATGCATTCATCGAAAAAAAAAGTTTTGAGATAAAAATCATACATGACATTACGATGATATCGAAGACGAAAAAAGATGGTCTAAAAATTCTGTCCGTCTGTATGTTGGTCTGTCTCTCAGTCTGTCAGTCTTTCTATATGTATGTATAGACACCTACACCCCAAACGGGTTGGCCGAATTGCTTCTCACTTGGTATATAGAGTTTTTTAGGTATTGTACAGAGGGGAAATTGATTTTTTTTTTGCCGTACCCGCCATATAACCGTTACTTTAAAGCGTATTTTTCTCGCAAACGGCTCTAACGATTTTGATTTAAGAAAACCAGTGCAGCTTTTTGGGTACGACCGTTCATATGATTGAAATTTTTTTTTAAAATGTCTAAAACTGTACTTTCTAGGGCTGGCAACGAGACGAGACAAGGCGAGACTTTTGTTAATCTCGTCTCGGTCTCGTCAAAATCGAAAAATTTCAGTCTCGTCTCGATTTCGGTCCAGGTCTCGCCTTACCAAGTCTCGTCTCGGCCTTGGTCTCGCCATTTTCTCGAGAAAATTTTAATGTGCGGTCTCGTCTCGGTCTCGGTCTTGGTATCATCCTTAGTCTTGGTTTCTTTCGTGTTTTTTGGTAGTAAAAAGATGTAAGATAAAGATAAGACGCATTGTTTGGATTGCAAATATAGAGTATGGTTGTGGTATCTCAGCAGTTCGTCGGTAAGAAAAATGTGGGAAAATGTATAAAACAAACTCGTGAGTCTCTTTTGTCTTTTGAGTTAAGTGGAAATAACATTTTGGAAGAATTGTGTAAGTTAATATATTTCATAGCAAAAACAAATAAAATATTAAAAAAAAGAGTACCTACATACAACGCTCGATTTAAAAAAAAATAAATTAACCAGTTTTGTCAAGCCACGACGTATCAAAAACTATTTAAGGATGTCTCCGATTTAAATGAATTAAAAAAAACCTCTACAAAATTCAAATTTTAACTCAAAAAATTGAAATTTTTCGATTTAATTTATTGCTCCCTAAATAGCTGATTTTAGACCTTTTAGGTGAAATTTGGAAAACAAAATATTGCTCAAATGCCAAGATATATTAAACTGTTCACCTTTTTCCGAAGCCAAAAATAAAATCGGAAAAACTTCGAATTTTTCGAGGTAAAATTTTAATGTTGCAGAGGTTTTTTAATCCATTTAAATCGGAGCCATCCTTTAATGGATTTTGACAGCTTATGCCTTGACAGATAGGCGACGAACTATATTTTGACGTTTTCATAATATTTTTTGCCAAATACTATAGAAGAGGCTTAAAATCAACTTCTTCCGGAGCAAACATTTTTTTGAGGCAAAATTTGATATACCTATACCTATACCTTGACATTTGGATACTATTTTTTTACCAAATGTCACCCAAAAGGTAGCAACGCCATGCATACATAAATTGTACGTATTCTTCTCTTGATTTTTGCAATGCGCCTATCTCTGTATAACTATGTACATACATATATGGTTTGATATTTTAACACGTATATATAATATTTCGAAAAAAAAACTTATGAATATTATAAAAATTGAACATGATTAGCTACTAAAAAATAATGAAATAAAAACAAAATTTTCTTATAGCGAAAACCGAAACTAAACCACCGAGACCGCCGAGACCAGCGAGACTCTCGTAGAATTTCGGTACCAAAAATACGGTCTCGTCTCGCTCTCGTCTCGGTCTCGTCTTCGGTACTTTTAAAGGAGTCTCGTCTCGTTGACGAGACCGAGACCGAGACCGAGACGAGACCGAGACTAGTCTCGGTCTCTTTGCCAGCCCTAGTACTTTCCATAGGACCGTTTTTTTTATTTCGACTATCTCGTAAATGGCTTAACCGATTCTTTCGAAATTTCACACATATGTAGGCTTAGGTTGCCCAATTTATACTACGTACCAATATTTTTAATTATTATTTTTTTGTATTTTGAAAAGCAGTGTTTATAAAAAAAATTAAAAAAATTATATTTTGAAAACTGTTCATTAAATTTTTTTCAAAAATTATTCTTATATGTATTTGCTGAATACCTATGAATTGGCTTTTTTTTAAAAAGTATTTTTAAAAAAATCTGTTTTTCTCAAAAACCGCTCCACAGATCCTTAAAATTTTTTCTCCAAAAATTCCAATTTATCCAAGAAGTAAAATGTCGTATTTTTTTCGAGGTCAAATTAGTTTAAGTATTTATTTCTGAATTTTTAATTATTTTTTCTTTGATTAAGTTCTTTGTTTTTAAGTTTATATTATTAAATATTTAAGATTACCATACAAATTTTTTTAGAAAACAATTTTGTGTATATAAAAAATTAAGTGAAAAACGACTTTAAAAATATATTTAGATTTTTAATAGAAATCAGTTGCATACGATGTGATCGAACATTAAAAAAGCAAGTTCGTGCGATCCAGTCGTTTATTTCTCATGTAATTATTGTCAAAATTAGGAATGATTTTTAATATTTTAAAACTCCAAGTACGATAAACAAAAAAAATTTCATATGGGCTCAGTGGGGTGATGCGTAGTGCGTTGGCTTTTAAACGGCTTGGTCATGGTTCAATACACGATAAAGGCACAAGAAGTTTTTCAATTAAAATAATTAAAGTAGACCAGCACCAAAAGAGCAAATAAATCTGATGATTGATAATGGCAAGTCGTGAAATAGCTATAATTCCATCCAAAAATATATGAGAAAAACTTGGTGGTAGGACATTCAAAATTAATAAAAAAAAAAAAAATTTTGAACGAAATGTCAAAGTGGGCGAATATTCGTGAATTCATGGACATAGATATGGACTGCTAGAAGGCAAATCACGTTGGTACTGATGAAATCAGAAACTTCAAACATTGGCTAAGCTAGACAAGCACACGTACCTCATCAAATTTCATCTGTTTAGCAGAAGTGGTTCCTGAGCTTTAGGGCCTCAAAAATGAGAAAAACCGTACCTGACTAAACTCACTGGCAGATCATCAAAATTATGGAGCATTTAGCGCCGACATCGTAGAATGTTGTTATTTTGCGGTAGGGCTCCATATGCAAATTGACGGAACAACTAGATAATTTGATACTTTCTCACTTTCTCGTAATTGTTATCAAAAACATCGACGAACAAAAGAATTTGATGGAGTAGTAGGCCAAAGTGCGTAAAAAGAATAAAATATAAAATTTGAGGTTTTTCATTTAGGAGGCGTGGTATCAACCCACTTTCTGAAAAAAGGTTTAACTTATATGGAGCACTTTCACTTTCAGTATCTTTCGCGACTTTCACATGGCAAACTATTTGAATCTTTGCATAAGGGAGTGAAATCAGACCAAAAACCTAATTGTTAAAAAAAAGAACCAAGTTCTTCTATACAAAAGCCACGATAAAACAAGTAAGCCGTGAAAAGCAGTGAGATCTAAAAGTACGCCAAGTTCTTACTTCATAACGTCTTAATACCAATTATTTTAAGTAGAATAATATTAACACAATTATAAGTGAAGAGATAAAGTTTATTATTTAGTGAATATGGACTAAATTTTGTTCGCTAATTTGGCAAGTTTTATTTTTATTGTGTCCAATTAGAAAGGTTTTATAAATTTGACCAGTGAACCCACGAAAATTTAGTCAGTATTCATTATACTAAAACGTATCTCTTAATTTGTAGTTTTTTTTTTTCAATATTATTCAACTTTAAATATATAGGTAGTATTAAGAGTTCATGAAGTAAGGACTTGAGGAAATCCGCATTCTTCAAGTATGTACCGCCCCATTGCTTTGTCTATCTGTCTGGAATAATTAAATTTCAAGACCAAATGACATTATTGACGCCATTTCCAAAAATTGCTACAAGCTCACATTAGAAAAATAAATTTTCCACAATTTAAACATAGAACAGACGAGTGCACTATAAAATACCTATATCGCAAGTAAAAGAAAGACGCAATATTCCGTTAGTAAAATAATATTGAAGCTATTTGACATTTAGAAAATTATTCCTTCGCTTACGAAGGTTGTTTGGTGAAGAAATACAAATTGGCGTTTAACAATGCTTTACAGAACCATAGAACAAAACAGAATTTAGTGTTGATATTAATTGTAGTAGATTTTCTTCCTAGATTTACGATTACGAATACTTTGTAATGGGTTATCCATTTTGCGGTTTCAAAAGTAAACGAAAATAAAACACATATAAGATATTTTTTTCATGACATTTCTTTTTTATTATAAAATTTGAACGTTGACATTATGTGTGAAATACTACATCATTTAAATGACCACCACGCGAATTGTTGCAAGCATCGATTCTTTCGAGGTAATTTTCGAGCACTTTTTGACGGTATCTCAGCCATAACTTGACGAATGTTGGTTTTTAAGTGCTCAAGAGTTAAAGGTTTATCTGCATAAACACGGTCTTCAGCGTAGCGCCACAGAAAAAAGTCCAGCGGTGTCAAATCGCATGATCTTGGTGACCAGTTGATATCGCCAAGACGAGAAATTACGCGGCCAGGAAATGTCTCTAGCAATAAAGCCATATTCGCTCGAGTTGTGTGGCATGTGGCACCGTCCTGTTGAAACCACATATTCTCCAAGTCGTATTCTTCAATAGCAGGTAAAAAAAAGTCGGTTATCATATGACCATAACGCTTCGAATTGATGGTGACTGTCGTTCCATTGTCGTTTTCGAAGAAGTAAGGTCCAATCACACCTCCAGACCAAAGAGCGCCCCAAACAGTGACATTTTGTGGATGTAATGGCCTTTCTTCAATTACTTGTGGATTCTCAGAACAACAAATACGACAATTTTGCTTATTAACATACCCACCGAGTGAGAAATGTGCTTCGTCGTTGAAGAAAATTTTGTTCGTCCACCGCCTGTTGTTCAAGCACCTATTCGAAGTATCTACGACTTTGTGAATGGTCAGCTGGCTTCATTTGTTGTGTGAGCTGGACTTTATATGGATGTAGATGTACGAGTAGATCCAAATGCAAAATACGTCATAATGTGCCGTAAGACAGTAGTAATTCCTGAGAACGACGAGGAATCGACACATTCGGGTCTTCGGCAACACTTTCACTTACAGCAGCGATATGTTCAGTGGGTCAGGCCTTACAATATCCGTAACCTATCCAATCTCTTCAAATTTCTTCACAATTTTGCCAATTGCTTGCGTAGTTGGACGATTATGTTAACCATAATCTCTTCTTAAAGCACGATATGTGGCTCTGGCAGAATCACCATTTTTGAAGTAGGTTTTAACAATTTTTATGCGTTGTGCGATAGTTAAGCGATTCATTTTCGTAACTGTCAGACTTTCAACTGAAAAACAAAATAAGCTAAATAACTTAGTTTGACAGATGTCGAATTCCAACCTTATACTTTTGAAACCGCAAAATGGATAACCCTTTCTTTAATAATTGATAATTTTAACTCTATGGCATAAGCGTGAATTAGACGTCGAATAAGCTTTTATTTTATAAATATGGCTGTTAAGCTTTTTAATTTGTCAATATTACAATAATAAATGTTTGAAGACTCCATTTTGTGTATTTATACCTTAGTGATAATGATATTTGATATGAATAAAATACGTTGAAAAGTAAAAACGTACATGATTCCGTTTAAAAAATCGATTCAAACCCATTATGGTATGTTTTATTGGCTTGCTTGATTTACACGAGTGACAAATTGCCATTAATTCATGTCATTAAACTGGCAAAATAATGATAAAATCAAATCATTAATTTAAGCATTGCTTTCTTCTTTTGGGATTGCTTTCAGTACAAATTTGTGGATATGAAATCAAAATAAAAGTGGCAAAACATGTTCTTGAATAAATAATCATGTCAATTTTTAAAAAGTGGCAAAGTCACTTCAAAATTTTCCGTACCAAAAATATGTAATAATAATTCATTTACATTGTCTTCGGAAAAAAACCAAAAATAATATTTAAGAGACAAGCTTATATATTTTCAGCTCTTAACTGAAATCGGTCTACCTTAATATTATATAATATTTATTCATGACAGTTAACCACAAATTAAAATATATTAATTCTGGACAACCGATCGGTGCAAAGGAACGCGACTACCAAGGGTGAAGTTTCAATCGATTTGAATTTTTATTACATATTATTATATCGTAAGTTTGGATCCATAATATTAGATAGATGGCTAGTTTTATTTCTTCCATAATATTATTGTGTAGCAAAGATAAGAATTTACTTTTATTAAATGCCTATCAAATTTGTACTGGATAAGTAGGGTTATTATTGATTTAGTCTAATTAATATTCGTTTTTTATATTAAAACACATAATGTGGAATTAAAAAAAAATTGTTTTGAACTAATTTCTGCAAATGACATTAAATGTCATTTAGAGAACTAGTTAATGCGAGCAGAGGAGCTAGTGATTCATCTTTGATGAACACTTAATTCGACGAGTACTTCCGAAAAGATTGCACAATCATCGAGGTTGCATGAAATTTTTGTGCAAACCGCGCAACTTTTACTGTCTGCTGGAGAATTGAAATGTCTGCGAACAGATAAAACCCACTTTGGATTTTTTTGTTTAATCATTTATCGTGTCTAACACAAAAAATACAAACCTTCTGTTCTTTCATCCAGAAATGAAGACGAAATTTGGAGATAAATATTTGCAAGCAATAATTCAAAATGGCGCACTTTTTGTTCAATTCTAACAAAATGGCAATGAGTTCCCGTTATTTATTACACTTGAATCCCGCTGTATTACAATAAATCGATATATATAGAATTATAACAGACATACATAAATATGCACGGTAATTTTCTCCGCATTACTTCAGCCGCCATCCCTGGAGATAAATCTGAGACAACAACCAACTCTAGTCTCAGAACATCGCGTCACACATCTTTCCTATTCTTCTTTCTCTTCTTTTACCGGATGACCGCGCTGTGTTAAAAACATATAAAGGGTATTCATAATCCCTTGAGCGCGTGCAAAATTATAAAACAACAAAAAAATATCAAACGATAAAGTAACGAATAAAAACATATTATTCATTCATAGTTAAACCAAAAGTATTTCCTGAAAAATTAACATTATAATCGAATTAAAACAACTTCGAACATTTAGATATCTAAAGTCCCATTTTATTTATAAATACTTTAATATTTAAATGAATTTTAACCATCTTTTTTTCAAAAATATATTGGCAAAATACATTTAGGAACAAATAAAGGGTAATCCATTTTGCGGTTTCAAAAGTATAGGGCTGGAATTCGACATCTGTCAAACTAAGTTGTTAAACCATTTGTTTTTTCAGTTGAGAGTCTGACATTTACGAAAATGGATCGCTTAACTATCGCACAACGCATAAAAATTGTTAAAACATACTACAAAAATGGTGATTATGCCACATCCACATATCGTGCTTTAAAGGAGATTATGGCTTACATAATCGCCCAACTAAGCAAGCAATTGGCAAAATTGTGAAGAAATTTGAAGAGACTGGATTGGTTACTGATATTGTAAGGCATGTGCATCATCGTTTCGCTCGTACCTCTGAAAATACCGCTGCTGTAAGTGAAAGTGTTGCCGAAGACGTGAATGTCTCGATTCTTTGTCGTTCTCAGGAATTAGGACTATCTTACGGCGCATAATGGCTTATTTTGCATTTGGATCTACACCTGCATCCATACAAAGTGTAGCTTACACACAAACTGAAGCCAGCAGACCATTCACAACGTCGTAGATACGTGGAATGGGTGCTTCAACAACAGGCGGTGGACGGCGATTTTTCGAACAAAATTTTTTTCAGCGACGAAGCACATTTCTCACTCGATGGGCATGTTAATAAACAAAATTGTCGTATTTGGGGTTCAGAGAATCCTCAAGTAATTGAAGAGAGGCCATTACATCCACAAAAAGTCACTGTTTGGGGCGGTCTTTGGTCCGGAGGTGTGATTGGACCTTACTTCTTCGAAAACGACAATAGAACGACTGTCACCGTCAATTCGGATCGTTATGGTCATATGATAACCGACTTTTTTGCCTCCTATTAAAGAATACGACTTGGAGAATAGGTGGTTTCAACAAGACGGTGCCACATGCCACACAAATAGAGCGAATATGGCCTTATTGCAAGAGACATTTCCTGGCCGCGTAATTCCTCGTCGTGGCGATATCAACTGGGCACCATGATCATGCGATTTGACACCGCTGAATTTTTTTTGTGGGGCTATGCGAAAGACCGTGTTTATGCAGATAAACTTTTAACTCTTGAGCACTTGAAAACCAACATTCGGCAAGTTGTGGCTGAAAAGTGGTCGAAAATTACCTCAAAAGAATCCATGCTTGCAACAATTCGCGTGGTGGTCATTTAAATGATGTAGGGTTTCACACATAATCTCAACGTTCAAACTTTATAATAAAAGAGAAATACCATGAAAAAAAATATTTTATGTGTGTTGTACGAGTATTTACGTTTACTTTTTAAACCGCAAAATGGATAACCCTTTATTTCACACTACGCTTTGGAAACGTAATGGAATTTAAGCCCGTTTGCTGATACGAATCATAAATATTTATATTCAACTTAAAACGCTTATGAGCTACTTTTTTCCTCTGCGTAAACTGTCACAAAGTTTCTTAAGTAGAACTTAAATGCTTAAGATGTGTATCAGCAGACGGGCCTTAATGTTCTAATTAAAAAGCAAAGTGGTCTTTTAACTTGATAATTTCTAAATTGCGATATACGTACTATAGGGCTAGTTTTGCATTTGGAAAAAAAATCGAATTCGATATTTTAATCAAAAATTTGACTCGTAAGATGATAAGGAACTCTAAAAAAGTGCGTCCCGTACTTCTGTCAGTCAGTCTGTCTATAGATCAATTTACAGCCTAAGCGGATTAAGCGATTTATTTCAAATAGACTTTTGAATAGTTTTTTTAGCCGCAAAAATAAGGGTACTTGACATACAATCTTTTCTACCATCTTAATTATCTCGAAAACTGCTTTAACAATTTTTATGAAAAAAAAAAGTGTGAACTTCTTTAGGTAGATATAGTGTACATTTTACCATTGTTTTGATTTTCGACTTTTTCGTAAACGGAGAAGGTCCTTCCAATTCTAAGTATCTGCATACCAAAATTTTCGAAACATGTTTTTTTTTTTGGATTAAAAAAAAATTTTAATTTAATATTTCAGAAACGGGTGCACGATATTTTGAAATTATATTTTTTAATTTATATTGTAAATATTTTTATAAAAAAATTAAATAATTTTTGTTTATAAAAATTATGTAACAAAAAATTACTAAGCATATATTTAGCTGATAATAGTAAAAATCTTCTGCTTACGAAGAGCAATTGCATGCGATCCAATCGTGCATTTTATTTTATTTTTTAATTCAATGAGAATCATCTGTTTGTTTTAATATCAAAATCATCTTGATTTTACATAGATATTAGTGTAATTACAAAGTTATAAGTTAATTAAATTATTTAACCATTATCTTATTTTGACAGAATGGACATTTCATTGTATTTCAACAAAATTATACATTACAATTGAAGAAGAATTGTGTATCATTTTAATACTACAATTCAACATTATTAAAACGAAATCTAGTAAAAACAAAACTAGAACTTGATTATCTGCCAATATGATTTATTGTTGCATTAACCTGGGTTTCATGTTATTTTTATATGAATTAGGAATAAAACATAAATCATACCCAACAAATTTTGGTCTTCATCCACCCACACATACATATATATGTATATGAATTATTGTATTAGAATTACAGACTAGATAAAACTGTAATTATTACTAATATACATATTTACTTTTATAGGCAATTCAAATGGTCAATCAAATACAATATAATCTAACCAAACAGAACTCGATTTTTGAATAATATTATTGATATGACACATCGAAAATCCAAACTCATTATTTATGCAAAAATTATATTGTCCCAAATAATTTCATGACATTTTAACACAAATTTCATGTAAATTTTCTGTATTCGTTTAAATTCATCGTTAAGTTCAGTAACCCTATAAACGTTACATTTTTTGTCAATCATCTATTTTGTAAACAGATCTAAGGGGTTGCGATTTTACAGATGATCAGTATTGCCAGAGTCGTATGATTATTTTTTTTATGATCTTTTTCCGTCAATGTATGAATTAAGTAAAAATTTCATAAAGTTTTAGCTTCCAACAAGTTTTATGGCGTCATTTTAATTGCGGAGGTTTATTTTGTGAATGTTTTAGGTTTCTGCTACTAAAACTAAAAACAAAAAAATAATTTACTTCAATTTATATGGAGAAGTGAACAAACAAAAAATCAGATATTAACAAGTGTTGAGAGCAAGTATTTTGCTGCACAAACGAAATAAGTTTGTTTGACACATTTAACGCACTTATGAATGTCAAAAATGTATCCTTTGCAAACGCGATAAGTAGCCTTTTAACCAACCTTAAATATTCAATCTTTCATTATTCAACGACAAGTCACCGTCAATGGTTACAGTGTCAACAGAGAACACTTTGACAGTCACACAAGTGTCTGTTCACAACCGCTCCCGCAAGCCAATATCTTCCATTTTTCACGTTAACGCTCAATCAATTGTTAAGATTTTGGTTGTAGAAGCTGATAAAATTTTTAAAATAAAAATTTGAAAAAAAAATGCAGAAAAGAAATATAACTTGTGGCAACATAGGTAAGTATTAAAATGACGCACAGGGGATTGTTTTTCAAAAAAGTTCAATGTATTTTTTTTATTATTTTTCTATCTTTATAATTTGCTAAATTTAAGACTTAGCGATCAACACATTGACAGCATATTGATTGACGATCACACTATGAGACATCCTTTGTATAGTAAAGGGTGTTTTTTTTGCTCATAGATATACACATATAAAATTAAATAATATTGCCATAAAATTGACTTTATTTGAAAGGAAATTCTTTAACGTTTTTTTTTTTTAATATGATTTCTGGCATATGGCCACTGGCGACTGGCGCAGATGAAGTATACTCTTAGGATTTGAGGTTTTGCTAATTGACGTAGCCATTCGACCAAAAATGAGCTTCCTTGTTGAATAAAATTTTATTGCGAAAATCGTGATCAACATCGCTCCCATTCACCGAATGTACGCAGTGTCCATTTAGGCGTCAGTCGAATCATGATGAAATGGTAAAGCAAACATAAGATAAGTCACATGGCAGATGAGAAAATGGTTGTCAATGAAACCAGTGCTGCCAACCTTACGTTATATACCTCTCTATAGGACATCTTCCCTAAGTAACAAAAATAACAATTTATTTTCTAATTGTAGCTTAGACCCGTTTGCTGATACACAACTTAAGCATTTAAGTTCTACTTAAGAACAGTTTACGCAGAGGAACATAAAGAACATAAATATTTATGATTCCTATCAGCAAACGGGCCTTAAAGATATGTATATAATATATCATTGTATTTTCTTAAACTTTTTTCAAATTTTCAACGTAAATAAAATAATCTGTTTTTTTTTTTTTAATTATATTAAAAATATTGATAATATTTTTTTATGAGACGACAACACTCCGGAGTAATTTTTATTTGAAAAAAAAAGATCGAAAAATAATTTGGTAAGCAAACACAATTAAAACACACCTGTTGATATATATTTCCATAAAGCTAGTAAAACTATTTTAAAGCAAAATAATGGTTTAAAAAACCCATACTTAAGCCTATGGAAATTTAGGGACAAACACGTCAAACCTAGACCTTATAGACAAGTTAATCCCAATTAAAGCTCATGTAAGAATCTTTTATCAACGGGTTTAGATTTCGGGTTTTTAATTTTGCAAAACCTTGAATTTTGTTTGTAAATAAAATTAATTTTTTTTTCAAATAAACATTTTTATAAAATGTTCAAGTTATTAGATATTAAAATATAATTGTTATGTTGTTTTCTGGTTTAATGAGTTCAAATGAATCATGGTATGATCAACGGTCATAAAAGTTAAAAAAAAAACATCATAATGGACAAGACAGATTTATAATTATTTTAAAAGAAAAAAAATATAATGGAGATGCTAATTTGTTACAAAGGGGTTTTAATGTTAACCTTGAAATTTTAAACTGCTATTTTGTTTCATTATGTTCTCGGACCTCATTTGTAACCCTGGTAATTTGAATAATTCACATGCGTGAGTTGATATGTACTTCTCTTTTAATAATTTATTAACAACAATTTGCATATTTGTTTTTTATTATTTAATTTATAATAATTGTTCTATGTAGAAAGTGCACATTGTACTTAGCAATAAATTAGCTTTGTAAAGCTGAAAAGGAAAGAAGACAAGTTTTCTTTTCAATATAGGTATAAAAGCGTATATAAAGCTTTTTATAAAAACTGAAAAATAATGCTTAGGTCTTGGAAATATTAAGTTTATTATGTGTAATTAAACATAAGCTGGTAAGAGTAGTACTATACAATATGCGAAAATAATGTTATCAGAATCAATAAAGGACGCTTGCATCCACGATGTTGTTTAAATCGTAGGTTCAGACTGTCTTACTTCGTGCCTCCATTTTGGGGAGTTGGATTTGAGGACTATCTTATTGTCTGGAGATATATTGGCCATTTCCTCAGTTTGACATAACCAATGTAGTCAATTAGGCCTATTCTGCCACATCTGTTATTCTGCTACGAATTTCCTGTTATGATTCATAACAGATCTCCACCATAAAAGATATTTTATAATTGGTATTCCGGAGTTCGATCTTTTATAAAAGTCTGTTATGGAACTTCGAAAAAGAAACATTTATACGAACAGACCTAAAATCTGCTATCAAATTATCAGATGTAGTAAATAAAAATTCTCGGCAGTTGGCACTGACGAATAACAATAAATTAACCTGTGGAATGATCGTATTTTGTTTCGCAAAGATAATTTTTTTTTCTGTAATTTTTCCATAACAGTTCCTGAATTTAATATATCCATTATAAAAAGTTGTACAAAACGCACATCGGCAAGATAAGCGACTAATTTCTTATGTTTCATCCATCAAATGTGTTCTGTGCTTTAGTGTATTGAAATAATATAGTTTTCAAATTATTTACATATTTGAGTTTGTTATTATGCATTTTAATTATATTTTGTTATATCTGTCTTCTTTTAAGAACAATCCATTCACGAAATAAAAGTTTTTACTACATATATTTAAATCTTTTATGATAAAAGTAACCAAAATGTGTCTTTTATTCTGTTATGATTCATAAAAGATTCCATAACAGATTGTGGCATGCTGAATAGCAAAAATCCAGTTCGTAAAAGATTTGTTGAGAATTTCGAAGTTTTGACAGCTCATTAGGAGATTTCTTAACAGATTTCATAGCAGATTAAGCATGCAGAATACCAAAATTATAATTCATAAAAGATTTTTTGACAGTTTAAACTTTTGTATGAAAATTCATAACAGAATAGCAGAATAACAGAATAAAAGATCTCGCCGAATAGACCCAAATATGTCAAAACCTTTTGGACTACACACAGGGCCGAACCAACCATATGTGCGAGATGTGCAAACCCACAGGGCGTTAGATTCTGTGTGCGA
This sequence comes from Philhelius pedissequus, assembly GCA_910595825.1. Lineage (NCBI taxonomy): Eukaryota > Metazoa > Arthropoda > Insecta > Diptera > Syrphidae > Philhelius > Philhelius pedissequus. Next base: position 46,187,697 of record OU343160.1, read on the forward strand.
ATTACCAGAAGCAACAACATTAAATTTGATCTTGCGGGGAACAAATACTGCCATTTGCACATTAACCACAAAAATTCTGCCGTCCTTGTTTAAATTCCTGCACAATGAAAATATGAAATTTATTTTTTTAGATTATTTCTTGTTTTTGTTTTTCATAAATGAAATTAACGCAAAAGCAAATAATAATAAAATGCACGACACAAATGTGTGCAAAAGATTTATATTAGAAATCTTAATAGATTTTAAAAGTATTTTTAACTTAATTTTTTATATAAGAAATTAATAGTAATAATAGTTTTAAATATTTAATATATAAACTTAAAAACAAAATTCAGACAAAAATATTGAATTACCAAGAAAAAAAAATATTTTTTTTTTCAAAAACGCATAAAAATATTTTTCGAAAATGTTTTCATGCAGTATTATTTATAATTTGAAGGAACTCCTATAAAAAAATGTTGATAGAAATCTGCGGAGTCGTCGAAAATTCAAAATAAAAACAAATGGTTGTATGGCAGGTACTTTTTATAATAAAATATTTAAACAAAAATGTTTGACCAAAATGTAGAGTTCTTATACCTAACATAATGCACACACTTTTTATTTGTGATTATTGGTACTACAAGGCAAGTTATGCGTTCGTTAAAAAAATCTAACAATCAACCATGACATTACGAACATAGAGAAGCCTAAAAAAGTGATCGGCAAGAAATGTCTGTCTGTCTGTCTGTCCGTCTGTATGTATAAGGAGCTACAGTCTAAGCGGCTTAACCGATTACCTTCAAAATTGGTATGTGTGATTCCTTTGGCATTCCTCAGAGGGGCAGTTTTTATAAGTTGAAAAAAAAACGATTATACCCACCTATACACCACTTTCATTATATATAGGGTCCGCCAAATAACTTTTTTTTTTTTGAAAATGGGCGCAAAACATCGAGTGTAGCTTCAGCTCTGTGGGACGTAGCGCCATCCTGTTGAAACCAAATATTGCCAATATCCTCCTCTTCAATTTTTGTGAACAAAAATTAGTCCAACATGGCCCGATAACGATGGCCATTGACTGTAACGGCCACTCCTTGCTCATTTTCGAATTATGCCTCTGGACCAAAATCCGCACCAAACAGTGAATCGGTTTGTGTGTATCGGCTTTTCAATGTATGCGTGCCGGTTTTCTGTGCCCCAAATGCGACAATTTTGCTTGTTTACATACCCGCCAAGATCAAAATGAGCTTCATCTGAAAAGATGATTTTTTTGGCAAAATCGGCATCAAGTCGATCGCAGGCCCACTTAGCGAGCATTATTCAAGCGTATACACAACTATATACGTTTAGCGGATAAAACTAATTATATGTCAAATCAGACATGAGCTAAGTGTTACCATTCACGATATAAGCACTATTAAAATATATGTAACCATTCCTTGAATCATGTATTCCACAATTCATTATATTAAGAATCAAGGTATTCTTACCAACACCGGCTTTAAGTCTACATAGGGTAACTAGACTATCAATACCTACTAACAGCGTCAGTGGTTAGCTACACAAAAGTTGATAACTACAAGAACAGTTCGTAAGATCCAACCATGCATTTTATTTTTTATAGAAATCGTTAGAGCCGTTTTCGAGATAATTAAGATATAAGATAATTAAATGGTAACGATTCTAAAATCTATCACCTAAATCGCTTAAATACCAAGTTTGAAGAAAATCACTTCAATCGTTTAGGCTGTAGATCGATCTCCAGACAGGCAGACAGATGGAATTTCGGGACCCACTTTTTTGGTGTTCTCTATCATAATAATGTCAAGTTTGACTAAAATCTCGAGTTTGATTTTTTATCAAAATGCAAGACGTGCCCTATATGAGTAAAAAACACATTGAAAGTCACCTAGGTAATGTGGAAAAGGCTTATGTATGTGTATCAGTGTATGTATGTATGAATATATACAAATTTAAATATAGGGCGCTTTCTACAATTCTTGCACAGGGGGCAAGTTTGGCTAAGGTCGGCCTTGACTAGATACATACATGAACTGCTTTTCTAGCTCAGTTCTATCTGCCCCTCCATTCCCAGCACACTTCGCACACAGGTCCAAACATTCATGGAATATTTTTTCCTTTTGGAAGAAACGAGGAAAAATTTATTTCAAAGAATTTTACCCTGCGAGAAGAGTTTTGAAGCCATCTGTTTCGTCAAACAGTAGTAGCAGTAACATCTTAATGCAAACTCCTGACGAAATCCTGTTCATTTTTTAAATAATTTGAAATAGCTATTTTGCAGTTGTGTTACCATGTGTGACTCGAACTAAACTAGGGGCAATTAAATTAGTTTTGTGGGGATCCCGATTTCGATTATAGAACTTCAATGTAGAGTTTCGCTTTTGCCAATGAATGCTTGCGATGATGTGTGACATTCAAAAAAATGAAAGTCACCTTCATTTTGATTAGATTTGATTTGATATATTTTTTTTACATTCAAAAAAATGAAAGTCACCTTCATTTTGATTAGATTTGATTTGATATATTTCGGTTTTTTTTTATAGTTGTGTCACAATTTTGTGCTCGATGAAATCGATAAGAATGGCTTTTGGCGTCTGCCTGATTATATCAATTAAACATTTAATAACCAGGTTGTTCCTTTTTCTAAGTAATCTAGATCTTAGAATACCAGGAAATATTTTGGCATACCTACGTGTATGTATATACATTTTATTTATAATGATTTCGATAAGTTATAGCATATTTTTAACATTGAAAAAGTTGATTTATATCTTTTCGAAGTTCAGATGTGCTGATAGTTCAACTTCGGGGATCATGGTAGTTCCACCATATTGTCTTCCTATTTCTTTTAAAATATATCACTTGAAGATGAAATGAATGACAACCTCACTTTCCAAAGGGTTGCAAGCACTGCATTTAATAGGCATTTCTACATAGGGTAACTAGACTACCAATACCTACTAACAGTGTCAGTGGTTAGCTACACAAAAGTTGATAACTACAAGAACAAGTTCGTACGATCCAGTCGTGCATTTTATTTTTTATAGAAATCGTTAGAGCCGTTTTCGAGATAATTAAGATGGATAAGATAATTAAATGGTAACGATTCTAAAATCTATCACTTAAATCGCTTAAATACCAAGTTTGAAGAAAATCACTTCAATCGTTTAGGCTGTAGATCGATCTCCAGACAGGCAGACAGATGGAATTTCGGGACCCACTTTTTTGGTGTTCTCTATCATAATAATGTCAAGTTTGACTAAAATCTCGAGTTTGATTTTTTATCAAAATGCAAGACGTGCCCTATATGAGTAAAAAACACATTGAAAGTCACCTAGGTAATGTGGAAAAGGCTTATGTATGTGTATCAGTGTATGTATGTATGAATATGTACAAATTTAAATATAGGGCGCTTTCTACAATTCTTGCACAGGGCGCAAGTTTGGCTAAGGTCGGCCTTGACTAGATACATACATGAACTGCTTTTCTAGCGCAGTTCTATCTGCTCCTCCATTCCCAGCACACTTCGCACACAGGTCCAAACATTCATGGAATATTTTTTCCTTTTGGAAGAAATGAGGAAAAATTTATTTCAAAGAATTTTACCCTGCGAGAAGAGTTTTGAAGCCATCTGTTTCGTCAAACAGTAGTAGCAGTAACATCTTAATGCAAGCTCCTGACGAAATCCTGTTCATTTTTTAAATAATTTGAAATAGCTATTTTCCAGTTGTGTTACCATGTGTGACTCGAACTAAACTAGGGGCAATTAAATCAGTTTTGTGGGGATCCCGATTTCGATTATAGAACTTCAATGTAGAGTTTCGCTTTTGCCAATGAATGCTTGCGATGATGTGTGACATTCAAAAAAATGAAAGTCACCTTCATTTTGATTAGATTTTATTTGATATATTTCGTTTTTTTTTTTATAGTTGTGTCACAATTTTGTGCTCGATGAAATCGATAAGAATGGCTTTTGGCGTCTGCCTGATTATATCAATTAAACATTTAATAACCAGGTTGTTCCTTTTTCTAAGTAATCTAGATCTTAGAATACCAGGAAATATTTTGACATACCTACGTGTATGTATATACATTTTATTTATAATGATTTCGATAAGTTATAGCATATTTTTAACATTGAAAAAGTTGATTTATATCTTTTCGAAGTTCAGATGTGCTGATAGTTCAACTTCGGGTATCATGGTGGTTCCACCATATTGTCTTCCTATTTCTTTTAAAATATATCACTTGAAGATGAAATGAATGACAACCTCACTTTCCAAAGGGTTGCAAGGCATTTCTTATCTGGATAAATTCTCCTCTTATTTGAAATAGAGAGGATATTTTGCTTTATTGTGAATTAAAAGTTCCTTTCACAAATGATGTGATTTGAATAGACCTGTGAAATTTAAACTGATATCAACTCTTTTTCGTCAATTTTTGATACAAGATTATTGATGTAAGCCTGGCAGTAACTTCCATTTCAATCTACATCATAGTACGTTGCTAATACATATGTTTTTTGCTAGGTACCATATAGTTAGATTGTTAGTTATATTTGTATGTTTGAATAATTTCTATAGGTTGCTTATTGAGAAACGGTTTTTTTCATTTCTACAAGTTCTTCCAGATCCCTTTTTAAGAACCATTACTTTTAACTTAGAAAGAGTAACCGATATAATCCATAATCAGCAGCAACGAATCAAGGTAGTTAATTATTAGCTGTAAGAACTCGGGGTGATATGAAAATAGAAGGACTTTTATCGGAACTCTAACTATTTCCATTACACCTGGCAAATTGTGTGTAAGGTCATTAATGTAGTTAGGCTAATAGAACAACCTTGTCTTACTCTTGGTGCCATCGCAAACCAATATGAGACTTCAGATCTATTCCACAAAGCTGATTGGTTATTCTGGTAAATATTTTCAATAACTTTTTCAAACTTTTGACTCATTGTTACTTTGTATAGCGTATCTACATTAATGCTCTTCTTTCGATGTTGTCGAAGGCGGCCTTGAAATCAACGAAAACAAATGTGGATATTCCGCGATAATTTGTTGGATCATCTAAATTGCCTGAATGGGGAAGATGATTGGCTGTTTGAATTGTGTCGGTATGTTACTCGTTGCAAATATTACGTTAAAAGTCGTCGATAATTTATTGATGCAGTTACCAGTCATGTATCTTAGCTGAAGATCCTATCAGTTCTCAGTGCCTTCGTGTCATTTAGTGATCTTAAGACTTCACCAACTTCTTCCTAATGCGTAATAGGTATGGTCTAGTCTAGTCGTATGCCATATTGAGGTAACTTACCACTAAATGCATTTATTGACTGCAAAAATTGCTAAGTATATCTGCAGCATGTTAGCTCAAAAGCTTCTTTATCTAAATACATAATGAAGTCGTATCAGGGTTTTATTTACTGTTAAGGTTTAGTCTTGCAGAATAAAGTTTGTCACAACGGCTTTGGACTATCCAACCATACGTTACATAAGATACGCTTAGCATGGATCATCAGAATTGGCGGCTTTATTGCCAAGGTTTTTTTAGGTTAATCTGCTGAATACTATATTATTTGCCAGAAGCCGTTATCTGGTGCTGTTTCGAGGATGCCTTTCCGACATTAGCATTGAAGTTCTCGAGAAGATCTAAACTATCGTACTCCGTACAGGAGAATTCTTTTTATTTAAGAGTATTCAACTTTTTCAACAACTAAAAACTAATTAAATATTTCGATAAAAGTCTTATGACAAAATAAAATAAAAAACATAAAGTCAACAATTAGCGAGTGCACACCTCAATTAAAATTTATAACTACTAGAATAATTTGTTTTCAAGATTATTGGGTCTTCTACCAAAAATAAATATAATTGTCAAAACTCAATCAATTAGACCAAACTCAGATGATGTTGCTGACATAGATACCAAGTTTAAAACCCTTTGGACAGCTATTAATTTTGTATTCAGTGTCAAATTTCTTGAACTAATAGAAATACGTCACAATATCTAAAAATATTCTATTACGAAAACCTACATCTACATAATCTAGAAGGCGACTTGTATGTGATTTCTTCGAAGTCCCATAATTAAACAGAATTAAATCAAGATTTTCACACTTTTGAAATATATTTTTTTGAAAGGCATTTTTTTGCACAATTCAGGTTTTACCAAAAATCCCATACTAATACAAATACCTAGTAGATATTATATTTGAAAGCAAACGCATTTGAATTAAAAGTATATGATTTCTGAAATACAAAATAATCAAACAAGTTTTATAGAATGCGAAATTTTATTGAATTCAATTTATAGTGACCTTCAAAAGAATTCGTACATAGGTATATTTAAAACTATTTACTCTCTACCTGATGACCATTTATCAAGAAATTCTATTTAAAAGTCCAAGCGCACAAAAGCCTTTAAGAATTATTCTAATAACGCTCAGGTATGTATTTTTCCTGCGAAACTTGTTGTTGAACTTTGTAGTTTTATTTTTTTTCTTTCGATTCTATTTGTTGACCAAAACAAAATTATTAGATATTGCAATTTAGAACTTGTCTCTCAAGTTAGGTTGGCTTTAAGCTGACTTCAAGTTATTGGATTTTAAAACTTGTGTGATGAAGAATGATTTTTTTTGTTTATTTAAACAGAAAATAGCAAACAAATGAAAAATAAATACTTGCCAATAATTTAGTAATACACGTCATAAATACCAACATTGACATTGAAATTAAAAACAAAAAATTTATTTTCCGGGTAGACGAAGTGAAAGTGTTTATTTTTCGATTAGCGTTTTTGATAACATAAAAACTTTATGCTTCCCGATAGCTGTTAGCAATAGATTATCTTCTATCAAAATTGTATAACTTTCCGAAAACGAATAACCACATTAATATTAGGCATTAAGAACTAAATGTAAAAGAGTTTTTTAAAAAATGGAATATATCAGTTAATTTTCTTCTAAAATCTATTAGTAGGGATCATGACTAGTAGGCAAATCAGGACAGCTTTAATTTTAACAATGAACCACTAGCAACCAATATAATTTTTGACATTAAAAGTTCACCAGTGCGGATAGGTATTTTTTCAAAAAAAAATCTCATATACGATTCTAAATATTTCCCTTCCTCTTCCATAATCAACAGAAAGATAGGGAATTTTACTGCGGCGAAAACTTTTACACAAAGTAAAGCAACCATGTCTATAAAAAGAAAATACTAAGGGGATATCCATTTTGCGGTTTCGAAAGTAAACGTAAATTAAACACATATAAAATATTTTTTTTATACATCATTTAAATTACCACCACGCGAAATGTTGCAAGCATCGATTCTTTTGAGGTAATTTTCGACCACTTTTGACACATATTGGGCGGTATCTCAGCCACAACTTGACGAATGTTGGTTTTCAAGTGCTCAAGAGTTAAAAGTTTATCTGCATAAACACGGTCTTTCGCGTAGCCCCACAAAAAAAAGTCCATCGGTGACAAATCGCATGATCTTGGTGGCCAGTTAATATCGCCCCGACGAGAAATTACGCGGCCAGGAAATGTCTCTTGCAATAAAGCCATATTCGCTTGAGTTGTGTGGCATGTGGCACCGTCTTGTTGAAACCACATATTCTCCAAGTCGTAATCTTCAAAAAAAGTCATTTATCATATGACAATAACGCACCGAATTGACGGTGACAGTCGTTCCATCGTCGTTTTCGAAGAAGTAAGGTCCCATCACACCTCCGGACCAAAGAGCGCCCCAAACAGTGACTTTTTGTGGATGTAATGGCCCCTCTTCAATTACTTGAGGATTCTCTGAACCATAAATACGACAATTTTGTTTATTAACATACCCATCGAGTGAGAAATGTGCTTCGTCGCTGAAGAAAATTTTGTTCGAAAAATCGCCGTCCACCGCCTGTTGTTCAACCACCCATTCGACGTATCTACTACGTTGCGAATAGTCAGCTGGATTCAGTTGCTGTATGAGCTGGACTCTATATGGATGTAGGTGTAGATCCAAATTCCAAATAGGCCATAATGTGCCGTAAGACAGTCCTAATTCCTGAGAACGACGAGGACTCGACACATTCGGGTCTTCGGCAACACTTTCACTTACAGCAGCGATATTTTCAGTGGTACGAGCGAAACGATGATGCACAGGCCTTACAATATCTGTAACCAATCCAGTCTCTTCAAATATCTTCAAACTTTTGCCAATTGCTTGTGTAGTTGGAACCATAATCTCTTCTTAAAAGACGATATGTAGCTTTGGCAGAATCACCATTTTTGTAGTAGGTTTTAACAATTTGTATGCGTTGTGCGATAGTTAAGTGATCCATTTTCGTAAATGTCAGACTTTCAACTGAAAAAAAAAATTGGTTTAACAAATTTAGTTTGACAGATGTCGAATTCCAGCCCTATACTTTTGAAACCGCAAAATGGATAACCCTTTATAATTATATCAACTACTATCTCGATATGTCAGATGTAAATTCGCACTTAGACCAACAAATAAAAATCGTCTAATTAAAAAATAATTTGACACTTTTCCCAAGACATAATCCCCAAAGTGAAATCCCCAAATTAAAATCCCCAGCAGCAAAATTTTCAAAGAAAGAATCCCCAGGCCAAAAATCCTCATGCCAGTATCCAAAAAACAAATAAGTACAAGTAGTTAATCATGTCATGAAATCGGGGGCGCAATTTCATCTCATGATTCACTACTATCCCCAACATATTTTTTTTTGGGATATTTGGTTTAATTTATATTGCATGAAATGTAATCTACAGATTAAATGTTAGTAATTATTATCTCTTAAAGTCTTATATTAAATGGAAAGCAAAAATTCACAAAAAAGCATCATGAAAATGAAAGTCAGTTTGAAAAGTGCAGGCATTAATAGTAATTGATTGTTTGGAAACTGTTAATTGTTATCAATTATTAGTATCACAATAAGAGAATTTCATTAGATTTTTTTTGAAAACTAAGTGCACATAATGAAGATGTGCACTCACCGGACACTGAGAATTTGGCAAGAAAGATTGTTTCGTTGGGGATTTTGTGCGTATTATGTCTATGGGGATGTTGGCTAGTTGGATTTTATTTTTTGGAGATTTTGTCCAATGAGGATTTTTTTGGGGGGATCTCATACGACGCCCTGTTTTTAATTGTTCATAACGTTTAATAATTCGGAGCTTTTGACGATCAAAAAAATACTCAAGTCAACGAAATGCCAAATCTCTCTGCAATTTATTTACAATAATTCTCACTTCCCTAAAGTTTTAATAGTTGTGTTCACTGAAGTAAAAATCACACAACAGCACAGAACAGAAGAGATTAGAAAATAAAAGTAACAACAAGATAGAGCAGCTAATCAAACGTCATTTATCAAAACATTTCCAAAACAAACGTACAAAAAATGTGGACTTTTTGTATTTTTTTTTTTTTTTTTGATAATGTAAATTCTTGATTTACAAAGTATTTATTAAAATAAAAACGGAGACGATTAACTCTACCTACAAACCACCAAATAAATAAAGAAGAAAAAAATAATTTTGACAGTTCTCACTTTTCTGTTCCATCTTGAATTTACTCAAAAGTCGGAACAGACAATCCTGCTCTTTTCTATTCTAATTTGTTCTAAAACACTTCAATGAACACCAAATCAGTGCAATTTAGAATAGAAAATTTCTCACTAATCACCAAAAGTTTTTAACTTTCTGTCCAGAAGAGTTCAGAACAAGTAACTTAACACAGTGAATAAGTCAATGGGTCACTTAAGAGCAAAACTAAACATTTCGACATGAAAACCATGTTCAACTTCATATTGGAAAACCAATGCTCGAATAAAAATATGTCCAAATGAAAAGTGTCTTTTAAAAAGTTGTATGGAAGAAAATTGTATGCCGTCTCTCTTGCATACTTCGTTTTACACAGAATTAGTCTCCCACTAAGAGACCCAAAGATATGAATTTAAATGCCTAGATAAAACAGCTACATATATCGTTTTATACAAAAATCGAACGGCCATGCAATAGGTGAGATTTTTTTATGAACAAGGGAAATTATATAGAGACCCAATTACAGAAAACAAATGACGTTTTAGTTAATATGGCATAATTTTGACAATAGAACGATCACTAATTTTTTTATCAAAACTGTTTGAATATATTGGCGTAAAATTTTAAACGATTTAGTAAAATGTTAAAGCCACTTTTAGCAATTTACTAAGCTAAAAAGATGATTGAGCAAATTTTAAACGATTTTAACATTTTACTAAAGTTAAAATGACGGAATGGCTACTTTAACTATTAGCAATTTGCTAAACCCATTATGGAATCTGATAGCATATCAGCCTTGCTCTCGGTTCGAGTCCTGCTGGTGCACAATTTTTTTTTTTTTTTTTTTTTTTTTTTTGTAAATATAGAAGTTAAAATGACGAAAATAGAAATAACTAATACCTTTTTAGAGCACATGTTTGGTTTTCATGAACATATAATTAATTTACAATGCATAACAACAATAATTGTGTTCATCAAAGTTCAAACCCTACAAATGCTCAGCTTTCTGCTTAATTAACAATTTACTAGTTTAGAAAAGGTTTAAAAATTTAGAAATAATTATTCAATCAATAACACTTAGGAAATTGCTAACTAGTAAAATGTTAAGCCCTTAACAATGGGTTGTTTAAAATTTTGCACCATTGTTTTTTTTTTTTATAAATACAGTGCTCAGCAAAAGTCATAACACAGGGCACTTTTCAATCAAAAAAACTAAAAACTATTTGACAATAAGAGAAAGTTTCAGATATTTATTTATTAGGAATTTTAGTAATAAGAAAAAAAATAATTATTTCAGAAACAAAATTAAAAAATGAAATATTTGGTAAACACATGAATTTACTTCCACAAAAGTCATGATACGGTTATGAAAAATGGCAAGCAACTGTCAAAATTTGAAAACAATTAAACATTTTTATTATGTATGAATATTATGAACATAGTAATGGGAAAGGAATGAAGAATTGGGTTTGGTAAGCATATTCCACATTCGTGCAATGCTGCAAAAAAGCAATCTCTATTGTTCCGAATTCTTTTTCTACGAAATGATCTGTTATGAATTCTTACAAGCACTAGTATGTAGTAAAGTTGAGTTCTTTAAGAAAAGGAATATTTCCGTTTATATCATCAATAACTTGTTATACAGGTACTAGAGGGTAAGTTTAACATTTGTAAAAATAAATCGAACTCGAGATTTTAATCAAACTTGAAATTTCTATGAAAAAGAACACCAAAGAAGTGGACCCCGTAATTCATTCCACCTGTCTGTCTGTAGATCGATCTAGAGCCTAAACTGCTGAAGCGATGTTCTTCAAATATCAAACTTAAGTATTTTAGGGGATTGTCTTAATTATAGAATACCCCCAAAAAACGGTGTCTGTCATCAATATTTTTTCTACCATCTTAATTATTTCGACGATCTGACTAAATTCTAAAAAAAACTGTGCACTACTATATGTATAGGTTAGGTTAGGATAGATAGGGTATTGGAGCTAGTTATAGTCCATATTCCAAAAATTTGTTTACATAATTTGTACCTGCCATACAACATTTTTTGATTTTCGACTTTCTCATAAAGGTCTCGAAGGGATTTCGATAAAAAGATGTAAATAGGAGGTCCTTCGAATCAATAAAACTTCGTACCAAAATTATCGAAAATTAATTCTTTGGATTTTTGGAAACGGGTACACGTTTTTTTTTTAATTTTGTTTTTTAATTTGCATTGTTAATACTTAACATTTTCATACCAACATTTTTTTTAGAAAAAAGTATATGAAATTTTGTATAATATTAAAAATAAATTTTGCCCTTTCTACTAAGAATTTTGTGCTTACAATTTGATCGAACTTAAGAGCAAGTATGTGCCATCCAGTCGTGCATTTTTGTTTCTTTATAAACATTTGTTGCATCGTCGAAAAAAACCAAAACAATAATCAGGATTTTTGACAACCAACAAAACAAACTCGCGTTAGCTTCACTTTTTTTCAAGTAAATCCTAACATCAGGAAACTATATCTGTCAAAACAACTGTCACATTACAAACTGTCAGTATTTTTTTTAACCGTTATAATATTTGATGTTATATAAAAGAGCTAAAAAAGTTCAAACTAATTTTCTAACCATAGGAAGTATATTACACCCTATTCATGACTTGATCCATTTTGGTGTTACAATACGGAGCAGATCGAAGTAAATATCGGATTAAAACTGGATTGGAAAATTTGACGAGTGCCATTGAGTCTAGTATGTATATGAAGTATATATAAGTTTACTATGGTAAATATCTAAGATTGATGGAACACGTGTATGGTCAAGCGTATGACATCAACGTGTCTTGATTAACACTCAATAGAGGAAGACGCCACTTTATTTATAAAATAGAATAATTAAACAAACAAATATGTCTGACGACATCAAGATGCTAAATGTTGTTGACAGTTACCTACGTTAAGAATACGATAAGCAATTAAAAATACAGGTAGTTTAATTTATGCATTTATGTACAAATCAACACTACTTTGCAATTTTAAAACACAACCTAAACTACCTGATCATACTAATTAAAATCGATCGTGTATCTTGTTTTCGATGTTTTCTTTAACTGTGTTTTAAATTAATTGAAAGTGATGCACCAAATATTTTTAATTATAAACAATTTATATTTTTTGTGTTTTTTAATTGATAGATTTTTTTAACACTACGAATATGGATAGATAACATGTTATGTAAATTTATGCAAGAAAAAATCATAATTTATATCGATGACAAGAAAATATTTCCGGCCAAGTTTGAACTTAGATGAACTTTGGCTTTGAAATATAAAGGCTTGCATTTTTTTGTTCAATTTAAAATACTGGCTGGTAAGAGCATTTAATTAAAGCATCCATTGACTATGGTTGTTCTATTAATAATTATAGGATTAAAGTTAACTTACTCGTCGACCATGCCAGTCAGGACCATATGTCCATCTAAAATAAATGAAATGCCATAGATCGTTCAGGAAATATCGTGATATATCGGGTTAAACGCCCAAACTAGTTCTCTGAACATATTGTTTTAGTTAGAGTTTTAACTCCAAATCTTCAATCCGCAAGACCAAACCTCCACACTAAAGAAAATCCTGGAAAGAACTATGAAATTCATCAGAAGCCATACATTGAAACCCTATAATCGAACTAAAAAAAAAAATAAATAAATAAAACAGTCCAATGAACAACTGACTATTTTTTCAAACATGTGTAAATGATTTCGACAGAAGGATGAGCTAAAATATTACTACTACTTGGGTTTGGTACGTTTTATTTTCCATCTACTACCCCTACATATTTTCAGCCTAAAAGCTTCTTTACAATGGATCAATAATGAAAATGGTCATTTTATTATTCTGAACTCGTTTGGATCATTTCCAAACATTTCAAAGTTACATAGATTACACCATCCCTAATTTAGAATTCGGCAAAAGCTTCCAAGTCACCTCCAAGATTTGTCTGGCAGAACTTAGGCTTCTTGGAAGATGTTGCTATCAATTTTTATACTGATGGATCAAAACCTGATGATGTGAATGGGGGGCGGGGTGTCCTCAAACGGATTAAAATTAAGTCTATCTTTCCATCTTCCTACTCATTGTAGCGTATTCCAGGCGGAAATTTTGTAATTATAGAAGTCCTTTTCTGGCTTAAAGTAAACATGGTATCAACTACTGACATCAGTATTTTCTCAGACAGTCAGGCGGCTAAATTAAATCTCTGGCATCGTACCTTACAAACTCTATAACAGCTCTCAATTACCGTTCATTTCTCATGGGCATATTCCAGGGAACTGTAAGGCTGATGAACTTGCAAAAAGTGAAACGACACCACCATTATTACCTGAAAAGACAAATATAGGTGCACACATCACTACATGTATGTTAATGGTGAAACAATATAAACAAAGGACATACCGAAGATGGAAAAATACAACTACCTGTCTCACGACAAAACAGTTCTGGTCAATACTTGAACTGAAACCCTCCAAGTATTTGATATCCTTAAGTAGATTGCATATCAGCTCCATAATTGGTGTCAATGCAACGAGGATTGGCATTTATTCGAACGATTTTTACAGAAGCTGCATGTACGAAGAAGAGGTGGAATATATATCTCATCTACTGTGTACATGCCCTGCTCTATCTCAGAGTAGTACGCGACATCTTGGAAACTTTTTCTTTGAAGATCTCAGCGATCTAAACAAAATAGACATCGACAGTCATCTCAGGATTCATGTGGTATCACAAGGGACCAGCTCTGGTCTAAAGTACTATACACATGAGAGCGACCAACGACCAACGAATTTGCGAATATTCGTCCATTTTGACATTTCATTCACATGGCTTTAATTCTATTCGTTACGGTTAGACGCCAGCGAACAAATTACTCGTTGAAGCGTGGATGACACGTGGAAAGAGTTTGAATGTTCGTTACAATTAGATGCAATTCGCGACTACCAATATTGTTTTTTTTTTCAAATTTATCTTATTCTGGCGATTAAGAAGTAAATTTTTCTGTCTAAACAATAATATAAATTATATTTCTACAATATTGCTTAGAATTTGTGAAGAATTTAGGTTCGTAAATTGATTTCAATGGAACTTATTCATTTATTCGTCGGTCGTTGGTCGCTCTCATATGAAAAGCCCTTAAGTGTGTCAGCTGCAACGCTGACAGCTACTTCAACCTAACGTAACCTTGGGTTTGATGAAACAAGCTGGTAAAACTCCTTTCATGAAAGCCGAAATGCAGTCCTATGGGCTAAGAGTGGTAGGACTGTTGACTGCATTAGTTGGTTAAACCGAGTAAAAGGACAAAAGGGTTTTGGAATTTAAGGCCTTCCCTCCTCCTGTTTAAATACTAAACCATAGCCAACGACACCTCTTAGGAACTTGCAAGTTAGCTAGTGACCAAACTTGATATTAATACTGACATACTTTATTATTTAAATATAGACGGTGACCTTTGTAATAAACATAGCTACTTATTGTGATATACTCAAAAATATATATGTAGCTCTTTGTCATTGAGTTGAAGTCTTCTATGACCCTTATATCTTGGTAAAGTATTCGTATTTTATTTAAAATTGTCTAACCAGTTTTAAACTACAAAATTCTACTAATACCAGCCTATCGGAAATGCGATATATCACGTCTGCAACGCCATCAAACATAAAAGGAATAATTACTAATGTAACTTGCCTCTTGTTAGCTACTCCGCGCTCGGGCCGTCATTCATAAATCATCGAGGTAAAATATACCAATCTCCAGCTAGTGGAACAACTCATTTCAACATCAAGAAAATATCTTTTTCTTCATATCCACAGGAAGCTGCAAGCTGCAGCTCTTTACTTTATTGCAAGCTACCATAACCAAACTGGTAAATGTGCCAATTGAAATGCCCCACATAAACCACATCACTGACCCAACATGTTTAAGCCAACTTAAGTATATTGTTGCTATTGCAACTTGCAAAACGTACAAAGCTTTCAATAAAGCCTCTTTTGAATGTTTTTTTTTTTCTGCCATAAAATTTACAAATAACCAACAAGACGACTATACGCCAATCGTCACTTTGAAAACTAGTTTTTGAAAAGAAAAAATAAAGAAAAACAAATTGTCAAACCAATTCAATTATGTACATACATAAAGATGTTTGTATTATGAAAAGTAGCAATCTGCAAGGTGTACTCGTACAATGTTGTACAGACTTGTATCTTTTTTATACTGTGAAGTTCACTGATGAAGAACAAATTTAGATAATGGGCCTGCATTGCAATGCCTGTGCTGTGCGTGGTAAATAATGTGCATATAAATTAGTAATAAACTATTTTTAGTAAAATAAGAAAAGTAAAAAAATTTTGTGTCAAAGGTACTCACTTAATACATTGAAAACAAAATACTTATCGAAGTATTTATTGGTACCAAAAGAAAAACACTTTCAACTTAACTAAAATGCAAGACTCGATCTCACGTTCTTACTAATATATTCGATCATATTTTATACATACGATTCTTAGTAGAAACTGCTAAAATTGTTTATATACAAAATTTCTTTAATTTTTTGTTAATAAAAATTGGTATTGCAATTTTTAGTTTTTAAGAACTTACGTCAGCCACCCGTTTTCGAAATATTGAATTTTCAAAAACAAATTGATTTTGTTTTTCAAAAAATCAAACAAAAATATTTTTTCGAAAATTTCCATTTACATTATCATTTAAAATTTGAGGAACCTCCCTGTGTAAAAATTTTCATCTACATCCGTTAAACTATTAATAAGAGAGTCGAAAATCCAAAAACGTTTATATGGCAGGAAACGTTAATAAGATTTTAATGACCAAAATGTATAATGTACCTATAATTTTTGTTATCAAAATCATTTATGAATTTTACTCCAAAAAATTGTATCGTAGGTGAGTTGAAGTTAGTAGAAGGGATTATAAGGGGGTAGAAGGGAGTTTATTTTTAGAGGTAAAACAAAAAATTTTAAAAATATAACTGAGACAATCAGCTAAAACGCTTAAGTCCCAACAGTCCCAACATTGAAGAAAATCGCATAAGCCAGCGGTTTAGTCTGTAGATCGACCTATGGACAGATAAAGACAATCAGACGAAATTGCGGGACCCATTTATGGTGTTCTAGAACATCGTAATGTCAAGTTTGATTAAAATCTCGAGTTCTGTTTTGTTGTCAAATTAACAACTTTTTTTGTTGAGAAAATGGTTATTTTTGGTATCTCTAGTACAGCCATGTTTTTGATACAAAATAGCTTTTAACGGCCCTTAGTCCACCAAATTTGCGTTTCGTCCCTGGTCGGCGATGTAACACCTTATTTTTTTTTTAATAATCTACATGCGCTCAAAGGATTATACTACCCTTTAAATATCCTTTATTTAACACATCGCGGCCGTGATGTTAAGGAAGAGAATAATGATAGGAAAGATGTGTGGCGCGATGTTCTGAGACTGTATGTGGTTGCTGTCTCAGATTTTATCTCCAGGGATGGCGGCTGAACTAATGCGGAGAAAATTCCTTGCCTTATTTATCTATGTCCCTTATAATTCGCATTAATTTTTTTTATTCTTTGTCATAATTTATCGGTATACTTGTTCAATCACATGTTATTAGTTCTATGCCAGCATGTAATGAGTAAGCCAGCAGCTCATTGTCTGACATTTATTTTTAGTATTGGTTTTTAATGGAAAAATAAAAGGACATAGACTACGGATTGAACCTCTGACCATGAGGTTGACAGGCGAACACACAACTATAGCGCCACAGCCACCCCCAACTTATAAGCTATGACTGGCCCAGGACAAAATCTTCCAATTTTAATGATTAAAATTTTAATTTTGTTTGATATAGTTCACATTTTTTTTTTTTGTCAGAAAATCCATGTAAGTTGAACTGCACTTAACAAAAAGTGTGTGCGCTCACTAGCCAACTCATGAGTCAAGTGAAATCGCCGGGACGAAACGCAAATTTTGTGGACTAAAGGCCGTTAAAAGATATTTTGAATCAATAATTCAACAAGTCCAATTAATATAATGCTAAGTCTTCTACTTGGCTGAATAATTTCAGTAGTATATAGAATTGTATTATAAAAAATTACCTTCATATTTTTTATATTCGAATTTCTGCAAAACTCATCATTTATTTATTTTTTGTCTTAGTTTTTTATGGAGAAGCTTCTAAAAAAGTTTAAATATTATTGAAATTAGAAAAAAAAAATAATTTGCTAAATAAAAAAAACAACAGTACAAATGCAAAAACGTTTTTCTCAAAAATAACTCCATGAAGTTCAATAACAAAATGTATTCTAGTATTCAATTAATGAATTTTTTTTCTATTTACAAACAAAATATAAGTCTTTTTTTTTTGAAAATCGGAGAAATCGATTTTTTTTTAAATTAAAATTTTATACGTATTTAATAATTAATTTAAATGGGCGTTAAAAATTTGTTTTCTTTTAAATGATTTCAAGTTTTTATACACAAAAAAAAATATATTTAAAAAAAAAACTGCTCTAACGATTTATGAGTTTTTTGTTATATATATTTTTTCCATCAAACTATAACAGCTAATCAATTTAAACAATTTAATTATTTATTTTTAGCTTAAGTAAACTGCATAAAAATATTTTGGTTCTATATACATCACTGAGCTTTTTACAGCGTGAATGCTTGGTAACATTAAAGTTGTTAGCTACAAGAGCAATTTCTTACGATCCAGTAGTAAATTTTAATTACATATATGGCTGATCTGACTTATGTTGTTAAGGTTAGAGCACACATAAAGGGCCAGTAAGTTAGTTGTATGGTATTTGATAAGTAGGCCAGCCTTATGGATTTTTGTCTAGCTTTAAGTTAATGATAAATGAATAAGAATTATAAAAAATGGCTGCTTGGCTGTACGATAAGAGGGTGAGTTCCAAGAACCAACCAGTGAATATATGCTTATATATTTCAAAGTTCGGCAATCAAATTGGAATACATATTAGAATACATACATTAATTTTCTATATTCTTTTAATTGATTATAAATAATAGTTTTTAATTGCGTTTTTTTAAAGCATGGAAAAAATTGAAACCGAGATTTTTATCAAACTTGGCATAACGATTATAAAGAATGCGAAGGAAATGGGTCCCACTTAAGGTTTTTTTTTTAACTTAGTATCTGGTTAAGCGCCTTAGATCTTATGATCAATTTCCAACCCTCTTATTAACGTTCCTCATTAAAATGTTCAATATTTCAAAATGTTTTTCAATTAATTTATATAGTTTTTAATTCATATTGACTAAGATAGTTGCAATTTAAAGATATTTTTTTTTAAATAAAAATAAGTAGGTACAAAACGGCTTTAAATATATATATAGTTGCTTTTACTAAACATCCTGCATTGCTTACAGAAGATATGATCGTACGATTTATTTTAAGGTCATATTAGCTGCATCATTTATTTTGGACTTTTTTATTTAGCAATTTATTAAGATGTGCCTGTAGACGTCAGATTTCATGCAGAAGCGATTTTCTTAATGTTGAAGAGGTACTGTCAACTAATTTACCTAATTTTTTTTTGTTTAACGACAACACAAAATGCAAAGTTAATTAATTCCACAATCGTAAAAAAACACCATATAAATATATATATATACTCGTATTTAAATATAAATTAACTGAGTTCCTCAAATCAATAATAATTATAACAGTTAAAAATATATCAACTGACGTTATCTTTTTTATTGTGCTATAAATCTTTTTTCAATTGATTCATTTTTATTTTAAATTAATACATTTAAAAAAATGGTATGGAATTAAACAATGTCACACATCTCCGTGGAGACAGAACTTTAATCCCACAATATAATGGCACTATTTTTAGGAAAATAGAATAATAATAATTAATTTACATTTCACATTAACAAACTGACCATAAAAAATGTAAAATAATTAACAAACAAGAAAGTACGTATACGACATAGTGTACTATTGTTCCAGAGGTGAGCCAGCTTGAAACTTATTTAGATTAGTAATGTTTAAATATTCTTCAACATTCTAATTTAAAAGTTTTTTATAAGTTGCTTTGCCCGTGAATATTTAAGTTAATGGAAAAGTAAGTAGTATTCACACCACGCGTTAAACAATTAACCAAATTTATAGTGGAATTTCATAATACAGTCAAAATTTCCGATTTAATCTTCAGGCAATCGGATTGTATTAAAAGGCATGTGCCGTAACATATGGAGATTTGCACAATGTGTCATATAGTGACATTCGAATATATGACCATTTGGCAATTTTAAAATAATATCTATAATATAATATATATGGTATTATGGCCCTTTTGAAAACAGTCAATTGACCACATGTTCGAATATGATCATATGACACATTATGTGCAAGTGCCATACGGGCATATTTCGAAATATATGGACATTATGTCACGAAATCGCCCGAATCACCTGAGCGCAGAAAGCCACTTTTTGGATAAACGGTTAAGTCAGAAAAACAAAATTGCAAGAATTTGTTAACATTGGAAAATCTCCACGATGTAGACCTTGTCAGAAATTTTGACAAACGTACTTGATGGATTTCAATTTCTCTTTTTTTTTTGAAAATTTTGCTGCCTTGAAAAGCAATGTTGAGTGTTCGAATGCTTGGATATTGAGCGTTATACAAATTTTATTTACAGAAAATTGTCACGCAATATACAGGATGCAGTTTAAAAAGAATGTCTGCTTCTGCAAACCCAGTTCTGGAAATAGTTTTTTCGAACTATGAGTAGCTATGTATTTAGAAGTTTATCAAAAACATTGCAAATCAATTGAAATTCAAATTTATAGAAAAAGCACTATGAATAGTACGTCTGTTAAATTTTAATCAAGAATTGAATTTTGACAGCAAGTTTGATATCATCCATCCATCTGCTATGTTTGTTAAAACATTTGATAACGTGAAAACCCTATATGGACTGATTCCTAACCAATGTAGGAGTTCACTCATATAATAGATAATAATTTATCTCGAAAACTATGAGATTATATTTGTGAAAAATGTAGAAACGTTAGCTTAAATCTGTCAAGAATCCATAACAATAACTTATATGGAATGAAGTTACAGTGTGCTGTTCAATTTGTCATCGGATAACAAGTTATTCGAAAAAATGTTGAGATAAGTCAATATAGCTTTTATGGAAACAGCTGTTTTTTCATCAATTGTACTTTTGCACGCGTTACAACAACAGTCAGTTATTCCAGATTACTTACTTACTTACGATGGCGCTACAGTCCGGGGTGGACCAGGATCTAAACCAACAAGCTTCTTCCAGTCGGCTCGGTTTCTAGCTATCTGTCTCCAGTTTCACACTCCAAGTTGGTTGAGATCCTCTTCCACTTGCGTCCGCTACCTTATACGCTGTCCACCTCTACTGCGCTGTCCCACGGGATTGGATTCAAAGACCTTCCAGGCCGGAGGATTAGTGCCCATTCGCTCTAGATGACCTAGCCATCTCAGTCGTTGGCTTTTCAATTTTGTGACTAGGTCGGTGTCACTGTACAGCCCGTACAGTTCGATGTTGTATCGTCTTCTCCATCCCCCATATATGTAGACGGGACCAAAAATCACCCGGAGAATCTACCTCTCAAAACACCCTAACGCGTTTTCATCCATCGTTAACAGTGTCTATGTCTCTGCACCATACATCAGGACTGGGATGATGAGCGTTTTATATAACGACAATTTAGTTGGTCGAGAGAGGGCTTTGCTTCTCAATTGCCTTCTTAGCCCAAAGAAACAGCGATTGGCAAGAGTAATTCTACGTTTGATCTCAGCACTGGTATCATTCGCTGAATTTATAGCGGATCCTAGGTAAATAAAGTGTCTGACTACTTCAAAATTATAGCTGTCTATAGTGACGTTCTGCCCGAGACGTCGGTGCTGGGTGTGCTTTCTTGTTGACAGCATATATTTTGTTTTGCTTCCGTTCACCGTTAAACCCATCTTCCTGGCTTCCTTCTCAATGCTCACGAAGGCCCCACTAGCATCACGCTTTGTTCGTCCGATTTCAGATTACTTAGAATAAATAAATGAACGCTTCCAATTATTTCACTCGTATTCGAGTTTTCAGTAGTGCTCTTTGATTCGCACCAACCAGTGAAGCATATCGATTTTATTGTTAGTTGTCTAGCTACTAACAATATAAGCAGTAATATTTCCCTTCCCTTCGCAAACAACATTAGTTTATTTTGTCTATTTTATGCTGTCCAAAAAGAAGTCAGAAAAATGAAGGAGCTCTGAGTAAGTAGTTACTTATTAATTGGTGTCATGAAGCTTAACAGACCTACACTTTCTAAGATTGTGTTCTTTGATGATGTACTTGTCAGATTTTACACAACGAACTTTGCATTGTGATTCTTTTTAGAAGTAAAAAGAGAGAACAAATAATTCTCAGTGACCCTGTCAAAAAATCAATTTGTACTTTTTCTTCAAATTCCACTTAAAATTATCACGAAACACTTTTATTAAGCACAAATGTTCACAGTGTCAAGAAATGCGAAAAAAAATGTGTGATAATTTCTTTAAAGAAGAGTTTTTAAATTGCAAAAAAGGACATTGTCTCTGAAAATAATTTTTCAATGAAAAATTGAATTCTTTTTAGCCAATACATACATATATAGAAGAAGAAGGCAAAGTGGCCAAAATTTCAATTTTATCTGGATGCTGTTTATATCTCTCGGCCATATTCTCCATAGAGCTTTATTAGAAATCAATTCAATTTCATTTTAACTTTGTAAAGAATTTTTTTTATTTTATTTTTTAAATATAGAACCATAAAATGAAATAAAATACAAATTATAGAAATTTTACCGGGGAGTTATCAGATTTACTCCAGCCTTGAGGTTCAATTTTCGATCACTCTTTACAAAATTAATATTTAAAAGATGTTAACTTTGTTTTAATATGAATGTATCTGCTCTCCACCCACCTTACTCCAACTAATTCGAACGATATCGTCCTTAAAAATTGCATAGTGTAAAAGCAATCTTCTAAACCGAAACAGACATTCGATAGAGCTTGCGAACATACCCCTTAATTTATTAAATAAGCAACCGAAGTTATCAGATGTTTTTGTTTTGATTTCGTTGCCCATAATTTGTTTGTTAATAAAAAAATATGAAAAAGAAACAAATTTTATTTATTAGTAAGTAAATTTAAATTTTTAATTAATAAATTATTTATTAATGATATGTTAGAATAACGCAGTGGAATAATACGGAAATATATGTTCTTTTAAATTTGTATAAAGCTAGAAAGAAAATACTTTGACGTTTACTGCCACGGGTAGCAACTTTGAAATAAAAATTGAATTTAAATGTACGAGTGAGTAAGGCGTTTTATTGGTATTTGATTGCCAATAAAACGAGATTTAATGTCATTAATAGGCTTTAAAAAAAAACACTCAATATCTTTAACGCATCCATCACCACCTTTGCAAAAGTGTTCATTTTCACTTTTCGAAAGGAATGAAGAAAAATTTTTTAAATATTTGAAATTAATTTTAACGGAAAGAATTAATAGCTGTCAGATTCGATTTAAATATTTGTGGTAATGGTAACAATTTTGCACGTCAGAAATAAAAGGAATGAACTTATTTTTGTGTTAATTTCTTGGCAAAGAAAATAAGTAAAAATGTCTTGAAAAAAAATAAAATAAAATGCACGACTGGATCGCACGTACTTGCTCCTATGTCCGGTTACATTATATGCAAAATATTTGTATGTACATATTTTTCGAGTCATTTTCCACTTATTTTTTTATATATAAAACTTCTTAATTTTTTTCTAAAAAAAAAATGGTATGAACATTTTAAGTATTTAATAATATAAATTCAAAAACAAAATTTCAGAAAAGATCGTCCATCCGTTTTCAAAATATTGAATTTTCAAAAATTTTGAAATGCAGTATTATTTAAAATTTAAAGGAGCTCATGTTTCAAAATCTTGATCGAAATCCATTAAGCCGTTAATGAAAAAATCGAAAATCAATAAAATGGTTGTTTTTCAGGTACCGTTAATAACAAAATAGAACACACACCAATTTTTATTAAAATCGTTAGAGCTGTTTTCGAGATAATTGAGATGTTAGAAATATTTGTATGGCAAGTACCGTTATTTTTGTGGCTAAAACAACGATTCAAAAATCTATTTTGGACAATAACCGAAAACGCTTAAATACCAAGTTTGAAGAAAATCGCTTCAGCCGTATAGGCTGTAGAGAGTTGTACAGACAGACAGAGAGACGGAATTGCGGACCCACTTTTTTGGTGTTCTCTATCATCGTAATGTCAAATTTGATTAAATACTCGAGTTCGATTTTTTTTCCAAATGCAAAACTTGTCCTATAGTACCTATATCGCAAGTAAAAATATGCGGTTAAATTTATTATAATTATTACAAAAAATTGAACAGTTGATGTTTCAAAAATGGCTCAAAATGCTTCTTTCTTAGCAAAATTATAACGAGGGTAACTTTCTTTTTTCAAAAATGTGTAAATTATAATGATGTATGTATGTGTGTATGTACATGGATATAAAATTTACTTCAATCTTAATACATTTGTCAAAAATCAAAAACACCGACAAGTTGTCTAATTTTAATTAAACAAAATAAATAAATCTTACCACTCATTGATGTTAATATGAAAAAATATTAATTCTTTCGATTATTGATTCAAAAAAAAAAAAACAATATTTTATTTCCCAATGAAGTTTTTTTTCCACATTTTTTTTATTGTTTTTATTTCAAATTGTAGCTTAGCATTTGCACACTAATGGTCAAACTAAGTGCAAAAACTCGTTAGGTAATGCTTAAACAACTTATTGATTATTTTACGTTTTTAACCTTTGTCACGTCAATTATTATTATCGGCAGCATTTTAAAGTAAATATAATGTCATGGCTGCAGAACTTTACATTTAATATTCAATTTTGCAAGCAAATATCAATCATAAAAGAGGTGTTTTGCATAATGAAGACTTTTGCTAATCGTTTTAGCACTTTATATTATATTTTTCAATCTGTGCTGATAACTAACGCATTGTAGTTGATTTGATATGTAAGGGAGAAAGGGGCATATGGAGTCGGTAAAAAATTCTCTCTTTATGGTGATTTTAAAAAGAGGTATTATAAAAATCGTGATTTTAATGTCTTTTTCGATTGGCTTTTTTTACAGCTATTACTACAAAAACGTTCGATTGGTTAGGTTAGGTTAGGTTGAAGTGGTCGCCAGGAAAACAGATGAAACACTTAGACCTTAGACAGAACCATTGTGATACCACATGAAGAGAAGAGAAATTTACTCTTTAATCAAACCAGTTGGAGTCTGGAATGAAGCGGTGAAGTCGGTGAATCTCAATGTATCTAAGATCACGGGTGTCGTCGACAAAGTATTCCCCCAGGTGTAATCTTCTTCCTTGGAGAGAGCAGGACATGAACAAAGAAGATGTGAGATAGTCTCTTCTTCCTCCTCGTCCATGCAGCTCCTGCAAAAGTCAATTCTTTTGGCGTGTCTACCAATTAAACAGTGTCCAGTTATAACACCTATTACGGAGCCAAGATGTTTCCTGTTCAAAGAGAGTAAAGTTTTTGAGCGTCTTGGGTCTAATTCTGGCCAGATTTGTCTGGTAACCAGGCACGTAGTGATGTTTGACCCTCTAAATTTGTTTTCTGGAATTTTGATGCAACAATAGTTTGCTTGTAGGGATATGCATACCGATTTCTTCCATTTTCGGTAGAATAGGTATTTTGGTTCCTTTTGTGGCGAGTTCGTCGGCTTTGCAGTTTCCCAAAAAATCACTATTCCCGGCACCCAAATCAGGTGAATGTTAAACTGATCTGCCATCTCCCTGAGAGATGATCGACAGTTGCGGGCAGTTATGAAGTTTATGGAAACAGTGCCAAGTGATTTGAGGGCTGCTTGGCTGTCAGAGAATATGCGGATATCCGATTTAGATATCACGTTTTCCCTTACCCAGGATAAAAACTCTTTAATCGCCAGAATTTCCGCTTGGAACACGCTACAATGGTCAGGGACACGGAAAGAGAGACTAAGATTTAGTCTGTCTGAGTACACACCACCTCCAACTCCCTCTTCGGTTTTCGAACCGTCCGTATAAAAGTGGGCTGACTCATCTTTTAAGAACCTCTCATCCTCCCAATTTGATCTTGGTGGAATGGTTACTTGGAAGTTCTTGTCGAAGGTAAGCTGATGTGTGTGGTGTAGTCGGATTGTCCTAGTTTTGCTCCGACCTTGTTCAGAATATTAGAATGGCCTATCGAATTGCTAGTCCATTGAGAGATGGCTTTGAAACGAATAGCTGAACTCGCAGCCACTTGTTTGCTAAAACGTTCGATTGGAGGTTCCGAAAGATTTTCAGATAATTTCTGCTCTCGATTTTATAATGGATTCAAAATAGAACAAACCTAAACTTGTTTTTCCGAATATTAATCAAAAGTACTAATTATTATTATTTGAAGAATTAATTTTTTTTATATTATGAGCATCAAATTTCAAATTCAATTCCAATCGCAAAAGATTAGGACATTCCCAAAATTCTATTGAAAACGATATAGCTGTTGGGTAGTAAAACGCACTCGAATCTCAATTCATCCATTGCGGGCTCTAGGGAAGGATTGGGATAGTTTAAGGAGATGAGAAACAGGAGCGCAGTAATTTGGGTGGGTTAGGTAAAGGGTACCTCCCTAAATCATCTAGACCTATGAGTCGAGACATCGCCTAGCTTGGGTTAAGCTCACATAAAGATGTGATATGATCCCTATTCCACACCTTCGTCCATACAACCACTACATAAGTAAGATTTGCTTATGCCCATTTTGGTCAGGTATAAGTTCCCAGTGAGTTGTAGCCTATGACAAAAAAATCATCCAAACCAGACAACTGTTTCCGAAAACAATGTGGATCGGTTCAAGCGATGAGTGTTTTGGCCAGTTCATTTGCGCTTTCATTCCCTTCAATGTCACTATGTCTTGGGACCCAGATTAGGATGACTAATTCGTTGTTGCAACAATCTACTAGTTTTGACTTTGTGCCGATTGATTAAATGGCTTTGACTTACACAAAAACGTGGCTGTGGTAAATTCTACTTTTGATTATGTATATTTGAAACTTCATGTATATTTTTGAATATGATGCATTTTATAAATCATAGATTTTTCAATTGTAATTTTTTATACACTCCCCACTTCTATGGAACACAGTGGTAAACGAGATGCTGATTGACATGGATGCAGAGGGATATAAGGTAATATCATATGCCGATGATGTTGCCATTGTTGTAACAGGTAAGCACGCTCCAACTCTAATAGACTCAATGCAAAATGCTCTCAATCGGCTAAAAATTTGGGCAACCAAATGTAGTCTGAATATTAAACCAACCAAGACAGAACTTGTCCTCTTCACTAGAAAATATAAAATTCCCAAACTTATACCGCCATCAATAAATGGTACGCCATTGACTTTCTCAGACGAACCCAAATATCTAGGTATCACACTAGATAAAAAGCTGAGTTTGAAATCCAGTATACAAGAAAGAGTAAGAAAAGCAACAGTTGCACTCTTCTCTTGCAAAAAAGCCATTGGAAATAAATGGGGCTTATCCCCACAGATTACCCATTGGTTGTACACAGCGGTCGTTAGACCGATACTTACTTATTAGGTAGCAGTATGGTGGACTGCATTGGACAAAGTCACATATTGTGACAAATTAAATAAGGTCCAAAGGTCAGCCAGCTTATGTATCAGTGTAGCACTCTGCTCCACACACTCGGCTGCCCTTGACTTAGTACTTAACCTTACACCCCTCGACATTTTTAGCAAACAAGTGGCTGCGAGTACAGCTATTCGTTTCAAAGCCATCTCTCAATGGACTAGCAATTCGATAGGTCATTCTAATATTCTGAACAAGGTCGGAGCAAAACTAGGACTATCCGACTACACCACACACTATCTTACCTTCGACAAGAACTGCCAAGTTACCATCCCACCAAGATCAAATTGGGAGGATGAGAGGTTGTTAAAAGATGAGTCAGCCCACTTTTATACGGACGGTACGAAAACCGAAGAGGGAGTTGGAGGTGGTGTGTACTCAGACAGACTAAATCTTAGTCTCTCTTTCCGTCTCCCTGAACATTGTAGCGTGTTCCAAGCGGAAATTCTGGCGATTAAAGATGTGTTATCCTGGCTAAGGGAAAACGTGATATCTACATCGGATATCCGCATATTCTCTGACTGCCAAGCAGCCCTCAAATCACTTGGCGCTGTTTCCATAAACTTCATAACTGCCCGCAACTGTCGATCATCTCTCAGGGAGATGGCAGATCATTTTAACATTCACCTGATTTGGAAGCCGACGAACTCGCCAGAAAAGGAACCAAAATACCTATTCTACCGAAAATGAAAGAAATCGGTATGCCTATCGCTACAAGCAAACTATTGTTGCATCAAAACTCCATAAGACAAATAAATTTTAGATGGTCATACATCACTACGTGCCTGGCCCAAGAAGCTCAAAAAGTTTACTCTCTTGCAGCAGGAAACATCTTGGCTCCGAAATAGGTGTTGTAACTGGACACTGTTTAATTGGTAGACACGCCAAAAGACTTGGCGTTTTCTCCAATGACTTTTGCAGAAGCTGCATGGACGAGGAGGAAGAAGAGACTATCTCACATCTTCTTTGTTCATTTCCTGCTCTCTCCCAAGGACGAAGATTACACCTGGGGGAATACTTTTTCGACGACACCAGTGATCTTAGACACAATGAAATTCACCGACTTCACCGCTTCATTCCAGGCTCCAACTGGTTTGATTAAAGAGTAAATTTCTCTTCATGTGGTATCACAATGGACCTCTGTCTAAGGTCTAAATGTGTCAGCTGTTTTCCTGACGACCACTTGAACCTAACCTACACTCGGCTTTTACACAATGGCTTCGGTGTATTTCATTTGGAATGCATATACTAGTTTTTCGTTACCAAAATCCAATTACAATTATTAAATAAACCTGGCTCAGATGTAGACTAGAATTCATTTATGATTATTTTCATTTTACCATTTAGTTTAGCCTCATAAAAACTGCCACTAAAAAAATTCATAGTACTGACTATAAAAACACTACCATCACACAATATATTTTATTTTATTGTGAAATATTGAAATGAAAAAAATAACTATAACATCTGCCTCAATTACTCTGCATTAAATTTGATAGATTTGACCTAAGAAAAATATATGTTAGTACATACTCTGATTGGCAGTATTATTGAATACCACTGCTGAATATTGATATATGTATAAAAGAGGACAATTCAATTTATTAGTTAATATACACTATAATAGTATAATGTAATAAATGTCGATACATAAAAGAAAGTATGAAAAAAAATATTCGATATCCCGACAGAGTGTCTATCTCTTAAGGACATAATTTACACTAAAATTGGCTTATTTATTAGTCCGCTCAATTCTGTTATGAATTTATGTTTTTTTTTTTTGTATGTCCACTTAGCTCTTTAGGGTAAGTATACTGGTTTCATGAAAACTGTATAAAGCAATATTCGAAATACCATTAAATACTTATAAAAGCTAAACTAGTTTCAATTTATTATTTTTGCGTCATATGTGGATTTTGTTTGTATTATTAATATCTAAAGTTATTTCAATGTCAAAGGGATTGTTAGCACTAAATTTTAGGGATATTGAAAAATTTTATAAAGCAGCTGAAAGATGTTAAGGAATCATAAAATGTTTGCTAGTTGCAATAATTGGTATACTAAGGAAAGCAAACACTTATGCAATTAATCCCCAAACAACAATACTAGTATCTGAATCTGAATTTGTTTAAAATATAAAATCCCCCCAAAAAAAAAAAGTTTAAAATTATTTATGTTTGACTAAATAAAATAAATGCAATTATAGAATTAGCATTCCAGACTAGAAATACAGGTCGTTTTATAAATCCGCCCACGACTTTGCAGAAATTATTGTCTGCCAAAATAAGTGATTTGCATACAAATAAATTCATAAATGTTTGTTTGTCTAGAGTTGATAAATTAATAATAGATACTTCAAATATTTAATGTCATGAAATGGTTAAATAATTTTTTTTTTGGTTGCTTCTGTTGAAAAGTAGTGGTGCAAAAAAAACTGTATGAAATTCCAAAAAAAAAAAGGTTTTTTTTTAATTTTAAATTTATTTAATCATAATAAGAAAGAAATCTAAAAAACGGAAGCAGGCGTTAGGACTGCCGATAGAAGTGAAAACATTAAATTATGAAAATAACAGCAATTTTTCATATAAATATTACTTGTAATATCAAACATTTAAATGCACATAATCTGATTTTGTAATTTTCTTTTTTTTCAAGTTCCCCCATTGGTTCTTGTGCTTGTATCGAATAATTAAATATCTGAAAATGCAATATCTTAAATAAAAATCCAAGTAATGTTTGTGCGCTAAATTCTTTTTTTCGGCTCGATCAATTTGAATGAAACTTTCGGGAGATCTTAGGTCACATATGAAATCTGTTTGCTGTCTAATATCTAGAACCGGAATTATGAAAAAAATGTTACTCAAATGTTTGTTATTGCTTTATTAGTATCGTATCGTATAAATGCGTTTTGTATACACACATCATTTTGGTATCTCTTTGTTGCCGAGTGTATGCACAAATCAACAGCCCTTATTCCCTAATTCACTTAAATGGATTTTGATATTCTATTTTGTCGAACTTTCGAACTTTCTTGAATGCTCTATGGATTTCCTCTGATTTTTCCGGATGTTTCTCGAACTGTGTAGAATGGATTTTGTGAAGCTTGGAAAGCTCCGGATAATTGTGAAATTCGTTGTAATAAAAGACATTTTGCGTGCATTTTGTGTGGGGAAGTTAACGAGATATAAAGGGTTATCCATTTTGCGGTTTCAAAGTATAGGGCTGGAATTCGACATCTGTCAAACCAAGTTGTTAAACCAATTTTTTTTTCAGTTAAAAGTCTGACATATACGAAAATGGATCGCTTAACTATAGCACAACGCATACAAATTGTTAAAACCTACTACAAAAATGGTGATTCTGCCACAGCCACATATCGTGCTTTAAGAGGAGATTATGGTTTACATAATCATCCAACTACGCAAACAATTGGCAAAATTGTGAAGAAACTTAAAGAGACTGGATTGGTTACAGATATTTTAAGGCCTGTGCATCATCGCTTCGCTCGTACCACTGAAAATATCGCTGCTGTAAGTGAAAGTGTTGCCGAAGACCCGAATGTGTCGGTTCCTCGTCGTTCTCAGGAATTAGGAATGTCTTACGGCACATTATGGCGTATTTTACATTTGGATCTTCACCTACATCCATATAAAGTCCAGCTCACACAGCAACTGAAGCCAGCTGACCATTCACAATGTCGTAGATACGTCGAATGAATGCTTGAACAACAGGCGGTGGACGGCGATTTTTCGAACAAAATTTTCTTCAGCGACGAAGCACATTTCTCACTCGGTGGGTATGTCAATAAACAAAATTGTCGTATATGGGGTTCTGAGAATCCTCAATTAATTGAATAGAGGCCATTGCATCTACAAAAAGTCACTGTTTGGGACGCTCTTTGGTCCGGAGGTGTGATTGGACCTTACTTCTTCGAAAACGACGATGGAACGACTGTCACCATCAATTCGGAGCGTTATGGTCATATGATAAATGACTTTTGTTTGCTTGCTATTGCAGAATACGACTTGAAAAATATGTAGTTTCAACAAGACGGTGCCACATGCTACACAACTCGAGCAAATATGGCTTTATTCCAAGAGACATTTCCTGGCCGCGTAATTCCTCGTCGTGGCGATATCAACTGGGCACCATGATCATGCGATTTGACACCGCTGGACCATTTTTTGTGGGGCTATGCGAAAGACCGTGTTTATGCAGATAAACCTTTAACTCTTGAGTACTTGAAAACCAACATTCGTCAAGTTATGGCTGAGATACCGCCCAATATGTGTCAAAAGTGGTCGAAAATTATCTCAAAACAATCGATGCTTGCAACAATTCGCGTGGTGGTCATTTAAATGATTTAGTATTTCACACATAATGTCAACGTTCAAACTTTATAATAAAAAAGAAATATCATGAAAAAAATAATTTATATGTGTTTTATTTAAGTTTAGTTTTGAAACCGCAAAATGGATAACCCATTATAATAGATGACGCTGTGCTGCGATCAATGTCACAACCCCATAGATTGCGTTATACGAGTACATTGACTTAGGCTGTGCGCGATTTCACAGGAGTCCTTACTTTTCGCATCGTCATTTTCTATTCAGCAAATGTGCTATTTTTCTTGCTGCAATTGATTCGAGTTTTGCGTATTATTACACTGACTCCGGATAATCGTATATCGTTCATCATATCCGCAAACGGAACAAGTACTACCATCAATTGAAATTCAATGCAAAACATATATCAATTCGATAATTTTTTTTCTCAGAAAATAAGTGCAAAAAGTGAGGTTATCCAATTAGGTTTCATTGCGAAATATTTATTCATTGATTTCTTTTTAATATGGGATGAGTCAAAAACGACTTTGTTGTTTTTTAGAGAGACTAATGCCTACTGTTAAACGATCAAACCTTGGACGACGTAAGCGTATTGCAATAATTAGTGAGAATGTCCGTGATATTCAAACCCGAGCGGAACGTTCAGAAGAAATGAACGGAGATGTGCCCATATTACACAGGCTTGCGCCGCACAATAACCTCCTCAAGTTCGACAAAAAGTTATTAGAAGAATACCAGTCGTAGTATTGAATCGCGCTGATTTCGAATACTATTCTGTTGCATCCAATGGCATCTATTGTATTGCTGCCACACGATTGAACTGCATATTCAGCTTTGAAGCTGGCGATGAATTTTCTCACGGCTGACGACAAGCCAATAAAGTGCACAATGACCAGGAATTTGGCGAACGCGAAATTGATGCGTATATGCAAAATCATCATTTGGGATGAATGCACGATGGCGCATAAGCCAGCTTTAGAGGCAGTTGACCGAACAATGAAGGGCTTATGAGGTGATTCTAGATGATTTGGTGAGCTATGATATTCCTCTCCGGAGATTTTTGTCAAACGCTTTCATATCAAAATCTACTGCTCCCGATGAACTCAATGCATACCTTAAATCGTCGTCCTTGTGGCGGCATGTTAAAAAGTTAAGTTGAAATTGGCCACGAACATGGTAGTCGCAATGCAGACCGACCTATCGGCTGCTGAATTCTCCAGACAACTGCTGGCACTTTACAATGGTCAAATTTGTGTTAATGTCTCGACTAGATTGATATCTTTCCCGGCAAATGTTTGCGAGTTAACAACGTCGAAGAAAAAACTCATCACTAAGTAAAAATCAGTAAAATACTGTTCACTCTCTGCTGCGGTAATTATTCACTCCCAGTACTCGGCGGTCTTTAGGCTTAGCCACATTTAAATTGGATTTTTCTTTGGTAAATTTAGTTTTAGGAGCCAGTTATAGCTTTCATTGAAACTCATCATTGAAAACTTTGACTATCAATTCTGAGGCACCTAAACAAATAAAACTGATGTTGTTTTGGTAACAAAATGAAGGTATAAAAGGTTTATAATATTTTTTGTCAACAAAATATTTTATTTGCCCTACCAATTTCTTGTAAATTCACTTTTGATTTTTCAATGATGAAAAGCATTTTCAATGATCATTCAATGATCATTGAAAAATCAAAAGTAAATTTACAAGAAAGTGGTAGAACAAATAAAATATTTTTTTGACAAAAAATATTATAAACCTTTTATACCTTCATTTTGTTACCAAAACAACATCAGTTTTATTTGTTTAGGTGCCTCAGAATTGATAGTCAAAGTTTTCAATGATGAGTTTCAATGAAAGCTATAACTGACGCCTTAGGCCCGATATTTGATGTTTTTCATGGTCAATGGATAACAGTTTTGGTCATGGTGTTCGCGTAAAGTCGTTGTGTAGCTGGCAGCTGTCAAAGCTAAAGCCTGTCAATTGATCTGTTACGTAAAGTGTAATACACAATACGTAAGAAAACTGATCGGTAGAAAAATCCAGATCTGTAAAACTGATAATTTCGTATGAAAATTGAATTCAATTGAACCGTAAAATCAAGTCCGTTCAATCGAGTTCGGGATTTTATGTTTGATATTATCCTCCTCTTTCAACAATCCCCAACTTATGACAACACTGTACTTCTTTATGCTGCACTTTTAATTAAACCCCTTTTAGCTTTCACACACAATAATAAAATAATATAAATAACAATACCTTTATTTTTGTATTTATTATAAAATCAATCCCTAATATGTATTAAAAGTATAAAAAGCTAATGTATGCGTTGCGTTATATTTTTTGTTTTCAGGTCAATTGTCAATGTTCTCATGTGAATGGCATTAACTTTAAAATTGAGATCAGAATTTTGATTGAGTGCACATAACTGTTAACGAAGGACACGAAATTGAATTAAATCTGATTGAATTTTTAATTTATTTATTTTGATGTTGGTATAGTTATTAAAAAAAAGTAACTGCATCGCACCTTTCATTAATTTATATCAAATCTCACACGTTGAAAGGATTTTCGATTATTGACGAGGATAATAATATTTTTAATTTAATATCAAGAGAAATGTTTTTTTTGTACATAAAAGCCATTGACATTTAATCGAATATAAATTAAGGGATTCACACAAGGTTATGCGTTATCGAGTCATATATTTTAAAAAGAATTTTGAAATGTCCTTAAATAGTCCTTACAACTATGTGTATTTGCATATTCTTCAGACAGAATTATATTATATGTCATCGACAACTAGGTACTTCGAGACATAACTTTGTCTTTGCATGTCGGCTCGTTCTACTTTGACTGACGATGTCGAAAAGATTTAAAATTCAAAGAAAGATAAATGTACCAATCAGTAACTTTAAGCTAGTAAGGCAGTTGGAATTAATATTCTCTATGACTTTAACATTCTTTTAATAATTGAATAAGGATGTGTTTGGTTCATGAACGAATGATGCTACAATTGATTTCTAAGTTGTGTGGAGGCTGGATGATAATGTGAAAACAATTGCTTGAGGGGAGTTGACCGAGCTGCGTCAGCGTTTACTGCGTTCTGCTACCATTGAAAAATACACAATGAAATTCAGTAACAGTTCATGCTCGGATAAAATGAACAAATTTAAATGGATTTTTGGATTTTATTTTAAAGGTACATACAATGGTTGGAAAAAGTATTTTGACAAAACTATTTTCCTTGTTATATTGCTTGTTTTAAGGAGCTGAGAGATATAACGGGACTCGTGTGATGCTCGAAACAAAATATCTACGTGATTTTAACTGTAAATTACAAAATATTTTATTTTTCCTTACGCATTCCTTCTTAATCATGTTCAATGGATGGAGTGAGTTGAAATTAACTGGAAAAAAGTATTTTGACATCATATTCTTTTTAGTTCATTTCGTTTCGTGCGTGCGATCAAAGTTAATATTTGTTAAAATTAAGCACATTTAAATACAGAAATTTTATTACATTAATTTTTTTTTTTCAATTTATTTGATTATAATGGGGAAAACGGCGGAAATACGCGAAGTTTTAAGAAATGAAATGGTGATCAAGTATGATGCTGGTATTTCGGTTGAATACTTACGCAAACTATACAAAGTGACTCGTCAAACCGTGTATTACCAAATAAATAAGCAAAAAAATCACAAATCAACGCGAAACTTACCACGTTCAGGACGCCCACGCAAGACAACCAAAAGAGAAGACCATTTAATCGTCGGAAAATTTAAAGAAAACGTGCTAAAAACGCCAAAATCTGCAACAATAGAAATGAAAAATCAGTATGATATTGAAATTTGTGAAAAAACTATAAGAAATCGTTTAAAAGAGGCTGGCTTTGCCACTTACATAGCCAGAACAATACCACAAATATCACATAAAAACAAACTTAAACGTTTGGAATTCGCCAAAAAATTTTTACATAAGCCTTCATCATTTTAGGAAAAAATATTATGGACTGATGAAAGCTCATTTCAGTACCATGCCTCAAAAAAGAAAACTTTCTGCAGAATTCCTAAGAAAATGCGTAAAAAAGTGGCACCTGTTTGTGAACGAGTGCCCCATGGTGGAGGCTCCGTAATGTTTTGGGGATATGTTTGTTTTAACGGCACAGGAGACTTGGTACCAATTGAAGGAACGATGAACAAGGATAAATATTTGGATTTTTAAATAACCACGCCTTTGGTTCAGGTGACAAATTAATTGGACAGTCATTTATCTTGCAACAAGATAACGCACCTTGTCACAAAGCAAAACTGATAACCAATTTTCTGAAGGAAGTGGATGTAAATATATTAGATTGGCCACCTCAGAGCCCTGATCTAAATGTAATAGAGAATGTGTGGGCGTATATAAAGCGAAAGAGAAATCCATGTTTGACAAGAACACGTGAAGAGACAATTGCTGAGGTCGAAGACCTGTGGAGAGAAGTTTCTCTGCAAGCTCTGCAAAATTTGGTAAAATCTATACCCGGCCGGTTACAAAAAGTCATCAACGGTAATGGAAATTTCACTTTCTATTAAGTTTTGCTTAAATTGCTGTATAAATTTACTGTCACGTCATATTTTTTTTATTAATAATGTTTTGTAAATACGAACTTTTTTTTTTGAAATCCCAGAGCTATACCGATATTATGTAATTTTTAATTTTTTTTTCTATAAATAAAAAAAAAGATGTAAATTAAAATGTGCGATTTGATTTCTGTCAAAATACTTTTTCCGACCATTGTATGTATATCCGCGTTGCACTGTATAACCAGCATAAATTTCAAGGCTTAACTACACATAGTTTTGGCACCTAACGATTTGAATGCATTCCTTACAATTTGGTCTTATAAACGAAAAAAAATAGAAAAATAGATATAGGATAAAATCGACCAACTACCACGCCTACTTTTGCATTTTATTGTTTATCCGAAATCGCTCTTTTACTTGGGACGAATAAAATGATTTGGATGAAATCTTCAGTGTTTAATAAATACGCCTACGGCAACACCCACGATTATATTATTTCCTGATTTTTGGGATATGATTTTAACGGGTTGGGTTCGATATCCCGCTTTTTAAAATAGAGTTTCTTAAAATACCGCTTTTTTCAAATCCAACTTCTTTTAGTCCCCTTCTTTAAAATCCCGTCACTTATAATCCCGTCACTTATAATCCCGTCACTTATAATCCCGTTTCTTATTATCCTGCTTTTGGAATCAACACAAGGTGCAAGAAGGACGGCGCTTAAAGGGAAGTGGTGGTCCCCTGCAACCCATCTCAGCTTGGTCCAATATACGATTTGGGGTGGGGTCAAGTTCAAGTTTTTTGGTAACATTAATTATCAAAATACAAAACTGGCTAAGCGGTACTAAACAGTATTTTAAAAAGCGGGATTTTAGTAGATCGGGATTTTGAACAAGCGGGATATTAAAACTCGGGATTTAAAAAAAAAGCGGTATTTTAGGAGATGGGAGTTTGAAAATGTGTTTTCAGGATTTTCGAAAAGTGAGATTCCAATACGCTCCCGGTTTTAACGATTGCAATGATTTTTTTCAAAGTTAGGTCTTTATTAATCGAGTAAATTACATTAACTGCCACTCTGTCCTAATATCTTTGAAATCAACCATAGGATGAGGGTTGCTTTAATTTATAAGCAGCCCTTTAAATTTGATTTGAAATTTTCTATTCTAATATTTTTCTTTCAAAATTTACAACAAATTATCTAAATCACTTTATTAAGATTTACAAAAATCAACTGATGTTGTCGACAAATTCTGACATTTAAGAATATTAATCGTATACGAAACATTCTTCTGACAAACGTATAAGACTAAATAGGTCTGATCCAGACTTTTTTTGGGCAGAAAATGGCAGCTTATGTAAGTTTTGAATAGTGGGGATGAATCTCTCTCATTAAGAAATAAAGTCCGAAAAAGTATAAAACAGCTTGAGCAAAATTTTCTGCCAATTTCTAAACGCCGCCGCCGACACAACACTTATTTTTTTTTTATATTTTTGTTTGTTTAAAATTCAGATTTTTTCTCTTCAAACTAATAGTTTTGTATTTTGGTGTTTCTAAATTTTTTTTACAGTGTATCAAAGTAAAACTGGTACAAAGTGTTGAAAGTTTATTTCCGGCTAAGAAAGTAATTTTATTTTATTTTACCACGCTAAATAAAGCTAAAAAAATTGAATTAAATTAAAAAAAAAATAAATATAGGCTACTTTAGGACAACATTTTTTAACACACTTAAAATTTCTCCTCAAAGTTAAACTTGTACGAAATGCATTTAGTTTAAACATATACACAGGTACTACAAAAAATCTATTTAATAGTTTGTTGGAAGGCGTTTGTTTGCCTTAACAGATTTCAACCTATTTGTCATGGATTTTAGCAATTCTTCGCAATAAGAAGGTGCTATTTTTTCCATCCTTCCAGCAAAAACTCTTTTTAGATCATTTGTGTTTGTAATATGGTGCAGTCTTAACTGATCTTCCAAATAACTTCATAATTTTTCGATGACGTTAAGATCCGGTAATTGTGGTGGTGACTCTATCACTTTTGGGCAGTTGTACAGTAACCAGGAATGAACTTTGTATGTCTTGTGCTTCATTATATTGATACATTCCCTGAATCCTAATCCATCAGCACTAGCATGCAAATTAGTTGTTAGTTGTTTAGATAGGTGTGCTGATCCATTGTACCTTCAATGAAATGCAATTTTCCTACTCCTGATGCCGACATACATCAGCACACCATGACCGAGCCACAACCATGCTTGAAGGTTGTCCTTATTTTTTTCTCTTTGAGCTCTTCATCGGGCTTAAGCCACACATTGACATTAACATCAGAGCCAAATAAGACTTGCTTTCGTCGGTAAAGATGCACTTCTTCCAGAACTCAAAATCCTTAACAATATTCTCCATTGCAGAGGTTACTCTTTTGATTTTATTAATCTTGCTAATAAATGGTTTTTTTCCTTGCTACACCCGTCCATTATAATTGTGGTTTCTTAATATTATTCGAATAGTTTCTGGACACGCTTTTTACTGAGATATCTGTCTGCCTCTTGAACAAGTTTGGGAGCTCTCGTTTCCGGATTGTCCTTAACCTTTCGAATGATGCACTGCTCATCCGCATCGGTAAAAATCTTCCTGTCACTCATATTCTTTTTGTTCTCTACCACTCCTTCTTTCTTGTAGCCCTTGAGAATGTATTGGATTGTGGAATGACTCCAATTCACCAAATCTCCAATTTTTGAAGGGTTTTACCATTCTTAGTATTCATAATTACCAAGTTTTTAACATCTACTGAAGTTTGGCCGTTTTCCTTACCCATTTTGAAAATAAACATTTTGGTGAAGGAAAAACTCACAATATTATCAGTTTGAATAAATTAGTATTGAGTGGTTACTATAGCAACCTACGGGAACGGCCACCATTCTTTCATTTCCTGATTTTTCGGGGGTGGCCGTGGCGCGATAGTTGTGTGTCGCCTGTCAACCTCATGGTCACAGGTTCGATCCCTGCCGTAGTCTATGTCCTCTTATTTTCCAATAAAAATCAATTCTAAAAATAAATATCTTACAATTAGGTGATGGCTTAGTCACTACATGCTGTTTAGGCATAGCACTAACAACATTTGATTGAGTAAAACTAGTATACCGGTAAAATATGACAAAGTATAAAAAAGTAATGCGAATTATAAGGGACATAGATAAATAAGACACGGAAATCTCTCTACATTAGTTCAGTCACCATCCCTGGAGATAAAATTTGAGACAACGACCACTTCAGTCTCAAAACATCGCGCCACACATCTTTCCTATCATTCTTTCTCTTCCTTAACCTCACGCTCACGCCCGCGCTGTGTTTAAACATAATCCCTTGAGCGCGTGTAGGATATAAAAAAAATGGTATTAACGGGTTGGTATCGATATCCCTTTATTTTATAAAGCGTTTCTTAAAATCCCGCTTTTTCAAATCCAACTTCTTATAATTCCCCTTTTTTTAAATCCCGTCACTTATAATCCCGTTTCTCATTATCCTGTTTTTGGAATCAACACAAGGTGCAAG
Source organism: Philhelius pedissequus (assembly GCA_910595825.1). Taxonomy (NCBI): domain Eukaryota; kingdom Metazoa; phylum Arthropoda; class Insecta; order Diptera; family Syrphidae; genus Philhelius; species Philhelius pedissequus. The sequence continues at coordinate 46,227,529 of OU343160.1, forward strand.
GAGAAGGGCCCATAAAGGGTTTCTATAGCAAAAAAATTTAACAAACTATGACATTGCATTGTACGAGTTTTATTTGGAGGTGTTTTTTTTTCGAGTGTTTAAGGAAATGCTTGCATATTTTACTTTAAAAGTTAATGGGTTTTAAGTTTTTCTGAGAAATATTATAAGTTTTTTACAGATTTACTGTAAGTTTGCTTTAATTTTTTTTTCCAAAATAATGGTTCCATATTAGTTGTTGTAGATATGGTTTTTTTAAGTAAATATTGAATATACGAGTCTTACTTTGATTCACGGATGTATTTTTGTTCAACAAATCTTTTCCCACAACAATCACGAGACTTTTTTCGCTTATGACAAATACCAACCTGACAATTGTTGTAAATTTTCTGCCCAAAACTTGTATTAAGCAGAAATCGGAAAGAAATTGCTAGGAAGGGAAAATATTTTATTTTCTCAAGAGCGCTCTCTATATATTTATAAGTCTGGAACAGGAATTGGCAGAAATTATTGTCAATTTGTGAAATTTGGCAAAGTCTGGATCAGACCTAATTTGATACAAGTCTTATAACATTTTTAGGCAAAAATTGAACATGAGAGATGGCGACTAGTTACTCATTAAATTATGGCAATAATTGGTTTGAACTTGGCATAATTAATGGCACAGCAATTCGCCACTGTAGAATGAAAGTATGTATGGTTGTATAAATAATATTTTATAATTTAAAAACACAAACCTATACTATTTGTTATCATATTTCAGTACTTTCTGTACCTAATTAGGGTGCGTACCTACTATCTTATTATGTAATCGGTCCATCTTAGAACTTCGAAGGGTTACAAGAAGCTAACATTCGTCATTCCATAAGTCCAACGTAAGTAGGTTTATATTGTTTCTGTTTTAATACATGACTTGTGCCTTCATAAGGCAAAGCTAAAAACGCAGGAATATCATAGTTTAAGAATTTCCATAATTCTTTCCGTTGTTTTATGAATTTCAAATTTATACACCTACCTACTTACTAAGCACCTTTTTCGCGAAAACGAAATTTTCAATCGCATTTATTAAAAATGTAAAAAACCGATATGTATGCAGATACTCGTACTCGTACTTCGCCCAGACATGGGTTTCCTCCTTTTTGGTATATACATACATATGTACGTACCTACGTTAAATTAAATACTTACCATTTATTATGTAAATTTGAAACCATTCCATTCAAATATATGTTTTTTAAACCCTCCGGCATTTCAATTTACACCTCGATTTGTGGAACGTATTTCAGCTGCAAGTGGCGATAAATGAGTTAATTTTAATCTTTATCAATTTATTGAACTGTTTGCAAACTTTTATTTTTTCTGTATTTTGTTAACCGGTTCGTTCTGGGTTTATACGACGCATGTGCGGTTATGGTTTGAGGACGAACTACACTCCATGTTTATTCCAGTAGTTTCTGTTAAAACCAATGGAATTTTCAAAATAACAGTTTTCCTTAAATGTTTTCAATTTCACTGGCTAAAATAGGGTACATAATAGTCATACGATTCAAACAATTTTTTTTTTTATATTAAAGCATGTTAGATGCCATTTCATTATGAATACATACTTACCTACATGTTGTTATGACACACTCACGACTCAGAGCTGACATCTTATGTACCTATTCTTCTTTTTACTTTGATACACTTATACAGTCGTGTGCAAAATAATAGGTAAGTGCTCAAAAAATCAAAAACGCTTGAAAAATTGTAAATCTTGGGTTGGTCTTAACAGCTCTTATAATCTGTCGAAAAATTGTTTTTCTTTGGTATTCCTAGGGATTCGGGACGGCTGGCCAATTTTAAGGCATTTGTGAACATGTTTTGAGAACAACCAACCCGTCTCGAAATTGTTGATGAGAACAATGTGACTTTCGCCTTATTTTTACTCCGTCTGCCAAAAATAGTTAAATTGATTAACATTTGTATTATTATTACAGTCATTCAAAAAACTAATAACTTACTTCTCTTAATTTTAAACCACGAATCAGAGTATTAGACAACAATTTGTTATACAACAAATTTTTTCAAATAGCGAAATTTAACAAAGGAAATCATTAAGGGGACAACAAATCAAAAGCAACGGCTGGATGCACGTAAGCCAGAAACAAGATGATAGAAGAGTGGTGCGACATATTTTATGAGTCATTTTAGTGACATTTGTTTCACTCTTTCTTAAGAAAACTTTCAAACATTCTTTTTCGCACCTATTATTTTGCACACCACTGTAGTTACTATAGGGCAAATTTTGCATTTGGAAAAAAAATCGAACTCGAGATTCTAATCAATCGTGACATGACGATGATACAGCTAAGACCAAAATAGTGGGTACCGCAATTCCATCTGTCTGTCTGCCTGTCTGTACAACGCTCCACATCCTAAATGCTAAAGCGATTTTCTTCAAATTTAATATTGCAGCGTTTAAGGTAATTATCTAAAATAGATTATTGAATCGTTTTTCATACAATTTTGTCATACAATTTTTTTCTATCATCTGAATTGTCTCGAAAACGGCTCAAGCGATTTTGATATAAAAAAAAAACGTGTGAACTATTTTTTTAAATATTTTGTTATTAAGGGTAGCTGACATACAACCATATTTTTTTGATTTTGAACTTTCTCATAAACGCATTAACGGATTTCAATCAAAATATGATCTCCTAATCTTTCAAATTATAAATAATATTGCATACGATAGATTTATGAAAAAAATTATATATTTTTTTATTGAAAATTCAATATTTCGAAAACGGGAGAACGATTTTTTTTTGAAATTTTGTTTTTAAGTTTTTGTCATTAAATATTCAAAGTTTGTTTTTACAATTTTTTTCTTTTTAATGATGTATATAAGAAATTAAGTTAAAAACGACTTTGAAAATACGATGTGATCGAACAGAAGAGCAAGTTCGTGGGATCCAGTCGTGCATTTTATAACTTGCGATTATTAGTAGCCAAACTAATTCTGCATATCATAATTTTGACAAACTTTTTTTTTCTAATTAAAACTAATTTTTGAAAAATCAATATTTTTAAAACTAATCAAAAAAAATATTTCAAATTTTATAATAACATGTATATTAATAAACTACGTACCAAAATTTCAAAAAAAAAATTGTTTTCAAAAAACTAAAAATAAAAAAACAGGATTTCATCAAAATCCGACCTAGAATTTTCGAGATACTTTTTATAAAATTACCATTGGTCCGTGGCATCTAATAGCGTTCTCTGTTTTTTCGATAAACTGACTAAAGTAATGGTTTTGGCATTTTGTATCAATTTAAAAAACGTTTTTACGTTTGTACATATTTACATACCTAGGCGCCATTTATATAGGTATTAAAATCTATTTAAATATACATTTGTAGGATGGGACCTTTGTAACCATTCCTTGAATTATGCATTCGACAATTCATTATACTAAGAATCAAGGTTATCCTACCTTTATCGGCTTGAAACCTGCACAGGATAACTAAAACAGGCTACATATACCTATTAACAGCGTTAGTTGTTAGCTACTCATTACACTAAAGTTATTAGCTACAAGAGCAAGTTCGTACAATCCAGTCGTGCATTTTATTTTTTTATTGCCGTTACACTCATGGACCACCCTACTTAATAAAATAATTTTTTTTTTTCATAACTTAAACAATTTTGTAAATGAAACAACCCCAAATAGATTTTTCAATATTTTATTTTAGTTTTCTTGTAAAAAAAAATTAAACAAACAGAAATTAACGCACACAACAATATTATTGAATCTAATTTTACATTATTTGGATATGTATTCTAAAAAAAAAGATTATTCGACTGACGAACTATTTTTATTTTGTTTAATTAGGAGAAAGTTGATATATATAAATATTACATACAAAATACATATATTTGCGCATCAGATGAGTTTGCTTTATTTAAAATTTTTCAATAAAATATATTTTAATTACTTAAGCGTTATTTAATTTAAAAAAAAAAAAACTTTCAATTTATGCTCAAATGAACTGTTGAAAATGTTCGTCATAGAATTGCACGTCACAAGTCTGTGACATCTTTGTGCACTTACAGCTCTTGCCGGATGGGGAGTTCCTGTTTGTCAAACAAATCCTCTCCACCGGACATCCACCATTATTTATCTGACATGGACTGGAGCCTTGAGGACAATAATCTTCAACAGCAGTCATGCCGTACATTTTGTGACTTCCCAAGACCCGACCTCGCATACCTTGATGACGGGTACCATCAAAATCGACACGTTCCAATTTCTTCCTAAAAAAGAAAAACACATACACCTGAATATAGAAACACAGTCTAATAAATCACTTTCGACATACGTTATCCAATCAGTCCAGTAGAAACTATTATCCGTGGCAGATAGTCCGAACGGATATGACAGCTCCGAAGCGACAGTCCTCACCTCCTTCGAATACGAATCAATGCACCCAATCTTGTGGCTACCAGCATCAGCAAAGCACAACTCGCCGCTGTTTTTAAGCACCACCAACGAATTGGGTAAGACCACGGTTGATTTATCGAGAAGAATCTGGCGGCCAGTACCGTCCAAATCGGACATTTCAATTTTTGGTGATTCACGATTCCAATCGGACCAGTAAAGTTTCCTGCAAAAGTAAAAAAAGTGTTTGTTTTTGTTTTTTTTTTCATCAAAAATCAATAAACGAAGGGATGCTTGTATATGGATTGCCAAAGTCGAGGAATGTGCACTTACTCTCTATATGGATCGACAGCAATACCTCGAGGATTGACCAAATATTTGTTCACCAATACAGCTCTCATTTTTGGATCGTCTAAGCTAGCCACTTCTATTGTGTCCTTAACCGAGTCAGTCCAATAAATACGACGAGATACTGAATCAATTGCTATTCCCTCTGGTGATTCAATGTCTTCAATTGCAGAACGGCAGGATAACAAACGAACGTACGAACCATAGAGAGAAATATCAAAATGATTTTTGATTAAAAATCAAATATACTCGTCATCGTTTCCAATGACGACGATTTCTATCTATAATACAAAAATACCTACCATCAGTAATGAAAGGACGAGTGTCGGTGCTATCATATTTTGCGCTCATGATTTTCTTTGCAGATATATCACCCCAGTATACACGTCCTTCAATGCAATCTTTGTCCAGTCCAATGGCCATGGAAGCAACCGAAATGGGTCGACTTTGTTTCCCATTGAACGGTACACGCACAATGACGACACCCTGACTTATCAATAGGAATCCAGAGTCGTAGGTCGGTCTTTCTCGGCATATAGTTCCATTGCCTAGATATCCTTTGGTGAAAATGAAAGAATAATGTGTACACAAACATATTATGATTGTTGGTTTAATAAAAGGATGCTAATTGGGGTTCGTATTATATTTTAGATACTTTCTAAATGTGAGGCGTCCTAATACGTTAGGCAATACTGTAGGATTATTATCGAGCTGTGATAAATATCTTAGTTGTTTAATTAAAAAGGACATTTCTATCAATTTCACCGATATATTTGTTTTCATTTTTTCTGTTTTATAGTTAGAGTTACCAAAAACACCTCTCGGGTCCGTCCACTGAATTTTTTGCTTGCGATATAGGTACAGTAAAAGACGCTTATAAGAAACACACTTGTAAGAAAAACACTGATATAATTAACTTTTTTTAACAACACCGATTCCCACTTTAGCTGAAAAATTGGATGTGTATAAGAAAGTTTTGTATGACATAAAAAATCCCCTTAGGTTCTTTAATTATCAGCACACCCTTTCGATCATCATGCATTTCTGAACTCTCAAAGAAATTTAATAAATGTCACTCTGAAATAAATTTAGTTTGTGTTTTGCGAGAAATTGAAAACAAAATTCAAATGTTTATTTAGACAACAATGAGGAATATGAGGGAAGATCTTCTTTTCAAACAGAGTGAGGAATCTTTAATTGAAACCACCAGTGATATTCTTAAGAAACCTAAATTTCATTTTTTTTTTCAAAATAATGCTAGCCACCTACAGTCTACTATAGAATTATTGCAGTATAAACCATATATGTATTTTGTTTTGTGATTAAATGTTTTTTTTATGCGCACACTAAATGGGTTTTGACTAACCTTAAAATGGTCAAGCATAGTAAAAGTAGAGAAGGATGTAACAGGTGAATATACACAATGGTTTTGAATTTCTGAATATCAAACAGGGAGGGAAAATAGAGCCGGGTAAAGCATTCCACATTCGCGTTGTACTTGTACGGCTAACGAAAAATCTCTGTACTTAACAGGACGTCCGAACTTGGGCTCAGGGGTAAACTGAGTGATGAGCATTCCAGCGCGAAGCGCGAGTATTAGGGTTAAATGGTTTGAGGTGAGGAATCCAACTTGCTATTTCATTAGACATTAGAGCATTATCTATTAAATAACGATAAAACAATGAAAGGTATGAAAGAGTGCCGCGATATTCAAGAGATGAAATTGTTTCAGTTATTGCTCTATCACCTATCATTGTTATTTTAAAATAAAGGTAAGCGTTTTTTTAAACATTTTTTTTTATAAGAAACTTGTTTCTTATATCCGTGGTAAGGATATAAGAAACACACGCTTATAAGAAACAAAAATTGTGGCATTTTTCAGTTTCTTATAAGCGTCATTTACTACTATTGGGCAAGTTTTACATTTGAAAAAAAATCAAACTCAAGATTTTAATCAAATTTGACATTACGATGGTAGAGAAAACCAAAAAATTGGTTCCCACAATTCCGTCTGTCTGTCTTTTTGTACAACGAGCTACAGCCTAAGCGGCTGAACCGATTTTCTTCAAACTTGGTATTTAAGCGTTTTAGGTGATTGTCGAAACAAGATTTTTGAATCGTTTTTTTTTAGGCCCAAAACTAACGGTACTTGTCATACAAATTTTTCTACCATCTTAATTATCTCGAAAACGGCTCCAACGATTTTGATTAAAAAATACACCACAGTATGGTCTAAATCCTTTTTAAATATTTTGTTATTAACGGTACCTGCCATACAACCATTTTTTTTATTTTTAACTTTGTCATAAATGTCTCAATGGATTCCGATCAAAATTTTTATATAGGAGGTCCTTCAAATTAAAAATAATACTGCATACCATAATTTTCGAAAAATATTTTTTTTTTTTTGAAAATTAAATTTTTCGAAAACTGGTGGATGATTTTTTTTTAATTTAGTGTTTAAGTTTATATCATTAAAAATTTAAAATTGTCATAGCAAGTATTTTTTTAGAAACAAATTTAAAAATATTTAAGTAAAAAAAAATATGTAAAAAACTACTTTGAAAATATATTTAGATTATTAATAGAAACCTATTGCATACGATGTGATCGAACATAAGAGCAAGGTCGTGCAGCCCAGTCGTGCATTTTGTTTTTAGTGTGGTCGTTGTTGTCTAGTTTGATTTGTGTATTTATTGTCGGTGAGGTTGAGTTTCGGAAGAAAGATTTTCTTAAAATTTACGGCTTCTGACCAAAGTTAAATCAAGCCGAAAGTGTGTAATTTTTATATCAATTTTAATATTAGTATTCAATTCTTTGTAAGTTTCATAAAAAAATGAAATGAAACTTAAGTATTTTGCTTGTTTAGTCTATCAATTAAGCAATTATTTATGAATTATTACACGGTCACCGGAAGAAATCAACTTGACATATATTTGTTATATTATATTACTTGACCACATTCAAAAACCTTAAGCTATCACAAAAAGCTGAAATGTCATATGTCAGTTATACATTTTCGCACCCAGTTTCCTTAAATATGGACATTTGGGGTTAAATTTGGCGTCGATTGGTTATAGGAAAAAAAGCACACATTAGTGTTTATCGTTTTCAGTGACAAACAAAGTGTCAACCTGTTCTAAATGCAATGATAGGATGACCCTGTTAACCCTTAAATGTGTGTTCACTTCATGACGGAACACAATGGAGACGTAGCTACATTTGAAACAATGAAACAGCTGTCAAAACTCAAAATATTGAATAGACACATATTCAGTATTACGAAGAGAATAGAACCCACCAGCAGATTGAGCTGTGTTCGATGCTGCAACTGTTGGTCAACTTTCAAATTTACAAAAGGTTGAAGTTCTAGCCCATAATTGCGCATATTGTAGCTGTTTTATTGTTTTTAAAATATTTTAAACAAAAAACAAACTATTTAAATACAGCGCAATGGCTTCCATTTCAGCGTCCATTATAATTTTTGTGTTCGAATAAAATGATTTTGATTTATAAATTCGCGAAATATTCAAGTCAGCTGACGCAAAAAAATGACATAAACCGTTAAATGTGAGAAAGCTTTATTCCTTCATTGTGGGCACATGCAATTTACCACATACGACACTTTTTGACAGCTGTTGCAGTTGGCAATAGTTACGTTCAGAAGCATCTAATGTCATTTTCCATTGGTCGTCCGGAAGACTTCCAAATTCTTCCGAATGCTTCTGAAAGTTTTCGTTTGGTATCAAATGACAGTTCTTCTCCTGGATAGAAGAGAAATTCTATTCCGCTACTGTGGTCCGAATCGAAATCAGAAACACTCACACACACACACACCCATTAATTGTCAAGCTCGAATTCAATGTTTGTATTCACAAAATATTATAATCAAAAATGTGCGTTGGAAAATTCTTGCCTTACATATACACTCGCATTTAACTTCTATATAATTTTAACTTGGTCAAGTGGGACACCGCATCGGAGAGTTTTTCTGAATGACCAATTGAAAACGACTTAAGAGTTTGAAAGTAAGAATATTCACTGATTGTCCAGCTGTCACCATATTGACTTGACTGGAAAGCTAGACAATAAAAATGCCTCATCATTTCAAGTCAAGTACATTTGTGTTAAAATTATCAGCTGTGAATTAACTAATGAGGTTTTCTTTTGGTAATTTCAGATTTTGATCCGAAATTTGATTTTTTTCGTCACGAATGGTATACGATTTCAGGTAGATTTTTTTTGACACGTTATTGGTGTATATTCGTGTCTGTGAAACCAGTAAAAGTATCAAATGGCAAATGACTCGATTGTTTCTTCATTCAAGTTTTTTTTCTTTTGTAATACTAAGTGATTTCAATGTTTAAAAAATGAATGCCGAAATTAATTTGGAGGATTATACAATAATTGTATTTATATTTTCACAACCTTATTTCACTATTCGCTTAATTACTGAAAACAAAATCATGTCAAAATGATGGCTGTCAATTGTTTTGATCGTGTTATGGTATTAGTAAAAGAGAAAAATCCAGATCTGCAAAATTGATTTCCGATCAAAAAATAAATTTATTTTGTTGCCAATTGGAAGATTTAATGGAAAAAAATCTGCGTTTTGACAGATCTGAAGGGAAGGAATTTACAAAAAAAATCAATTTATTTTGTGTGCGCTAATTGAAAGTACAACATTAAGAAAACAACAACAACTATAAGGGGGGAAACGAAACATTTCCATTTGATTTAAAGGAAATGTCAGATCTACATAGCTAGTGTGCTGTTCCGCATCTTTCCGATCTAAAATACCCAATGATTAAGTTGAACACGGATTGCTTCTCCATGCTTCCAGACTACAAAACGTAGACTCTAATTAATTACAATAACAATCCATGCTGACATGACATGTAAGAGTTTCATAAAACAGTGAAATAAGAACAAGGGCATAGTTAATATAGAAAATGTACTTACCAGGTTTACAAACGCAGGCGATTCCACTGTTTATTGACTGACAATTCGCATTGGGGTCACATAACGATGGAGTGTTCTGACAGTTCTGCTCCTCAATGCATAGGTATCCATCGCCATAATATCCAGAATTGCATATGCATTCAAACATCGATGGATCACTTAAATCACAGAAAAGCTTAATAATTTGATGAATCTGAAATAATTCTGGAGAAAATTTTAACTCACGTTCTGGATTGCTCGCAAGAAGCATGCACCCCACATGTATTCCTCACGCGACACGATGTTGGGATGCTCTTGCACGAACTCACACCATCGCCCGTGTATCCTTCCATACATTCACAATACTGGACATGTTGCCTGTTATCCCATTTGCACATAGCATTGTCAGCGCAAAAAGTTCCACCGCACATGCCGGCCGGTACACAAAAGTCTGACAAGTCACGTTCGTATCCTTCGTTGCATTGGCAGACACCCTTATCGCAATACGCCGACTGACCACAATCCACGTCGGAACGACACTCAGGAGCGAGTTTGCAATAAATTCCGTCGCCTTCGTACCGTGGCTCACACTTGCACTCGGATTTTCCAATTGATTCGTTATATTCGCATGTGGCATGAACGCTACACAAGGCAGGATTCTGCAATATTTATGTGTATTTAAGGATTAAGTCTACAAGCAAAAGGAGAGCCATATGAAATCCTCACCGTTGTACATGACTCATCAATCTTGCTGCACTTGAAACCATCACCGGCAAAACCATTAATGCAAATGCAAATGTGACCCATTTTCTGTTCGGACCATTCGCAAGTTGCATTCTCATGACATCTGTCCTCTACGTCACAGGTAACTTTATCAAGAGTGAATCAAAGTTTTTTTTGTATGTTTTATATCAAATCTATTCACAACAGTCATTACCTGTATCTTTGCTGAGGTCATTCGAACTAATAGACCGGCAAATGTCTCCATCCGAAATGAGCTCATACCCTTCAGGGCAGGTGCAACCAAAGAAAAGGCTACAAGTTGCTTCGACTGTGGGGATTACACACTTGCCGTCTTCCCAGCTTTCATCTGGACGGCAAATGTACTCGCAAGTGAACCCGTTTCCTTTGTGCCCTTCACGGCACTCGCAGCGACCTTCTACACAGTTGGCATCCTTGGAACAACGCTATTGATACAAAAAAAGTATAAAAATTCTTAGGAACAACCTAATAAAAAAAATATGAATGTGCTAAGGAAGAGAAAATCTTTATATACAAAAATTCCTTGACAATCTAATCTCCGTAACTGTCCAGACAATCTTAAGGAAAATTTCCAAATGCGTATTGCTTGGGCCAACTTGATACATAGAATATCTCATTTTAATTACTCTCTAGGTGGCGCTAATTCATATCGTATAATAACGGGTGTCCGCCGGGAAGGTATACTACTTTGTTTTGCCGCCATTTTGGTATACATTAGTCTTGACAGTTCATATTTGGCAGTCGTGAAGTAGACACGTGGAAATTTATTATGGAAAAATATTCGATAAACCAACGTGTTTTAATCGTTTAAACATTTTATCAAAATCAGTCATCAATTACTGTGACGATGAGAAAGTTACGTGAAATTTTTGGGAGAAACAACGTGCCAACAGAACGCACTATTTATCGTGTAGTGAATGATTTCGAAGAAAGAGGGTCTATAGGTGATAGGCCCAAGTGTGGACCACAATGTTCTGCAAGATCGGCTGAAAACATTACTGCTGGAGTGAAATGAATACGCCACCGTACATATGCTAATAGGATGTCACAGCTAGCCCATGACAACCCCGATTTTCATGAAAAAATCATAATGAGTGACGAGGCACATTTTCATTTGAATTGATATGGGAATAAAGAGAATAGTCAGTTCTGGGCAATGGAAAACCCTCAAATTATCCACAAGTCACCTTTGCATCTATTAAAAGTTACAGTCTGGTGTGCAATTTGGTCAGGAAGAATCATTGGACCTTACCACAACTGCATGCTTTGGGCTTGATCAACTTGTGGTATCAACAAGACGGTGCGACATCGCATAAAACCAGGATTACAATGGAATTACTGCTAGACCTCTTTTAACAACAAGTCATTTCAAGAAATGGTTATGCTGATTGGCCTCCACGGTCGCCTGATTTGACTGCTCCGGACTTTGTGGGGATATCTGAAAAGCAAGGCTTATGCAAAGTAACCCGAAGCGCTTGAGCAACTGAAACAAAATATTCTTGATGAAATTAATGAAATTCCGCGTGAAATATGTGAGAATGTAATGAAAAATGTGCTCAAAAGGGGTCGCATTTGTGAGACTAACAGAGGCGGACATTTACCTGATATTCTATTCCATACATAATTGCCCACATAAATAAAACATTTTTCAAAATAAGATCCATTCTCTTTCATTTAATCAAAAATTATAAACAAACAAAGTTGTATACCTTCCCGTCGGCCACCCTGTATTTACATGAAAAATAAAAAAAAAACCTGTAAGGCAAAATTTGGACCTTATAGATGGCGCTGGGTGGGGATATTTATAAATATGTATTCAATTTTCTATGCAGACCAACATTTGCCGAATCAGCGAGTCGGTATATAAAAGATTTCGAAAATATCTGCAGGATTTTTATAGTGTTATTATTTAAAATTACTGCACATTAAATCAGTTGACTGTTTTATTTGAATTTTTTAACTTTTCAAAATGTTCCGTACAAATATAGAAGTTCAACCTTCGATGAACAACTAAGATTGCAGTAGATCTAATTTTCAGAAATTAGTAGGTTATAGCTTGTATAAGGCTTGCATAAGGCATTCTTAAGCCAGTAACAGATTTTCTTGGTATGAATTCCCAAAAAAATTTGTATCAGGCCGGTCACTAAGCGAATGTAATAATTAGATAATTAGAGCGCCCGAAAACTAATAGCTTGTATATAGCAAACTAATACAATTTATAACTTGTATATGAAAACTTAATACAAGCTATAGATAATCGCGATTTAAAAATTCATTTTTCTCAATACATATCGTGAAGTTATTTCTAAATTGCCTGAGTATTAATATCATTTATTATTCAATGTGATTGAGTTCTTTTACAGACTAAGCGAGCTTTAGATCGGTAAACCTCTAAAAGTTAAAAGGTACGTAGATAGACAGTACTATATAGTATGAAAAAGTCGCTATACTAATAAAATTAGAGCAAAATTCTCTAGTTCTAAAATACTTACATAACAATCCGAACCCTGTTCTGGCTGTTGTTCTGTATATTGCGTTTCGCTTTCTTCTTTCTCTTCAGCTCTCCTCTCACTCTCCCATTTCTCCTCATTAATCCTCTCCTCTTCTCTGGCTTCGTTTTGCCTTATCTCAGCTTCTTCTCTTTCTTCTTGTTCCCGCCTCTCGTTTTCTATTCTTTCAACTGCCCTTCGTTCATCTTCCCGTCTTGCTTCGAATTCCCTTCTCTCGTTATTTCTTTGTGCTTCTTGTTGTTTTCTTGCGCCTTCTCTTCTTATTTCTTCTTCCCTCCATGATATCTCAATTCTCCTTTCCTCCTCTTCTCGTCTTTTTTCTTCTTCAATTCTTCCTTCTTCTTTTCTCGTTTGGCTTTCTTTCCATTTTTCGTCCATAGCAGCACGCCTGGCTTCATCTTCTCTTCTCTGTTCTTCTTGTATCCTCAGTAGTTCTTCCCTTCTGTCTTGATCTAGGGTGTTTGCATCTTCTTCACTGCTTCCCGTAGTGGACTCGATGATATAATTTCCACCTAATGGACTGCATTCATGTCCGTTTCCGTAGTAACCCTCAAAGCACATACACGTATACCCTCCAAGAGTATTTTCACACTGGGCGTTATCGTCACAGATATGAGATCCTGTCTGGCACTCGTCAATATCAACACAAATTTCTCTGTCGCCTTCAATCACTTCAGGAGCGAACCCGTCCCTACAAATGCAGCTATACAAGTCATCTTCTGGAACACACAAAGTGTTTTCCCCGCAGTTGGCCGAACCATCAGAACAAGGGTTTAATGCAACGTCAGCTCCAATTTTCGCCAGTAACCCAGTGCGTAACGCCTGATCCTGGGGGAAGTAATCCAGAGTGACCTTTGAAACTTTCTGCAGAATTTTGGTTCCAGTTGGATCCGACTCATGGTCCAAATAGCATGAGTCAAAGGAAATCTGCTGATTCAATTCAAATGCGATAACATTATTCGTCGAAGGAACTTGAATGTGACGTTCAGCTGTCGAAGAAATTGTATTCCGGGATGTGAAAGTCAATTCTTCGATGTAATCAGCTATCTGGATTTTTTCATCATACCTAATGTGCGGAACATGTCCGCTGATATCGATCTTGACTTGCTGCTGATCCCAATAGTTCAAACCTTCGAATGTTTGATTGATGTGCAAGACTTCTCCAGATTTGAAAATCAATTCAGAATTGTGAATGAGTTTGCCACCGGTCAACTGGTAGCCATTCAAACCTTCATCAGAAAGTGGTTTTGCAAAAAGCCATCCTATGGAACCAATAACTGGCAAGGCCAATTTCAACTGGGCACCCAATTCATGGGTGATCGGATTGATAGCAGTGTAACTCCGGCCATCTTGCATAACTATGTAGGATTGCAGCTTCGCAGACGTGTCAACAGGCTGGTTGTTAATATTACCGCTTAGCGATCCTGATACTCGAATAGGAACTGTGTTTTTGATGCATGACTGTCCATTTCCGTAGTATCCTTTCAGACATCTGCAGCAAAATCCGTCTGATTTGTCGATGCACGACGCTGAAGAATGGCATGTTCCGTGGTGACCTTCCGCACAACTCTTTGGAACGGGAGCCTCGGTGATAGTCTCTTGACTCACCGAGTCGGAAATATTTGAATCAAAATCCAAAAGTCCCACATGGTATAGGAAAACCCCATCGATACCGACATTTGACATCTCACTGAAATACCTAGCCTTTGAAAAGAAAAATCATCATTAGTTAATATTATTGAGTCCAGACAAATTCTTACATTATCAGTTCCAGATCCATCAACGGTGAAGAACCTTCCATCCTCCGAGATAAAGCCAGCTTGGGCTCGAACATCAGGTAGGCCAAGTTCTCCGGTATCGGCCTGCAACCAATTGATGCCCCCTTTCGGGTAAATAAACTGAACATAGGTTGTGTCTTCGTTGCAAATAATCACGGCCTAGATTGTTAATTAAATAATTTGAAATATTTTGATATTACCTAAAGCTGTATATTTACTTGAAAAGTATTTAATTTATCAGTTTTCCCATCATAGTAGCCAACATTCTCCCAAGTGGCCACAAACAAAGTTGTGGCTTCGAAATCATATTCAGCGGGGAATATATTCCTAATTAGACCATTTGCCTTTTGCAGTTTTTCTGGATTTTGAGATTTGAACAGACTGATGGTTGTTGAGTCGTTCGCACCCGAGGTATCTACGTTTGAGAAAAACGGTGCTATCGACGGATACTCCAATGGGAATGGTTGATTTAAGTATTCAGGAAATTCAGTGATGAAAGTAAGAATACCATTTGTGTTGATCTGAAAATATAAATGTTTTGTTTAAAATATTTTTTTTTCAGCTTTTTTAGGCTTAGCCATTTTTTAGGTTCCAAATTTACAAATTATTGATAATATGCAAATAATATCATTGTCAAGATTTGACAAGAAATATCTTCCAATTAAAGAAGTAATTTTGCGTCACAATTTATTGGGATAGCATATGCAATGAAATTGAGGATCAACACGGATGCCATAAACAAAGGATATTCTGATTTGGATCCAACCGGTACATGAGGACAAATAACATTTCCTTTTGTCATTGTTCAATAGTCTGTAACTTCAGAAAGAAGACTTAGAGGAATTTTCGAACTTTTCAGAAACCAGCATATGAACCTTGCCAAGGCCTTTAAATGGTTTCATATCTCGTAGGTATTATAGAGGAGTTACAAAGTACCAGAATACCATTCACACATATCATTTTTTTACTTAATTTCTTATGTACAAAGTTTCTTTAATTTTGTTCTTAAAAAATGTGGTAGGTATAGCAATTTTTTAAATTTAAAAACATGGGCGCAAAATTTAAAACAATCCTCGTTTAGAGAATAAACACAGCTCTAGTTAAAGCAGTAGTTTAGTTGCCAGCTCTTGTCTAACTCTATCTTAATTTTAAACAACTCTTCTAATTAAAGTAGATCTTTAAGTCTACTTTAGTCAAACTTAAGTTGAACACACCTTATTTTTACATATAGAGTAATAAAACAGAACTAAAATTAAACATAAGCACAAAAAATATATTCATATATTTATAATAAAAAAGACTCGCTCTAAGGTATTATTTTATAATTTTTCACACCAAATATAATCGAGCTTTTGTTTCTTCAAATCGATATCTTGAATAAAATTCAAGCTCCTCGAACTTTATATATTTTTCACTTTCTAAAAATCAAAATCTTCAAAATTATTATATATTCTTTTTTAGAAAACATTTTTCTTTCATTTTTTGTTATGAACTGTCAAACGTTAACTGGAAAAAGTATAGTTTAAGAAAGATAAACAAGTGTTTTGCTCTGTTTAAAGTTAGACCACCACTTTAACGTTAAAGTATACTTTTTGTTGTTTAAAATTATCAAAAAGCCGAATCCCATTTTAAAATTCATTTTTAGAGTCGACTCCCATTTTAAAACTCTCTTAAAGTAAGTTTTAAATGCTGAAAATTTTGTGCTTTGATTTCGAAAATAAATCGTCAACCCGTTTTTAAAATATTGAATTTTCAAAAAAAAAGATTTTTTTTTTTTCAAAAACCCAAAACATAATTTTTCGAAAATTTTTGTATCGAGTATTAATTTAAATTTGAAGGACCTCCTTTACAAAAATATTCATCGAAATCCATTAAGCTCTCAATAGCAAAGCCGAAATAATAAATGAGGCACTTAAACAATTAAAACTGATGTCGTTTTGATACCAAATGAAGGTAATAAAATACATATATTTATATAATTTTTTGTCAAAAAAAAATTAGTTTTGCTCTACCACTTTCTTGTAAATTCACTTTTGATTTTTCAATGATCACTGTCATTGAAAACGCTTGCCATCATTGAAAAATCAAAAGTGAATTTACAAGAAAGTGGTAGAGCAAATAAAATATTTTGTTTGACAAGAAATATTATATATCTGATTACCTTCATTTTGGTACCAAAACAACATCAGTTTTACTTGTTTAAGTGCCTCAGAATTCATAGTCAAGGTTTTCAATGATGAGTTTCAATGAAAGCTATAACTGGCGCCTTATACTATAGTCTAATATTTATTTAGTTATTTTATTGACGCGTTTCGGTTATGTAGCCATAATCAGAAAATTATAGATTCATATTACATCAAGTTTAAATTTTTCGAAACTTACCGCGTTAAATGTTAGAAATATTTTCAATTCAATGAGGCAGTCTCATCCCGTGACCACGAAGTTTGAAACTTCTTCGAAACGTCGGGAAAAAGAAATTGAAAATATTTCTAACATTTAACGCGGTAAGTTCCGAAAAATTTAAACTTTATGTAATAAGGGTTTTCCAATAAGAGGTGTTATTTTGAATAGCCCGCTAATTCGGTAGCTGTCACCTTTGAAGCTGTCATTTTTTGACATTTGACAAGTAGAAACTACGCTATTAATAAAAATGGAACGATACACGCTTCAACAACGCATTTCTTTTTTTTGAATATCAAAATAACACCTCTTATTGGAAAACCCAAGGGTTTTCCAGGGTTTTCCAATAAGGAGGTGTTATTTTGAATAGCCCGCTATTTCGGTAGCTGTCACTTTTAAAGCTGTCATTTTTTGACATTTGACAAGTAGAAACTACGCTATTAATAAAAATGGAACGATACACGCTTCAACAACGCATTTCATTTTTTTGAATATCAAAATAACACCTCTTATTGGAAAACCCAATATCATCCGCCAAAAAAAATAACCTAAAATCTCAAATTATAGATTTTTATATAATTATTGAATTTTTTTTTAAATAAATTCAACAATAAAAACAAATAATATCAGCTTTGATTTTTACAAGTTTTAACAAGTGAATAGTCAGCAAGACCACAATTATCATTTAGTACCACATTATGTGATTTGTTAATATAGATTGACTACCATATGTTTAATTGTCTGTATCCATGCATTTTCCTTAATAAGTATATGATGTTGGTCATCACTGTGTGTTGTTTTTTGCTCCTCCTTCATCTACACATTGCATTATTTTCTTAGTGTATATGATATGTTTACTAAAAGTCGTTTTTTAAGTTTTATTTTCTATATCTAGTTAATTGTCTCTAAATCTTTTCTTGAGAGAACGAGAGGTTTTACCTATATATACTGCATTACATCCGCTACAGTTTACCTTGTAGATTCCTGATTTGTCAAGTTGGTCTGTTTTTTTGTTTTCTGTTTTTTTTATCAAGATTGTATGACAGGTGTCGCTAGCATTGGAGCTGTTTTCGAGATAATTAAGATTTACCATTTTTGGTTAAAAAAAATTGTATGCTAGGTACCGTTATTTTTGAATTTTCCAAAATTCTAAGTCAAAAGACTTCACTGCAGACAAAAGCTATTAAGAAAAACATTATGTGTTGCAGCGGAAGCAGGCAGGATGTACTGTTTTTCATTTCATTAACATATTTCATTGGGTATTTAAGGTTATGTTCTTTATAAATCATAAATCGTTCTAAATGCAAAAACCTTATTTATTACCTTACGTAACGTTAAATATCCGCAACATAAGTTAAATGCTTTTGAAGGCTGAATGTATTCAGACACATTACCTACATAAAAGTGTTTTTGGATCCAAATGATTTGGAGGAAATAGTGGGTCAATATCGTTTTTCTTTCAAATGAAAGAAAAATTGAACTTGCATAAAGCTAAACGGATCTAGTAAATAGTTCTTATGATTTGAGAAATAAACCACAGTATTGGGAGAGATGTGGTTTCTTTATATGAACTTTGGCACTCATACATAACATTTAGGAGAGCTAAATAGTATTAAGATATTGAAATCACATTTTACATACTAAGGTTAGCAATGCTTAAGGACCAATATTTTGACATTTCATTAAGATAATGCACTACTCCATGTCTCAAGGAAAATTTTATCGCAGAAAGAATATATGTTCAGAAGTTCTAATTAAAATATGTTTGAAAAGTGTTTATTTTAAATCACACATTATTTTTCACATCACAACCTACCTCACTCAAAACAACCCCAACTAAACAAGAAACCAAACAAAACATTAAAATTGTACAAACTTATTTCGCCCACAATTGTTAAACTAGCAATGATTTATTAACATAAAGTGGGTCTTTTTTAACAAAAGAGAGAGAGAGTATGCACTTATTTATATTATGTTCTAATGTGTTGAATGTGTTTAATATTTCTCAATGAACAACACTTTATTAATAGAAATGTTGCAAGAAAATAAAATAATAAAAGAAAAACTCAAAACGGAAAACATGATTTAAATATTCTCAGGTTTTTTTTTTTTAATTCAAAAATAAACAAAAATGTGTTTTGTTTGTCCCAATCAATGGTATACATTAGAAATGAGCAACATGCCAACATAATTTACATAATTTAAACAAAATAAATGTCCACAAAAAAATTGTGGATGCGAGGTGAGGAAAGGTGGATACATAGTTGCTAGGATATACATTCTTATGTACCAGAGGATTTTTTTTATTGTTTGGCTTTTTAATCACTCCAATGGCTTCTTGCCAAGTTTTTCAGAATTATTAAATTTAGACGAATTTTATTTGCGTGAAAAGTTTTAAAATAGAAAAGTAAACAAACTGAATTATTAATTTTAAAAATAGTCATTAACACCAATATTTGATAATATTGCGATAATAATAATAACTATTAATCAAGAGAGTCTGAAACACCATAATAACGGGTTATCTATTTTGCGGTTTCAAAACTAAACTTAAATAAAACACATATAAAATATTTTGTTCATGATATTTCTTTTTTATTATAAAGTTTTAACGTTGACATTATGTGTGAAATACTACATCATTTAAATGACCACCACGCGTATTGTTGCAAGCATCGATTCTTTTGGGGTAATTTTCGACCACATTTTGTCACATATTGGGCCGTATCTCAGCCATAACTTGACGAATGTTGGTTTTCAAGTGCTCAAAGGTCAAAGGTTTATCTGCATAAACACGGTCTTTCGCGTAATCCCACAAAAAAAAGTCCAGCGGTGTCAAATCGCATAATCTTGGTGGCCAGTTGATATCGCCACGACGAGAAATTACACGGCCAGGAAATATCTCTTGCAATAAAGCCATATTCGCTCGAGTTGTGTGGCATGTGGCACCGTCTTGTTGAAACCACATATTCTCCAAGTCGTATTCTTCAATAGCAGGCAAAAATTCGGTTATCATATGACCATAACGCTCCGAATTGACGGTCACAGTCGTTCCATCGTCGTTTTCGAAGAAGTAAGGTCCAATCACACCTCAGGACCAAAGAGTGCCCCAAACAGTGACTTTTTGTGGATGTAATGGCCTCTCTTCTATTACTTGAGGATTCTCAGAACCAGAATACGACAATCTTGTTTATTAACATAACCATCGAGTGAGATATGTGCTTCGTCGCTGAAGAAAATTTTGTTCGAAAAATCGCCGTCCACCGCCTGTTGTTCAAGTACCCATTCGACGTATCTATGACGTTGTGAATAGTAAGCTGGCTTCAGTTGTTGTGTGAGCTGGACTTTATATGGATGTAGGTGTAGATCCAAATGCAAAATACGCCATAATGTGCCGTAAGACAGTCCTTATTCCTGAGACGACGAGGAATCGACACATTCGGGTCTTCGGCAACACTTTCACTTACAGCAGCGGTATTTTCAGTGGTACGAGCGAAACGATGATGCACAGGCCTTACTATATCTGTAACCAATCCAGTCTCTTCAAATTTCATCGCAATTTTGCCAATTGCTTGCGTAGTTGGACGATTATGTAAACCATAATCTCCTCTTAAAGCACGATGTGTGGCTGTGGCAGAATCACCATTTTTGTAGTAGGTTTTATCAAATTTAAGGCGTTGTGCGCTAGTTAAGCGATCCATTTTCGTAAATGTCAGACTTTCAACTGAAAAAAAAAATTTGTTTAACAACTTAGTTTGACAGATGTCGACTTCCAGCCCTATACTTTTGAAACCGCGAAATGGATAAACTTTATTTAGTGTGAGTAGGAGAAAAATTGTCTACAAAAATAAATATACATATTTACAAGGTGTCAGAAGTAATTGACAGAAATTTAATCATGCCAATTATTGAATTCGCAAAACATGGATTCTCAGTGCTGTATTCTCTTTTAAATTTACTCATTTGCTATCAAAAGAAAAGAGAACACTGCATTAAGATATGCACGAATCAAATATTATATTGCGCATTTCATAACGGGCGAAAAAACAAGCAGGCTCATTTCCTCGGATGCCTTTAATTATAGGACAAACATTCTGAGGGTTTCCCAACCCAATTGATGTCGAACCCTTATCCCAAACGACACAGATATTGTGGTTTTCCAAAATTAAAAGAAGTCAAGTTTTGAAGTTAATTCTTACTCCGAATACTTTTTTAGAGTGAAGAGAGTGATTGCCGAGACTTGCAAATTTCGTCAACAGAATAGTTGCCAAAGTTGCATGCTACGGAAGGCTAAGCCTTATCTTAATATTCACCAATATATAATCAATTAATGTCAAATTACTCAATTTCTTAAAAATAATGGATTGAATAATCATTGATTATGGAATGCGAAATAATTTTACAAAAGGCATATTTTTATCATAATGAACATTGAACACACTCACATGGCATTATTCATTATTTTTCCAAAAGCACTATTTCTGGCACTTGGAAAAACATTTTTGCGGTAAAGTGTGTTAAAGCCATAGGTTGTATTTACAAAGTAATATAAATACGGAACTCAAATATTTTGCCTGGCAGAAAAGGTGGAAGAACTGGGTAAATCTCCCATACATAAAAGCATAATGAAGAGTTAAATTTGTGAACATTTTTCATGCCAATTGACGAATTAATGTGAAAATTGGTAAAAATAAAATACACAACTATATCGTACGAGCTTGCTCTTGTAGATAACAACTTCAATGTAACTAAACATTGACGCAGTTAGTGTAGGTAAGTATAGCTTGAAGCAAATCACTTGTCCAATGGTCGGTTGCACAGAGAAAGGATTCAAGAGAATAAAAATGGCGCACAAGAGATTTAATGTTTACAATGCCAGAGTTGAAGTACTTTTTGAAAACTGCACATTAAACCACGATCATACCCCACGTAAATAAAGTCCATCCAAGGAAGGTGATTTTTTACATTATATCTTTCCAAATTAATTAGAAAAAAAAATGGAAGAGAACTGCGAGTAGAATGGCCAAGAAAATTTGTTTATCCTTAGGCAGGCCTAAAGCCGATGTAGTTAATTTTATTAAGGTTCTTATATCGTATAATAAATTTTAAAATATATTGTGGATTATAATTATGTATATTAGGAAGGTATCACCTTCCTGATCCATAGATGGATCTAGGTATAATATGTACATTATGTATATGGCAATTATAGAATGTAGGCGGAAGGTACATAATATACATGTAATTATAAAAGTATGGACGCTTAGATAGTATATGCACATGCACATTGTACAAACATGTAGGAATTCAGTGTACGTAGTTTAGTTAAGGCAAAAATGCGTACAGATGAAATATGTATAATTAGGTAGAAATAAATTCACCTACAAAATATTTAAATTTCATGGAAACCGGTCAACGAACAAGGAGTCACCCCCGTACTTGCATAAATACATCCTGCATAACGGCCCAATCTTCCAATTTTATAAACGTTACCTTCGTTCGAACATTGATTCATGGTTCAGAAATTTTACATTACATTACACTACACATTATAGTGTTCCATATATGTATATAAATCTATACAAAATATATACAGATATACTGAAAAGCACTGGCAACGAGAGCCTTAAACATTATAACCATTAATACAGCAGAGAAAACTATAGAAGAACAATTTTTTTTTTTATAGACTGTGTCCTGTTGTGTTGTCCGCTTAAAAATATTTGTATATGACCTATATATTATAATTTAAATTTAAGTAAAAAAAATGATATGTCACTTTTTGAACAAATATGAATAAATTCTAAAAAAAATTCAAAAATCGTTGGAGCGGTTTTTAAAAAAAAATATTTTTTATGGATAAAATTATATTTTAGAAAAAAAAAATTGAAACGATATTTTAAAATGTTTTTTATAATATAAGTATGAAATTTTAGTTTTTCAGAAAATTCAGGAACTCGTTTTTGAAAAATCGATTTTTCAAAAAACTTTTTATTTTTTTTTTAAATCGAAAAACCATTTTTTTTAAATTTAAATATGCAATTTTATTTACTCTGTAGGGAACATTTACATGAAAAATAATTTAAATCAGTTCATTCAATAGTTAGAAAGTCGAAAGTATAAAGAGTGTTTTTATGGGAAGTAGGTACTTTAATAAGAACGCAATATAAGATATTTCTCACTTAAGAGTGGACTGAACTAATTTAAGAACCACGCATTTTGTTCTTGTGAAAAAAAGAATTCAACATTCGTATGGCAGGCACCGCTGTTTTTTGTTTTAGGAAAATGTTTTTTTTTTAATATTCAAGTAAAAAAAAACTATTAAATACCAAATTTCGAAAAAATCGATTCAGTCGTTTTTGAAATGTGTATTGAGTTTAATGAAAAAAAAATGTTTTTTTTTATTTATCTTTATCTGGTTTTTATCTTTGTATACATTTCTTTTAAGGTTCATTTTGTGAAAATAAAAAATATTTGTGAAAATTGTTTTTTTTTTAATTTTGAAAACAGTTTTTTTTTATTTTTCCGAAATGTTAAAAAATGGAGTTATCCGGTTCTTGATCTGGATGCTTCATTTGTATAATATTTGTTTACAATACTGTTTAAACTTTGTATAAGCTTCTCCTAAAAAAATCAATTGAACCATTCCGCGTAAAATCAATAACCAAAAAAATGGTTCTTTTAGTGGTACCAAAAATAACCATTTTTTTGTATTTTTATGTCAAAAACAAATTACCAAGATGTACATTTTGCCTTCATTAATGAGCTGATTTTTTTAATTAAAATTAAAATCATTGGAGCCGTTTTTGAGAGAATTACAAGACCCACTTTTGTTGGTGTTCTCTATCATCGTAATGTCAAGTTTGATAAAAATCTCGAGTTCGTTTTTGTAACGATTCATAAACGCAAGTACAAAATTAAGACTTCATAATGTATATACTTGGATGAAGAATCTATTTTTTTGTTTGCCGTGTTATAAACGGCGCATTGATACTTCACTTTTTTATACAAATTTGGGTATCTAGGAGTAACTATGTAGAAATCTGCTGCGTTCAATTTTTTGACGAACGTGTAGATCTAGATATCAATATTCAAACAATTGTTTTAGATCTTAATTCACTATTTTTAGCGATTAATTGAGGTCAAAAGGGCTCAGGCGTGTAATTGGTTATTGTCACATAATTGAAAATTGAATCCGCCGAAATCGGTGGCTTAACATTTCTTCATCCGAAGCTAAGCCCCTGTTGAATTATTTTTTCAATTATATTATGGTTTCTTCCCAAGCAACTCAAACCCAAAAACTTGTCCGCATGTATGTCAACATATTTAAAAATAAAATGGCATATGTATGAGCACTCTACTAACTAAAATGTTATTTTATTAAAATCAATGAGATATATAAGATCAAACAATTATTGTCTATATTAATCGGCAGTTACTGATACTTTCAAGGAACTTTGGCGTAAATGATCTAGGCTCTTTCTAAAGAAATCTTGAAATGAACCTTCGAATAAAATTATGTAGACCAAATAATATTAGTTCTCTATTTTCTATAGCAGATAATAGCTTACAGATATCATAAAATTATTATCAATAAAAGCCGGTTGGTGATTAATCTAAGTATTTGCTATAGTTTAAAATAATTCAAGAAAATTGCCTGTGAAGTGTGATAATAATTCAGAAGTCAGAGATCATTTACTTAACATCCGCTTCAATTTTAATTTTTTTTTTTTTTTTTTTGAAAGTGTAATTTTCTTAACATTGACAATGAACTATTATCATTATTAATATAAAGTTCGTTGAATGTGTATTGGAGAGCCGATTGCGGAATAAAGCATGGCTAAGTTTAACGACGATTCGATAAAAAATAAAATGCACGACTGGATCGCACGTACTTGTTCCTATGTTCGATCACATAATATGCAAAAGATTTTTAATAGAAACGGCTAAATCTATTTTTAAAGTCGTTTTTTACTTAATTTTTTATATATTAAAATTCTTAATTTTTTTCTCAAAAAAAATGGTATGAACATTTTAAATATTTAATAATTTAAATTTAAAAACAAAAATTCAGAAAAATTGTCCACTCGTTTTCGAAATATTGAATTTTCAAAAAAAAAAATATTTTGTTTTTTTTTTCAAAATCCAAAAAAATATTTTTGGAAAATTTTGGTATGCAGTAATATTTAAAATTCAAAGGACCTTGTACATAAAAATGTTGGTCGAAATCCGTTGAGCGGCTTATGAGAAAGTCAAAAATCAACAAAACATTGTATGACAGGTAACGTTAATAACAAAATTTGTAATAAAAACATGTTAATCAAAATGTAAACTATGCCTATAGTAGTGCACATATTTATGTTATTAAAAAAGTTAGAGCTGTTTTCGATATATATACGATGGTTGAAAAATTTGTATGGCAGGTACCGTTGGTTTTGTGCCTAAAAACAGGAGTTGAAAATTTATTTTAGATAACCACCTAAACGCTCAAATACCAAAGAAAATCGCTTCAGACGTTTAGGCTGTAGAGCGTTGTACTGACAGACAGACGGATTTCGATTTATATTTCAAATGAAAGACTTGCCCTATAGTACCTACATATATCGCAAGTAAAAACGACGGAATATACTGATATTCTGATATTGGTGGACTGAAGGCAACGAGTATCTATTTTCGGAATTAAAACGCTGTCCTCATCAAAATTGTTATGCAGTAAGTATCTAAACCACTTGAGTCCTTTGCTTTTGACTACATTTCTTGACTATTTGCTTGAAAGTTAAATACAGACCGTAAAGTGAATAAAGTGGCGTAAAAACCCCATCATCTTTCTGCGACAAAAATAAAGACTTAAGATTCAAAACTCAATAAGAACAAAAACAAGAAAAATAATAATAAGAAGAAAAACAAATTTAAATACAGTGAAAGCTCTACTAGCGGACAGCTCCGATAAGCAGATAATTCCCTTAAACGGACACATTTTCGGGGGGGACTCGCAGCCGTAATACAACTTCCGAACCAGCTTATGGAGTTGGAGGAGTATGTGCCTGTGCATACTTACAATTACAGTAAAGTGCGCTGGCCACGTTTCTCCAATGCCTTATTGAGTGAATTACGTTCAAATGGTATATCCCCACCAAATGACAGGAACCTAACAAATACTGAAATCGACAGATACTTAGAACAAATTGACGAAACGATTCTACGAACAATGAACAGAACAATACCGAAATACAAAGAACGTAACGCAACTGACATGTACCGTAACGCGACAATTGACGCACTTCACAGACAAAAAAGTGGACTACTGACAAGACTAAAACGCTTGTACAGGCGGCTTACTGATACACGAGACCTGGAGATTAGGACACTGAAGTCGTCCATCAAAAACATCAACCAATTGATCAAAGAAAATTATAGATTGGCTATTAATTCGTTCTGGGACAATAAAATTCGTGCCGTTAACTCCAGCGACCCAAGTATGTTCCCAAAAATTAATAAGGTTTTTAGAAGAAAGGATCAAAACGATCTTCCGTGTCTTAAGCTCCAGAGGACGACAGAGAACAGAGACGTACTTCTGACAGCAGGCATAGACCCAGAGGATGCCGTATTGGACGATGACCTCTATATAATCGAAGATCCGCAGGAGAGAGTGGAGGCTGTGGGGGCTGCTTTCCAGCAAGTGTACAAGGTGAATGCTAGCATTCGCCCGAATCATGACCTGGAGAACAGAGCTCTGCTTCATCACTTATGGCTCCGGAACGATATAACCGAATGGCGATCTGAGAACCTTGGTTTTACCAGGTTTAATGATGAAGATTTGGCAAACGCCATAATCGCCGACCGAAATGGGCCCAACCCCTGTTAATTTCGGAGAATGAGCTCCAGCTCATCTTCGATTCATTAACGAAAAAGAAGTCTGCAGGAGTCGATGGTATATCCAACGTTGTACTACGACATTTGCCTCAAGAAGCAGTTGACATTTATACCACACTGTTTAACAACGCGCTGAATAATGCATATTATCCAGTGCGGTGGAAGACAGCTGTGGTGCACCCTCTCCCAAAAAAGGGAAAGGACAACTCCAATCCGGCGAATCTCCGGTCGATAAGTCTTCTTCCGAGTATCAGCAAAGTATTTGAAAAGGTTATTAATAGAGCCCTGTTCAAGTGGGCGGAGGACAAAAATATCATCCCGGATAATCAGTTCGGTTTTAAGGCGGGACATGACACAATTCATGCCGCGTCTAAACTTGTTTCTGATATCCAATGGAACAAAAGTAAAAAGCAGTGTACGGGTGCCTGTCTGGTTGATTTGCAGAAGCCCTTCGACACCGTATGGTTAGAAGGTCTCTATCTAAAGCTAACCAGACTAGGTATAAGTAAACGTCTATTGTATATGCTTTATGACATGCTAAATGGTAGAAAGTTTGTTGTCAAGAGTGGCAATGTAACTTCTACTGCAATTTTTAATATTAATAATGGTCTTCAGCAGGGAGCGGTTAACTCGCCGATTCTATTCAACATTTACACCAGCGATCTGATAGGTAGTCTAACTCAGGCAATTGCGTACGCCGACGATCTAATTGCGTACAGAACAGCTCATACAGTGGAGGTCATCAAAAGTCTCTTGCAGAGTGACTTCGACAAGATTCAGCGATATTGTGATGACTGGAAGTTGAAAATCAACTTCCAGAAATCAGAAACTATTTTGTTTAGGACTCCGTTGTCTAGCGCCTCAAGGGATACGAGAAAGAACTGGCGCAAGCTGGTGATCGTAGGGCCACATGGACATCCACTGGCGAGTAAAAGTGTAGTAAAGTACCTTGGCATCTGGTTGGATCAGTACCTGTATTTCGACAGACATATAGGTGCTGCTTTGGCCAGGGCTAGGGGAGCCTTAGCCTTGACAAAACGACTGTTTTATAGCAGCCGTCTTGACAGCAGGGTGAAGGTGATTTGCTACATGGCCCTCATCAGGCCGATGATTGCCTACGGATGCCCGGTGTGGTTCAATGTTGCCCCATCTCAAATGGAAAAGATTCGGGTGTTTGAGAGGCAATGTCTTAGACGTTGCCTTGGATTACACAGAACACCAGAGTCGGAGTACACAAGATATTATTCCAACCAGGTTCTATACAACGGAGCCAACATAAACAGAATAGATAATTTTTTGTTCAAGCTGATTCGGGGTCACGTTGCAAGAGCGATGTCCTCAACTAACAGCTTAATTTTTGGGGCTTATTACCCCAATAACGAATATTTTGAGAGTGCGCGGTTAAGTGGTTACATCCCTCCCGAGGCATTCCTCTATTTAGACAGTCGAGGGCTGATACAGGATGGAGGGGCGGTTCCGCTCATCTACCACGTCAGCCGGAAAACTGTGGATAGGCGACTCCTGTATAGTCGAGACGTCATCGCTCAAGGTGGAGAAGAGCGCCTTCGGTTCAGTAGGACTGTGTCCGATCGGGACCGGAGGGATAGGGCGAAACAGGAGAACCAGTTCTGGTGGCTCTCTGAACAGCATCGTGATATTTAAAGTCGATGAAGATGATATATCTTGGCCGACTTACATAGATTTAGGGCATTAGGTATAGGGAACAGTCAGGGTGGCACCAAAAAAAATTAAAAATATGTATGTATGCGGGGGCATACGTGCATGTATCTGCGTGTCTGTACATGTATGTGCGTACGTATATGTATGTGCGCATGTACATGTGTGGGTGGGTTGCATGCTGGTGGGTGTCTGCATGCATATAAAAAATAAACAAAAAAAAAAATTAAAAAACGAAAAAAATGCTGCTGTGGCTGTTCTAGTTTTTAAGTAGTTTTAAGTATTATTAAGTATTTTAAGTAGTTTTAATTATTTTTAGTATATATTAAGGTTTAGTGTATAAGTAAAAAAAAAAAAAAAAAAAAAAAAAAAAAAAAAAAAAATGATAAGATACCAAGTTTTTTTAGAAAGTTTCTTGAAATATAAAATAAATAAAAAAAATTAGATTTAATTAAAATAGTTTTTAGGTCGAAAGACATTAGTTTTAAGAGTTATTGTTTAATTTAGAGCGCCCGTAAAGGGCCAGTAAATTAGTTGTAAGTTATTGATAATTATGCTAGTTTTAAACATTTTTGTCTAGCTTTAAGATAGTTATAAGTTAATATGAAATAAAAATGAATTTAAAAAAAAAAAAAAAAAAAAAAAAAAAACACATTTTCGGGAACAAGCTTCTTTTTTTAATTTCTTTTTCGGAAACTTTTCCATGCTCATTTTATATAGAAAACCTCCAATACGCGCACACATAATTTTATTGAGGGATTATTTTGTTATCAACAAATCAAACGAAAAGATTGTTTTGGAATAGACAAAAATTGGGCAACCATAAGTGTCCGCTTATTAGAGCTCTCAACGACTGTTTATTTAGCTGCATGAGAAGTTTCGATGGTTGTTGTCTATGATTTGACAGTTGAGAATGTGAAATTCTATTGACATTTCTGTTTAGTAAGGTTTGACAATCCATCATGAATCGTTTAACGCGGTGCCGGAACAAGGATTCCAAATTTTTGAAATTAACTTTGAAAAAAAATAAATATGTGCGCGAACACGAAAATATGTTCATAAAGCACTTCGTCCATTTTACAGTCAACGTATAGTATATGCTGTAGGAAGTGCTGAAGAAGACGCCGAAATGTCAATTTATCGCTTTCTTAACGCGTTGACCTTTGTCATTCGACTGCGTTGAAATTTTCAGGTAAAGATATTGGCTTACATATCTATAGAATACAGCTCGTGCAAGAATTAAATGATCATCGTTTATTTCGTATTGTTGCTGATTGGGCTAAATTGAAACTGGCCGAAGAAAAACATTTAGAATTGTGTTTTGTGATGAAGCTCATTTCTGGTTAAATGGGTTTGTCAATAAGCAAAATTGCCGTATATGGGGCGAAAACAATCCTCAAAATAAACATCCATAAAAAATAAATATTTGGTTTGGCTTACAGGCTTGCGGAATCATTGGTCTTTAGATCGGTGAACGGCGAGCGCTTTCGATCCATGTTGACTGTTTTTTTGTTTCCAACAATTAATCAGCTACACACGCACGACATTTGGTTCGAACATGACTGCGCAACTTTCCATTCAGCGCGCTTAATCATAAATTTGTAAAATCAATTTGGTGGCCCTATTAACTGACCCCCTCGTCTGTGCGACCTAACGCCGCTCGACTCTTAATGACACACGGCCAAATTTATTTGAAAAAGTGGTAACAATTTGGACTGATCGAATCGACTATGTATCTCGTAGCCGCGGAGGACACATGCGGAAAATCATTTTTAAAATACAAATGCATTGAATTCAAAGTTCTTAAAGTCTTAAAAAAACACCTGTTGCATTCGAGTAAAGTTGCTTTTTAATTAAAATTTAAAAACATAGCACTGTAAATGCAACTAATACCCATCAAATGCTTGCCTGAATGCAATGCCATATATTATACAACAAATAAAACACTTAAATGAAACAAATGGCCTCCTGCATTATAATACTATTTTACTAATACAAATAAGAATTTGCTTTTTACTTGATAATCATTTAGTATAGAAACATAAGACAATTGCAAAAAAAATCTCAATCAAACATCTCACAGCAATTAGCTTAAGTATTATTTTTTTTTTGTCCCGAATTAACAAATAAGTTCCCATCTTTGAAGTTCTCCGATAAATTTATTTCTATAAAAAATACATAGTATGTACGTACATATGTAAACAGAGTCAGCAACAGAGAAGATAGTAATACAAATTGTCAACAAATAATAAAAAAAAAAACAAATTCATGTGATGTACCAATTGTTCCCTAAGGAACAACAAATAGAGCATATATCTTTCCTCAGTTTTATCTCTGCAATGTTTATAATAATCAATGCTCAATTCATGTCCTCCAACTCCAGCTCTGATGTTTCAGTTTCACACGCCATCGCCGCCCGCTCCACATGTGTGGCACAGAATAACACTATGGTAACTGCGGATACTATGCACTTCGTGACACTTACTACTTTATACACATTTAGCCCTTCATAAAAGCATTCCTTATAAATGTTCCCCAATTCCAACATGAGTGATGCAAGTTTTATCAGTTTTAATTACACAGAAACAATCTTAACCAAGTGTGTGTCATTGTAAACATTTTTAAACAAAAACCAATACAATTATGGAAGGAAGCGTTTTGTAAAAATGATTAAATATTTATGTATAATAGTCTAATTTGCGATTATTTTAATAATGTATAGATATTGAATGCAAATAATTAAACTATTTGTAAAAAAAAATATGTAAAAACGTGTAAAAGTATGTTCAAAATTAATTAAACATCTGTCAGGTCAGCAGGAGTCGCACAGTAGGACAAGTCATAAAATTGGCAAGTCAAATGTCTTCAGGACTTATCTCGATAATACATACATATATCGAGAATCACCTGATGGAAGAGTCGTCAACAAATAATAAAAACCGTTTATTTCACAAACTGAAGCCTAGTTCATTCAATATCCATTACATTTAGGAGGAATTTTTATTTGCAATATACCTAGGTACGATATGGCAAATTTTACATTTGGAAAATAATCAAACTCGAGATCTTAATCAAACTTGACATTTTATGATGGAGAACACAAAAAAATTGGTCCCGCAATTCAGTCTATCTGTCAGTCTGTCTGTGTGTTTTTTTTTTCTTCAAACTTTCAAACTTGATAAAGTGAAACCCGCTTAAGCTAAACGACGAAAAATCAGGAATTTTGTTTTCAGTTAAGCGGGTTTTTCACTTAAGCGGACCTCGGATAACTGAAAAAAATTTCAGTTAAGCGGATCTCGGATAACTGAAAAAATATTTCAGTAATGCAAACTTCGTGTCACGTAACACATTACAATTTTTACTACATATATTGAACTTTAGCAGCTGAAAAAGGACCTGTGTTAAATGCTTAACAATTGCTTTTATAAATAAATTTGATTTACCGTAATATAAAAACAGGACCTAGTTATTAACAAACAAATAATTTATTTAAAAAAAAAAACGAATTTGTACCAAACCAACGCTACTTTGAGTTCAGTTTCTTTTATTCACAAATATATTTGGTGTTACAAAAACAACAATGTGTGCAAGTAAATGGAAGTTGCGGGGTTTTCCCATTTTTTTAAAACTTAGCATTTACATGTGTCATGAATGCGGAAGTGATGCAGGATGAAGGTGAACGTATACAAAAATGAAACAAATCAACACCCGATTTTTTTCGAATTTTAGTTTTTCACTTAACCGCTTTTTTTTCTATAGAAAAATAGAAAACTTGAAGAAATTTTTTTTTCAGTTATGCGGGTTTTTCACTAATGCGAATTTTCAGTTAAGCGGTGTAGTTTGTATGTAAATATATCCGGGGATTTGTGAATGTTTTTCAGTAAGCGGGTTTTTCACTTAAGCGAGTTTCACTTAAGCGGGTTTCACTGTACTTAAACGTTTTAGGTGATTATTTTAAATAAATTTTGGAAACTATTTTTTAGCCCCCAAAAATAACGGTACTTGCCATACAATTTTTCTATCATATTGATTGTGTCGAAAATGGCTCTAACGATTTCGATAAAACAAAGTATTTGGACTATTTTGTATAGTCTGCTTTTGGTGCCAACATTTTGTTCTTACATATTTTTTTTTTAACTAACGGTATACCTGTCATACAACCATTTTATTGATTTAAGACTTTCTCATTTTTTCATTTTAGACTACAGACTTCGACCAAAATTTTTATACAGGAGGTCCTTCAAATTATAAATAATACTGAATACCAAAACTTTTGAAAAATATTTTTGTTTGTTTTTTGGACTTTTTTCAATATTTCGAAAAACGATGACGTTTTTTTGTCGAAATTATATTTTTAATCTTATATTATTACATATGCATAAAATTGCCATAGCAAATTTTATTATAAAAGAATTAGAGAAATGTTTTCTATAGAAAATTTGCATCTTGAAGGAATAGAATATAAGAAGCTTTAATGCAACCTAATGACCGTTATCGTCTATCAAAGCAGACGATATGATAAGTATGATACTCATTCGATAAATGATATGTGTCCACATTTTTATTTTTATATTTATTTTTTTATATTATTTTTTGAAATCATAAATTAGTTGTGAATTTTTAATTCGTTACAGATTGAATAATAGTAAATAAAATTTTATTTACGCTACTGGATCGCGCATGCTTGCTCTTATGTTCGATTACATCTTAGTACAAAATTCTTAGTAAGAGCTAAATATATTTTTAAAATCGTTATTTACTAATTTTGTATGTAATTTATTTCGTAACAAAATTTGGTATAGCAATTTTATGTATTTAATGATATAAACTTAATTTTAAACTTAAACTTAAATTCAATTTCGAAAAAAAACGATTGACAGTTTTCGAAAATTGAATTTTCACAAAAAAAATCATTGTACAGACAGATAGTTAGAATTACGGGACCCACTTTTTCAGTGTTATCCATCATCGTAATGCAAGTTTGATCAGAATCTCGAGTTTGATTTTTTTTTTCAAATGAAAACTTACCCCATAGTAGCTATATCGCAAGAAAAAATATTAATTGCTGTACAATCATCAGGTTCAATAAAATGCTACTT
The DNA here is from genome assembly GCA_910595825.1 of Philhelius pedissequus. Taxonomy (NCBI): domain Eukaryota; kingdom Metazoa; phylum Arthropoda; class Insecta; order Diptera; family Syrphidae; genus Philhelius; species Philhelius pedissequus. The sequence continues at coordinate 46,261,337 of OU343160.1, forward strand.
CACATATTTTATTGTAATTAATTTCAAATGATTAATATTCCATTGACAAGCCGGCATATACTTTCATTTAGGTAAATAATCTCTAAAACTATGTACACCAATACTCAACACATAGACGATCAGAAATAAGAATAAATAATTAACTCATCGGAAATTATAATTTTGCAAAAAATTACAAAAACCATTGATAACATCAAGTTATTTGACCTTTCAGACTCGTTATCTAAAAAAAAAATGCTTTCGTTTTCTATTTTGATTTTTCTTTCATTCAAAATCGTATATCAGGGAGTTTTTGTTTGCTCTTTTGTAATATATGGACCATAACCAAAATATTATAATTCAAAATATGTCTGAAATATTAGTTAATTTAATAAATTTTATCACATTATATAAAAGTGAAAAAAAAACAAAACTCTAAATATAATATATTTACCAAGAATTTTTTTTGTAAAATTTGACTTTATTTAAGTGTAATATTTTTTGTATTTGAAAACCTCGTAATCATTGAATCAAGAATCAGCATCATCACTGTACACTATTTTATTATAAGACAGCTGAACTGTTCGGATGAAGTTGGTTGTGGATTTTGCGAGAGCAATAAGTTTAAAAAATTTAAATTGAATGCATCTCGGCGCCCTTTACCCCTGTTTCCATAAATGAATTGGGACATCGAATCCGGTCGGATTAAGATTTCGATCCAGGTAGATAATAACACTGGATCAAAAGATCGGATTTAAATAGGATCAAAGTATCGACATATTGAAATTTTTACTTTTACGGTCGTCGATAACATAAAAAAGTGTTTTCAACAATCTGTATGCCTGTCTGTAATGCCGATCTACAACCTAAAAGGCTGAAGCGATTTTCTTCAAACTTGATACTTAAGCGTATTAGGTGTCTGCCTCTTATTTAAATCTTTTTTTTAAGCCCTAAGACTAACTCTATAGGTCATACAATTTGTTGTATCAAAAATGTAAAATCTTAATTACCTCGAAAATGGCTTTAACGATTTTGATAAGAAAAATTCAGACCAGTATTATAGATATCCATAGGGTCTCTACATTTTGGCTCAAAAATGCTGTTACATCAAATGTTATTAACGAAAATTGCCATAGAATCGTTATTATTCTCATTAGCAGATCTTATCAAAGGATTTTTATCAACAGGAGGTTCTTTAAATTTAAAATAATGCTGCATACTAAAAATCTTGGAAACTCAATATTTAAAAACGGGTGGGCGATTTTTTTTTTTAATTATGTTTTTAAATTTATATTATTAAATACTTAAAATAGTCGTAGCAAATTATTTTAAGAAAAAAAAAATAAAGTAATTTCATACATGGAAAATTAAGTAAAAAATGACTTTAAACATATATTTAATAATTTTATATTCTACTAAGAATATTGGCGCAAATTTTAAACAGCCTGATGTTAAGGGCTTAGCATGATACTACTTTACTAATATTTTTCTAATTTTAAACACTTATAAACTAGCACCATACTAAATCTATTTTATTAATAAACTACAACTAAACACGCCTAAAATAGTGCAAAAATGTCAGCGAACATAACTTTTTGACGTTTGTAAATGTCAAAGTGGCATATGAATTATGTACGATACAAAAAAAATAAAGTAGCCATTTTGTGATTTTAACTCTAGCAAAATGTTAAGAAAATGGTACGATACTAAACTGGTTTAAAATAGCCAAATCTTCTTTTTAGCCTAGTATCAAACTAAAAATGATTTAACTTATTACTTAATCGTTTAAAATTTTGCCCATTGTTATTAGGTTGTGTGCGAACATAAGAGCAATTACGGTCGATTTAGTATTTTATTTTTAGTGTTTTGGCTCTACCAAATTTATTGTTTTTTTTTTTATTTTCCTATACGTTTTCGAATAAAAGTATGACGTCACATTTAGATTTTTTTTTTTCAAAAAATCCAAGAAAACATTTTTACTCGAAAATTTTGATATGAACTATCGTTAAGTATTTGAACGAGCTCTTGTATAAAAATGTTGAACGTCCATTGAAAAAAATGGTTTAATGGCCAGTGACATTAATAACTTTTCAATTAAAATATTTTATTAACCAAAATGTAGACAATACCTATAATGGTGCACTAAATTGTATCACAATCGTTAGAGCCTTTTTCGAGATAAATTGAGATTTACAATTTTTGCCCTAAAAATTGATATGACAGGCACCATTATTTTTGGAGACAGAAAAGAGATAAAAAAAAAGAGTGGAACAAGGCATCTAAATCGCTAAACAACCAAGATTGAAGGAAATTGCTTCGCCCGTTTAGTTTTGGAGCGACAAACAGACAGACATATGGACGGAATTGCGTGACCCACTTTTTTGGTGTTCTATTTCATCGTAATGCCAAGTTTGATTAAAATCTCGAGTTCGATTTTTTTTCCAAATGCAAAACTTGCCTATAATACCTACAGATATCAGAAGTAAAAATACAGATGCACTGCGACCATCTACATTGAAATGCACAAATATCAAGAAACTCGTATAGCCATATTTTTCTTTATCTACGGTTATAGTTTCGAATTGTAATATATTTGCTATAAAAGAACTGTCAAAACTGAGTCTTTTCCCTCTTTTTATATACATATGATTGGGGGCACACACATAATCAACCAATTTTTGGGACGAAAATTCTAAAATTTTATAGTTTTGTTGCAGTTAAGGTTTTTGACTAAAAATGACACTGACAGCTTGCAACTTGACAATTGGTTTGACAGATATAAAAATGTCTCCACTTAGTATTGCGTTATTAAATGAATCGGCCAAATGAACAAAATTGCTAAGATCACTTTGACAAATTTGACAGAAGCGATAAGGTAAGCAGTTTAAACAATTTCTATAGAATTTGTTTCCTAATTTTTTTTGGAAAGGAGTAATCTAAATGTGCTTGCAGATTCAAGCAGATTTGACCAGATTTTTGTGATTATTCAGTAAAACACACTATTCATTTATTTATGAGACTAATTAAAGAATTCACGAATCCTTGATATAACACTGCGTGCAGCTAATCCAATTCAATTACACAATAACTGTTATAGTTGGACAATAATTTACATCATTACTGATACATATTCTTTGAATATAAGACCTGTATGCTAAAAATACCACAGTTTGCTTATTATTTTAATTTTGATAGCAGCAATTCACTTGTAATTCATGTTTCCACTTGAATTCAATAATATTTGCGTTCAGATAATTAAACCAAAAAAAAAACATAGATTATGATGCAAATAAAAAGTCCCGCTTATTAGTCATTGGCTTTACTCCTAAATGACACAAATAAACAACGTGCTCCCAATAGATAAATCTCTTCCCAGTTCTTCCTTTGTTTTGCAAAGAAGAATGAACTCTGGATTGAAACTATAAATTGTTGCTTGTTTTTTTTTTGGTTTGAAATATTTTAAAGGAAAGGAAAAAAAGTAGAAATTTACTTCTTTGTTTAAATATAAATTGTTGTTTTTAATTTATTGTTCCGAGACCGAAAATTTAACACATATTTAATTGCAATTTTAATTTATAAGCAAAACTGATTGTTTTTTTTAGCATTTTACGCAGTGAGATTTTGTCAAAATCTAACAGAATTACAGATATCTATATATTTTAAATATATTTTAAATATTATATATAAGTATGTGTATTTTGCAAAACTTACATAAATATGATCGTATGTTTCACTATAAAAATGAATAGGTATCTCCGATTGCATAAAGCTAGACTCACTATCTCCAAGTTTAAGCACTTCTATCATAGGCTCGTCGGTGTGCCTGTAAAGCTCGTTAAAATTCGAACTATCCAAAAAGTGTTGGTATTGTGTATTGGCGGTATCCAAAACTCCCAGCACAATCACCATCATGCACAAGATATGTGCAAATTTACAAAAACTAGTCATTTTGGTCACTTAATGGCAACGCGTGTTCATCAAATTGTTTCACTTACAAGAGAATCACCACTCAAAAAAGCGATGTGCGAACGCTATCCCTACACTTCGTCAACTGATTTAAATAAAATCAATGTGGATCTTCTTATTCTAAGTATAGCTGCGATGCGCTGGAAGAAGCATCTCAACCCTGGGTAACGAATCTGTTGATCGCACGCTCATCAACTTCATTATTAAGATTTGGGATCGCTGTCGTAGCGGAGCGTACAGTAGTAATGGCAAGAAATCTGACAACTTTTTACTAGATATTTTGTCATTAGCCAGAACACTTTTTCCAGGAAATTGAAATGCACAACGTGTATTAGTTTAACTTCTTTGTTTCCTTAGAATTTAGCCAGATCAACAGTTAACCAGGATCCGATTGAAGTTATAACTATTAAAATTTAACTTTTGTCAAAACTACAAAAATAGCAGATATCGTTTTTAAAATAGATGCATCTTTATAATATTAAAAAAAAAACACACAAAAAAACAAATATAAATAGGCCAATCTTCGAAGGTATGGTCGTTTGATTGGATCGACCGATCGCGATTTGGGTCCAGAGGCCTATTTCATAAACATTGACAAGTGACAATTACAAATTTGTCTGACAAGTTTTCATTTCATATCGTTTTGGCAGGTGACATAATTGTCAGTTAACGACAATGACAATTTTGTCGTGACAATTTTGTCACTGTCCGACTATGACAAATTTGTCATGTAAATTTTGTCATTCTTATATTTTGACAAATTTTTGTAACGTACTCAAGAGGCTGAATTGATCTAAAATATTATTTATGTATGTATGGATGGATGTACATATCTACTATATATGTACGTACATGCATTTTTTTATACATTATAGATTGTATGTATATATGTAAATATAATAACTGTTTCATTTTACATTTTTTTATTAATTTAATTTTGACCTCTCCTCCGTTTGTGAGTATTATTTTAGTTTTTTTTTAGAAACACCCTGTCCATCAACAACTACATGATGCTGAGCTCCACTTCAAAGCAAGTTTAACGCCATAAAAGTTGAGTCTTAGCATCAAGAGCATGATTTCTTTTTGTGAGATACTGGAGATTTCAACAGACTTTTAACAAAATGTATTCCGCTGTACTTTTGCAGACGCGAATTTGTTCATTAAATTGAGAATAACTTAATGCAGCAGAATCATTTTAATTCTTTCTTTCAAAATTCGAGGAAGGCCTACTTCGCTAAAATGGCACATCAAATTTTTCATCACTTTCGTCAATATTAGAAATTTCTTACCGAAATTGTCACTTCACGACCGAAAAATTCAATTGAACGTCACAATTGTCACTTATATACTAACAAAATTGTAATTTGCTTTTTTTTTCTGTTCTATAAAAATATTGTCACGACAAATTTGTCGAGGAATTTGTGACAATTTTCAAAAAATCCCATGACAATTTTTTTAGGATCCGAAATCTAGTCAATTGTCGCAAATTCCACGACAATTCTACAAAATTGTCAATTTTCCTATGAGACAGAATTTATACAATTGTTAAGCTGTCATTTACAAATTGCCACAAGTCGCACCTGTCAATGTTTACGAAATAGGGCCCAATACATCTAATAGGAGGATATTTCTTATCTCTGTTATTTTTAGCCAGGGAGTTAAAATAAAACCGTTCGATTTAGTTTATCCAAAATCCAGAAGTAATTATGTTCTATGGGGATCTGCAACCATCATTTTATTATTAAGGTATTAGCAGTTTGGCAGCCATTTTTATTAAAATAGGTATTTCTAAATAAAATTGCAAAATGACTACTCCACTTAAATGTATAAGAGCAACTCAAAAATACTAATGGATGTTTTTTTACAATGAGATATTTCGATGGTTGCTGTTTATGGTTTGACAGTTGAGGATGTCAAACTCTGTTGACATTTCTATTTAGAAAGCTTTGGCAATTCGTTTAACGCCGGAAACACGCTTCGAAATTGAGGAAATTTACTTTGAAAAGAAATAATAATGTTGGCGAAGTTCATAGAGCACTTCGTCAATTTTACGGTCAACATAATCGTACTAGTGAGCAAACAATTCTGATTAAATGGCTTGGTCAATAATAAGCTAAATTGCCGTATATGGTGCAAAGACAATCCTTAAGCCATTAACGAATCACCATTACATCCATTCTTGATTGTTTGGTGGTTAGTGCTATCGAGCAATGCTGACTGATTTCTGTTTTCCTAAACTTAATCAGGAAAACATCCAGGCCAAACTTTTAAATCTTCTTTTTCTCAGAAAATGCACTTTTTATAACTTTTTTTTTCAAACAAATGGTTATTTTTGTTGCCTCTAACCATATATTTTGGTTTTTCTTTTCTGGAAAATTTGTAATTTGTTTTTTTCTTCGTTTTTTGAAAAATTGGACCGAGAAATTTCTAAGAAGTTTAAACATTATTGAACCAAAATTTATCAAAAAAATTATTGACATTTAAAAACAAATATTTTTTTAAACTGAATATTTCGAAAACGACTCAATAGATTTCTTGGAATTTTTGAATTTATTAGTTTTATGTACATTATCTCGTATACTTAAAAGAGAAATATTTTACTAAAACAGGAAACAATCTTGCCTACCTACAAATGTTACAAACCGTTAAAAATATGTGTTTCTCAAAAACGACTTAGTGCAGTCTACTTTCAAGTTGAAAACTATATTATTTGACGTTCTCATTACCTGTACATTTCTATTATATAACCGAGTAAAATCATATTTTTCTTAATTGAGTATTGCATATTTAAATGTTCAAAAAAATTGTTTTTTAATAAATATTTTTTTAATACTCGTAATAATAAAAATAATTATTTTTTAATAAAATAAGATAAGAATTATAGAAATAAGAGAATTTGATTGAAATCTATACCTTTTGAAATTGAAAACTCAAGTTATTAAACTTGCGAGTTTTTTGTAATATTGAGGCAAGGGTTCCACCTATGTCTTCCCTTATTTTGGATTAAAAAAAACACAAGTCTTATATTAGAACGAGTTTTAGTGTAGAATTTTTTATTGAATCAAAGAGTAATTGCATTGTCAAAATATACTTTGAGATATTGCTAATTTTTCAACTGAAAAGATGGAAACAGCTTTTTTTTTAATTCTTAAGATCAATGGGTTTTTCTACGTAGGTAATTATTTTTAATAATTTGGAACTGTGAGAGTATTCTAATTAAGTTTATTGAGAATTAAATCACAAGGATAAATACATAAGAACATAACTTTGAAATATGACATGTGGGTGTGTTTTTTTGTGTGTTGTCATGTTAATTTGCTTAACAGTTATTATAATTTTTGTAAGTGATATAGGTGATTGGTTTTTCTTTTTTTTCGAAATGGGTTCACGCTGAACGTATTATTTTATACGCCTTCTTTTGTAATTTTCATAGCTCATTTATTTTTTTGCGATTTCGATAAGTGTAGACGGTGGTGTGTTTTAAATATTTTATGCTACTTACTACTATGAAGTTTTTTGAGTCGTCGCGTGTGTTTTGAGGATGAAAAGGATAACGTAATGTAAATTTTGAACAGGCTGCGAGAGGCATTCTAAGAAACTATTTGCCCTGTCAATTATCAACTCAATCATTGAGAACTATATTTGTACTAAAATTTGGTTTTAAAACCTCAATTTATTAAAGACAAATCTTTACAACTAATTATTGGTAATTATCGATTTTCTTGAACGGTCTGAATCACTTTCAATGAACTCTTATCAGTTAGGTTGCTTATAATATAAAATTTCAGTATATATCAACTATCAAGCAACTCGAAACTTTTAGATATCTTATCGAAAACAAAATTTATAATTTTCTAGAAATGTTGAATAATATGAAATAAATAAATTCTATCAATGTTCAGCGCCTATCTAAGCATTATTCTCTTTCGACAATTATCAATCATATTTTATACAAAATAATTATATTCGTTTAAGTTATGATCTTTAGTTCTGCATTAAGAAATAATTAACAATTATAATTTTCTATAATGAGCTTGAAAAAATATCTATATTTTACCAGCAGCAGCATAAGCAACAGCACCCGCACTATTGTAATCAATGTTTTTCAATTTTTTTTTACCATAAATGTGACACCACAGTGCAAACAAAAATAAAATGCACGACTGGTTCGCACGTACTTGCTCCTATGTTCCATGACATTATATGCAAAATATTCTTAATAGAAAATAAATATATTTTTAAAGTCGTCTTTTACTGTCTTTTTTTATATATACAAATTCTTAAATTTTTTTTCTAAAAAAAATTATTATGGACATTTTGAATATTTAATAATATAAGTTCGAAAACAAAATTTCAGAAAAACCCGTCAACACGTTTTCGAAACATTGAATTTTCAAAACAAAATTCAGTATTATTTAGAATTCGAAGGAGCTTCTGCATGAAAATTTTGGTCGACAACCTTTGAGCCCTTTATGAGAAAGTCGAAATTCAATAAAATAGTTGTTTGGCAGGTACCTGTACTAACAAAATATTTAAAAAAAAAAATTCTGCCAAAATGTAGATCATGCCCAAAGTAGTACACACACCAATTTTTATCAAAATCGTTAGAGCCGTTTTCGAGATAATTAAGATGGTAGAAAAATTTGTATGGCAAGTACCGTTATTTACAACGATTCAAAAATCTATTTTGGACAATCACCTAAAATGCTCAAATGCCAAGTTTGAATAAAATCGCCTCAGCAGCTTATGCTATAAAGAGTTGTACAGACAGACAGACAGACAGACGGAATTGGTGTTCTCTATCATCGGAATGTCAAATTTGATTAAAATCCCGAGTTCGATTATTTTTTTTTTCAAATGCAAAAATATAGCACCTATATATCGCAAGTAAAGAGTAAAAAAACAACGCACGAAACTTGTGTGTTTTTGCGTTTCGATATGAAATGTCAAACAGTTGGAAATGACAGTGAAGTGTGTTTGAAAAATTCTTGCTGATCAGCGCTCTGTTTGCCGTTGACAGTACACCTGCTTAATCTGTTTCACGCTTAACTTTTATTTCAGAGACAACTGTGTTACCTACCACTGCGAATTCCCTCTTTGTTATCGATATTTTTTATGCAAATATCAATGTTTTCTGTAATGGCATCGATAAATCCCCAAAGGCATTTTCTTCAAATCCCACGCGCTGACAAAACACACCCATATTAACATATTTAACAAAAGATCGTTATTCTAAATCGATTGTCTCTTGTATTTAATAAATTAATATTTCCTTGAAACTATGATGTCTTATTTAATCACTTCATATTAAAGATCATAAATTTTTTTAAAGCATCAACAAACATACAAATCCCCTTTGATCTTCCACAAAAATTGTAGAGATGAATTAATTAAAAATATCGACTATCATCCAAAGAAATTACTTATATCTTTTACGATCTATTCCATTTTAAATATTGCACACGCTATTGTGCCATCAATCGGATATGTTAAAATAATTATTTAAAATCAGTCATTTGGAATTGATCGAGCCCTCACTTAAGAACAACACATTCATACCACTCCGAGTTCAACTCTCCAATAAAAACATGAAAAAATCTATTTTAAAATTCCTATTTTTAACATACAAACAAATATACACATCTGTCAATCACTTTAAGTGTGGCACGTGTTAGATTGATCTACATAACATGTGAATGAGTATCGAATCGGTGTCTAAGACATTCTGCTCGTCAAAAAAAAAAAAAAAAAATCGACGCCCCATCTCATTGGAGATTGTTAATCATTCCGATTCCGACAAAGATCACACTCTTATGATAAATGAATACAATCGTTGTTGCATCGAACATCGATCGTTCGTCACGCTTAAATAAACATTGTGTTTTTGTTTGGATACTTAAATATTCACTAAAAGACTAAACGCACATTTATTTAAGTATTCGAACTTCCTCAAGCAAATTCATCATAACATCGTAAATTTTCGAAAAAAAAATGTTCAACAACAACGGCGGGTTTTTGAAAAATGATTGTAGGTACGTTAAGTATGGTTTTTGCCTTTCCCAATATTCCTCCTGATTTCGAAACATTATGTTCTTTATTGCTTGTTATATATATACTTTTTCGTGTTCTGCCGCGCCGACAAGGAATTCCTTCGGTGTTGTTTTTTTTTTCCTCCAAAAATAGAATAGTCCATTAATGTGAGATGTACTGAACGAAGTAACCACATAGGAGCTATCCAGATGTCATTTAACGTGGCAACATGTGTGTACTCTTATAGCTACTGTGTGTTTATTCAAAGTACCTTTTAATGTGCATTTGAACGACCGAAGCGACGCGACCGACGCGACGACGCCTGGACAAATTGTATATGGCTCTTCAGTTTATGGTAGCTAGCATTTTATTTAATCGATTTCAATTAAAAATTCTTACTGACTTTAAGGTCGTTGACGAATGTGCATATTTTGGGTTACAAAATTATTATTATCAAGCAAACAGTTCACTTGATAGGGTATTATTTTATATACAAGGTGTTATACGGGTACTCATCCTTAACGCTTTGTGCAACGAATAGGACCAACCATCGTTATAAGAAATACTACTATATTTTTAGTTTTTTTTAGTACGCCTTAACTCAAGAACTATCAACTTCAAATTCCTAAACTTTCGAAGGCAAAGAAAGAAAATTTCAAAAATAAAACGCACAAAAATTATTTTGTTCCAAGTCGTTTTCTTACTTATTTTTTTACATACACAATTACACTCAAAAGTATTATTAAAAAAAAAGTTTTGATATTCCAATTTTATTTAAAAATTATGTTTACTCGTATTTAAATTGCTGTATTATTTTGAATATGTATCCGAATTTTGATAGAAATCGAAAGTCAAAAATACTTATATAATACAATTTTGTTTGAATAAAATCTGAAATTTTTATACCAAATTCATTAAAGCTGTTCTCGAGATAATTAAGATAATAATGGCAAGGACATAACGTTATTCTTGGGGGTGAAAAATCAAGCTCAAGTATCTAGTTTGAAAAAAATATTTCCAGCGATCTAGGCTGTAGGTCAGGGAACAGACAGACGGAATTTCCCTACCAATTACTGTCAACATTAATCAAATTTTTGAATTAATTTTGTTAAGAAATGCAAATATTACCCCAATAGATAGACAACTTCGCATGAAAAAGTGAAATCAAGTGACTATTATTTAATAGGTAAAAATGTATGTAGATTTTTCCCATAAAAGTATAAGAATCACTAAAAAGTCCTTTATTAGGGCCCGTTTGCTGATACGCATCATAAATATTTAGGTTAAGCTTAAAACGCTTGTAGGATACTTTTTTCTCCTTAAGTAGAACTTAAATGCTTAATTGGGTATCAGCAAACGATAAAAAAAAATTTTTTTTTAAATCTCAAAGTTTTAGAAACCAAATTCTTTCTACATTTCTAAAACTTCTTGCTAAGAAATATATTTCTACCCTCGACATATATACCATTTCATTAAGCGAAGGACCTAATCCTATCTTTGGAAATTACCGCATCGTACTTCATACATATGTATGTATATGACAAGTTATGGATTCGTAAAAAAATCGAACTCAGATTTTGATCTAACTTGACATTTCGATGATAGCGAAGACGAAAAAATTGTGTATCACAATTCTGTCTGTTTATCTGTCTGTCTGTCTGTCTACAGATCGATGTGAACAGCTGAAGCGATTGTTTTTTAATTTTGTACTTAAGTGTTTTAGGTGATTGTCTCAAATAGATTTTTGAAGCGTTTTTTTTTTAACCAAAAGTAACGGTACTTTTCATACAATTTTGTATACCATGTTAATTACATATCTCGAAAACGGCTGAAACGATTTGAAATGAAAAAGTGTGTGCACTACTTTAGTTAAAGTCTACATTCCGGTAGAAAATTGTGGTTACATATTTTGTCATTAACAGTACTTGGCATTTTACTGATTTTCAATTTTTTCATAAACGACTTTACGGATTTCGATCAAAATCTTTATATAGGATGTCCATCGAAATCGAAATGTAGTTTTATAGATTTAAAAAAATTGAAAATTCGATATTTCGAAAACGGATAGACGATTTTTTTAAGTTTATATTATTAAATAAGAACTAAACAGTATTGTAAACCAAAATTTTTCACCAAAAATTTTGTCTGAAATTAAAAAAAAATAAACAAACTTTTTTTTGAAAACTAAATATTTCGAAAACGACTTAATTGATTTCTTCGAAAAATACAATTTTTAGTACTTTTTTGATATTATATTAAATACTAGAAAAAACTATTCTCCTTAAACAAGAAAAAGAAAAAATGTTTTTTTCTCAAAAACGGCTCGAATAATTTTGATTTAAAAGAAATGTGTGCGTTCTTAAATTAGTGCCGTCCACATTCAACTAAAAAATTAATTTATTTTACGTACACGTTAACACTACTTCCCATAGAACCACTTCTCATATTTTCAAGTGTATTCCAATTGGATGAACCGATTACAATTATTTTTTTATACAAATGCTATTTAAAAGCATAAATAACATTGCATTATACAAATTAAATACAAATTTTCATAAAGGAGTGAATTCTTTTGAAATTAAGATCTTATTCGTACATTAAATTACTTTAAACTAGGCTTCAATGTTTTGAAAATTTTCAAAATTTTATACGTACATAAGAAATAATTTTTTAACACATCGTTCTAACGATTTCTGATTTTTTGAAAAGTATTTGCACCTTCCTATATAATAATAACGTTTTCATCATCTGTAACACATATTGAACATTATATCTATGATAGTTGCATATGTTTTTATGTATTGATTTTCTTTGTTTGTTTCCTTAAGCACCTATTTTCCTAATTAAGGTTACATCCTCTGCAAGCTCTCAATAAAAAAAGAATTTTTAAGCCATGAATTTGATATCATCTACAACAAAATAAAACCATTTACTTACTTGTGCACTTTAGAAGACAGAGTCCTTCCTGAATTCTCAAGTTGTTGTCTTTCGAAACTTTACACCAAAATAAGTTTTCAAGGTTTTAAAGTTCTAAGGGAAATCAGTATATTTCAATATGGTTTACAAACAACTAACAAGATCTTGAAAACTTTTACAATCTATAGGTCTAGCGTACCTACCTAAAAAAATATCCTTGCATAAGTCAGTATATAAATTCAAAATGGTATGAAATGTTTTGATTTTCTACTATATAACAGAATTTTATTAAATCGAATATATCTTACTTATTTTAATGTTTAAAGGTAAATAACATAAATATTTATATTATATAACGATAATGTCAAGGATTTACAATTATTAATAATAATAGGAAATAAATTTTGTGTTTAATTTAAATAATTTAATGTTTAAAAAAAAAAAATTTCCCATACCGGGAATCGAACCCGGGCCTCCTGGGTGAGAGCCAGGTATCCTAACCACTAGACAATATGGGAGCGATTTAACCACTGTTCTCTATTTTATTGCATAATGTTTTCTTTAATATAAGAAATTATTTTTTTTATTTGTAGAATAATTTGTCGAATTTTTAATTAAATAATTAAATTATTGAGTTCTCAATTGAGTAAGCTAGCAGCTTTAAGGACTTATAGAAAAAAATGTAGTTAATTTCTTTTAGAAGTCTCTCTTAAGACATTTAATTATTAATTTTTGTTTATCAAAGAAAATAAGACTTTTAATACAAAAAAATCAAAAAAAAATCTGCATTTAAGTTAGTTGGCTGTAAATTGTTAGAAGTGAAAAAAGTTAATTTGAAAGTGAAACATTTAGAGAATTAATTAAAATAAAAAAAATCCCCAAAACATCTATACTCTGTCCCAGAATAATAGGCAGTACACATCTTATGGGAAAGCTTTTTCAAAATCAGTAGCGTGTGATATTTTGGCACCATACTAATTTGAAAGAAACTCTCCATAAAAAGTGCTTGCCCGCCCCTAATCTATAAAATGATAAAACAAATTCTGCTGCTATTCAACCCCATTAAATATTGATGTGCTTTCAGGGTTACCCGTGTCAATTTTTTAACTTGTTCGGTTTTTTTTCCTTGGGTTCTTGTTGATGTGTTTTTGATTTGAGAGCTTTCATATTTGGGCCCATTGAAAATACAAACTACGAAAACCCTGTGAGAACTTTATTGAGCGACAGATTTATGCAAACGTCCTATTGCCCACACTGCCTATTTTTCTGGGACAGAGTATAGATGCAAATTGGAGATTTATTATTTAGTGTAAACTTTCAGTACTTTCAAGGTTTGGTGTGGTAAGCGTGGGTTTCACAAAACTCCAAAAAATCTATTATGCTGCCATTAAATCGATGAAAGGATATTTACGCCTCCAAAATAAATGCAAAAACACAATGGTTTTTGAAGATTTTTAGTAGAAACAGCCCAATATGTTTTTAGTCTTTTTTACTTAATTTTGTAGATACAAAATTTCGTAAATTGTTTTCTTAAATTTTAGAATGACAAATTTAAGTATTTAATAATATAAATTGGAAAACTGAATTTCGAAAAAAAAATCTTAAACTCATATGTATATGAATTTTCAAAAAAAAAAAATATTTTTTTTTTCAAAAATCCAAAAAAATATTTTTCGAAAATTTTGGTACGCAGTATTATAATTCAAAAGACATCATGTATAAAGATTTTGTTCGAAACCCTATGAGCCGCCTTTGAGAAAGTCCAAAATCAAAAAAATGGTTGCATGGCAGGTATCGTTAATAACAAAGTTTTTGTAAAAAAAGAAATTAACCAAAATGTAGGATATATCTATAGTAGTGCGCATATTTTTTTTATCAAAATCGTTTGAGTCGTTTTGGAGATATCTAAGATGGTAGAAAAATTTGTATGGCAGGATCGTTTGTTTTGGGCCTAAAAACACGATTTAAAATTTTAGATAGTCCCCATATTGTACCTATATCGAATTAAATAAAATGCACGACTAAATTGCACGTACTTGCTCTTATATTCGATCACATTGTATGCAAAAGATTTTTATTAATTATGTAAGTATATTTTTAAAGTCGTTTTTGACTTAATTTTTTATATACAAAATTTCTTTTTTCTAAAAAAAAATGTTTTTTCAATTTCAGTATATAATATATTAACTTAAATACAAGTTTTCGTAAAAAAAATTAAACATCTGTTTTCGAAGTATTGAATGTAAAAAAATATATATATTCCAACAAAAATGGCAAAACATAGCAAGTACCGTTATTTTTGGCGCTAACAAAACGACTGAAAAATCTATTTGAGACAATCACCTAAAACGTTTAAGTACCAAGATTGAAGAAAATCGCTCCAGCCGTTTAGGCTGTAGCTCGTTATACAAAGAGACAGACAGACGGAATTACGGGACCCACTTTGCTCTACTTGTTTGGTGTACCCTATCATCGTAATGTCAACATTCAAATGCAAAACTTGCCTTATAATGCCTACATAATTACATCGCAAGTAAAAATGTAATTGGCGCGACCTTCTAAATAACGGATTTTGTTTAGTTTACTCGAAAACTGCTGCAATTCCTTGGCTTAATTTCTAACTTGTATACGTAATATTATTTCCAAAAACGAGTTCAAATAACGGAAATAGGAGTTTTAATTTTTTTTAAATAAAATTCTTTTTTTTTAGTTCTATTAATTTAGTACTCGTATGACTATTTTTTGTAAATTTTGTTGGGCCGCACTTTTTTGGGACTAACAAATCGCAAAGCGCGGGAAATATTTAACACTTATAAGGGCGAACAACTTTTATGAAAATTGTTATAACTGTTATAAATTGGCATTTCTCTAGTCTCACCCTTTCAAAAAAGCTAGGAAAGTTTGCACTGCCGGTGCTATAACCCTAAAAACAGTGAGTGCTTTTATACTAACAACAGTTTTGAAAATAAAACATTTATCTTCAAAACACTCTAAGAGCCATCTACCGGTAAACGATTATCTTGTGCATGCAAAAGACAACCACCCAGAAAGTGGACTTTAGAACTGAATCCATTCTTCTTTGAGAAGTTGCCATAAATTGTGTGTGATTCCCCTTCTGCTGGGGAAAACCTTAAAGTGGGGCTGTTTTTCCTTCAAAGAAAATCAATGTGCTGAAAAAGTTTCCCCTGAAAGTTCAACAATTAAACTTTTTTGAAAAAAAAACAACTTTTTTTCAGCTTTCAAGTTCAAGCGGGGTATATGTTTTTTTTTGTGGTAAATCCTAAATTCATTCGAAATTTAGGGGGTGATAAATGAACTCAATACATCCGTTCTTACGTTCTTCCAGTGGACAAACCTTTTGTACTCTCAATTTCTGTGCCTCACTGAGTCCTGAGTGAGTGTACACTGTACAGAGTGTTTGTCCTATTGACAGATATGGGTCATTAGGTGAACTCGTTTTGTGTTACTATTCACGTAAGGATTTAATATAAAAATGCTTGCATTGAATATGATGACTTTAATGACCTCTTTAGAGTTGGCAAACGAAATATACATAAATGTGCATATCTATACATTAATTTACATATGTGCATAGCAAAGATTTAAAATAAAACGATGACGTTATGAATACCTGAAGTCACTTAAAGTTGTTAATGTGCGCAGAAGGTACTTTATGAGTTGACTTTAACACAAGCACTTGTTGAAGGAATTTTTGTTTTGCATTGGCATGGGCGTTGGTATTGAAAGAAGTGGTCAAATGAAGATGCGATGAGAAAATTGATTTGTTTCATGGTCGTGGTTAAGTGGTACCTGCTAAAGTCTCAAGGGTT
Source organism: Philhelius pedissequus (assembly GCA_910595825.1). Classification (NCBI taxonomy): domain Eukaryota; kingdom Metazoa; phylum Arthropoda; class Insecta; order Diptera; family Syrphidae; genus Philhelius; species Philhelius pedissequus. The sequence goes on from OU343160.1 coordinate 46,278,058, forward strand.
TTCAAGAACTTTCTGTTGGATATTGGTGTTCAGGAGTGTTTTTTTAAATAGTTTTCAGTTTTTAGTTCGATAAGTACCTTACCTAATATAGCTTACAGAATTATTCTAATTAAATTGATTTATTAAAAATTGATGTTTTGAGTTATTCAGATTAACTTGAAAAAAAAATTATGTGACCAAATAAAACCAAGCTTAGGCGAGTAATAACATTTTTGACTTAGTTTAGTTAGTTTAGTTTTAATGACTTCTTATTCAAATGTTTAAGAAAAACATAGCAATACAATATTTTACAATAATATTTTTGTTTTTTATATAAAGTCTTTAGGTTTGGCTATACGCGCGCCGTCTACCTGACTGACATTTTTGTATTGATATAAATAATTCAATATAAGTTATACATAATGTTTAATATAATTGAAATATAATTTGAATTTTCTTAAAAATCCTCTTCTCTAATTCGCTTTCTATAGTCTAAAGCACTTGCAGTGTATCGGTAAATAACATACCAACCAAGATCGCCATTCAATATTCTTATTAGGTCCTCCTTTTCAAGCGTCCTTACACCAAAGTACATTATACGAATTGCATTTTAAACTGGGCACACAGCAATAAAATGGTAAATGTCCTCCCTCTTTCCAAGGTTGCAGAGATCACACAATATAGGCAGCTCAGGTTGGTGCGGCACATAGTTCAATTTTAAAAGTTCGCCTCTTATCATAAAGATAGTTCTTATCATCTCAGTCTTATTCCTGTCAACAAAGTATGTATTTTCATGTAGGTTATAGTTAATGCTGATGTAATAAATCCTATGTTGTGAAGACCGAGCTTCATTAACATATCTGTTGTATTGGAATGCAATAGATTTTTCTTTGATGTTCTGAAATTTTCTTCTCAATGTAATGCTTCCTTCACTAGGATAAAAATTGAGGTCACATCCATAACAATTCTCAAGTTCTTGCCAATCATTGACGCAGTTTGCTAGCATATGTTTCAGTACAATTTTCGGTAATCGATTTTCTTCCATTTCCATAACTTTTATTATATAGTCAAAGTGCAGCTTTAACGTTACTAGAAAAAGGGGTGAACAACCTGTTTCCAAATGGATCATATAATTTGGCGTATTATTTGGTAGTCTAAATATCCGTTTTATACAATACCGTTGGAACTTTTCGACTGATTCAAAACAAGCATATCCCCAAACTTGAGCAGCATACAAAAGAACAGTTTGAGCAGTCGCTTGTATGATTTTTTGCTTAGAGCTGTGGGTTGCATACTTATTTTGAATGCATACTCTCCAAACTGAATTTATAGCGCGCTTTGCTTCAGATAATTTGGTTTTTAGATGTTTTTCCATGTTGAGATTAGCTGTTATTAAACACCGGGATAATTATACACTCTAACTACTTTGACAGGGTGCCCTTGGTAAGTCCAGGTTTCGTTCCTCGAGAATCTTCCTCCACCATTTCTAAAAATAAAATTGTTCGTCTTTTCCAGATTTATCGTTAGATTCCAGGCTTTACAGTACTTTTCAAATTTGTTGATCTTAAGTTGCATACTATTAACTGTATAGCTAGCTAGGAAGACTATATCATCAGCATACATTAGGCCTGGTATTGTTATGTGGCTAGCTTCCACTCCACCCGCAATATCATCGGTTATGTCATTAATAAACAGTATAAAAAGTAACGTCCTTAAAATACAACTTTGTTTCACTCCCATCGACGTTGAAAATTCATCGGACAAGGAGTGTCCATCCCATAATGCAGCTTTATTGTTCTCGTACAAGGCTCTTATTATTTTTATCAATTTACTGCTTATGCCCATCCTGAAGAGTTTGTAAAAAAGCGCCTCACGAGGAATCAACATTTTTGACTTTATTGCGCTAAATAAAATTTATTTACAAAAGTAGAACTTAACCAGGCATTTTCGACCCAACTTTTATCTCAGAACCTCAAATAGGTTTCCCTAAATCCTAATACTACGAGTATAAACCTAGTTTATTGGTGTTTTTTTATTAAGAGCTTGAGAACATTGCTCGCCAATCAACGTAACGACAGCTCCTTCCTCATTTCGAAAGAAAAAAGGGCCGATGAGTCAACTTTAATGGATCTAATGGCGATTCATTAATAGCATGAGGATTGTCTTCGCATATGGAATACGTCAATTATGCGTTTAGCTATTATCTCGTGTTAGATTTTTCGTTTCCACCATAATATTTTTTTTCTGGTAAAATATTTTTTTCTCATCGCCATTTTTTGATTTCCTTCAAACTAACTGTATACTAGGATAATATAATTTTCTTCCAAGCTTTAGCTGTATTTCCAGTATATCCATGCCAATTCGGTGTAATCTTTTGATAGTTTCACCAAGATGCCGATGTGATCGTGTGGCTGTTGTGAGCAATAAATTTGTCAAATATTATTTAATTCTAGTTCTTAACAATTGCATTATATTTTGAATTTTTAAAGTTAAAATCGAATTGAAGCCAATTTAATTCATCCTTCAGTGACATAGATCTCCGAGGCTTAATTTGTAGACACTTGTGTATATAAGAAGTTATTTTATAGTTTCTTGAAAAATTCAAGACCATATAGGTAACTATGAAAGTGGAAAAAGAAGATGCCAATGTATGATTTTTTTCACGAAAAAATCCATTTATATTTTTACTTGCGATATAGGTACTATAGGGAAAATTTTGCATTTGGAAATAAAATCGAACTCGAGATTTTAATCAAATTTGACATAACGATGATAGAGAACACCAAAAAAGTGGGTCCCTCAATTCCGTCTGTCTTTCTGTCTGCATGTAGAACGATCTACAACCTAAACGGCTGAATCGATATTGGTAAAACATGGTGTTTAGGCGTTTAAGGTGATTGTTCAAAATTTATTTAGCCCCAAAAATAACGGTACTTAAAAAAAATATTTTTTTTTTTTGAAAATTCAATATTTCGAAAACGGGATGACGATTTTTTCTGAAAATTTGTCCTTAAATTTGTAATATTAAATATTTTAAATGTTCATACCAATTTTTTTTTTTAGAAAAAAGTTAAGAATTTTTATGTATAAAAAATTAAGTGAAAATCGACTTTAAAAATACTTTTGCTCTTAAGAATCTTTTACATATAATGTGATCGAACATAGGAGCAAGTACGTGCGATCCAGTCGTGCATTTTATTTTTATACTATAATTTTATTTTTTCTCTTATTTCCCTTTTCGACATAATTTCCAAATTTTGCGGAAAAAGCAACTACAAGAATTTTTTATATTTTTACTTGCGGTATATACATACATACATACATTCAGAGGTATCTAGTTTGAACCACTCTTCATATTTCGATGCGCCTTAAAAGTATAAAAAAATATTGCATATTCAAATTTTCAAAAAAAGTGTTTTTTTCGATTTAAAAAAGTATGTTTTGAAAATAAAATTTTATACGCATATATATACATAGTAAAAATTACAAATTCAAAAAAAAAAAAATTTTTAATTATTTCCAAAATTTTTGACCAAAAATTTTTTAATTTAGCTTGCATATATTCATATTTATCCAAACGGGAACTTTTTTCCCTAAAGCTAAGCAATAAAAAATAAAATGCACGACTGGATCGCACGTACTTGCTCCTATGTTCGATCACATTATATGCAAAAGATTCTCAATAGAAACGGCAAATGTATTTTTAAAGTCGATGTTCACTTAATTTTTTATATATAAAAATTCTTATTTATTTTCTAAAAAAAAAAGTAGGTATGAAAATTTTAAATATTTAATAATATAAATTTAAATACAAAATTTCAAAACAAATCGTCAATCCGATATCGAAATATTGAATTTTCAAAAAAAATATTTTTTTTTTTCAAAAATTCAAAAAAAAAAAAAATGGAAATTTTGTAATGCAGTATTATTTGGAATTTAAAGGAGATCCTGTTTGGAAATTTTGATCGAAATGTGTTGAGCGGCTTATGAGAAAGTCGAAAATCAATAAAATGCAATTTTTTTCGGCCAAAATGTAGACCATACTCAAGGCATTACTAACACTAAGTTTTATCAAAATTGTTATAGCCGTTTTTGAGATAATTAAGATGGTTATTTTTGGGGCTAAAACAACGATTCAAAAATCTATTTTCGACAATCACCTAAAAAGCCTAAGCACCAAGTTTGAACAAAATCGGTTCAGCCGTTTAGGCTGTAGATCGTTCTACAGACAGACAGACAGACAGACAGACGGAATTGCCGGACCCACTTTTTTGGTGTTCTCTATCATCGTAATGTCAACTTTGATTAAAATCTCGAGTTCGATTTTTTTTCCAAATGCCAAAACTTGCCTTTATGCTATAGTACCTATGTATATCGCAAGTAAAAATCATGAATAATTCAAGAAATAAAGCAAACAAAAATATTTTTGATTTTAAATTCAATGTCCTAATTCTTATATTATTTCCTCCAATGTTGTTAGTCTGATCCTGTATAAAATACTACCATCATTTGATCCGATTTAGGACATTTGGGTAGTACTCGTAAGCCGCAGCAACAAATATGTATACAACAATAACACTGATTTCAATAAAAATCATAAATCATGCAGAATGCTCAATATACAAATTTTATTTGAAATTTTAACTTCTATTCTGCAATATTATTGGACTTGGTATTTCCATTGAATTTGTGATTTACTTATTCTGAATTACTTTAAAATTTAAACTTAATGAAAAAAAACTTTGTTGGGGTAAAATAAAAGTCATTGACAAATAGTATTATATATTCTGTATCAATAGCAATGTCCTGTGGCACAAATCAGAGTTTTGTGGACTTCCAAATAGAGTATCAGAAATAAATCAAATCAAATATTTTTGTATTCCTATTTCAGGATATGAAACAATTCCTATGGCATCCTCTAGCTCCATTAAACAAAAAAGCATTCGATTTTTCACTCCTACATAATCTGGAACAAAAAGGGTATCCGCATACGACCAAAATTCGTGAGTGTTTTTCTCTATTTAGGGTAGGCTCTTAATATGCACTGAATGTTTTCAGTGACACCCTAAACTCGACCTCAACCTCAGCAAATTATAGGCAAATATTCGTTCAAGATTGTGGCTTTACTTTTCATACATCTCATACATCTGATGGAGAACTAGTTTTTTTTTTTTGACAATAAGGACGTTGAAGTGACTTCATTAATGTTAAATAGTGTATACGTACGAATATTAGTGTTGGGAGTAAAGATTCCGAAAGGATAGCACACAAAAATACATATTTTTATTGTCTACTTTACTAACATAGAGCCATACCCGCTAAGTCTGTAGTCGCTTTAAGGTTCAAATGTGACCACATTTCAATCAAGCATAGCAATAAGAGATTCCAGAAATACTTTATCCATTTTAATAGTGTCCTGATGGTTTTCTTATATTAAAAAAAAACCTCTAATATAGGGTATGGTTCTTTAGTCTTTAGGCAGAGAAAGTAGGATCACCTTCCAATTTTTTTGACGAAAAAGAAATTTAAAATAGCTTTTATATGCATATAATATATGTATATATCTGTATAGATGAAATTTTTGCAAAATATGTGTAATTTTCGAAGAGGTTTAATGCAATCTCTGGTAAAAGTGTGAAACGAAAGAACATCTTTAAACCTTACCCACATGTTTGGCATTCCATTTTCCATCGATTTTTATTTGAAAGGCTTGTTAGTGGAATTATAGGTATCTGTGGCTGGTATCACGTTCAGAAGACATTCGAAACTTTATAAGGCGATTTTATTTTTTAAGTTCAGATCACACTTCACTTTGTGCGTTCAGAACTATACATTTTTTTTTTTTTTTGTTCTGAAGGAGCGCGATTGATGAGCTGAACTGGGGGTGAAGAAGTTGACAGAATGTATTTCTCTTTTTTTTTTATGCGTAAAAAAAGTAAGTCGTATGTGAATTAACAAACGTCATTTAATGACAGCTGATGTCAGCTGCAGCTGTCATTAAATGACGTCAAGTGTGATTAAAAAACAAATCAGGTACGTTGAAGCTCACCTGTTCGAAACAAATTCAAAACATACATTATGCGCAATGTTCAGAGCTCTGCTCACTCATGTGCTTAAAAATCACAATGCGAAATTGGAAGATGCAAAGCAATCAAATTAGTGATATGGAGACCTATTAAAATTTTGACATCTGATTGATGTCAAACATACTACTTGATCTTGCAAAAAAGTAACTCAATTTTTTTCAAAATCCTTAACATATAAAATTTAATATCTTAACTGCACAACCAATTGATATTTAAGCTGACGCAAATGCAGATAATAATTCTAACGTAAATGCTCTGAATAAAAATGATGGGAAATATTTCTTGACTTAATTTATAGTAACAGTTCCCAGAATTGAAAGCAATTTTTTGACAGCTGGCCAATCAGGGACATTGCCTTACTTTCAAGTCGTCGAACGTTGACAATGGGTTGTATGCAGAAGCCAATTACTCAGTCTCAAGAGATTTTTTTTTTTTAATTTAACGATATGCCTGTAAGACCTAAGGTCTTTTAAATGCAACGTACATTGCACGGCACTAGTTAGAAGAAATAGAATGTTTTGAAAGAATTTTTTTGTAGGCACAGTGGATTTGAGAACCAGGTATTAAATGACTCATTTTAACCCATGTGCGGCATCCAATTAAAATTGGAGACATAGAAAAGAATGCGCATACCGTGAGGATCGAACCCACACGTCTAAATTAGCAATCTTTATCCACTGCGCCATTGCCACCCAAGATTGAGCTCTGAGACTGAGCTCCAGATAGTGAGATTGAGCATTTGCACTAAGACAAATCTCAATTTGGTATGCAAGAAGCTTGTCTTATCCCATCTCATCTCACTATCTCAGTCTCAAAAAAAAAACGTTCACTTGAAAAATGTCTTCATCAAGTGAAAGTGACAATAATAGCCCCTCCAAAAAAAACTGAGCATAACAATCGCTTTTTGTGAAATTTTAAAGAAAAATATTGTGCTCATGACAAAAAGTCAGATCCGGAAATAAAAAATAGAAAAGAATGTTTTTTTAGCTTTTAAATCTGAATACAAACAAAAAATTGGAAAAAAAATTAATAGTTTTGTAGCAAATTGCGAAAACAAAAACATGTGCTCAGCCCGACAAAAGTTATAAATTAACTAATCTACTATTTAATATTGAAATTGTTTCAACTTGAGAAAAGCTTCAAAACTTCTCTGTTCATTTGATTCATTTCAAAAGTTTTTCGTATGCGTGAGAGAAAGGGAAGCCAGACAGACAGGCGCCGTAACGCGTTACGTAACGAAGAATTTATCACTTCAATAAATAATATTACAAACAGATTGAAAATGTGTGACAAAAATAAGATAGGTAACAGGAAAATAAAAACAAATCATACATACGGAAATTTCTTAAATGAGATCGATCTGTTTTTTGATAGATTTGTCTCAAAATTATTCTGCATACGAAAGCTAGCAATTGCTCAAGAAAGTGAGATTTGAGACTGAGTAAATGGCTTCTGCATATCACCTAATATCTCTCTTCATTTCAAATCAAGTATATGTACATTTGTATCAAAATTTACAGCTGTTTATCGTTCAACAGTTCGATTTTATATGAATTGTTTATGTGAACAAGTTAATGCAAAATAATTGTTTTCCATAAATTTTAGCGAGGGATTTGTTTTTGTAATATCGAAGAATATATATCAAAAGCATTTGAAAGAGTTTGGCATCAAGCTCAATTATTGAAAATACGTACACTTGGTATTGATGAACCTCTTCTTCGTTGGATTAGAAATTACATTTCGGAGTACTCAATACAGGTTGTTTCAAGTCTGATATTCATAAAATAATTTCTGGTGTGCCCAAGGGCTAACTTTTCTCTCCAAATCTTTTTCTTATTTTCATTAATGATCTCTTATCTAGAACTTCTAATCCTCTAAATTGTTTTGCTTACGAAAGTACCCTCAGCTTTTCATATTCGATTTCAGATTCACCTCCTTGTTCTTCGAATGTGGAACTGCAACGGCAGCATATGATACGCCCAATAAATTCTGGCAGAACTTAGAGCTTCAAAAACTCGGTACTGTCTTCCGTCGTTAAATCATAAGCTCACCCCATGCCGCTATCCATGATTGGCACTTGCATTAAGGAAACCGCTATCCTGTTGAAACAATAAGTCGTTGAAATCCATAGCGTTCCATAAGCCTCATAATAAATTTTTATTTGACATGTCATCGTCTCTTTAAAGAAGCACAGAACGAACAGATAATGATGCCAATGCAGTGTTCTCTTCTCTTTTCGGATTCTCTTGAAAAAATGAATGAGTGAAGACAGAAAAGAGAGCTCATTTTTGCATTCAATTTGCCAAAAAAATTGATTTACTTTTTGATTTTAAATCAATTTTGCAGATCTGCTGAATTATTCGGCAGATCTACGTCTCTTTTACTAACATCACTATGCTTCATAATTGACAGCTATCAAGTTTTTGTTTGATAATAATAATTTGTTTCGGTTGGAAGAAAGAATTAAAACAGTTTTGAGTTCAAATGGAAGCAGTTTTAAGTGAATTCATTTATTCGTCCAGCTCATCTTTGGACTTTACAAGCTTAAAATTTAAAAAAAACGTTCAAGGTTATATTCGCAAACTGATACCGCTTGCTGGTTCAGAGACACAAATATACATTAATACTAAGCAAATAAGAATCAATCTGAAAACATAGTAGAATATTTACGAACAAAATAAATTTATAGATCAAAATATAAATTTACCAAACGAAAACCCCATAATATTCCAAGATACATAATTAGTTAAATAAATTCCTGCGTGTGTATTTTCACTCTTGGTGTATTTCGTATGGATAGGCATGTGTCAAAAATTTCGCTTAATAGACGTACCCTTTCACCGTAAAATAGGATCAGTCGCAGAAGTTGACTTTCTATCAGTTTTCAACTGCACTGCATATGAAAAAGCCGAGTTCTTTTATACATCACCTAACTATATTGACTATATCGGTCTCTTCTACAGGACCCTCGGCAGATCTCCTCTTTCGCTGGTATGTCTGTTTATTTATATAAATAACTCATTTAGTTGTTTCGAAGGGTTCCGATCAAAATCCTTAAATCTAAAATACCCAAAACACTAAATCTTCAAAATAGCAGCCAAGCAAAAACTTCATGGAACATAAAACACACTTTATATTATTAAATTGTAAGTAAATTTAAACTGCTTCAAAATCAAGTGTAAGTAACATGCAAATGTGCTGGAGTGCAGTCGGCTAAGGAGATTTGTGATTGCCACATTTACGACAATCACTTGTGATCAAATTATATTTTACATCTGTGTAATGTGATCCCCAAAAATTATTCAAAACTTGGCACCACTTTTAGAGACAAGTACTATAAGAGTTGACATAAATCCATATGTTTGATTTGGTTTGTCTGCAAACAGTTTTATTTGTTTTTTCAGGCAATGTTGTGTGCCCAAACATAACCTTCCCATTCCAAAAAAGCTAAACATTAAAAGTATAATCTAGTCATTTTGTTCGCGAGATTAAATTAGGATATTTCCATTTTTTTTCTACAAGCTGCGAAAAGAAAAATATTGCGTTTGCTTCCCAATAGTTGTTTAATTTGCACTATTAATTTATTCTAAATGCCAATTAAAAACAAAATAAGTCAAAAGTTGAACTAAGTATTGAGTACATACATATGTGTGAGAAAAACAATGGCGCATAATTTTAAATGATTTAGTAATATGTTAAATAGTTTTAAGTATGATACTAGGTTAAAAAGAGGATTTTGCAAATTTTAAACGAGTTTAGTATAGTATTATCTTCTTAACATTTTACTAAGGTTCAAACCACCAAGTGGCTACCTTAATTTTTTTAGTATCGTACTCAATCCATAACGTCATCTGATAGTATATCAGCTTTGAACCCGGGGTTCCGGGTTCGAATCCTGCTCGTGTACATTTTTTTTTGTTTTCTTTTATTTTTGTAAATAATGAAGTTAAATGATTAAAATATAAACATCGAATACTTATTTAGAGCACATGTTGGGTTTCCATCAACACATAATTAATTTACAAAGCATAAACACAATAATTGTGTTCATCAAAATTCAAACCCTACAAATGCTTTGATATATGGTTAATTAGCATTTTACTAAATAACAAAGGGTTTAAAATATATGAAAAGGTAGTAGACTACTATGTATATAGTAAAATGTTAGCTGGTATCGTGTTAATGCCTTAATAATGGGCTGTTTAGGTAGATCGAATATACTTTGTTGAATGTATATTTTATTATATGTGTGTACATATTCATAAGATTTCTATTTTCGTAATTTGTGAAATCATAAAAACAATTTCACAAATTTACAAAATTAGAAGCCAAATCAATTTTATATGAAAACTAGCAGAAAGTCCCCGGCGTTGCCCGGGCACCCGAGCCAATAGTGTTTTTATGCAAGTTTTATTAGAAAAAGAGTTTTTCATTTATTTTGTCGTTTTTAGCCGGGATTAGTTTTCTTATTTAATTTAACAAAGAAGATTTGTTATTTCTACTTTTTTAACAAACGGACTTCTTCATTTGGGACTCTTTGCTTTCAGGTTGTTTTTTTACTTGCGATTATAGGTTGATAAGTACAATATAAGGCAAGTTATGCATTTTTCGGAAAAAAAATTGAGATATCAATTAAGCATGACATTACGATGATAGCGAAGATGAAAAAACTTGGTCTAAAAATTCTGTCCGTCTGTATGCTAGCTAGTATAGCCACTTACATACAGTCCAAATGGGTGGGTCGAATTATTTCAAGCTTGGTATTGAGTTTTTTTGGAGAAACTGCCCTTATGTTAAAACTTATTTTTCTCGAAAATTATTCTAACGATTTTGATTTAAAAAAATTAGAGTATTTTTTCGCTATAAACTATTATACGGCTGGGAAACAAATTACCAACAATAGTTAAGAATGGTACCTTCGATATATTTTTTATATTTTTAAAAGCATATTTTAAAACTTTTTTTAATAATTTAGTATTTCCAAAATAGCTCATTATTTTTTTATGATAAGTATTCGCATGTAATTAATTCCTTGAAACCGCTAAACAGATTTTGATAATTTTATTCTCATAAAGTGAAATTCATCTTTATCAGTTTGTTTGCTAAGGCTAAACTCAAAAAACCACCGCATTTAATTTAAAAATATCTTTTGGTTTTGAAAGGTTTTAGCTTGCTTATGACTTTGAGTGTTAAATATTTTTTGCAAAACTTGGCCGTTTGTAGGGTGAAATGGGCTAAACACAAAAAAACAGTAGCTGTGAAAGTAAACATTTCGGGCACATGGAAAGTTGGGAAACACCCAATTTTGTTTTACTTTCATGTATTTATCAACAAATGCGTAAGCATGAGTTTACACTTGCAAGTTAGTTTTTACTTTCGCAAATGTAGCCACTGGCCTTAGCTCGGTTAATAGCTTATTTTCTAAATCTCAGCAAATAATTTATTTCTAACATGTGCCAAACACTCGCCCTTACGCAGAAATGCAAGGAATATTGCATGCATTCACCGGCGCCTGTAACCGTGAAAATAAAAAAATGCGCGATTGTAAGTGTTTACACACAAAACTAAATTTTCCTTGGAAACATGAAAAAATTGATAGGACAGTGCAACACCTTATCAACTGTAACCGGCCGGCGCATGAAAAGTTGGTGAGAAAACAACTTTTGTTATACTTTCATGTATGTTCACAATCGACGGACAAGTGTATGCTTTACCCATGCAAGTTGCATTTTGCTTTCATGAAAGTAGTCACCAGCGGCGGTGAATTCATGCATGTGTAAGCCCCGCATACATTACAGAAAAGGAACACGTCTAATGTCGAATTTCTTTCATCGAAATCTTCGGATTTTTTCATGCTGGGGGCCTGTGAAAATCAAAATGTCAAAAGCTTTAAGGCAAAACCGCACTAATGCAACACTTTCCGACACCATGCATAATTTTTTTCAAGTCGCAGTTGAACGGCAGCTTTTTCGACTTTGCTATCATTTTAATGAAATGTTTTTTTTTTCAAACAATGCATAATCTGCCTTATTTTTTTACTATAATCGCAAGTAAAAAATTGAAAGTGAACAATCTCAAAATGAAGAATAGTTCGTTTGTAAAAAAAATTGGTAATAATAAATCTTCTTTGTTAAATTTAATATGAAAACTAATCCTGGTTAAATAAACGACAAAATAGACGAAACATTCTTCCTTCTTACAACATTTTTTTCTTAATTTTTCATTTCATTTGGAAGATACTGCATGAAAAGGCTTTTACCTAGGGCGCCCGGGCAACACCGGGGAATTTCTGCTAGTTTGGAAATAAAATCCATAACAACAGCGGAAGTAAACAAACCAAAAACCAATTTGGATATAAAATCCATGGAAACGACAAAACGTAAACAAAACGAAATTGTATTTTAAAATCAGGATAATTTTAAGAGGTAAGTGCAAATATTTGTGTATTAAGCATATAAAACATAACTTATATATTAAATTTAATAGCATATAAGCTGATCAAACGACAACAGAATAAGATACAATCATTTTTATGTCGACTCAAATGGTAAGTCGTCAGTTTATCTGTCATATACAAACAAACTGACATCGAAACAAATTTAAAATTTTATATATACTCGTAAGTAGAGATGGAAATAGATATAGAGATGACAACAAAATAGCTATCACAAAAAAAAGTCACAAAAATTTGATTATCATATGTGACAATTTAACGCAGACCAAATTTATTTTTTGTGACTGTCAACAACTATCAGAAACCACCTTAGCCAATTCCACCCCTGGGTTCACGTCTCCAACATTAATCTCAACCAGAAAGCATAAAAACAAATCAGAATAAGATATTCTATAAAACATAGCATTTCATAACTTCAGCAATTTATTAATATCGAAATTCCATTTCATATAAAATATTAAAATTAAAAATTCACCCTTCCAACAATTCGCCATACAATCATCACCATCGTTTTCAATAGAATTTCCATGACAATAAAGAAATAATTAATTCCTTTCTTTTCTAGTGTTAAGTTAAAATGATTTTCCCCCGCGATTGTTTCCGTTTCCGCTGTTCCTGTTTTGGCCACAGATATCAAATTCCGAAAAGCATATTTTATGAATGGAATAACTTTTTGTTTAACAATCTATTTCTAGATAAATTTGTAAAATTGATGTTGTTGGTTAAAAAATATTATTATTATTTTTATTTGTTTTCAATTCTTGCTTCTAAGATAATTGTTTGTACAATGGAACGGAAGTTAAAAACATCTTTATTTTTTTTAATAATTTTAAAAGAGATTGCATTGAACAAGGGTGGAGTTCATTACGAATAAAATGTTTTTTTTTTTCTATTTTATTTAAAACTTTTCTCCGGGTCATTTCAAACAGGAGTAATAATTCAATATTCATTCGTTGTTGTTGTTTTTTTTTTCTTTTGTTGATCCATGCAAATGAGGAGACATGTTTCAACGTTTGCATTTTAAATTCGTGGCAAATAATATGCAGAATACATATATCTACTTTTTTCATTATTACAAAACGGTAACTAAACATCATTATATTTTGATTGTAACGCGCATAAATTGCATTTTATTTCTTTTTTTTATGTCAATTTAAAATTTAATCAGTACCTAGTTAATTTATCGTATTATGGAGGTTACACGCGCTTGCAGTGTATATTTAAACAAAAATTTTAATTTTATTTTAATTATTAAATTGCAACCGGTAGAGTATGCTCGAGGGATAGGTCGATTTATTTATTTATTTTAACATTTTGGTAGTTAATGTTTTCCAAATTATTAATTACTCAGAGTGTGTGGAGCAAACAATATTAGGGTGTTAAAAATAAATGTATTTTTAATATCCTGTGCAAACTCAAATAAGTGGATTTTTATTAGTCCATTTTAAAATAGCTGGACAAATTTGTATGCTTAGTGTTACTAACCTGTTATTTTTGTTCAAAGAGCCTAAACCATTCTATAAACTTATGGATTCTGTTGGCTTATTCAACCCTTCAATGCCTATATATGAGTGTTGAAAAAAGTTTTCCTCTTTTACTTTAAGTATGTCATTAAACACATTTTTACTTTGATTTGCATTTTGAACTTGACATTAGAATGATAAAGAATAGAAAAAAAAATGTTGAACCAAAATGTAGACTATACTCAAAGTAGTTTACACAGTTTTTTTGTATCAAAATCGTTAGAGCCGTTTTCGAGATAATAAAGATGGTACAACAATGTGTGTTGCAAGTACCGTTATTTTTGGGACTAAAAAAACAATTCAAAAACATATTTGAGACAATCGCCTAAAATGCTTAAGTACCAAGTTTGAACAAAATCGCCTCAGCCGTTTAGGATGCAGCTCGTTGTACAGACAAACAGACAGACGGAATTGCCGGACCCACTTTTTTGGTGTTTTCTATCATCGTAATATCAAGTTTGATTAAAATCTCGAGATCGATTTCTTCCACAAGTAAAAATCCACTATCGGATAAGAATTCGAATTCTATAAAAAAAATACACAATACGACACTTAACTAAGTAACTCTTCCTTTCTCCCTTCTAATTATTTGTTTTATCTGACATATTTCTTCCTCCTTTGCATCCTCTAAACTGACTAATGAATGATTTCCTCGATAATTTATTTTGCTTCTCCAACCACCTTATATCCTTTACCCGCAGTTTCACAGAGAGGGAATATTTAAATTTAAGATCAGCTGCACCTTAAACTGAGTTTAAATTGTTGGTTTAACTCGTCCGGCTTCTCAGTGAAATCTGATCTTCAGATCAGTTGAACTTCGTTTAACTAGATTTTATGAAAATAGTTGGCAGCACTTGTCTTGTCTTGTCTTCCCTTTCTCTTTGACAATAAAAACACGCGAAACAACAACAAATGATTTGTGATGTTGACAAGCGAGGGATGATTTATTTTGTTTCAAAGTGCCGTCATTATTCTCATTTTGGTCAGCGATAGCGAAACGCGAATATTAAAAAAAATCCAAAATCACTTTCACAACTCGATAACATCTTAATACACACTCCTTTTTTTTTGTTAATAATATTTTCTGAAAAAAAACAATACAAACGCTGAACTGAAGTTTAAACGGCAGAATTATCTCGGTTAACTGAAACTACAAATTAAACTCAGTTCAAGGTTTAAACGACACTGCGAAACCGAATAAATTGTTGATCAGAAATTTAATCCAAAAGTTAATTATTTTAAACTTGCACTGTGAAACTGCGGGGGTTAATCTTTTTTTTCTCGATTTCTCCGAAAATAGTTTTTCTCGATTTTTTTTATTCTCTATACAAAATGCATTGGTTTAAATCAACATTTCTCTTAGATCGCTTTCTGAAAAGTCAATTTTCCCAGCTAATACTATTCCTACCTTGACAATTCCATTCACTAACACATTCATTTATTCTACCATTTGTTTTCGTGATCATCGGTCACGGGACAGGACAACGGCTTCCTGGAAACCTTTTTCATTCCATAAAAAACCACCGTAGTTGACTCTCGACGAAACTTTACACTGAATCTCATATGCTCAACGATACAGCATCGTCGTTGGATATCTTACCAAACTTTGTCGAATCTTAATGGCAGAGCTCAGACCCATTCCAAACTAAAATTTTCGAGGAAAATAAACAGCAAAATCAAAAAAAAACGGGAAAAAGTTTTACCTAGACTTTCACGCAGTTATTACAAAAATGTTAGCGTGTGCCGTGTTTAAAACCAATTTTTCGTGGTGAGAGGGATGAAGGCAATTTTCATTTTAATCGAGAGTCCTGCTATTCTAATTCAGTTCCGGCAGTATTTTTATCATGTAAACTTTTTTAGAACTTAATATTTTAAGGTTACCTACATTGAGGACCTATTTTTCTTACATTAAAAATTTAAGTTACGTTAAAAGTTAGGATGTTACTTTGTTTGTTGTTAATAATCCGACTGAATAGCTTACATCTTCATGCTTAATAAACACGTGGCCTTTGCGACCATCTGGGCACGAATACGATAACTCAGGCCCCGCAAAATAATAACGGATTTTTTTAGAGGGGCTTAATACAAGTATTTTTTATTATATGAGGGGGGGTCAATCTTCACCCCATTGCTCGGGAGATGCAATTTCATATCCGTCTAAAAGGAAGGAGATGGACCCCACTTCCGTAGGATAAAAAGATTGTATTAAACCCCTCTAAAGAAAGCCGTTATTAGTTTGTGGTACTGTGGTTATGGTACTCTCCCCTCAAATTGAGCTCACCGTAAATACAAAACAAAAATCTCATGAAAAAAAGTAGTTTTAGTAATTTTCAATTTTCTCAAAAACTGGAACACACAACATCATATAGTTTTCAGTTTTTGATTGAGAATTAATCAGAGCAACGATTTTGTGAAAAAAAAATATTATATAATTTTACAGTTTTTAAAAATTACACTTTAAATATTTTTGTTATCTTTTTCTTCCCAAAGTTTGAGTTTAAGACCCGTGTTTTTTCAAAAACTATGCATATATTCCACTTGATTTAAGAACTAGCTAATAGACTACGGTTTTGGCTTTAAAAAAAAAGTTTATAACATTTATTCGTAAGTATTACCGTTATTTTATTTTTTTTTTGTTTTCCATTTTTAGTACTTTTTGCGAATATATTAAAAAATACTTGTAACTAACTGTTCTAAAAAAATCCATTTTTTATTTTTTGGCGCCTTAGTAATCGTACTCTCCCCACCATCTGTTCCACTCAACTTCAGAATCGATCGAATACCTTTTTTTGTATGTTACTCGTTACTCTTGCCCCACGCTTGTAGTTCATATTTGAGTTTTGTAATAAATAAAACCTTAAAAACCATTAGGAAATGTAAATTTTGTGTGAACCACAGAGTATTTTCAAATTAAAATTTATGAATCAACACTATTATGATTGTCTATTATTATAAATTGTTTTTTTTCCTCTTGTTGTTAAAAAAAAATTTAAAACGATCAACAATTATTCATTGATAATAATAATTATCAATTTCTCTGTAATTCACAACGGTCTACTTCATTCTAAAAAATCATAACGCTTTCAATTATTGGTGCCTATGTATGTTAAGTACCTACAATGAATTTAAATATTTATTTATTTAAGAACGCTTACCTAAGTAAAGTAAGACATATATCTTGGAAATTATTGTAAGCCTTTAACAGTGATGTAAGATAAAAATACTAAATTTTATTAAATAATCCCAAGTCTCTATCCCCCCAGATACCGCACGCGCTAGGGTTCATTTGCACCGAGTACGACGGAAAATTCGGTTGGCAGTCATATCGGCACTTAAAAATGAAAATTTAGCTAAAAGTTGTTGTGGATTATGGGCCTGCTTTTTGCAGTTATAAAATAAATAGATCTATAAATTAAAGAAAGAAGAGAACAAAAAATTTAAAAAATACTTTTAAAAACGTAAAAGTTAAAAAATTAAAAGGAATAGCATGCAAATGCATTTGTTAAGTTTAATAGTTAGCTTAATGTTTATTTTTATGTAAGTTTAAATTAAAAGGTAAAAAATAGAACACAACATAAATGATTAAGATTCATATAATTTTAGTTATAGGAAAAAAAATAATTCAATGATTTGTAGTCCAGGACCGATGTTCTGTAACTCAGGCGATAACTTTACCTCACTTAAAGCCTGTGAAAAAATGGGCTTCTTTAAGTTGAAGCGATACCGTAATTTTTTAATTTGTTTGACTGGGATTTTCCAATGGAAGGCAATAAATCGAAAAAGACATTTTGGCATCTTAACAACAGAACAGAACTTCTCGACTACTTTTATCGATTCGAAAGTTACAGAACATGGGCCCAGGAAAATAAGATATTCACTTCCAAAAAATTCCGACAAAGCTGAATTTTGATGGAGAGCTTCATTTTAATGTCCTAAGCATTTCCTTAAAATTACCCTAAATTTGGTGAAGGGGGAAAATTTCAGTTTTTTTTTTGTCAAATTATTTGAAAACTATTGGTTGTTTTGAAAAAAGTTGTAGGTACGCATAGTAGCTAATGTTATTATACACAAAAAAGATTCAAACACTTTGTACGATAAATTGATAGATTTGGAAAAAAATGGTCGAAAACATTGGGGTGTAGTACATTAATTTTGTTTGTTTTTATTTATGTTGGCAAAAACATATTCTATGAAAAAACCAAATTTTAAGTGTGGAACCGGAAGGGTAATGCTGCCATCTTGAAAATTCTAATTGTGTTTGTTTTGCTTAATAACTTCCAACATCTTAATTTTTTCTGAAAAAAAACTCAAGAAACAGATTTAAGACAACAAAATTATCTACAAAATGACATATCAATGACTTAGTATGTCAATTCGTTCTTAAGTTATAGCAGACCAAAATTTAATTATAAAATAAAATAAATATCAAAATACATTTATATAGATTAAATTCATTCGTTAAAGCAACCAGACTTAATATACATAGCTCTCATTTTAACGAACAATTAAACTTTGACACGCTATAACTTAAGAATGAATTGAGACACAGAAGTCGTTAATATGTCATTTTGTAGATATGTTTGTTGTCTTACATCCGCTCGGTTTTGGGAGTTATTAAACAAAACAAAAACAATTAAAATTTTCAAGATGGCAGTATTACCCTTCCGGTTCCACACTTAAACTTTGTTTTTTTTTTTCATAGAATATGTTTTTGTAAACATAAATAAAAACAAAAAAAATCCCCCACTCAAAACCATGAATTTATTACATTTTTTTTTAATTAATCTACTACACACCAATGTTTTCGACCATTTTTCTCCAAATCTATCAATTGTAAGATAAGAAGTGTCTTAATCTTTTTAGTGTAGAATAACATTAGCTACAATGCGTGCCTACAAGTTTTTTTAAAACAACCTATAGTTTTGGAGTAATTTGGAAAAAAACCGAATTTTTCCCCCGGCCTAAAAATTTTTGCTCCGCACCAAATTTAGGGTACTTTTTAGGAAATGCTTAGGACATTAAAACGAAGCTCTCCACCAAAATACAGCTTTGTCAGAATTTTTTCGAAGTTTCATCATTTTTTTGTCTAATTTTCCTGGACTATTGCCAAATACTTCAAAACTGAAGATGAAACTTTCCTTGTGCTTCCTATTCCTCTTATGTAATTAAAAGTGTTTTGACCAATTCAATATGTTCAATTTTAAAATTTGAAGATTTCACTTCTTCGGCTTTTTTGGTCGTGATAATTTATTAATGAAAGATATTCATTAGTTTTCCCAACGTTTCGACTGAGTTTTCAGTCTTCTTCAGGGGCACTTTATTAACCATGAAAAAAAAAATAAGAGAAACATTTGTATGCTTACATTTAGTTGATAAGATTTTACACTTACAATTATATGAACGAAACTATTTTATCAAATTACATATATATATATATAAATTTTAAAAATAATGACAGTTTTTTAATTGAATATTTAAATTACTAAGAAGAAGTGCTTTAATTTAAATATTCAATTAAAAAACTGTCATTATTTTTAAAAAATTTATATATATATATGTAATTTGATAAAATAGTTTCGTTCATATAATTGTAAGTGTAAAATCTTATCAACTAAATGTAAGCATACAAATGTTTCTCTTATTTTTTTTTTCATGGTTAATAAAGTGCCCCTGAAGAAGACTGAAAACTCAGTCGAAACGTTGGGAAAACTAATGAATATCTTTCATTAATAAATTATCACGACCAAAAAAGCCGAAGAAGTGAAATCTTCAAATTTTAAAATTATTCCTCTTATGGAAACTATTAATTGATTTTTTTCCATCTCATCTCATTCGTTTTCATTTCACTCTCATCACAAAAGTTCAACTGCATTTAAATATCTCCCACAATTAGCCGACTGAAGTCCTTACAACGAAATAAAATCCTTGCGAATAAATTAAGTAGTAAGTAAGTGCGAAAACCCAGATATATAATAAATTGGTGAGCAACTATATCTACCTGTTGTATGGAAAGGCAATGGTCGCCAAACCAACATATGAATTTAACTTTGTATAACTGTATGCACCCCCATAACTTTTCCTCGAATATAAAACGATAAAAGCATTTTATATAGGTATGTGTATATAAGACAACTTGTACATTTCCTTATCACCCAATTAGCACCTGCTTAAGTAGCTTAGATACTCGGTCATTTGTCATTGTTGCCTTAACCTGAATATATACTACACGGCTCCAGTTCATTAAAGTCAATATGCGCGTCTATGGAGCCATCCCTTAAATAAGAGCTCATTAAACTAGAAATAAGGCCAAACAAGCAGGTGCCTTGGCCTCCATACCATTAACTGTCAGGAAATCCTTACGGTTCTCTGTCACGATTCAACTTTATGTCTTATCTCTTTATCCACACTCTTTGCCAACATCATTAGACATTAATTCCATAACTCCACTCAGGATCTGCCTAACACTGATTAATATCCGTCAATTTAAATTAACATCTAAACACAGTTCCAGTTTAATATCGTGAGGGTATTATGGAATTCCGGAAATCAGGATATTAAAATATGATGGCAAAGAGCTTATCGCCAAAAGGTGAACCTGACTATGGATGGCATAATACATATTCTGGATGTTGATTGTAATAGCCTGAGTGCATTTGACCTAAAACTGCACTGATTCCAATCAAAAGTCACGTCTGGATCATAAAACCACTTCCTGGCAAAGTTTTGCCTCTAATTTCGTCTTCAGTTTACTGCAACATAAAAGCTTTCAAAAGACCAAACCAAACTAGACCAGAACCAGGAGTCATTGCGTCATTATAATATAGAGTAAACCAACCGTCCCTAAGCCCAATGTACCGCACTCTATGTGAATGTGGTGTCGGTCGTCGTCGTTCGGTATGTTGCAAAGTGGTATGGTGATTTATTTTTACAATCTGCCCTGATAAACGCCGACCGCACCGCTAGCTGTATGTCTTTCCCCTTTATTTCTGGATCGGGATAGATAGCTTCTTATGCTGTGAAACGTCATAAAAACAATAATAAATTCATATTATCTGCTCATTAAGTGGGATTGTTCGATGTGGCTTCGTTTTCATGCTTTTGTTACCGCTATTGCCTTTGCCATAAATAATAAAAGCGAATTCCTGGATCTTTGCATGGAGAGCCTATTCATCTTTAGTAGTGTCATGTCCTTGGTCGAAAGTTTCGCTTCGGTTTTAATATAATTTTGTCCCCTTAGTTTTATTTTTGTCATTTCGCAGTTATATGCGTTTATACTTTTCTGACTATGGATCTGGGACGGGTATTTGGCCTGGATCGGGCTAGATGATGATGATGGTGATGGTGGTGGTGGTGGTGTATAACGTTGTAGGCCAGCTTTTAAGTTCTCTTACATTGAATCTGGGTAAACGTGCCAGAATTTTTGTTCTTCTGTAGTTGAACATTTTTATACAAAAAAAAAAAATAATTAAAAAAAATACACAAAACTATAACATTCATTCATATTCCCTGAAAATGCCAGATAAGACGCGCGCAAAACTTCTTGAATATGCGTTGGTTTTGAAAATACTTTTCTTAAAGAACTTCAACTCGATGGAATGCGATACGCGAATAAATTATTATTTATGAACGCGACAGCGACACTGGGTGGCATAAATTGTTGTATATATGTCTGTATACAATACACCAATGGAAAAAGGACATTCTGCTATCTATCAGATACAATCACGTATAGCTTGTAAATGTGCACCGCACCGATAGATGCACGTCGAATTCCTTGGCATTCACGCCGCGCGCCGCGACAACAGCATTTTTATTGACCAACTTAATGCTATATAGTTATGTCGTACAAAGTATTTTACTCATAACTGCTTTGCTAGCCGGAAATGTTGTCCTAGTTTTCTTAGCCATATTTATAGTTATCTAACTTTTTACTCGCACACTCACTATATTTAATATTCTATGAATGTTTTTGAACTTTTTGGTATGCAGTTTTGGAATTTTCTTAGTTTGCTAGATGCAAATAAAATAAACTTGATGAGGGTTGTAAGGGTTGATGTGAATTAACTTCAGACGTCAAGAAATTTCTAAAAACTTGTAATCAATTCCTACTATATCTAAAAGCCATGGCGATTAAAAATTTGACGTTAGCAGATGGTAAATTAAAAACAATGGCGCAAAATTTTAAACGATTTAGTAATATGTTAAATCATTTTTACTATGATACTAGGTTAAAAGAGAATTTTACTAATTTTAAACGAGATTAGTATAGTACTATCTTCTTAACATTTTACTAAAGTTAAAATCACGAAATGGCTACTTTAGTTTTTTAGTATCGTACTAAATCCATAATATTATCTGATAGTGTATCAGCCTTGCACGCGGGGTGCTCAGGTTTGAATTCTACTGGTATACATTTTTACTTGCGATTGTAGGTACTATATAATGCAAGTTATGTATTCGTAAAAAAAAAAATTCTAACAATCAAACATGACATTACTATCATAGAGAACACCGAAAAAGTGGGTTCCGCAATTCCGTCTGTCTGTGTGTCTGTCTGTCTGTCTGTAGAACGATCTACAGCCTAAACGGCTGAACCGATTTGGTTCAAACTTGGGACTTAGGCGGGCATTTTAGGTGATTGTGCAAAATAGGTTTGTTAACTTATCGCATGAAAATTTTACCGAAGAACAAGTTACTGTTTTGAATAAGGGTTTGAACTACACTCCGAAGCCTTTAAAAATTCCTATCATTGAATCCGTTGTTGATTTGGAGACGTGCTTAAAATTTAAACAGCCAGAAATAAAACAAAAAATTAGAAACCTTGCAAAACCTGTTTTAAAAAACGCAAAGAAAAACCTTATCACACTGATTCCGAATCACTGATTCCGAAAACACATTCCATTATTCAAGAATTAAAACAAAAACAAGTTTATTTTATGAAGGCAGATAAAGGTAACAAACTAGTAATAATGAACAAAAATGATTATGATAAAAGAGTGAATGATTGGATAAAATCCAGTAATTTTAAAATTCTAAACAAAACACCGTTGCCCGGAATGATTCGCGAATCAAAATCGTTAATAAAACAAATAAATTCGGTTTTTGAAATTCCCAATTGGCGACTGAATATATCCAACCCAGATGTACCGAAACTCTATGCGTTGCCAAAAGTACTCGTACACAAACCGGGAAACAAAATGCGACACATTATTTCAAATATAACTTCACCTTCGGTTAAAATATCCAAATGGCTGGTAAGTGAGATGTAAAAATACCCATTAGAAAGCTGCTCAGTCAAGAATACCTTTGATTTCGTGGAAAAAACTAAGAACATCTTAATAAAAGAAGACGAAATTATGATTTCATTCGATGTCGAAGCTTTATTCCCGAGTATTCCCATTCCTAAAGCTATAATGGCTCTCCAAAAACATCTTTAAAATTTTGAGATCGATGAAAACAAGAAAGTTACATATTTAAAAACAGCTAAAGTATGCATGTCTCAAAACTTTTTTCAATACAGAAATGTTTTCTACAAAATTGAGTCTGGAACAAGTATGGGAAACACTTTGTCCCCACTCATAGCGGAAGTTTTCATGTCTTCCTTCGAAGCAAACTTAAAAGAAAGAGGATTACTCCCAAGAATTTGGTTTCGTTATGTAGATGATATTTTTGCGGTGATAAAAAGTGCAGAGGTAGATTCAGTTTTAAATACACTCAATTCCGAGTTCGACACCATAAACTTTACTTATGAACCAGAAGAAAATCAGAAGCTGAATTTCTTGGATTTAACCCTGTCAAGAAAAAACGGAAAAATTGAATTTGCTGTATATAGAAAACCAACAACAACCAACCGATACATCACAAACGACTCTTACAGCCCAATTCAACACAAACTCGCTGCATTTCATTCAATGGTTCATCGCCTGTGTAAACTCCCACTTTCAGTCGCAAACTATGCCGCGGAATACAGCCTTCTAAAAGATATTGCTGCCATCAATGGATACAACCCATCTGTAATAGACCATCTCATAAACAAACACACCAAAAAACTTAAAAAAATCAGAATTAACTACTTTTTACAGACAAAACAAAAAACTTCACGAAAACAACAACCCAGAAAGAGCTTCGATGACGTATTTCCCACCGATAACTAACAAAATATACACAAAATTAAAACAACAAAATATAGAATGCGTATTCTCGAGTAATGGAAAATTAAAAAATATGCTAGGTTCAACCAAAGACAAATCCACAGTTATTAACAAATCTGGGATACAATATGAAATTAAATGTGGAGATTGTAACTCTATTTACATCGGCCAGACAAAGCGGAGCATTGGTGTCCGTTTCAATGAACACTCGAATCACATTAAGTTCAACAGACCCGATAAATCCTCCGTCGCTGCTCACGTCCTCACCAACAAGCATTTCAACGTAAGTCTGGAAAATGTAAAGCTCATTAAACACGTCACAAACCACCGACGACTTGATGCATATGAAAGCCTCTATATATTGAATAGTGAATAGTAATAATGGCAATATTATGTCATCTTTGTTTAACATTGTTTAATGTTCTCTTTTACTCTAATTGTTTTCAAAAATGTAAAGCTTTCTTCTATTTTCTTGTAATGTTTTGATTGTTACTTTCCTTTCTTTCTTCGTTCTTTTCCCAAATTAGTGTATTGCTGATGATGAACCACAGTTGGTTCGAAATGCATTCAAGTTTCAAAAAAAAATTAAAATGTAATACTCGTACCTACAAATTTTGTTTTGTTTTTATTATTTAATTTTCTAATCGTTTGTGGTCAATAAGGTGTTTCTTATTCTACTTAGTAATTTAACGCGACTACAAAATAAAAGTTCAAGCCCTTTTAAGAGATCCTTGTTTGGGGTTTTTCCCTTTAAATACAATTTTCTTAAAAGACCTTAATTAAATCGTTGTTTTAGGCCCAAAATTTACAAAACTTGCCATACAAATTTTTCTACCATCTTAATTAACTCAAAAACGGCTCTTACGATTTTAATAAAAATAAGTGTGTGTACTACTTTGGATATGGTCTACAATTCGGCCAAAAAAGTTTTTAAAATATTTTGTTATTAACGGTACCTGCCATACAACCATTTTATTGATTTTCGACTTTCTCATAAACAGCTTAACCTAATTCGATTAAAATTTTATACAGGAGCTCCTTCAAATTCTAAATGCATTTCAAAACTTTTGAAAAATAGTTTTTTTTGGAATTTTGAAATAAAAATATTTTGTTTTTGAAAATTCAATATTTTGAAAACGGGTGGACATTTTTTTCTGAAATTTTGGTTTTGAATTTATATTATTAAATATTTAAAATGTTCATACCAATTTTTTTTTAGAAAAATTAAAGAATTCTTTTATATAAAAAATTAAACGAATTTTTTAAAAATATATATAGCCGTTTTATTAAGAATCTTTTGCATATAAAGTGATCGCACATAGGAGCAAGTACGTGCGATCCAGTCGTGCATTTTTTTTTTGTTTTTTGTTTTTGTTTTGTTTTTGTAAATAATGAAGTTAAATGATTAAAACATAAACATCGAATACTTATTTAAAGCACGCGCTGGGTTGCCTTCAACATATAATTAATTTTCAAAGCATAAACACAATAATTGTGTTTATCAAAACTCAAACCCTGCAAATGCAAAGCAAAGCATTTGTAGGGTTTGAAATTAGCATTTTACTAGTTAACAAAAGGTTTAAAATTTATGAAAAGTTAGTAGACTACTATGTATATAGTAAATTGTTAACTAGTATCGTGTTAAGGCCTTAATAATAGGTTGTTTAAAATTTTACGACAGTGATTTTTAAATTAAACTAGCGCACCCGGCGAACTTCGTCTCGCCCCAATTAAACACCTTCAGATAAACAAAGTAGGGTTGGCAACAAGACCGAGACTACTTTAAATGCCGAGATAAGACCGTATTTTTTGTACCAAAATTGGCCGAGAGTCTAACTGGTATTGGTGGTTTGGTGTAAGTTTTCGCTAAAAGAAATATTTTTTGTATTTAATTATTTTTTAGTACTTATTTTCAATTTTTATAATAATCACAAGCTTTCTTTGAGAAATATTCTAAACGCTTCAAAATATCAAAGCACATTGTGAACATAGTTATACTCAGGTATAGGTGTACTGAGAAAATCTACAGAAGAATACGTGCGATTTATGTATGCATGTCGTTGGAATAGAAATCGCTCATTTTTCAGACTTTCTTTCCCCTCCCGAAAAAGGTGACTTTAAGACTTTAAGGTTACCCTTTGAAAAATATTATCGAAACGTCAATATATAGTATGTTAGCTACCTGTCAAGCCATGAACAGTCAATATCGTTTGAGGGATGACTCCGATTTAAATGGATTAAGAAACCTCACATATATACATACAAAATTATACATACATACAAAATTATATATACAAAATTCAAATCTTAGATAAGAAAATTCGAAATTTGTCTGACTAAGGATAAGATCGAGACCGAATATTTTGAAGAGAAAAAGGCGAGACTTGGTGAGGCGAGACCAAGATCGAAACGAGACATGGTTAGGCGAGAACGAGACCGAGATACTAAAATTTGTCGATTTGATTAACTAACAAAAGTCGTCTCGTTGCCAGCCCTTGTCCAGAGTG
Source organism: Philhelius pedissequus (assembly GCA_910595825.1). NCBI lineage: Eukaryota > Metazoa > Arthropoda > Insecta > Diptera > Syrphidae > Philhelius > Philhelius pedissequus. Next base: position 46,304,758 of record OU343160.1, read on the forward strand.
ATAATAAAACACAGATAATTCAAATTTCATTGTTATTTATCGATATCAGTAGAGAACTATATGATAAACAATATTTTTCGATTTTTTTTTCCGGCACTGACAGCTGACCTGGCGAAAAAAAAAAAAGTCGAGATTAATCCCACAGGCTTCCAAGGACTGACCTTGCGATTTATTGACTTGACTGCCATCGCAACAGCCAAACGAACGGATTGGAATGGAGAATCAGTTGGAATAATGGGAATTTCGTGGGATAGGGACTTTCTCTCTTTGCCTTGATGATCGTCGCTTGAATGACATTGTTCATCCGTTTCTTGACCGCGTATACTGTTACACAGATTCGGATTATTCAGATTCCGCAAAATGATTATGATCGATCCCGTCTTTAACTGTGAATTATGCTGCGAAGTTCTTGGTACATCAAGCGAGTTCAAAAATTCCGTCGGATAGTTCGTCGCTTCATCCTCCCCGGACAGGCTGTCAACAGATTTGTACGAATGCAATTCTCCAGCGATTTGACTTTGAATACTGAAATTCAAGCTATTGACGTAATTATTCTTCGCGGCTAATATTGCATGTTCACTAATCCAATCGAGATTTTTATAATATTGTGGAATGCTAGGGAACACTTTGGTGAAGAGTTCCTCCTTCAAAGAGGTGAACTCGCAAAAACTTGGCGGGAATGATATCAATCCAGATCTCTCATGTTCGTGGTCAATTTCAACTTCTTGACATGTCACCATAAAGGGGTATATTAATTTCATTGGCAGCAGTAGATTTCGGAATGACGGAAAGCGTTTGACGAAAATCTTCGGAAATAAATAACATCAGCAATAGCAATATCACTTGCATTCTCTCATCAATTTTAATGTCGCCGAATTCTTGGCCATTTGTGCACGTTGGCTTGTCAACCGTGATAACATTCATTCGAGGCTTCGAATCTTAATATGCAGTTCAATCAAGGCTTGATTGTTTAATAGGAAGCATTAGTCAAGCAGGAAGCAAATAACTCTCTCAAAAACACAACAAAGACATCCTATTTAAAAGAAAACTAAAAAATAAAAAACTTACGGAATTAATGTTTCGCAATTAATGCCAGCAACCCAATTGGATAACACGAATATTTATTTTCTAAAAAAAAATTATTGAATTGATAAATGTCGACTTGAATTTCAATTTATCGTAATGCTCGAACCACTTGCGGATCTGATGCGCTATATACAACTATTTGGAATCAGTGTAATAATATGCAAAGTTTGAATCAATTGCAGCAAGAAAAATAGCACATTTCCTTAAAAGAAAATTAGAATGCGAAAAGGATACATGTCAAATTGCGCACAGTCTAAGTCAATTTAAAACGCCAACTATCGGGTTGCGACTATGATAGCAGCACAGCACCATCTATTATTTATCTCGTTAGCTTCTTCACCCAAAATGCACCAAAATGTCTTTTAACACAATCAATTTCACAATTCACAACATATTTCCCAAGCTTCACAACGAATTTTCCATCCTTACATCGTCCAAAATCATGCGATAAAATTCAAAATCTAGTCGTTTTCCGCGTTTTCCACTAATAATTTTCCATTTTTCCATTCGTAAAAGCAATTCCGGAACAATTGCGAACAAAATTCCATACAAAAAAGTCAATTTTCCAAGTTCTGGAAACAGAGGGTTTTCTAAGAAATTTCTTTCATAAGAGCCTTCTCTTGGCAAACACGACGAATAACCGGAAAAAAAATCTCCAGCTCTCAATTATTGATCAATTACTATCCTTTTTTCAAACCATTTTCGTATACATACATATGTTTATAGAATATAGAAGATAATTGAATATACTGACATAACGACAGTAACTACTAATCTTTAGGGTTTTTTTTAATTCATTTCATTTCTACTTTGTTCATAAAATAAATTTAATACTTCCTTGACCAAAAAAAAATATTTTCGAATGGTATGGAACGACATAGTTATCAAGTTGCTTGGAGTTCAAATAATCTTTGGTCAACTTCTTCATCAACGTTATTAGTTCCACAAACTATATCGTATGTCAAAGTACTTAATTAAAACTGAGAATATACCTATCCAACCAAACAACACATCAGGTCTAAGCTATTTTGAAAAAAAAAGTCTCTGTGATCTTATCACCGACATTGATAGAGTACCTAAAAATCTGTTTTTGTCTTCCTGCAAGGCAGAACTTAAACTTCATAAACTAACTGTAAGTATCCCTTTCAAAGTCCTTATACCTATGCATCTCGGAACTGCTGAAAATGAACATAGAAACTACTCGTATGTACTCTTTTTCTTACCACGTTGGTATTTACGACAGCTATTTAGATTGGGCGGCAGATTTATGAGGGCGACATGTTTTTTTTTAATAAAGATCCCATCTTTTTGTACACCATCTATGAATTTTTTACTTCCGATATAGGTACTATAGGGCAAGTTTTGCATTTGGAAAAAAATCGAACTCGAGATTTGAATCAAAGTTGACATTACCATGAGAGAGAACACCAAAAAAATGGGTCCCGCAATTCCGTCCGTCTGTCTGTCTGTAGAACGATCTACAGCCTAAGCCGCTGAACCGATTTTGTTCAAATTGGTGCTTAGGCGTTTTAGGTGATTGTTCAAAATAGATTTTTGAATCGTTGTCTTAGGCCTAAAAGTACCGTTATTTGCCATACAAATTTTTCTACCATCGTAATTATCTCTAACGATTTTGATAAAAATTAGTGTGTGTACTACTTTGGGTATGATATACATCTTGGTCAAACAAAATTTTTTAAATATTTTGTTATTAACGGTACCTGGCATACAACCATTTTATTGATTTTCGAATTTCTTCCAAACGCCTCAACGGATTTCGATCAAAGTGTTTATGCAGGATGTCCTTCGAATTATAAATTATACTGCATTTCAAAATTTTCGAAAAATATTTTTTTTTTTTTGGATTTTTGAAAAACGGGTTCACAATTTTTCTGAAATTTTGTTTTCGAATTTATATTATTAAATATTTAAAATGTTCATACCAATTTTTTTTTGAAAAAATTTAAGAAATTTATAGATAAAAAATTAAGTGTAAAAGGACTTTAAAAATACTTTTAACCGTCTCCATTAAGATTCTTTTGTATATAATGTGATCGAACATAAGAGCAAGTACGTGCGATCCAGTCGTGCATATTATTTAAAAAGGCAGCGCGTTTCTATAAAAGCCAATTAATTCAATTCATATCATTAAATCTAATGAAAATGAATCCAGATATGCAAAATTATTATAAAATAAAATGCAAGACTGGATAGCACGTACTTGCTCTTATGTTCGATCACATTGTATGCAAAGGATTCTTAATAGAAACGGCAAAATATTTTTTTAAAGTCGTTTCCCACTTAATTTTTTATATAAAAGATTCTTAACTTTTTTTAAATTGTTATGAAAATTTTAAATATTTTATAATAAAAATTTAAAAATAAAATTTCAGAGAAAACCGTCAACCCGATTTCGAAATATTGAATTTTCAAAAAAAAAAATATTTTTTTTCAAAAATACAAAAAAAAAAATATTTTTCGAACATTTTCGAATATTATTTACATTTCCGAGGGCCTTCGATGTAAACATTTTGATCGAAATCCATTAAGCCGTTAATGAGAAAGCCGAAAATCAATAAAATGGTACCGTAAATAACAAAATATGTAAACAAAATTGTTGGCCAAAAATGTAGACCATGCCTAAAATAGCCCACGTACTTTTTGATATCAAAATCATTACAGCCGTTTTCGAGACAATTAAGATGGTAAAAAAAATTCTATAACAAGTACCGTTATTTTGGGGGCTAAACCAACGATTCAAACATTTATTTTAGACAATCACCTTCTAAGCACCAAGTTTGAACAAAATCGGTTCAGTCGCTTGGGCTGTAGATCGTTCTACAGACTAACAGACAGACGGAATTGCGGGACCAACCTTTTTGGGATGTTGGATGGATTTGCTTTAAACGTGGTACATATTGTTTTTCGCTAATATTTATATATACAAAATTTCTTTAATTTATTTCTAAAAAAATTAGATAAATATGAGAATCTTAAATATTTAATAATATGAGCTTAAAAATAAAAGATTAATCGGCTTAAATCTTTTAAAGAGAAAAAATAATTCAAAAATCTGAAATAAATACTTAAACTAATTTCAGCTCAAAAAAAATTTCGCCATTTTATTTCCTGGATAAATTTAACTTTATGAGAAAAAAATTTAAAAAATCTGTGGAGCGGATTTTGAAAAAAAAAGGTTTTTTTACCTTTTTGATTACATTTTTCAACAAAAAATCAAAAACGCCAATTTATAGGTAACTATAATTTTTGAAAAAAATTTAATGAGTAGTTTTCAAAATATAATTTTTTTTTAAAATGCTTTTAAAAATACAAAAAAATATTAATTAAAAATATTGATACGCAGTCTAAATTGGGCAACCTAAAGCTACATATGTGTGAAATTTCGAAAGAATCGGTTAAGCCATTTACGAGATAGTCGAAAGCAAAAAAAACGGACCTATGGAAAGTACCGTTTTTAGACATTTTTACATTTTCTTTTCAACCATATGATTGGTCGTAGCTAAAAAGCTGCACTGATTTTTTAAAATTAAAATCGTTAGAGCCGTTTCCGAGAAAAATTGGCTTTAACGTAAAGGTTATCAGCCAAGTACCGTTATTTTTTGAGCTAAAAAAAATTTCAATTTCACCTCTGTACAATATACCAATTTTGAAGCAATTCGGCCTACCCGTTGGGCTGTAGGTATTTATACATACGTACAGAGAGACTGACCGACAGACAGACATACAGACGGACAGAATTTTGAGACCATCTTTTTTCTTCTTCGCTATCATTGTAATGTCATGTTTGATTGTTATCTCAAAACTTTTTTTTTCGACGAATGAATACCTTGCCTTATAAAGGGTCCGCCAAATAACTCTATTTTTTGAAAATGCCATAAAAAAAAAACAACTGAATATTTTCTCAAATTTCTTTTTTATTTGAAAGTACAATCTTTTCGGTTAATAACGGAAAATGATTTCATTCAAATGGCTGCCTCGACTGGCCATGCAGTAGCCTACACGATCGGTCAAATTTTTAAGCCCATTATCGATTGTGTGCAGATGTATTTCACCAATGGCTTCACGAATATTGTCCTTTAAAGCGTCAATTATATCTGGCTTGTCGGCGTAACACTTATCTTTTACGGCACCCCACAAATAATAGTCCAACGGTGTCAAATCGCAGCTCCGAGGTGGCCAAACGACATCAGCTCTGCGGCTGATAATGCGATCTTCAAAAACAGGGCACAAAACATCGAGTGTAGCTTCGGGTGTGTGGCACGTAGCGCTGTCCTGTTGAAACCAAATATTGCCAATATCCTCCTCTTAAATTTTTGTGAACAAAAATTCGTTCAAAATGGCGCGATAACGATAGCCATTGCCTGTAACGGCCACTCCTTGCTCATTTTCGAAGAAAAATGGCCCAATTATGCCTCTGGACCAAAATCGACACCAAACAGTGACTCGTTTTGGGTGTATCGGCTTTTCAATATATGCGTGTGGGTTTTCTGTGCCCCAAATGCGACAATTTTGCTTGATTACATACCCGCCAAGATCAAAATGAACTTCATCTGAAAAGATGATTTTTTTGGCAAAATCGGCATCTTCTCTAAGTCGATCGCAGGCCCACTTAGCGAAGCGAAAACGCATTGGATGGTCAGTTGGCTTCAACTCCTGAACCAATTGGACTTTGTATTGCATCATACCAAGGTCTGTATGCAAAATTCGTCTCAATGATGTCTCCTAAATGTTCAATTGTTGAGAACGACGGTGAATTGATGCTGATGGCCCTTCACGCACACTTTCTACCACAGCAGCAATATTCTCGGGTGAACGAACTGTTTTTGGCTTTCCACGCTTTGGTTTATCGATGAGGATCCCAGTTTCTTTCACTTTTTTCACAAGATAACGAACATACGGAGCTGACGGTGCTTCTCTTCTTCCAAAATCCGTACGCAATTTTCGCACACATTCTGCAACATTACCATGATTTTCAAAGTAATGTCGCAATATTTCCCAGCGTTGTGCAAGCGTATACACAACCATATTCGTTCAGCGGAAGGATAATACTAATTATCTGTCAAATCAGACATGAACTAAGTGTTACCATTCACGAAATAAGCACTAGTTAAAAAAAAAAACGTTAGATGGCGGGCTCTTTAGTACCTATAATCGCAAGTAAAAATTGATTTAAGTTCAGCGTATTTGTAAGTCCGCAACTGTTCAACCTATCCTAGTATAAATGCATATATACATACATACGAGTACGTAAATACTCATTCTCTTAGTATAGTTAGCTTTTATGACTTAATCCCTGGTAACTTTTTCTCTTTGCGTATTCTGGCCGATTCAAGTCGCCTTGCGAAGGATTATAGCCTCATTCATCTTTGATACCAACAGAATATTTTTTTTTGGAAATTTAAATTTTCTATTCATTCTTTTGTCGTATATGTATAATGTATGTACCTATGTATATGTAAAATAAAATCAAAGGCAAAAAATGCATTTACTCTCGCATGGGTAGGTACCTACCTTAGTTAGGGTTGAGAGGAGAATGTAGAGAAAGGGATGTGGATGGCGAAGACTGGCACAGATGCACAATGAAGATGAAAATATGCAGCAGCACCTATACCTACCTTAACTTCTGAATACGGATTTAAAATTTAATCCGATAGAACAGTCGAAAGCAACTAGATCATACCTATTCCATTTTTTTTTTTGTATTTAAATGAAAAAGAAAGTTTTTCAATTGTTATAGCTTGTTCTTTGCATTGGAAAACTCACGCGCATTATCTGGTAAGTACGGAGAGCAGTAAAGTCAACAAAATTTTACAAAGCCAAGCTACCGTATTTTCGTGGATATACGATTACAGGACGAGTATTCTGGCGAATGAGATTTAATGCATTTCATGGTAATCTAGAGTAATCTTAATGCGTGCATAAAGCGATTTTGAAAAAACCTTTCAAGTGGTTCATTGTTATAAGATATGAATGGACTTCAGAGATGTGAATTATATAGTCTTGAAATCGTAATCTATTTTCGGGGAAGAAAACTGGATAACTATTTTTGAATGTAAACAGAAAAACAAATAATTATAACGAGGAGAAGATTTTGAATAAGACTTTGAAGCAAACATACAATTATAATCCTCTTTGATGATCACGGTAGCCCCTTCGCCAGGTAAGTATAATCGAAGATCCGCAGGAGAGAGTGGATGCTGTGGGGGCTGCTTTCCAGCAAGTGTACAAGGTGAATGCTAGCATTCGCCCGAATCATGACCTGGAGAACAGAGCTCTGCTTCATCACTTATGGCTCCGGAACGATATAACCGATTGGCGATCTGAGAACCTTGGTTTCACCAGGTTTAATGATGAAGATTTGGCAAACGCCATAATCGCCGACCGAAATGGGCCCAGCCCCCTGTTAATTTCGAAGAATGAGCTCCAGCTCATCTTCGATTCATTAAAGAAAAAGAAGTCTGCAGGAGTCGATGGTATATCCAACGTTGTACTACGACATTTGCCTCAAGAAGCAGTTGACATTTATACCACACTGTTTAACAACGCGCTGAATAATGCATATTATCCAGTGCGGTGGAAGACAGCTGTGGTGCACCCTCTCCCAAAAAAGGGAAAGGACAACTCCAATCCGGCGAATCTCCGGTCGATAAGTCTTCTTCCGAGTATCAGCAAAGTATTTGAAAAGGTTATTAATAGAGCCCTGTTCAAGTGGGCGGAGGACAAAAATATCATCCCGGATAATCAGTTCGGTTTTAAGGCGGGACATGACACAATTCATGCCGCGTCTAAACTTGTTTCTGATATCCAATGGAACAAAAGTAAAAAGCAGTGTACGGGTGCCTGTCTGGTTGATTTGCAGAAGGCCTTCGACACCGTATGGTTAGAAGGTCTCTATCTAAAGCTAACCAGACTAGGTATAAGTAAACCTCTATTGTATATGCTTTATGAAATGCTAAATGGTAGAAAGTTTGTTGTCAAGAGTGGCAATGTAACTTCTACTGCAATTTTTAATATTAATAATGGTCTTCAGCAGGGAGCGGTTAACTCGCCGATTCTATTCAACATTTACACCAGCGATCTGATAGGTAGTCTAACTCAGGCAATTGCGTACGCCGACGATCTAATTGCGTACAGAACAGCTCATACAGTTGAGGTCATCAAAAGTCTCTTGCAGAGTGACTTCGACAAGATTCAGCGATATTGTGATGACTGGAAGTTGAAAATCAACTTCCAGAAATCAGAAACTATTTTGTTTAGGACTCCGTTGTCTAGCGCCTCAAGGGATAAGAGAAAGAACTGGCGCAAGCTGGTGATCGTAGGGCCACATGGACATCCACTGGCGAGTAAAAGTGTAGTAAAGTACCTTGGCATCTGGTTGGATCAGTACCTGTATTTCGACAGACATATAGGTGCTGCTTTGGCCAGGGCTAGGGGAGCCTTAGCCTTGACAAAACGACTGTTTTATAGCAGCCGTCTTGACAGCAGGGTGAAGGTGATTTGCTACATGGCCCTCATCAGGCCGATGATTGCCTACGGATGCCCGGTGTGGTTCAATGTTGCCCCATCTCAAATGGAAAAGATTCGGGTGTTTGAGAGGCAATGTCTTAGACGTTGCCTTGGATTACACAGAACACCAGAGTCGGAGTACACAAGATATTATTCCAACCAGGTTCTATACAACGGAGCCAACATAAACAGAATAGATAATTTTTTGTTCAAGCTGATTCGGGGTCACGTTGCAAGAGCGATGTCCTCAACTAACAGCTTAATTTTTGGGGCTTATTACCCCAATAACGAATATTTTGAGAGTGCGCGGTTAAGTGGTTACATCCCTCCTGAGGCATTCCTCTATTTAGACAGTCGAGGGCTGATACAGGATGGAGGGGCGGTTCCGCTCATCTACCACGTCAGCCGGAAAACTGTGGATAGGCGACTCCTGTATAGTCGAGACGTCATCGCTCAAGGTGGAGAAGAGCGCCTTCGGTTCAGTAGGACTGTGTCCGATCGGGACCGGAGGGATAGGGCGAAACAGGAGAACCAGTTCTGGTGGCTCTCTGAACAGCATCGTGATATTTAAAGTCGATGAAGATGATATATCTTGGCCGACTTACATAGATTTAGGGCATTAGGTATAGGGAACAGTCAGGGTGGCACCAAAAAAAAATTAAAAATATGTATGTATGCGGGGGCATACGTGCATGTATCTGCGTGTCTGTACATGTATGTGCGTACGTATATGTATGTGCGCATGTACATGTGTGGGTGGGTTGCATGCTGGTGGGTGTCTGCATGCATATAAAAAATAAACAAAAAAAAAAATTTAAAAACGAAAAAAATGCTGCTGTGGCTGTTCTAGTTTTTAACTAGTTATAAGTATTATTAGGTATTTTAAGTAGTTTAAGTTATTTTTAGTTAGTATAAGTTAGTTTTATTTGGTTTTGATTGTTTTTGATATATATTTATGTTTAGTTTATAGGTAAAAAAAAAAAAAAAAAAAAAAAAAAAAAAAAAAATGATCAGATACCAAGTTTTTTGTATAAAAGTTTCTTGAAATATAAAATAAATAAAAAAAAAATTAGATTTAATTAAAATAGTTTTTAGGTCGAAAGACATTAGTTGTAAGAGTTATTGCTTAATTTAGAGCGCCCGTAAAGGGCCAGTAAATTAGTTGTAAGTTATTGATAATTAGGCTAGTTTTAAACATTTTTGTCTAGCTTTAAGATAGTTATAAGTTAATATGAAATAAAAATGAATTTATAAAAAAAAAAATCCTCTTTGAAAATTTGAATATCTTAAAATGGTTAAAAAATTATACTTTATTAACACTATTTACGAAACTGGTAACTATAAAACACCGAATTCCATTGATGTAGTATTATAAAAGCTTACGGACATTTTTTCTTGCAATATAGATAATATAGGGCAAGTTTTGCATTTGGAGAACACCAAATATTTTGATCCCGCAATTCCATCCGTCTGTAGATCGATCTACAGCCTGAATTGCTGAAGGGATTTTCTTCAAAATTGGTAATTAAGCGTTTAAAGTGATTGTCACAAATAGATTTTTGAATCGTTTTTTAGCCCCAAAAATAACAATACTTGCCATACAATTTTATCTACCATCTTAATTATCTCGAAAACGGATCTAACGATTTTAATAAAAAATAAAAAGCAGGACTGGATCGCACGTACTTGCTCTTATGATCACATTATATGGAAAAGATTCTTCATAGAAACAACTAAATATATTTTTAAAATCGATTTTCACTTAATTTTTTATATATCAAAATTATTAAATTTTTGCTTTAAAAAAAAATTGGTATGAACATTTTAAATATTTAGTAATATAAATTTTAAAACAAAATTGCAGAAAAAATCGTCCACCCGTTTTCGAAGTACTGAATTATAAGAATCCAAAAAAACTATTTATCGAAAATTTTGAAATGCAATAATATTTAGAATTCGAAGGAGCTCCTGTATAAAAATTTTCATCGAAATCCATTAAGCCGTTTATGATAAAGTCGAAAAGTAATAAAATGGTTGTATGACAGGTACCGCCAATAACAAAATATATAAACAAAATTTGTTGGCCAAAATGTAGACCATACCTAAAGTAGTATACATACTTTTTTATCAAAATCGTTAGAGCCGTTTTCGCGATAATTAAGATGGTAGAAAAAATTGTATTGCAAGTACCGTTATTTTTGGGGTTAAAACGACTCTTCTAAATCCATTTTGGACAATCACCTAAATTGTCCAAGCTCCAGGTTTCAACGAAATCGGTTCAGCCGCTTAGGCTGTAGATCGTTCTACAGACAGACAGGCAGACGGAATTGCGGGACCCACTTTTTTAGTATTCTCTATCATCGTAATATCAACTTTGATAAAAATCTCGAGTTCGATTTTTTTCCAAATGCAAAACTTGCCCTATAGTACCTAAATACATATTTCGCAAGTAAAAGGCGTTTGCACTACTTTGAATATAGTCTACATTTTAGTCAAACATTTTTTTTAACATAATTTGTTTTAACGGTACCTGCCATGCATTAATTTTTTTGATTTTCGACTTTTTCATGAACGACTAAACAGATTTTGTTCAAAACTCTTATAGGAAAAACTTGAAAATTCAATATTTCCAAAACTGGTGGACGATTTTTTTAAAATTTAATTGCATTTAAAATTGTCGTACAAAATGTTTTTTTAGAAAAAAAAATAAGAAATTTTATATATACAAAATTAAGTTAAAAAAGACTAAAAATATATTCGGCTGTTTCTACCAAAAATCGTGTGCTTAAAATGCGATCGAAAATAAGAGCATTTGCGTGTATAATGTGACTCCTAGAATCGCGATATCTCACGAATCGTAACTCTTGGGGAAAAAATCATCAGTGAAACATTTGTAGAGAATTTTAAGATCTACAACTTTGGATTGAGGTGTTTTTTGAGAAAACTTACCGTTATCGAGCAAAATCAAAAAAACTTCAAATGTTGACCTTTGACCTTGAACAACTTTTAGGATTGATGTCATTTTTTAAAACTTTATTTGTAATGGTAAGCCCCAGCTTCCCACCAATATTTGGCTTTCCGGGAATTTTTCTTATTTGACCACTATTTTTATGTCTAAATTGACCGGACTATAAGCATTTGTACATTTTTCGTTAGTTGATAATTTCTGTGAACTCAGACCTCACTAATTTCGTACAGTTAAATATAAAGGAAACGAATCCAAAATGTTATTTCCGCAGTATTTGACAGAAAACTTTGAAAATTTTGCTAAAGTATCCTCTGAAAAGATTGCTGAGATCTCATTTTTCTGAGTTAGCCTTTTTATGAATTCTATCAAAATCCCAGTTAAAATTTCGAGATGAATTAAACTATTTAACATTCATGGATCATTGAATTGTCGCGTGCTGAGAAGATATAAGGCGCTTCATATTTATTCAACTGAAGTTCATTAAATGGACGTTAATTTCACTGCTAATTTTACTTGTAATATATTCCTAATTATAATTAATGTAAGTCCAAAAATCAATTGCACTAATTTCATAATTTAAACTAGTATACGAATAAAAAAATAGTGCGAATTATAAAGGACATTGATAAATAAAACACGGAAACTTCTCCGCATTAGTTCAGCCGCCATCCCTGGAGATAAAATCTGAGACAACAACCACCTTCAGTCTCAAACATCGCGCCACAAATCTTTCCTATCATTCTTCCTCTTCCTTAACCTGACACCCGCGCTGTGTTGAAACATTTAAAGGGTAGTATAATAACTTGAGCGCGTGTAGATTATAAAAAAAAAGTACAATGTTATAAAGTCCTTAGGATTTGGAGGAAAATATAATTTTGTAATGATTCATGATTTTATCCCAGATACAGTTGCTTTAAGTGAAGAAATTAAGTAAAAATTTTAATAATTGGAAGGCAATTTTTTGACAGCTGACCAATCAGAGAACAGGAACTTGGCTTACTTTATGTCCTCTTCGATTGCTAATCCGGAAGAACTCTCCGATACGGAATTCCAATCGAACAAGTTAGCACTTGAAACTTTATTCTGAATTTTAATTTGATTGATTGTATGTGTAAGGCGGAAAAGAACAAAACAATGACACGAAAATGTAGGGATGTTAGATGAAAAATATATCGATGTTTCAACATCGATGTTGAAGCATGTGGAACATTGATTATAAAAGTTAGACCGCACTCGACGGAACTGCACTTCAGCGGAACAACGCTTCACAACTATTTATGTAAAATTATATGAAGTTCAATTGGCACTTAGTGGGATATGTATATTTTGTAGATCACACACAAAAAGGGACAAAAAATTGTGATAGAAAACATTGCTTCAATTTTCAAAAAAATGAAGGTATTCTGAGTTTATAATAGATTGTATTTTTATTAGATTTTTTACGTGATATTATTTTTTAAAAAATTCATTAAAAAAAATCGATGTTTAAGAACACCGATATTTCTGATATCTTGATTGTATTTTCGATGTTAACATCCATGTTTTTCCATATCGCCCATCCCTACACAACATTGTTCTTGACATTGAATTCCAGTTTGACATGTGAGTGTTGGCGTTCTTTTATTTATAATTCTGACTTCAAATCCAGAAGGAAATTTCTCTTTTATCTATGAGCGGAACTGTCATTTGAAACCAATAGAAAAGTTTCAGAAGCATTCGGCAGTCTTCCGAAGCCATCCGGACTACTAATCAAAAAGGCCATTAAATTCGAATACGTCTTCTGAACGTGTGCAACAATCATCCAAAGTTCAATTAAACGTCAAAACAAATAGGTGTCCATGAATACAATAATTTAACGTTGATTATGTGACGTTTATTATTTTGAACTATTCACCATTTGACCCACATTTAACTCCACTTTATTTAGGTATTTCTTTCTATTACGTCTGTAATTTTATTTGTGTATATTTTGTTGATTATTGTAATTGGTCAGAAACAAGTTTCAGATTTACAAAATGTCAATATCAACCATCATTGAAAACATTTGAAACATTCTACTTACTACTTAGTTTGCAGTAAAATTTATGTAACATCGACAAGCGCCAAGAAGAGTAATTTATGACATCTCTTACCTTAACCCATTTTTGCATCTATGTACCTACTTAAAGTCGATGTTCTTTCTTCAAATCTCGTTTCTTTCTACAAGTTATTTATTCAATTTTTTTTTATTCGCTAATTTATTTTTGCTTACAACTTTCAGTCTCACAGCAAAGTGGATAACAAATCAACTTTTAATTGGTTGCTTTAATTGAGTAGAAAATTAAAAGGACGAACAGCATACAGAATGACGGAAAAGGACATTTCGAAATGCTTCATCCTTTGGTTTTAATTTTTGTTTTTTGTCTCGCTTTTCATTGGAGTAAAAATAAAAATAAAAATAAGCCACTTTAGTTATCTGCGAGTGTTATTTGACTCTATGGTAATGCTAACCTCAATAAAGTTTGAAATATTATTTTACTTAATTGCCAACTTCTAGATGAGTGTGGAATTGAGATAAATGTACTTTTGTCAAGAGCTAAGGACACAAAGAAAAAACATGAAACATACCAAAGATATATTAAACATAAATAATTTTGTTTTTGCAAGAATTTAAAAATGAGTTTTAAGCAATTGGCAAAATAATGAAACTGCGAAACAAAACCGAATAGATATTTTAAGACCGCACAAAATACTCATAAAATACTTGTGTAATCTTGAACTTATTTACATATGTTATATTTATGGTACATATATGATAGAAAACTACACAAAAAATGTATGAATAGAACAAACTTAACGGAAAACAGTCATTCATTCTTTTATGACAAGGTCTTACCAGTTTTAATGGAATTACTCGTACTATGATAAAATAAAACGCACAAAATGATCGCTTTTGTAGCGAACATACCTACTATTGTGAATGTTTTTTTTTTTTTTTTGAATTGGCAACATTGCTTGCTGTCACATTTCACAGATAATGTGATAGTTCTTGTTAATTTCAGAGGTGTTGCTTCCATTTACACTATTGTCGTTTTCTATTTAACAATAGGGATTTTAATCGAGGATTTTTTCTGAATCAAATTCGCAGATCTGTATTTTTCGGTGAATCTACCACTCTTTTTACTAATACACTATTAAGGACCAGTACAAAATGTGTTCCCGTACCTACTTTGCATTGACATACTAGATATGGACTGCTACGACGCAGCACGAGCGCCACCCAGCTCCCAGCGGAAATCGCGAATATTATCAAGTACCAGGGCTTAAGGAATTTTTTTTTCAAAGAAATCCATACACAAAACCAGTAATTTTCTTTTTTCTATTTTCTACAGAAAAAAATAGGCAACTATATTATAGTTGTTTGAGGATGAGCGGAATGCAATTAAGGCTAGATCAAATATCAATTTATTTTTTCTTTACTTTTTGACACGACCAATAAAATTTAGCACACGCTTTTAAGTTTAAATTACATTTAAGTTTTTGTTTTAACTTTTCGACGAAATGAATAAAATCGATAAGATTTAACACAACTGCGAGAAATAAGTTAAAGTGGTAAAATGGTAAATGAGCTGTCAAAATTACAAATTTTACCAAAAAATGATGAACTTTTCCGCAAAATTTTGTGTGGGAAAGCTTACCGTCTGTATTTGTTAAATGTGGAAAACTTTTGACATTTAATTTTAACGTTTTATGTGTCATATCTTGGTATAACTATCTCTCTTCCTCGTATTATTGTTGGCAAACAAACCGTTATTAGTCAAGTTAGGATATAGGGAGAAAAAAAATCATTAACCACGTTTACAAGTTGATTTTATGTGCGTTCATGAAACGTGTGTGGTAAACTTTTCCATTTTCCGATGTGGGAAGGCTTACACGGTTTCATGAATACTCTTAATGTATAAAGCAGATACTGAACTCGCATATATCTACCATTTCCATCAACCATCAGAAGTGAATTCGAGCCGCAAACCTCAATAGTTAGTTAGTTCTTCCTTACAAGTATGTATGTATATATGGAAAAAACATGGCTTTATTTAAATTTTATAAATTTTAACAATTTTCTGGCCGATGCAAATAAAACAAATAAAGTATCGTTATACGAAATTATTATTTAATTGTTTATATAAAATTTTGCATTTTTTAAGAAGAACAAAAATCGCAGCCCTTAAAGCACTACTGAAACGGAAAACTAACAAAAAGAAACAATTTTCTAAATAAATCAATTTAAAATAAAGAATTAATTTAATTGGAAAATTAAAATTAGATTTTTATTTGTTTTATTTCGAATTCAACTCTAAAAGCAATCTCTTTCCTGAAATGAAGAAAAAAAAGGAATTTTTCTTATAGTCCCCCATCACTACAGCATTGTTTACTTTCTATAAACAATCGATGACAGCACTTATCTTACGTATATACAAAATAATAATAGATGGCCCTAGTTTCTTTGTCTGTTGACTAAATATGGTGCGCATGCCAAGAGTGGTAATAGATGGCTTTTAAAAGTAATATTTTTGTTTGCTACTTTGCTCCGAGGGGCGTAAAGATCGTTCTCACCATTTTGAATAGAAATTTTGTATGGAACTGACAATCGACTAGCAGTCCATGTATAGTATGTCAATGCTACTATGTGCACAAAAATGTGAAGACTGTCATTTTTGGAAGAGGGAGGGGGGTGAATCTCTCAGAAAGCAACAAAGTTTCAAGAGTACGGGAAAGCTTTGAACAACAGTTTTAACCATTTTTTAAACGTCAAAATAAAAGTGTATTTTTGAAAATGTTTATTAAAAATTATTTTAAGTAATTATTTCTTAAAATACCAATTTAATATCACAAATTTTAATTTATTCCACGCATAAGCCAGACCAAACTATAAATTCCATTATTTTTAAAGATACGCATAGCAACTGGCAGCCTATGTATTGTTATTTTTTCTTCATTTGACAGTCTTCCTAATTTTGTCCAAAGAAATTTCTTGGACTAAAATTCATAGCCTGGGGAAATATTTTACTATCTCATGCGAGATCACTTCTGTGAAAAAATTACGAACATTTGGAGTACGGGAACAGGATTTGACTGTTTTTCAGAGATTTCGAAGATTTTCGCAATTTTATAGAGTACGGGAACGCACCTACAATTGGAAGCATTTAGTTTGACAACTATCAGTATTACATACACGAATATTCGCCATCGCCCATAAAACAAAATAATCTATTCAAGTTACATTTGCCACGAAAAAAAGCAAAATTCGCATCAAATTCTGAATTTACCAATGGAAAACCCCATAAGTCTCTGACTGGGGCAGTAGTTAAGAAACATCGCCCTTCATTTGAAGTCTAGTCCATTTGTATCATAATTGCCATCTGCAAATTATCTGATATCTAGTTATTCAAAAAAAAAAATAAGATAAAGATTTTTAAATTGCTGACGATTATGGAGAATTTTCTAGGCATGTATCGACTTATTGGTAAGATTTTATAACTTATAGGTTTTTCCATTGGTAAATTCAGAATTTGATATGGAATTTGATATTTTTCTTGGCGAATGGGACGCTACGCCATTGGTGCAGATATGTATGCATCTGCATTGTACTTATCCTTTGAAAATTTTCTTGTTGGTACGTGTTGTGGATTCTCATTCTGTAGGTATTGTGTGTATACAACGAGAAATTCTTTTTTGTTGTTGCTTTGTTTTTTGTAGTAATTTTTTTTTGCTGCAGGCTCGTTGTGTATTCGCATAAATGAATGTAGTAGGTATACGCATTGTGTGTATTTGACTAGGAATTTTTTTTGTTGGCTCGTTTCGTTGATAAGATTAGATTAATGAGTGTATATTTGACAGCGATTTCTTGTGTTTTTGGCTTGTTAATGCTCATTCATTAGTGCATATTGTGTTGTATTAAAGTGTGTAATGTTTAAGTCGATGGTCTCGTTGCCAATGTTTCAATGAATCTATTTGTAGATCTATACATAAGGAGTAGTATAATGTATGTAATGTAAAATTGCTGAGCCATGAATCAAAGTTTGTACGACGCTGCGGTGGCGTTTGTACAAGTGGAAGTTAAGGTCGTTATAGGCGATGTATTTATGCAAGTACGGGGCTGGTATCAAATAATGTCAAATTCGTTGTTTTTTAACCGGTTTCGATAAAATTGAAATGCATATAATGTTGTATTTGTCTTAGAATTACGAAGAAAAAAAATTGTTTCAAATTAGGGAAATTTTACTTCTGGCGCGTGTACATAATTACACACATTTTTTAAGCCACAACACCGCAAAAGAAGTTTTACGTCAAAAACTGAAAAAGTACCTAGTAGTCTAATGAATACAGTTGGTTTCTGAAGACGGTACAGCTCACAAAAGCATCTAATCTACTCAGCAGATTTGCTTAACAGAAAATTTGTTTTGATCATTTTAGGCATTTTTCAGAAGTCGCAAACTTTGAAGTTCTTAATTCAATAGACATGGGATAAAAACAATATTTTCTTTATAACCAAATTTACAGGGCTATAAAACGCTTTTATAATCTTCATCGTCCTTAAACATTATGTTCGATTTTTATACACAAGAAAATTCAAATAATATTCTCAATCAGAAGCAAAGACAACAATGCAATGTCGATGGCTATTTATTTTTATGTTCATGGAATTTTACATTTTGTAGCGTAAAAACGGATTTTTCACACCCCTTACATATTTTACATCACTAATTTAGAATTCATGAACCACTCTGCATGTTTCAATTCTCGTTTCATGTTTCAGATGCAACGTGCATCCTCAATCAATACCTACATTTTCCGCAACTTCACATCATGTACCGGTCTCGGTGCTGGGTACTGGGTGCTGGTTCCGTAACCGTAACCGTTGCCATTGCCATAGACATCACCATCATTTTGTTATCCTTTCTAATTTGTGATTTACATTATCATTCGCTACACATGCGGAGATAGCTGAAGCAGGAGCCCATAGAAGCCAGCCATCAAGAGAAGGAGTTGGAATTGGTTGGGTGATGGCTGATGGGGCATGGGGAGTTTGGATGTATTCTTAGCCAACGCGCACATTGATTTGTGTACGTGCTGTTATCATCCGTCCAACTTGCAACACAATTTTTCATTTTATGAATATATGTAATTCCCTTGCAAGGGGGTTCACCATATCAAAGACATCATCGTCAGCGCTGCTAGCTATCTGCTTCCTGGTTCGGTTCCCCATATCACTCAGTCAAACGTTTGCCTGCTCGCCCCAATTGATCCCAGTTCAACTTTCACACGTACGTATATAAATCGTGTGACTTTGCCATCGAAAGCTTATGTTTATGTCTCTGACTAGCAGCAGTTGCACCCAGAAGCTGCAGCATATTGAAGCCTGAATAACTTAGTTATGGAATTGTGGGGCCTTTGGTTGGTTATATTTTGTATTGGCATTAGGACAAGTATTGCGAAACTCAAAGTATTTTTGTGTGCAAAACATGTGGATGTTGCTCAATATGCTGCGAAAATACACTGAGCTGTTTCGTTCTCTGGTCTGGTTTGGTTTGTTCTGGTGTGGCATCTTCCATGGCAGTCCTTTGGACCTGCATCGGAATTTATTCTGAAGTTTGACTCTGCATTTCAAATTACGTAATTACATTAGAATCATGCACTTGTTGCCCTTAAGGACACCAGCGTATCCACAAACGAACACCGATACAAGGGTTCTTACGTTAAGGCTCTCTACTCCTAGAGAGTACCTACTATGCTTTCCCTGTTGATGGCTATGGCAAAGGGATTCTTATGGAATCTTATGGTCTGACGAGAGGAATAGAACCTATATATACAACGAGTATGTTAAGGCAGCAAGGACATGAATAATTTAGAGAAAGAGTTGTTGTCTGATGTTGTTCTTGTTTGGGAAACTTTCAAACTTACTGATCAATTTTGCACACATTTTCGAAAATAAACTTTATCATCGAAAGAGATTAATAGATGTGCCATGTGAGTGATAGCATTTTAGAAAATCACTTCGAGCTTAAATGAAATTTATCGACAAATTCGTAGATTATGTTAGTGGGTAGTGTGAAAATATATCATTATTGAGACTTTATTATAATGTAAATGTATACGTATATCTATTATCCGCCGTGTTCGGACATTTTGTGAGTTTTATGAAAGTTTGACTGAAATTTGGTTTTGGGAGGTTTAGCACAGTTGCCATATGTTTTTTAAATAGTTCAACTGAGAACATTGCTAAGACCAGTTTGTATTTGATAATGTTTAAATAAGACTCCCAGGACAATTTAGCAACAGTTTTGAACTGCTCTAGACAGAGAAGTTCAGTGAGGTACTCAAGGAAGTTTTTAGAAGAGATGATAACAGGATGTTTTGTGTTGAATTTTGAGTAAATTCAAACTGCAACCGAATTGTGAGAACTGTTTTTCTTGTTGGTATGTTTACTTCTGGGTCGTGGTTTTAGAGTAAAACGAAAATGGTTTTGTTTTTTTTGAGTGAAAAAATTATATATGGTAACAATGACATATTAGATATTTAAATATAGAAATCAGAAGAAACGAGAATGTTTTAGTTTTTAAATTGTATGATAACTTTGAATCGGAAATCAGTTCGGAAGAAACGAAAACCAAGGCAAAACCACTGAATAAAATTAGATTCATCCAAAATCTCTTCGATAGCATAACGCAAAATGATGTTTTGTAAATTTGCTTTCCCCTCAACAAACAGTGCTGTCAAAATTATTAGGTGTGTTTCCGTACTTCCTTAAACTGTGAAAATCTACAAATTTCTATGAAACATCATATTCCCTTACACCAATTTTGCGTACTTTTTCACAGAAAAGAGCTTCCACGAGAGAATTAACTATTTGCCCCAAGTCGATAATTTAGGCAAACACATTTCTTTAGCATAAGTTATAAAGATTAAATCTGTTCCCGAGATTTTTCAAGCTAACACTGGTGAATTATCATATTTTGAGTGGTGAGAGTGAAATGCTCTCAGAGAGAAGGAAAACTCTAAAAATGTAGGAAATGTCTTGTGTTTTGTACCACTTTTTAATATCTACGAACTTTTTCAACTAGGTTTGCCGTAGATCAATGATAAGTATTAATGAAAATGTCAAAAAATGACAAACCAAGCTAATTACGAGCAATATGAAGCATTATCAGTTAAAGTCATAGCACTTCTCTCTAAATCTTAGCTCTCACATAGAGTTTTCTCCAAATCTTTATTATTATTATTATAATTATTATTATCATTAGCTTTTTATTGCCTTTAATTGTATTTACAATATTTATTATTAAATAAAAACAAAAACATACAAAATTGTATTTAAATAAAAATTACAAAATTAAAATTATAAAATTAAAATTATAAAAAAATTAAAATTAAAAAATGAAAATAGATTTTCTCTCGAAACTATGATTTTTTTATAACTTCTGGCATAAGTCTCCTCCAATGCGGTCCATACATCTCTATATTTTGCGTCATTGTACTAACTTCCATTTATATAGGCTAAATCTTAGCGACGCTTAAATTAGTCAGTCATTTTATCCAAAGTAACGCACCTCTTAGCCAAAAAAATCACATTTTATTT
Organism: Philhelius pedissequus; assembly: GCA_910595825.1. Taxonomy (NCBI): domain Eukaryota; kingdom Metazoa; phylum Arthropoda; class Insecta; order Diptera; family Syrphidae; genus Philhelius; species Philhelius pedissequus. Next base: position 46,325,955 of record OU343160.1, read on the forward strand.
CTAACCGTCAAAATTGTTGTTTGGTACACTAGTTTCGAGCTAATATTTTACAGTTTCTGTAACATCATTGTGTAAATATTACTTTATGAAAATGAAAAATTAAATCGTTAATGTGTGCCAACAAAATTTATCAAATGAAAGAATTCATTGTATTTGATTAAATCACTTTGAAATGTTGAAAATAAATTCTTTGCAACAGACAAATGATTTTTTTTCAGCGGGCATAACTGTTTTGTGTGGCTTAGGCTGCACAATGTTGTCTTATGTCAAGCTAAGTTTCTTGTCAACATACGCTTATAGCAAAACATAAACATTTGTCCGAGTAACAGAAATTTAAATTATAACTATAATTATTTCTTAAATACTTATACAATACATTATGAAAACACAAATGTGTTCTGTCAAAAGTGACTGCATGAAACAAGAAATACATAATTATCTGAACTTAATTTTATTTTTCAAAAAAAATAATTGCTAAGCAAAAACATTATTTTAGGAAAATTATTGGATTCGTTTAAGGATTTATGTAATAGATAAAAAAAAACACAAAAAGAAAAATAATTAAATTCACGAGTGTATTATTAGTAAAACCGAATAAATATATTTATAAGGTAATTGTTTACCTAATTTTTTTATAAGCTAAATTTCTTTAATCTTTTCCTAAGAATAAAAAATTAGTAAGGCAATTTAAAGTATTTAATAATATAAATTTAAACATTTTATTTACGAAAAAAATCGTCAATTAATAAAATGATTTTTTTTTTCAAAAAAATCCAACAAATATTTTTTTTCCATTTAACATTTGAGAGAACTCTAGTATAAGAATCGAAAGCCGATAGGTCGTTAATGAGATAGTCGAAAATAGAAAAAAACGCTAATATGGCAGGCACCAAAATGATGAATACAACTATAATAGTATACTGATTTTTTTTATCAAAATCGTTAGAGCCGTTTCGATATAATTTAATGAAATGTACCGTTATTTTTGGAGCTACATAAAAACATTAAAATAAAATGCTCGACTAAATCGCACTTACTTGCTTACTTACTTTATGTTCGATCGCATCGTATGTAAAAGATTTCTATTAAGCATCTAAATATACGTGTTCCACACAATTCTTGGTTCAGTGCACTTCTCAGGTCAAATAGCTTAAAATATTCCACCAGAAATGAAAATACCAAAATATGTCAATTTTTTAACAGATATTTATTTTCTCGTAATTTTAATAATAAAAAAATAAATAATTATTTCTACAAAAAAAAAATTAAATGTTTGTTAAAAAAACACGAATTTTCTTCCACAAAAGTCGTGGACAGCTATCAAAAAATTAAACGAAACTTTCAGAATTTAGATTTATTTGGCTTCTTTTAATTGAGGTTCGCTTCGTATGTCATTCTTTTTATCTTTTTTTTTCAAGAATATCCCATAAATGTTCAATTGGATTTAAGTCCGGGCCTTGTGGAGGAGTAGCAAATAGATGAGGAGTATTGTAAATTAGCCAGAAGCGCACTTTTTGAGCTGAGTGCTTGGGGTCGTTGTCTTGCTAAAAATAATAACCATCCGAAAGACTCAGTTTTCTCGCACTTTTTTCAAATTCTCTTTAAGAATGTTCAGATAAACGTATTGGTCCATTGTATTTTCAATTAAAACAAGGTCTCCAACCCCAGATGCAGCCATACAGCTTAATACCATGATTCTTCCACCACAAGGGTTGTTACCTAAATTTGCATCGGTATACACAGCAGAAGCTGTAGCAATCTTACAAGCTACAAATAAACATCAAAACAAAAAACAAACTCTCATCTGCACCGATAGCCTTTCTACAATCAACGCCATTAAAAACACAGACAATAAAAGCCCAATAATAACAACTATACGGGTCAAGCTAATAGCAAATAATAGAACCCTCAAGCTAGTTTGGGTTCCTGGGCATGCAAGAATCCATGGTAATGAACTCGCAGACAAAGAAGCCAGAACTGCATCAAGCGAACCTCTGCATACCTTCTTGGTCAACAGCAAAGAAGACATCAAAAGTAGGATCAAAAATATCTGTCGAAACAGTTGAAGTTGAGTGGAGAGGGTATACCCATCATTATTCAAACATAAATCCGGGAGGCGTACTAAGTTCCTTTCCTCTACGGTAAGTTCCTTTCATCCATTTTCGTAGACTTTTTTCAAAGAAAAATGAAACAAATTCCAAAAAAAACTAAGTAGATCATCTTACCAACCCGATAACTTTTCACAAATGGCATTATATATTTTTTGTATACATGTGAAAAATTTTCCGTTGATCCTTTGCTCAAAAATGTATTTTTTTTTTGTTTTTATATAATTTTTGGACGCGCTCAAGGGATTATGAATACCCTTTATATGTTTTTTTTTAACACAGCGCGGTCATCCGGTGAAAGAAGAGAAAGAAGGATAGGAAAAATGTGTGGCGCGATGTTCTGAGACTAGAGCTGGTTGTTGTCTCAGTTTTATCTCCAGGGATGGCGACTGAACTAATGCGGAGAGAATTACCGTGTCTTATTTATTTATGTCCCTTATAATTCGCAATAAAATTTAAATTTATGGGTATGCTAGTTTACTCAATCACATGTTGTTAGTGTTATGCCTAAACAGCATGTAATGAGCAAAGCAGTAACTTATTTTATGACAATTTTTAGAATTGTTTTTTTTTTGTAATGGAATATAAGAAGACATAGACAACGGCAGGAATCGAACCTACAACCCCGAGGTTGACAAGCGAGCACACAACTATCGCGCCACAGCCACCCTATAGTAAAAACAGAGTGTAACATTACTTTTGTAGAAGTAAATTCAGGATTTTTTTTCAAAACATATTTCTTTTATTTCCTTATTGAAATAATTGTTCCTCTTTTAATTATTAAAATTACCAGCAAATAAATATCTATTAAGAAAAATTGACACATTTTGGTATATTAATTTCTGGTGGAATATGTAAAAGTAAAAATTAAAATAATACTTGTGCTCTCTCTTATGGCTTTTTTCTTTGGCAATTCGGAATCGCTCTCCAATCCAGATTCCACAGAACACTTTTTTGTGACACAATTAGGATACAAAAAATGAGCAACAACTGTCAAGTTTGACAATTAAAAATATAAGAATCTGTGAGTGATTCGAGTTGCGGTTCTATTCTGATTTCAAATCCAGAAATAAATTTCTTTTCTTTTCAGAACTAGAATGGAAAACCTCAAATGTTCAATGTATTCCTTTGCTTGCATCACAAGACCCACCGTTATGTAAAATTAAAAGAATTAAATACCTACATACAGGTAAAATAAACTTTCAGTCTTATTTAATAGAATTCTCTAAACAGATGAATAACATAAGGTCTTATGTAGTCTCTTATTTACCTTCCATAAATTCCTATTTATAAAACATTTTCCCATAATATATAGTTATGCAGGGGCTTATGTCACAAAAAGTACCAATAATGGGTAATCTACTCCATTTGGCTGTCATGATCAAATCAGCTGTTTGTCAGAAATCGCAACTAGAACTTTTGTTGAGGTTGTGATTGTGATTTAATGAAAATAAAATAAAAGCAAAGAACCATGGACACGAAAGCGAAAAGATTTCGTGCAGTAAATTGGAATTCGTCTGATAAGGTTTGTATATAATTATTCTTTTAATTAAATTAACCTAAACTTCTGATTTTTTTTAGATTCTTCTTCAAAAAATTATTGAAGTAAAACTTTCACAGTTAAACCAAATGATTGAAATCTTTGAATCTGTTCTGAAAATAGACAAATTAATTTTTTTTGAACCCTTTAAAACTAGTTTTCCGTAAAATTATAGTTTTGAAGCGACTAAATAATGGGATGTTGGTGTAATTAATTGTGTGCTGAAAAGTATTGTTCAATAAATACACGTCGTGTGAGATTTTGGCGGCCTTCTGGTTCAAATCTTTCTTAATTTTCTAACGCATTTAGTTGGTTGTTACCGTTTACATCATCACTCAAAAAAAAAATATAAATATTAAAGTTTTATTTTTTTTTAAATTTTAACCTGTGGATTGATTTAAAAAGGATACAAAATTTAAATGCATTTTGCTTTATGTCCAAGCCCAAAATGACATTTCGACACTATAATTTCCTTAATTAGGCTTTATTCAACCTATAAGCGTGTTTAGCATATAATAGCTCTATTTAACGTTGCATAAGTTTTATAAATGGAATTTCGAGTTCAGAGCAATTAAGGAGTGCATAGCGCTATGAATGAATGAATGATTTGGGGTAATGATGCACTACGACCTTGAGATCTATTGTGCCCCCCTTAGAACTGGATGAGATTTCTCATTTACAGTACGTACTCCAAGTTAGTTCCTTTGAGAAACCCCAGTAATTGTGGTATTTCGATAAAGGGTAGATCCTTTTTCTTTATTAGCTGTTGTCCCAAAAATTTGTATCTGGTTAATGATGGCTTCACAACTACCTAGTATGAACCTGCAGAGAGAATTTCTCTCCAATCCCAGGATATTGATATGCCTGTTCAGCTTACAGTGACTAGTAAGAATGCCTGTTATTACCCTTAGTTTGTTCCTACTTAGGTTGATACAGGATAAGAACCGTTTTTAGTTGTAGTTCCCAAGTAGTAATTTAGCCTGTCTTCTGGGGAGTTTTGTTCAAATGTTTGATCTTTTGGCCTCCTCCTCGGACCTGATATTGTATTGATTTTGATCAGGTTCTCTCCAATTCCGCAATAGGGCTCTGTTCCCATTAAAGGTGACGTTGCTCCTATTTTTGCTAGAGAGTCCGCTTCTTCGTTGCCCTGGATTCCCATTTGCCTAGGTACCCAGTGAAATCAGACTTTGTTGCACTTGCCCAGCTCATTCAGTCTGCACACACACACTCCCATACCAGTTTTGAGCTGATGGAGTAGGAGCAGTGCTTTTAGTGCAGCTTGACTATCTGACATAATGGCAATGTTTTGGTTTCACCAGTTTCTTTCGAGATTACGTTCTGCGCATTTACCTATTGCGTTAACCTCCGCTTGGAAAATTCTAGTGGAATTTCCTATCTAGTTTGGTTCTAAGCCCAGTTCCTTCAGTTGTTCTCGATCCGTCAGTATACCACTTGATGGCATTTGCTTTGTGTAGTTAGAGTTTTCACCTACCCATTCTTTTTAGAACTTAACTCCGTTTTGAAATTTTTGTCAAAGTTATATTTCTTCATCATACCATCTCTTGGAATTTCCAAGAGGGTTGTTCCTGTAGACCTAAGAATCAAGGCTTTTTCTCTTGATCCTATTATTTTCCCCGACCCAGTTTCCTCTTGGAAAATCTCAATATAGCGCTTTTGGCTGAGTTTTCTACGACAGCGTACAATGGTGGTACATTTAAAATGACTTCTATTGCAGCTGTGGGGCAGATTCTCATTGCTCCGGTGATGCATAAGCATGCCAGCCTTTGTATCTTTTCAAGTGATACCATAGCGCTATATACTAGCTATAATTCAATGGGGCAGATTCTCATTGCTCCGGCTGTGTATGTATACGCAATTCATAAAAAAAATTCGTATGTAATAATACATATGTATACTATTTACATCTTTACGAACCAAAAATATACATTTAACGATTAATTTTTTTATAATAACTTGCATTGTGGTAATTGAATTTATTTGCAAAATTTATTAATTTTGCGGGGGGCTCAAAAATGCCCTCTACGTCTTTCATGATTTCCTTGGATTGCATAATTACGTCAACAGTTGAAATATTCAAATTATTTCTTAAATTATCCTTTATTATATTTAAACTTGAGAAAAACCTCTCCGCAGTTGCACTGCTATGGGGCAAGCTACACAAAGTAAGCATGTTCATTTACATTTTCAAAAGCTGGCTTTTCAAGAAAATTTTTGGCACTTAATAAATTAACCCACAATTTAACAATGTCTTCATTAAAATATTCTTTTAACTTTTCTTGTAAGCTTTATAATGGAACGAAATTCCTCATTCAACATGGTTTCATTTTCTTGAATATGAATGTCAAATGGAATTTTTTTCAAAATGGGTATTATAGTCGGAATGCCTCCATTTAAAGTTTCGATTGGGTCAAGAAGAGTTAAATGACTTGTTTTGTCATTATAAACTAAATAAAATCTGTCTTAAATTTGTTCACATAAAGCTACATAAAATTGGCACGACTTCGTTTAACTATTTCTAAGATATTATTTCCAATATGGCTTCTACAGCAAAATTCTTCGAATTTAAAACCAAAATACATGGACGTATACGCACGGTGATTAGCTTTGTTCTTGAAATCTAAATTGATTGATATAAGATCAAGTTTGCAAACATTGTTCATACCGTCTAACAAAAACTCTTTTGTAGATTTGAATATCAAAATGTACTTTGGTGTTTTCGCTTAAAAAAATTGAAACAAATTGAAGAATATAAATTAATTTTAGAAAGAGAAAACCAATATGATCTGTCAAACTGTGGATAACATACTGGAAGTGTATTGTGGAATTGACGATGTTGTGTTCTGGGCTTACACAAAAAATATTGGGTAAGATTTAAAACTACAAACACACTTTTCATTTTTAAGTTTAAAAAAATATCTGATATAAAAAATATGGTGTTTGTAGGAACGTGCGTAGTGCGTGCTTGTGACAAGAAAGTATAATAAAAAAACAACATTTGTAGTAGGGGGCCAACGTTGATTGGGAAGCGCTCCATAATTTTTATAATCAGTCAGTCAGTAGGTTAATTTAGAAGATCTGGCAGTGAGTGTTTTTTTATTTATTTTTTTTTTAATTCATTTTTATTCAATATTAACTTATAACTATCTTAAAGCTAGACAAAAATGTTTAAAACTAGCCTAATTATCAATAACTTACAACTAATTTACTGGCCCTTTACGGTGTCTTTATGAGTGTGTCAGTTACGGCTTTTGGGATTTTTGATTCCTTATATCTCAAGTAACTCTTAGGCTAAAAATTTGCAATTTAGTGAGGCGCCTGTGCTTGACTGGCTTATCAAATATTTGAAGAGTTTCTGACTTCATTAGCAATGAAGATAGAAAGGGGTCGAAAAGCGCCTGAATTTGTTCCTGTAAAAGGGTGTAGTGCATGGCTGAGCACCACCATATCCTTTTATATTTATGTATTTATTTTGAAATACATAAAATATAAAATTTATTTTCGCATTGTGAACGTTATGAGTTGTCAGGGAATCGATTATCTTTTAAAAAGCATAAAGTCAGTATCGCTAGCTATTAACTTATGTCAGAAATTAGTTAATTGTTTAAACATAAAAATTGATGACTTTTATCCTATTGATCCGATTATTCTATTGATTCATATTTACCTTCATTTGTAATACAGAACAAAAGACACAAAAATACAAATTAGCACAACTCCTTACACTTTCAAGTCGAAGTTTAAGAAACTAAATTTAATTACATAAAACAACGTTCCACATATTTAAATTTCGGTAATATGGTTTTACTTTTCCTACTTAAAGCCTACGAATACCTATGTACATTATTTCACTTCACATAATATTTATGACTTTAATTCCATTATTATTCACTGTCATGAATATAACTTAAACGCGCGTAATCAAAGACCAAACATTTAGCAAAAGTTATTATTACGGTTGACCCAGTATTTGCCAATGCAATTAATTTTTCCCAAACCTGAAAACATTTTATAGGCAAATTTATCCGGCCAATTTGATTTAACCACAATGCGAGCGCCACCCCACTTTTTCAAAAAATAGCCTACAATTAAGGATTAATGAAATTAAATACATATACCTACTCTTGCTAAAACGAATCCTCCGCACTTGGCATATAGTCTCATAGCCGGAAGTGGCATCACCCATCTGACTTCAACCCCACCAGATTTGAATTGCATGTGCAACGCTGCCGCTAATATGCGCGATGCCCAAATTAGTTTCAAATTATTTTGTCACACATTTGAATTCACGCGAATTTAAGTGGCCAGGCGATATATTTAATTATTGCTACACTTTTAGAAGTTTGAATTATAATTGGAAGTGATTTTATAAAAAAACGGTTAGTATGTACATACGTATGTAGGAATATTTTATCTATAACAATTAGTTGTTTGCGCTAACAATAATTAAAATAATTGATCAGTCAAATCAAAAATTGTGCCTTTGTTATAATTTGCATTCATAAAAAATATGAAATGTATATGAATATGTGGGTGATACACATTTGAATAAAGGAATAAAAAATAAAGAAAAAAGAAATTTGAATAAAGGAGGAATGCGAATTATAAGGGACATAGATAAATAAGACACGGAAATTTTTCCGCATTAGTTCACCCTCCATCCCTGGAGATAAAATCTGAGACAACAACCACCTACAGTCTCCGAACATCGCGCCACACATCTTTCCTGACATTCTTTCTCTTCCTTAACCTCACGCCCGCGCTGTGTTGAAACATTTAAAGGGTAGTATAATCCCTTGAGCGCGTGTAGATTATAAAAAAAAACAAGAAATAAGAAATAAGGTCGTTATTCTTGAAATAAATGCAAAGAAGCTTAAAAACAGCTCAATGATATTGTGGGCACAAGGTTGTAAGTGCAAAGGCCAGTAGTGGATTATAAATCCACAAATCAATTACAGTGAAATTTTAAACCACCCTGATGTGCCACAACTTCACAAGAATTGTATAATAATATACATGTGCATATGCACTTTATTTCCATCCATTGTGTTCTGATGAATCACTTGTTAGGAGTCAGTGGCAAACGCAGGGGGAGTGGGTTTTGTAAGTTGGTTTCTAAAATTCAAAATATTTTGCCCGAAAAATGTGTCAAACTTGAAGAAGTAGAAAGAAAAAGGTCTGCTGATATATTTGCACAGATGATGTAAAATTAGGGTTAAATGATTTTCTATCATCAATCGAATTGAAGTTTGAGAGCAGGTAAAAATTGATTTCTGTTATCAAAAATTTTATACACTCGTTAAATGTCTACGATTTGTACTTATAGACCAAGATCCCATTGTGGAGAGACATAGGTCATTTTATCATAGCTGAATTTTTTTTCTGTGAATAGATACCAAATTAGATAAGAACGAATGGACATTATGAATTTTCAAAGCTGGCGCTTTTCGGAGATATGCAGTTTTAACAGTGCATACCCAACTACGTTATTTTACCAAAGCTGATTTTTTGATATGTTTAAGGAGATAGTGTCTCAAAATTTGTTTGACACTTGTCAAACACCTACAATGCGATGTTTCGTCTGGCAGACACCTTTAAGATCTTGCGACGCAAATCGAGCAGGGGCCGGCTAGTACATAATAAGAAAATTGTTCGTTAATATTTAGTTAATATATTAACTAATATATTTTTAAAAAAACGTGCTATTTTCGCGCCACATGAAAAATCACAATTTCTTGCTAAAAAACAAACTTCGCAATTAATACTGGTATCAATTCTAATCCTTGCAATAATATAAAAATTGTCATAAAATAAGTTGCTGGTTAACATATTCATGCTGTTAAGACAGAACTCTATAGCAGCATATGATTGAGTAAACTAGTATACGCATAAAATATGACAACTTAATAAATAAAAATAATGCGAATTATAAGCAACATAAATAAAATATAAAACATGGTAAATTCTCCGCAGCCATCCCTGGAGATAAATCTGAGACAACAACCAGCTCTAGCTTCTGAACATCGCGCCACACATCTCTCATATCCTTTCTCTTCTTTCTCCCGCCCGCGCTGTGTTCAAAACATATAAAGGGTAATAATAATCCCTTGACCAAAAAATAAAAAAAAAACACAACAAAGCAATAACAAAACTATTTCTTCTTCTATAATATAATGTAATCCTTGGAAACATGAGTTTTTGACGAATGTTCAATGTGCCATTTTTTGTAGGTACATATATTTATATACAAATCTTAGTAATATCATCTGGCCGATGTTTTAAGTCGAACGCACATTCTAGTCATGGAGAGTTGCTAGTATTGCCATGCCACTGTACATTTATACATATTTGTGAAAAACGGTTGGTCTCGTAGCCAGTGGTCTATTTCACCAACTTACAAATTGTAAATAACAAATGCTTTTTTAACAAATTTGTAGAAAAATTGATTACTTCTGTTTCACGAGATAATTGTTTTACAAAATTGTGGTTGTAGATTACAAAGGGAAATTTGTAGTAATTTCATTATTTTTGTTTCGCCAAAACTATTTTTTTTTTTTGTAAACTACAAATACAAATTTGTAAAATATATTTTTTTTTGTAAGTTTGTGTTTCACCAAAACACATAACAATACAATTTTGTTCAGTTTATGAAAATTTCTTACAATAGAAAGATGATGTGTAGATTTGATTACAATTTGTAATTTTCAATAAAAATCTCATTTCCAATTTAAGAATGTCATTACGTCGAAGGCATAGTAGCACCGATAGTGATATAAGCGAGGATTTTAATGGAAGAAGAAAAATGTATAGACCGTGAATTAACTATGAAATTGCAAATTCTTTTGTGTTCAACGAAAAGTTTCTGTGAATCAACAAAACAGTCTGAAAGAAACTTTTCTTTGGCACCGACCCACAGCAATTTCTAACAGTCTTACATTAGCTTAGAAATGGTGGACAATACCACGACACCGCACACATGCACGCAGACTCTGAAAATTTTGTTCTGTGTATTCATTTTTCATTTGATGTAATCAGCAAGAATGTTAAGAAATTTGTGAAAAACATTTGAAATTAAACGGTGGAACGGTTTTTTATTGTATTTGTAAATTACAATTATAATTTTTCTTCATTATTTTCTCGTTCCAACAAATTTGTTGGAATTAAATTTGAAGTTTTTGAACCGGAAAATCATATCACGAATTTGTAAATGTAACTAACAACTACAAATTTGTAATTGTAATTTGGTGAAACAGGCCACTGGTATTGCGATTTTCTTCAAACTTTTTGATTGGATCGAATAGATTTTTTAATCATTTTCTAAGCCCCGAGTAACGGGTTTTGCCATACATTTTTTTCTATCATCTTAATTATCTCGAAAAATTCCTTAACGATTTTGATAAAAAAAAGAGTGTGCACTATATTTTGGTCTAAGAATGTTTTTATTTATTTTGTAATTAACGGTATCTACCATACAACCATTTCTTTATTTTCGACTTTCTCATAAGCGGCTCCACAGATTTCAATCCAAAATTGTATATAGGAGCTTAAACTGAAATTATCAGAAAATTGATTTTTTTGGATTTGTGAAAAAAAATTTTTTGGAAATTCAATTTCGGGGTGGACAGTTATTTTTTAATGTTTTAAAGTTTATATTGTTAAATACTTATAATTGCCACACCAACATTTGGTTTATAAACAAAATTGAAGAATTTTCTGTTTTGAGTTAATTAAATAAAATCTTTAATTTATTGCGATTTTTAGTCCCTGGGAAATTTATTCTGGGGTAGTTTCAGCTGATAGCTGTCAAAATTTCGATTTCCAATCAGGAATTTCCAAGGGAGTTTCGTATCCTACGGAATATTTTAATCCATCAAATTTTTTCATGCGATCGTTAATATCCCACGGAATAAATTTCCCTCAAACAAAAAATCCTATGAAATGACAGGAAATTTCCCTGGGAAGGCTTATTCACGATTCAAAAATAAAATCCGAGGAAACTTTTGAGCATCTCTCACGTTCCCAAGATTGCAACCGTCCCAGCAACGTGTTTTGTTTGTTTACTACACATGTGGCAACTGTCACCACAAACTCAGTACTGTGTGTTCATTATTTACATGTTTCATTATTTGCAATTGCCATTTTCTATTTTTTTTCACTTAATTTTACTCCGCACGAACTCACTTGTTAATACAGTAAACAATGATATACACAATTCAACGGTTGCAGCAACACGAAAATCAATGTCAACACAGCTGCACACGCAGCATCGGTTGCTTCAACATGGCAACACGTGTGTATCTAGCATAATGTATGATGTCCTCAATTCAATTCAGCAAACGAGCTTGATCCGGTTGGAAATCGTTGAGCAAGATTGTTCAACAAGTGTACGGGTAGTGTACGATCTCATGTTGCTCGTTGGAAATGTTGGTTAAAAGTGTTGAGCAACATTTTCAAGATTATCGCACATGTTCTGTATTTCACTTTTTGTGAATTTGAGGAACGAAAGTGAATTTAGATGTTCTGTATTCCACATAAAATAAAGTTTGGAAATAGCTCATTCCGAATTTGTAATTTTAGGGTTCTTAATATGAAAATTCGTGTTCTTCATTCCGAATATGAACCGTTTTATTACAAATTGTCTGTAACAAGTGATTTTGGACAATTCGAAGTTAATTGGAAGGAGTTGAATCCACTCGAAATGCAGTACACGTTATTTCATTTTAAGTAAAATTGAAATTCGTTTTGAATTCATTTTCACTCGGAATGCGGAACATGTGTGAACTAGGTAGTTGATCAACTTTTTTAAATTATGTCTGTCATTGGTTGCGGTAGACGTGAAAATATTTGTTGTGCGTTGCGTTGGATTGGATGCGACAAAATGACTTGTTTAGGTGTACGAAGTCTGGGCCCATAACTAATAAGCTACTACTATCCCTACTTGATACTAAGCCCTTGCATGCCAGTTCATCTGTTATCTCGTTCCCCTCTATATTACTCATTATCATTAACGCAGCTGAGTTTGACTTGATTAGTGTTATTTTACCAATATTATTCAGTGCGCCTAGTCATTTTGCCATTGCCTTGCATCTTATTGCTCACTGGGTGCCAGGGTTGCCAGAAGTCATGATTTATCATGATTTTCATGGTTTTTATACCCAAATCATGTTTTCATGTTTTTGAGTCCAAAATCATGTTTCTTTTCTGACATGTCTAAACCTACTCTACATAAACACAAACACGAAACTAAAAGCAAAGAGCAGCATGAACACTTAATTTGTAGTATACCTACTCTTTTTTATTTTATTTTCATATAGTGTCTTTGAGTGTGAATATTGTTAGTTATGTTACATGCACCAACAAAATAATGAAGAGAACACATATTATTTTTCATTATTAAACTTTATCTACGCAATCTTTCTTCGGCCTCGGGCACAAATAAGCCATAATAAAGATTGGAAACCTTCGTACGTTTCACCCCCGAAAACCCATTTGTTTACATTGTTGTATTTGTAGCTTTGAAACTCTATCCATGAATAGATGGGAAATCGAAAAGCAAAACAAAAACAAATTACTAGGGCTGTGTTGTCTATGTGTCTATAGGAAGAGGAACAGAAAAGATTCTTCTGTGCGTTTTTATCAATGTTTCTATTGGAAGAGGAACAGAAATTTTACTTGTGTGCGTGTTTCAGCTTGTAGGCAAATGTCAAATGAAAGCAGAGGTTTCTGGTCTTTAATGTCGATTTCGTTTCAACAAAAACATCGACTTGCCGTCGATCCGCCGTCAATTTTTTTCTGAAAATCAAATTCGTTTCAAATTAAAACCAATATTTTTCTGGAAAAACAGATCCGTATTGAATCTCTTTTTGGAGACGGATTCAAAACGGATTTGTGCACAGATTCGTACACACACTACAATATTTGTTTTGACGTTTCTCAATTGTTGTGTTGTGAATTAATTTTTATTTTGTGGCAGTGTACAGAAAAAGTAAATTAATATATTAAAAAATAAAAAAAATTGTTAAAAACTTCTTGGAAACAAATATTAAAAAAGTGCAAGTGGGTTTAGGAACTCCCCCGCGTCGGAATCGGGAAATTAAAACGAAATAATGATGTTTTAACGAATTGAAGATTTGTTTTTTTTTTAGAGCTGCCAAGCAACACACACAGTTCCAAAAAGAGATTCCGTCCGTAATCGTTCTTTTCAAAGCCAAAAAGTATTGGTTTTAGTAGAGAATCCTAATTATTGAAACGAAATCGACATAAGTGATTAGTTTATGGCCTCGGGCCTTGCAATATTTTTGACAGCTTAGCTATCACTTTGAGTAACGCAATGATGATGAGTAAGAGATAGAAGGATGAAACTGTTTTTTTTTTCATTTTTCAATTCTTAAAAGCGTCAATCGTTCTCTCCTTTTTCAATCATTTTTATTTTCCTGATACCATTTTGCTACGAACATCGAGTTCAGCTTCAGCAATTGCATAAATAAACTGTTAATTTAATATATTTGTTTTACTTATGATATGGTTTCCAAATTGTCTATTTGAATTCTTTGTTTTGTTTGTCATTTAATGTGTTTCTAACTACGAGATAGGTCCGTCATGTTTTTTATCCCAAATCATGTTTTAAAACTATGTTTTTTTCTAATTTCTTAGTGGCAACACTGCTGGATACTGCTTTGATAGCAACTTGACTGTCCGCGCAAAATGTTTTCTCTGACGAACTCAATTTTTTCCTATAAATCATTTCCAAGTAGCACTCAGGAATCTTGCCTCGAAATTTTCAGCAGTCTCTCTTCGGGACTTGAGTATTCCAGAAGCTTTTCCTCTGTTTGACTTCCTATATAGGGATTCCTCACCAAAGTGTCCCTACTGGTGATATAAACTGCTATCTAGAGATAGAGAGGGAGAGTCGCTGCAAGGTTTAGCTGTCTTTTTAAATTATGTTTCTTGTTGTTTTTGTAGTCACTGGCGAATTAGCTTATTTCAATCCCTTGTCGTGAGTGTTCATCCCCACTCGATTTTCAACATCTTCTTCTAATTTATCCAAATTCGTTTTATTTAGATTAACATCTGTGTTTAGTTAGTTTTCTTGGTTGTCTGACACTACCTGAACTGCTGAACCTGAATTGCTGAAGGGTCAAACTTAAGCCAAAATTGCCAAATGAAGAAACTAATAACTGTTCATGATTTTACATAAGTCATACATTTATTATATTCATTTAAATTAATTAAAATCCGTTTTGTAACATTTATTACTAAAATACTAATCATTTAAAAAAAATCACCCCTTATCTATGTAAAGGCGGAAAAGGCAAATAGAAAACCATTTCGGAAAATTTAAGTTTGTTTATTAAACTATTAAAACTATCACCAAAATTAATACATATCTTGAAAATGAAAATAGTGAAAGAAAAATTCGTAAATAAAAAAAAAAAAATATAAAATTCTACAATAATTATAAGAGAGAAAAAAAACTGTATGTATTTAGCAAATTGATATACAGAGGATTTGGGAGCATTTGGAACAGTTCTTTAAAACAAACGATAACTCATTGGATTTGCCGTAACTGTTAAACGTTCAATGGCCTCTACAATATGATTCCATTTAGCGGCTGCTGTAACCATGGCAAGTTCTTCGTAAGCATCTCGAGATCGTTTGTCATCGTAGAGTTTCTGTAATATTTTCACCATACGTCCATAGTGTGAGTGTACGTATGCATGCCACAGAGTAAAGCTAACAACCTACCAAAAGAAATAAAAGTTGTTCTCATAATGGCCAATAAAACTCTCAAAAAAATCCACAAACAAACTTACCTTGTTGTCGGTGGCATCTGTAAACTTTCCAATCTCGGTAAATACAGCGTCAATTTCCTCCAAACGAGTCGTTTTCTGTGAGCCATTTTCGATAACATTTAATTTGGCGACCGCAATGCCCTTCTTGGTGAGTGCTTCTAGTAAGTTGTTCTTTTGTTTATCCATGTCGCTAAAAGCAAAAAAAAAAAACAAAAAAAAATTCAGAAAACTTTTCCAAACACACTGAACAGACAGAGATTCTATCTAAAATAATAATAATAATAATTATCGTTAGCAGACTATGGAGACATTTAGTTTAGTTTATATATGTATGTATCTGTGTATACAACGTACCTACACACATATATATTTTTTTTTGGATCGATAAAAACATCTTAAGGATTAAATCATTAAATACATTAGAAAAACGAAAATGTAATTTTAATTCAGTAAAAAAAAAAAAAACCATTCTTTAAATATTTCAACCGTTAACAATTTACAGTTCCTTCAGGATTTCTTAATACTCACATCCTTACTTGTATTTGGTAACATTAAATCTACCCTTAATGACATTTACTGAAAATGAAAGCACAGGAACAAGTTTCAATGTAAAAACTTGGGCCAAAAAGTTTGCGATAATTGTGTGCCGGGATTATCGACGTTTTGGGTTAAAACTTATTGAAATCATTATATAGGACAATGGGAAAGAGTTTGTTTGAGCAGATGAAGCAAAACGAAATAGATTATGAACAAATCGAGAATGACAAGGAATGGTCAATTGCCATTTGGTAATCTACAACCAAAACCAATTCAGAAGTTTCAGCACATTCAACTTGGAACACAAAATGATTGAAGTAAAATCTCGAAAGGAACTTAAGTTTTCTGTCCAAAAGTTTGTTTTATTATAGAGATAAGATTTTTTTTTTATTATTGAAGGATGAAGGATAATTCAACTGGATTTGACACTGTGTGGTTTCATAAAGTACTTAATTTGTTCGAAGACACTTTTGTTTGTGGAATTTTTTTTTCTGTGGATTTTTTTTTTGTTAAAATTTATTTCTGTGGTTTAAAAAGAAATTATTTTTTTTACTTTTAGAATAATAGACAATAGATGAACTAACAATGGTAAAAAATATTATGTAACCGACTTAAAAAAAAATAATCGTGCCTTGATGCATTTTAATAAAACTATGGTCAAGATTGAGTCATTGAAACTAGACTATGGATATCTCAGTACAAAAAACGCACACAAGATATTTTCGTTCCGGTAGGTTGGAACGTGACTCGGATAATTGTTTGCAGAGCGCAGCAAGACGTACCAAATTCGGCACAAAAAAAAAACAACTAATGGTAACAACATGTAGGGTCGAACGAAACAATGAATAACTAGTAGAGCTTCAAAGGAGCTTAAGTACAAATGTAAGCAATTTTTGTTCGACGCTTCTGGAAATGGGTTATCTATAAGAGTGAAATGCCAGTTAAGGAAACAAAGATAAGAACGATAATCATAAAAAATAAGACCCATGGTGAGAGTCTACATAATTCGTTTGTGAATCAACCTTCAACTAAAAAAATAAAATTTTATCACCAATACTAAAAATAACACGGTTTAGTGACGGGTTATCTTTAAAACGTGGATTTGAAACCAAATAAGGTGGTTTGACAAAAGAATACGAATTATGACATTTGACAATATAATTTACAGAACCATAAAACAAAGGATTTAAGGATTTTCGGACGGAGTTTTTTTTATTAATCAACAATTTTAACTCAAGGATTAACTTCTATAATTTGGTTTTGGTTTAGTAGAGTTGTTTTCGAAATATTGAGTTTTCTAAAAAGATTTATTTTTTTTAATGAAAAATGTTGGCTTACAATACAGGTAAAACTTTCTAGCAGCTTCTCAAGAAAATCGGAATTCGAAGAAAATAAAATGCACGACTGGATCGAACGAACTTGCTCTTGTAGCTAACAACTTTAATGTAGCTAACCATTGAGGATATTTGGTAGGTAGGTAGTCTAATATTCCTATGCAGGTTTAAATCCGATGTAGGTAAGATTACCTTGATTCTTAGTATAATGAATTGTCGAATGGATGATTCAAGGAAGATTTACATAGGTACCTACCTACAAATGTATATTTAAATCTAATTTATGGATTTTAGTTGTAAGATAGGAGAGTAAAATGTATCTACATACATATACATATAAATGGAACCTAAGTATGTTAACATGAACATATCATAATGAAAATGAAGTATGTAGGTGGTTAGGTGCAATATGCATATGTACATAAGATTCATGTGATTTTTAAAGACACGTCATATGTATACATAAATGTATGAGGGCCAACATTGTATTTAGTATTCAGTGACGTACGCAAAAATGCGTAAAAAGGGAATAATAATAAAGGTAGAAATTAATGGATAATACAAATAATTAAATGTTATTATATTGCTAGGTCGTTATAGTTTGAGGGAAAACAAATTAAATGTATGAATAAATAAGAATATATCAAACCGTTGGAGCGGTTTTTTAATAAATTAATTTTTTATGTTCAAAATTTTTAAAAACGAAATTTGAAACGCCATTTTGAAGATATTATTAATATACATATAAAATTCAAATTTCAAAAAAATTCTGTGACTGGTTTTTGAAAAATCGATTTTTCAAAAAAAAAATTATTTATTTTTTTAAAAATCGAAAAACTTTTTTTTCAACATTTTGGTATGCAGTTTTATTAAGAACCTAAGGGGGCATTTGTATAAACAAAATTGTTTTAATCGGTTCATCCAATGTTGAGAAAGTGGAAAATATGAAAAGTGGTTCTATGGGAAGTACTGTTAATAAGTACGAAAACAAATATTTTTATACTTAAAAGTAGACTGTAGAACACACACATTTTTTTTTTTTTAATTCTTGGAGCCGTTTTCGAGATATATATTTTTTAACGTCTTTTTAACATTTGTACGAAAGTACGTTTATTTTTTATTTTAGGAATATAGTTTTTATAACTTTTCAAGATAATGTCAAAAAACTACCAAATACGAAATTTCGACAAAATCCATTAAGTTGTTTTCGAAATTTTGGGTTCTCAAAAAAAAAACTGTTGGCTTACAATACAAATTGTGTTTTACAATAGTGTTTAAACTTTTTAGGAGCTTCTGTGCAAAAAATTTCAAAAAAATCAAATTAACCGTTTTCCAGAAAATCGAAACCAACAAAAATCGAAAATCGAAAAAAAAAATACCAAAATGTTCGTTTTCCCTTTACTAATGCACTTATTTTTTTTTTATAAAAATCGCTGGAGCCGTTTTTGAGAAAAATGAGATTTTCGTTTTTAGTCAAAAAAAATGTATGGGAGCTACTGTTATTTTTGGTCTATAAAGGTAAATAAAGATCCTGCTTGCAAAAAGTTTGGCGAACCCTGCTTGTCCAAATATAGGATTTGGGGTCGGGTAGAGACATCTGGACACATGAAAATTTGAAACTTTGCATTATAAGGTCATATTTTTAAATATTTTTAAATGTGTTTTATTTAAAACCAATATGATAGAAGAGACTTTTAGCTTTAAAATAAAACGTGCAAACCTTCATTGTAAGTATTGCCATTGTTTTCAAATAATTTAATTCATTTGAAATATTTTTTTTTTTAGAAAATTACTCCTCCCGCCCAAACAGGGACAAAAGACCCCCCTCCGATAGTAAAAAAAATGCGAGTAAATAAATATTCAATACAAAGGGACATTAAGCTTTGTTGCCTGAGGCGACACTTTCCACAAATAATTTAACAAAAACAATGATTCAATAATTTTTGTCCGAAGCAGAAATTTAATTAACTTTTCACTCTAAATGTTTCCCTCCACCGAAGGTAAATAATCCTGAAACAAGTCCATAGAAATTTATTAATAAATGAAAAAATGAAATACTCTTCTGGATAGGGACCATTGTTTTTACTTGCGATTATAGGGACTATAAGGCAAGTTATGCACTCGAAAAAAAAATCCTAACAATCAAACATGACATTACGATTTACGATCACAGAGAAGCATACAAAAGTGATCGCCAAAAATGTCGGTCTGTCTTTTAGTCTGTCCATTAGGCCTAAGCGGCTTAAGCGATTACCTTCAAATTTTTTGGGATGCGTGATTCTTTTGGCATTCCTCAGAGGGGAAATTTAAATTTTATTTTATAGCTTAAAAATAACGGTAAGTGTTATTTAACGTTTTTTTTTAATTTTTGGCTTTCTCGGTAACGGCTCCTTGTATTTCTGTCAAATTTTATATTTGAGAAGAATTTAATTTAATTATATGCCTGTAAGACCTAAGGTCTTTTAAATGCAACCTGAATTGGACGGCACTAGTTAGAAGAAAGAGAATGATTTTTTGTTGGCACAGTGGATTTTGAGAACCAGGTATTAACTGTCTCATTTTAACGCATGGGCGGCATCCAATTAAAATTGGAGGTACAGAAAAGAATGCGCCTAGCGTGGGGATCGAAACCACACGTCAAGCACTTTATCCACTGCGCCATTGCCACCCACAGAATAAGTAGCACAATTACCTAATTATGCATACCAAAATTTTGAATAACTTTTTTTTAATTAAAATTTTTTTTTTTTTTTTTAAATCAATATGTATATATATTTTTAAAAGTAAGTAAAACAAATTATTTTAAATTTTTTAATACTTGTATATTAATAAATAGTAAGAAACTGCATACCAAAATTTCAAACAAAAAAAAAATTTCAAAAACGGAATTTCATCAAAATCCGTCCTACAATGTTCGAATTTTCGAGATACTTTTTTATAAAACGTTCATTGATCTGTGACATATAATGGTGCAGCTCGTCATACTTACAGACTGACAGACATTTTTTGTCGATCACTTTAAAAAATTTACTACATAGAAAAATAAAATGAAAACATTTGCACTCACTAATTAATTTTAAAAATATTTTAAGTTTTAATTATTGAAGGAATATATTGTGTTTTTACAACATACACATTTATGGCCATCGAGTGTTCTTTTAGAACCGAAAATATCAGGTTTTTATATAACAACTCTTGAAGTTGTCAACGTTCGTAAGGTTCAAAGAAGAAATAAACAGATGTATTGGTTTCTTCATGTGCTGGTTTCACACACTTCTGATGGCGAACAACTGTTAAAAATTGACTATTCTCCAGTCTCGCCGGTACCAAAGAAACCAGCAGGAGCCAGTATAATGTCGTTGTCCTATCTTTACTTCATATTTTCACTCTAAATTTGTTCATTTTCTTTATCCTTTTTATTACTCGTAACTAACAGAAGCACCATATTTACTTAACAATGCATACAAATTAGCTGCTATGAGAAGAAAAAATCTTAAGGGAAAAGTCAGCTTTGTGTTTTAATGATAAAAATATAAATGTGTACAGTACATACACAGGTACCTACAAAAAAAATAGAAACATGTCCTTCTTTAACGGGTAGCTAGGTATCCACTTTTATGGCACACAAATCCTTCTAACAATCTGATTACCATACATTTCAAAGCGCCTCAAGACCTCTTTTTAACTAAGCGTTTGATAACTTTAAACTGCATAATCTGCTCTTGTTCTATATCCATAGACAAAAAGGAAGACAATTGGATTCATTATCTCTCCTTTTCATTGTCAATTTTAATACATACTTAAACCACCATATATTATAACAGTATACAGTATACAACAAAAATATATATACAAAAAAAAAAAACAAACAAAAAACTATAAGTTTTAACCAAAACAGTAAAGAACCCAGCAGCGCGGCGCGGGAAGGCAATGCAATGGCGTTGTATTGGTGGTTAAAGTTAAGTGTGGGGAAAATTACAACTCACAAAGGACTAATCCGCATTAAGCACTTTTGTGTGTGCGCTATTTTCCATTCAGGTTGTTTTTCTGCTGGATGTTTATGTTGCAGAGGAGGGTGTAGTGAATGTTTCAAATCTCTTTCGCATCGCATATTTTGACTGGAATGACTCATACGATCCAAAGCACAAAGTGAAACTTTTTAAATGCGCTCCGCACATTCACCGTCGTCACCGTCTCTAGATGCGGGGCGTGATGTTGATAGCAATGTCAGACGAATAGAATGGACGGGTGGCTCTAGCTCTATCCATATTTACCGACAACAGTGCCGCAGAAAACTTGCACAATAAATTGCCCACCACAAACAAAAGCGAGGTATTTGAAATTCTATTTTTCCTATCGTCAGCATTTGCAGTGCTTTTTCTATTGAGATTCTCATTTTCAATCATATTATACAAGTTTGTAGATACGACGACGACGATCGGGAAGATATAAATGGTCTATAAAAATCAAGGATGATTTCTTGAACTAGGTACAGTATTTTACGGATAAAAGAAACACTCATGTAAGAAAACCTTGCTTATAAGACACGCAATGATAAACACTATTTTTTTTTCTTTATATTTCTTTCGAAATTAATCGTGTATAAGAAACTCGTATATTAGAAAAACACTATTGTGAAAAGCCTTTCTGATACGCTTTTCACACCAAACCCAAAAATGGGTTTTCAGCTAAAACTTCACGAAAACCCGAACACCGTTCACACTGCACATTTACAAGTTTGCGTTTGACATTTCAATTATTTTGAAATCAAAGACAATAACAAATACGTTGTGAATTGAAATTGAAATTACCCCAGACAGCTGTTTTTTTTTTCGTTTTTCCTGGCAGCAACCCGCCAGCTATTTATGTGAGGATTAATTAAGCGCTGAATGTTTGACAAGGTGTGTTTGTTAAGTTCATCTTGCAAATCCATCATGTTTCCGACAGGTTTTATTTAAGACTTGTTGTTTACCAAAACTTGTGGTTTATAAAAAATGTATGGGAAAACTTGTATTTTCGCTTAACGTTTTCAGTCAAATCGATAATTTCGCGAAAACCGTGTTTTAGGTTTGACGTGAAAAGGATATTACACACCAAAATCAATTCTTAGAACAAAAAAGTACGCTTGTAAGAGATTTAGTTTGTGAGACAAACCTGTCCCAAAACCTTTTAAATGTGCATCTTTGTGTTAAGGCCTTCATTTCCAGCTCCCCATTTCCAAAGGAATGACAGCGATGGAAAGGCAGCGATTATTCTGACCACAGATAAGCAATACAAAGATGGCTGATTTCGGCAGCTTTTTGTGTTTGCCTACAAGCTATTACCGTTATGAAACTGATATTTTTATATACACCACATATATTGTTGTTAGATTTCACATCTATTCGTGGAGAGAAAGTCAAATTTAGAAATACAACAATGTAAAGAAATGTGATTCTGACATTTGGCTTTGACTTCTTTTTGCTGGTTGCTTTTCGACGATAAATGTTTAAACATTACTACCTGTAATAGAAAATAGTCCCTTTATACTTATATGTAGACATGTATCATCCTTAATTGCATATAGGGCCGACCTCGTCGACGAGGAGAGAATTCCTTAAAAGCACCCGAGACGAAACCAGGACGAGACCGCATTTTTGGTACCGAAATTCGCGGAGTCTCGCTGGTCTCGGTGGTTTGTAGAAATTGTTTTATTTAATTATTTTGCTTGATTTTTTGGTATGTTGTAAGGAACTTGCAAAAAATAGTGTGCGTGTAAAGTCTATGAAATCTTGCTAAAAACGCATGATCTGTTTTGACAGATTTTGTCCAGAAATAATTCGATTTTGTTCAGAAAAAATCGAATGGTTGGTTGTTTGGAATTCGACACAAGCCTTTTGAGTGACGTTTGGAACAAAAATATTGTGCAAACGTCTAAATATAGTTTGTTGCATACCTGTCAAGCCATGAGCTGTGAAAATTCATTGAATGATGGCTCCGATTTAAATGGATTAAAAAACCTCTACACAATTCAAATTTTATTTTAGAAATAGGGTTATTCAAAGGTGTGTGATAACGTTACTTTGCAGCCTATTTTTGACGTTATCACCCACTTTTGAAAACCAAATGCACCCAACATATAAGCCATTCGGAGCGCTTTCATACGCAACTAATAAAATTCAAATTTAAAGTTATAGTATAAATTCGAAATCGTAACAAAAAGTAGTTTCACTTCTGATTTCTCTTAATTGCAAAAAAAATAGCCATTTACACGCAACAAACGTGATCCCAATGAAGAACAGGATCTCGTGTTCTTGTTGTATTGCATGTCTTTCGATGATCCATATGGATCAATTCTGATAATAAACAACGGCTTTTACTGCATGCATTAGGCCCTGCTTAGATAATTGGAAGCATCCGTACTGCTTGGCAAGTTTCATCGTGTTTACATTAAAAACTTTGATTCGCCTCAAAAAACATTGAAAGAAAAAACAACAATTTTACAACTTCACTGTTTGAAACAACAACAAAAGACAAATCAGACTGTCTTATACATTATTTTCGTGCCTCACACAAGACTCCACACCACGCATATTTCTTACCAATAAACTGCTGAGATACCGTACTCTATCATTTCAATCTCAAGACAAGGGAACAGACCAAGACCGAGACCTGTAAGACCTAAGGTCTTTTAAATGCAACCTAAATTGAACGGCACTAGTTTGGCACCATGGATTTGAGAACCAGGTATTGACTGTCTCATTTCAACCCATGGGCGACATCCAATTAAAATTGGAGGTACAGAAAAGAATGCGCCTAGCGTGGGGATCGTACCCACACGTCCTAGTTAGCAACCAAAAACTTTATCCACTGCGCCATTGCATATTCTTACAATATTTTCCTTAATTTTATTTATTTGAAGGGAAGACTTATTATTTTTTTTTTATTTGTTGAAGAAGGGTATATTTTTGTTACTTTGTTACATTAAAGATTTTAACCTTTAAAAATATTATCGTAGTCCAGTCGGTTTAAACATTTGAAATTGAAAAAATTAATTCGTACAATTTTCTTTCACAGTTCGTTAGGGGGGGTCATAAATAGTCTAAATCTAAAGCTTTAGCCGCCATTTTGAATTTAATGAACATTTTAATTTGGGCAATAACTTCGCCATTTTTGTTTCCAACACAAAAAATAAAAGTAAAACTTGTAGGAAAATTAATTTTATACAACTTTAGTCTTAATATTTCTTTCCAAAAAAGTTACCGTTCGCGAGATATTACTGAAAAACCGTTTTGAGTTTTCGAAAAAAAAACGCCCCTACTTCAACTTAACATCCACGGTGTTGCGCTAAAGGGTTGTATATGAATAAAATAAGATAACAAATTCTTCATTAAATTCAAAATGGCGACTAAAACTCCAGAAGTATTTTTCCGAAAATCGATTTTTAGACCACTTATGGTCCCCCCAACAAACTATAAGAGAAAATTAATATTTCATAGTCCCATAGGGGGTTGACAAGCCCCAAACAGTTTTTCATTAATATCTCGCGAACGGAAACTTTTTTAAAACAAAATATAAGGACTTAGGTTGTAGAAAATTAAATTTCCTACAAGTTTTACCTAGATTATTTTTGTCAAAATTCAAAAATGGCAAAGTTATTGCCTAAATTAAAATTTTCATTAAATTCAAAATGATGGCTGATCCAGCGCGATTTTCTCGAAAACCGAGATTTAGACTACTTTTGACCACCCCTAACGAACTGTGAAAAAAAAGCATATAAAGTTTTATGGCTTACTTCGTTTTCATGAAATTTTGTAGGTAGACGTTTCTTTTAAAAGAAATTTTCTTTCTTATATCCGATGTTTTTATATAAGAAAAACTCGGATATAAGAAAGAAATTTCTCGGAAATTTCACGAAATTTCTTATACCCGTTTTGTACTGTACAGGTATCGATACCGAACAAAGCAGTAGTGTAAAGGTTTTTGTACTTTTAAATAATGAGACTTAGTGTGTTTTATATGTATTTTAATGGAAAAAGTTTCCATTCGCAGCGACTTGCCGCGAGCCCTTTTATTGATACTTACGTTTTAATCTTTGTAGCATCTGAACGCGTATCGTTCTTGAGACCATAATAGGAAAGCAATGCATCCTTGTCAGTCTCTTTGATAACGATGCCAGCCTTCTCTGCGATTGACTCTAAGGTTGATGTGATACTTGCTATGTCTGGGCTTGTATCGGCAGTGTCCTTCTCCTTGGCCGTGATGTATTTGGCGAAAGTGAACGGAAATTGGGGTTTCAGTTGAGTGTTTTCGATGTTTTGGATGTACATTAAATGAGCCGCCAGATGTTTTGGATGGGCAGCAATAACATTATTGTAAATTTCCTCAGCTTTATCCAGATCTGCAAAAAAAAGGAAAATCTTTTTATCTTAATTTCAAATTATTTTATTTTTTTTTTTGTTTGCTTGTGAAAATTCAATTTTAGAATGAAATTTTCCAATTTTATTTTCAAAATTTGAATTACTTACCAATTTTAGCAATCAGTGAACACTGGAAGTCACGCAATGCCTCTGCGTAGTCGTCTTTTCCGCTTTTGATTGCTGGTTTCTTTGGACTGACAGTGCCATTACTACTGGTACTGGGTTTTGCATTGCTTGCACCACTACCATTAGCAGCTGCAGATGCTGATGCAGCAGCGGTGCCAGCTCCATTTGTTTTCTTGCCTGATGCAGACGACGATGATGCTTCGGTTAGTAAATACTGGAATTTCAAAACATGAATTCGACGGCCCACTTCATCCTTGGCCAAGGACATGTTTCCATTTAGCCAAGTCGTCCCATTGGGAAAGGATGCCTTTGATATTTTCTCACTAGTCAATGGAGCTACATAAACAACTTTGGGCGTCTGTTGCAACGAACAGCTGGTGAACTTCCGGCCAGCAACAATACACTGATTGTAGTGGTCATAGATGTCAAGGGTTATCGGACTTGACAATTTGAAAAGCGCCACCATTGTCGCCTCAGAAATTTTCTCCAGAGCATCCTTCTTTTCGTGGCGTATTTGCAGCCGGACTGTGTATTCGCCTTTTTCCAGTTTTGTGCAAAATGTGTGCGAATGTGCATCGCCGCAAGCAATCATCATTTTATTTACATCGAACAGCATCCACAATTGTGATTCGAATTCAGATTCATAGAGCAATGAATTGAAGAGCGGAGCATACAGGGAGATTTCCTGTGCTTTGGCGACATTCAAGTTATATGTGAGAATATTTTGATAGATTTGCCTGCCCGCCGGGATGACATCTCGTGTTGGACTGAGTGGGGTGATTTTCGTTTCGGTTGGTTTGAGGACGACAGCAGCGGTTTTTAATTGAATGGCTGGTTGGAAGTCTTCAGCGGATAGTGCAGTCACTTGGAAACGATGGATGCCCTTGGCCGAGTGCATGACAGCTGAAAGTTTACAAATGAAAATTAATTGTTTATGTTGATGTTTATATATTTTTTTTTAAGAAATGGAATTATTGGAGATAGAAAGAGGTTTAATGCACCAACTGGAGGAAAAAGCAAATAGGTACCTACTATTGATAACAACTATAAACTATAATCAACAAATTGCATATTTTTGTTCATTTTTTGTCGGGAAAATTTTTATTGACTTTGGAAATAGTTGCGATTCAAGGACATTTGGTTGTTGGATTTTTTGTTTGAATAAATAAAATATCATTGAAGAAAAATTATTTGTTGTGTCCACAAAAGCATCTAGGAAACATTGAGCACCAATAGATTGGAACCTTGTAGTTTATTTAATTTAATGGTTTTTGAAGATGTTTTGGAAGTGCTGGTAAAACTAATATAACTAAATGATACGATGAGAGCTCAATGGCACTATCTTCATAATAAATCCGATCTAACTATACTTGGATATGTAGACGATTTGCACTTCATCGCTTTAGAATTTTTAATAAATCTTAAAAAAAAAAAACAATTTCAATTTGATGAAATTAAAAACACTTCTTACGAAAAATGAAGAGGCCGGTCTAAAAAAACACTTACTGCCAGTTCTGCTTTACCAAACCGGAGTCCTGGACATTAAGAAGAAAAGGACAGCTGGCAATGGACTGATACCAAGGTCAAAAGACGTTGACTGAATTCGTACGGCAGCTCCAGTCAAGAGAGTCTTCGAATCCCACCCCAAGGTTTAAAACGACAAGGAAGACTTAAGCTACTACTCGCGGATTCCAGAGTGCTTGGTTTTTATGACTGGAAACAGGGTTGACGTGATCGAGTAGGATGGAGGACTCCCATACAAATATTGTTTTACAGGGTAGGTTGCTAGGTCAAAATAACAGCATTTTATGTGAAAATAATTTTTATTAAAGTCTTTGTGATTTAAAAAAAAAAAGTTTAAATCGACCTTTATTTTTTTTTTTAAATTTTATTTTAATGTTATTTTAATTTTATTTTAATTTAATTTTTATTTTATTTTAATTTTTATTTTTATTTTTATTTTTATTTTATTTTTATTTTTATTTTTATTTTATATATTATTTTAGTTTTATTTTATTCTATTTTATTTAATAGGCTTCACGATTTCTTCCAAGGCTGTAGGTATAGCTTTGGAGGAAATCTTAGGCTATACGTATAACTACTGTTTGGTTGGATTTCAATTCAAGTGTTTTTGAGTCCGCACAAGTGGGTTCTGATATAAAAAGTTTGTATATACATATATTCGGTGCCTAACCTGGGATTTTTGCCGCCCTAGGCAAGTTAAAATTGTTATTATTATTATTATTAAAATATTTATTACATTTCAAGGATTTTTTATAAAATAATTTTACAAAATATTGGAATTAAAATGTGCTCTTCGCGATTTCATTTTAGCAAATCTTGTAGCAATTTCTTCTTCTTCAAAACGATTTAGCATGTTTTAATCAATGGAAATCGTTGCCAGGGCTGTTAATCGCTCTTCAGTCATAGATTAGCATAAATATGATATTATTTTGTAAGTCTTGAAACACTAGCTTCCCCTGAAGCAACAGTTACAGGAAACGTTAAGAGTATTTTTAAAGCATTTGTTTAATTTGGTTTGAAGCTAAATAATTGATAGAGGTTTGAGATAAATAAGAGTGGTTGAATATATTAATTTTACTGAAGTATCTCTTGATTTCTCTCTTAACTTAACTATAACATCCTTTGAACTTCAGTCAGTTCAGTTATTGCTGTTAAAATTGCTTCAAGTTTCTCGCAGTTTTTATACCTTACATTCTTTGAAATATAGCAGATAAGTCCGTAATTTTAGTTCAGATTTTGAAATTCGAAAACGCTCATCGAGAGAAGATAACGTACATCGACTACGTGGTAGAAGAAATCAAATTAAAAGCTCATTCCAATTATTCGTTGACAAAACAGTTCGAATTTGTATATGCGTTTACCTAGTTGAGTTACATTGAAACTTGAATTTTCAGTAAATTATGCACTTTCTGTGATTTCGACTAAAGAATGAAAAATTTCTGATAAATTTTCATCAAAACAGTTAGTAGCCTTTGCTCTGCTTCACCAACTTGTTATCCAATAAATTTTTAAAAACAATTTGTTTATTTTAGACTAGTTAGCATATTTAAAAAAAAAGTCAAAACTCGTGTATATATTGTGATGCTTTTTTTCCTGATGCTGAGGTGAGCTAGTCGTGTCCAGGGTTTTTCCGAAGAAAGCAAAGTAAAACTAGTGCCGTGCAATTCAGGTTGAATTTAAAAGACCTAAGGTCTTACAGGCATATAGTTAAAAAAAAAAAAAAAAAAACTCTGATACAGAAGGGAGAACTCGCCAATTACCAGTTATAATTATTTCTTTTCTTTTAAATTAAAGCGGGTGTTTTGCAATATTACAATTTTCATGTTCTTAAAATAACTAACAAAGTATTTGATATAAGCAAGGTAGTTTATTTGAGTTACAGGAGTAAAATCAGCCCCAAGACGTTCACTTTGAAGAAGCGAACGGGATATAATACGTTTTAGGAATCTTAATTCCAGCCCAAGGCTAACCCAAGGGAAAATTACCTTGCCCTAAACTAACCCTGAAGAAGAAAGTAGGGCAATCGGCGGTTTATGGGAATCTAATTGCAGCCCAAAGCTAACCCAAGGGGAAATCTTTTTTTCTTGCCAAAAAGTCTGCTTTAAATACCACACCAGTGCACCATTTAAAGTTCCACGGAATTGATCACCAAGTGTGCTGCCACTGGTGATCAACGAGAATCTTATTCCTCAGCAATAACCAAAACCTAGATCAAGGTATGATTTAGAGTGTAGAAGTTTGCTCCTCCCGTCAGTCCTTACATCCTCTTATTATATTTCTTACCCTAAGGCAGTGCGAATTGTAAGAATGACGAACGTGAATGTTAAGGTCGTACGTTGTTGCTGGTGTGTGTTGCTCCAAGTGGCACTCCGCTGTAGTCGAATGATTAGGTGCCGGTAGTGGTGGCACGATGCTGCTGTATTGTGGTTATGTGGTGGTCGTGCGGACTTGCTGGATTTATTTGCTCAATATGGCTGGTGTGTTGATTTGTTTGGCGGTGGTCTGATAAATAATTATGGTTCGGCATGGGATTCGTAAGTGTAACGCTTTGTTACAATATTTTTGTGTGTTGTGTTCTTCTTCAATGATTATGTTATGCACAGTTCGTGCAAGCAACGAAAACCGCAACAAGCATACAATATGTTAAATATTATTACAGATAGGTATACGAATATGTCCTCGTATACGTATACCTGAACATATCCTACAAAAAAGGAAAAAACAAACAAAAATGAACAAGAATGAACACAATACAGTGCAGTAGTTACTGATATTTTTTTTTATTATTTAGATTCAAGGGGACGCGTTTATGTTACTCGTTTTTTTTTTGTTTTAAATTTTATTGCACCAATTTTGCCGCCGTAGTTGAGTCACGCCCTAGGCAATTGCCTGTTTTGCCTTTAGGCAGGTTCGGCACCGCATATATATTGTACAATTTATAAAATGTTAGCCTGTTTGTTCAGGCTAATCTCGAAAATGACAGGACCAATTTCGAAGAGACTTTCACTGGCACATCTTATATTGTAACTTAGGCTATTTTAACTATGCTTTCACACCGCACAATATTTAAATAAAACGAAAGTTTTGGACCACGGATAGGTGACGCGACACAGTTTCCCAAGTAACGTATTCCCTCCGACCGTTTTTCCATGTAACGTTTGTGACATTTCCCCGCCAAATTCTACCTTTTTTAGTAGGTACATATGACGGTGCTGCGTGATGGTTCTTATACGGCGCGTAAGGGGGCGAATGCTGTCCCTTCACAATCTCCCTGCTTGTTAAAATATAGTATTTAGTGTGGTTGAGTTTTGGTGTATGCAAAGTTTTATAAATAGTAAATAAATTATGAAATATTTCCACAAATTTTATTGAATAGTGGTGAACTTATCCCGCCAAGTGCTTAATTTGACTTAAGAATTATCTCAATGACATCTATCGGGGAATTGAACTCATGCATGCAACTATTCTTAAAAAAATTTTAACCAACAGTTAATCGTGTTAAGCCTTCATTAAAATTGTTCATATGGATTAAAAGGTAATTGGAACAGTAATGTAAAATCGGGACCACTAAATTGGATGATTTTGTAAAAAATAATTAATTCCATTTGGAAAATATTTCATGAAAAGAACTTAAAGTAATTACGATAAAATAATCCTCGGATTATTTTAATTGTCCCTAAAGTGTTCAAATTTTAATGCATATTTCCATTCTCACCGAAATATTATTTTTTTCCTAAAAAAAATTAAATAAATTTAAATCTATTCGTAGAGCAAACCTAAAATTCGCAAAACTTTGAAATTGAAATAGCCTACTTCATGATGGTTCATGGTTATACTCATGAATTCATTTTACCTGTTTATTTGCGTTTGTGTGGGATTTAGTCCCACGCATTTTGTCACCTGGGGCTTATTGTTATTAACAGAGATGTTATTGATGCGGAGATTTATGGAATTTGCTTTTATCTCCGGGTTCCGGACCCAGATTACTCAAAGCTTAGTTTGAATTTGTTTCGTATTTCTACAGTACATGGGTTGAATTTCATTTTCAATCATTTTCATTTGATTTGAGACCGAACTGCGAAATCACGAATTACTTTTGAGTAGAAATCATTAAAATGTGGAGGTATGCATAAATTTGCAAAAGAAACTTAACTTTTTTTAGCTATGTCATTGTAAACTCGTACAAGAGTATATTTAGCATATAGTTGGCCTTTGAAAATACATATGTTCATGTTTTGTGGACTTATCAGACTCTAATTTTTAATCTTTTTAAAAATCTTACGAGAGTCATACCAGGGGGTAAGAACACGTAAGAATCAGTAAACACGACATAATTTTGTTTGATATATTCAAGTGGTCAATTTGCTCTTTCAACCACATAGTCTGTTACGGTAAAATTTACCGCAACAAAACCCGAACTTTTTTCCACTTTCCTTACTCTTTTGTTGCCATTTCTTTCCCTACATGAGTGTTTCATACAATCTTCCGAGAGAAAGAGAGAAGGGCAGCGATGATCCATCAACTATTGGTTCACTCTCTCAGTATTTTCGAAAGAAACAATCGACGATGTCAACTTAAGGCATTAAGTGGATAAGCGATCCATAAATCAAATCCATCTTGACGGTCACAAGAAATCGAAAAATAGCACGGACGACATTTGGTCCTCAAGTGCTGAAGTTACTCTGCTGAAAATGGCTGTATGTCCAACATAACTTTTAAATATAATTTATTGTACAAAATGGAACGCTAACGTCAGTCCTCGCTTCTTATGCAGGTTTAAAGCCGATGACGGTAATACATGGTGGCCCACGAATCGTGCTAAAAAAATAAAACGTAATAACTTTTTTCAGTGTGAGTAATCGACTTATTTTTTTATATTTTATAGGCTACAATTTAGATTTATCAAAATGAATGCTTGGGATACTGAAAAAAGGATTTGGATAGTGCAGCGATACCATTCTTTGCAGTCCGTCATTTCCGTCCAAAGGGAATTTAGGCTGGAGTTTGGCGGTACTCCCCCGAGTAGATGGACCATTATGAGGCTGGTGAACATGTTTGCCGAATCTGGAAGCATCCAACGAAGACCGTATCATCGATATCCCAATGTTCGGGTTCAGGATACAATCGTGGCTGTTGCATTGGCAATACAGGCAAATCCAAGTGTTTCGACTCGAAACTTATCGGGCCAAATTGGAGTTAGCAGACCGTCATTACAACGGATACTTCATGATGACATAAACTTGTTTCCGTACAAAGTCCAAATTACAAGCAAGTTGAACCCTCAGAATTTGCCTGTTCACCTGGAATTTTGCCGAAAAATGATTGCAATGGCCGAAGAAGACAACACATTGATAAATTGTATGTTCATGTCTGATGAGGCCCATTTTGACATAAACGGCAATGTTAACAAGCAAAATTGCCGTATATGGAGTGAATCTTATCCAGCAATGCTCCATGAGACGGAACTGCACCCAGAACGAGTCACTGTGTGGTGTGCAGTTTCATCAAGGTGTATTGTGGGGCCATACTTCTTTGAAGAAAACGGTGTAACACAAACTGTCAATGGGGACCGTTATTTAAAGATGTTGAAGGAGTTTTTTTACCCATAACTTCGCCGACGACGTATTCCTTTCAGCAGGATTTGGTTTCAACAAGATGGGGCAAGTGCACACGTAGCCACACAAGTTATGGCGGAGCTCCAACGAAAATTCCCAAACAAATTGATATCCAGAAACTGCACTTTCCGCTGGCCCCCAAGGTCACCTGACCTGACTGCACCAGACTTTTTTATGGGGTTATAGCAAGCAGGATGTGTACAAAACGAAACCCAGGAATTTGACTGGATTGAAGCAGTCCATTAAGGCAATAATTGAGGCGATCACAATTTCAACCCTTCAGGCCGCAATGAACAATTTTCTGATCAGGTGCCGCATATGCGTGGATGAGCGCGGAGGTCATTTGCGGTCTATCATCTTTAAGAACCATAAGGTATTTAAAATAAAATTTAATTTTTAATCCAATGAAAAAAAATTAATGAAATACATCAATTAAAATAAAAGTTATTTAAATTTCTTATTGTAGCACGATTCTTGCGCCACCCTGTACCTTGATTCTTAGTATAATGAATTGTCGAATTGATGATTCAAGGAAAAGTTATATAGGTCGATGGAGCTGCCGAGCCGACAATACGACACGACACGACATGCTCTCAAAAAAAAATGTGTACACACAATATTGTTCTTTCTTTCTATGGCTTTCTCTATTGTATTAATGTGTGTAAAATTTAAGTCGATGGTCGCGTTGTCAATGCTTCAGTGTATCTACTTCTTAGATTTATATATACGGTAGGGAATAGGTAGTATAATGTTTAATATAAAGTATTATTGCTGAACCATGAATCAAAGTTCGAACGACGACGGTTATTTTAATCGATTTATCCAATAATGAGAAAGTCAAAAATATGGAAAGTTGGTCGATGGAAGTACCGTTAATAAGTAAGTACGCAAAATAAAATATTTTTTTTATTTAAAATCAGACTGCACGAATTTAATAACACACACCTGGGGAAACAAATTTTATTTGAAGTTTTTTTTATAACATTTGTATTGGAGGTATCGTTGTTATTTGTTTTAGAAAAATAATTTGTGTTTAAATGTTCAGGATAATGTCAAAGAACTACTAAATCAAAGTTGCTAAGAACTCGATTGAGTCGTTTTCTAAATATTAAGTTTTCAAAAAAAAGTTTTTTTTTTTTAATTTAAAAAAAAAAGTTTTTGAAAATTTTTTTTAACTTTCTAGGAGCTTCTGCATAAAAAAAATTAAAAAAAAATCCAATAAATTGTTTTCCGGAAAATCGAAACGCGAAAAAATGGTTCTACTAGAGGTATCTAAAATAACCATTTTTTCCAACAAAAAAAATACAAAATAAGTATACCTTTTCCCTTCATTAATGAAATGATTTTTTTTTATAAAAATCGTTGGAGCCGTTTTTGAGAAAAAAACAAAGGTTTACCTTTTTAGATACAAAAAATAAAATGCACGACTGGATCGATCACATCGTATATAAAAGATTTTTATTAAAAATCTAAATATATTTTTAAAGTAGTTTTTTACTTAATTTTTTTCATATACAAAATTTCTTTGATTTTTTTTTTAAATTGATGTGACAATCTTAAATATTTAACAAAAGATTAAATCGTCATAACCAAAGAAAAAATAATTCAAAATTCTGAAATAAATACTTAAACTAATTTGAGCTAAAAAAAAGTACGCCATTTTTTTTCTTGGATAAATTTGAATTTCTGAAAAAACTGTTAAAAATCTGTGGAGTGGTTTTTGCGAAAAAAAAGTTTTTTTTTTAAACTTTTTGAAAATATAAAATTTTAAATTCAAAAACGCCAATTCATAGACATTCAGCAAATATATGTATTTTATAATTTTTGAAAAAAAAATTAATGAGCAGTTTTCAAAATAAACATTTTGTACATTAAACAAAAATGCTTTTAAAAATACAAGAAAATGTTAATTAAAATTATTGTACGCAGTATAACTTGGGAAACCTAAACTAAAATATGTGTGAAATTTCGAAAGAATCGGTTAAGCCAAATATGAGATAGCCGAAAGCAAAAAAAAACGTTCCTATGGAGAGTACGTTTTTAGACAATTTTTCAAGTTTTGTTTTCAACCATATAATCGGTTGTACCTAAAAAGCTGCACTGATTTTTTGTAATCAAAATCGTTAGATCCGTTTCCAAAAACATACGCTTTAACTTAACGGTTATATAGCAGGTACCGTTATTTTTTGAGCTCAGAAAAAAAATTCCCCTCTGTACAATACCTAAAAAACTCTATATACCAAGTTTGAAGACTGACAGATTGACAGACTGACAGACAGACATACATACAGACAGACATACATACAGACGGACAGAATTTTTAGACCATCATTTATCGTCTTCGCTATCATCGTAATGTCATGTTTGATTATTATTTCAACGCCTTTATTTTCGACGAATGCATAACTTGTCTTATAGTACAGTACCTATAATCGCAAGTAAAAATGTATGGTAGGTACCGTTTTTTCGCCTTTAAAAGAAATGAAAAATGAAAAAACATGTGTGCATATGACCGAAAATACAATAAGTACCAAGTTTGAAGCAAAAAAATCCAACCGTTTAGGCTGTAGTTTCGAGGACAGGCAGACAGACGGAATTGAGGGACCCACTCTTTTGGTGTTCTTCATCATCGTTCATCGTAATGCCAAGTTTGATCAGAATATCGAGTTCGATTTTTTTTACGAATCAATAGCTTGTCCATATATTAACCCTTGATGGTTATGCATATTTAGCACACACTAAAGTCATGCTTGGTCGAATCGACGAAGTTCACTTTTAAATCTACATTATCCTTAAATTTTGGTAAACTCGAACCTGAAAAATTTAACTGAAGCTCTTAGTAATGTTTTTTTTGTTTTAAACAAAGTGTTGTTGTGTTGTAACATTGTAAGGGATGCCGGTCTTGTTGATTCCATAAGAAAATTGCCCATCCCATCTGAATTTGGTGAAATACATGCCTTTCCATATATGATTTTATCGTATTTTTTCCCAAACCCACACCCTGTTTTCATCTACGTAGGTGCGAATGTAAAAAACCGATAATTTTTTACATTATGAGTTTCACCCTTGAACCAATGATACATACATAGATAGGTATAAACCTTCATCCATACAATCATTGCCATAGCAAATTGTTCAAAACCAAATTATGGAACGTTTGTGTCAGCTCATTTTAATTTAAACTTAACGAACTTAAATATACCAGAAAATAAACAGCAATAGGTACCTATATTAATTAATTTTTCAATATACACATGTAGGTATGCACATCAATATTCTTATATCGATTTTAGCGGCATACAATAAACCAAAAACATATGCACACACATTAACACTTAGTGGTACTCGTATAATAAATTTAGGATACCTACATCCTTCGCTATTTAAAATATATTTTTGTTTTTTTTTTTCAAAATAATAATAACTTGACATTTCCAGCTTAAGCAGTGATTGACAAATAACAGCGTTGATGGCTTGTCGATTACCACACAAATTTACCTACATACTTTACTTGTATGTACATACATCAGCATCAGCATGACAACAACAGGACATTCTCTGTCAATATGAGTGTGTATTTTATATACCGTTAACCAAAAGCATGGGCGTTTTCGACTTTTGCTAATTAATTTACAAACCAAATTTATCCCAGTGACAACAGATTGCTAAATTTCGCTGTCCCATATCTATGAGAATGAATAGGTACCTATTATGTATATTTGTATACCTAGTTATGCATAACAAACAACACTCTGCTGCTGGCAGAAATTAGACTACACATATAACTTCCGATTGACCAAAGGATTTCTAAATTGGCTTAATCAAAATGCACTAAACGAACGTGTAGATATTATATGAATGAATTCCAACATAATTCACCATTCCTCTTTTGTGCCTTTTGTATATGAAAAGTTGGCTTTTGAATTCGAGGAAAAAGGAAAGGATGTGTGATTGTGTGGTGTAGTCTAGTAGCAAGACTGAACTTAAAATAAATTTGCAACGGAAAATTTTCTTTTGTTCAGCTTTGTATACCTAACCATTTCAAGACAAAGTTGTTATGTATTTGTTTAAACAAAGACTTGTATACTTGTAAAAGTAACTACAAGCTAGAGAGGAAGATGTGCATAATTTTGTTTTAAAATAATATTACATGCGAACGAATTTGCACAAACAAAACGTAACATCGCACATATACATAGGTTAGGTAGATACTTGAATCTTTGGTCCTTTATAGAATGAGAATTGTATACAGAATCGTTTCCATTTCAGTGTGCTTGTTATGCTTCTCAATTTCGTCGTGAAAGTTTGCGGGCATGTTTGATGGGTGGGATCAGAGCTTTAACATACAAACAAAAATGCAACATCATATCCTTTTCCTCTTCCGTTTTTACATATATAACAACTTACAAAAGCAAATGCGATACACCAATACAATTATGTCGCAATATTCATGTGAAGAGACAACTAAAATTGTTCAAGCACTTGCTAATGTGTATGGTAATTTATATCCAGGTGGTTTGTTGCATTTTATTACCCAACTTAAGTTGTTCTTTTGTAGTAAGAAGAAGGACCGAACAAGGATATCAACACTGAAGAGGAACAATAGGATGGGGCGGTATGTATTCGTATACATTTTTGCAGGACCATCCCATATGTACATACGACACGTATACCCCGCGCTTAATATATTCCCTAAGATACAACAATCATATCTTAAAAAAAAACAGTAAGGTACACCAAAATTTAGGGGTTGGAATAGCGGCGGTGGGTAGTAACAGTGTGGAGTTGTGTTCAAGTTTGGGTAGTGAGTGATTCTGATCATCTTGTGTTGTTGAACATGTTAAATATTTAGATTCTTTATCTGTCATGAGAGAGAGAGAGAGAGAGAGAGAGAGAGAGGAGAGAGAGAGAGAGAGGAGAGAGAGAGAGAGAGAGATAGTGATGGTTTAGTGTGGGGTGTGGAATTTTTTAATTCAGGTATTTGAACATTATCGGTACTGACATACGTTAGATGCTGTAGTACCTTTCTAAAACGCATTATTTTTTTATCGATGTTTACCGACTTTAATAAAACTTACAGCGATTACTCACTGTAAATTACATTTTTCTAGGGGAATTTGGTTAGATTCATGCTGATGAGCCGAGCTGTAGTACCTGGGAGAAACGCATTTTGGACTAAAGGTCACAAAAACATTCAATTGGCTTTAAGCCCACTAAAACAAAAACAAAAATAATATAAACATATTGTTTGCGTTTTCTTCAATTAATTAATTGTACTGACATACGGTAATGTAGTCTTGTGGAATGCATCAGACAAAGTTACCAACCTTAAAATGATGACCAAGGTTCAAAGAATGGCATGTGCTGGAACCACTGGGGCTATGAGGTCCACCCCCACAGCGGGTTTGGAAGCGATACTTAACTCAATGCCCCTTGATCTATACGTTCAAGAATCGGCAGCCAAAAGTACACTTCGGCATAGCCAAAAATGTAGCTGGAAACATAATGCCTTCGGTCACGCACAGATTCTACAGAAATTCATGGGTAATAAGTTATGTTCAATAAAGCCTTTCCTAGTAGAGAGGACTGGCAAATGCACGCGCCACCAACCTGCGCATCGATGGTATTAATATACACTGGTGGTTCCAAAATGGATGCTGGGGTTGGTGCAGGCTTCTTTTCAGAAACCCTTGGACTAGCCAGCTCATTCATACTGCCTAATTACAGCAGTGTCTTTTAAGCTGAGCGTTTGGCAGTGACGGAAGCTGCCAAACAGATCTCAATGATGGCAATACCAAAGGCTGATATCACTTTCTTCATTGACAGCCAAGCAGGAATAAAAGCTATTTCTGCCATTGAAATAAAATCGAAGCTAGTTAACTGCTGTCACGAAAAGCTCAGGGTTTTTGGCACACAACATTCAGTAAGGCTCTGTTGGGTGCCTGGTCACAGTGGTATTCCAGGCAACGAAAGCGCTGACGAACTGACAAGAATTGGTTCAACACTTGACCTAGTTCAAACAGGCTTAATAGTCCAGATCCCAACCTGCAATCTTCAACAGGAAATCGAAGGTAAAGTTTTATCTTTAACAAACATGAGATGGGGCTCACTCAATACCTGTGTTACAACTAGGAAATTATGGCCAATTTTTAATAAACAGCGAACTGATGATGTTATGAATCTGAACAAAAAGTCCCTCTCTCTCTTCTCGTGAGCATAACCACTGGTCACAACCTGTTGGACTACCACAAGTAAAAGATGAAACATAGTCTGGATGATCTGTGGTGACTAGGAGATACATGAAGGTACTCCTCACTTCCTTTGTTGCTGACTTGCGCTTTGTCATCTGAGAAGCAGACACCTCGGGAGTCACTTCTTCAAAGATTTAGAGGAACTCTCTAACATTCCTAGCAAGAATGTACTAAAATTCATTAACGCTACTAAATGGCTTGAAAGTTCCTAATCAACATAGCCGTAAAGGACGAGGACGACAATGATAATGACTATTGATTATTAGACACACGTACTTCCTGTAGGAGTGGCAACAAAAGGAGTTTGGGCAGCCAGCCCTTCGCCAGCTTTTGCTGCTCCTGCGGTGAACACGGGAGTCATTGAGTTAAGGTGGCTGCCTCTCCTTAAGAACGGTAAAATACTCGTGTGGAAGGGTCGGCCGTCTCGACTTATTCAGACAATCTGACGCAACTAAACAGACGCACACACCAACCACTGATCCATCAAACTTCAATAGAAGAAGATCATCTAATTGTTTTTCAATTTTTTTTAATCCACTTCCTACTTCACACTGTCACCAAAATGTTAAAATACACTTTATCACAATCTCAATTTTAACCTCAATTTTACAAAAAGAAGAGCAACTTTCTTTCTTTTTCTCTATTTTCCTCAGGCATGTATAACACCTGAATTTCGACAAAAAAAAAATAGTAGATAATGCCTTAAGCAGATGTGCAGCTTTTCACATGCAACGAAAATAAAATACACAGATTCTTGTGAAGGTTGACATATTACAAGGGCTGCATGTAGCCCTCGCTGCTGCATGATGTCTATGTTTCTAAATCGGCTGCAAAGTTTCATTGCAGCCACAACAGCAAAGAAAAGAAAATCCACGACTGGATCGCACGTACTTGATCACATCTTAATCACAAAATTTGTAAAGAAACTCAATATGTTTTTTAGTCTTTTTCAAGTAATTTTTTAGAAGAATTTTTAGTATGACAATTATATGTATTTAATCATAAAAACCGACTTTCCAAAAAAAAAAATCATCCACCCATTTTCAAAATATTGAATTTTCAAAAAAAAATCCAACAAAATATATTTCGAAAATGTTGGTACACCGTATTATTAAGAAGCCAAAGAATGCTTATGAGTATAAGTACAAAATCAAAAAATGGAAAAATGGTAGTATGTCATGTACCGTTTATAACAAAATATCTAAAAAAGTTTTTGACCAAAATGTAGAGTATGCCTAAAATAGTGCAAACCCTTTTTTTAACAAAATCGGTAGAGCCGTTTTCGAGATAATTCAGATGGTAGAAAAAATTGCATGGCAGATACTTCAGGTACAGTTAGTTTTGGACCTAAAAAACGATTAAAAAAACTATTTTTGACAATCACCTAAAACGCT
This sequence comes from Philhelius pedissequus, assembly GCA_910595825.1. Taxonomy (NCBI): domain Eukaryota; kingdom Metazoa; phylum Arthropoda; class Insecta; order Diptera; family Syrphidae; genus Philhelius; species Philhelius pedissequus. Next base: position 46,366,593 of record OU343160.1, read on the forward strand.
TAAATACCAAGTTTGAAGGACATCGCTTCAGCCGTTTAGACTGTAGTGTTGTATTTATAGACAGACAGACAGGCAGGCAGAATTGCTGAACCCACCTTTCTGGTGTTCTCTATCATCGTAATGTCAAGTTTGATTACAATATCGAGTTCGATTTTTTGTCCAAATGCAAAACTTGTCATATAGTACGTACATAATAGCGCACGTAAAAATCTGAAATAATTGGTCTTTGGTATTACTTTTATTGACTTTGTTTTATGATTTTAAAAATGGAAGAAAATGTATGACAGGAAAATTAGATAAAAAAATAATGTTACTTCGAAAAAATTCCGACAAAGCTGAATTTTGGTGGAGAGCTTCATTTGACGTCTTAAGCATTTTCTAAAAAGTACTCTAAATTTGGAGCTGAGCAAAAAATTTAAGAGGGGGATAAGAATTTAGGTTTTTTTTTTCAAATTACTCGAAAACCATATTTTTTTTGAAAAAAGTTGTTGGTACACATTGTAGATCATGTCATTCTACACCAAAAAGATTAATACACTTTTTATCGTACAATTGATATATTTGGACAAAGATGTTGGAAAACATTGGGGTGTAGTACACATTTTATAAATTTATGTTTTTTTTTACAACTTTGCACGCGCTCAAGGGATTTTGAATACCCTTTATATGTTTTTAACACAGCGCGGGCATTCGGTGAAAGAAGAGAAAGAAGGATAGGAAAGATGTGTGGCGCGATGTTCTGAGACTAGAGCTGGTTGTTGTTTCAGATTTATCTCCAGGGATGGCGGCTGAACTAATGCGGAGATAATTACCGTGTCTTATTTATTTATGTCTCTTATAATTCGCATTATTTTTATTTTATTTCGTTATCATATTTATGAATAGTTTGATCAATCACATGTTGTTAGTGTTATGCCTGAACAGCATGTAATGAGTAAACCAGCAACTCATTTTATGGCAATTTTTAGAATTGGTTTTTAATGGAATATAAGAAGACATAGACAACGGCAGGAATCGAAACCGCAACCACAAGGTTGACAGGCGAGCACACAACTATCGAGCAACGGCCACGCCACGGGGATTTTTTTTTTTGTTTTCAGTTATTTTTGGAAAAACATGTTCTATTAAAAAAAACAACAAGTCTTAAGTGTGGAACCGGAAGGGAATTCTGACATCTTAAAAAAAAATGATTTATTTTATTTTTTGCAATAACTCGCAAAACCTTTATTTTTCTCAAAATTGTTTAAGAACAACTTATAGGCAGTACAATTATCTAGAAAATGACAAATTAAGGACTTCTCAATTCGTTCTTAAGTTATATCGTACCAAAGTTTAATTGTTCGTCAAAATGGGAGCTATATTAAGTCTGGTTGCTTGAAGGAATGAATTTAATCTGCATATTACACTCCCGATCAAAAGGCTAGAAGCGGGCATTTTTGAGAAGCAAAATCGACATTTCTCCCGTTACATGATGGATTAGAAAGAAACAAATATGGTAAATGAGAGACTATTTTGTTAACAACAAAATATAAAATTTGGGTATAGGAGAGATTTAGCTAACGAACTTTTATGACAAATTGTAAATTGAGTCAAGAATATTCGAAAATAAATCGGGTCATTAGATTAGAAGCAGTGAACAAATCAACGTTATTTTGTGAAGTGAATAATTTTTTTTTCGGTTTAAACGGTACATTTTATAAATTAATTGTTCTTGATTGAGTGTTAATAAAAATGGGCAAGAAAAAATGTTTGACAGTGAAGGAAAGGTCAAGAATAGATGTTTATTGCTGTGAAGGTCTTTCATGCCGTGCTATAGCCCGAAAAATAAATCGAAGTGATCATTGTGTCAGCAATTATTTAAAAAATCCTTCGTCTTACTCGAAAAATTATAAAGGAAGCACTTCCTCCACCTTGAAATTTCGAGAAACGCGAAGTATCCTTAGAATAGCGTCAAATTCCGCTTTATCGGCAGCTTAAATTAGGGAGAATGCTAATGTTAAGGCCAGTTTATCCACTGTTAAACGCACGATTCGCCATGCTAAGCACTTAAAGCGCCTGAAGCTTAAGAAAAAAACCACCTCTTAATGACGCATGGAAGAAGCAACGCTTGTATTTCGCGAAAGATCACATGATCTGGGATGTGCAAAATGGAATGATTGGCGGAATGTTATTTTTCCCGACGAAAAAAATGTAACCTAGATGGGCCGGATGGTTATAATTATTATTTCCATGACCTGAGGAAAGAGGAGCGGTTTTTAAACCGTCAACATAGCAGAGAAGGACGGGTTATGGTCTGCGGCTCAATTTCATTTTATGGCGCTATAGACGAAGAAATAAAATTATACCGGCAGTATGGCTTTCGTAACAATAGGTCCATTGGTGATCTGATGGTATCTTACCGAACAGTGGCCCAAATCTTTACATCGTTTTAGAGAAAGGAAGATTATTGTACTTGATATTTCAAAAACATTTGAAAGCATCAAGTTCTCTTATCTAAAATGCCTACATTTTCTATCGATGTATCTCTTCTTGGTTGGATTAGAAATTACCTGTCACACCACTCAATATAAGTTGTATTGGACGGTTTCAATTCTGATATTCATAAAATAAATGCTGGTGTGCCCCAGGGCTCCGTTTTTTCTCCAACTCTTTTTCTCATTTCCATAAATAATCTCTTATCTGAAACTTCTAATCCACTAAATTGTTTTGCTGCATTTTATTTTCAGATTCACGACCTTGTTCTCCGGATGTGGAACTGTAACGGCAGCGAATGATAAGTTCATTAAATTCTGATCTTGACAGCATTATTCAATTGGAAATAAAAAACCGTTTCAAAAACTTAGTGCTATCTTCTGTCGCTAAAGCAGAGCCCATCGCACATGTCGCTTTACATAGGCAGTACTAGCATTGAAGAAATTGATCCGCTTTCAGTCATGGTATGTGCGTCACAGGCCACCTTTTGTGTAATGACTACATATTCCATGTCGCTAAAAACGGTACAGTATTTGGGCTTTCTTTGAAGATGTAAGAAATTGAAAGATTATAGAAATTCTTTCTATAAGGCCTTCATTCTTTAAACGCTAGGTTTCAACTTTCACCTTTGGGCTGGAGCTCCCAAAACTCATTTGATTCTTCTAGATAAAATTCAGAACAAAACTCTATGAATGATAGGCGATAGAACTATAATGGAAACATTTTCGAAATTCTTCATGTCTTTCATTATTTTATCGCTATTTGTATAAACAATGTTCGAGCGAAAAAGTCGAATACTAAAATCCCGACACAGAAGCTTTATAAAGACAACCATCGACAATGTTAAATCGGTGACAGGATTCTGGAGCAATTGGAAACGGGCTACAATTTCATAAGCAAGAAAACATTTTTGATGACTGATTCATAAATTCGTTGCTGGTCACGTTTGTTTCAACATTCTCTATTCTAAATGTCCTTCAAAATAGCATTTTCTAATAAAGTTTCTCTAATCAATTTTTCAATCTCCTAAGCATTACATATAATAATCACATTGTAAATAAAATTGAATAATTAAATATCATCAAATTATGTGATACCATATGATGGTGAGCTTGCCCGCAATTTGTTGGTCTAGTTTCCTAACTTTATTTATTTACAACAAACTCAAAGCTGTTGATTTTTATCTGTGAATTCTTAACCAGATCAGCTGGTCCTGGTCTACACAAAAAGAAAGATAAAAAAAAGGACACACATCCTTTCGGGATTTGAAAATTGCCACAAAATAAAATGTAACTCTATGGCAAGTTATGCAGCAGCATCTAGAGACATGCATGATATATACAATCCGGAATCTGTAATCTGTCAAAAGTTAAAGGACACGAAGTTATAATATTGAACTTTGCCCTGTATATCGTCCTGGGTTCTAGTTCTGGTTCCCGTCATCGTCGTAAGCTTTCTGCTTCTGCTCCAAAAAATAATAATACAAAAAAAAACCTATAAAACTGTTGGTTGAGTAGCCGCCATCTACGTCGTTATCGTTGTCGTTGTCGTCAGATTCTTCCTTTTTTTGCAAATTAAATGATGGATGGATATTAAGGCAAACACAAACTGTGAGAAAACTTATGCAAATTCCCTTTCTTCTAGTGGTGCACATATGTGCCAGGACATGCAGTGGCAGCCTTAAAATCATGTAACCGCACACAGCATATGCACACACAAATATTGCTTAGTAATGCAAAGAGTGTGAAAGGGGCAACGGGAATGAGAATGGAAGACATGTTGGTTAAAAGGAAATAAGTATATGGCAGAAGGATGCGAACGAGTATACCGCACTAACTGAAGGATATGGGAATAAGCTCAAGGATGAAAAGAAAATCTGTTGGCAATGTACGAATTTTCCAGAGCAGAAGGCACAAGGCGGAAGACGACGAATCCTTGCAGTTTATCGGAAACGAATGCACATGCACATATTCACATATACCGGTCCTCCTCGTCCTGCCTCTAGCTTCTATCTTCAGATATGTTGATTTCTCGTTCCAATCGCAATACAGAACTTATATGAATGCTGGGGTCCTTCTTCTTCTTGTTCCCTACAATTTTTCGATAAAATTCCGAACACTTTGTTAATACGTGGACACACAACTCATGCATATAAGATTCCAACATACAAAGCCGTGGTGGTGCGGTGCGACATCTATGTTGATGGGTCGATAGTCGAAGTCGAGTAGAGTATGGAAATGGGATTGGTTAGAGTCCAGAAGCTGTCGAGAAATAACCCACCCATGGAGTAGTTGGGTATATAATATACATAGGTATATTTTGGTACATGCGTTTGTATTATCCGCCATAAAATTGGAATTAAATTTAAAATTCATAGAAACTAACAGGACGCAGCATAAAAGAGGCACCTTTATTCCACCCAATATACCACACTGTGACGCCGACATAACACTTTTCGCCGGATGTTAAGTGTTCAATATTTAAATTGCTCATGCTCTACGTTTTAATGCTCCGAATTTCTTTGCACATTTCTTTTCTGATTATTAAGGACGTTTATTGGGTATGAAAATTGTAGTTATTATGCAAAAGCAAATGAGAATGACTTGGACAAAGTTTGGATAGGTTAGAAAGAAATCAAAACATTTCAGATGATGCTGAAATAAAACTTCCAGATGGCATTTCGTCAAATCATGAGCTTTTTTTAGAAAATATAAAAATTAGATTAAATAGTCGTATAACTTACGAATTCGAAGTTATGGGGTGTTTTTTTAAGAGTCTCCCTAACAAAGAACTGCACTATCCATGTTCATTAATTCGGATTTGCGATCGAACTAACCTATAGTTAAACTACAGTACCTACCTACTGTTCATTAAACGTCAAAATATCATCGACATCGAGTATATTGCGCAGACCTAATTGTTTGGCTACAGAAAGAGCGTGAATGCAGCAAAGGGTATTTTCATAAACGCAAAAATCTGCGCTGGTACAATCGTCTTTCTTCTTTAGGCGTTTTTCTTTTTTTCATTCAAAGCAGAGCTGCTTCTCGATACATATCACATTTCGTGTAAGGAGTAATTTATTCAGAATGCGCAGACGATTGTGTCCGAGCACATCGATCGCGCTCTGAACATGTTCAGAACGAAAAAAGAAATGATTGCACTAATTCTCCACAGCGTGTACGTTAAATACAAAAGTACAAACATCAAAAAGGACGGCGAAAAAGTTGTCTATAATATTATTTTTGAATGAAAAAGACGACAAAAATATAATTTAAAAAAAAAATAATTTCCGGATAAAGAAAATAGAGCAATTTAAAATAAAAAAATATAAATATAGACTAATTCCTAAAACTCTTTTTTTCCATATACAGTCGAACTTCGATAAGTCAAACTTCGATAACTCGAATTTTTGAAAACTCGAATGAAATTGGTTGGCAATAGCGCGAAGCCCGAAGTTTACATGTAATTTTTGTTTGATAACTCGAACTTCTATAACTCGAATGTCGCGATAACTCGAATGTCTCGATAACTCGCAGATACAATTTGGCGTCACCTTCGATAAGTCGTTTTTTTTTTTAGGGAAATTATCAAATTCTGTATATTTTCACAAGTTCATTTCATTATGCATTGCGTTTGTTCTATGACCTTGTATACAAATGTCTGTGTTGAAAATTGTGTGTTCTCTTAAATGTGAGTAAAATCTGTCATGTCCTGGTGTTAGAACACACATTATTAGGTATATACGTATTTATTGTAATACGAATTCAAAGTCTTATTTTAAAAATTAAAAAAAAGACGAAATAAAAAGAGTAAAGAAACTGACGTAGATATTAACAGTGTAGTGTGAAGTTTTTATTAAAGGTAAAGCTAACGTGGATATGTCGTTAAACGAGCATTAAAAACATCGTTTGAAGATAAATTTAAATTAATAAAAAAAGGATGTGGCTATTAAATAAAGCATTTCGGCAAATCCATTCGTCAGTCAATTATAACAGAATATTTTAAATAATCACAACAACTATACTTTTTTATTCGCAAATAAAGATTACCTAATTTATATTAAGTTTCTGTTTTACTTGATAACTCGAAGTCTTGATAACTCGAGTTATTTTTTTGGCAAGTGATGGTTCGAGTTATCGAAGGTCGAATGTATATTTAAAAAAAGAGAAATTTATTTTAAACAAAAAAAGTATTTTAAAAAAATGCCAAAAAAATACATTGTGCGCACTTTAATTTTGTTTAACTGCAGTGAAAAAAATATGGCTGCTGATGACATTTGTGACGTTTATGAAGTTCTGATATTATTAGAACAAAAATCTGGCTATAAAGTCTATAAGCGCGTCTAACGCAGGCTTTAGTTAATCAGACGTTTATGAAAGCACCCAAAAAGTGTTTAATTATGAAAAATATAATTATAATATTAATTCTTAAAAAAAATACGTAAGTGTGCAGTTCGAACACTTTATGACTTTTTCAAAAAATTTTCAGCAAAAGATGATTTATCTTAATTATTCCGAAAACAGTTCTGTTTTGATTTTAAAAAAAATCAGTGTACTACTTTAAGTACAGTCTACATTTTGGTTAAAAAAGATATTAACATAAAATTTTATTAACGGTATCTGCCATATAACGCTCTTTTTTATATTATATTTTTTTAGGCTTTCTCATTAACGGTTCAACGGATTTACATCCAAAATTTTGTACAGGTCTTTCATACCAAAAATTTTTGAAAAATATTTTTTTTGGATTTAAAAAAATCTTGATAATTCAATATTTCTAAAACAGGTGCACCATTTTTTTAAACGTATGTTTTTAAATTTATGTAATTTACTTTAAATTGTCATACCAAATAAAAAAATAAAAAAAATTTATTTAAAAATTAAAAAAAAAATAATTAAATTCACGACTGGATCGCACGTACTTGCTTTTATGTTCGATCACATCACAAGCGCGAGCTTCTTATTTGAAATGGTTAAATATATTTTCAAAGTCGTTTTTTACTTAATTTTTTATAAACAGAAATTCTTTAAAAAATATTGGTAGGTATACCAATGTTAAGTATTTAATAATACATTTTAGAACTGAATTTAAAAAAAAAAACCCTGTTTTCGAAATATTGAATTTTCAAAATCTAAAAAAATATTTTTCGAAAATTTTGGTATGCAGTATTATTTAGAATTTGAAGAATCTCCTATATGAAAATTCTGATCGAAATCCGTGGGGCTGATTACTAGAAAGTCCAAAATCAAAAAAAAATGTTATATACCAGGGCCTATGTTCTGTAACTCAGGCGACAAATTTTCCTCATTTAACACCTCTGACAAAATAAATGGGTGTCTGTAAGTTGAGGCGATACCCTAAATTTTTAATTTGTTTGACTGGGATTTTCCAATAGAACACGATAAATTTAAAACTTCATTTTGGCATCTTAACAACTAAACAACTTTCTCGACTACTTTTATCGATTCGAAAGTGACAGACCATGAGCCCAGGTATTGTTAATAACAAAATATGTACCAAAAAAATTAGACCCAAATGTAGACTATACCCGAAGTATTGCACACATTTGTTTATTACAATCTTTAGAGCCATTTTCGAGATAATTAAGATTATTTTTGGAACTAAAAAAAAAAAAAACGATTCAAAAATCTATTTGAGACAACTACCAAAAACGCTGTAAAAACTATAGATCGATCTACAGACTGACGGAATTGTGTTTTCCGCTTTTTTGGTCTTTTCTTTCATCGCAATGTCGAGTTGGACCACGATACGAGCGGTAAAAAACGTACAATTTAATGCTTCAAAAACTCAATGCTGTCTTCGGCCGTCAAAGCGGGACTCTCCTCCAATGCTGTTGTCTATATGCGGCGCTTGCATTGAGGAAACCGACCAACTTTCAGTTATTGGTATGTACATCACCGACCAGTAATTATGGGTGGTATAGCCACATATTCGATTTCGCCAAAAATGCTACAAGGTGTTTGGGTTTTCTGAAGCAATGGAAGAAATATTTCTCCCATTCTGATCTGGCTGTAATCTATAATGCATACATCGTGTACAATTGTCATATATGGGCAGTTACTATCATAACTCACTTAATTGGCCTGGACAGAATAAACAAAGAGCTTTAAAAATGATAGGTGATAGAACGATTATTGAAAAAATTGCTCCTCTTGAACATCGTTGCGTTGCAATGTTTCATGCCTTTCATTGTTCTATCGGTATTTCCATAGAAACTGCTCAATTGAAATAGACAGTTGCATTCCCCTGCTTAAACAACAACTGTAGAAATACTCATCAGTTTACCCTTGAGAACAACTTCGAACATGATCTCAAGTATAGGGATTCTTTCTTTACCGTACCAAATTGTTATATTGCGATATTCAAACCAGCGCTGCTGAAGTGAGAACTAAGGGAGTATAGGTTTACTGTACTGCCGTAATCCCCTCATTGGAATTGTGCTCCCCTAGAAAATATACTTAACTTTTCCATACAGCCATTAAATATTTTTCCCAGTGCGTTCAGTATGCGGGGCATCTATTCACCAAAACTAATGAAAATACTAAACCATCTTTATAGTTGATGATCTCAAATTTTTGCAGTTCATTTCTGTCAGTTTTGTTTTGGTTAATGCGAACATGAAAACTAAGTAGGCATCTATTTGTTTATTTTCTAATGATATGTAATTTTTATCCAATACAAATCGGAATTTTACTTGTTTGTCTTGATCATTAGTTTCTATCATGCGAATTGAACAAAAATGGAGGCAAAAACTTTGTTTTCATATTTTATAATATATTTTAAAAATGGCATATAAGATGAATCTGGAGTTTCAATTCGAAGAGCCAAGAATATATTTATGTTCTTCTTCCTACAATTAAATGTACTAAAAGGTTTTTTCAACAGGGACGCTACAAAAGTAGAGCGACAGGGACAGCAAATGACGCCATATTTCTTGCCGCTCTTTTGACATTTCTCTTCAGTAAGGTTTGCCATTTCCTGATGGAAAGATATACGAGCCAACAACGAGTCGAAATTATTAAAATTTACTACCGAAATTCGGAGTCAGTGGCCTCAACGTTTAGAGCGCTGCGTCCAATTCATGGTCGTCATAATCGTCTTAGCAAATCAACAATTGAGTCCACAGGCACATTACAAAATGTTCCCGTGCCAGTGATACAAAAATTGCCCTTAGTGTCGAGAATATTGCTGCCGCTGAGGCTTCAGTTGCAGAAAGCCCAAATGTGTCTCTCACACGTCGTTCTCAAGCGTTGGCCATCTCTGTGACGTCGTTGTGGCGAATTTTGCGAAAAGATCTTGGCCTACATCCCTACAAGATTAAATTGACGCAAGAACTGAAGCCGCTTGACCACCAGAAGCGTCGTATGTTCGTGAATTGGGCTGAGCAACAACTTGAAAATGATTCGGATTTTCATCGAAAAATCCTCTTCAGCGTGCCCGTGGTGGCCATGCAAAAGAAATCGAGTTCCATACATAATGGCATCGAACGTACTTTCACAGGAATAAAGAATTTCATTGATATCCAAAACCGTTTTTGTTTTATTTAAAAAATCTTTCATAGCGCACTTATTGAAAAACCCGATATAAGACGATTTTAACAAATTTTATAATAACGATGAAGCACTTAATAATCTTGATTTGATAAATTGGTGCTAATGCGAGTCTTTTGCTCCTCGCTGAGCAGCTTTCACCAGATGATATTAAAAATATTCTTGAAAACTTCGGTGAATATGTACTTTGATAACAAAGTGTTAAAAGCGCTTAACATTATTGACCAAAAAGCTAATAGTCCTTCTCAAGTTCCACTTATGATCATATTTTCAAATTTTTTAACGGGTGATAATGTTGAGGAGCTAAATGAATAATGGAGGCTTTTGCACAACAATGAATCCTTTAATAGATATTGCATTTTGGAAGAGTTCGCAACTTCGCAACTAAAATTCCCTTGGCGGGCCAATGTTTAGCGCATTGAAAACATTTATCGATTTATTCATTTTTTTAATTCATTGCATTTCCAATGTTAAACGCATTTTTCTCAGTTGCATTTAATAAAAACAAAAAACTGAAACTAATTCAGCATTAACCACAGTAAATGCAATATTAATGACAAAATCTCTATTTCAAAATGAACATGCATCACAATGGGTGCCCTCTTTTGAAATTTTGCCCGATCCAGGTAACCGTGAGCGGAATTCTCTCCGATTTACTTCGAATCGGAGACATTTTTCTTCGCGGTTATTCTCCGATCGGCTGATCGGAAATTCTGTCCGACGAAATTCATCGCATGCCATTTCTATACGCTGAAGTACTTTTAATGGTTTTATTTATGACAAATACAAACAAAATATTCTTCGAAGTCCTCCGACAAGTTCTCGTTGCGGAAAGTGTTTTCATTTAAAAGAAATTGTTTATTAAAATGTAAGTAATGAAGAAATAAACCTTATGTACGTTAACTTGTGGGATTTTTGTTTTTAGGCAGAACGAATAAACAAGTTCACAGCAATATGAGCGGATGATAAATCTGCCCAGCGAATATCCCGATATTTCATATCTAAAATTACACAAGAAGGACACCAGAAGTTGTGGCTGTGTTTTAGTTTTGAATACATCATATATTTTTTTAAATTTTTGAAGTGACACCATCAGACCGATAATTTGTTTTGTATTTGTGTTGAATCTGCTCCAAAACATAAGCAAACGCATTTTTATTTAGGAGAAAGTCTTTCTTCAATCTTGAAGAGAATTATAGAATTAGAGCTGCGTCAGGTAGTCAGCGTATATTGTTTTCATTCTTGCAATGTTCTTTTATTTTCTAAATAAATAATATTGAATTTCAAAAGTTTTTTTTTTTCAAATTATTCTTTTGTTGACAGTTCAAACGGAAACAAAACCATGTATTTGAAAGTAGGGATGGGACTTCATTCGATAGTTTTGATTTTAAGACCGGTGCTTCTAATTACATATCTTAAAAACTCTAGCGCATTAAAATTGAAAAAATTACTTTCTATAAACAATAAATTACACTCTCTCGCCAATTTTTCATGGTTTAAAACGTTAAAACGTCAGTTAAGTTGCTCATCTCTGCCTGAAGTTTATATCCATCGCAATGCGTCGTCGTATTTCTTTAAAATTTCTTGCGATGACAGCTACTTCGAACTGAAATTGAATTACCGACAAAGATGCGTTGCGGAGAAAACTCCGCTCCGACGGTTACCTCGATAGGACAGATTATGTATTACAAATAATATATAAAAAAATTGATATGTACTGCTAATTGCGTAACATTAAAATCTGTTTTTTTTTCACATTGAATGTGTGTTATGTATGTTTGTTCCTTATTTAATACACATTATTTTTCTTTGCTTAAGGACCAATTTTTCAATAGTCAGTTAAGCAGTCAGTTAGTACATATTCTCCAGATAGAGCAAAACACAGTTTTTCAACAGTCAGATACAACTTAATCTAGGAATAAAATTATCTGCTTATTTTAGAACTGAATAAGGATTTATCTGAGGAATAAAATAAATATGTAGCTATTTTCGATGTCAAAAACATTTTGAAAAATTATTGCTTTGAAATAAACGTTAAACAAAAATTAATTTCTATGAAAAGTTGAATACTCGAAATAAAAGTGACGTTCAAATTAAATTATTCTATAGATTGTTTTTTTCTTGATTGAAAAATTCGATGTTATAATCCTGTTGTTTACCAGCCAAGTAAGTTTATTCCTCTGGCAACTAAGTGGTTGTTTATTTGGAGATTGAAAAACCGGCTCTTAGTCAATTAATTTACCCACATGTTCATTTATATTTTACTTTTAAGTTATAAATAAAATGATTTGAAGTACAAAGCCTAAAAAATATATTAATAAAGTTATATTAGTTATAAATGGGCAATGTTTAATTTGCGTACTCTCCACGAACACGAAATACTCCCCTCTAATTCTCTGAAATACTCCACTCCAAATTTTCAAAACGGCAGCGCTGATTCAATCATTTAAAACTAATGTGCATCGGTAGCTCCTGTCTAATCCTATCCGATTTACTTAGTAATCATAACCCCTTGAAGGTGCGCAAAATTAAAAAAAAATATATATGTATATTCCGTCATACATGTACATGTCAAAAAGCAATCTATATGGGAACTTGTCTCGTCTGACCATCTTAAATGTTTACGTCTCATTATTACCCCATAGTGTTAACATTATATTTAATTAAATTTACACACGGTTTTAGCACCTAACGGTCCATTAAATCACTTCATTTTCGACACACACCCATGAGTGAACACTTCCGTTAATGTACACGGTGTGTGGTGAGTTACCAGAAATAAACCACATAAGTACCTACGTGCGTGAGAAAAATAAAAAAAAAATTCAAGCATTTAAAAATTCACGACCGCCTTATAATGCTAAATGAAATGAAAGTGGAAATTTCCGTAACCTAATTTAACTTGAGGAATCAACTGAACAAATAGCGAAGGAAGTTCCTTCCACATCGCCCTTATATTCAAAGGGCAATGACTTCCAGCAAATGGACTGCTCTACTCCGTAAATGTTAATTAAAAGCACGCCTTTCACGAAACACAAAGAACTTTGCGTTTTAATTTATTATAATACAAACAAACAGAGCCAAAAACTAAAAGGTCGATTACCGATTACCGAGAACCGATTATCCGGAGGAAGTTTGTTTTTCTTTGGTGAATGGCAATTACATGCGACACATGAGTTCACTTTAATTTCTTTGGAGGATCGAATAAATTGGGGGAAAAGGTTTTCACAGTTCTAAGATGTTTCTGGGGTTGCTGTATAGTGTATAGTACTGCATGACTTAATGTAGAAACGTCGTCGACGTCCGTTTTGTGACCCAGTAAATGTGCGTCTTTTGATTTTCGATGCCATTAGATGTCAAGGAATTCTATAGAAACTTGGGGGGTTGCTAAAGCTTAAAGAATTGAACATTTCAAATGTAAATGACGTTCAACTTATGTATATGTAGCTGGTTTTGTAGCAGTTTTCTATTTCCTTTTTTTTTTTGGTATGTATGCCATGCAATCTGTAATAGATTGAGGAGGTGAACACGTTGCATTCATTGGTGCATTGATAAACTGCAGAAAGATAAAATAAATCGATTACAAGTTAAGTGATTCTGATCAATATAAACGTAAAAGAAATGAAGTAACTGTATATATGTAAAGGTATACACACATACCTACATTTTATAAATAAAAAGAAAAGGTATACCTATAGTACAAATAAATTTCTGCCGAGATAAATAGAGCAATATGAATGCCAATCGGGTTTCAAGTTAAAGGTTGTGTGTTGGCAGATGTGGTATTTCGATTAAACTAGGTGCAGGCAGAGTTCACTTTTATGTTTCCTTTCCTTTTTTTTTGTTTGAAAATATTATTAAGTACCCAAGGAAAATTTTTAGAAGAGGCTAACCCTATTTGTGAATTTAAAGAAAGGATTTTTTGAAATATTAAAATAGATAACGTGATCTAGTAAAAAATTCAGAAGGCGCATATATGCTTTACGATGGGTATAGGTTTTTTTTTTATTTAATATTTGCAAAAATTCGTCGAAATTGATTTTCTTCTTTTAACTTAAAGCTTACAAAGTGAACCCATTTTAAGCCGACAAACATGTTTGAGGTAGGGTAAGGGTTTCTTCCTTTCTTTTGCGAATTACACAGTATAATTTTTTTTAAGGCACATAAAGTATCAAAAATGGTCAAATATTTGCTCTTATTTAAAAAAAAATGTATGATACATAAAAAGTAATTCAATTTTATTTTAAAATTACTTATTATTCAATAATAACCATTTCACAATGGAAAAAGAGAAAGAAGAGTCCATTGCATTTTTAGATGTGAAAGTGATGCGAAAACAAAATGGCACATTAGTGCACACGGTTTTTCGTAAAAGCACACACACACACCAGCAGATACCTAGACTCTACTTCCCACCACCATCCGGAAAATTTAAGATCTGTGGTGTCGACACTTGTTCAGCGTGCCCACAGGATATGTGACAACGACCATCTTGCCACTGAACTGTCTCTGCTCGAGAATATCCTTAAAGCGAGCGAATGGCTATTCAAAAAAGCAAAGAATGTGGAAGCCAGTTTCGTCGCAAGAAAGGGAAGATAGGCTTTTAGAGAAGAAAGCTTTCCTGCCATATGTAAGGAATGTAACAGACAGGGTAGGGAATATATTGAAGAGGTATGGTGTAAAAACCATATTTTTACCACCCAAAAAGGTGATAAATTTCCTTCAATCACCAAAAGATGAATTCCCCCTCCAAACACCTCGAGTATATGCAGTACCCTGCAGCTGTGGATGTTCATATGTAGCACGAACTCAGAGGAGCATTGCCACACGTCTGAAAGAACACATCTTAACGGTGAACGGAAGCAAAACAAAATATATGCTGTCAACAAGAAAGGACACCCAGCACCGGCGCGCGTCTCGGACAAAACGTCACTATAGACAGCTATAATTTTGAAGTGGTCAGAGACTTTGTATACCTAGGATCCGCTGTAAACTCAGCGAATGATACCAGTGCTGAGATCAAACGCAGAATTACTATTGCCAATCGCTGTTTCTTTGGGCTAAGAAGGCAATTGAGAAGCAAATCCCTCTCTCGAGCAACTAAACTGTCCATATATGTATAAAACGCTCATCATCCCAGTCCTGATGTATGGTGCAGAGACATGGACAATGTTAACGGTGGATGAGAACGCGTTAGGTTGTTTTGAAAGGAAAATTCTCTGGGTGATTTTTGGTCCCGTCTGCATAAATGGGGAATGGAGAAGACGATACAACAACGAACTATACGGGCTGTACAGCGATAACGACCTAGTCACAAAATTGAAAAGCCAACGACTGAGATGGCTGGGTCGTCTAGAGCGAATGGACACCAATGCTCCGGCCCGGAAAGTCTTTGAATCCAGTAGAGGTGGACAGCGTAAAAGGTGGCGCACGCAAGTGGAAGAGGATCTCAACCAACTTGGAGTGCGAAACTGGAGACAGATAGCTAGATACCGAGCCGACTGGAAGAAGCTTGTTGGTTGAGGCCCTGGTCCACCCCGGACTGTAGTGCCACCTTAAGTAAGTAAGTAGTAGAAAGAACACATTAGCGCGGTTACCAAAAACCAAAGGGAGAAGTCCGCAATATGTGAGCACATCCTCGACTATCCATATGAGATGATCCACTTCGAAAATGTCAAGTTTCTAGCCAACGTACCTTATTATATCCCTCGTCTGGTGCGGGAAGCGATTGAAATTAAACGACACCATAATTTCAATCGTGACGACAGTTTCAAGTTGTCGAAAACATGGGATCCCGTATTCAATACCACTTGCAAACCAACAACAACATCAGCAAGAGACAGGACCTTCGGTGCAACGTTACAACCTGCGTAGCCAAAATCGCTCTTAACAACTCTTTGGCAGTTTCCCGGTGACCACGCTCGATGTAATTCGTAGCGAAACGTTCGGGGTGAGTACAGAATTGAACTCTATAAATACTTAGTAGTTATAACGCGGCTTATCCTAAAAACTAAATATGTTATATGTAAACAACCGCGAAAACCTTAAAAGTTACAATTATAAACTTATTTTGCAGTTAAAGAGAAAGGCATACACACTTATTTTGAAATTCGAATGAACTTAGCATATTTTGACATTCGAGCGAATAATATTCATTTTTAAACTATTGCACACAATGAACTTGAATGAATTTTACTTTCAAAGACAAATGTTTGAAATTTACTGACATTTCGATTTGATTTAGTATGACCAAAGTGACATTTTTCTTAGAATTTTTTTTACTAAAAAACTTGGTCGGAAAATAAATCCTTATTATGACAGAAACATAAATTAAATTAAAGTTAATATTTAAAATTTTTTTTTTACATGTTTTAAATTATTTCTTATTTTGAAGCATTTAGGAAATAATGGTCAGTTTATTGATACGATAAATAATCAAACCAACTTAAAAACTTTTGTATAATGAAACATTAGATTTTTTCTGAACTTTTGTTTCACTTTAATTGTGTTTAAAAAATTATAACAAAAAACAAAAACAGCTGTTCAACACACAACTTCAGTGGTTATTAAATTTACACACACCTGGTCACACTTTTTAATTGTCAAAACCAAAAGTAAAGTCGCTTGCCGATACAAATAATTATTTCTTTGACAAAAAATATTAAATAAGTTGAAGATAAGCGATTTCAATTGTTTTGTGTGTGAAAAGTGAAGACGGCGAGGAGCATCATTTAAGTAGAAAAAGGGTAACGGATCCAACAAATCTTATCGGTAGTGAAATTTTTTACCTGCGATATAGGTACTATAGGGCAAGTTTAGCATTTGGAAAAAAAATCGAACTCGACATTTTAATCAAAGTTGACATTACGATGATAGAGGACACCAAAAAAATGGGTCCCGCAATTCCGACTTCCTGTCTGTCTGTCTGTCTGCCTGTCTGTAGAACGATCTACAGCCTAAGCGGCTGAACCGATTTATTTCAAACTTGGTACTTAGGCGTTTTAGGTGATTGTCCAAAAAAGATTTTCGAATCGTTGTTTTAGCCCCAAGAATAACGCTACTTGCCATACAAATTTTTCTACCATTTTTATTATCTCGAAAACGGCTCAAACGATTTTCATAAAAATTGGTGTGTGTACTGCCTTAAGTATGCTCTACATTTTAAGGTCTCGGCACTAGTTACGAGTTAGAAAGAATAAAAAGATGAAAAAAAATTCAATTGGATCAAAATGAATTTCGACCGATCGCAATTTTACTATTTCTTTCCAAGGCCTTGGAAAGGATAATGAATAGTCAGTTTAGGAAATTTCTACCTGATAACAACTTACTATGTATAAATCAGTCTGGTTTTCGTCCCAATCATATAGCTGCACAACTACACTTTTAAACCTTGTAAAAAACATTAGGCAAGCTATTGTGAAACAAGAAGTGGTAATACCACTTATCTAGTTCTCTTGCCTTTTTGTAAGGCCTGTGTTACAGTCAACCATAAAATTTTATTTAGTAAGTTAATTAATTTGTTTAATTTCCCTTTCTCTTCTTCAATCCTACTTCAGTCTTATCTAAATTTTCGATCTCAGGTGGCAATTCACTCCGTTTCGGAATGTCTCATGTTAAAAACAGGGGCTCTACAGGGCTCGATACTGGGACCATAATTGTTCTCTTTGTAAATTAATAATTTGCCTCTACGTATGTAAAACTGCCAAGTAGACATGTACGCTGACGATGTTCAAGCTTCCTATTTGGTTTGGTCGAAAAAGCTGATATTGAAGTTAATGAGGACCAAACTAATATTCAAAGATGGTCATGCTGAAAAATGGGCTTTCCCTTAATCCAATTATATCAAAATGCTTAGTAATCTCAAGAAATGCCATCATCGACACATCTGATTTTCCAAAAATATATTTAAATAATAAACAAATTGAGTTTAACGAACTAGCAAAAAATTAGGTTTAACACTTACAAAGAAATTGCCTTGGAATTACCACATAAGATTGACGGGCATTTGTTTTATTGATATCGGTGAATAGATGTGTTTCATCAGTTGTTTTCAGTTACCATAGAAAACTCTCTTCAAAATTTAGTCAACTATTTTATCGTACCTCTCGGCAGAGTAACCCTTGTGATCAACGAACTACTAGAAGAGCTTACTTCTCAAAGAATTTGTGTTATTTAAGTTTTAGAAATGGGGTTGCAAACCAAACATGCTCAGGTGGATGATGGTAAGACCCATCAGCACCTATGGGGCGGTTGTATGGCACAAGAGAACCGAATTAGTAACAACTAGCAAATCACTAGAAAAAGTCCAACGGCTCGCATGTATTTTAGTATTCATGGAGCAATACGAACTTGTCATTCAGCAGCTATGGAGGCTATCCTTTGTTTGTCTCCTCTTCACGAGGTACATGGTATTGGTGCAAAGGGAGCCATCATGAGATTTGCAAAAGTGTGGGCTGGGACTGGGAAATCCATAAGCCACAGGTTTAAGGAGTGCGTTCCAAAGTCAACAGTAACTATACCCTTGTTGACATTCCAAGAAATGGCAAAATTAAAAAATATAACTTCAAGAAAACTTAACAACGGAGTTAAGTAGCAAGAATGAGTGGGTAGGCGAAACAATAAACTGCACACTTAACGTCAATGCCAACAAGGCTAAGAGAATTGATACTGGAATTTTTGAACTTAGTACCAAACCGATGGGACACTCCACAAGCATTTTTAAGGCGGAAGTTCATGCCAGAGCAAAATGTGCGGATCGTTATCTCGATCGGAACTATCGAAACCAAAATATTGCCATCATGTCGGACAGTCAAGCCGCACTGAAGGCGTTAAGCTCTTACATCATTATTTCGAAATTGCTGATAGAATGTGTAAG
Source organism: Philhelius pedissequus (assembly GCA_910595825.1). Lineage (NCBI taxonomy): Eukaryota > Metazoa > Arthropoda > Insecta > Diptera > Syrphidae > Philhelius > Philhelius pedissequus. The sequence continues at coordinate 46,385,511 of OU343160.1, forward strand.
CAAACTGAATGAAGAAGGCAAAAACAATATGGTCTCACTTCATTGGGTACCTGGCCATATACATAGGTGTCGAGGGTAATTAATGAGGAGGCAGACGCACTGAAAGCTCCGAAGACATCCAAGTATTCTTGGCCTGATAAAAAGTGCCACGTGTGGATTATGTCAGACTGATAACAAAACACCAGACCACATCCTAGCCAGAAGGAAAAAGCACCTAGGTTACTACCAAGTAGGGGAGAGCAAGCTATCCTTTATGGTGCAGTGCATTAACGCCCACGGAATTATCACCCGCGGATGTTAATTCTCAAAAAAAGAAAATAACCCCCGCGGTGGTTAATTCCTTTTGAAATTGGAACTAACACTCGCGGGGGTTAATTCCTTTTCCTGATGGGCTTTAATTCCAATTTTAAACCACCGCGTACAAAAAGCTCGGCGCGTAAGGGGGGACAACCTCCCTACCTCCTAGAAAAAGTCTACGTCTGTTAGACAGTGCAGATGAAGAACAGTTTCCTCACCCTCCTCATCTAAACAGCTTTGGCAGAAGTCGATTGCGAGCACGCCGAGTCTTGCAGCATACCTACCTATGAGGTAGTGTCCTGTGATGACACCTATAGTGGAGCTAATGTGCCGTCTGCATAGAGAGGTCAAAGCCTTAGTGCCTTTATGATCCAGCTTTGGCAAAATCTTTTTTGTAGCTAGACATGTGTTACCACTAGTCCACCTAAGATTTGTCCCTACCATAGCATTTAGCCTTAGCATAAATTTACATATAGTAATTGGAATACCCAGGTTACTGTAGTCAGTTGAAAAGGATAGTGTTGTTTCCTGTTTGGCGAGTTCTTCGGCCTGGCAGTTCCCCGAAATAACTCTGTGCCCTGGCACCCAGCTTAGGAGAATGTTGAACTGTTCCGGCATCTCTCTGAGAGATGATCGACAATCAAGGACTGTTTTGGAGCTAGTGGAGATTGAATCCAGAGATTTCAGCACTGCCTGGCTGTCGGGGAAAATGATGATATCCTTTGCAGATATCACGTTTTATTTAAGCCAGGATAGAACCTCCTTAATTGCCATTAATTCCGCCTGGAAAACGCTACAACGGCTAGGAAACGAAAGAAGAGACTAAGATTTAGTCTATTAGAGTAAAAACCACCCCCTTCACTGGCATTTGTTTTTGCCGCTTATAATTCCATTGTCCATAAAAACAATACGGAAAATAAGTAAATAAAATTTATATGAAAAACGGTTTAAATTTAGGTCTGATTCAGATTTTTTTTGGGCAGAAATTCGCATATTATAAAATTTTGAAGAGTGGGGATGAAATGCTCTCATTCGGAAATAAAGTCGAAAAAAGTCTGGAACAGCTTGACCACAATTTTCTGCCAATTTTTAAACTACAACAAAACATTTGTAGATTTGTTTTTTAAAACACATTTTTTTCTCTTTAAATTAATAATTTTATATTTTAGTGCTTAATTTATTTGTTCAACAAATCTTTTCCCACAACAACCACGAAACCCTTTTTATTTTTCCTTTATGACAAACGTCAACCTGACAATTTTAAATTTTCTGCTATTTGGGCAGAAATTGTCAGGAAGGATAAACATTTTACTCTCTCAAGAGTGCTCTCTTCTTGAAAAAACTACCAAATTTGGAAGAGTGGTCCCTTAGTTTGTGCACAAAAATGTGAAGTGTCATTTTTGCAAGAGTGGGGGTAAAAATCTCTCAGAGAGCAACAAAGTTATACAAAAGTACGGAAACCCTTTGAACAAGAATTTTAGCCATTTTTTAAACGTCAAAATAAAAGTGTACTTTTGAAAATGATTTTCATGAAATTATTTCATAAAATAACCAATTTGATACCACAAATTTTAATTTATTTTAATTTTTAATTTATTGTTTGGCTTATTTTCAGACCAGACTATAAATTCCATTATTTTCATCTTTTGCTTTATGCATTGTTTTTTTTTCTATTTTCCTTCATTTGACAGTCTTCATAATTTTGTCAAAAGAAATTTCTAAAAATTCGCAGCCTGTGGTAAATTGGAGTATGGGACAGAATTTGACTGTTTTTCGTAGAAATTCATAGATATTCGCAGTTTTATGGAGTACGGGAACGCACCTTGTAAGTCTGCAACAGGAATTTGGCAGAAGTTGGTGACAATTTCTGTCATTTGGCAGACTGTGGATAAGACCTTTTATTGAAATAATTTATTTTTTTTAGAAACAAAGACTGGTACGCAGGAAGCTTTATCTCAGTCTCAAATCTCATTTTTGTATAGAAAAACCTTATAAAACTGAGATTTGAAATTGAGATGAAGTTTCTTGCATAACTGCCAAATCTCTTTTAAGTTGTTATGCAGCTAGAAAAAAAGAATTTTGACGCGGTTACTTCCAAGGGTACCAATGTTGAAATATAAATTGAAGTTGAGTATTTGAGTGGTCAAAAGGTTTTATTGGTGAGCTGGCTTTTCATTTCCCAATAAAATGCTGCTTTTGTTTTTACCCAGAGCAAAATGTTTTAGCGAGATGTTAAATATATGTATGTTTGCAATTCAGAGTTCAATACATTCAGAGTTTCTTAAAAACTACTCTCATTATTATGCATGTAGTTTTAATACTCATCTTGAATTAGCTGGAAGTTTGTCCTTTCAATTATGTCATCATAACTAAAGAGAGAATACTTCGAAATTTCAAAGGGTTCAAGTTTCCCCGAAGAACCACTATATTCTTCTACTATCCAACCACACGTTCATCCATAAGGAAATATGTCCTTCCTTAAACTCACCTCACATTAAGCCTCTTTGACATTATATCTTAAATACCACACACATTTTCTTCCGTGATTTGATGGTTTCATCACATCACATCAAACTAAGCCAAGCAAACAACCTTTAAACAAATTAAAAGATTTCCAAAAACAATATAATACAGTACATCTTCCCCTGAAATAAGTATTTAAAACAACTACATACATACATATGTACACTTATACATAATAATGTAACTTTAAAAGCATAACCAACTCAACTCAACATTATTCCACTTAACAATCTACATATACATGTTGTGTCATCCTCAGGCAGATACATAATTTCGAAAGTTATTTCAAACAATTTTCTCCGCGTTTGGCTTTATGTTTTAACAGAACCAACTTAACTGTAAAACCCAACAAAGATAAAAAAAACTTTGTGCATTAAAAATAAAAATCTTTTTTCTTTGCTTATGCTTCCAGAAATTATTGTGAAAGGAATCATCGAAGGATGGACGGACGGACGGAAGGTTTTAGTATTGGTCGTGATAAAGAAAGCAAAATCTTAAAAAAAAATTACCAGAATAAAACCCTAAGTACTTAACCTAAATTAATAACACTAAAAGTTCATTTTGGTGAAGGCTAACACGCCACGCAATCAACAAGAAGTAGTTGTTTTTCGAAGCGCACGGCAACTTCAACACACAAAAAACACATTCCAAGCACAATATTCTTAGGAGGAGATTGAGCGAGCGTTAAAAGTACAAAATTGAAAGGACTCTGGCGCTATAACTTTTTTTTTCTCTCCAACACACAACATTTATTGTAGTTTAATGCATCGAAAACCACTAAGAAAAACAAACAACAGAAGAATCCACCCAGCCGAAGTTTAAAGTAATTTTTTTAAGACCCATTACAATGTCGGATAAACTTGCTTGGTAGTATTTTATACGAGTTTTTGAGAGCAGCAACATTTTTGGAAATAAAAACAGAAGATCAGGTGTATAAGCAAAATATACTTCACTTATTCCTGATGGACTACGTCAGAGAAGAAGAATAGTTTTGGCGTATTTTTATAAGCCTTATGGTTGATTGTTTTGATTGGACAGACTGTTCTCTCAACGCGAAAGTTCCAACAAAGCAATTTAGGTATAGTGTTTACAATGACGTGTTGTGTACTAATGTTACGAGTCTGCATAACGTTACATAACGCGACGCGACAATCATGCTCAAGTTAAAAAATAATAAACTTTGACAATCGAGCATTTGTACATTCCAGTATTTATCCAAAACTAAAATTTGATATATCCCAGCTAATTGATGTCTGATGGAAATTCCTAATTCCACTTTACTTTTGCTTCATCTGTCATCTGTCATGTCGACGCGTCTGTAATGCTTGTTAAAGTAATGTAAGCTTCTCTAACACTAACTCGCTATTGTAATGCTTTACAAGGGGGCTTTAAGGGGGTGGACGAAAAAAAAACGACAAAGAGAATTAACACACGAACAGGCACATAATTTGACATTTCTATATAAACTATCGATAACAAATAGGTAATTCACCTCCTCAGGTTTTCTCCACATTAAAGACTAGGGGCAGTTTTTCATTGCGAGATCAGGGATAAGTCTGATTTAATTGCTGGAAAGCATTTTCCAGTCAATTTAGATGCCTAGTTAGGTCAACAAATTCGTAGAGCTAACTCTCGATTACTAAGTAGATTTTTTTCGAAAAATGAAATCAATGTGCGAAACTATGGGAAGGGTGGTGATTCGATTGTATGTCATCTCTATTTCGATATTGAAACGGGGAACACAACAATTTCAATAGCATTTTGACATTTAAAAATTCAAATTAACACTTCATTGAAAAACTACTTTATGGATGGTTCGGGGTTAATTTATTTAATTAAGGTTTCCTTAACTAACTCTGGTTTAACCCAGAGTTAATCCAACTACTGAAAAACTGGAGCTGCGAGTTAGCCCACGAAAATTAACTGTGTTTAGCTAGTAAAATGGTTAGCCCTCAGACTTGAAACAAAAACACGCCGCCATGCTCCACCGGTCGCTTTTGCATAGATGACATCTACCAGAGTACCCACTTACCGCGGTTAGAATATAACATCATAATCTGACGTTTGTTTCGCTAAAAAAAAATTCTTTGACAAAACATTTGCTCGGGGTGTTTACGAGCTCGTGGTGACTGCGAAATATAATGTAATGCTATGTTCCCACCAAAGCGAAATCTGAGATTTCAAATGGAAGCAATCCACGATTTCGCCTTTCAAAAGTACAAACAACAACCATTTTTGTTTATCTAATCCGTCAACCAATCCAAATTGGTGAACGCAATACAATAAAGTCGAAGCAACGCGTGGCTGGGTCTGCCATATTATAGTTTTAGATTTCTTTTAGCAAATAAATTAAATAAATTCTTCAATTCTTTTTTCATATAAAAATAAAATGCTCTTAAATTGCTCTTATGTTCGATCACATCGAATGCAAATTCTGTTAAAAATCTAAATATATATTTAAAGCAGTTTTTTACTTCATTTTTTATATATGCAAAATATCTTTAATTTTTTTCTAAAACAAATTGGTATGACAGTCTTAAATATTATAATATAAACTTAAAAACAAAATATTAAATCGGCTTAATCAAAGAAAAAATGATTCAAGATTCTGAAATAAATACTTAAACTAATTTAAGCTCAAAAAAAAGTACGCCATTTTATTTGTTAGATAAATTTGAATTTATGAGAAAAATTTTAAAAATCTGTGGTGCGGTTTTTAAGAGAAAAGGTTTTTTTGAAAACATTTTTCAAAAAAAAATTCAAAAACGCCAATTCATAGGTATTCAATAAATACATATAAATATAATTTTTGAAAAAAATTACTGAGCAGTTTTCGAAATATAAATTTAAAAAAAAATTTTTTTAGAAATGATTTTAAAAATACAAAAAATACTAATTAAAAATATTGGAACGCGGTATAATTTGGGCAACCTAAACCTATATATATGTGAAATTTCGAAAGAATCTTGTTAGCCGTTTATGAGTAGTCGAAAGCAAAAAAACGGTCCTATGGAAAGTACCGTTTTTAGACATTTTTCGATTTTTTTTTCAACCATATGATCGGTCTTAGCTAAAAAGCCGCACTGATTTTTATCAAAATAGTTAAAGCCGTTTCCGAGAAAAATAGGTTTGAACGTAACGGTTATATGGCAGGTACCGTTATTTTCTGAACTAAAAAAAATGTTCAATTTCCGCTCTGTACAATACCAAAAGAACTCTATATACCAAGTTTGCAGCAATTCGGCCCACCCGTTTGGGATGTAGGTGTCTATACATACATACAGACAGACTGACAGACAGACATACAGACGGACGGAATTTTTAGACCATCTTTTTTCATCTTCGCTATCGTCGTAATGTCATGTTTGTTTGTTATCTCAAAACTTTTTTTTTCGACGAATGCATAACTTGCCTTATATACTACCTATAATCGCAAGTAAAAATTGGTATGAACATTTTAAATATTTAATAATATAAATTCAAAAACAAAATTTCAGAAAAAATCGTCCACCCGTTTTCGAAATACATTATATTGCATTTTCAAAAAAAAATATTTTTTTTTTCAAAAATCCAAAAAAAAAACATTTTGCGAAAATTTTGAAATAGAGTATTATTTAGAATTTGAAGGAGCTCCTGTATAAAATTTTGTATCGAAATCCGTTGAGCCGTTTATGAGAAAGTCGAAAATCAATAAAATGATTGTATGCCAGGTACCGTTAATAACAAAATATTTAAAAATATTTCTTGGCCAAAATGTAGACCATACCCAAAGTAGTACATACACCAATTTTTATTAAAATCGTTAGAGCCGTTTTCGATATAATTAAGATGGTCGAAAAATTTGTATAACATGTACCGTTATTTTTGGGGCTAAAACAACGTTTGAAAAATCTATTTTGGACAATCACCTAAAATGCCTAAGCACCAAGTTTGAACAAAATAGGTTTATTGGCTTAGGCTGTAGATCGTTCTACAGACAGACAGACGGAATTGCGGGACCTACTTTTTTGGTGTTCTCTATCATCGTAATGTCAACTTTGATTAAAATCTCGAGTTCGATTTTTTTTCCAAACGCAAAACTTGCCCTATACTACCTCTATCGCAAGTAAAAAACGTACGTACATATGTTCACTTCAACCTTTTGGATTTGTTTCAACACGTGATGCTTTCTAATTTTTGCTCATGTTTTTAGGTTATTAGAAAGAAAAAACAATTTTTCAGGGATGTGCAAAGAACTCAATTTTAACAAAAATTTCCCTTTTGTAGATTGGTGAAACTAAAAAGATTCAAGGGTCTTATAAAATTTAAGGGGATTTTTGATAAAAGTGATTTTAGTGTTTGTTTATGAAATTAGCCATAATTATTTGAAAACCTGTAGGTAGCAAAATTTAAGAGAATTTTATAAAAATCCAAATTCTTAAAACTCCAATTTGGGATATGCATACTTGACTTTACTTTGCTTAAACTATACGTATTATGTATTAAAAACATTTAACAAATTTAATAACAAAACCCTGCAGGATCTTAAGCAAAACTGGGATATTACCCCAATTGCTGTGGCATATTAAGTACCTAACCAACCACCACCCTTTTCATTAACTTGTAAAAACATAAGAAGAACTTTTACTCTAAATTTCACAATTTTTCTTTCCTCTTGAGTATTTCTTTTTTTTTTTTAATTTTATTTATTTAAAGTCGGTTCGGTTCGACTCGGCTTTGTTTTCGATTTCTGCCATTCGTAACAAAAAACATGGGGTGTAGAGGGAGGAAAATTTCCAACTTTTAATAGCGTGGGCAGAAGCGCCCAAGTCCGACACGCCGCACCACCATAGATTTTTCTTCCAAAAATAATAGTTTTTGTCCGAACTTCTAAAACATCGCTCCACCCTATTACAAGAAGAAGAAAAAATCACCACCCCGTAAAAGAAAAACTTTTCCGGTTAGTGCAAGAGTTCTTCCGCATTGTAGGTACTACATTCTACACTTTCTCTCGCCAATGCTATTCTTTTTTCCTTGGAAAATAATAGAAACTCTTCAAATGGGTACTTACTTGATTTTGGACTGGTCGAGATTCCATGGAACTCCAAACTATATTTTACGTGTGTATTTCCAAAGTTTGACCAGTATTTGGCAATGCATAGCTCGAGTATATTGTTCGCCTGGTTAAAGAGACACAAACAAGTAGGATTTAGATGGTTTCATTTTCGGTGAGAAAATCTTTACTTAAAAGGATGTTCATAGTTATGAATGCGGGAATGGACTTTGGCAATTCTATAAATTCTACAGCAATTAGGGCCAAATACACCCATACATATACACATACACATACACATAGACACCTACATAATATACACACTTCTTACCTGAACTTTAAATGGCCAAGTTGTCTCGTTCTCAGTGGTGACGTTGAGGATTTTCATAGTTTCCAGCTTTCGGCATGAGGATACTGGTAGCAACTGCATCGTATGGACAAAGAATTTTCCAACTTCTTTGTCACGATTTGTATCGGTCGAGCGCATTTTTAAAACTGCAATTAAAACGTTTTGCAATGTAGTTTCGGTTTTGGGTAAAATGCGGTTATGGTTGGATTAACTGGATGGCGAAGTAAGAAACTTACCAGCCCAGGTAGCATTGTTAGGAACTAAGATGAAATCACGTTGGATGGTGTTGGGTTGAAATTCTATGGCAGCTTGAGGATTGAATACACGTGATTGTTCTGTATTAAGTACATGAGGCTGAACAACAGTGACTGGGATTTCGAATAATGATCCTTTTTCTACGTCAATACTGTCATATGCATTGATGCTAAAAAAATTTAAACAAAACAAAATTATATAAGTACACATAGTATGTATGAATGCATGTTTGCATTTTTTATTTTATTGTATTGTATTTTAATTTTTATAAGTTTTGATAAAAACTTTCCGAGTTATTAAAAAAAACATGTATAATATGGCACGTGTATAATGGTGTGTAATGGAGATCTTAATGCAAAGTTTCACATATCAACGGAAGGACGAATCGAACTGGAAATAATGATCAAACTTACGATGGTAGAGAACACGAAAAAGTGGCTCCCACAATTTCTTCTGGCTCAGGGTCGATCTACAACCTAAGGTGTTGAACTATTTTTTGTTTAAATCTTGGTACTTAAGCGTCTTAGGTATGTCTCTAGTTTCTTCTCTAAATATTTTTTTCCCCAAAAAAATAATGGTACCCGCCGTAGAACCGTTGTTTTTCGATTTTCAAACTTCTTATTAAGGCGCCAGTTATAGCTTTCTCATCATTGAAAACTTTGACTATCAATTCTGAGGCACTTAAACAAATAAAACTGATGTCGTTTTGGTACCAAAATGAAGGTAGTAAGATTTTTCAATGATGGAAAGGGTTTTTAATAATTCAATGGTCATTGAAAAACCAAAAGTGAATTTACAAGAAAGTGGTAGAGCAAATAAAATACTTTTTTGACAACAAATATTATATATCTTACTACCTTCATTTTGGTACCAAAACGACATCAGTTTTATTTGTTTAAGTGCCATAGAATTGATAGTCAAAGTTTTCAATGATGAGTTTCAATGAAAGCTATAACTGGCGCCTAACTGCTCCATCAATTTCGATTAAAATGTTTACGTTGGACGTCGCATCGTTCAAACTCTAAATAATACTCCATATCGATCAAAATTTTCGAAAAATAATTGTTTTCATTTTTGTAAAAAAAAAATCCAGTTCCGTTTTTTGAAAGTTTAATATTTCGAAAATGGGTGAAGGAATTTTTCCAAATTATGTTTTTGAATTTATATTAAGTACTTTTTTTTAGAAAATTTTATGAAAAATTTTGTATCGGTATATTTTCCCGCAGCATAGCTGCCCGAGTAAAGTCTGCCCGTCTACTTCTGAAAAGTCACTTTTGTTGCTTATACCGCCTCGACGATTGTCCCCTAGCATTTGGCGGCGGGATAAGGCAGAGCTATTCACTAAGTTTAAAAAGTAGGATTTGATGCTTCTGGACATATATTTTATAATTTATTTACTATTTTTATGATGTTGTATTTTAAATGTGACAAAAAGTATTTGACTATTATAAGAGGGAGTTCAAATCCTATATGCAATTCTTTAAGTTCAAAAGTCCAAGAAAACTTTGCATACACGCAATATCAGCCTAACTCCAAATCATATGTTGGGCCGAGCAAGGGCGTTAGGCGCTGCGTGAGAACCAAAACTGAATACAACGCCAACACAATGTATTAAAAAAGGTAGGATTTTTCGGGAAAACGTTACGGCGGCGGTTAAACGTTAGAGTGGGCAAACGTTACACGGGAAACATTTGGTGGGAAAACGTTTCGCCGGAAACCATTAGGCGGCAAACTGTTTTGCGGAAAAATGTACCCAAACCCATAAAAAAACACTAAAAGCACTTGTATCACAAATCCTCTTAAAACTTCTTTAGTTTCACCCAAACTATAAAAGGGAAATTTCGGGGAAATTTTAGTTTACGTTGAGTTGTTTGCACATCCCTGGAAAAATATTTTTTTTTTCTTTCTATTAACCGAAATATATGAGAAAAAATGAGAAAGCATCATGTGTAGTTGAAACAAATGCCTAGAAATCTAAAAAAGTTGAATTGTGGGTGCGTGTGAACTTTTCTGATTTCTTTTTATATTCGGAAAAGAATTGAAAATTTTATTACGAAGAATTTATTTGTTAAAAGAAATCAAAAACTTTAAAAATAATTCTTTTCCTTAGAATGCACTTTTTTGTATGAAAAAGCATAAGAACATCTTACGATGTGGCAACTTAACAAAATATAAACATAAGAATGGCAGATTTCTGTGAACCCGTAATAGGTATTTGGGTGTCACCAATCTATTTTTCTAATAAAAGGCAAATAAGTAAGATATTATTATTGACACAAAAAGTCTAAATTTGTTTACTTATTCATTTTGTATCTCTTAATATAAATAAATGGAAATAAAAATGTTATAAAACAAAAATATAAGCTGCTATATCCAGTTGTTAACTGCATCTGATGACATTTGAATGACACTTAAAATTTTATGAGCCAAAAATTGGCATTTAGTTTATAATGGTGTAAAAGTTTGAGTAATTTAAGAGCGTTTAGTGAAACCAAAAAAATCCATTTTAAGGTTTAGGAGCCTGTTAAATCTTTAAAAGTCCTTCGTGATATTGGGCATTAATTTACCAGTTTTCAGAAGCATGTATCAGTAATCATGAAAGGAGTGTATTTGTTTTAAACATGCATCGGTTCATTATGAAAACCTACGCATCAATAAATGATATTATTTGTTTTTAATACACAGGTAAAAATGGTGGCCACGGACGTGTGACCCAAATATCGCTGAAATGTGCCGGTTTGACACCATAACTGACTAGACCTGTGTTTCTAAGTCCGGTCGCTTCACATTTCAAAAACAAAAGATATCAGTTTTGGTTGTGAAAAGTATTTATAAATTGATCAAGTAATGGGAGGGCGTTCTAGGACACTCACTCAGCTCGATTAGCATCCGCATTTGTACCATCTATACTAGACCACAGTATGCAAAGTGTTGATTGGTTCTTGTGCGGTATTCTGTTATGCACTCATTATATACAATTCAAACCCGCACATGAAATGTTGCGGATTTGGTATTTGTTGCCTGCCTGGCTACGTGTTAAATGGTTGGCGGGTTTTGAAATTTAATATATTTGCTAGAAAACTTTGATGAGTTGTTTAATCTATAAGCTTCCAATAACAAATTTTCTATTTAAAAGTCAAAACAAAAATCATTCATCGTACCACGTTTCATAAATTTTTCTTTATATTTAGTTTTCAATTTGGGAATTACTTTTTTATGTTTGTGGTTGGCGGGCAAAAAATGCCAATACATATACATACTTTTGTTTTATACAAGCTTCATACGATTTTCGCATGAGCGTCTGTTAACGAATGTCAAAATAAACTTGGGATTGTACAGTTCACCCGACGGATAGCAGAATGGAGATGTAGAGCGAAATTATATCAAATGGGTGAATCAAATTCACAGTTCACGTGAACCATCATTCAGTGTACATAGTAAATTATTCGAAAATCCATAGTCTGCTTGTTAGGGATCTATTATACATCTGAAAGATAATCTTGAAGCAGAAGTGAGTAACCGCAGTTCTTCCTTGAGCCAACAGGGGTTTTAGTAAAACAGATTTCGTAATAATCAATTTCATTACATATTCCTCATTATTTGAAGTACTAAGCCCCACAGGCAGAAAATGTTTAAAAATCAATTTTGTTCTATGAACATGGTCTGGTCTATAACTCAGAGTGTCATCGTTCAGACATAGAAGAGATACTGTGATCCACCCCCTAAAATTGGATGTTTCCAAAGGAAGATCCATTTGAAATCTGACGTGTCGTGAGAAACTATAAGCTCCAAATAAGACTAATTGAAGAAAATGCACTACCCTAGTCTTGTCGGCAAAATATGTCCCCCGAAACTGCCGGATTTAGCTTTTTGGGCCCTAGGCCTAAAAGCAATTAGGGCCCCTATTTATAATTTTCTTTTTTATTATCAGATTGCATATAAACTTAAAATGCACGACTAGATCGCACGTACTTGCTCCTAGGTTCGATTACATTATATGCAAAATATTTTAACTTAATAGTAACGGCTAAATGTATATTTAATTTCATTTTTTACATAAAAATTCTTAAATTTTTTGTAAAAAAAATTTGGTATGAACATTTTAAATATTTATTAAAATAAATTCAAAAACAAAATTTCAGAAAAAATCGTCCAGCCATTTTTTAAATATTGAATTTTCAAAAAAAAAATGTTTTTTTCAAAAACCCAAGAAACTATTTTTCGAAAATTGTGAAATTTAGTATTATAAGGAATTTGAAGGAGCTCCTGTATAAAAATTTCGATCGAAATCCTTTGAGCCGTTTAGGAGAAAGTCGAAAATCAATAAAATGGTTGTATGTACCAGGTACCGTTAATAACAATATATTTTTTTTTTAAATTGGCCAAAATTTAGACCATACCCAAAGTAGTACACACACCAATTTTTACCAAAATCGTTAGAGCCGTTTTCGAGATAATTAAGATGGTAGAAAATTTTTTCTGACGAGTACCGTTATTTTTGCGGCTAAAATAACGATTCAAAGATCTATTTTGGAAAATTACCTAAAACGTTTTAATACCAGGTATGGAGAAAATCGCTTCAGCCGTTTAGGCTGTAGAGAGTTGTACAGACAGACGGAATTGCGGCACACACTTTTTTGGTGTTCTATATCATTTGATTAAAATCTCGAGTTTGATTTTTTTCCAAATACAAAACTTGCCCTGCTATAGTACCTACATATATCGCAAGTAAAACACACTGTAGTGAATTCATTAAAAATAAAAACACAATTTTATTTATAATGATACTTACGAAAATATGTTCACAAATATGTGGAATTTTGTTTAGGTTTACACGCTTTATTTTGTTAAATATTGTTAATTCTGGATTTGTTAGTAGGGAAGTCTTTTAAAATTTCATCAAAATTTATGCCGTGAAGCAAATTACTCTCAATGCAAAGCAATGGCCAATGATTTATACAAAATCGCGCACGTCAGTAATGTTCGTCTTCACTTTGCGAAACTTTGTTGACTTTTTGAAAATTTTGTAAAATATTATCCCAAATGACAAGAATTTTTTGTTGCATCACTTTATGCTGATCAAACATATTCGGAGCATTATAGTATGTTTGCCCTCTGCATTTTAAAATTTATGTTATGAGGGTTATTCGATAAGTCAGTGACTTTGAAAAATGAAAGAATGATATTTTTTTTTAAATTCATTTTATTTTGCACCATGGTCTCCTTTTAAAGCTATGCACTTCCTCCAACGATGTTTCAACCTTTTTAACCTTTCCAAAAATACATTTTATCAAACTCTGCAAAATATGCATTTGTTGCATCAATAACTTCATTATTTGATGAAAATCGTTTTCCATCGAGCCTTATTTGGCAATAGGAAAAATCACAGGGAACCAAATCTGGTGAAAAGTGTGGATGAAGTAGCAGTTCATAGCGGAATTCAGCTAATTATGCGATTGCGGACGAATGTGCTGGAGCATTGTCGTGATGAAACAGAACTTTTTTCCTCTTCATATGAGGCCGCTTTTCGACCAATTCTGTGTTGAATCTATCCATTAAATTGGCACAGTAGTTCCCGGTAATTGTTTTTTTCCTTTTCCAAACAATCAATGAAAATTAGGCCGTGCGGGAATCCCAGAAACCCGTTGTCATTACTTTTCCCGCCGACGAAACCATTTTTGTATTTTTTTGGGCTCATGTTCACCTAAAAAAGTTCACTGTTTCGATTGTTCTTTCAATTTTGGTGTTAAGTGGTGTATCCAAGTTTCATCATCAGTTACAAAACTCCGACAAAATTCATTTGAATTGCGCTCAAAGAGTTCCAAATGCTAATCCAGAAGGTGTTTTTTTTATAATACAATTCCATATATTACTGAAATTACTCAGCCAAGTAAAATACTTAGCATTATATTTAATTGGACTTGTTGAATTATTGATTCAAAATAGCTTTTAACGGCCTTTAGTCCACAAAATTTGCGTTTCATCTCGGCGAACCTTGATCCGGCGATCGTCAGGCACAAAAGCTGCGTTTTATTGTCTACAGTTCGGGTTCTGGTCTATTTTAACACGTATTACAAATACAACACGAGATCCAGGTTTCTATCGGAGTTTCTATCTGGGTTTGCAAATATTAGTATTAAATTCGGCGAGCAGAGGGTACATATCAGTACAGTACCCAGATCGTTTTATTTTTACGGGGTGAACCATATGGGTTATTGGCGATAATAAAACACTGCTAATATAATTTATTTTGGTGACTTATTTTATCAGTTGTGACTGCAGTTGGACGACCTGGACGCTCAGCGTATGGTGTGCCCACGACCACAACGAAATTTTGTGAACCATTTTTGGACAATTATATATATGGTTCGCTATATGCGAAGGAGCAGATTCTCTATAGTATGTTTTAAGTTTTTATTCAGTTTCCTTAAAGGTTTTACCACGCAAAAATTAGATCTTTATTAACAAGCGAAATTCACTTTTTTCCATTTTTGAATTTGTAAGACGGTTAATAATTGACAGATCTATTTGATTTTTTTTTTTGGCCAGGCCTAGAAAAAAATAAAGATGGCTGAGAAAAAATGCAATGCTATCTGAGCGACATCTATCTCTAAAATCACTGACTTATTGAACAGCCCTCGTATTACCACTCAGACACTTTAGTGCTTGATTGGCTATACCATCCTTAGTATCACAATTTATCTCAAAAAACGTTAAAAAACGTTCAATAGGTTGGCCATGTTTATAGCAAAGCGTATAACAATACTCAATTGATCCACATGTGAAAAATCTGGCGTAGAATCTACAAAGAAGCTAAAATATCCAGAAACGTTTATTTATTGAATGATTTCCTTGCCAACTCTTTTGGCCATTTTTTCTACCAATTCTTTATAAATATACAGTTTTAGACAGATACGAAGTTGTTTCTGTACCAGTTTGTCTGAATTTCGAAATATGATCAAAACTTGCAATTAATTCCAGAAGACCCATAAAGTTGTCATTATTTGATGAACCAAATTTTTATTCAGAACCTCTTAATACTACACCACGTTCAGATAATGTGCAAATAACAGCAACTACCCTCTTAAATACGGGTGATTTTTTTGCTACTTGGTTTTTGACGTTTATATTTTTGACAGATCACACATGACAAATTCCACGAACATTTGACATTTCGATTCAGTATTGTTTGCCATTTCATCATGAATAGACTTACGCCTGAACAACGTTTGCAAATTATTGAAATTTATTATCAAAATTCGTGCTCTGTGAAAAATGTGTTTCGCAAGCTACGTCCGTTTCAGTGACGAGGCTCATTTTTGGCTAAATGGATACGTGAATAAGCAGAATTGCCGTATTTGGAGTGAAGAGCAGCCAGAGGCAATTCAGAAGCTACCAATGCATCCCGAAAAATGCACTGTTTGGTGCGGTTTATGGGCAGGCGGCATCATTGGGCCGTACTTCTTCAAGGACGATGAAAGCCGCAGGGTTACGGTCAATGGAGAAAGGTACAGTTCGATGATAACAGATTTTTTTTTGCCGAAAATGCAAGAATTGAACTCGGTCGACATGTGGTTCCAACAGGACGGTGCCACATGCCACACTGCACGCGAAACCATGCATCAATTGAGAGGCAAATTTGGTGAGCAGTTGATCTCACGTTTTGGCGCAGTCAATTGGCCACCAAGATCATGTGATTTGACCCCGTTAGACTATTTTTTGTGGGGCTATATTAAGTCTATTGTCTATGGGGACAAGCCAAACACGATTGCTGCCTTGGAAGCCAACATTGAACGCGTCATTGGTGAGATTCCGGCCGAAATGTGTGAAAAAGTTTGCCAAAATTGGACCTTCAGAATGGACCACCTGAAGCGTAGCCGCGGGCAACATTTAAGTGAAATTATTTTTAAAAAGTAAATGGCAGAAATTGATTAATCGATCCAAATAAAAATTTCATTCACTTTTTACAAGTTTCTGTGTTTTTTTGAATTTTCAAAAACCAAGCTCTTAAAAAATCACCGTATTATGTTTCCAGTATGAACACGACTCTTGCATTTGTTTTTCCAAATCTGTTCCTTCGTTGTGTCTAGTTTATTTTTGTGGTGTCCCACTCTGTCGTGATGCCCTAGACCTGGGCCTTGCTGACCTAAGGGTAAATCCAAGGCTGCCCCCGAGATAAATCCTTAGACATTCAATACAAAATAAATGAACAATAATTTAAACCCATTATATACAATGGAGCGTATTCATAGTCATTTTTAAACTATGTCTAAGATAAACCTAGGTTTAGTTGAATTTTCGGAAGTTGATTCTATTTTTTTTTTTAATATTTTTAAAAATATTTGAAGCTATTTCTGTAGTGTAACAAGTTATTAATCTTATAAAAATATAAAACCAATAATTTGTAAGTAAAATCGGTCTGTATTCATTGAGCCAAAAATGTCTTAAACTGTAGTTTAGTAAAACCTGGGTTTATCAGCGATTATGAATATGCCCTAATTGTTTTAATTTTTCCAAATAAATTAATGTAGAAACTTTTTCAACTCTCAATTCTCTCGAAAATAAATGTAATCAAGTATTCAAAAACAATCCACTGATAAAATACTTCCTATTAATTGAACTTCTCTGTGGAGTGTGCATGTTCAAATAATTCTCATAACTGAAACATTTGTACAAGCACACTCAACACACTTTTTTCAAATATTCTGACACACTCCCGCTTGGTCATCTATAAAAATTCAAAAATCTAATTCAATTACGTAATACCTTCAAATGGGTCTATTGACTGTGACTATTGAAGAGAGGATATGTTTCGAATTGATTTTTCAATTCAATTTTTTCCACTTATTTGAAGTAATCCAGCATATAATATTGAATTGGATTTTAAAATGTTTTTTTTTTTTTGCAAAAAAAAATTCAAAAGTTTAACTTACACAGCGGAATGAACACCTGCTGAAAGACCCGTTGGATCAACTTTAACACTGATTGGACGTGTCCCATAGCACAGATCCAAATAATTTCCACATTGAACAAACGGATGTGATGAAACTAAATTCAATCGAACATTAAAGTTTATTTTGTCCTTTGGATCTGCAAAAAAAAAAGTTAGATGAAAATAATTTTTCAAAATAAAATAGAAAACTAAAATTTAAACAAGTTAAAAAAGAACTACTAGACAGCTATACATATGGATAATAATATGTACATAGTGTAGTATGTATTGTATAGAAATGTTTAACATGTTTTCTAAATGTTGCACTCTCCTCTGGTCTTCATGTCGAACTTTTTTAGATTTGTTTTTTTTGTGAGCACGCTGCCCACAGTGTTGTGCCATTGATGGTATGTATCATATTTGTTCGTTTTTGTTCAACAACCCCAGACAGACCAATTAAAATGAAATTTGTTCCAAGTGGTTTTGGAAGGAGTTGGAGGGTAAAAGGATTAGACAGCTTTACATACATATTTAAAAGGGATGTGTCGGTTTTATGTTCTGTTCTAATGTTGAGGTTTTCATGTGAAATGTTTATACATAGATACATATTAAATCCCAAGCAGACATAACCTAACAATGTTTCGCATATACATATGTATGTATATATGCAGTTTTAAGAATATTAAAGGACACGGTAATTCTGGTAATAAACCCCTTTTAAAAATGATAAAATTCAAGCCATTTACGACCCCCCACTAACTTCAATACCAATAAATAAAGAAGCTACAAATTCTCAGTATTTGCTAATCTAATCAAGCACAGTCGCCTTACCAAATTTCAGCTCATCAGCTTTAGTACAAAGTGTCTGAAATAGATGACTTTCAAAATTGCAAATACCCTAACTGACTGCTCACTCACTGAAAGGTCATCCAAATTATGAAGCACTTACCTACCCCGTAGGATCTTGTACTTTTGGAAATTGGTAGTAAAATTTTTAATTCAGGGGAATATTTTTCAGAATTGATATTAATTGTAGTGAAAATTTGGTAAAGCGGTAGGAATTGAAACACAAGCAACGAAAAATAATATAATTGAAATTTTCTCTTCAGGGGTGGCGTGGCGTCGATTTCATTTCACAATCCGGAATCCCTCTCTGATCCGGGATCCCAAGTGAACCTATTTTTTAATTCTGACGATTCTGAGTGTTAATGTGATTGTACGAGTATGTGTAAAAATAATTGTGTACGTGAAAATAATTGTAAGAGATCGTATCTCTTACGATAAGACTTAACATCAACCCTTTTACAATCGTAGGCACTTGCTTTTTTGAAAAGAAAAGCTTTATAATGTGTTTGTTCAAAACATATGTATGTTCAACTTAGTCTAAATAGACTTCAATATGTAACAGATTTATCACACGATCCTATGACAGTTTTTTATATATCTACTTTCTTTTAGTCCAGCATTACACATCGCGTGTTTACTCCTGCGTGAATGAAGTGCGAAAGAGAAAGAAATAACGAAAAGATGAAACAGAAATAAATCTATTTGAAAACGCGCGGGTAGGATTTTCCTTGCATGTTTTGTACGTTTCTCTTTCTACTCTTTTTTTCGGATTTGCTTCATTTAATTTTCGCTGTAGATGAATGAACACCAATTGAAATGGCTAACGAATTTAAATGGAGCAAAGAAAAAATTTCTAAGCTTATTTTAAATTACCAAATGAACCCCATTCTCTACAATCCTTGTCTTTGTCATCCGCAATACATGAATCAAAGAAAACAAAATTAAGACACTTATTTGTTTTTCTTATTTTATTGACGTCATATGTGAAAGAAAATCCATTAATCCACAAACAACAACAATTTGCACATAAACAAGAAAAACAAAGAAGTGCCGTAATTACATTGGGCTTTTAAGGATCTTTTAAATGACAACCAAGTTTCAATCATAGCTATAACCGACTTGCCAACAAAATTCACTGATTTGTTTTCAATGATGAATTTAAATGAAAATTATATACACAAAATGATAACAGTCAAGTTTGACGTTCAAATACATATGTACAATGGATGTGTAAATGCTTCTGCTTTCGATTCTGATTTCTAATCCAGATGAAAAAGTGTCTTCTTTTCAGAATCAGAACTGCCATTTTTTCCCAAGTGAACACTTTCAGAAGACTTCCGATTTGCGATATAAGAACGACATAAGAAAAATAAAATAAAAGAAAATAACCCAAGAGAATGCCCAATGCATAATAAGTAAATAAAAAAAATCAATCCAAAATATCAATTTAAGCCAATAGACAAAAAAATACCTGGGCTTACTACTATTTAAATTCAGTAAATATTACATAATATGTACAAGTACACATACAACACAATAGAAGAAGAGAACAACACAGCAAGCACAACGAACGGAAACCCCTACCTTTTCCTTGTCAATTCTCCAGTTGTATAAGCTTGATCAGTGTTGTAAGGTATTGTGTGAAGCACACTGATACATTGATTAAGTAAGTTAGTATGACGTCAGGTAGATTACTTTATGTTTTTCTTTCTATTTAACCAGTGGCGTATCAATACAAATTCCGACTAAGGCATTACACTATTGACAATTTGTTTTTGAAAAGTTCAAATTGAAATTTAGATAAAATATTCATTATAGATACATTTTTTAGTTGTTTTTAAATGTTAACATAGTAGATGTATTTAGGGTCGACTATTGCAATAGTCTTGTCTAGTGGCATTAGACCACAATTTTGTGACGCGTATGTCAACATTGTGAAAAACAGGCCAGGTGCTTTGACACTGAGTGAGAACCAATTAGGTTGAAATTCTGATCAATCGGAATTTGATCTGTTTGGTTATAACTCAGTACCATTATTCTTTCTCCACCATGGTATAGTCGTATACATAAGAAATAATGCTGCGTACCAATTTCAACAACAATATGGTTTTTGCTTAAGCGAAAATTTTAATTTCATGTGGTTAAAATTTTCGATAAGCAAATTTGGCCCAAATTTGGACAGACATTCTACTTTTAACTAATTTGATGTTCAAATACTTGTTTTTTATTATTCTCACACTGTAATCGTCATTACGGGCAATTTCATTCGGGTGTTTGAGAGGCAATGTCTTAGACGTTGCCTTGGAATACACAGAACACCAGAGTCGGAGTACACAAGATATTATTCCAGCCAGGTTCTATACAACGGAGCCAACACAAACAGAATAGATAATTTTTTGTTCAAGCTGATTCGGGGTCACGTTGCAAGAGCGATGTCCTCAACTAACAGCTTAATTTTTGGGGCTTATTACCCCAATAACGAATATTTTGAGAGTGCGCGGTTAAGTGGTTACATCCCTCCCGAGGCATTCCTCTATTTAGACAGTCGAGGGCTGATACAGGATGGAGGGGCGGTTCCGCTCATCTACCACGTCAGCCGGAAAACTGTGGATAGGCGACTCCTGTATGGTCGAGACGTCATCGCTCAAGGTGGAGAAGAGCGCCTTCGTTTCAGTAGGACTGTGTCCGATCGGGACCGGAGGGATAGGGCGAAACAGGAGAACCAGTTCTGGTGGCTCTCTGAACAGCATCAGAATATTTAAAGTCGATGAAGATGGTGTATCTTGGCCGAATTACATAGATTTAGGGCAATTAGGTATAGGGATGGCACAAAAAAAATTAAAAAATATGTATGTTTGCGGGGGCATTTGTGCATGCAGCTGCGTGCCTGTGTATGTATGTACATACGAATATGTATGTACGTATGTATTTTGCTGTGTGGGTTGCATGTCTATGTGTGTCTGCATGCGTATACAAAATATACAAAAAAAAATTTAAAAAACGAAAAAAATGCTGCTATGGCTGTTCTAGTTTTTAAGTATTTTTAAGTGGTTTTGGGTATTTTTAGGTATCTTAAGTAGTTTAAGTTAGTTTTAGTTAGTATATAAGTTAATTGTATATAGTTTTAATTATTTTTAGTCTAGATTTAGGTAGTTTGTAAGTAAAAAATGAAAAATGATACGAAACCAAGTTTTTTAAAAAAAGTTTTCTTGGTAAAACAAAAATAAAATAAAATAATTAGAATTAATTAAAATAGATTTAAGGTCGAAAGACATTGGTATTAAGAGATATAGTTTAGTTCCGTAAAGGGCCAGTAAATTAGTTGTAAGTTATTGATAATTAGGCTACTTTTAAACATTTTTGTCTAAGTTAAGATTAAATAAAAATGAATTAAAAAAAAAAAAAAAAAAAAAAAAACGGGCAATTTCAATCTACACACAACACTCGAAGGAAGGTTTTTTTGAGATATTTTCTGAGTTAAACCAACTGAATCAGCTTGTTAATTAGCCAAGTCGAAACCCTGATGTTGCAGGATGAAGCCAACTGAGACGGTCTAAATAATTTTTTTCAGGAACTTTAACTCGTCACTATGTTTCGTCGTTAGTTATAGCGAAGATATGATACAAAATTTGATTCTTCACGGAATGAAAAATTGTATCCCGAATAGGGTGAAATCTAACAAACCGCAAAAAAGATGCATGGTTTGATTTGAGCTGAAAAGAGGTTGTTAAGGTTAGAGAAGTAAGTTTCTGGAATTACAAAGCCAACTCCCTTGAGGAAAACCGGAATAGGTTTCAACAAGCTAGAAAGACTTGCAATGTGTTCACATTGGCAAAAAAAATTCCATTCGTTCTCGAATCCAACGGTTGTTCTTAATGACACCCTTTTTGTCAGTTCACGCGAAAAAGGCAATTTGTTTGCAGCGCAGTTCGCTGTTAATTTCGTTTAAGTGATATGATTCCTCCAGTACACGTAAAGTGCGTAAACGATATCATGCGATGAAGCTTCTTTCGCACTCGTGAAGTTGCTAGAGTCCTTAAGGACCTCGATATGCACAAATCCGCGGGACCGGAGTGTATCTCTCCGATTGTTCTGAAGATGTGTTCTTCAATGCTGTCAAAACCACTGCGTAAGCTTTTCCATCTTTCCTACTCTATTGGTCTCTTTCCGAGTGGATGGAAAACAGCATTTGTCCAGCCTGTCGCTAAAAAGGGCGAATCTTCTTCTTTCCAAGGTCATGGAAACGCTGATTAATTATTAGCTTAAGAAATATCTTGAAGAACGAAAGCTCATTAATGACCGGCAGTATGGCTTTCGTAGCAGTAGGTCCACTGATGATCTGATAGTATATCTAACCGAACAGTGGCACAAATCTTTACATCGTTTTGGAGAAAGGAAGGAGAATTACCTTAGTGCTCTCAGCTTTTCATATTCGTTTTCAGATTCACGTCCTTGTTCTTCGGATGTGGAACTGCAACGGCAGCATATGATAAGTTCCTTAAATTCTGATCTCGACAGCATTGTCCAATGGGGAATAGAAAACCGCGTAGAAGTCACCCGCTATCCATAAGCGGCACTTGCATTGAAGAAGCCGATCAGCTTTAAAAAATTTATATTCTGACCGGAGATCAATGTTTTGGTTTGCAAAGAATTTGGGCCAGATAATGTTTAGTGCCTACTTAGCTTCACAGCTCTTTTCCTTAGCATGCTTACTGAAGTTTAAATTAGCTGTCAATAACACACGAGTTACTTAAAGTCATCCGCTCATTGCCAAGTCGCCATGATTCTTCAGGAAGTCTTCGCCTCTGCCGGCTTTCAAATATCATAATCTTCATTTTCATAATGTTGATGCAGAGATCCCATGATTTACAGTAAGCTTGTAAGCGGTTTTTTTGGAGTTGGGTAAAGAAGGACTTTGATAAGATGTCCTGCAAACATTACTCCCCCAGGAAGAGAATCGGAAATATCATTGATAAGGCGAATAAAATAGAGCTGAGAATGCACCATTGTGGAACCCCAGCAGATGTTTCGAACTAATCGCATAATTTGACGCCGTCCAACAGAGTTGCATATGATGTCGAGAGAAAATTTTGATACAGTAACAAGAATTTTCGAGATATACCAAGCTATGCTAATTTATAGATCAATGCCTGCCTGTTGACTGTCTGTATCGAAAGCAGTCTTGAAGTCAACAAAGCACACATACAGCTTTTTATTTAAATTTATATATTTTTTGGCGATGCTAGTCAGAGCAAAAATATAGCAGGTGGTTGAAAGTCCTGAGCGAAACCCGGCCTGAAATTTACTGAGGCGATTGTTATTCTCTATCCAGTTAGATATTCTTCCATAAAGTATAGTAGCGAATATTTTTCTGAGTGAAGTAAGCATAGAAATCCCTCTATAGTACTGGTGTCTCGTTTTTTAAATATTGCGAATATAAGTGCTTTGTTGAAACTTTTAGGTATGCATGCACTGTTAAATATGAGGTTGAAAAACTTCAGAAAATAAAATTTAAGTTCCATTTTTAACAAATTTCACGGGAATACCTTCCCAACCAGGAGATTTGTTGTTCTTCATTTTATTTGTATAAGCAATGTTCTAGCGAAATAGACAGTTGCATTCCTCCTCTTAAACTATTCAGTCTAAATACTCGCGTTTCCGGGAATGGTCATCAGCTTACCCTTGAGGCTAACTTCAGACGTACTGTCAAGTAAGATTCTTTCCTTTGCCATACAATACGAATTTCCCGATATCCTGAAATTCAAAACGAATGTGCTTCGGTATCTCCTCTTAATTCCTCCTTCTCAACTTTCCTAATGCTCGCACTGTGCTTGATCGTTTTAAGGATATTCAAAACCCCTTAAATTAATATTTGATTTGTGACTCGTAAGTGAAAAAAAATCTGCGTATCTTTGGGAGACCCACTTAACTTTGTGGGGTTTTTGAATATCTTGTTTTAATTTCCCGAAAAACAACAACCTCGTGCAACCATATATATATATACATATTCCAGAATTTTAAATCAAAAGGAAGTGTGGGCCAATATAAATATTTAACTTCGAATGTATTTATTCAACATTTTTCGTGTGAAAATTAATGGAGCTTCACCAGTACCATGTTAGTCACGAGCGCCAAGCAAAAATGTCGTATAAATAAAAAAGTTAAAATTTTCAGAAAACTCGATGTCACACAATTGCATGCATAGGCTTCCATGTACAATAAATAATACTACGTATAAAACAATGCGCGCACTTATTGCTAAAAAGAATCAATTATTGGAAACATTTCAATTTTGCTGTTTTATTTAATCTCTGCAAATTGAAATTGTTGGAATTTTCCAGTTTTATGCGCACATTGTTTTTCGTGGAAAAAAATTATGTTATAATTTATTTAAGCTTACCAGCCTCCTTATCATTCATGAAAATTGGTTCCACATTGACATTAAATTCGTATGGTTTCTTGAGAATACCGTCCCTTAGATAGATGCCTTTTGCATTTTGATTACCAACACGAACCGAAAATCTAGAAAGAAAAAAATCAAATTTAATTTTGTTATAATACGTTATATGCATTTTAATTTTTGTAAATTCTTTAAAAAAAAAACGTCGTAAAAGTATGTTGTGGGTGCATTTTGGTTTAAAGAATGTTTTAAAATTCATGCGAACTAGATTAGTGCAGGGGGAATTATTTGGCCTCGATGCAAGTGCAGTGGCTCTGAGATTGTTGGTCTAGATTCAACCCTTTTCGGTGCAGGCACATAAGAAGTTTTTCAATTAAAATGAAAAAAGTAGATCGGCACCACTAAAACATAAGGTACATACATTAATAATACGATAATCGAGCTGGCAAGTCGTGAAATAGCTACAATTTCAGCCGAAGAAAAAACTTGGTGGCTGTTTTTTCAGTTCAAACATTCAATAATACAAGGTGCTAATAAAACCAATGCAGCCTTACTGCAAGTGTGGCTTTCGTACAAAAAACCCTTTAAGTGGAAATAGATTTTTTTTGAAAAACGAAAAATTTCTAGTCAGTTTACGTATTTGGAAATATTTCCAAGCTTATAATAACAGTGAAAACGTATTTATCAGGTATTTCATCAATTGCAAACAAACACGAACGAATTAAAGAAGTCATACTGTAGTGAAAGAAACTAATAGGATAACACAAAAAAAACTTAAAAACTTAAAGCCCAGTACGCTGCTGATGCGAAACGAAAAATCCCATACAAAAATGATACAACGAAATCCTAAGGGAAACATTTCGTTCTACTTTTTGTTCTGCAGTACGCTCTTCCATGACGAAATTTAAAAAGTCTCTTCTTACTTTTCGCAGACAATTTATTACCCAGTTTAATTAATTGTGTGCGGAAAATTTGATTTCAGTTTTTAGTTGTGTTGTTTTTGTTGTTTCTTTCATCCAAAGTTTTTTTATTTTTGATTTATTTCTATATATATTTTTTTTTAATTTTATCGTTCATGTTTTCGTTAGCACTTCGCTCTCCTATTAGAGACCACCGAAAATTTTCGTTTCGCATCGCATCAGCAGCGTACTAGACTTAATTGTCATTTTTCCTCACACATTGGGTTAGATCAGAAAAATAACATCAGAAAATTCTGTATTGTGGTTTTCCATTGGTAAAAGATATGGATTTTTTTAACATTTTAATGAATTTTTTAGATCCATATTTTTCGGTGGATCTCTCCTTTTCCTTTTTTTGGTAACACTAGTAGGTACAATTGACAGCTTTGGCACTTTGACAACTTTTACCAGATTCAGAGACACACATACATACATTACAATACAATACCATAACAATAGCTGCGTTTTATTATCTACGGATCTGTGTCTGGGTTATGTTTTAAGACGTATTACAAAAACAACACGAGATCCAGGTTTCTATCGGGGTTTCTATATGGGTTTGCAAATATTAGTATTAAATTCGGCAAACCGAGTGTACATGTAAGTACATGACCCAGATCGTTTTATTTTCACGGGGTAACCCATATGGGTTATTGGCGATAATAAAACACGGCTAATATAAAAATCAATTCATATCACATTCCATTTGCCAAGAAAAAATCGTAATCTTAGTTTTTAACAAAGGAACATTCCATGATATAAATAGGATTCTCAATTTTGTTGTCAAATACTGAGGAAAAAAATTGGAATTAGTTTCGTCAATTTTTGACGGATCGAAATTTGTGAGATCTCATTTTCTGAACTGGCCTAACTTTGTTATAATACAAAAACTCAACAACACTGTTAGATATTTTTTGAAAAGCAAAAATTGGTCACGTTTAGAAGACTGAGGCAAGTATTCTCCGATTGGCCAGCTGCCAAAAAAAAATCTTTCCACTTAAGGGAACTTTAACTGCAAAGCTAGTTAAGAAATATCTCCCTTCGTTTCAAGTCAAGTGCATTTGCGTCAGATATTATTAATTACATAGTTATATCCCACTTCAACATTAAATTATTGTTTGTGCAATAAATCATTTAAAAAAAAAATATTTTCATTAAACAACAACTATTTTTTTTGTTATCGTAGAAGGAACTTAGTTTTAAGACAAACATTTTTTATATAATTAAGCTTTTTGATAGAGCTATCATATTTGACATAGAAGACATGTAAAAAATGAACTAGTTCTCTTATGTTCCAAAAAAGCATTTCAAATCGATTTCAGATCGATTTTTATTTGCGATAGTATAGGGTAAGTTTTGCATTAGCAAACAAATTGAACCCGAGATTTTAATCAAATATGACATTACGATGATAGAGAACTCAAATAAGTGGGTTCCGCAATTCCGTTTGTCTGTCTATCTGTACAACGATCTACAGTCTAAATGGCTAACGCGATTTTATTCAAACTTGATTTTTTCTTTAAATTTTTTCTTTAACCTCAAAAATATCAGTACCTGCTATACAATTTTTTTGGCGAAAAAATGGTAAATCGCGATAATCTCAATAGATCATACGAACTTGCTCTTGTAGCTAACAACTTTAATGTAGATAACCATTGATGTTTGGTTAGTTAGGTGTAGTTATCCTATGCAGGTTTAAAGCCGATGTAGGTAAGATTACCTTGATTTTTAGTATAATGAATTATCGAATGGATGATTCAAGGAATAGGTACGTAGGTACCTACAAATGCAAGTTTTATTTATAAAATTTTAAAAACATTTTGAGAAAAAAATTACGACGTCATTTTGAAACAAAAAAATTAAGTTGCGGGTTTTTGAAAAATCGATTTTTCAAAAAAAAAATTGTATTTATTTTTTTAAAAATCGAAAAACTTTTTTCATGAAAATTTTAGTATGCAGTTTTATCAAAACTTCTAGAAACTATTTGTATAAAAAAAATAATTTTAATTGGTTAATCCAATAGTGAGAAAGTCGAAAATATGAAAAGTGGTTCTATGGGAACCGTTAATAAATTTAATTATAAATTTAGTTTTTGAAATTATTAGGTATACATTAATGTTTATACTTTCTAGGAGCTTCTGCATAAAAAAAAAATAAATAAACGGTATTCTAGAAAATCGAAAACCAGAAAAAAGGCTCTACTAGAGGTACCAAAAATAACCATTTAAAAAAATGCCAAACAGTAGCTTTTCCCTTCATTAGTGAACTCATTTCTTTTATAAATATCGTTTGCTATCATCGCAATGTCAAGTTTAATCAAAATCTCGAGTTCGATATACTAGCCATAAAGTACCTACATTGTTCTCTGATAATCTTCGATATCATCGTAATGTAATAAAAGTACCTAAATTATTTAGGTACATATGTATGTACTAGTATACTTTGGATTAAGTCTAGCATGCTTGGATTTTGCATATAATCATCTTAATTTGGAGAAATGGAAAGGAGTCTTATTTTCTGATGAATCGAAATTTAACATGCACGGATTGGATGGAAGGCAACATGTCAAGAGACCAAAAGTTGATAGACTTAATCCAAAGTAATATAGGGAAACAGTTAAACATGGAGGTGGATCTGTTATGGACTGGGGCTGCTTTTATGGTCAAGGAATCTGTCCAATTCGACGAATAGAAGACCACATGAAGTCTGATTGATATGTTGACAATTTAAGAAACATCATGTCAGTTATTTGGAGGTCCCAGTACGACAATGACCCCAAGCACAAGTCGAGGTTGGTCAGAAGTTGGCTTTCTGATAATAATATTACGGTCTTGAAATAGCCGCCGTAGTCCCCAGACCTAAACCCAATAGAGAAATCGATGGAGATAGTAAAAAGAAGAATTGGATATCAAATTTTTCAGCGGAAATACGAACTTAATGTCCAAATCCAGAGCACTGCCTCTGATGACATACCAGAAACTGTTATCAACAACCTCATTGCCTCAATGCCTAGAAAATGTGCAAGTGTTATAAGCCATAAAGGATATGCAGTAAAATATTAGTAATTTTTGTTTAAAAAAAATAAAAATTGTATTGTTTTTAGTTGCAAATGTTGTGCACAGCAATTAATGATTATTTTAAAGAATTTCTCAATTTATTTTCTATTAAACTGAATTATCTTACTTTTTTTCTACAATAATAAAATACAATATTAGGTAAACAAAATAGTAAAAGAACTTTATTTTTGCCGATACAAATATTGAGTATTAATGCGATGCAAAGACCTTCCGGTCTTAGTTGCAAATGTTTTGCACAACACTGTATATATCGCAAGTAAAAACTATTTTTAAAATATATTTAGCTGTTTCTCCTAAGAATCTTGTGCATACAATGTAATCGAACATAAGAGCAAGTACGTGCGATCCAGTCATGCATTTTATTTGTTTTGTTGTAAGGAACTTGTAAGAAATAGTGTGCGTGTAAAGTCGATGAAATTTTGATCCAAACGCAAGATTTGTTTTTATAGCATAACATCGATTTTGTTTAGAAAAAAAAATCGATTATGTTCGGAAAAAAATCGATATTTTAGTTATTTAGAATTCGACATTAGTCAAATTTGCGTTTAATGAATATAGTTGACTACATGTAGTCAACTGTTTATTTTGGACGTAGCCGCATTGGCAAAAACCTACTTTTTAAAAAAACAAAATTGACAATTAGCAAGTTTTAAATTTACAAATTCTTCTTATCAATTCATATGCCCACATTCTATTGCACATATGTATATGTATTTATGTGTGTATATAAATCTAACGTGTAGCTAAGGTATCTATCACATACTTAACTTAACAGGCTTGCTAGTTAATAAATTAATTAAATATTTTAATTAGATTTATTTCAAAATGAAAACGAAATCAACCCTCCTCATTTTAACACATTGTCTTGTTCCATCCTTGCTGCAGGCAAACAATTACCAACCCATATCAACTTGCGAGGTGGTGAATGATTCATGAACTGTACCACACATCATCCACTTTTACGTTATGTAAAACGTTGTGTTGATGCCACTCCTCTCACTTCATTCACCGTTTGCTATATGGATTACTTTCAGTAGCATTTATAGTTCTAACATTATTATTTTAAAATCCCCATAGGAGAGTAAGCGTTTCGTGAAACAAAGCAGTTTGTTTACACCATGCCCTTACAATTCACGCGATGAACTAATCTTTTCAATTGAAAATCAAAACGAAATCCATAACTACCAAAGTATATATACCAACACGAGTTACTGTTATTACATCTCGCGTTAATCAAATACAATTTATACAAAGGGAACCCATTTCGTCCATTAATACATTTCAAAGGCCACTTGATAAAGACCCAACTAAAGGACATTCATACTCACCTCAACGTGTTTTCTGCTGCATCCTTGTGCTGCATCAAATAGTCGAATGCTTTCTCCACATTCAAAAGTCCACTGCCCTGAGCAAATGGGTCGACATAATTTAATTTAGTTGCTGTAGCACATATGGCACGTTTTATACTAAACGGTGAATATGAAATACCCTTTTGCTTCAAACCGGATACCAGGAGTGCTGTAATACAAAATATCACAAAAAATAAGAAAATGGCTTTCACAGAATGCCCGTGGCGGTTGTGTTGGAACTCAAAACAACAATCCCACTTTTTAATTAACTTTTTTTTGCTGTAAGATTGTAAATAAAAATATATATATTTCTTATATTATAGTATTAAACGACTAAAATGGTATAGAGCGTAAGGATAGTGTATAAGAGAGAATTCTTGAAATTACTATATAGGAAACAGGTACAGCTATACTGAGTACTGACGTGTATTATAAATAATGATAACTATAGGATATACGCACCTACTGCTCCGGCAACATGTGGTGCTGCCATACTTGTTCCGTTCATGAGCTGAGATTTGCACATTGTAAATTGTGGCACTGAAGTTATTGCTGCTCCTGGAGCGCACACCGTTACTCCTTGGCCACCGTCAATGCACGGATCACGTGATGTCCAGGTGTAAACATTTCCTGGAAGTTTTTCTCGTAAAGCGTACTCGACTTCCATCATCTGGGGGGAAACATATGCTCCAACACCTAAATGCACCGAGAAAAAAAATAAAATAGATAAATTATTATTTTAATTATTATAAGTAGGTAAGTGGATTTTGTATTGCCTTTTTTGCTTTTGATATTTGATCTGATTAAAGCCAAGAATGGATTTTCAGTGAATATAGGTATATTTGTTCTTGTTATGTACATACATATGTTAGTATATGTAAGTAGCTAAAGAAATTAAATGCAAAAGGATATTAAAAATCATTTGGCGTTTTTCTTTTTTATCTCCGAGCAGATCTCGGAGCAGAGACTGAGCAAACCGATTTAGATCTGAGTATAGCATGGTCAGATATCTCAGATATAATTTTGAAATAAACTTAAGCGCAGAACTGTCATATATTATTATAATTGTTTTTATTAAAATTTATTTACCAGCAAATCCAAAGCTTTCGTTTTCCGAATTCATTTTTGTTTTTAATTGATTTTACTTTAGTGATTATTGTTAAAATTATGAGTAAAGTTAGCCGCACCCAGTACTTTGCTCTGTTTGATCGGTCATTTTATTCTGAGCTAATGGTTCATACCCCGATTTAGCTCTGATTTATAAAAGAAATACGACTTGAGAGATTAAATGTGTCTGAGCTAAAAAAGAAACACAGATCTTTTCTTGACAGCTGAGTTCTTTACTCGGAGCTAAAAAAGAAAAACGCCAATTATCACTCGTCATTGATTTTATAGTTTTATTCTTCCAATGTTCGATGTGAACGCTCTACTCGTTTTGGTAAACGAAAAGGGTTAACGAATTTGGTGTGAATAGGCTATCATTCCTTAAAGCAAACATGTGCATGCAACATAAACTAATTCCCTTGAAGGTTTATGTGTTAATTAAAGCTAGTGGAACTCATTATTAAAATTATTAATTTTTTTGAACCCAAACGTGGCTAAGGCCCTCATTATGAATAGCGAATTGAACATTCGATAAGTTGCGAATAATTTAGCGAAATTCGATTATCGCAGTATTATTAATAGCGAACTTCAACGTTCACTTAAAAATAAATTCCAATAAGACACATATGTTAAACGTCATATGCTGTTTGTGTTGCATTATATTTTGTGTGCTTGATTCTGTTTTTTTTTCGATCAATGTTTTGTCTTCCATTAGATTTATTTTGTACTTCTGATTGAACAAGGATACAAGCAAATAAAGCATGTATTAAAGCCAACAATTTCCTTTGCAGTTCAGTCTCTTATAAAATTGGATTGTACATTGAGATTTCTTGGATGTGGTTGCTACCAAAACTGTTTCGGTAATGATTTCGGGTTGGGACTTTCACAGTCAACTGGTGTCAGGCGACATTTTTGTAGCTGGAGCTTTAACGTATAGTAAAACTAAACCTATGTACAAAAACAATTATATGGTGCGAACAATAAAATATTTTCTTACTAACCATATGCAAATCTTTTTACCAATGGGAGGCTCAAGAGAGTTTAATCCGACAGGAAATTGTTCCCAATAATCTTTTAGGTTTTTCTTCGAAGAACCAAACTCACCTATATATTTACATATGTCCAAATTCCCTTCCATCAAATACCTAGTTTTGCAAATGGATTCGCATGCGTCCTTATGATAGGTAATTTTTATTTATTTAACAATATTCACAATTTGCACATAAGAACCATTTTTCTTTTTTTCGGTTATTAGGAAAAATAACTAGCTACAGGTTAATACAAGTAAATTAATAGAAAATGTTTCACGGCACAACAATTCCCTAACTTATCACTAAATATTATGATTCGATAGTATATCACACATACATGGGTCGGATTCGCTAAAGTTTTCACAATTAGCGAATTTGCAAGATCTTAAGTTTGATTTGCTATTCATAATGAGGCACTAATTCAAAAGTAAAATTTTAAAGACAAGAGAAAGCATTAATGTTTTTTGAAGTATTAAATTCTACTCGGTTTCCGATTCCTCATTGGAAGGACAATGCTGCCGTGAATAGAATTTAATAAGCTTATCATACACTGGCGTTTAAGTGACGCTCGAAGAACAAGGAGGTGAATCTAAAAACGAATTCAAAAATTGAGGGTAATGTCGGTCGTCAGCAAAACAATTTAATGGATTAGTAGTTCCAGATAGGAGAACCATAATAAAAATGAGAGAAGGAAAAAAGACGAAACACTGGGGGATACCAGCGTAAATGTTATCAAAGCTATGCGAAACTCTTTTCAATAGACTTGGTCAAAACAAAACGGATGCATTCCGAATAGTTTTAATGTAGTTTTCCATTGGTAGTCCGAAGGAACTCTCCGATCCGGGATTCCAATTGACCACATTAACGTAACGAAGGCGTTATAAACCGAATGCCAACGACGGCATATCTTGTTCACAAACATTTTTTAGTCGAAAATTTGTTAAAATAAATTGATTTGGAATTTTGTAGAAATTTATACATAGGCCATTACATAAGTTCAACACATCGTCATTTACATTTGGTTGAACGTGGTGAAGAAAACTAACACGGCTTTCGAGAATCGAGATACATAAAATTATCAATTTTACCAACATCTAAAAACGAAAACACCAAAAATTGTAAAATTTATCGGCAGTTTCAACTGCCTCCATTCAATGGTGGACAGTTTGCAAAAAACGGGTATTGTCTCAAAGTGGACATGATTAAGCAGTATTTCACTTGGTTGTGAATTTAATAGTTCAATACTCCTAGTGAAAAAAGCTAAAGCTAAGAATTGGAGAATTGTTTATTATTTTTAATGAGTTCGGTTCGATGAAAATTTAATGAAAGGTTCTATTATTTCACTTAAAATATATAAAACACATTTCCGGAAATATAATTTCATTTATTAGAAAAAATGACTATTAATTTAAGCACACACTTTCATAAGTAATCGTTATTTCACTTATCAGAACAGTTGACACTTTGAAGTGATTTCGAAAACAATTTCAATCGAAATGAAGAACATGGGCGATAAACGCGAAATTTTAGACATAACGTTGAAGGAAAAAAATTATGTATAATGTGCAATCTTTTGTTGGTTGCTGTGGTTAAAAAACAAAGAAGTATTTATATATCTATAAAATTATTTCAAAATATATAAAATTATTTCAAAATATATAAATATAAATTAATGTAGGCCAACTTAAGAAAAAATGTTTTCGAGTAAAAATAAGATTCAACTTCTACAACTCTACAACTTTTTTTTAGACTTCGTATTGTTAATGTACATATGTATGTAAACGGTGATTTTTTAAGAGCTTGGTTTTTGAAAATTCAAAAAAAACACTTTCTGTGTAAAAAGTGAATGAAATTTTTATTTGGATCGATAAATCAATTTCTGCCATTTACTTTTTAAAAATAATTTCACTTAAATGTTGCCCGCGGCTACGCTTCAGGTGGTCCATTCTGAAGGTCCAATTTTGGCAAACTTTTTCACACATTTCGGCCGGAATCTCACCAATGACGCGTTCAATGTTGGCTTCCAAGGCAGCAATCGTGTTTGGCTTGTCCCCATAGACAATAGACTTAACATAGCCCCACAAAAAATAGTCTAACGGGGTCAAATCACATGATCTTGGTGGCCAATTGACTGCGCCAAAACGTGAGATCAACTGCTCACCAAATTCGCCTCTCAATTGATGCATGATTTCGACGTAGCTTGCGAAACACATTTTTCACAGAGCACGAATTTTGATAATAAATTTCAATAATTTGCAAACGTTGTTCAGGCGTAAGTCTATTCATGATGAAATGGCAAACAATACTGAATCGAAATGTCAAATGTTCGTGGAATTTGTCATGTGTGATCTGTCAAAAATATAAACGTCAAAAACCAAGTAGCAAAAAAATCACCCGTTATCTCAATTATTTTAACTCAAGCTCTTATAAAAGTGGTTCTCTATTTTTTTTTTAATTTAACTATATGCCTGTAAGACCTAAGGTCTTTTAAATGCAACCTGAATTGCACGGCACTAGTTTGGCACAGTGGAGAACCAATTAAAATTGGAGGTATAGAAAAGAATGCGCCTAGCGTGGGGATCGAACCCACATTTCTAAGTTAGCAATCAAGCACTTTATCCACTGCGCCATTGCCATTTGTTTACTTTTAACTTTCCTATCATTTTAATTCCATTTTATAATTAAAAAAAAACTAGTTTATAATTTATCACCAGATTTATTCTCCACGGAATAATCAAGAAATATTCATTATCCCCTAAGACAAGAAAACAGATTCCAATAAACAAGCAATTTGTTAGAACTACTACATCAAACGTAATACAAAAATCAATTTAAGTACGAATAAGGTAAGCTGCTTTTGAAATTTTGTTATCGCGTCGTTTCAATTCAAAGGATGAATTCACTCAAAGAAAATATCTACAAATGCAACGAACAGAGATATGCACCTGAAGCAACAAAATTATACAAAATTCGCAAATATGTACATTTTATAATCTCCATGGGATTAATATGTACTGTCATTGCCAAAAACCTCCCTTGATGATTCCTGTGATAGATGGAAACTATTTTCAAATAACTAAACAACCTTCTAAGAACATAATAGTTAGGATAGGAATAATGGTTTGTCTGTGTAGAAGGAAGAAAGCTTCTTGTTACTTTTTAATTCGAGTTGCCATTTTATCATCAAGTAATTATTTCCTTTACGAAGAGACAACTGCTTTTGTAATAAAAATAACATGAATTAATTAATAAGACAAAATCCATTTTTTAAAATATCATCAGAGGATCCTCACGCTACCGTATCCTTTCAATTTTTTTTTTTAATTCACACCCTCGCTAATTTAATATACGAGCAGTGTTAAAAGTCAGAAACTATAAAAAAAGGATATTTATATTTCCAATATCGCTTTTTTATACAACAATGCCTGCAACGGAACATTTTATGCACTATTTGCAATTTACGTTGCCTCGATATTGGACAAGCAGTGTGTAGTTGTTTTTTTTTTGTACACACACACATTTTTTGCATTTCTTAATTTATTGAAAACGCGAAAAGGGAGGTCAGTAACCGCTGCGTTTGGCGATAAACAAAATCTGCAGAGAAACAAAAACAAAATTACATTCATGTTTAACAAAAAAAAAAAACAGGCAAACAAAAAAACACCCAACACAACTCACCTATACAACTTGGCTGACTAATATCTGGCGGGGTGCCAATTGTGGATAACGCTGGACCATGATTCCCGGCCGAAGCAACCCAGACTACGCCATATTTGTTGACCACTTCGCTCATTAGTTCGCCAATGCGACTGCAATTAAAAATTATGTTCTGGTTAGTTGGAACGGTTTGCATAAATTTTGTTTTTGATGTTAGCATTTTTTAAGTTCTTTCGTAGGTATACAATGTTTGGAAATTTTATTGTCCCTCACAATATGCAATATGGTAGGAAACTGATATCCCACAAAAACATTCACTAGGTAGAAAAAAAAACGTAAAAACTAAAGCTGGTACACATGAAATATGATAAAACGTAAACAATAATATTTAGGAAGATTTTTCATACATAAACTGTTGACAAAAAAAAATATTGCAAAGTAGACAATATTGCTATTTAAAAATAATAAATATAATTTATTTTGATATTCAGCGATAGTAATAGCAATTAACATGGTGGATATGAAATCAATCTGACAATGAAATTCATTAGTGTTGATTAATTTGAATAGTTTTGTTTTTATTATTAAATAAGCATATAAATAATATATTGGAAAATAAAATGATAGTTCATTTTTAATATCAATACATTTAATTTGGTGGAAATTTGCTATGAATGACTATTATTAACTTCCTACTCGTAATTATATTTAATTTATTTGCTGGAGTACTTTTATTTAATAAACTTTTTTTCTGGATATTAAAATTGTTTATTATGATTATTAAATTTCTATGACGGGGTTAGGTTAGGTTAGGTTAAAGTGGCTGTCAGGAAAACCACCGACACACTTAGACCACAGATAGGTCCATTGTGATCTCTTTAATTAAACCATTTGGAGCCTCTAATGAAGCGATGTAATTGGTGAATCTCAATGTATCTTAGATCACTGGGGTCGTCGAAGAAGTATTTTATCAGGTGTAATATCTACCTCCTTGGGAAAGAGCAGGACATAAGCAAAGAAGATGTGGGATAGTATCCAACTCCTCCTCTTCCTCATCCATGTTGGAGACGCCAAGTCTTTTGACAGTATCCAGTTATGACACCTTTTACGGAGCCAAGATGTGTTCTGCTCAAAGGGAAAAGAACTTTTGAGCGTCTCAGATCCATTATTGGACGTATCTGTTTAGTAGTCAGGCATGTAGTGATGTTTGACCATCTCATATTTGATTGTTTTATTGCGTTTTGTTGTAATATAAGCTTACATGTAGTAATAGGCATACCAACTTCTTTCATTTTAGGTAAAACTGGTTTCATTTCTGGCGAGTTCCTATGATATCCCTTTATCCTGGCACCTAAATCAGGTGAATATTGAACTGTTCTGCCATCTCCCTGTGAGATGATTGACAGTTGCGGGGAGTTATATAGTTTGTTGAAACAGCACCGACTGATTTGAGGGCTGCTCGACTGTCTGAGAAAATACGGATATCCGCTGTGGATATCACGTTTTCCCTTAACGAAGATAGAACCTCTTTAATAGTCAGAATTTCCGCTTCGAACACGCTAGAATGGTCGTAGAGACGGAATTAGGAACTGAGATTTAGTAGTTCTGAGTACACACCGCCACCCACTCCCTCATCAGGTTTTGAAGCAAAAAAGTAAAAAAGTGAGCTGATTTATCTTTTAGTTCAAGTTCAAGTTTTCAAGTTCAAAGGAATTTTATTTCATAAAAAGTAAAGTACATAATTTATAAATTTTCCATTATTTAACATGGCTTATGCCGTCTGTCAGTTGGCAATTTATACTATATTCATGTTTCGAAACTTAAATTATATTAAATAATTTAACATTGATGTTTTTTTTTGTATTAAAAAAGTTCTTCTAAGATCCGCTTTCTATAACGGATTGCTAGCTTTATATAGTTGTACAAATGCATCCAATCCATTTCACCGTTGAGTATGTTGATCATTTCAACTTCATTTAAATAATTTTTTCCGAATGTACTCCTTCTGGTTTCAGCAAAAATAGGGCATCTACCTATAAAATGAAACACATCCTCCCTTTCCCTAAGGTTGCATAGCCCACAAATTTCTTCTAGGTCGCTTCTATGAGGGATATAATTCAAGGGAAGTATCTCACCCCGTGTTTTTAAAATCAGTGACATCAGGTTAGTTGGATACTCCGTCCTGAAGTAGTTTTTTGTTGTTAGATTATGATTTAGTTTTGCATAAATACTCCTGTGGAATGAGGTTCTGGCTTTCCATATGTAGTGCTCCCTTGTTTTTTCATCCAATAAGCTAATGAGGCTGTAGACCTCGCTTTTCCATGTGTCCATCGAATCATATTGGAGTGAGAATGGATGTCCACAGTATACAGCTATATCTCGCCAGGACTCATACCACGAGATTTTTTTCCGCATCACCAACATCGTAATTTTCTTAGGAAGTCTTCTATCATCCATTTTGATAGTGTTAAGAATATAGTCCACCTGCATTTTAAGCGTTGAGATGAATAAGGGGGGAAGGCTTGTTTCTAGCATTAGTATGTGGTTTTCCGTACTGTTTGGTAATTTTAAAGTACGGTTTAGGAAGTATGTAAGGAGCTGTTCCACTTCATCAAACTTTCTGTGACCCCAAACTTGGGCTGCATAGCACATTATGGTTTTGGCCGTGGCTTGAACAATTCGATACTTGGAATCGTACTCAACGTCTTTGCACTGCAACACCGTCTTCCATGTTGCATTTAGCGCATTTTTGGACTTGGCTAGTTTATCTATCATATGGTACTTCCAGTTAAGATTTCTGCATAACCGTACACCGAGATAGTTATATTCATTTACGACTTCAATGTTTTGATCTCCGAATCTCCATTTTTCGCTGCGACAGTTTCGACCGCCTCCTTTGCGGAAAATCATTATTTTTTATTTGTCCAGGTTCACCTGTAGCCTCCATTTATAGCAATACTCAGATAATCTGTTGATCATTAGTTGGAGATTTCCGGGCGTCTCTGCTAATACCACGATGTCGTCAGCAAACATAAGGACTTTGACTAGAAGATCAGTTGCCAGACGCACTCCCCCTTGCAGTACCTCTTCTATATCATCTATAAATAGAGCGAAAAGCAGGGGACTCAAATTGCAGCCTTGTCTCAATCCTATTTCCACCTCGAACTGTTCGGACATTTTGCTTCCAACGACCACTGCAGATGTTGTTTTATTGTAAAAGATGTCCAAATTGTTTACGAACTTTGTCGAAACTCCTTTGTTAAAAAGCTTTAACATTAGTGCTTTCCAGTCTATCGTGTCGAATGCCGATTTGAAATCGATGAAGAATGCGTAAAGCTTCTTTTGGGAACTTATTAAAATATCAGCAATGTTGTTAAGGGAATAAATTTGGTCAATTGTTGAGTAATTCTTTCGAAAACAAGCTTGTGCCTCGCTAAGTAGATTGATATTGTGAACCCACTCATAAAGTCGTTTGATGCAAGAAATTTTTCTCCCCGTTGATTTGATTCGCACATTTGGGCAGGAGCTCTCAAAACCCATTTGAGTATTTTAGATAGAATTCAAAACAGAGAATGAAAGGCGATTTAACTATAAGATGTTCTAGCGAAATAGCCAGTTGGATTCATTCGATTAAAATATTCAGCAGTAATACTCGCACTTCTAAGACTGCTCATCAATTTGCCCTTGATCCGTACTTCTCGTGTAACTTCTTGCTTAAGCTTGCTCTATTCCCCTCGTATTTCAATATTCAGAAATTCAAAACCAATGTACTACTATTTTATTGAACACAGCTTTCAGTAAAATACCTACTAAATGGTTATAAATTATTTTTCGTAAACTTATACATACATGAGTGTTTTAGTTTATCAAAAAATACGTTTAGGAAAAGGAGTTTACCGTACAATATTTTTATACAGAACCCCCAAAGGGCTAGCTACGACACTGGGCTAGAGCAATAGTTTTTGGCCCAACAGACAACATAAACCTACTCCATGCTTTTAAAAGATTTGTTTTTATATATCATCATAATATTCGATTACCTCATTTGTATTTGTCTCTTTCTTCTTTTCTTTTTATCCACCAAATCTTGTAAATCTCTTAAAATAATAAAATACAAATAATAACTGATGAAACAAAAAAAAAGTTAAGAACCATAAGCATAATGAAAACACATAGCGCAACAACAAAACTAAAACCACATTTCTACTCTATTGCATTTGTCATGCAAGAAAATTTTCTAAACTATTAGATTTGGAACACAAAACTTACCCACAACTAGACCAAGCAGCGTGTTCACCGTAACTCATATTGATAACATCCACCTTCCTTCCACTTTCACACAATTCCATCACTTTCATCATAGCACGCACCAATGCGGTACCAGTTTCCATCGAGCCTAAACGTCCATCACCCAACGTCAACGATACGATTTTGGCATTGGGTGCAACACCATTGACATCCTTTGATTCATGATTGCCGCTGGCTATTGAAGCGACATGTGTACCATGGGGAGCTAAAAATATACCAACAGAATCATGCATAAATATAGTTTCAGGTTTCGGCAAAGGAATTACATGATTTAAATCGAACTCAAAAAAAGGTAACCATAACTGATTTATTATTTTTCGTTTTTTTTAGTCGGCATTAGATGTCCTACCGATTGATTGACACATAAATGTATCCCATAGAATGATATGACTTGTGTGATATTGTCAAAATGTCACACAATACAGTGGTAGTATGTAAATGGTATATGTTATTCATGTATGATTGATAAAGATTTAAATGGAAATCAAATTAAAAAGTCACTCAACTGTGAGATTTGTATAGGAATTAAACTTGTTTGAATAATCACAAAGCCAAAAAATATAGAATAAATTGGTACATGTTTTTTCAGTAAAAAGTTTTGTGGATGTGCAATTTTAATACATTCAATACATTTTTGAATATATGTACCAGCTGTTTTTGTCGAATTTTGGTACACTGTTATCAAGAATTGAATATATTCCTTGGTTCTTTAGAGTGTTACATTTTTCATAGACAGGTTCTGAGCTATTGAGTGAACCCACTGCACATTAGTTTTTGTTTTGATCCTTTGATGGGATAAAATTAAGATGTTTCACATTAAAATAAAAGGAATAGAGGAATCTCTCTCTGCTTTTATATATGTTTTATGAATGTTTTACTGCAATTAATTTAGAAATTACATATGTCGCACGTTGAAAACAAAAGTGTCACTAAACAAAAAAACATAGTTTTCGAATATGGCCGATTAAATTTGGACTTACTTAAATTTTCGACAGCCATAAGAAAAAATATTAAATTGTAGTGTTACTTTGCGAAATATAATATTACTATCTTTTTATAAAGTGGCATTTTAAGATTACAAAAAACGGCTAACGTGAGATAAGTGATTGACTGCCTTTAGAATTATCAAGCGCAATGCGAACGTTGGGAAAATGGGGAAGAATTTCACACGAAAAACCGATGTAAATTGGTTTTGAATTTCGGATTTTAAAAATTCGAAGTAAATATAGGGCCGGGTGGACAATTCCACATTCGTGTTGTAGGGCTAAAGTAGGGATCTGTGTATTTGCCAGAATGGCAGAAGTTGGGTTAAACTGATGACCGACTACTCCTAATAGTAGCGCGAGTATTATCATTGAATAATTTAAGAGAAGGAATGCAACTCGCAATTTCGCTAGAACATCCTTTCTAAAAATTGCGATAAAATAACGAAAGACATGTAACATTGTGCTAAAGAGATGCAATTGTTTCCGTCATTTTGAGAACTCTATTTTTAAAATTAAATATTGAATAACTTTTCTATAAATGAGTTGCATTTGAAATGAAGCGTCTTTAAGACTCTGTTCCATATTATATCTTTTGACACTATTGCTTAATTTTTAATTAGCACCGACATAATTCTCTGAGATATTTGGAAAAACCTAGGGGCATTTAAGTGGATAGCTCTAGCTCTGTTGTACACGTGACTA
The DNA here is from genome assembly GCA_910595825.1 of Philhelius pedissequus. NCBI lineage: Eukaryota > Metazoa > Arthropoda > Insecta > Diptera > Syrphidae > Philhelius > Philhelius pedissequus. The sequence goes on from OU343160.1 coordinate 46,427,318, forward strand.
CGACAAAGCAGTTGGAGCACCACTTTTTTTTTAAATAGGCTGGATCGATTTTTACTTCGATATGTGTACATACGTATGTACATATGTAGGTATATCGAACTCGAGATTTTAATGAAACTTGACATCACCATAATAGAGAACACGGAAAAATTGGGTACCGCAATTCCGTCGATCTGCCTGTCTATAAGTTGATTTACAGCATAAGGCACTGAAGCGATTTTCTTCAAACTTTGTACTTACGCTTCTTGATTGTGATTGGCTCGATTCTTTTTTATAATCTTTTTTTAGCTACAAATATAACAGTGCCTGTTGCACAATTTTTTGGCGAATAAGAATTTGGTAAATCTCAATTATATCGAAAACGGCTTTAATGATTTTATTTTAAAAAAATAAAAATTTCCGTGCACCATTAGGTAGTCTACATTTTGATCAAAAAAAGTGCGATTAAAATCTTATTAACGGTACCCACCATATAATAACCGTTTTGTCGTTTGATTTAACGGATTTCGATCAAAATCTTTATGCATTCTAAATAATACTGCATACCAACATTTTCGAAAAATATCTTTTGCGATTTACATACATATTGCGATTATACTCATATGTATGTAGGTACTATAAGGCAAGTTATGCATTCGTCGAAAAAAAAAGTTTTCAGATAACAATCAAACATGACATTACGATGATAGCGAAGACTAAAAAAGATGCTGTAAAAATTCTGCCCGTCTCTCTGTCTGTTTGTGTGTCTGTTGTATTGACACCTACAGCCCAAACGAGTGAGCCGAATTGCTTTAAACGTAGTATATAGAGTTTTTTAGGTATTGTACAGATGGGAAATTGAAATTTTGTTTAGCGCAAGAAATAACAGTACCTGCCATATAACTGTTACGTTAAAGCCTATTTTACTCGGAAACGGCTCTAACGATTTTGATTTTTAAAAAAATCAGTGCATCTTTTTAGGTACGACCGATCATACTGTTGAAAAAAAAAATTTTATGTTTAAAAAAAAATTTTTTTTTCTCAAAAAACGCTAGACAGAATTTTAATTTTTTTTCTTATAAATTTAAATTTACCCAAGAAATAAAATGGCGTACTTTTTTTTAGTTTAAGTATTTATTTTTCAGAATTTTTATTTATTTTTTGTTTGATTAAGCCGATTTAATTAAGTTTTTATCTTAAAACTTATTTGCACATAAGACCAAGTACGTGCGACCCAGTCGCGCATTTTTTTTTATTGTATTTAACTTTACATTATTAAATAGGTACTCAAAATTGTTATACCAATTCTTTTTTAGAAAAAATTAAAGAAAGTTTGTATATAAGAAATGAGGTAAAAACGGCTTTAAAAGTATATTTAGCCGTTCCTACTAAGAATCTTTTACATACGATGTGATCGAGTAAAATCTTTTACATACGATGTGCGATTCAGTCGTGCATTTTATTTAGTCCAGTTTTTGGGCACTAGCCAAAAATTGTCTGTATATGTTTATCAATAAATCAGGTTAAATAAAACTTAAAACAAAAAACAACGTACGTTTTAGGTATACATTTTTTGCATACGCAACCGTTTTGTATAAAAGAATAATCAAAATTTAAAAAAAAAAGTTTGATGTTAAGATATTAACAAACATTTTGAAATCTATTTGCGAATTAAAAAAATGCCTTTGTTTTCAAAATCCAACTCATGTTTTAATAAGTTCATCAGGCTTCGAGCCCCACGCTAGGCAGCATTCTTTTATATACCTCTAGTTTTAATTGGATGCTGCCCGTGGGCTATAATGTTGAGACCTAATTCTTAAATCCACCGTGCCACAAAAAATTCCATTCTTATTTTTCTATTCCTTCAAACTAGTGCCGTACAATTCAGGTTGCATTTAACAAGACCATAGGTCTTACAGGCATATAGTTCAAATTTTTGTTTTTATTATTATAAGACAGGAATTGAAGCAAGTTTGAGGTATAATTTTGACGCACTATTCCCATGTCTATGTCCCTTGAGTGTGGTAGGAAAATGTTGTACGTAGGACCTAATTAGAGTTCCAATCAATTTGGGATCTTGATTGCATTCATTAATGACTTCCAGACTAAAGTTTCTTAATGGATCACATAAAATATCCACAATCCAGTGGATTCTGTCTGAATACTCAGATTTGAAGTTGAATTTCGGCAAAACGAACTCATTGAAATTGAGGATTTGAGAATTTAATCTTATCCTTTTTTTAAATTCTTCTCAAAGTTAGCATTTAAATTGCTTCTCTTTTCGAGTTAAATTTCGGGACCGATGTAGCCATTTCATGTACCTTGAAAACATTACTATTTTTTGAAGGTGTCCAGCGGCATACATGCACTGAGGTCAATTAATGAATCAGCAATATGAAATTTTTGGATGGAATCAAATTAGAAAAAAAAACTAATATTTGATTACCAGTTGTAGCCACCTTGAGTAACCGAATTTATCTATCCTTGTGCTCTTAAACATTCACTAAAATGTTTTACATGATAGCTTGACAAATTTGATTTCAATTAGTCAGTTCAATGCTGAGATCACGAGTATTTTATAATTCTGGAAGGTTACTTTGGATAGCTTGTAAATGTTCACAATCCCTCAAATTATTTCTCATACCATGATCGTTCGATTGTAGTTTAATCAAGATATGTCGAAGTATAAGTTAATTTGCACGCAGCTGGTACATGAAACATTGCAATGATTTTCCTAGTTTAGTGCCAAATGACATATGGCACCCTCCTTCAGGTCTATTAACCATAACTTTTGATGATGAATCGCATTTTGATCAAAGAACTCTTTTAATGTTGTACTTACAATTTTAGCTTCACCATTTGGATGACAGAGACGCATTAAGTCCAGTTTCTTTCACTAAACTTAAATACAGTTCAAATATAAGATTCGTTCTGTTATCTATCATAACGAAACTTTTATATTTCAAATTAAACTGTTTTGTTTCAATATGAATTCGTTCTTTTTAATTTAATAAAAATATGGTTAGTTTATACATAATCGCTACTTATAGAAGTTTGTGTCAAATCGAATCCGATGTATTTGCTTGAAGCCTGACAAGTATTTATTATAGAAATCTACATTGATCCATATCATGCGGCATATTGTAGCGTCATTAACATAATTTTGATTGCCTAAAAAGGCGTTCAAGTGGTTCTTTTATTTTTACCATTTTTGTAAATATCTGTTAGTCTCTTTATTCTCCTGGACATTAAATTTGTTTTTTTTTTTCAAAAAAGTAGACGTTCTTCTTCGATTAAATTAATTTATGAGTTTTGTTCGTGGTACAATTCTGAATTCAACAGTTTAAGAGCGAGAAATTGTGTAATAATGACACAATGGTCCGATGTGCCTAGAGGCGATAGCACACTAATAGTGTATTTACCAGGTTGAGAAGCAAGAAACAAGTCTAGGCCGTTGGCAGAGTGATCTGCGCTGTCATGTATTCTTATTGGCTCTGTGACCATCTCAGTCAGATTATTCACCTCAGCAAAGAGCTCGACATACCTTTCTTCAGGTGTTGTCTGACCAGAATAGTATAGCCACTTAGAATTGTGTACACTGAAATCGCCCGTAACAACAATTTCACTGTACGGATATTAGGAAACAATTTTTTGGTTAGAGTCGGACAGCACATAGAATTCGTTAAAAGTCGATAAATAAAGCATGTGTGAATGATGTATTTATTAACGGTGAATTTGAGCCACATGAAGTTAAAAAAGATTGTATTCAATCAAGAACCATACTGTGGTTGAAGCTGATAAGCAACATTTTTTCACACATATACGGCGCGCGATGCCATGGTATGGAAGAAATAAAGGCACTAAGCTATACCCCTATAGGCTGTTTTAAGCGGTATGAACATGAATTCTTTCTAAGCCCACAAGTGTTACAATAATCAACCCTAAATTTGATACCCATTATAAAAACTCACACTAAAAAACTAAACAGTTAGCTATGCTGATATCAGGTTTGATTACCAATAGAACCTTATAATTTAATTACTAGTAGTGTTATGCCTTAATAGTAAATGAATTGATCCATCCCTGGATTACCAAAGCCAATAACAGCAATCTATCTTCTTCTTTTTTTTTATTAACATATGCAATTGCAATTGTATTTGGGTTGCAAATATAAGTTGTGGGACTGAACGCAGTGTGAAGAATTTCCCCGCCATAATGCGGGAGTTTTGCATACAAATAGCACAATCTTATACAAAAAAAATGTGGCTTTGAAATTGCAGAACTAAAAACGTTCATAGGAAAAACATTAAAAAAAAATATATACTAAACAACTCACAGCACATTCCAACAAGTTCGATAAGATTTCCTTCATCATGAATGTTCATCGAGACCGATAGATAACTATCCAAATTTTCGACTTCATGAGTTTTACTGTACTCTCCGATATGCACTGCATTCTCAAGATCTCCCTATAAAATTAAAAGGAAAAACATTTTAATTAAACTCAAATATCTTTTTAAAGAAACAAAACCTTTAGAGATGTATCGATAACAGCTTGCCACCCATTCTCAGTTCGATACACAATAATATCGTAAGAAGTCTTAATATCGGAATACATCTTTTCATAGTTATTAAGGAACTCCAGTTGGAAGTCCAGATTTTCCTTCTCTAGCTTTTTGTCCCAAGACAATTTTGTGGCATCTAAAAGAGGCATTTTGCTTAGAAAAAATATTAGAATGATTCATTGGAGAATTTACCGCCATTTTGTGCTTCGAATTCACTCAATTTCCGCAGAACATCAGCAATTGCCGTCTTGTGGGGCTTGTCCCAGCTTTTCAACTTCTTATTGTTTACTACTGAATCGCGGATTTTTGATGGATATAAGTCCCAGACACTCTTCAAACCAATTCGAAATTCTCCGTTAGCGGTGTTTGTGGCAACCATTTGTGGTGTCAACTGTAAACAAACAACAGTGCAGTAAACACATAGAAGATGATGATAAATTTAAAAACTAGGTCAACAAAGTTACCTTCAATGATCGCCCAGATATGCCAGTGATGCATCCTTTTGTATCGGCCGTGACCTTTTTTGAGACGTCAGTGTCGCCACATCCGGAACAATCATAGCGTTCAATGACCTTTACGGAGCCATCACATATGGACTATTGAACACAAAAATTAAAAATAAAGATATCATCTAGCTGTGTATGGTTGTTTTGGGGTGAAATATTATTGTTGAAAAATTCCATGCGCAGCTGATTCTATTGTTCTATTTTCTTCGGAAAGATTCTTAACAAACAAAAGAATAAATTCTGCTGCCAGCCACAATGCACACAATAGAAACCGGATGACGATGGACATAGATTTTATGAGAAGAACTACACCACCACAATCGCAATTACCTTGAGACCTGCTGCATTGGGATCGACCCCAGAATCGAATACTGCAATTATGGTATCACGTCCATCGTATTCTGGATACTTTTGGAGGAAATTTAAAACTCCTGTTTCGGTTTTTGGGACCAGGGAAATAGCTGGAAAAGCCGTATCAACTATAGCAGAACTTGCCATTTTCTTTGAATGTTCTTCTTGAACTGACAGCGAGTGCGATGTCAGGTATTTTTTTGCTATTGGAAAAAGAAAAAAAATAAGCAAATGTCATTTGGTTGTGTCATTCACTAATAGGGGGCGGTATAATTTTTAGTACACAAATCTTGTAACTGCATTTCAAGTGTCAAATTCGGTAATGGCATTTTCGATTGACCGTCCGGAACACGTTGCCTCAATAAAACAACCGTAAACAATTTGACTGATTCTGAATTATATGTATCACTGTATTTGTGAAAATTAAATTAAAATAAAATCACATCGGCTAAAAAGGATTTCCAAAACAGTTGATTTCAATTTAGATACACATTTTCTGGTATCAATAATAATTATAACTTGTTTCTTTTTATGTTATTTTACCAGAAAATGATTTTAAATTCAATAAACACATCGAAATCACACAATAAATCAAGCCGATTATTTTGACATTTTAATTGTGTTAGTGTATTAGTGATTCTGTTTTCGATTTTGAAATGAAATCCAGAATCGTTTTCTGTTCTGTTTAGAATAAAAACTGTCATTTTGTGGGGGTCAGAACAGTTCTGGACGGCCAATCGAAGAGGCCATAAGCTCGAGTTTTCTCTGGGACTTTGCAGATTTAATTTTTCTGACAGAAAACGTGTACACAGATAGACAATTTTATTCTCGCGTTGTCCAATACTACGTTTTCAGCTACCACTTAATCCAGATTTAAGTGGATTAATCATAAATGCTTCTAAATCTTGAAGATTTCCCATAAAAATTTTAATCTCCTTAAATGAAGATTAGAAATTAATCTCATATTTTCTCCATTGACATTCAACAAAAAAAAACTGTCCAACATTATTTAATTTGTTTTTGACTGCGGTATAGTTTGTCGTTGCCTTCAAATTCTGTTTTTGTTTATAAATAAGTATAAAAATAAAAAATGCAATAAAGCTACAAAGACCATAGCGGTCGGTGCCTCGAATTTGTAATGGAAAATGTTTTAGCTATCCTACAGTAATACTTTGAAGTTGTTCTTTCCCAAATATGTATATAAAAACGAAAACCGTGCAAAGGCGGTTACAGTATTTATGTAAATATATCTATTTGCTGCAAGATGTTGGGATAAAAATATCTTAAAGTTATTACTCATTTTTATTTATTGAAATTAAATTTGTTCACTGCACCGAAATTATTATTCTTCTTCCCAATAATTTTGTTTTTGTCTTGTTGTATTGACTTTTGAAAGACAATTCATAGTGAAAACGTCAAACTAATCTTTTTTTCACTGGTGAAAACACTTGAAGGTTAATTTTTAATCTTCTCATTTTAAACCGGATTATCTTTAGGTGAAAACGTAGCATAAGCCTTGAGGTCGAACGAGCAAGAACGCGGTTGCCCTTGCACGAGAATGATTTTTAATCATTGTTTCGGTTTTGGGTTCCCTTGTTGCAAGGACTGATATTCAAACATATCTCCGCAATCTTTGCTCTAGTAAATTTAGGGCCTGTTCCACAATATAAGAGTAAAGCCACACTTAAGCTACTTGGAAACTAATCAGCAGATAAAATTCACATTAGTGTTTCACAATAACTGAGTAGGTCTAGATAGAAATTACTGTCAAGTAACTTATAGGGTGGATGAAGTACCCAATAAAGCAGATAACTGATGGGTAACAGAATCAAAAGTACTGAAGAGCACCAATATTCGAAATTTGCTTTTTAATTTAAATGGATGTCTTTTTTGATACATTAGATGATGAATATGATGAGCTGTTTTTCCACGTTATGGAGTCACCCAAAAATGTCGTATTCCGAATGAGAACAATTCATAGAATCTTTGGACGAAGTCGATTCTAGATCGCATTTTCGTTTGAAAAAAGAAGCTGTGAGCTATGTATTATCTCTAATACAATATTTTATATTGTTTTTAAAAAATCCAAGTTTGAAATTTAAAATACAACTCCAGAGATAATGCACGATTTTACGTTTTTTTCATACTATGTTCCCGCCAAAGCGAAATCCGATATTTCAGCAGGAAGCTTTCGAGATTTCAAATTGGTGTTCATACCGCCAAATCCACGTTTTCGTCTCTCAGAAGCAAAAACAGCAACCATTTTGGTTTATCTAATTTATCAACCCAAGCCACTTGGTCAAATATAAATGTATACTCTCTTTTTATCTCCTTATCGTTAGAGTGAAAGATCGTAATTTGCATATAAAAGGCTTTTCACCTAGGTATGGTGAAGTTTAAAATGGACTCGTTTACTATGAATGGCCCGCATCGGCAATGTGATTTCATTGTGTTTTCATTTCATTTCATTTCGGATTTCGAAATCCCAAAACTATATGGTGAAATGTGTAGATTTGGACTGAAATTTACGAAATCCGAGATTTCGTTTCGGTGGGAACACACTATAATATAACAATTTTATGATGTAAATGAAAGCTGTATAATAGAACATTTAATGCTGAACTACGGGTAAATATTTAAACCCCTTTTGTAGAACTGGTCATTAGAATTGGTGTAACACATACCTAAGTACAACTCTAGTATGTAAGCCCGGTTGAATTGTACGAAAAACTTTGCGCATCTTTGACAGACACAACCTATTGTCACTCCTGTCACCATTGCACCCCAATCCAACGGGAAAATTTGTCGTTCTCGTTCCTCATTGAACCGCAGAAGAAAACAAAAACTCAAATTGGAAATAAATAATTACTTAAAAATATAAAATGTGGTTCGAAATCATACCATCAGCGGCAATTATTACAATTGCTCTATCCATTCCAACATATGCCATGTATGGAGTACACAAATTGACCCTCGGAAACGTGAGTAAATGACTTAAGCACTTGCATCCGTAGTTGACCTGAATCAACTTACATAATCGTAAAGATTTTCCAACAGAAAACATTTCAATTGTAACACTTTTTAATTATTATATTAAGTATTTTACTTATCACTAACACTTCACTTAAACTTACTACTACGATAAATTTAAAAAAGAATTATCTAAACTTGCAGGCATACCGCCGGAATATGGACGAACGTTTCGACCGTGTTATGTATCAACGTGATCGCAGAATAATGGACAACCCATACATAATGAGCGTAAGTTGACAACTTCACAGCTGACCATAATATTTAAATACCTACATAAATCCATTTCCAGGGTTAGTTCAGATAAACAATATTTTTTTTTTTTTGTTGAGAACACAAGGTTACTAGAATTGTTTTATATGTATTTAAATCTAAAGCATTTTCAATTTTTAATATCACAAAAAGATCTTATATATAAGTTGTTGTAAATATATGTATATCCCGTTTTACAGTTTGAGGCTTGCATAATATGTAGGTTTCAACTGCGAAAACATTTTTATTTAAAATTTTACTTGCTTCCATTTTCCCGGAGAGGCTCGGTTTGTAGTTAACCTTTCACTTAGAGTTTCATATTTTTCGCATAATTCAGTCGATGAGAAGTTACTTTTTTTTGTAAATTCATTTTTATTTCATATTCACATAACTATCTTAAAGCTAGACAAAAATGTTTAAAACTAGCCTAATTATCAATAACTTACAACTAATTTACTGGCCCTTTACGGGCGCTCTAAACTAAACTATATCTCTTAATACTAATGTCTTTCGACGTAAAAACTATTTTAATTAAATCTAATTATTTTATTTTTATTTAACCAAGAAAACTTTACTACAAAAACTTAGTATCAGATCATTTTAAATTTTTACCTAGAACTACCTAAAGCTAGACTAAAAATAATTAAAACTAGATACAACTTATACAGCCCTCGACTGTCCAAATAGAGGAATGCCTCGGAAGGGAAGTAACCACTTAACCGAGCACTCTCAAAATATTCGTTTAAGGGGTAATAATCCCCAAAAATTAAGCTGTTAGTTGAGGATATCGCTCTTGCAACGTGACCCCGAATCAGCTTAAACAAAAAATTATCTATTCTGTTTATGTTGGCTCCGTTGTATAGAACCTGGTTGGAATAATATCTTGTGTACTCCGACTCTGGTGTTCTGTGTAATCCAAGGCAACGTCTAAGACATTGCCTCTCAAACACCCGAATCTTTTCCATTTGAGATGGGGCAACGTTGAACCACACCGGGCATCCGTAGGCAATCATCGGCCTGATGAGGGCCATGTAGCAAATCACCTTCACCCTGCTGTCAAGACGGCTGCTATAAAACAGTCGTTTTGTCAAGGCAAAGGCTCCCCTAGCCCTGGCCAAACCAGCACCTATATGTCTGTCGAAATACAGGTACTGATCCAACCAGATGCCAAGGTAGTTTACTACACTTTTACTCGCCAGTGGATGTCCATGTGGCCCTACGATCACCAGCTTGCGACAGTTCTTTCTCGTATCCCTTGAGGCGCTAGACAACGGAGTCCTAAACAAAATAGTTTCTGATTTTTGGAAGTTGATTTCCTCCGCCCACTTGAACAGTGCTCTATTAATAACCTTTTCAAATACTTTGCTGATACTTGGAAGAAGACTTATCGACCGGAGATTCGCCGGATTGGAGTTGTCCTTTCCGATACTCAAGGTTATATCGACCCATTCAATTATACAGATGGTTACCACGAGGATTTTGTATTTCATTTCCCCAATCTATATGTTTGGCATTCAATTCACCAGCCAATATGTAGTAGTTTTCTTCCGAGCTCAATCTTAAGCATTCAAAAAGCTTTTCAAACTCTGTTATAAACTGTGTGGGCTGAGGTGTTTCCGGTGCATAGGCAGCGATCACATACATTCGCTTCCCCTGTTGGAGATGAATGCTTATGATGCATGCCTCTAACGTCCGAAATTTTCGCACATCACTATTATATATTACCTTATGACTAATGCCTTTAGGTATAAAGATTGCGACGCCTCCTCCTTGAGTGGAGTTGGGTCGGTCTCTTCTTACGATATTGTAATTGTTGTTAGTCAATTTATGTTTCTGGTTAAGCTTAGTTTCGCTAGCCATAAACACATCTGGACTTATGTCTTTAAGGAATTGGAATAAATTCGCTCTACGTTCGGTCAATGAGAATTTACTTGTGAGATAAGAATGCCCATATTGAAAACTTGGTCAAACTTTGTCATTTCGTCAAACACAAAAGGAGCAATATTTCGATTATTCTAGATTTCAGAGGTTATACTAATGGCTTTATCGCAAGCTTTTACAATTGTAATCTGCTGGTATCTATCAGAGTGCATAGACAACTGCAAAACTTATCCTAAAACTATCGGACCAATTGCAATAACGTAACATTTTTTCTATGATAAACAAAATGCGGCTGAATTACAAGTTTAGAAAATATTTCGATAATCAAAAGATTCTTAATGCCCGACGATTGTTCAACTCTTTTAATGAAACGACAACCAGCATTTTCCCTTCATTATATTTGCATTCATATTTACCTGCGATATATACATACATACATAGGTACTCTTGTCAACCTTCACGTCTCACTGTTTATCCACCGACTCATAAAAAATCAGAATTTTCTATATTCTACCACAATGTTGGTGGTTTACGAACTAAGATGAATGACATTCTTCTCTTCTCATCTTCACAACAATTTGATATTAGTTGTGTTTTATTGGGTATCTATCCATTGTACCGTATGTAATTCCCAAAAAAACGTATCGGCCGTAGCATGGACCGTAGCTTTTTTATTTTTGTAAAAATGGTACCCCTGCACAGCAGTCACAAGTAATGAAAGAGTCTTTTGCAAAGTAAAATTAATAAAATATCAAAATTATGAACAATAATTAGCTTTTATTCATATAAAATAGAAAGTCGAAAAACGTACCAATATTTAATTTATGATTCAAACCTATTTCTTGTTTTCATTTTATCTCCATTTGTAATTTTAAATTCGAACATTCATTTTGCACCAATAGAAAGGAAATGATAAGCGAATGGGTTTGTTCATAGACTATGGTCAAGTCTCTTTTTACACAGAACAACTTTTGTATTGCTTTAAAACTCGTCTATGGAGATTTGCTTGTTTCCTTTTAATGCTTCTTGAATGCACACTACAACGTAGTTTAAATTTTTCACTCCTTACATTTCCCCTTTATAGTTCATGCTTTTATTTATTTTCTGAGTAGATCGATAGCTAGAGTTTTATTTTTCAAGTCAATTTACAAATTTATTTTCTGAGTATGTTTTGCTTTCAATTCAATATTTACTCATCAGACTGCACTTAACATATGCGGAGTAAGTAACAAAAATTTAACATTTGGTTTGCCATTTCACCATTTTGGATCACAAAAATGTATGCCCAGTCCATGTCCATGTAGTGAATCGAATATCGCCCATGGCCAACGTTCATTAAACAGTGAAGAAAAAGCACACTTTGTGAGTTCAGTTTTCGCTTAGTTCGTTTAGGCTAGGCGCGCACATGCAATTTTTCCAAAACAAAATAGTTTAATCACTAGTTGAACGATGATCGCGCACATAAGCAACTTAAAAATTAATCAACGAGATAAACGAACACACAAACATCATTTTGATTTAATGTGCGCACAGTTACATTATAGTTCGATGTGATACAACCTGTAGAACTTATTAGGGGCGATCGTTCGATTTGTGACAAAACACAAACTCTTAAGTTGCTCGAATCGCGGAGTGAATAGTTTTTGCATGTGCGCGCACTCTTATATAAGTCCACGGTATTCACTTTTCAACAAACTGTTGAAAACTGAAAGTTGCATATGTGCGCGCCTCTGGCCTTATAGTTCATAGAATTTTATACGAATAAATATTTTGCGGCGCAGTGTCAAGCAATTCCTCTATAGTGCAGTTCCACCCAATGCGGTTTGTCTTCTCAAATTGCTTTTTTGTAGATCTAAATAAAAAGATGATTTTTTTTCACCGGGCTTGTTTAGTCAAAAATAAAAGTAAAACGGAATTCATTCGATAAATATTGGTTTCTTTTTCAAAATGGATATCAAAATTTGTTAAAATTGATTAATTGACATTAGGGGTATGCAAAATTGCAGATATAGGTGCAATTTTAGATGTACTTCAGAAAATAATTGAGCAAAGAATACAGTTTTTAATAGTAAAAGTCAGAAACCTTTCAGAAGAACAGCTTATAATATATCTTACGAAAGAAATTAATAATTATAACACTCCATGAACACATCCATCGAGATTCAATTCAATTATCAATCGTACCAACAAAACTAACAAAATCAGAATCGAGACTCGACTGAGCGTCAACCAGCCATCCACCGTAGCTTTTACTTTAGCTTTTTATCAACCGTAGCGAATTGTATGTAAAATGCTACGACGGATAAACTTACGGCGGATAAATTTCCCAATAAAACACGGCTACTATCAGCATATTATTATCTTAGGTGATTTTAATTTATCTTCTCTAAACTGGGTTTTTGATCTCGATGAAAAGTATTTGATTCCGTATAATGTTAGTGGTGATTATGAGAGTGTGGTTGTTGATACTCTAGCTAAGTACGGTCTCAAACAGATAAAATTTTTTCTTAACAATTTAAATAGTTATCTTGATTTAGTTTCCACGGATAATGAATTTAGTGTGTGTATTGACAGCCCCACTCCTCCTGCTTTAACGAACACTGATAATCATCTAGTAATTTGCATGAGCTTTGAATTCTTTGAGTATATAAAGCAAACATCTGAAATTAGTTATGTTCTAAATTATGATAAATGTAATTTTTCCAACGTTTCTATTTTTTTGGATGTGGTTAATTGGTTTTCTATTTTTGATAACATTAATATATAAGACACTTTTACCATATTAACGAAGTTATTAAGTGAGGCAATTGATTTAAATACACCTAAAATTGCAAAGAATTCTCAATCGAAGCCATGTTGGTTCAATAAAAAGCTAATAAATTTGAATAACCGAAAAAACTAAGCTGAAAAGAAATAGTAAATGTTTCTGGAAGTTTATTAACAATAAATAAGAAATCTTTTACTGGAATTCCTTATTCAGTCCGATATATATGACAAACTTCTAGTGAACCGTTAACTATCTGTAATTTCATTGGTGACTTTTTTCGTTCTGTCTTTAAATCTGCATATCATCAAACTAGACCCCCGTTTATGCCATCATCTGAATTAGTCAATATTAGTCAATTATATGTAGAAAAAAGCGAAATACTTGATGAATTATTAAAATTAAGTGATGAAAAGCAATCTGGATCTGATAGTATTGCTCCATTTATTTTGAAAAGACGTGTTTTCTCTTTAGCAACTCCACTGGAAATCATCTTCAATCACTCTCTTCGAGATGGTTACTTTTAATAACGATGGAAAAGTTCTTACGTCTACCTTGTTTTTAAATCTGGTTAAAAAAATGAAGTCATAAACTATCGTCCCATTTGCAAAATATCTGCAATTCCTAAATAATTTGAAAAAATCGTTTATAATAAGATTGTTTTCTTAGTGAAAGAAATAATCTCCTCTCTTTAGCATGGATTTATCGGTGGCAGTTCAACCTTGACCAATCTTACGATTTTTAGTAATTATGTATTGGGAACTCTTGAAGAGGGGTATCAATGTGATGTCATTTACACGGATTTCTCTAAAGCGTTTGACAGGGTTGATCACTCAATATTGATTTATAGACTTCATAATTTAGGTTTTCATTCTAATTTATTTAAGTGGTTCGAATCCTACATTGGTAAAATTCAACATGTTCGAATTAACAACTTTATTTCGAACTCGTTGTTGTAACTTCCGGGGTACAACAAGGAAGTCATTTAGGACCCTCTCTCTTTCTCTTATTTACCAATGATATTCCCAGTGATTTTATTAATAAACTTTGTTTAATGTACGCTGACGATCATGAATTATTCAAAAGTATAAAATCTATTTCGGATTTCATAAACTTGCAAAAGGATCTTCAAAACTTATCTGTTTGGTGTACTAATAACGATTTGCATTTGAATGTTTCTAAATGTCATAGTATGATGTTCTACCGTGGTGCATCACCGATATTGTTTTCATATGACATTCATGGATCCTCTCTATCCAAAGTTACTGAAAAAAAAAGATTTGGGTGTGGTCTTTGATTTAAAATTCACATTTTCTAACCACATTGACAACATCATTTCTAAGGCCAGATCAGTGCTTGGATTTATTTCTAGAAATGCTAAAGACTTCTCAGATCCTTTTACTCTAAGATCTTTATATTTTTGCTATGTACGATCAATCTTAGAATATTGTCATCATATAAAACGAGGTGTTTGTTATTAGGCATTCAAATCTTGGAATCACGCCGTATTTATCTTGATGTCATGTTTGTAAGAGATTTAATTAATTATAAAATCAATTGCCCTCATTTGCTTTCGCTGATTGGTTTTCATGTTTCCAGACGTGGCTTACGAAGTAATCGTTTATTTTGTGTACCTTTTCGTAGGGTAAATTATGGAACCAATGAGCCCTTAACTCGCTGTTTAAGACAAGCTTATTCTATATGTAATGTTATTGATTTTAATTTATACTTAAGTAGAGACTGTTTTTTAAAAAGGTTATTATTATGTCTTAATTACAGTGGTTAGTACTTATTTCTTTATTATATTACTTTGTTGTTAATTATTTGTTTAGGTAATCTATAAGAGCTGTGTCTCTTCTTGATGAATAGTAAATAAATAAATAAATATTATGGCAAGTTATGGATTCTTAAAAACGAACTCGAGATTTTGATCGAACGCCATTACGATGATAGCGATTTTTTTTTTGGAAAAAAGGTTATTTTTTATACCATAGTAGTACCATTTGTTTGGTTTTCGATTTTCTGGAAAACGGTTCATTTGTTTATGCAGAAGCTCTTACAAATTTTCAACACTAATGTAAGGCAAACATTTTCAAAAACATTAGCGCAAAATTTTAAACGATTTAGTAATATGGAAATCATTTTTAGTCTGATACTAGGCTAAAAGAGGATTTTGCAAATTTTAAACCAGTTTAGTATAGTACTATATTCTCAACATTTTAGTCCCCTTTCACACAAGGAAACTGAGTTACCGGCAACTGGGAGTTTGTTGGCGAGAAGAGCAAGAAGTAAGGAGAATGAAAAAAATCTCCCCGGTCAACGATTTGAAGAGATTTTTGTTGAGACGTTTTGCTTTGCATTCCAATTAGCCCAACAAAATCTTCCAAGTTTCCTCCTCAATTTCTTGGTGCCAGTTTTTTAGTGTGAAAAGTACAAGGCAATTAAAGGAAAACGTCAAAAAAATCTCCAGCAACTGGTTTCCTTGTGTGAAAGGGGACTTACTAAAGTTAAAATCACCAAATGGCTACTTTAATTTTTTAGTATCGTACTAAATCCATATGCCACTTTGACATTAACAAACGTCAACAAGGTACATTCGCTTACTTTTTTGCACCATTTTAGGCTTGTTTAGTTGTAGTTTATTAAGAAAATAGATTTAGTATGGTGCTAGTTAAAAAGTGTTTAAAATTAGGAAAATATTAGTAAAGTGCTTTAGTATTAGCAAACTGTTAAGTAGTATCATGCTAAGCCCTTAACATCAGGCTGTTTAAAATTTTGCGCCATTTTTTTTAAATTAAAAATTTTAAAATTAAATTTTTTTTTGAAAACTCAAAATTTCGAAAACGACACAATGGATTTTTTTTTGAAACTTCGTATTTGATAGGTTTTTGACATTATCTTGAATAGTTAAGAAACCAATTTTCCTAAAATAAAAAATAACGGTACCTCCCATACAAGACGTGAAAAAAAACGTTAAGAAAAAAAATATTTATTTCTCAAAAACGGCTGCAAGAAGATAAAAAAAATTGTGTATTTTTAAATTAGCGCAGTCGACTTTTAAGTAAAACATCATTTTATTTTGCGTACTTATAAATGGTACTTCCCATAAAACCACTTTTCATATTTTCGATTTTCTCACTATTCAATGAACCGATTAAAATGATTGTATGTAAATGCTCCCTAAAAGTCTTAATAAAACTGCATAGTCAAATTTTCAAAAAATTGGTTTTTCGATTTTTTAAAATACATAATTTGTTTTTATGAAAAAAAAAACAGTCACTGAATTTTTTTCAAATTACAATTTTATATATTCGTCGGTATACAAGCAGAAGGCACTAAGTCAAAAAACATAGTTTTGAGTAAATTGATATTTAAGTTTAGCTTAGTCGCGAAAATTCAATGCTGATTGTTTTTTGTCTTTGATCCCACCAAAAGCACTATTGGCATATTGAAATTAGTTTCCAATAGAAATTTTAATCTTTTGACAGTCCGATTAAAAAATATTGCAGTTAAACTAAAAAATAGGCTGACTTAGTGTTTTTTTAGCAGAACTGATATTGCGATTATGTATGAAAAATATTAAAAAGGAAAGAACATACCATATTTTTTAATGTATTGAATAGATTTTTGTAGAGGAATAATAAAGAATAAAAATAATATAAAGTTAGTAGATTTAGTCAAACAATAGTAGTTAAATAGGATAAGTTTTTAGTTATAGTTAATACATTAAAAACATGAATAGACACTATTCGATGTCGCTTTAGTTGCCAGAGTTAAGATTCAAACCATGCAGGGATGGAAAATTTTGGTAACCACTTTCTTTTTACACATTTCCATTAGATTTTGTTTGGGTTTCGCCTATTTTGAGAGGTTCTTTATATAATTTAGGCCAGTCTTTTAATGCATAATATTTTGGAACAGTGTGCCTACCTCTACGGAGAGTCTTAAGAACTTTAATAGTATTAAAATTGTTAATAGTCTTGAATTATATTTAAACTTAAGAACTCTTGGTTTGTTCTGTCCAGCGCAAGTATAGAACATATAGATAGATCTACAATATTTTGGGGTAGGTAATTGCTGTATGCATTACAAGTTTTGCATCAGAAGATGCATTTATGCATGTATTTATTACACAGTAAACATTGATCTTTCTTCGGTACATAAAAGGTTAAATTATATTTTGTACCAATTCAATGTAATTTATTTAAATTTACAAATGAAGATTTGCTGACAGTTAAAAAGCATTAAGTCATTTTATACCATATATTTAGTATATTTGAATGACAGCCAAAATGCACTAAGTCAACTTAGTGCGTTTTAACCGTATTAAATATTACCTAACTGACTTAGTGCTTGTTATAACTTCAAATAGCTCATGTTAAGATGTCAAAATGGCGTCCGGCGTATATTCAGTGCATAGATATCACTTTGCATCAAAATGTAAAAAAAACCTAAATAAATAACTTAGTGCCTTCTGCTTGTATACCGACAATATATAATAATAATTACTTCAAAATGGCGTTTCAAATTTTTGTAGAATTCTTTGCAACGAAACATTCGATTCTTTTTCTGAACAAAATCGAATTATGCATGTATGTCTAAATATTTCTAATATTGAATTCCTAACAACCATTTCAAATCGATTTCAGATCAATTTTTCGTTTTGTTGTAATTAACTCGTATATGTGTGTGTATAAAAATCCATGAAGTTAAGTGTTTTCCATTGGTTTCACTTAGGTATTCACTTATTCGGAAACCCAATGAAACAGTGCTAATTGCGTCTACTCAATTCTGATGTTTTATCTTTTGTGTGTGGTCTTAAAATATAAATTCATCATCTGTAGTTCGATTCCAAAAAGCGAGGCGGATACCATTGAAAGCGATACCTTATTTTCGATTACTTTTGCTTTGGGTTATTCCTAAGGCCTTTTTCTTTTTTTGCTCCGAGTAAAGAACTCAACTGTCAGAAAAAGATCTCTTTTTTTAGCTCAGACACTTCACTTCTAATCGCTCAACCTGTGTTTCTTTTTTAATAAAAGCGAACATGGGCGAAAACCATAATTTCAATGATTCAGGTTCCAGATGATTTGTTATTTTTTTCTGTGAGAAATCTTAATATTTTTAAAATGATTTGAATTAAGTAACACAAAACAACAAAATTCGTGTTTTTCTGAAAGAAAACAACGAAAGCAAACAAAGGTACACAACGACCTGAAGATCCAAAGGAAATTAATTAGAAGTATTTTTTCTCTTTTTTTCGACTTTTAAATTAATGTATTAAAATACTGTATTTAGATTTGCTAAATTTATTTCATATAAATGGTATTTATAAATATATTTGAAGAAATTAAAATCAAGAGAATAAGCTCTGTGTCTTCGTAAATGAAGTTTGTGGCCATTTTTCAATTTTTAGCAGAAGGATCATACCAAAAGAGCGTTGGGCAAGACTTGCCATGGCTAAACCCACAGTATCGAAGGTTATGATTAATATTTACCTACATTTTATTATAAATCACAATACAGAATTTGAGTATAAAAGTGCTTCTTGAGTGGACTCTAATTTCAAATTAAGAAGAGCTCTTCTCAGAACCGTTAAAAGAGGATCTTCTTGCCAATGAAATGGTTTTAGAAGACTTCCGGACGCTTTGGAATGATTCCGGATGTCCAATGGAAAACCACATTACTAAAAACGTAAGATTTGTTTTGACAGCATAAAATCGCATTTGTTTAGATATAATTCAATTGTGGTCAGACAAAAAATCGAATGTTTTGTTTTTAGCAAGACATTGACAAATTGAAATTTTTATTTTCTCGAATAATATTTATTGTTTCCATAAAATGATAACCATCATAATTAGCACGCTCAGAAAAAAAACGGCCTTGGCTCCGATGAAAGCATCGCTTCCCATAGATCAGCGAAATCAAGCATCGTTGCGCGTGGTTAGTACGTCGATGGTGGACCGTCGGAAACCAAACACTTGCTGTTGACATGTGTTTTCTTCTGTTGTGTGTTCTTTCTTTCTCTGTTTCCCTCTGTTGTATTTGTTTGTGATGTTTAAAGCCAATGATCTCGTTGCCAGTGCTTCAGTGTCTCTACTTCGTAGATTTATCTACGGAGTAGTATAATATTTAATGTAATGTAATGTAAAAAAATGATTTTTTTTCATTCAACAAGGAAAAAAATTGGATAAAGTCGGTTTTAAATTGACTTCGACATTCGAAAACTCTTAATAGAACACTTTTTTTAGCAAACGTTTTTGTCATTTTTCTTTGGTTCACTATATAAAGCTGTGTTGATTCGGGTTTATTTTGAAAGCTTCCAACCATTATTACAAATTCTAATTAAAACACAAATATATTCCTTATTTAATTCCTTTTTTCATTTTGTTTTCAGGGATTGGAAGCGATTCCAGACAAATAAACCGTCGAAAGTTGTAAACAATTTCGAAAAATATAGTTAATTGATTTTCAAAAAAAAATGTTTTAATATGATTATTTTAGTTGCAATTCTAACCTGAACCTAAACACACAGTACAGCATAGTACAAATGGGAGTATCACAGTATAGAGTTCAAATCTTGTTCTGATATCCATCGGAAGGAAAGAGATTGTTCCGTAATAAAATAATTTATTTACATGGATAGAAAACTTTCGATCGATTCTAAGAGCAAAAAGGACAAGGGTGTCTTATTATGGAGTAAAGTTTGTATAATCTGAGGTGGATTTTATGGTAGTTACTGATGTTTTGTCAACGAAAACTTTATAGCGCAATTTAGCTATTAAGTTACCTGCTGACAAAGACTTCTCTGATGTAGGTAGGATAAAGCAGAAATACAAATTAAATATAAATATAGTGGTCCGACTGCCAAGCTAATTTAGCTATATTTTATATAAAATTATTAAGGCAAGTTCTATACAATAGTGGTTCAACAATTTTAATTCCCAATTGAGGCGGATACTAATATTCAAAGATGGTTTAAGGTTCAAATATGTGATATAACATCCAAATACATGCTGAATCTCAGTAACTCCACCGAAATCGACGAGATTTACTAAACACGCCTAAAATGGTAACAAAAAAGTAAGCGAACATAACTTTTTGACGTTTGTAAATGTCGAAGTAGCATACGGATTTAGTACGATACCAAACAGATAAAGTCGCTATTTTGTGAGTTTAACTTTAGTAAAATAATAAGAAAATAGTACGAAACTAAAATTTAAAATTAGCAAAATCCTCTTTGTAGCCTAGTATCATACTAAGTCGACAAAAAATTTGCGCCAATGCTATTACTGAAAATACAATATTGGTGGTGAGGTATTTCGATTAAAAGTTACAAGTTTTTACGCCCACTCCCATAAGAAATTCTTGCAGTTTTTCTCGTCAAGTATCAATAGTGTATAAAAAAAAGTTATCAAACCTGTGACTTGGATCGAGCAGAAATTGGCAGATTATCAAATTTTGCATACGAAATACAATTTTTTTTTCACTTTTGTACAAAAGTGTGTTGAATCTAGTTAAGGCTTAAGAATGCAATTCTCATAAGAAATAAAGGTCTAAAAAGTCTGGATAGTTTTCAGCACAATTGTATGCCACTTTCCAAACATTATGTTGTATATTTTCGTTTGTTTAAATGTATATTGTTTTCTCTCGCTTTGAACTAATAATTTTGTATTAGTCCTTATAAGAACAACAAAAAAGTTTGGCTTATAAACGATTAAGAAGAAAATGAGAAAGAACCCGAATGAACAACAACAAACTTGTGTGGCTAATAAAAGGGCTATAGTCGGTTCAATGCGATAGACAAACAGAAAAACATGCATTGGGTTGCATCTGATCATGTGGGCTCGGTGGCGTTTTGCGTAGTGCGTTGTATTCTAAGCAGCTTGGTCATGGTTCAAAACACGATAAAGGCACAAGAAGATTTTCGATTAAAGTGAAAAGGTAGGCCAGCACCACTAGAGCAAAGCAATCTGATGATCGACCTTGGCAACTCGTAAAATAGCTATAATTCCAGCCATAAATAATATGAGAAAAACTTGGTGGTAGCACACTCAAGTTGTTGTTGTAAACTCATTAAAAATGATAAAAAAATTGCTTATTAGGAAAATTGCTTAAAGGGAAGTATGTGATCATATGTTGAATATAATTTTGTATTTTAGGACTTTTAAATTTATTTATTTTTGTTCAACATTTTCTTTCCCACAACAACCAGACTATGAACACACCTTTACCTTTACTAGTAGCAACACTAGGCGTTTTTCATTTTTCGTTCAGAGCAGAGCACTGAACAGAGCTCGAACACATAGATTATGCACTGAACTTGTTCCAAACATAGCGAGCTATGAACGATATGTTTTTTAAACACACTTGAACCACACAAATCAACACATTTCCATTTTAACCATAAAGTATAACACAAAACATACCCTTTTTTGTACACACCCAGATACAAAAGATCACCTTTTTTCGCCAACTTATATATCTAATAATTTTTTTGTTTAAATTTTTCTTCTTGATACACATGGCATTTGGTGCGTTCAGCAATTCACACTCATGCTTAGTCAATTATGTTCGAGCCCGTCGAGTGCGATCTACACATGTTGAGAACGAAAAAAGAAACACACATTTGGAGCTCTGAATGCTCTGAGTTAAAAAGAAATACAAACCAATTTTTTGACAACTCAGACTCTGCTCTGAACTAAAAAAGAAAAATGCCACTGAAGCAAATCGCTGGCTGAAAACTATAAGGTTGTGAGTCAACCAAAATACCAAAAATGAGTTTTATATACCAAAATTTTCGTAATTTTAGCGGCTTTCAGATAGAACAAAAAAGGAAAACTTAAAAAAATTGCACCCCTATAGTATTGTTGCACTTCCAGCAGCTTCCACACATAAATATGCAAAATTTGCAAATATTCTAATTTCTCTAAATTCTCTTTCATTATAAATTTTTCGAGTTAACAAACAGGAATTTGTAATTCGGCTTAATATTTTCGAAGATGTCCCTTTCCAAACTAATGGCGTTTTTTTGACAATCCGGAAACGCAGAGCACACTCACCTGACTCTGTAAGCGGTTTGATTTTTTTTTTTTTGTTTTATCAACATTTACGAAAATGTGAAAACAAAACCTACAAATTGTTGACTAAAATGATTTTGTTCAGTGCATTTATATCTTGCCCTTTTTCCTACAAACAAAAAGTTGCTGGCGACTCATTTTCTTCTTGTTTAAGGGGACTAATAAATATAGCTAGTGCGCAATTGACCTTAAGTATGTTTGTTTCAATTTCTAAACAAACGGAACTAAAAATACCTCATTGCCGATTCTGTACTGTTGACTGCTATATAAACTGAAGGAAGTGAAGGCGTCGTCTCCGAAAATTGGCATAAATCATCAAAATACAAGCGAAAATCTTTTGCTCAATAATTTAAAGGACATTTATTATATTATAATTATTAATTATTGCATTTTTTTACTCGCTGCAAAATGATTGGTTAACTATTTAATGTAAAATATGCTATAAATCCATTCAATTTATTTGTCAAACGAAAAAATATGCTTCACGAAATTATTGTGTTCAATGTTCTTGTGTTTACAACCGGAATCGATTGCAGTTCCATGAAAAATATCGACCAATTTGACGGAGGACCAAATCACAAAGAAAAAGGCTATTGTGCTCCGTACAATGGAAAAATTTGCAAATCATTTATCCGCGGACAAGTGTGGTACAGCAGGGAGGATCCAAACGGTGGTTGGAAGAACGAACAGATAACCACAGCTTTGTTTGAGGAGTTGATTTCCGATTTGACTGGGCAATGCCGTGTGGCAGCTGAAGTAAGTGTCGCCAAATGGAGGGAACAAAATATTTGAACAATTTCTAATTTGTATTTTTGTATTTTGTAGAAGATGTTGTGCTCGTATGCGTTCCCGCAATGCCAAACAGAAAATGGTCAGCCTGTTAAGGTTCCTCTGTGTTATGAAGATTGCGTGGCGACGCATTTGCAATATTGCTACAACGATTGGGTACTCATCGAAGAGAAGAAAGAACGTGGCATATTTTTTAAGTCCAGAGGACACTTCCGTCTGCCTAATTGTTCTGTCCTTCCTAAGTACAATCAAACTGCCAAGAAACCAAATTGTTCTTACATTGGACTGACGAAGATTGATGAATCCGAAGTTACTTGTAAGGAAAAAAAATTACCTTCCTAATGAGTTTGACTTATAATGCCTTTTTTTTTGTTTTTCTAAAAAGACGACTGTCGTAATGGCAATGGAAGATACTACCTTGGCAATGTTAACATATCAAAGACTGGAATCCCTTGTCAACGTTGGGATTCACAAAATCCACATAAACATATCCAGCCACCACTAGTGTTCCCACAAATTGCGGAGGGCGAGAATTATTGCCGAAATGCTGGAGGGGAAGAACCATATCCATGGTGTTACACAACGGACGAGTCTGTGCGGTGGCAGCACTGCGATATCCCGCTTTGTCGTAAGTTTTTTATTTGTACAAATAATTTGTGTTTCAAATAGGTAGTACGTAACACCTAGGTTTCTGTACACGGAGCGTATTGTCAGTTGTCAAAAAATACTACAATGTCCCAAAGATAATACAAATGTTTGGCCATTTGTACAAAACGTACGTCCTCGTCGGTTCCAACGCTCTTTTCCAATGACACTCCAGTGGTAAGCTCTCAAGATAAAGCAAATTTGTTAGTAGCTCAGTTTGCTACACTTTCCACAAAGTGTTATGACTCCTCCTGTACTTGAGAACATTAACAGTTTCATGAGACGTATCTACTTTCGTACTCGTACAGTTGCTAGAGTTTTAAGAATCTCGATATACACAAATCCACTGGACCAGATAATATATGCCCTATTGTTCTGAAGAGGTGTTCTTCTACGCTGGCAAAACCACTGCGTAAGCTTTTCCATCTGTCCTATTCTACAGGTATCTTTCCGATTGGATGGAAAACAGCATTTGTCCAGCCTGTCCCTAAAAAAGGCGAATCTTTCTCACCCTCTAGTAACCGTCCAATTGCATTTACGTCCCTTATTTCCAAGGTCATGGAAACGCTGATTAACTATCAGCTTAAGAAATATACTGAAGAACGAAAGCTCCTTAATAACTGACAGCATGGCTTTCGAAGCAATAGGTCCACTGGTGATCTGATGGTATACCTCACAGAACAGTGGCACAAATCTGTACATCGTTTTGGAGAGAGTATGATTATTGAACTTGATATTTGAAAAGCATTTGATAGAGTCTGGCATCAAGCTCTCTTATAGAAAATGCGTGCATTTGGTATCGATGAATCTTTTTTCGCTGGATTAGAAATTAGCTTTCGGACCGGTCAAACCAAGTTTTTATTGGACGGTCTCAAGTCTGATATTTACAAAATAAATATTGGTTTTATTTTTTATTAGTAATGAATTTTATTTTAATCATTAAATTTTCTTCGAATTACAATTTTTACAAATTCTATACAGCAATGGCAAAAGCCGTCAGCCAGGATTGACAATTTTAATGATTTAAAGTTATAAAATTTTGATTCTGGTTATGATTCTAATAAAACTATGATAATCTGCAATTCTAGTGATACCTTAACAAAAAAAATGATTTCATTAATTAGTGAGTAGAACAGTTTTTAGTGAATTAATTAATTTTCGATGTATTGGTTTGTATATGCTTAGGGGTCGGTTATATACCTGTAGTGTAAGGTCCAATTAGATCCGTTTGGTATTTGAATTACTTCTTCAAATGAGAGAGTTGATTTTCTGAAGTAGAATCTGCTCGTCTCTTAGAGAATAGGGCATTTTCCCAGAAAATGAAACGTGTCTTCCTTTTCTCTTAGATTGCACAAAGAGCAGCTTATTGGAAGATCTTCTCTGTAAGGTCTGAAATTAAGAGACAGCAGTTCTCCTCTCGCCCTGAAGATTGTTCCTATTTGATCAACATTGTTTTTTTCATTGAAATAGTTGTTATTTGTAGATGAATCGGGTTGTAGAACTTGTAGCTTTTTCACTAAATCCGCGATGTATGCTCTCATCCAGCTTCTTTATAATGAATTCTAAAGATGCGTTCCAACTAAATCTATCTTCCCATCTTAATGAAACTTCAATTCGAAGTTCTTCAGCGATTTGTTGCCATTTTTCCACAAAATTAGCTCTTTTTGCGATTAGCAGTTGAAGGACAATTTTTGGAAGACCGTGATCTGGAAGTTCGATTATTCTTATAATGTACTTGAAATGGAGCCTTAAAATAACCAAAGCAGCGGAAGACCTGTTTCGATATAAAGCATGTACGTGGGTGTGTTTGTCAAAAAGAATCTTTGTAATGTCTCTACTTCTTCATATTCTTCATACCCCCATACCTGACACGCATAGCACATGACAGACCTGGCAGTGGCTTCAAAAAGTTTATATTTGGAACTAATCGGGACATCTTTTCTATTAAGAACTGTTTTCCACGAGTAACTAAGAGCTTTCTTCGATTCTTTTAGTTTGTTTTGAAGGTGAACGTTAAATGAAAGCTTGGGTGTAAGTGTGACTCCTAGATATCTGTAATCATTAATTACTTCTATCTGGTCTGACCCTAGATTCCACTTTTCTTGCATTGTATATCTGCCAGTGTTGTTACGGAGCACCATGATTTTTGACTTTTCAGTATTCACAACTAGATTACTTACAGTACTCTTCAATTCTATTGATCATTAACTGTACCATATTTGGTGTTTCCGCATGAAGCACTATGTCATCTGCAAATAATAGGCTTTTATTAGTTGAGTTATTGAAATCTAAACCACCTGGTAGGCTCGTGAGCAGATCATCCAAAAAAGGGCAAAATAAAAGGGGACTGAGCTGGCAACCCTGTTTAACTCCTGAGTTTCCATCCCAAACTGCTGATTGGTTATTCATGTACATACTCTCCAAAACCCTTAGCATTTTGTATGATATTCCTTTGTTACTTAGTTTTAGAAAGAGAGCTCTTCTATCCACTGAGTCAAATGCTGCACTAAAGTCTATAAAAAATGCATATATTTTTTTCCCTTTTTGAAGATATGACCTTCCAATTTTTGTGAAAACAAAAATATTATCCACCGTTGAGTAGTTGGCTCTAAATCCCGCTTGGTATTCTCTTAAAAGTCCATTTGAATCTACCCAAGTTGTCAAGCGAGCTAATAGGATGGTGGTGAATAATTTGAGGAGTGTGTTTTGGAATGATATTCCTCTGTAATTTGCCAGGTCATTTACGTAACCTTTTTTGAATAGGGGAAAGATTATATTCCTTAAAAGGCTTTCCGGAACTCTTCCTGAATCAAAAATATTACTGAAACCTTCCTTCAGATTTTCTACAAAGTTAATTGGGGCATTTTTTAAAAATTCAAAAGATATCCTATCTTCGCCTGGGGCTTTATTGTTTTTGGCTTTTCTAATAGCCATTTTAACTTCTTCTACATTAATTTTTCCATCTACAGATTCTTCATATGTTAACGGAATGGCAAAATGGTGTGACGTCATATTATAGTATATGTTAAGCAGCGTTTCGAAATGTATTGCTAAGGCATTTGTTTCAATATTTATACCTTTTATACACTTGGTTCCATTCATCAATCGTATAAGTTTCCAATAGGTTTTTTAATCATTTGTACGTGAGAGTTCATCAATTATTTTTTATTAAAATCTTGACATTTTTTTCTACAAAGTTCCTTGTAAGCATTGTTGCTTTCTTGGTAAATCCTTTTGGTCAAATCTGAATAAAAAACCGCGTAAAATTTAATGCTTCAAAAACCCAATGCTGTCTTTTGTCGTTAATGCGGGACCCTAACCCAATGCCATTGTCCATGAGCGGCCCTTTTTTTCAAAAATCCAAAAAAATATCGAAAATTTTCGTATGCAGTATTATTTATAATTTGAATGGAAAATTTTTTATCGAAATCCGTGGAGCCGTTTATAAGAAACACCTTTAATAACAAAATATTAAAAAAAAAAATTGCTGACCAAAATGTAGCCTATATCTAAAATAGTGCACACACTTTTTTTTATCAAAATTGTTAGAGCCGTTTTCAAGATAATTGAGATAGTAGAAAAAATTGTATAGTAGGTACCGTTAGTTTTGGACAAAAAAAAAACGATTTAAAAATCTATTTTAGACTATAGTACCTATATCGCAATTAAAAATAGGCAATCAAATTATACACTGTGCACTGTTCAAATGGATCTTTAGCTTCATTATTTTGTCTTCCTCTTTAAAATAATAACTAAGCTTTGAGCTCGTATTCCTATAGACCAGTGTTTTTCAAACTTTTTAAGTACGCGACCCCTTGTTAGTAAAAACATTTTGGCGACCCCCCATTATAAAAAATACTTTGCCAGTTATTTAAGAAGTGACATACATGGAACCCCTTTCATATCCAGTCTATTTATGTATCGAGTTCTGGAATTAAAATCTGAATTATTGATATTCTTAAAAGATTCAAAATCTGGAAATTCAAATAATTTTTCTGATCGTACTTGGCTATAAAAAATACCATTTATCGCTAATCTTTTTGACCACTTAAACATCTTGAATAAAAGCCTCCAAGGGAGAGAATGAGAGAATAAAACATATTATCTGGAAAAGACAAAATCAAAGGATTCCTTGGAAAACTAGTGTGTGCTCAGAGTCTTTGCAAAAAAAATAAATGATTCTTTTCCCTGCGTTCAAAAGATTCTCGAAGAAATTTCATCAGATGAGTCGATATCAGTAATTTCTCACATTCCTCTCATGATACAGAGGTTGCATAATTTGGAGGAGAAACTATTAATTGACTTTCCAGAACTGGATTTTGAAGGTGGAAGTGACAAAGATGGATACTTAATCCTTTTTTGAATATGCCGGTTTAGCTCGCCGATCTACAATCGGCGAAGATAATAGTAAAGCTTATAGTTATAGATTTAGCTGCAGATAGTATGCTAGAAAAGAATTCAATTTAAAAACCATTGATAATATCTGAATAAAGAGAAGATGTGAATATCATTTATATTATTTTTTTAGTAAAAGACTTGAAGCCTATGTTTTTTTATAAATCTTACCGGCTTGCGACCGCGAGCCCCTAAATAAACGGCAAGCCGCCTCACCTCACTCAGATCTCAAGGGATCTATTATGGTATCCATGAAAGGAAGGGGGAAGCTTAAGGAGGGGAGTAAATGGGGAGATTATGTTTGAGTGTCTCCCTAACCCATCCTGACCTTTGAATACATTTCAGGAAATGCTTAAGGGGTTTGTTAGAGACATCCCCCAGCTCGTCGAAGAAGTAATCTCCGAAGGCTTCTTTCCTGGTTTGGGCTAGGCTGGGGACTTCGCAAAGGGAGTGTTATAAGCCCTCTTCGTCCATACAACCTCTACATAAGTCAGATGTGCAGATGCCCATCAGGAGGGTCAGGTAAAAGCTGTTAAGACCTAGTAAATATACCTTTTCTTCTTAGAGATACCTGTCCAAAAATTTCTCGAAACCCGACAACTGTCGATACTTGACCATCTGTCGTTTGCGGGTTTGAGAAAAATTGTTGCATTCTAAAATTTTCTTGATCCAGTGGCACAAATATCCCAACATAAGACTTTTATATGTAGGAGTATCTCTTATTTTGTATACTTACTTGTTACCAGGCCGGGAAAATTTTGTACTAAAGAAATTACCATGGAAAATATTTATTCATTATCTAAAAATATATATATTCCAAAATAAAATTCTCTAGACCTCTAATCTGGAATAATTTATTTATCTTCTAGCTGATTCCATTGACTTCACCAGCAAAGACACAACAACACCCATAAAAATGGAAACATTCTTCACACCTTCGATGATATTCCTTCTAGCTGGCATAGGTTTCGTAGGAATTGTAGCCTTTCATCTCATAATTCTTCTCATACATAAAGTAGCCAAACATAAGGATATTCATCAACAACTTCCTCAGCAGCCACCATCTGAATGCAATATGTCCGTTAGTCGCGATTGCAATCTTTCTTCCAGTCATCACACCCTAGACACATCCAGCAATCATAAATGCGGAACATTACGAAGCACACATACCGGAACCATACGCAGCACTGCCACAATTCATGAGCCCAAACCCAAGTTAAACACAAAGTTAGAAAAGCTAGAATATCCTCGAGGTGATATTATCTACGTTCGTAGTTTAGGTCAGGGTGCATTTGGACGTGTGTTTCAAGCAAAAGCTCCAGGTTTGATACCTGGCGACGATGAAATGTTGGTTGCAGTAAAGATGCTCAAAGACGATGCCAGCGAAGCCATGCAATCCGACTTTGAGAGAGAAGCATGTCTTCTGGCTGAGTTTGATCATTCGAACATTGTTAAATTACTTGGAGTTTGTGCATTAGGCAGACCTATGTGTCTTCTCTTCGAATTCATGTCACCAGGGGACTTGAGTGAGTTTCTTCGAGCTTGTTCACCATTTGCCACTCATCAAGCTAATCGTACTCGAACTGATCTCAACGATGCTGATCTCTTGAGAATCGCTGAACAAATCGCCGCCGGAATGGTCTATTTGTCTGAAAGAAAATTCGTTCACAGGGATTTGGCTACTCGCAACTGTTTAATCAACGAACAAATGGTTGTCAAAATTGCTGACTTTGGCTTATCACACAAAATCTATCTGCAGGACTATTACAAAGGCGACGAAAACGATGTTATTCCTATACGTTGGATGCCTTTAGAAAGCATACTCTATAACAAGTACACCATCGAATCAGATGTATGGGCGTTTGGAGTGTGTCTGTGGGAAATATTTTCATATGCTCTGCAGCCCTACTATGGTTTGACTCACGAGGAAGTTATCAAGTATGTTCAAGAAGGTAATGTACTCAGTTGTCCCGATAATACCCCACTGTCTGTATATGCTCTAATGCGCCGCTGTTGGAATCGCAAACCTTGTGAACGGCCAAGTTTTGGTGAAATTACTCACTGCATTCAGCATAGCATTGTAGAGTTCGAATGTAAGTCTATGATTTAAACAACGAAATACCAAAGATCTCTTTTCTACGTTCCTTATTTTTAAATTATTTCAATAAACGCGATATCCATTTTATAAGTTAGTCTAGTCTAGGTTTTAGGGAAAAGATTGATTGAGACCATGATTCATTTTGTATTTTTAAATAAGACTTTGAATAATTTTCAGATTTGCTAGAAAGATAAACTTATTCTTCAATACTAAAAAGAGAGGTACTACTAAAAAGATACGCACGATTAAGTAAAGAGTTTTTTTTACTAAATTAAATAAGTATACATATTTTTATTGCTACATTTTATCGCTATATTATTATCAATCAAATGAAACATATTAAGTCAAACAAGTTCCCTAAGACGTCTGGTCAAAGTATTCAAAGATTTCCAATTTCATCTCATCCACGGCGTTGATTAGTTTCCTTAGAAATTGTATACAGTTCGAATCGGAACGAACGTCTTTGGCAAGTGTAGATTGAGTTGGCTTAAAAACACAAGTTTGTTCGAACGTCGGTTTAAATTTATAAACGCATATCTATATTTCGCGGGCGCATTTTTTTTTGTACAAACATTAACTAATGTCGCTTCGCTTAAACTGAAACATCACCGTTCATTCTTTTCTGAAAATCAGATTCGTTTAAAAAAAAAAAATCTTTTTCTGGATAAACAGATCCGTATTGAATCACTTTTTCGAGACGGATTTATTTTAAAGTTTCCTAAATGTGCTGTCAATGAATTATTTTGTGGTAGTGCACAAAAAAATTAATTAATATTATTAAAAATATTGTTAAAAACTTTTTTGAACAAAATATTAAAAAAAAAAGTACAGATGATCAAAATAATTAATTTCACTACGGGACTACTCGTCATATCCGATCCCGATGAAGGCTACGGGATAAACCAATAATGTGCTTCGTTAGTATAAAGTATGGGTATAAATAGACCTAGGGAAATCCTCACAAGAAAGCCAACCCAAAGAACTGTGTCTTACATTTGAAACTTAGGGGGCGGAAAGTTTGCACAGATCCCCGACATACCCAATTAGGGTGTTTCTGAAGGTTTTTTATACATACTAGATTAAGAGAGAATTACCTTCGCGAAATGGTGATAGATAAGGAAGATAAGTACGATAATCCTATCTTTTGTTGCTGCAAGAACTATGTGGAACCTATTACTAACCATACGGCTGCCATGAATCGTCGTAGAACCACTACCTTTAAAATGCATTTTACTCCAAGTACAAAAACCATTTTTATCTAGCTAGCCTTCCCTCTAGCGTACGTCACTAATGCTATGACGATGTAGCACTTTAGTGACACTAATTCAAAGTCGAGGTATCTGCTACGCACCACTAATTCAATGGCGAGGTATTTTTAAACTACTGGGATGCCTTCACCTTCATTCATGTTGCCATGAGCTCCAGATCCGACATCACTGTTAACCATCTTTCGGATTGTATTTGATACACGAAAGTGTATCCTAATTTATGTCGATTTGTTTGAAAAAATACATCGATCTGCCGTCGATCCGCCGTCAATTTTTTTCTGAAAATCAGATTCGTTTCAAATTAAAACCAATTTTTTTTCTGGAAAAACAGATCCGTATTGAATCTCTTTTTGAAGTTTCTCATGTCGATTTCGTTTCAATAAATAGGATTCGCTACTAAAACCAATACTTTTTTGCTTTGAAAAGAACTATTACGGATCTAATCTCTTTTTATGACTGTGTGTGTTGCTTGGTAGCTCTAAAAAAAAAAACAAATCTTCAATTAGTTAAAACATCAATATTTCATTTTTATTTGTTGATACCGCCGTGGGGAAATTGCTAAATCCACTTGCACTTTTTTAATATTTGTTTGCAAACAGTTTTTAACAATATTTTTATTTTTTTACAATAATAATTTACTTTTCCTGTACACTGTCACAAAATAAAAATTAATTGGCAACACAACAATTGAGAAACTTCAAAACAAATATTGTAGTGTGTGTAAGAATCTGTGTACAAATCCTTTTTGAATCTGTCTCCAAAAAGAGATTCAATACGGATCTGTTTTTCCAGAAAAAAATTGATTTTAATTTGAAACGAATTTGATTTTCAGAAAAAAATTGACGGCGGATCGACGGCAGATCGATGTTTTTGTTGAAACGAAATCGACATAAGAATCTGTTTACAAATCCTTTTTGAATCCGTCTCCAAAAAGAGATTCAATACGGATCTGTTTTTCCAGAAAAAAATTGGTTTTAATTTGAAACGAATTTGATTTTCAGAAAAAAATTGACGGCGGATCGACGGCATATCGATGTTTTGTTGAAACGAAATCGACATCAATTGTTGTGTTCTCAATTAATTTTTATTTTGTGGCAGTGGTGGTCCTAACTCGAAGCATTAATTTCTCTTTCTTTTAATTTTTGTTAACATTCAAAGTGGTTAAATCAATCTGTTCCCTTTAATTAAGAAAAAAACACATTTTTTTAAATCTAGTCACAATAATAAAACAAACCACAAAACAAAAACCAAAGCAAACATCGATCTCATCGAATGATTCTCATTATTATTATTATCTAGTCGTTTGGCAGTTATCCAAACTTTAAAATAAGCATTTTTGTATTATGTAACTATTTTGAAAAGATAACTTTCCACAAGTGTTGTTATTCCAGTGGATGTTTAATTTTAAGTATGTATAATATAAGTTATACCAATATATTTGTAAAACTTTTGAATTGATTTGAATTATATTCTTGTTTAATTATATACATTGTAATATCAAAGAAAAAGTACTTTAATGTACAAATTTTAATCCACCAAAATGAACAATAAAACAAACATGTATTCAATAAAAATAACATTTCTTATTAATTTACCACAGAATAGGAACTGGTAAAGGCACTGGAATGGGAACGTATCGTCCGTATTTATATCCGCCATAACCATTTCCATATCCACCGTAATAAGGACGTCGATGCGGTCCAAAACTGCCACCTCTGAATAAAGGGCTACCTCTCCCGTATCCTCTGCCACCACGAAATCCTCGGCCGAAACCAAATCCTCTACCGCCACCTCCGAAGCCTCTGCCGCCACCTCCAAATCCACCTCTGGCTCCCACACAACTCGTCAATAAAAATAATGCTAAAATTATTAACAGGATCTAATATAAAGAACGGAGTTATAATTTGTATTTGTATTTATTTTCAAACAAAAAATTCTATGAGCTCACTTTGTTCATGATGGATGCAACTAGGCACAATTGTAAATAGAATGATTGGGTGAACTGAGGTTCTCAGATTGAATTGAAACCACTTGCGATGGTTATCTTGATAATATGTATAGTATTTGTATTAGAATGGTTGCTAAAATTATTTAAGCAATTAGCACTGAACGAGTTTAAGATTTTACAACACAATCAGTGTAATGACGACTTATATTTGAGGAATGAGCGTTTAGTCATATACAATATGACATCATAAAGTGATTTTAAAGTGGCGATCTGTAGGAAAATTTCTATTGTAACTTAATAAACCCGAGTTTTGTTTTTCAACCAATAATACAAAAAACTGCGTCCTGATTTAATTAACAATTGAACAAAAGCTGGAGGTGGGTCACCGCTTATACATCTATTTGTTCAGTGATGATCGTAAAGCAGGAAGACAATGGGGCCTATAGGGAATGAGTATGTGTATGTATATTTATTTAGTTTGATCAACTATTAATTTGACAAATTCTATGCATGTATTATAATTTAATTTTTTTTTTTTTAATTTGACTATATGCCTGTAACACCTAAGGTCTTTTAAATGCAACCTTTCACGGCACTAGTTTGACACTGTGGATATGAGAACCAGGTATTGACTGTCTTATTTAAACCCATGGGCGGCATCCAATTAAAATTGGAGGTATAGAAAAGAATGCGCCTATCGTGGGATCGAACCTACATGGCCTAGTTATTAATCAAGCACTTTATCCACTGCGCCATTGCACCAATTTTTTTATATATTTTTTTCACTATATAGTCGATATGTTTACAAAATGTTAATTGACTGTCTAAGACTACACTCAAGTATTTAATTTCCGAAATTACTTCAAGCCGTTCATTATCAAATTTAACGTTTATCACATTCCCGGTTATCACAGAGTTGCATATTAACATTATTTTTGTTTTTGAAACATTAAGTTTAAGTTTGTTTGCTTTCAGGGAATATCGTTTCCCACGGAATATTTTATTCCCTCGAAATTTTTCCTGCGATCGTGAATGTCCCACAAAATAAGTTTCCGTCGAACAAAAAATAGTATGAAATGACAGCAAAATTCCCTGAGAAAGCTTATTTCCGATGCCAATAAATTCTGAGGGAAACTTTTGAGCATCATTCACGTTCCCAAGATTCGAATTGGAAAACAATTTTCAAGCAAATTTTTATTCACGAAAACATGGAAAACACAAATTGTCAAAAATTATATGTATGCGATGTATGTATATGTAGTATTTTGTTTTTTAACATTAGATAATTTTTTAATAGAACCGAATCACTGCGATAGTTTTCTTCGTTATGAGAGTGTCATGGATTAAAGTTTTAAAATTTAAGGGAAGTCAATGTAATGTCGTCGTCAGAAGTAAGAAAGACCCACAATCAACACCAGACAGCACTTTTAGGGGACCTAGTACGGATAAGACTATTTATATTGAGCGAAAAAATAACACCAAATGAGACATGCCCGTCCCAATTGGAAAACCATTTGAACTCATTTTGGAAAACTTACTTGTTTAATTAAATTGATATTGAAATGATCAATAAAAATAAGATTTATTTAGAAATATTATTTTACATAATGTATAAAAATTTGAAAAATTTATTAATATCCAAATCTTCTGTAATAAGGCCGTCGAAATGGGGGTATGAAACTACCACCTCCGAAGAAAGGTCCACCGAATCCATGTCCCCCGCCAAATCCACGACCACCTCCAAATCCATGCCCACCACCGAATCCTCTGCCTCCGCCACCAAAACCGCCTCTTCCACCACCACCAAAGCCACCGCCATGACCACCACCTGCTCCACCATGTCCACCTCCACCACCACCTCCTCTTGCACTTACATAGGTGACCATCGCAAAGACAACTAAACAAATCAAAAGAATCTGAAAAGGAGTTATATAAATTTTTTTTATCGAATTTCCAAGATTGTAGAAAGTTAAAATCTCACTTGTTTCATAACAAATGCACTTTAAAACACTGGTTGTCTGGAAAGTCTCAGATTGAACTGAACTATAAAATATATGGGATTTTCTTAAAAGCAAATTTTAAATAAAAGTTGATTAATTAGAATATACCCATGCTAAAATTGTCTAACCAATTAGCATTGAATTAGTTTTAACATTGTTCATTTAATAGCAATAGGTATACCTTCATACGTTTTAATCTTCCTCTCAAATGGTATACATTTGAACGTATGAATTAAAACAAAAACAACACTCGTGTTTTATATCTCATCTTATATGCGAATCATAATGTTAAATGGGAACTTCCTAAAATTCCAACTTTTATACGTACTATAGGGCAAGTTTCGCGTTTAAAAAAAATCGAAGTCGAGAATTTAATCAAACTTGACATTACGATGATTGAAAATACAAAAAATAAAATGCACGACTGGATCACACGAACTTGCTCTTATGTTCGATCACATCGTATGCAAAAGATTTCTATTAAAAATCTAAATATATTTTTAAAGTCATTTTTAACTCAATTTTGTATATACACATACAATTTTTTTTAAATTTTGTTCTAAAATAAATTGGTATGACAATATTAAATATTTAATAATATAAACTTTAAAACAAAATATTA
Source organism: Philhelius pedissequus (assembly GCA_910595825.1). Taxonomy (NCBI): domain Eukaryota; kingdom Metazoa; phylum Arthropoda; class Insecta; order Diptera; family Syrphidae; genus Philhelius; species Philhelius pedissequus. The sequence goes on from OU343160.1 coordinate 46,463,488, forward strand.
AATCGGTTAATTTAAAGAAAAAAATAATTCAAAATTCTGAAATAAATACTTAAACTAATTTGACCTCAAAAAAAGTACGTCATTTTATTTCTTGGATAAATTTGAATTTACGAAAAAAAAAATAAATTAAAAATCTGTGGAGCGGTTTTTGAGAAGAAAAGCTTTTTCTTAAAAACTTGTTGAATATATTTTAAAAAAAAATCAAAAACGCCAATTCATAGGTATTCAGAAAATACATATAAATATAATTTTTGAAGAAAATATAATGAGCAGTTTTCGAAATATAAATTTAAAAAAAAATTTTTTTTAAAATGATTTTATAAATACAAAAAAATATTAAATAAAAATATTGATACGCGTTATAATTTGGGCAACCTAAACCTATATGTATATGTGTGAAATTTCGAAAGAATCGGTTGAGCCGCTTATGAGATAGCCGAAAGAAAAAAAAACCGTCCTATGGAAAGTACTGTTTTTAGACATTTTTCTAATTTTTTTTAACCATATGATCGGCCGTATCTAAAAAGCCGCACTGATTTTTTTTATCAAAATCGTTAGAGCCGTTTCCGAGAAAAAATAGGTTTGGACGTAACGGTTATATGGCAGGTACCGTTATTTTTTGAGCTAAAAAAAAATTTCAATATCCCCTCCGAACAATACCAAAAAAACTATTTATATACCAAGTTTGAAGCAATTCGGCCCACCCGTTTGGGCTGTAGGTGTCTATACATACATACAGACAGACTGACAGACATACTGACGGACAGAATTTTTAGAGCATCTTTTTCGTCTTCGCTATCATCGTAATGTAATGTTTGATTGTTATCTCAAAACTTTTTTTTCGATGAATGCATAACTTGCCTTATAGTACCTATAATCGCAAGTAAAAACGACTGATGCAATTTTATTCAAATTTGATAATTATATCGTTTTTATTTGGTAATCCGGAAGCCGTCTGGACTGTTCTGAAAGTGTTCAATTAATAAAATGTTAGTTCTGATTCTGAAAAGAAGAGAATTTTCCTTCTGGATTTGAAATCAAAATCGAAACTAGAAGCACTCATACATTCATATATTAAGCGTCTTAGGGGATTGGTTCGATTCTTTAGTAATATAGTAAATGTCAATTATATCAAAATCGGCTATACCGATTGAAAATCAGTGTATATATGGTAGGTACACTCTATATTTAGCCAAGCAAAAATATTTTACATAAAATGTTATTAAAGGTACAATGGCATAGAATTGATTGTTCTTGGTTTTTTCACTTTCTCACGAACGAACGGCTCAAAAGATTTCGATCAAAATTTTTATAGAGGAGGACCTTCAAATTCTAAATGATACTACCCTTAAGACGCTTAATATACAAACTTAATTAAAAAACGACGATATACTTTGAAATCTCTTTTTATCAGTCTTTTCACAATTTTATAAGAAGGCTTTGAATCACATAGAAAAGATTGAAAAAGATTTAATTGAACTTAAAGAGCTTAGAATGTAGGCGAGTTTTGTGTATATAATAATAATAACAGAGCATACCGTTTGCCCTTCTTTACATATATTGGCGCAAAATTTTCGAGTTAGTAATATAAAATCTTTTACTTATTGTTGGGTTAGGCCTCTGTCTGCCAGGTTCAAATGTTCCAACCGAAAAAGTTTTTAAACAATGAATAATATTTGGACAAATGAAAACACACAACTGAATGTTGAAACTCTCAGAGCCATGTTAATGGTAAAATTAAACATAATTTTAGCTGTCAGGAAATTAAAAAATATTTAATAGAAAACGATAATAATCATCATAGAAATTTGTTTTGCAAAAAAGTACCAAGTACCAAAAATTTTGTTTTTAATATTTATTTTAATGCTTATTTTTCAAAGACTTGGTAAAATAGGTTGAATATTGAAAAAAATGTAAAGTTTTTGCATTTTGTGCTGTTTTTTTATTTTTTTTTTTGTTTTCGAGAATTTTGTTGATTTTGTACCAAACACGTATTCAATTTTTAAATTTATATCCCTGGTTTTGCTCAGAGAAAAATGGTCACCGTAGCTATAGGGCAAAATAAGATGTTATCCTTGTATATAGATATTAATAGTACTATCATGACGACGAAATTCATCCAGGGCCCAATTTCACAGATCATACACTACATACATATCATACATCATACACTAAATCGATTATCATACATTACATCAAAATGTCTGTTTCACAGATACCATTGGAAGGTAGTGTGTTTTTAGTATGATACTAGGCTAAAAAGAGCATTTTGCTAAGTTTAAACCAGTTTAGTATCGTACTATTTTCTTAACATTTTACTAAATTTAACATCACAAAATGGCTACTTTATTCTTTTAGTATCGTACTAAATCCATATGCCACTTTGACATTTACAAACGTCAACAAAAAGTTATGTTCGCTTACTTTTTTGCACTATTTTAGGCGTGTTAAGTTGTAGTTTGTTAAGAAAATAAATTTAGTATGGTGCTAGTTAAAAAGTGTTTAAAATAAGGAAAATTTTAGTAAAGTGCTTTATTATTAGCAAACTGTTAAGTAGTATGATGCTAAACTTTTAACATCAGACTGTTTAAAATTTTGCGCCATATTTTTAAAATATAAATATAACCCTCCTTGCCTAGAGTTAATCACATTTTTTTGTATTCCAAAACATTCAACCAATTATGAATTGAATATACATATTAGGGGTATTCACGATCTGGTGTACCAAGTCTTGTAAAATTGTAAAATTTTATTTTTTTACAACAGACTGTGAACACACCTTTACTAATCTATAGCAACACTGAAGCAAATGTCAAAATCTGTTTCACATTTGTTCTGAAGAAGGCTTAAGTTTGTGTTAAAAAAATCTTACACCTTTGTATTTTACTGTTACAATAGGGTTCGGGTATTGTAAAAGTGTAAAAGTGTAAGATTTTGACATTCAGTATATTTTGTTGTTGTAGTGCAAAAAAATGCTACACTTTTACAATGATACAAGACCAGATACACCGGATCGTGAATACCCCTATTATGTAGGTAGATACTATTGTGCAAGTTTTGCATTTGGAAAAAATTTAACAAGAGATTTTAATAAAACTTGACACTACGATGATAGAGAACACCAAAGAAGTGGGTCCCGTAATCCCGAATCTCTGTCTGTCTGTAGAACGACCTACAGCCTAAACCGCTGAACCGATTTTATTCACCCTTGGTACTTAGGCGTTTTAGTTGATTGTCCAAAATAGATTTTTGAACCGTTGTCTTAACCCCAAAGATAACGGTATTTGCCATACAAATTTTTCTACCATCTTAATGATCTCGAAAACGGCTCTAACGATTTTGATAAGAATTGATGTGTGTACTACTTTGGATATGGTCTACATTTTGTCGAAATTTTTTTTTGAAATTTGTTTTTAACGGCTTAACGGATTTCGATCAAAGTTTTTATACAGGCGTTACTTCAAATTCTAAATAATACTGCATTTCAAAATTTTCAATTAATAGTTTTTTTTTTTGAAAAAAGAATCTCGTTCATTTTATTTTTTTTCTTATTTCCGACTTTCTCATAAATGGCTTGACGGATTTCGAGCAAAATGTAGGTTTCTCTTCAAATTCTAAACAATATTTTAGGTACATATATTTTCAAAAAATATTTTTTTTTAATTTTTGAAAACGATTTTTTTCGAAATTATATTTTTAAGCATATATTATTAATTACATAAAATTATCATACCAAATTCTATTCAGAAAAAAAAAGTTAAAGTAATTTTGTCCATTGAAAATATATTTAGCCGTTTTTACTAAGAATCTTGTGCATACAATGTGATCAAACATAAGAGTAAGTCCAATAGTGCATTTTATTTTTATTAAATTTGCCAATGTAATCGATCTACAAAGTTCTAAAAAAAATTTAAATTTAAAATAAAATGTAGGTAGGTATTTTGTCTATTGGTTTTTAAAAATGCAATATTTAAAATTGTTCCTATTATAATTAATTGTATGTTTTAAAAATTGTAAGCTTATATACAATATAAACAAATAAATTTATCGGTTCATAATGCCTTGCCGCATAAGCCTAGACTTTTAAACATGCTTCTATGCGAATTGCATCATCTTTTTAATGGTATATGCCCAAAAATTATGATCGGAGAAAAGTGCTCGTTTGTTTTTCGCTAATGGAAGTTTTTTGGAGTCATTTATTTTCCAGCTAAAGGAATTTAGGGGTCTGTCCTACCCTGTCCTGTTTTAAAGTAATTTCTTTCTACCCTTTCATGGTATATTTGTAAAGAATTAGTTGTTTGTGTTGGTTTATTTAATAATTTATAGTTGTTTATGCAAATAAAGTTTTGTTCTCATTCTGATTTGCATTCCGCCATTTTCGCAACAACAAAAAAAATAAAGCTTACACGAATTGAACTTTATGGTCTAACTAGCGGACCACGTGAACTTCGTCTCGCCACAATTTAACACCTTCAAATGAACTGCAGAGCTATAATAAAACACAGATAGTTCATATTTCAATGTTAATTATTTGAATGGAATAAAAATCAGTAGAGAGTGATATGATACACAATGTTTTTCGATTTGCTTTCCGGCGCAAAAGCAAAACAGCAAAGACCGTTTACCAAGTTATCGACGACGTCCTCCTTTTTCGCTGCAAGTATTGCCCGTTCACAAATTCAAACGAAACTTTTATAATTTTTTACAATGCCGGGGAACACTACTTTGGTGATGAGTTTCTCCTTCGACGTTGTTAACTCGCAAAAATTTGTCGGAAATTATATCAATCCAGTCGAGAGATCAACAGAAATTTGGCCATTGCCAAGTGCCAGCAGTTCTCTTAAGAATTCAGCCGATTGGTCGTTCTGCAAAAATTCTCATATTTGTGGTCAATTGCAACTTCTTGACATGCCGGCTCAAAGACGACGATTTCAAGCATGCGTTAAACTTAAAACTTATCGACATCAGTAGATTTTGTGATGATGGGAAGCGTTTGACGAAAATCTCCGCTGATCACCAAATCATCTCGAATCACCTTGTAAATCCTTCATTGTTAGGTCAACTGCCTCCAATGTTCGTTTATGCGCCATCGTGCATTCATCCGAAATTATGATTTTGCATTCTCGCATCAATTTTGCTTTCGCCGAATTCTTGGTCATTGTACACGTTATTGGCTTGTCAACCGTTAGAAAATTCATCGCCAGCTTCAAAGCGGAATGTGCAGTTCGACCGTCTTCAAACAATGTGGCAGCAATGCCTTATATGCCATAGGATTCAACAGGCAACGAAAGAGATCCTGGCCGAATTGTTGCTATAATTAACTAAATGGCGTATGTCTTGCATGTCCCACCGGGAGCATCGAGAAATTAAATGCGTTTGCCGAATCGTATTCCAAAGCAGCGCGATTGAAAACCATTACCACTTTTCTTCTTCTAATAACTTTTTGTCAAATTTGTGGTGTGATTGTGCAGTTTGAAGCTGTGATACATGGACACATTTATTTCTTTTGCACGTACATACCTCTTGCGATTAATTATCATGAACATTTTGATTAATTAGATCGGAATCTGTGAAATAATACGCAAAACTTGAATCAATTTCAGCAAGAAAAATAGCACATTTTCTGAATAGAAAATTATAATGTGAAAAGGACACCTGTCAAATCGCGCACAGCTTAATAGCGAGTTTCATTTAAATTTCAAAGAACTCCTGTCAAAATGGAGATTTGATCTTTTAAATGAAACTCTGTGTTCAAATGTAATTGTAGTATTGGCCGCGTTCGGTGGCATACCTAAAGCAATCCGGATTGCTTTGTGTTGTTTTAACGCCTAAGGAAAAACCAGCTGATGAACTAAACATATGTTGTCAAATACAAATCTGAAGCTACCCAAAAATTATTATTTATTTGAGGAACAGCTGATTCAAAACTTCAGATTTGTTTGCAATACAACTGACTTAACAGAGAAAGCTACAGCATCGTTCGAAAACAAACCCGCTACTAAGGTATCTTGGCTAACCTATCGGCATTGGACCGAACGCGGCCAATGCTGAATAACTGACACACACATTTCTGAAAAAAAAAAACATCTTCATCATCAGATGATGAGGAAGATGAAGACAAAGCAATAAAAAAACTCCACTAATTTATAAAATTTAAATTATTAACTTCTTCGTCTATTATTTGTTTATTTTTAAGTTTAATTTTTTAGCAGGGATTGGCACAATTTCACAATAAATTAATAACAAAATAGTTTCCATTTGATGTTTGACAGAAAAAACGTTGTACATGTATGCGTGCATTCAGATCAAATCTGCCTACCCACCAAAGATGAGATCTTTCGTGTTGAGATCTGATCTAGATTTGCTCTTTTTGTTGAAATGAAACTCTCAAAATTCAAAAAGATGAAATCTTTCGTCAGAAAGATCAGATCTTTTCTTAAATGAAACTCGCTATAAGTTAATGTACAACGCAATCTATCAGGTTGTGGCATTAATCGCAGCACAGTGTCATCTAATATATATCTCGTAAGCTTCTTCTCCACTCAAAACGTCTTCTATCACAATAAGTTTACCAATTAACCAAAATTTTCCAAGCTTCACAGCGAATTAACATAGAGAAACCAAATTGAAAGTGTGTGTATACAAAACAAAACACATTATTTATACTAATAAAGCAATAACAAACATGTTGTTACAGTTTTGGTCATAACTTCGGTTCTAGACATCGGACGGCAAACAGATTTCTTATATGCACTCTCCAAACATGTCCTAAGATCTCCTAAAAATTTCATTCAAATATATCAAGCCGAAAAATGAAGATAGCGCACAAACATAATTTGGATTGTTCTGTATATATAAGATTCTCTAAATTTAGGATAAATAATTGTATCTTAATAAGATAACGAATATTTTCGTCAACATACTTTTCTCCCAAAAAAAAACACTAAAAAAAAAGCAATAATCTTTTCTGTACAAAACCTTGCAGATGATTGAAATTAAATTGCTTGTTTATTTATTCAAACAAGAAGCTAGATCACTTCATTAGCGGCTCCAAATGGTTTTATTAAAGAGATAAAATCTCTTCACGTGGTATCAAAATTTACCTAACTGCTTTTATACGCATTAATTTTTTCCTGCAACTCGTTGTTTTTCACTCTCCAAAGAATGTATTTTTTTACCTATCAGATAATGACACCTGGATTAGGTATCTATATATATTATAAAATCTATTAGGTATAAAAGCAGACTTATATATATTTATTAAATTAATCGAGCTATTGGACATATTATTATATTTACCTTACATTATTATATACCTTACTTTCTAAAAGTCCAAAATACGCCACTATATATGCACCTATTTTCTCAATTAAATAAAATTGAAACAAAACTAAAAAAAATTTAAATTAGATAAATGTGATATTATATTACTTATTTACAAACATACATCTCGTACATACAAAATTAAATTTAATGCTAATAACGATTGACTATCACAGGCCCTTAAAATTTTAAATAATAATATTAGTAATCATAACTTTTATCTGATTTTGGGAATATTAAAACTGAGACTGATTATCTTTTTTTTATATCTAAATGCAGTACCAGACTGTGATTTGACAATATTTAAAGCGTGGAGGGACAATTTTTATTTTTACTTAAAACTAATCGATCTGGCTCTAAGCTAAGTTGTTTTAATGCATCATATATTTTGACACGAATTTCAGCTGGGAAATCACGTTCTCTTCCGAAAATCCATATTTGATCTGAATAGCCAATCGAGCCTAAACTTGAACATGACCAAAGAATGGCAAAGTTTTCATAATCTGTGTAGAGAACTTGGTATTTCCCCGAACCGGGTAAAAGTCTTGCTATGACATCTGGGAAGCGAGTGTTGAACTGCAGAAGAACAAAATATTTCGTTAGTACTGATGTCAATAATTTTAAATTTATTTCCATACCTTAAAATCCATTATGGATGATTTGCGAGATTCTGGGGTTGCGTAACCTAGATTAACTGAGGGGTTTCCAGTTCTGAAAAAAAAAACATTATTAATTATTATAATGAAGGAATTTTGCAATTAAAAAAAATTAAATAGAAATCTTACAATCTATTCACAGTTTTAATGGAAACTTCCAGCTTATGGATACTATTGATACTTGGGTCGTCTTCTCTGTTCGAAATCGCTGGTTGGAATGTTAATGTTGTACATCCGGATGCAATTTCTGGCAAATAGAACGAGCGTTCTACTTCAAACCATTGCCCCAGAGCCTGCAAGATACAAAAATATTAAAAGTCATTTTATAGCTATAACACTATGACAGACTTACAATAATAAAAAAATAAGAAAAGTCTTTAGAATTTGTTCCATAAAACAAATAAACGGTTCTTAAGCTAAAATTTCATTTTGTATCTTTTCGTACGCGCATAACTCATCCGATTTGGATTTTGATTTTTTGGTTGACAAAAATTGGAAAAATTCATGAAATCTCGAAATTACATACGTTGAGGGATGATAAGGAAAAAATGGAGGAGATGGTTGCGTTACTATGCCGAATCTCAAGCTCACGCAAAAAACTTCATGTACCTACAAATTTCTTATGGGAAATTTCGATATTTGTTTTCGCTTTTTTTTTATAATCTACACGCGCTCAAGGGATTATACTACCCTTTAAAAGTTTCAACACAGCGCGGTCGTTAGGTTAGGAAGAGAAAGAAGGATAGGAAAGATGTGTGGGCACGATGTTCTGAGACTCGAGGTGGTTGTTGTCTCAGATTTTATCTCCAGGGATGGCGGCTGAACTAATGGGGAGAAATTTTCGTATCTTATTTATCTATGTCTCTTATAATTAGCATTATTTTTTTCATTCATTGTCATATTTATCGGCATACTAGTCTTACTCAATCGTATGTTGTGAGTTCTATGCCTAAACAGCATGTATTGAGTAAGCCAGCAACTCGTATGCCATTTATTTTAGAATTGGTTTTTAATGGAAAAATGAGGCCACCCACGTCTTAGATAATTTTTTGTCGGAAAAAACATAGTTTTTTTCTTTCATAGTTTTTTCCACCAACAATTCTTTTTTTTTTTGGTTCTAAAGAACTGTGTGCTTATTAGGCTTAAGAATGATATTACGGAATTGATAATCGGTTAATGTTATCCCTCACGAAAATGGGATCGCCAATAGATGGTGTTACTCACTTAATTTGTATATACAAAATTTCTTTATTTTTTTTTCTAAAAAAAATTGGTATGACAATTTAAAATATTTAATAATATAAAATTAAAAACAACATTTCAAAAAAAAATTAGAAATATTGAATTTCAAAAAAAAAATATTTTTTTTATTTAAAAAATCCAAACAAATATTTTTGAAAAATTTTGGTATACAGTATTATTTATAATTCAAAGGCCCATCTACGTAAAAATTTTGATCGAAATCCGTCCATCCGTTTATGAGAAAGTTGAAATTAAAGAATGGCAGGTCCTTCAAATTCTAAATATAACTGCACACCAAAATATTTAAAAAAATATTTTTTTTATGACTTTTTGAAAAAAAAAATATTTTTATTTTTTTTGAAAATTCAATATTTCGAAAACAGGTGGACAATTTTTTTAAGAAATTGTTTTTAAATTTATATTGTCAAATACTTATAATTGACACACCAATTTTTTTTTATATAAAATTAAAGAATTTTTGTTTATAAAAATTTAAGTAAAAAACGACTTGAAAAATATATTTTGTTGTATCGAACATAATAGCAAGTACGTGCGATTGCGATTTAGTCGTGGACTTTATTTTTAGTATTTTTGATATAATGTTCTAGCTTAAGCTTGTTTTTTTTTTATTATTATTTTTTTTATTATTATTTTATTTCGCAAAATTCATGTGAAGAATATAATATCGAATACTAGTTTTTAGTTACAAATAACCTAGTTTTTACTTGAAATTCCAAGCTTAAGCTTTAGTTTTTTTTTCATTCAAAAGACACTTTCGTTTTGAGTGATTTAAGTATGTGGTCAGGTGTATCGCTGCCGGTTATAAGAATTGAATTAAAATTATTAGTTTTATTTTTTCATTTTTTTAGTATTTATGTAAATACCTGTTGTAAACCATTGCCCTCAATAAATACCATATGTTATGTAGCTGTAATATGTTCGGTCACATAAATAGCTTGATGTCTCGCATTTAAAATCAAAGTTGTATGAAGGAATACATTGGTAAAAAGTTGTCAGTTGTATAAATATGGCACAAATGACTAATTAAGTTTGAAGCTATCATACGTAAAGCTATTAACTCATTGGCGAGTAGGATGAGTCGATGTAGGTACATCGTACATTTTTAAAATGAAACCATTGTCATAACATAGCAAAGCTTAAAACAATAATTAAGGAAGTTAATGTGCATAGTCAACCAAGAAATTTGCATGCTAATTGTATACATAACTTAAATTCAAGACATGCTAAAAAATCTATAATACTGACTTTAGATATTTTTAGCCTCACTATAGGCTCATATTTTGTTTAATGTCTGAGTCATCTGACAAAAAAGAAACAGTGAACATAAAATACGGATGTTTGATATACTGCTCCTGGTGCTGGTAGACAGACAGAAAAATATTAAAATATATGCTCATGGAATTAATAAAATGTCGAATATTAATATATATTTTTATTGAATATTTTCTGTTATTCCACGGAAGTATCAATAAGGAAGTAAAAACAAAGAGATGATTAAGGCTGTGATTTAAATTGAAAGGTTAATTGTAGAATACACAAAATAATATGAATTTCTCTTATACGAAATCAATTCCGATCTTTGAACTAAAACACATACTGTTTTTTTGTTCTTTTTGTCTTACATTTTATACAATCTGTTTTTATCTAACTCGATGCGTATTATAGCGACCCCATATTTATTAAAATGCACGAACTTGCTCTTGTAGCTAACAACTTTAATGTAGCTAACCATTGAGGTTTAGTTAGTTAGGTGTAGTTATCCTATGCAGGTTTAAAGCCTATGTAGGTAAGATTACCTTGATTCTTAGTATAATGAATTGTCGAATGGATGATTCAAGATATAGTTACATGGGTACCTACTTCACCTACAAATGTATCTTTAAATCTAAGTTATGGTTTTTAATTATTTAAGTTAGGAGAGTAAAATGTATCTACATACATATACATATAGATGGAACGTAAGTATGTAAACATGTACATATAATAATGAAAATGAAGGATCCAGGTGGGTAGATAGCTATATGCATATAACTTTATAATTTAGGTGCAATAAGCCTACATACGATTCATGTGATATTTAAAGACACATATGTATGTATAAATGTATGAGGGTCTACATTGTATTTATTATTCAGTGACACACGCAAAAATTCGTAAAAAGGGAATAATAATAAGGTAGAAATAAATGAATAATACACATAATTAAATGGTTTTATATTGCTTAATCGTTATAATTTGAGGAAAAACAAAGATGCAATTTGAATTTCTGGATAAATAAGAATATATAAAAAAAATTCAAAAATCGTTGGAGCGGTTTTAATAAATTAATTTTGTATGTATAAAATTTTAAAAACATTTTTAGAAAAAAAAATTGAAACACAATTTTAAAGATATTTTTAATATACCTACATATAAAATTCAAATTACAAAAAAATTCAGTGTTTTTATTTTTCAAAAAAAAAATTTATTTTTTAAAAATGGAAAAACTTTTTTTTTTTTGAAAATTTTAGTATTCGCTTTTATTAAAAATTTTAGGGAGTATTTGTATAAGAAAAATTATTTTAATCGGTTCAACCAATGTTGAGAAAGTCGAAAATATTAAAAGTGGTTGTATGCGAAGTACCCTTAATAAGTACGCCAACAAAAATATTTATATGCTTCAAAGTGGAGTGTACTAATTTAGGAATACCCACATTTTTTTATAAAAATTCTTGGAGCCGTTTTCGAGAAATACATTTTTTTCTTAACGATTTTTTAACATTTGTATGGGACGTCCGTTGTTTTTTTATTTAAGAAAAACAGTATTTCAGTATTTTTACCTATTCAAGATAATGTAAAAAAAAAAACACCAAATAAGAAGTTTCGAAAAAAATCTATTGAGTCGTTTTCGAAATTTTGAATTTTCATAGAAAAAATTAATTTCCAAGAAATTTTTTTTTGAAAAATTTTGGTTTACAATTGTGTTTAAACTTTCTAGAAGCTTCTGCGTAAAAAAAATTAAAAAAAATCAAATGAACGGTTTTCCAGAAAATCGAAAACCAAAAAAATGGTTCTCTAGAGTGCCAAAAATACCAATTTTTTTCCAAAAAAAAATTATTATATAATATATATATAATATATATAATGAACTGATTTTTTTTATAAAAATCGTTAGAGCCGTTTTTGAGAAAAATAAGATTTTTGTTTTTGGCCAAAAAAAATGTATGGGAGCTACTGTTATTTGTCGTCTTAAAAAAAAACAAATGTACCAAGTTTGAAATAAATCTTTCAAACCGTTTAGGCTGTAGACGCGAGGACAGACAGACGGAATTGGGGGACCCAATTTGTTCGTGTTCTATATGATCGGTTCAGCCGTTTAGGCTGTAGACCGTTCTACAGACAGACAGACAGACAGACGGAATTGCGGGACCCACTTTTTTGTTGTGCTCTATGATCGCAATGTCATGTTTGATTGTTAGAAAAAAATTTTTTTTTTACATATATTTGACTTGCCTTTTGAGTACCCATAATCGCAAGTAAAAAATTGAAAAAAAAGTACGCATACGCCACAGTGTATTAAAAATGTTATCAAATCATTATAAGTAAGGGTAGGCAAGCTCTCTTAAGTATTCGCTTATGAAGCTTTGAAGTAAAACCAATGTGATATTTCATTGTGTATATTGCGAATTAATGATTTTACTGGACATGTCGTAATGGGGTAGTTAGCACCTGATTGAGGTAAGCGATACGGTGCGTCGCATCTCTTCTATTGGTTGGTTAACCGGTTGCTCATTTTGACTAACTATAAATGTTGTAAAAATGTACTATCACGCTAAATGAAACAAAATACTTCACGTATTAACAAAGTTATTACTTGCGATATAGGTACTAGGGCAGGTTTTGTATTTGGAATTTAATCAAAGTTGACATTACGATGATAATAAACACCAAAAAATTTGGTCCCGCAATTCTGTCTGTCTGTCCGTACAACTCTCTACAGCCTAAACGGCTGAAGAGATTTTCTTCAAACTTGGTATTTAAGCGTTTTAGGTGATTGTCCAAAATAGATTTTTGAATCGTTGTTTTAGCCCCAAAATAACGGTACTTGCCATACAATTTTTTCGACCATCTTAATTATCTCGAAAACATCTCTAACTATTTTGATAAAAATTGGTGTGAATACTACTTTGAGAATGGTCTAGTTTTTGGTCGAAATTTTTTTTTTTAATATTTTGTTATTAACGGTGCCATATAACCATTTTATTGATTTTCGATAAACGGCTCAACGGATTTTGATCAACATTTTTATACAGGAGCTCCTTCGATTTCTAAATAATACTGCATTTCAAAATTTTCGAAAAATAGTTGTTTTTGGATTTAAAAAAAATACATTTTCTTTTTTGAAAATTCAATATTTCGAAAACGGGTGGACGGTTCTTTCTGACATTTTGTTTTTGAGTTTATATTAATAAATATTTTAAATGTTCATACCGGCTTTTTTTTAATTTAAGAATTTTTATATATAAAAAATTAAATGAAAAACGACTTTAAAAATACTTTTAGCCGTTTCTTTTAAGAATATTATTTGCATATGGTGTAATCGAACTTAGGAGCAAGGACGTGTGATCCAGTTGTGCATTTTATTTATTTGAAGTCCCATGTATGCCATTATGTGTGGATTATGATATCATTTAAATGTTCAAACTGTCAGTCTTTTTCTGGATGTTACGGCTCGCCATCTCAATAATGCCTTCAGAAATATTTGCTCTCCAAATTGCGGCAGTTTTGCTTATTGACGTAGCCATGCAACCAAAAATGAGCTTCATCGCTGAACAAAATGTTCTTCTGAAAATCGGGATCAACAACAATCTTTGATTCCATTTATCGAATGTACTCTGCGTCAGCGCCGACGCGACGTGCCCAATGGTCATGCATAATGAAATGGCAAACCAAACTAAAGAAAAATCAAATGACATATGACAAAATGGCTGTTAATGAAAACAGTGCTGCCAATTTTAAGTTTTATACCTCTAAAAAAAAACACCCATATATGCAACATTGCATTGCCTATTACATTTATTAGCTGCAATTTATTCAAGAAAGCAGTACGCCAACAAAAGAGCGTATTTTTCTGATGTGTACGCAATTCAAAGAACATTTGCCCTTGGAAGATATATGTAGCTATGATTTGACCGTGGTACTTTAAACTGTCGGTATTATTTTAATCAGATTTAAAGTTGATTTATTTAAACCAAAATTAATCATAATAAATTCATGTTTACGAAACACCGCTTATAATTCAGTTTATTTCTTTTTGTTTATTAATTTTTGGTACTGACATCTATGGGAAGTGCTGAATTATTGAAGTACTTAACTTTGTACTAGATTAATGCTAGCGAAGCTAATTTGGTTTGTTTCCTTGAAAGTACTAACGAGTATTATGCCACTTCTAAAGAAATACCACTATTCATACGTGAATACCAAACCTTGTCGTGCGCTTTTACATCATTTTACCGCAACCAATCAATGTAACACTTTTATCGACTTTAAGGTAATTTCGACAAAATAGGTTTTGCATTTAAATATTTCTTTTAAGGTCACGCCAATAACAACATATCAACTCTTTGGAATTTTATAATGGGGATTTTTATTTGTAATATAGGAGCTTGAGGGTTTTGTGTTTTTATCCTTATGGTTTAATAATACAAATTTTGATAACAATACAAATAAATTCTTTAACACACCAAAACCATCAAAATGTCAAAACTGACCAAGAAAGTAAATAAAAGCTTTCATCTTTCTACCGGCTGACGATTGACAATAAAAATTAATCAATCATCGGTGGATTGATATTCAAAACAGGTTAAAGCATTAAAGAAACGATTTGACGGTCAATGGGTCAACACACTTTTTTTCCGTTTCATCAAGAAAAATATCGACGAATTTCAATTTTAGACGAACAATAGAAACTAACACCATTTAATCACCCACTCGAAATATATTGATGAATCATTAATAGTGATGGTATCTTAATATTGGTAAACTAATCTTAGTTAGCTTCATCACATTTCTCCTTAAAACGCACCAAAAAAAAAAAAAAAAAAAAAAAAGAAAAAGTTATGAAGATTTGAAGAAACTACCGACGTCAATAAATTAATTCAGTTTGCACGCAGCGATTCATTATTTTGGGTTGACTTAGTGCGAAAAAATAAAAATCCAAATTAATAAAAATGTTGAATTATTCATGAAAATCGACTCTTTTGCAATAATTTAGTTTTTATGGAATTTTGTTTCTCCATAAATTTGTTAGTTTTCTTCAGTATTTTATTTCGATGTTTTTTTACTGAAGGTGAAAATAAATTCAATTAAGCTTGAGTTTAGATAAACTGGTTCATTTTTGTTTTAATTTATAATGGCAATCTTAATAATTATAACCCATTTTTCGCTTTGTTTTAATTATTAATGTGTAGTTTGTAAGCTTTTCAAGTACCTAAGTAATCATACAATTCGAGAAATTTGTTTGTATATAAATATTTAAGACATTTTATTTTTGACCTTGGAATGCAAGTCTAGGGCAGCAGTAGCAGTAAGAGTTCTGCTTACAGTCCTTGAGTACAAGTATTTATATGTGAACTGTGCGTTAAATACTGAATAAGAGTTAAGTTTTGTGTACTTTTTACATGGGTATTTTATTGCCTTCCTAGTGCGTAACGTAATGATAAATGAATTTATGTTAACGTGTTCTTGTATCTATTTTAACTTTCGATAAAAGTAGGTATTATAGGTATAGGGCAAGAAGAACGCTCAGTTTTTATGAAATCCGAAAATCGGTCACTTAAATTTACCAGTTTTCCAATGCCTAGAACTAAATTATCAATAACCGAAATCGCTAACGTTTTTGGCCCAACCTTTTAGGCTAAGGTATTAAATATAAGGTATTAGAATTAAAATAAGTAGTTGAACACCAAAAATTGATTTCTATGAATACCATTCCAAAGCTTTTGTTATATTTTTGATATTACGTTTTTTAATTAGTTATATTGTGATATAACTCAATTTGACAGATGGACAAGAGTAAATAAGTGCATAGTTCATTAAATATTGTCTACTTAACTTGACTACCTTGACGGCACACATTAGGCA
The DNA here is from genome assembly GCA_910595825.1 of Philhelius pedissequus. Taxonomy (NCBI): domain Eukaryota; kingdom Metazoa; phylum Arthropoda; class Insecta; order Diptera; family Syrphidae; genus Philhelius; species Philhelius pedissequus. The sequence continues at coordinate 46,479,852 of OU343160.1, forward strand.
AAATATGTTTATTTTGATAGCTCAATCGCTAAATACACATTAAAATAAAATACATGACTTACGTGCCGTACTTATGTTCGATAAAATTGTAAACACAAGATTCTTAAGTAAATATTTCTTAAAGTCGTTTTTCACTCAATTTTTTATACTCAAAAGTTATTTCATGTTTTTCTAAAAAAAAAAACAAATTAGTATGGCAATTTTAATAAGCTCCGATTTAAATATATATTAACTAAAAAATAATTTTTAAAAAATCGTCCATTTATTTTCGCTTTCTTCCACCAAAGGTGAACGGGTTGAAATTTAGGTACCTACTCGAAAAGATGAACACTCGCCTTTGCCTCCAGTTCGTCTTGTTATATTTAAGTTTCAGTATCTAACTTTTTAATATGCGGCTAAGAAAGATGAACAATTCGAAAACATGAACGGGTCCTGTTTTATATCTATTCATGCCTCATGTTCTGTAACTCAGGCGATAACTATTCCTTACTTAACGCCTCTGAAAAAATGGGTTTCTGTAATTTGGGGCTATATCTTAAATTTTTAATTTGTTTGACTGGGATTTTCCAATGGAAGGCGATAAATTTAAAAAAAGTCATATTGGCATCTTAACAACAAAACAAACACAATTTTGTTTGTTTCTCGACTACTTTTATTCGAAAGTTACAGAACATGGCCCATCTTTCTGAGATTCTACTGTCCCTATAATAAGGTAGAAATAAATGGATAATACACATAATTAAATGTTTGTATATTGCCTGGTTGTTATAGTTTGAGGGAAAACCAAAGATGAGAGATAAATAAGAATATACCAACAAAAAAAATTTAAAATCGTTGGAGCGGTTTTTTAAAAATTATTTTTTTTATGTATAAAATTTTGAAAACATTTTTAGAAAGAAAAATAAAACACCATTTTGAAGATATTATTAATATACACATAAAATTAAAATTTCAAAACAAATTCAGTGACTGTTTTTTAAAAAATCGAAAAACTTTGTTTTTGAAAATTTGATTATGCAGTTTTATTAACATTTTTAGGGAGTAGCATTACAAAAATAATTTTAAATTGATTGTAAATTGATGCTATGGGAAGTATCGTTAATAAGTAAGCAAAATAAAATATTTTTATACTTAAAAGTGGACTGTAAGAGAAATACATTTTTTTTTTTAACGGTTTTTTTTTAACATTTGTAATGGGAGGTACCGTTTCCATTAAGTGGTATTTGCATTTTGAGTTTTTTGTAAATTTTAATTTTTGCTTACATTGCTGTTTAGACCTTATAGGAGCGTCTGCATAAAAAATGTTAAAAAATCAAATCAACCGTTTTTCAGAAAATCGAAAACCAAAAAAATGGTACTACTATAGAGCTACCAAAACTAACAATTTGTTTCCAAAAAAATTTACCAAATGCCTTGTTTTTTTTTTTTACAAAAATCGTTGAAGCCGTTTTTGAGAAAAATAAGATTATTGTTTTTGGCAAAAAAATGTGTGGGAGCTACTGTTAATTGTCATCTTAAAAATTTATTACCGATAAAACAGTATGTACCAATTTTGAAGGAAATCTATCCAACCCCTTAGGCTGTAGACTCGATTACAGACAGACAGACTGAGAGACAGACTGACAGACGGAATTGCGGGACCCAATTTTTTCGTGTTCTGTATAATCGTATTGTCATGTTTTATTTTAGAATTTTTTTTACGAATGCATAACTTGCCTATAATACCTATAATCGCAAGTAAAAATAAAAAATATATAAACATTTTTTTATTTTTTTTTTTCTAAAAGTCCAAAAAAATATTTTACGAAAATTTTGATATATAGAATTATTTAAAATTTAAAGGACCTCCCAGGGACCGTAAGTGACTTTTTATGTAAATATTCTTTTAGACGCAAATGAAGAATACACCTTTAAAAGTGCCCTGAATTTTGTTTAATCAAAATCATTAGAGCCGTTTTCGGATGTACCATTTTTGCTCCAAGAACTTTCGGGGGAATAAATCTAAGTAATCACCAAAGACGCTTAAGTACCAAGTTTGAAGAAACTCGCTTCAGCAGTTTAGGGTGTAGATCAATCTACAGACAGACAAACAGATAGAATTACGGAACCCACTTTGTTCGTTTTATCTATCAACGTAATGTCAAGTTTGATTAAAATCTCGAGTTCCACTTTTTTCCAAATGCAACTTTGCCTACAGTACCTACATGCATTAGTTATATAGGTATGTGATTTGTATTATGTACATTCAAAAAATTCTGACAAATAATGATAAGCCCACTATGAATTCGTTTTCTTCTGAGAAAATAATTTAATGAAAAGCTTTAATAACCTTCCAAGTCAAATTGACTTAAAACCTTGTTGAAATTGTGTTTTATCTTATTCTCATGCATATATAGATTTGAATGATCCAGATGAATACACCTACTTAAATATTAGGGTGGTCCATGACTATAGCTTACAAAAGAAATATACAAAAATTCGTTTTCGTCAATAAATCTACATACGAGTACATTAAGCACACAAGTTTTTCAATTCATATTTCGTAATGCCCATCATACAGTTCCTGGAGTAATTTTTGCAAAAACAATTATCGGCGATTTAATACGAATGTTAAAAGTTGATTGCTGCTTGCAAATAATGGGGTTTTCGTTTGGTAAATTTATATTTTGATCTATAAATTGAATTTTTTCGTAACGATTCGAATACGTTTTCAGATTTATTTTTATTTTGTCTGTGAACCAGCTATGGGTATCAGCTGTTTTATAAAAATGATGGCTGTCAATTATAACACATAGTGGTGTTAGTAAGAGGGGTAGATTTGCCGAAAATCCAGATCTGCAAAATTGATTTAAAATCAAAAAATAAATCAATTTATTTGACCAATCGAAGGCAAATATTGTCAAAATCAGTTGTTTGACAGATCTAAATCAAAAATAAGTTGATTCGTGTTACCAAACGATAACAACATAATATTCTTGCCTCCAAAAGCTGATTTGTCAGCTCTGAACACTTTCCCCGAGGAAAAAACCTGGGTCTGGACTGGTCAGTGCGGAATTAATGCTGTCACCGACCAGACATATTTCACAATGAAAATGCACTGGGACACAAAAAGAATGGCATCGAACACTACAGTGCGAATCAAGTACGCCTAAGACGAACAAACCTATGAAAACATTCTAAGATCAATTAAACGGCAAAACAAAAACTGTTTTTTTTTATTTTGAAATTTCAAAATATAATTTAATGCTACGTTTTCACCTAAAGATAATCCGGTTTAAATTGAGAAGATTAAAAATTAATCTTCAAGTGTTTTCACTAGTGAAAAAAAGATTAGTTTGACGTTTTCACTATGAATTGTCATTCAAAAGTCAATACAACAAGACAAAAACAAAATTATTGGGAAGAAGAATAATAATTTCGGTGCAGTGAACAAATTTTATTTCAATAAATAAAAATGAGTAATAAATTTAAAATATTGTTATCCCAACATCTTGCAGTATATAGATATATTTTCATAAATACTGTAATCGCCTTTGCACGGTTTTCGTTTTTATATATTTGGGAAAGAACAACTTCAAAGTATTACTATAGGATAGCTAAAACATTTTCCATACAAATTATTGCATTTTTTATTTATATACTTATTTATAAACAAAAACAGAATTTGAAGGCAATGACAAATTATACCAGACAAAAGCAAATGAAATAATGTTGGACAGTTTTTTTTTTGTTGAATGTCAATGGACAAAATATGACATTTGAATAGGCGCGTTCTATGAAATAAGGTTTGTTTCTTTTGAGAATCTTCTACTTCGAAAAAGATATCAATGAGATTAATTTCTAATTTTCATTTAAAGAGATTAAAATTTGTATGGGAAATCTTAAAGATTTAGAAGATTTTTAAGAGGATTTATGGTTAATCCACTTAAATCTGGATTAAGTATTAGATGAAAATCAAGTATAACGTGCAAATAATATTCGTAATTACATATCTTTCACAAATTAACTAATGCTACGTTTTCACTTAAAGATAATCCGGTTTAAATTGAGAAGATTAAAAATTAATCTTCAAGTGTTTTCACCAGTGATAAAAAGATTAGTTTGACGTTTTCACTATGAATTGTCGTTCAAAAGTCAATACAACAAGAAAAAAACAAAATAATTGGGAAGAAGAATAATAATTTCGGTGCAGTGAACAAATTTAATTTCAATAAATAAAAATGAGTAATAACATTGAAATATTGTTATCCCAACATCTTGCAGCAAATAGATATATTAACATAAATACTGTAATCGCCTTTGCACGGTTTTCGTTTTTATATATTTGAGAAAGAACAACTTCAAAGTATTATTGTAGGATAGCTAAAACATTTTCCATTACAAATTCGAGGCACCGACCGCCTTGGTCATTGTAGCTTTATTGCATTTTTTATTTTTATACTTATTTATAAACAAAAACAGAATTTGAAGGCAACGACAAACTATACCAGACAAAAACAAATGAAATAATGTTGGACAGTTTTTTCGGTGAAGAATAATAATTTCGGTGCAGTGAACAAATTTAATTTCAATAAATAAAAATGAGTAATAACATTGAAATATTGTTATCCCAACATCTTGCAGCAAATAGATATATTAACATAAATACTGTAATCGCCTTTGCACGGTTTTCGTTTTTATATATTTGAGAAAGAACAACTTCAAAGTATTATTGTAGGATAGCTAAAACATTTTCCATTACAAATTCGAGGCACCGACCGCCTTGGTCTTTGTAGCTTTATTGCATTTTTTATTTTTATACTTATTTATAAACAAAAACAGAATTTGAAGGCAACGACAAACTATACCAGACAAAAACAAATGAAATAATGTTGGACAGTTTTTTTTTTGTTGAATGTCAATGGAGAAAATATGACATTTGAATAGGCGCGTTCTATGAAATAAGGTTTGTTTCTTTTGAGAATCTTCTACTTCGAAGAAGATTTCAATGAGATTAATTTCTAATCTTCATTTAAGGAGATTAAAATTTGTATGGGAAATCTTCAAGATTTAGAAGATTTCAAAGAGGATTTATGGTTAATCCACTTAAATCAGGACTAAGTGGTAGGTGAAAACGTAGTATAATAACTGATTTTATTTGCAGACCTATTGGACAACAAATCGAACAAAATCAGGAAAGCAATCTTTCAAAATATTGTTAAGTAGAAAAATGTGACAGCCAGTTTCAAAACAGTAATTGAAATGTCATACAAAATTGCTTAAATGTGCAATGTGAACACTTTATGAATTCTTGTTTCAGTGAAAATGGCAGTTGTTGCAATTGCTATAGTAAAACAAATTAGCAAATGTTGGCCAGTAAAAAAATGGCAGATCTTTTTTTTAACCACCCTAATGTAGGTGCATGTTATACATATGTATATGAATACTGTTAAATGAACTTATTTATCTAAATATTCTTTGTTCAAATAATGAACTTTGATAGTCACAACTTACAAACGAGATAAACTCAGTTGTTGATCTTAATTGAATTAATTCAGATTTCTTGAATAAATTGTACGAGTGGTAGCACTCGTACATAAAATTAAAATATATATCAATGAACAAACGCAGACAATAATGCTTTAAGTTTATGTGTAGGCAAAATGGACTTCAATGTGTACCAAACACATTGACAAAATATACCTACATACATATGTATGTACCTACATCAAAACAAAATAGATTTGCTAAGTACCTACATATCCATAGTACCTACATAGTTCGTAGCTTATAATAATCTTTTAAGCAAATAGCCTTCATTGACTTAACGATTTCTCTAAGAGATATTGTATCTATCTGTTGTTGCCGGTGTTAAATGCAAATAAAGTTTGATTGTGTCAGTATATATTATAGTAAGTTGAGATAGAAATGACAATAAAAGATGCAATTAATATTATTTGTCTAGAAGAAAGCATCACGAATGTGTCTCACTTACACACTTGGAATGGTTTTTAGAAAAATATTATAGGGGTTGTATGCATCCGCTCTGTTTTTCCATGTCTTCTTAGTAGAAGAGGATGAACCCTTTTAACAATGTTGGTAGTTACCCTTGATCAAATTTATATATGTGCATTTAAAAACTTGATTTCAATGTAAACAAACGCATAACCATACATACATACTTGGCTTTGATATATCGAATTTCCATTTTCTTTACGAAAATTTTGTTCGAAATTATTGGAGTTGCTAATGAGATAGTCGAAATCAAACAGTTTAGGAATTGGGCGCATAGGGCACACTGAATTCGGATTGAAGTGTTTGATTTCAAACTTTTTCACGGGATCTTTTCCATCTTATGAAAGCGTTATGTTATTATTTCCCACAGAAAAATTGCTTATGTTCCAATAATAGACGTATTTAATTATTTACATACTCTCTTATTATAAATTAAAAATGTATTTTATACATAAGAATAGAAGAAGTCGGTTTGGTAAAACCGAAATCTTTTTTTTTTTTTTTTAAGCTACCAAACGACGCACGTGGTAGTTCCCTGACTTTACTTAATTTAATTTTTAATTTATTTTCTCGATCATAAGAGAAAACTGTGAAAATTTCATCTAAATTGTTTAAGAGCCGTTTCCAAGAAACCAAGAAGTTATAAACAAAAGTGGGCGTGGCAGTGGGCGGATTTTACTAAATCATACTTTATTTGTTTTAATTGTTTATTAAAATAAACTGAAAAAAATTCTTTGAAATATTTCGAGTAGTTTTTGAGAAACTAAAAAAATTAGATACGTGGGCGTGGCAGTGGGCGGATCTTACGTAACAAATTTTCTGAATTTTCTCCTCTATGAAATTCTAAATTTTCATCAAAATCGTTAGATGTTAGAGTCGTTTTCGTTTCTAAGAGACCAAGAAATGTAAAGTAGTCGTTGTGGTGGGCGGATTTTAATAAAATATGTTTTTTGACTTTTCTCTTGCACAAAAGAACAAACAGTGAAAATTTCAATCAAAAGATTTGAGTCGTCTCCAAGAACTAGAGAGCAGTAGGTGGACTTAAATAAATCCAATTTTTTATTTGTTTTCCTTCTCGCAATAAACAATGAAGCCTTGAAGTGTTTGAAATCAAAAGCCGATCAGCTATTATGACATTTGATTGAAATTTGACATTCTCTAGTGGTCCCTAGAGAAGAGAACTATGAATAAACCTAATATACTCCTAAAGTCATAATAAGGGTAATCAAGCAACGAGATAATTTTCCGCTTTGCAGAAAGATACATGTAACTTTCCGCTAGCCGTTTGCAAACACCCCCTTAAAAATACTTAAAGGGGAAATGTGGGAAATTATGAGCTGTTCGTTAAACTAATTGGGTTTTCCATTAGTTAATTCAGAATTTAATGCTGAATTTGATATTTTTCGTGGCAAATGGGACGCGATTTTAATTATATTTTGTTTTGGCGAATATTTGTTTCTGTGAAACTGATAGTTGTCAAACTGAATGCTTTCAATTGTACCAGGGCTTGTGGTGTTAGTAAGAAGAGGGGTATAGATTTACCGAAAAATGCGGATCTGTCAATTTGATTCAGAATCAAAAAACAAAAATATTTGGGTATCAAAAAAGAATTAAATTCTTGTACCAATGGAAAACCACATAACTTTATGAGTTTTATTTCTTCGCTTTCTACATCAAATTCGTGACATAAATGTATGTGCTTTGGAGAATATTTTTCTCTTGCAGTTCATTTCTGCGGAGATAAAATTATATGGTTAACATTTTTAGCATATTATTATTATTAATTATAAAACTAAATTAAAACTAAGGGGATTATAAGAAAGGGCTTAAGAGGGATCAAGTTAGGAGTACTTTATGAGGTTTATCCGGGTTTTCGCAGATGCATGAAAATGTGCAATAAAAGGTGCAGATTAATTTTGACAGTAGTACTTAAAATGCAAATGGTGTTTCATTTGCTTTTAGGATATAGAAGTGAGACAGGCAGCTTCGTCTGTGTCAACCGATGATTGTGTTCATTTCGATATGATAATTGGTTAGTTCGATTTCTACATTTAGTGGCCTCAGTAAGATTTAAATGAGATTTATTTTAAGACTTTATTTGAGCAGATATAATTTGTATGCTTGAAGATTCATAAGACATTTAGGCTTAATCTACTTAAATGTCGGCTTAGTGGTCGGTGAAAACGTAGTATTACATGAGGTTCTGAAGCGAGCTTACGAATGGGGTACGATAGAGAATTATCTTACCAATTAATTTATTTTTGTTTGAGGATCCCCATGATGTCCGATGCAATGGATGGCAGCATTGCAGCATTTTCTACTATAGAAAAAAAAATTCTTACTTACTAGTAAATTTTCTCAAACACTTTTCGCAAACACTCACATACATAAATAGCTCGGGCAACAGAGGAGATTTTGCAAAGACCAATTTCCGAACAGTGTTATTTCTATTATAAGAGAATACATAGTCTAAAATATTAATAATTGAGAAAATTTAATATTTCTGAAATGTAGCAACAATATTTCTTAAGTTTTCATACGAAACCAATACTTGTCTCTTGAATAAGTTTAAATTACATACTACACGTGATATGTCAATAAAATTGAGGACAAACGACTTAGCCATGGACCTTAAGTGTCCCAGCAAAAGATGTTGTTTTCATGCAAGGTTATTGAAACTTGTTTGCTGCAATTTATTTATTATGTGTATTTATATTTTGTGCATATGCACTTTAGGTTTTCAATGAGATTCATTAACGTTCATTTTGATGATTTAATTCATTTACCTCAAATAAATAGATAAGGTTTTTATTTACTTGTAATTATTTTCACAACTAAAAACACAAAATCATTAAACCATGGCTTTTGCTGTAAATCAAAGATTACGTACATTTATTAAGTTGATCAATTTGATTCATTAATCAATCAAAGTTAATTTATCTCGAAATTTTTTTCATTAAAATTTATTTTCTTCATATTTTGTTATATTTTTTTTAAATTTTACTTAGGTTTGTTTTACTATGCAACACTGAGAGGAAAACCCAAAGTCACGCCATAATACCGTTTATGTTTAATCTTGATATACATATCCGTTGTGCATTTTGGTTTGATGGATTAAATATTAATTCAGCTACCAAATTCAAATTTCTAGAGATCATCGGCAGTAGTAATAATGTGTCTGAATTTTTTTAAGTATTACATCAATTCACAATAGATTTTTTGAAAATTTTGTTTGATTGATTTTGAATTAGTTAAACAATATCAACTTTAACATCACAGTTGGTTTTGTACTGACAAATGCAATTGAAAGCATTTTTCAATTTTTGCGAAAACAATTTGATTAAGAAGAATTCCAAAGATTTAACGATTTGTGTGTTTAATGTTCACCTTCAAAACATATAAGGGACTTTGTAGTCAACTGCATTTATTGATCGCACATAGTAGTTAATTTCCTACATTTCATGAATATAAAGCTTGGATAACTTTACTTCAAACATTTACCTAAAACTTATATTACAAAAAAAAACACAAATAATATTTTTCTTGTTTAAAAATGTATAATTTTAATAATAATTTTGTATATATGCCTGTAAGACCTAAGGTCTTTCAAATGCAACCTTTCCGATAGGAAGGAATTTTTTGTTGGCACGGTGGATTTGAGAATCAGGTATTGACTCATTTTAAACCACAGGCGGCATCCAATTAAAATAGGAGGTATAGAATAGATCCCACACGTCTAAGTTAGCAGTCAAGCACTATGTCCACTGCGCCATTGCCACCCGCAAGATTTTTATTTTATTTTGATTTTTAAGTTTTACGAACTTCTTACCAGTCAATCACGTTAAAAGATTTCTTCAAAATCATCGACTTTATAAAAACAATCCATTCTAATTTAAGCTAAATATTATTTAACTGCACTCACATTTTATATAAATAAAGCTCAACTAGTATAAGATAAGTATCAGCTGATAATTCTGACACAAATGCACCTGACTTGAAATATACTAGATTTCCAGTCACTTTCCAACAAAAGTTCTATTAATTGGACGGCAAGTTCTTGACAGCTGGCCAATCAGACACTAGAAAATTGCCTTGCTTTGCCTAAGTCGACTGAACGTCGCCAATGGTGATTTTGAATGGATGCATTCAAATGGCGCCCTACACTACATAATAGATTCTTCCATTCATAAGCAAGGTCGAGTTGGACTAGGGTCGGATTTTCGACTCAGGTTTTATATATCTTCAGTTGAGTACTCCATATGGAGTTGAGTTGAAAAGTTATATGAGAGGTGGCATGTATCATTAATTAGACTATTTATGCCAAACCAACTCCTCAACTCAGGTTTTCTAGAACAATTTTCATTCAACAACTTTCCTGAAGTTGAATCGAGTCGGTTGAAGCTCAATTCAATACCGCCTGCAAACTAGGTAAGCAAGAAAAATATTGACGAATGTATAAGCCTTGTGTAAGCTACTTTCTAAAATAAAAATGGAAGCATCTTTTTCAGCATAAAAATATCTACAAATAGTAGAACTTCTTGTTTTCCTAAAGCACTAATCGAAAACCACTATATATCCCTCTCCAAAGGAATTATCAAAAATTGGCAATACCGAATTCTAACGTAAAAAAAAAGTTATTATTAACCCGAAAAGTTAACCATACCGATTACAGAATCCGATTAGCCATTAGCGCCCAGTTTTTGGAATTGTACTATTGTACAAATGTCAAAATTGAATCTAGTCATTCTCCACCCAACGCACTCACTCATCGAAATCTGTATTCGAGGTGATTTAACGCAAACCTTCTTGCGTTGTATAATAAATCCATTGCCAATAAGTCAATTTCTCGGTATTCAGCGCAAATAATTTACTCGTAACTTCAAGCCAAATACTTACCTCAGATAGGTTTTATCAAATAAGGTGAAATTGGCCGTTAAATTCAACAACCATTTGATAATAAACAGACAAATTAACGAGGCTCTCAAAATCCTATATAACTTGATAAATACCTCCAATTTTTGTTCTCAAAAAAATTTCAGGTACATTTAATTTAAAAACAAAATTAACATTTAATTTAACTCCAACACCTTTTAGGAAACAAAAACAATGATATGGAGTTAAATATTAACAAATTAACAATATTAAAAACAATAATTAAAGCCATTAAATTTAATTTTTATTTGAATCAGATATGAAATTCTATATGCATACTGCTCGTAGGTATATCTATCTAACTCACCCGTGTCATATTGAATCTAGGCATCGAAGGGTATTTGGGACACCTTCCGAATCCATAACCAGCTACTGAGGCAATCCAAAATGTCAGCGAAATAACAATTGATATTTGGTGAAACTTCGTCATATTATTTTTCCGAGTAAAATATTTAAATCGAATGCGTTTCACAATAAATATTCGAAATTGGACGTGTTCCAAATAATATTTTTGTTAACCTTTTAACGTAAATAAGACCCAAGTTACACTTCAGATTAAATAAATTACCGTTACAATTACGACAGCCTATATTTTACTAGGTGCCTTATTAATCTGTAAGCACAATATATTCACACTCTTGTTAGCGATCAAAACATTAATAAAAGGTAACGATGGTTTTTTAAATTATAATTCCATCAACGTGTCATTAAAAAAAAAATAAACTAGACAACAACAAAAAAACAATAATTATAAAATAGCTACTCTACATAAATATCGATCAAACTGCAATTTGTTGCAATATATAAATAATGGGGAATAACCACTATTGTTGCAACACACACACTCGATGCACGGAAGGCAACTTGACTTGCAATTTTAGCTCAAAACACTCGTCGTTATATAACGTCCACTATAGCAAACAGGCTGACAGACTCGACTGACCAAAGACGACGACGCCGACGGAGGACAGACTCTAGTAACTTCGTTCCGCACAAATTACACCGCATATGACGAAGATACAAGTTTCAAGATTCAGATTGCCATCAGTTAAACTGCCCCTCGCCAACTAATACTTGAATGGATCAATTGATTAAACAATGCACGTACAAAAATAAAAATGGTTGAAATGGAAGTAATCACGAATATATTTTTTTTTTTTAAATGCACTTCGGGAAGTGGAAGCAAGTTAGGAACTAAACCGATACAGTTATAATAATTATGATTTGAATTCAGGAAGACCGGGGGTCAAAATACTTTCGAATGAGATTTGTGGGATGAGTGAAGAAACTTGGTAAGAGGGGCGGTCTATGTCTCTTTAAATTATCGTTTTACAATGAACCTGAATCGAGGCCAACTTTAAAGTTCAAGTGAGATATTCAAATTCGTTAATGGTTAGTTATGATAATTCTGATATCTATGAGATACTGTCGTGTTTGCTAAGACCTTACGCTCGTAAAGATAAACCTAACAGAGCGCCAACTTGAAATAAACTGAACTTCTGTTTTGAATGTGGATTTCACTGTGGCCTGGCAGAAGCAATTTAAGAGACATTTTGTGTTATTGCTTGAATTGTTTATACAAGACGTAGACGAAGAGTGCTAGCAATGGTTTTTTTTCATTTGTACCTCCCTACTTTCTGTGGATCTTGTGGGCCGATGGCATTGGTGATGGTGATGTAAATTGAATGGATTTTTATGTTTTATGTTATTTCGTTGAACTAAGTTTTCGATTTCTTAAGCTTTTTCGATCTTTAAAATCCATTAAGCATGGTTGCCAAGTTAGGCATATTACTGTTCACGTTCGATTGCAGGTTTTCCTCTTTCACACAGAGAACTAGTACTGGGACATTTTGTTTTCTTTTAATTTTTAATCTCCTGCACTTTCACAAAAATCAAACATTAGTTGCTCGTCTGACCTTTTCAACATATTTATTAAATCTTGGTGATGAAAACAAAACGTCAAACAAATCTCTTCAAATCATGCCCTTTTCTCCGACAAGCTTATATTGTAGGTTCATTGAGCTTTACCCATATTTTCTTGATGTGTTTCAGATTAAATACCTATCCACACCTGAAAACCAAACAGACCCTTGCGAAAAAAAATTGTATTTTCAAAAATGTTTCCCAAACCCATCGATATATACATGAACCGAAAGATCTATTAAATACCTATCTACACCTGAAAACGAAACGCTTCTGCAGTCTCTGGTTCTCTAGATATTGCAGTCCAAAATTGTTCCGAAATTGTGAACCAACCTGCATTTTAAATTACCAAATCAACCCCATTCTTAACAATCCTTGTCTTTGTCACCCGGAATACCTCTATGCATAACTTTGCCTTCCATTTTTCTTTTAAAAAATATTTTTTGTTCAATATCTGCACTGGGAAAAGAAGATAAAAAAAAGTTAGCTGTCAAATAAACGCGCAGTACTGACAATCAGAAAAAGGCTTCGTGTAATAACACGCCCGTTACGGAATAGAAGTTCAAAATAAAATAACCAAGACTTGGGCGTTACAGTCTCGCGCTGTGTTATACCTGACTAAAAATTTAAATCTTCAAGATTTTACAAATTTAAATTTCCTCAGACAAAGATTTAAAATAAATCTCATTTAAGTCGTCATATACCCCGTTTATATGATTGAATTGAGGAATCGAATCGAATCGAATTGAAATTTCGATTCAGGTATATGGCCTCGTGGGATCGGAAGATTGAATTGAAATGGAATCGAAGTGACAATTTGAGTTTTCAGAATAAACAATAAAAACATGCAACAGAAAAAAAAACAAAGAAAACGGAAACACACTGAACACAAAAGCACACTATTGGTGCACACACACACCAAGAATCAGATGTGAATTCGATTCTTCAATTCCTCGATTCAGGTATATACATAAGTACATTTTGAATTCGATTCAGCTCTTCTAGTGGGATCGGATCGAGTAATCCTATTTTAATCCGATTCAAGTATACAAAGCCCTAAATCCTGATTCAATACCGATTCAATTCTACATATAAACGTAGTAATAGATGTATGTACATATCGAAATGAACAAATTCACCGGGAAAGTGAATTTTTCTCTTCGGTTGGTTCCTGAAGCTGTCTGTCTAAATCCTACATGATAAGATAAGATGAAGCAAAATTTGCGTTTTAAAGAGTGCTGTCAAAATTAATCTTTTTGTAGCGGTGAAAACACTATTTGAGATTTACTAGTTCTACAACACCCATATTAAAAAAACACGATTTAGTGACGGTTTATATTTAACACGTAGACTAATACCAAGTTTCATTCAAGAAAAGATTAGCTCTTTCTGTCAAAAGATTTGATTTTTTTGAATTTTGAAATTTTCATTGCAACAATAAGAGCAAATCTAAATCAAATCTCAACACCAAAGATTTTATATCTGATGAGTTGTCAGATTTGATCTGAATGCACACATACATGTAAAAAGTCTTGTGTCGAACGTCAAATGGAAAATATTTTGTTATTCATTTGTTGTGATCTTGCTTCGTCTTCGTCGTTCTCGTCTTCTGATGATGAAGATATGTTTTTTTCCAGAGATGTTTTCAAAAATACTACAATTTGTTAAATCTGGAAACGAGTTTTCTTGAAAAGATCAAATCCCGATTTTTAGAACAGATCTTTGAAATTTGAATGAAACTCGATATAAGTGCAAAATGTCATTAATAAGACAGAATTTCTGCCATTTGACATTTACAAATTTATTCCTTCCCAAACCCATTTAAGACGGTGATGACGATAACTGAAGAAATATGAATTGCAATTATGAAACAAAATGATAAGAATCCGCAAATTAACTTCTATTCTATAGTTCAGTTAAGTCATGGATTAGAGGTGGAATACAATTGTTTTTTGTATAGAGCTGCAAGAGATAAACATTCGGTGAAAACGTAGTATAAGAGGGGTATTTCTCGATGGTAATTTTCCATTCACAGTGAGGCATTATTGGTTGACCGCACAACGGACCTGCTAAAACCTATACTTAAACTAGGGTGATTCGTGAAACGTGAAAATGTTTTATATTTTTTTTGTATAATGAACCCACACCGAATAGAACAAAATCTGATTAAACACACATCTTTTATAATTCGTTGGGGGGATAGGAGGGTCATTAGAAGTCTAAATTTCGGTTTTCGGGAAAATCGCGTTAAAGCTTAAGCCGCTGTAATAAATTTAATTTTCTACGACTTTAGTCTTAATAAATATATCGCGAGACATTAATGATAAACTCTTTTTGGGGGATTTGAACCCTCCCCCCCCCCCCTCCCTTCAATTTTTCAATGCAGTTATCTTTCTAGTATCATTCATATTATATATGCTTATGTCGATTGCGTTTCAATAATTAGGATTCGCTACTCAAACCAATACTTTTTGGCTTTGAAAAGAACGATTACGGACCGAATCTCTTTTTGGGACTGTGTGTGTTGCTTGGCAGCTCTAAAAAAAACAAATCTTCAATTCGTTAAAACATCATTATTTCGTTTTAATTTCCCGATTCCGACGCGGGGGAGTTCCTAAGCCCACTTGCACTTTTTTAATATTTGTTTCCAAGAAGTTTTTAACATTTTTTTTTATTTTTTAATATATTAATTTACTTTTTCTGTACACTGCCACAAAATATAAATTAATTCACAACACAACAATTGAGAAACGTCAAAACAAATATTGTAGTGTGTGTACGAATCTGTGCACAAATCCGTTTTGAATCCGTCTCCAAAAAGAGATTCAATACGGATCTGTTTTTCCAGAAAAATATTGGTTTTAATTTGAAACGAATTTGATTTTCAGAAAAAAATTGACGGCGGATCGACGGCAAGTCGATGTTTTTGTTGAAACGAAATCGACATTAGATGTTGTTTCAACAAGTTTAAAGTAGGGTACACATTATCGAACATGCATGACAGTCTTGCTCACGATCGGTAATGTGTACATTTGCATGATGTCATAACACTCATGAAGGACTGCTCACGGCTCACAAAATTGGTTGATATTACCTGTCAGGCAGTGTTCTTGATCGATGATGTGTATGCAAATCATTCATGGAACAATATTCAACAAGTATTTTTGTTGTTAGTTAGTTCATTTTTGAATCTTCGTCAGTAGAGAATAATAAATAAAATTTTTTAATGTGTTTATTGAGCTAGATATTGGATTGAAATTGAAAATTTTGTCTGGCGGACGGCCAACAAAACTGATAAATGTGTACCCAAAACTTTTCACGCATGTTTGATATCCAACATTAATGTCACGCAAGCTCGATAATGTGTACAAAACTTTAGGCATATTTGCTTGTGGCCCGAATTATTTGCTTTATTATACAGTGCAACCTTGATATAACGTACCTCAGT
This sequence comes from Philhelius pedissequus, assembly GCA_910595825.1. Classification (NCBI taxonomy): domain Eukaryota; kingdom Metazoa; phylum Arthropoda; class Insecta; order Diptera; family Syrphidae; genus Philhelius; species Philhelius pedissequus. Next base: position 46,496,149 of record OU343160.1, read on the forward strand.
ATAACAAATTCCTCGATTTAACAAATTTTAAGTTAAATTCCCTTGAATTGTTCATAAGAGTCAATGGAAAATAAACCTTTATCTCGTGAACGGTAGCTTTTTGAAAAAAAAAATATTAAGACTAAAGTTGTAGAAAATTAAATTTTCTACAAGTTTTACCTCTTTTATTTTTGTGAGGAATCAAAAATGGCAAAGTTATTTTCCAAAATAAAATTTTTATTAAATTCAAAATGGCGGCTGAAGCTCCAGTGCGATTTTCCCTAAAGACGAAATTTAGACTTCTAATGACCCTCCCCCCAATAAACTGTTAGAGAAAATTGTACGAATTAATTTTTTCCATTTAATTTAAATCAAAATAGATTGGCTTAATTTCATGTTTAATTTTTGAAAATTTTGGCATGCTCCAATTTTTAAAATATCACATAGATTTTTTTTAATTGAACGCCTACTAAAGGGGGCTTGACTACCCTTAATATGAACAAGCACAGTACGAGAATTAGGGAGATAGAGTAGGATTTAAAATTTCCAATTTGACTTAAAATACCATCTCTTTTCAAGATTTTTAAAAGTTAGCCTGAATTAACTTGGTCCTATTTCATGTCACCCAAAAGCAAAAACCCGATTAATCTTGTGACCAAAATTTTCCTCATCAATGCATTTAATTATATATAAAATACATACTTTTCATTTGTAATTTTTGTATCTTATATTTATTCGATTTTTTCTTTTCTACAACATACATTCCTAACATTTACTTTAAACCTAATTAATATTTTCGTTTGAATTTTGATCAATAGTTATTTTGTTTTTCTTAGCATACAAAATTTATTTCTTATTCTAATAATCTAAACATTGTGTTAAAAAAAATAAAAAAAAAACATCGACCAACATTGATTTTTAAAAATTGTCTAGGTATAAAATATGATTTCATTTTTCACTCAACTAGATATAATATTCATATATTCTTATAAGTACTAAAAGTACATTGTTAATTAAGCAATTTAAAACATTAATAGTGATGCGATTTAATAGTAAATATTTGGCAGTGTGAAAGTAACTGTTATTAGTAGATATTAATAGTATTTATTTTTCATTTCACTTTAAAATTGTTTAATTTATTTATGTAAAAAAAATCTTTTTTGTGTGCTTACAGTTCAAGTGAAAAAGTATATATTAATAATAACTTGGCAGTGATTTGGCAAATAGTTTAAATATAACTGATCTGATAGATTTTTTTGTATTTTTCCCTGGATTTGTAAGATTTAAACATTTATAAAATTATAACAAATTATAGAATTTTATCATTTATTTTTCAAACTCATGACGACCGACGCGGACCGATGCAATTTTATCTTAGCATTTGTTTATCTTTTCCTCCTAAATGTATTTACCAATTTTGATGAAATATTCGATTTCACTTATGGGGTTACGTTGATTGGGAGTTAGCTATATTTGCATCTGGTACGTGGCGCTATTGTCGACATCTTACTTAAACTAACAGAACATTCCAATATTTTAGTTTAAGTATGTATTTTTATGTTCATGACTTGTTAAATATAGGCGTTTTATTCATTACTAACTCAATTAATAATCTGTACCATTTGACGCATCAATATACGAGTAAGTAGGTATGTGAAAGAACAACTCATCTTCCAGTTCCGATGATTAGGTTTCTAAAAAACTTATTATGCCACAATCTAAAAATCTTGGCAATACTATGCAAAGATGACAACTCCCCAAAAAATGTTTCTGCATTTACTATGCGCACAGAACCTGTCAATCACACCATGTTCTGCATTCCGAGTGAAAATGAATTCAAAACGAATTTGTATTTCGACGTGTTCTGCATTTCGAGTGGATTTACCTTCTTCCAATTCACTTCGAATTTAATTTCGAATTGTCAAAATCATCTGTTACAGACAATTTGTATAAAAACGGTTCATATTCGGAATGTAGAACACGAATTTTCATATTCAGAACCCTAAAATTCCACATTCGGAATGAGCATTATTTTATGTGGAATACAGAATATTTTTATGTGGAATACAGAACATTTAAATTCACTTTCGTTCCTTAAATTCACAAAAAGTGGAATGTGAACATGTGCGAATAAATTAAAAATACAAAGCTTGTCTTTAAAAGAGATTTCGAGAATACATGTTCATGCATATTCAAAATGTGATTTGGGATTTTACATCTGATATTTGACACATTTTTCTAAACTGTTACTATCTGTCCAAATTCAATCTCTTATAAGAGCCCTCTTATTCGAAAAACTTTTATTTTTATAAGTCAAAAGTGCTCAGAAAATCAGAGCAGGTAAATGAACAGGCCAAAAGTAAAGTATTACAAACTCGTTTCCACATCCGTAACTAAGTGTAAATATTTAGAAATGTCTAATAGTCTAACTAATTTAAAAAAAAATACGAGTAAACCTATAAAACTCTTATTCAAAAACATTGGAAAACCTGATTGGAAAAATGTTAGCAATGTTTTAAATGAACATTATGAAAGTGTTTATCTCTTAAGACCTTGGCAATCAAATTTGAATTGTCGATCTGCGACAAAATATTGCAACAATTTTACAGTATGTGTCGAAAGAAGGTGTATAAGCAGTTATTTACTTGGCAGCTCAGTGTCCTGAACTGACTTTAAAAAAAGAAAAACACATAAGAAAATATTTCTTTTGATAAGGACAGATAAAATACCGTTGTTGTTTAAAAAGGCGTTTTAACAAGTTACTCTACATACAGTCTTATTCATTAACACATCATAGCGAGTACATAAGACTATGTTTTCTTTATAATGTCTTGAAGCGCAAAAATGTTATTAATTACGTTGCATAGCAGCGCCACAAGCTTAATGCGTTGGAAGGTTGTTATATAGAGCCTACATAAAATTGATATTGTACCGATAAGTAATTTAACATCGCTATCAATTCCCTTTTTATTAAGGATGGGTAAATGTGTATTTTTGGCATGTGTTAAAGTTAACGACTGAAATACCTCGGTTGGTGATTTCTGTTCGACTCATTCGAAGTTCAAGAGACCTACCTGGAGCCTACATATGATTACTTCCAAAATGCAATACTCCAACACAATACATTGTGGAAGTAGGGATTTGCACTGAGTCGTTTCCTCACATTATGTGTAACGGAAAACTGCTGTCGATGATTAATACCTATTTCGTAATAAAGGTATTTCGACAGCAGTTGACTCAGTAGGTCATGTCTTAGGTGTGCACTTATGGATGCAACAACGACGATGCTGTGTGGAAGCCAGTCTTGTCTCGATCGTCGGGTGTCGCTTGATCGATCGAGATATTTCTCGGAGTAGGGGTATATTCATAAGTCTTATTTCAAAATTTTCTTGTGTGTCAGAAAGAGAAAAAAATAGTACACATGAATACTTTATTAAGAAAAATCTATTGTATTGTATGTAAGGATTTACATAGCGGCTACATACATAAGTTCTTATTCACTGCATAACAATACATGCGTTTAGCCTATTCTAATGAATAAGACTGATAGTTTTTAACAACTATAATTGTGAATCAACTGATATATTAAATGACACCAGCAGGCTTTAGAGTTTTGTAATGAATTTTTGTAAGATTTTTTGAAGAAATATTTATCAAGACCGACAACTGAAAACATTATTTAATACAGACAGCGGGGGTCAGTTCACCATCGGGTTTTGATCAATTTGACCGCTTTCGAAAAAAGTCAAATGATTGTCATATTTCGACGCTGCTTTAAAAAAAAAAAAACATCAAATGATTTTACTGCAAGTGCATTTGACGTTTTCACAAAGGGAGATAGAAACTTGTTGGAAAATCGGACGATTAATAATAATTATGATTAAAAAAGAATATAAATGAGAGCAAGGGCACTATTACGATTAAAAACCTCGGCTTATTTAAGAACTGCACAACTATTTAATGGTAATCATCGATTTTCTTGTAATTCACAATGGCCTGCATCATTCTCAATTACCAAAACTCTTATCAATGAGGTTATTTAATATTAAATTCCAGTATTTACCAACCATCAATTTGCAATTGGCAAAATCATAATAGCGACGCAAAATTATATTGTTGAAATAATAGAAAAAAAAATATTTAAGAAATGCGAAATTTTGTGTTTTTAATTCGCATTAGCACACAAATATTTAGATTTGAAACACTACTAATAAACATCGGTGTCATCGATGTAGCACAAATTGTAATTTTTTGACACGGAAAATTTTTTACGATATTTTTTTCTTGGCGGGTACTGATTCAAACTAATTTTTGCCATATTTAATATGGAATTCATGGGCAAGAACAACCCTAGCTGCATACAAATATTTTCCTTTCATATAAGCATCAAACAGAACTAAACTTTGTGCATGTGCATAACAAATTATACAAACTTCTACAAATGCAACTTAACGTTAATTGATGCTAGATTTAAATATTATATTTTTGTTTGCATTATTTAATTTAATTCGGGCGTTTGCTTCTTAAAATTTCTTATTTTGATTAAGATTTGGCAATTGTTTTTAGGATAGTATATTAGATTTAACTAGGGATCTTTTTATTTTCAGTAGGTATTAAATATTTTCGCTTCGTAAATGCTTATTTTTGTATTTATGTATGTTCTATATATATCAAATAGATTTTAATTGGAAAAATTCGGTGGTTCATCATTGTTTAATTAAATTTGTAAGGTTATTTTTTTTATAATTTTGGTATATATGTAGGTATTTTTATAAATTTGTTATATTTTATTTATTTTATTTTCTTGAAACTCAGTTTTTGGTCTTGTTTTTCTGTTAAGAGGGAAAATGTGCATTAAAAAAATGAATTAAAAAAAAAATAAAATAAAAACAAAAATAATATTTAATAAAAAAAAAATATTTATTTCTTCTTATAAAATTGACAATTCAAAACGAATTTTATATTCTTAACAATAGGTACACGTGTACAAGTGGAAACAAACATATACTAAAATATTACATAACTTTTCTTTTTAACAAATTTTAAGCTTAATTTGATGATTTTTTCTACCATTTAAATTTACTTAATGTGTTTTAAATAATAAAACTACAAATTGGATTGGAAATTTTGAGATTTTTTGTGCATAAGACGTACAAAATTCTTTTGTAATTTATGTTTCGTAAGATTTATACTTTTCTTTTTGGCTCACTTTTATTTATAATTGATTTAATTTATCCATACATACAGTTATATATTTTGTATATATATTTTTTAATAGACATACATAGATATATATATATATATTTTCTTACTTTCCTCCTTTTATTTTATAGTAAATTTAAATGAATTAATTTTATTTTTGCCTAATACAGAAATAATTTTTGAGATTTAGATTTTGTTGATTTTAAATTTATTGTTTATTAACTTAATTAATTTAAATACGTTCAGTAACATATACTTTGGCAGTGGCTGGGGCATTAGATCTTCGTACAGCAAATGATACAATTATTCCAATTGCAACTAGGACGATACCCAATGAGTTCATGATGTAGTGTTCGATTTTTGAATTGCTGGCACTGTAAAATATAAAAAACAAATTTTCATTAATCGCTGATTCACAGTAAAGTAAATATCAATAACAGTCATTTCTAAAAAAAAAACCTAAGTACATTAACGTACAGGTGCACAACACTGAACTGAGTGTGATTATCCTTTTGGCTTTAATAATATTTAACAAGTCATTATCGAAAAATATCGGTATCGAAAAATATCGATATCGAAAAATATCGGTATCAAAAAATACCATGTAATAAGTCCACCTTTCAAAACTTACCCTTATTTCCCTTTTATATGTGTACCAACGACGATTCTTAAAGCTAATTGGTCATTTTATTTGATGAGAAACATAGTAAAATAATTTTAGAAAGTAAGACCAGAATTGCAATATATTTTGGAATTTATTTTGTTTTTAAATTTTACAACATGCCAATTCTTGGTTTTTCAAGTTGTATGTATAAATAAATCCTCCGTTATTCAATCTTTAATCATGGGTTCAGAAATTTTAGTTCACCGATTTCGGCGAGTTAAGTGAGGTTCAATGTTGGTTCAAATTATGATTCGTGGCTTAGCAATCGCAACTCAACGATTTAATCTCGCCGATTTACATCAGTAAAATCTCCGAAATCGAGGCGAGATATAAGAAAATAATAACTAACAATGTGCAAGAGAGAGAGAGAGCGTACCATGATTCATTGTATTAAGCATTTTGTAATTATAAAATTATTCCCCAATTTAATGAAACGAAACTTTTCACGGAAGAATTTAACAAAATTATACTGATTTTCAATTCCCTAATCTAATAATTTAACGCTACATGAGGACATGAAATGCTTTGTGTATCTTAGTCATAATTTAACTAGAACGACGATATATCGTCGAAGTCATGTCGTGTTTACTTATCACACCCATTTGGTTCAAGAATAATGAATTTTCTGAAATACATGGCAAAGCTATTTTAGATTTGTCAGTGGACTTAGGATTCCTCGTATATGACAATGCTGGTCTACTTTTGTCAAGAAGATAGTTTTGTTTATTTTTTTTTTGAAAATTTATTTGTTAATTTTAAGTAGACAGATTGTGAGTAAATTATAAAAAAGTGAAAAGCATTGTTTATAATTAAGCCTTTTTTGAATTATATAATAAAAAAAATCTAACAAAGCTGTTTGTTGGTATTTTTTTTTTGAAAATGAAAATGGTTTTTGGTTGTTCGTCGTTGAATTTATTTTTGCTTTCATGTGTTTTTTTAATGTTTACAATATGTCCCTTTAAATGTTGTGCCGTTTAATATTAAAAAAAAAAAAAAGAATTAATTCTTTTATGTTGATGGCATAAAGTTTAGTGAAAATCGTAAAAACCGTTTTCGGTAACATTAAAAATAAAATGCACGACTGGATCGCACGAATTTACTCTTATGTTCGATCAAATCATATGCAAAATATTTCTATTAAAAATCTAAATATATTTTTAAAGTCGTTTTTTACTTAATTTTTAATATATACAAAATTTCTTTAATTTTTTTTCTAAAAAAAATTGGTATGACCATCTTAAATATTTAATAATATGTATAAACTTGAAAACAAAAGATTAAATCGACTTAATCAAAGAAAAAATAATTCAAAATTCTGAAATAAATACTTAAGCTAATTTGAGCTAAAAAAAAAAGTACGCCATTTTATTTCTTGGATAAATTTGAATTTATGAGACCAAATTTTTAAAAATCTGTGGACCAGTTTTTGAGAAAAAAGTTTGTTTTTTAAAAACTTTTTGAAAACATTTTTTGAAAAAAAAAATCAAAAACGCCAATTCATAGATATTCAGCAAATACATATAACTATAATTTTTGAAAAAAATTTAATCAGCAGTTTTCAAAATATAAATTTTTAAAAATACAAAAATATTAATTAAAAATATTGGTACGCAGTATAAATTGGGCAATCTAAACCTGCATATGTGTGAAATTTCGAAAGAATCGGTTAAGGCATTTACGAGACGTTTTTAAACATTTTCTTAATTTTTTTTTCAACAATATGATTGGTCGTACCTAAAAACCTGCATTGATTTTTTAAATCAAAATCGTTAGAGCCTTTTCCGAGAAAAATAGGATTTAAGGTAACGATTATATGCCAGGTACCGTTATTTTTTTAGCTAAAAAAAAATGTCAATGGTGGCAATGGCGCAGTGGATAAAGTGCTTGATTGCTAACTAGGACGTTCGATCCCCACGCTAGGCGCATTCTTTTCTATACCTCCAATTTTAATTGGATGTCGCCCATGGGTTAAAATGAGACAGTCAATCTCAAATCCACTGTGCCAAACTAGTGCCGTGCAATTCAGGCTGCATTTAAAAGAACTTAGGCCTTACAGTCATGTAGTTAAATTTAAAAAAAAAATTCCCCTCTGTACAATACCTAAATACCCCTATATTCCAAGCCAAACCGTTTCGGGTGTAGGTGTCTATACATACATACAGACAGACTGATAGACAGAATTTTTAGATCTTTTTTCGCTATCATCGTAATGTCATGTTTGATTATTATCTCAAAATTTTTTTTTTCGACGAATGCATAACTTTCCTTATTTAGGTATCGCAAGTAAGAACTCAAGATAATGGCAGTTATCTATTTATGATTTTTTCATTCTACCGAACTTAAGCAAATCCGCCCTGGAGACTAGCCTATAAAGCTTGTTGTATGAAATACAAGTGGAAGCTAATACAAAATTTAAAAAAAAGTCAATAACCTCATTCATGCATGGTCGAAAGGACTTTTCTTTTCACAAAGGAATCACACTCATTGGATCAGAACTTCTTCGAAGTCATTTACAAAAAATAAGTAAAACAAAGTCAAAACCTCAAATCCTTTTCTTCGGTCAGTTCCCGTTCCTTTTCCACCAATCCAGTCACACAAGTTGCAATTGCTAACATAAAGTTAACCAAACCGAAACTTGCATGAATTGGCACCATAGTCGCTCTGCATCCATAAGTTGCATTCTCACAGCATAATAGCACCAAAAAGCTATGCCAAAAAAAAAACAAATCAATATTGCTTTTTTTGCTAACTTTAAAAAATCAAACAAAAAACAACTTACCTGAAAAATCCAACAACAAATTGCATAACAAACAGACCCATTGTCACGAATCCCAACCACGAATGTAATGAATAAAAGTTCTCTCTTGGCGGCTCTGATAAATTGTGTGAATCGAAAACGGACAAAAATCCTAGAGCTACACATGGAATGGCACAAGCATGGAAAAACATGTGGGCGAGTTTTACATAGATGTGCTTTAGACATCTGCACAGTCTGTAGAGAAGAATTGCTGAAATTTAATTGAAATATTTAAGTGGCCAGTTAGAAAAAGTTTTATACGATTTATGGTTGGATTAGTTTTTCTTTTTTCTCTATATATGTATGTATATGTATGTACATTATGTATGTATAAATTTATTGGTCTTACAGAATCCTGAGAATGTGACAAATCCTGCAATCATGAGAACTGGATGCAAATTGAATTGGAGCTGTGGATTATCTGACCATGCGAAACCACCCCGATAGAACATTATCCAGAATAGCGTTAGAACCAAAACACCGACGAGCAAAATCGTGGAGAGAATTACTATCATCAGATATTCAAACCATGATCCGCAATTCCATGCGTTTTCGGCGTCATCCTCATAGCGCCTGCAAAACAAAATAAATCAATGTAATTATGTACATATATGTTAGGTTGTAAAAGATATTTAAACTAAATATATACTAAACATTTCGGGTTAAAGTTTTTTTTTGATTTATAAGTTTTTACGTCCTAGTTTTAATTCAAATTAAAACATTCAGAACTGTGTCAAAAAATTTTTTTAGAATTCTTGAAACAGAGTTAAAAGCGGGAATTTGAAGTGAATTGATAAGATGATCCTTAACTTACATTTCTAACAAAATTACTTTTTAAATCTAAAGCCTCTGTCCTCTGTCAAACAGAATTCGTGTTTAATGATGCGCGCCCCGTGCTGCGGTGAGATTTTTAAACGCAATGTTAACTTTATTTTGGCGTGAGTTATTTCACGCTCCGTTTGGGGACATCAAACGGAATTCTGTCACCCTAATGCTTGTTCATTCTAATAATATATTTCATTTCATTCAATTTGGTGCGATTTTTTCCCATCCCAGGACTATTACGGACAGATCGACCAATGATCTTAACGAATATTCGTCCATTTTGTAATTTCGTTCACTTTGTTTTTTACTTGCGATATACATAGGTACTAAGGGCAAGTTTTGCCCTCGAGATTTTAATCAAACTTGACTTTCCGATAATAAAGAACGCCAACAAAATGAAGACTGCAATTCCGTCTGCCTGTCGGTCTGTCTGTAGATCGACATACAGCAGCGTTGCTATAATGTGCCCGGTCGGGCCATTTGGCCCTCTGTTTAATACTTTATTATTATTTTTATTAGTATTTTATTTTATAAAGTAATCTTTCTAAATTCATCACAAAAATTGTCAATGTGTTTCCTCTTTTAGGCTGGGAGCAGGGAACTGAGCTGTCAAAAAAAGATCTATTTTTCCTATTTAACTCAGACACATCAGAGCGCTCAAGCTGTGTTTCTTTTTTCAATCAGAGCTAGCTGCGAACTATGAGCTCCGAATAAAATGTACGAGCAGATGGCGTAAAATAAAATAATATAGAGCTTTCTCTTTATATTCAACCTTTCCTTTTGTCAACAAATTAATGATTGCTTTGGTGGTGGTCACATGTAAGTTATGCCGAAATGCATTTTGTAAAATTTGTAACACCTAATGAATAAAATACTTGACAAGTGGTTCGTAAAAAAATATATTTCGTGTCTTTTATTTATTTAAACCTTATTTAAACAAAAAACGTTTTGTAATCAATAAGGAACTTAACATCAAAAGAAAACATACAAAAATATGGAGTAAACTTTTTTTGTGGGATATCACAGAGGCTGACGAAAAAAAAACAAACACATACAAATTGAGATTAACGCCGGTTGTTCTTCCTCTGTAGGTAATAAATATTTATTAGTATATTGTTTTGCCAGTTCAATGCTTTAGTGTATTTTATAAATAAATCGAAGAGCTCTGAACAATTTCTGCTCAGAGCGTACATGTTCAAACTCTGCTCAGTGATCTGCTCAGAGCTCAAAAAGAAAAACGCTTATTTAAAACGCAGTGAATTTATTCATTTAGACTAACTATATGAATAAATATTTATGTTGCCTAATAATTGTGAAAATTAAAAAATAAAAAAAAAATTTCTGTCGAGTATTGGTCCTCACTTTTGGGAAATGGCCCCCAGAAAGGCCCATAATTTTTTTATTTTTGTCACAATAGCCTAAGCGGATGAAGCCATTTTCCTCAAACCTGGTACTTTAGCGTTTTATGTGATTATCTCAAATAGATTCTTGAATCGTTTTTGTAGTCCCAAAAAACACGGTACTCGCCAAACGATTTTATCTACCATTTAATTATCTTTTTGTTTTCAAAAAAAAATTGTTTGAACATTCTTAGTTTACATTTGTGTTTAAATTATCTAGAAGATTCTGCATAAAAATTTCAAAAAATTCAAATGAACCGTTTTGCAGAAAATCGAAAACAAAAAAAATGGTCCTACTAGAAGTACCAAAAAAAAATCAATGATCAAAAAGTACATTTTCCCTGCCTTAATGAACTGATTTTTTAAAAATAAAAATCGTTGGAGCCGTTTTTGACAAAAATAAGATTTGTCTTTTTGGCCAAAAAAATGTATGGCAGGTACCGTTATTTTTCTTCTTAAAAAAAAATTAAAAAACTGTGCGGGCATATTACCGAAAAAACAATATGTACCAAGTTTGAAGCAAACCCATCCAACCGCTTAGGCTGTAAACTTTGAGACAGATAGACAGACAGACACTCTGAGTTGCGGACCCACTTTTTAGACATTCGTCATCGTCGTAATGTCAAGTTTGATCAAAGTCTCGTGTTCGATTTATTTTACGAATCCATACCTTGCAATTTAGCACCATATGTCGCAAGTAAAAATAATAATCCTATTATTTTGTATACATATTTTTTTATTAACGTTAGGACTTTCTCATAAATGACTTGATGGATTTTGATCAAAATTTTTATATGGGAGGCCCTTCGAATTCTAAACATATACTTCGTACTACATATGAGTAATACCAAGATGGGAAACTTTCGTTCGCCTCACTTTACAAAACCCATTTGTTTACTGTTGAATTTGTAAATTTGACTTCGTAACAAATAATGGTGTAGTGAAACTACACACAGATGCAAAAATATCAGTTTCCTAACGGTGGGCAAAACAAAATAGTTGCCAAAATTTCCCATCTCTGTATGGCTCATATGGGTTTCACACTTTTTTTTGAAAATTCAATATTTCGAAAGCTTGTTAAAGATTTTTTGAAATCCTATTTTTAAATTTACATTTACAGTGGACGTCCAGTATAACAAATGATATATTGTTGGAGGTCATTCTCTATATCGAGCGCGTTCGTTATATCAAGCGACCACTTAAAGAGAAAGAGAAGCAAAACTTGATACCATTGTAAGCCCTTTGGGCCACACACATATGAGAAATCTTTCGTGTTGACATAAGAACAGATGCAAAAAAAAAGTAATTTTATGTGAAATTATTTCGTTCGTTCGTTATATTGCATAGAAAATTGTAGCTATTGTTCGCTATTTAGAGATGTTGATGTAAATTTAAAAAGTATTTGTTATATCGCAAATTCGCTATATCGGGTATTCGTTATACTGGACGTCCACTGTATTGTTTAATACTTAGAATTGCCATACCAATTGACAATTCTTGGGGTTGTCTAAAAAATAATTGAGAAAAAACTTGGTGGTAGCACACTCAAGTTGTTGTTGGGCATTCAAAGTCATTAAAAAAAAAACATGGGCCAACCCTGGGTAAGGTTCAACGATCAAACCTTTTTATTTTGAGGTTAGCTGTGTGTGAACAATTTATTCGTCAAATGTGTGAACAAAAACCTACAATTTTAAAATAACACAATAAAAAGATTTAATTTGAACTTTTCAATTAAACTTTTTTAGAAATGAAAAAAAAATAACAGAACAAGAAGAGAACAATATATTATGAATGATACTTGTATTCACAGAGCGAAATCAGAAGAAAAGGTAGTTGCTGCCTTTGAATCTTCAAAAAAAAATCTAATTAAAGCAGTGCAGTAACCGATGTGCATATATTCGGTTGAATAAACATTGCAAAACATAAAAGAAAGTAGTCAACAGATGCCAGCCACTTCAAATTCAACACTTTTCAACTCTCAGTTCTGTAATTCAAGTTGAAATCCCTGCAATTATTAAGAATTTGTTTCAATTGAAGTTCTACAAAATATCAAAAGGAACATAATAGAACGCAAGTAACATTGCAAATACCGGAAAGGATTAACTTTAGCTCGAAATTATAGATAAAATGCAATTAGTTTTCCAAATGAAATCCTTGAGTGTTGAGAATTTTGTTGTTGAGATTTTGTTTTTATATGAAACTCTTGTTATACATTTACCAAAAAGGATTCCTTGTAATTTTATGTTATATGGATTCTAGTATCCTTAATTAAGAACTAACTATATTTCACATCCACAACGCAATAAACGATGCACGTGTTTTATTAGTGTTTTACAGTGATCTAAAGACCATTTCTATGTACACATTTATGTTTCAATAGAAACAAAAAAAAACTTGAAAAACTATTTTGTCTTTAATTTCAAAAGTTCAAAATTAAGATATATTCATTGTGGAACGAACAAGAGTTTCTGGTTTTTATTTGTTTTCAAAGTTTTATAACAACCAAAGTTCAATGAGGAGACACCAAACAACACCCTAGCTGAGGAGCTAAAACTTTTCGTGTTGTGTTCATAAGGATGCTAATAGTGCCGGATTATTCATAAAGTCAAGCATCGAAACATGTTTAAGGTATGGCGCTTATACGTCTAATTCAATCTGGTTAGGTTAAATTTCACACGCAAATTTTTTTAATTTAATCGTCAATTTAATATTCTTTAATATATGTAATATAATATGCTTAGGTACTATAGGGCATGTTTTACATTTAGATTTAGAAGCTGGCGATTTGATCAAATCTGACAGTAACTTATGATAGAGAACACGACGTTTCCATTAATGACTCCGCCGAAATTGATTAATGTATACAGAAGGTCCTTCAAATTCTATATATGCAGTATTATTTAGAATAATAGTTAAGATTTTCAGCAAAAAGAAGTAAGCACTAGGTCAAGTTTGGCATTTGAAAAGAAATCGAACTCGAAATTTTAATCAAACTAAACATTACGATGATGGAGAACACCAAAAAAATGACTCCCAAATTTCGGTATGTCTGTAGATCCATCTACAGCCTATACGGGTCCAGCGATTTTCTTTAAGCTTGGTACTTTAACGTTTTAGTTGATTCTCCCAAATAGAATCGTTTTCATAGCCCCAAAATAACTGTATACACTTTTTTTTTACTATCTTAATTATCTCGAAAACGGTTCTTACGATTTGGACAAAAAATAGTCTGTAATTTACTGGTATTAACGGAACAGCGTCATACAACATTTTATTCGATTTTCGACTTTCTCATAAACAGCTAGACTGATTTCGTTTAAAATGTTTATGTGGGATGTTCCTAAAATTCTAAATAATACTGCATTCCAAAATTTCCAAAAAATATGTTTTTGGGTTTTTTTGAAAAAAAAAACATTTTTTTTTTGAAAATTCAATATTTCGAAAACGGATAGACAACTTATTTTGAAATTTTGTTTTTAAGTTTATATTATTAAATACATATTTAAAATTGTTGTACCAATTTATTTTTTTGTTGACTTTAAAATATATTTAGCTCTTTTCTTTTAAGAATATTTTGCATACGATGCGATCGAAGAAAAGAACAAGTACATGCGATCCAGTCGTGCATTTTATTTTATTTTTTACATCACGTTATTAAATTTAAATTTAAAAACTCTTAGTTAGAATAAATATGAAAAAAAAAAATAAACAGATTTTGTATATAAAAAAATTAAGCGTTAACTATTTTCTAAACTAATTTTGGGTTACTGTATAGGAAAATGGCCGGATTATTTGACATTTTTTTAGACACGGTAATTTGCCGTTTTAGGAGAACGTTGTAACATAGCGCTGAGATACGATGTTGTCTCAAATTGCAGACTATTTCATCAGTAATGCTGAACGTAGTAAAATATAAAAGTAAATTATTTGAAAATTTTGTATTTATGAAATAAAATGCATGACTGATCGTGCGAAGAGCAGTCTTGTAGGTAACAGCTTTTATGAAGCTAAACATTGATGCTGTTAAGTAGGTAGGTAGTCTAGTTATCCTATAAGTACACATAATTAAATTTTTTTATATTGCTTATTGGTTTAGTTTGAGGGAAAACAAGGATGCCATTTGAATTCATGGATAAATAAGAACATATCAAAAAAAAATTCAAAAATCGTTAGAAAGTTATTTTTTTATGTATACAATTTTAAAAACATTTTTTAGAAAAACAAATGAAAGCGCCACTTTGAAGATATTATAAATAAAGGGTGATTTTTTTGTTACTTGGTTTTTGACGTTTATATTTTTGACAGATCACACATGGCAAATTCCACGAACATTTGACATTTCGATTCAGTATTGTTTGCCATTTCATCATGAATAGACTTACGCCTTAACAACGTTTGCAAATTATTGAAATTTATTATCAAAATTCGTGCTCTGTGAAAAATGTGTTTCGCAAGCTACGTCCGTTTCAGCGACCAGGCTCATTTTTGGCTAAATGGATACGTGAATAAGCAGAATTGCAGTATTTGGAGTGAAGAGCAGCCAGAGGCAATTCAGCAGCTACCAATGCATCCCGAAAAATGCACTGTTTGGTGCGGTTTATGGGCAGGCGGCATCATTGGGCCGTACTTCTTCAAGGACGATGAAGGTTGCAGGGTTACGGTCAATGGAGAAAGGTACCGTTCGATGATAACAGATTTTTTTTTGCCGAAAATGCAAGAATTGAACTCGGTCGACATGTGGTTCCAACAGGACGGTGCCACATGCCACACTGCACGCGAAACCATGCATCAATTGAGAGGCGAATTTGGTGAGCAGTTGATCTCACGTTTTGGCGCAGTCAATTGGCCACCAAGATCATGTGATTTGACCCCGTTAGACTATTTTTTGTGGGGCTATGTTAAGTCTATTGTCTATGGGGACAAGCCAAACACGATTGCTGCCTTGGAAGCCAACATTGAACGCGTCATTGGTGAGATTCCGGCCGAAATGTGTGAAAAAGTTTGCCAAAATTGGACCTTCAGAATGGACCACCTGAAGCGTAGCCGCGGGCAACGTTTAAGTAAAATTATTTTTAAAAAGTAAATGGCAGAAATTGATTTATCGATCCAAATAAAAATTTCATTCACTTTTTACAAGTTTCTGTGTTTTTTTGAATTTTCAAAAACCAAGCTCTTAAAAAATCACCGTTTATATATATAAAATTCAAATTTCAAAAAAATTCAGTGACTGGTTTTTGAAAAATCGATTTTTCAAAAAAAAAAAATAATTTATTTTTTAAAAATCGAAAAAGTTGGTTTTTGAAAATTTGGGTATGCAGTTTTATTATCCAATAGTGATAAAATAGAAAATATGGAAATTGGTTCTATGGGAAGTGCCGTTAATAAGTACGCAAAATAAAATATATTTTTGAGCTTAGTGGACTGTACTAATATAAGAACACACATAATTTTTATAAAAATTCTTGGAGCCGTTTTTGAGAAATACATTTTTTTAACATTTATATGGGAGGTATCGTTGTTTTTTATTTTAGTAAAATAATTTTCTTAAATATTTAAGATGATTCCATTGTGTCGTTTTCGAAATTTTGAGTTTTCAAAAAATCGAAAATCAAAAAAATGGTTCTACTAGAGGTAGCAAAAATATCCATTTTTTTCCAAAAAAAAAATTGTAAAAAGGTACCTTTTCCCTTAATTGATGAACTGATTTTTTTTTTTATAAAAATCGTTGGAGCCGTTTTTGAGAAAAATAAGATTTTTGTTTTTGGCCAAAGAAAATGTATGGGAGCAACTGTTAAAAAAATTAAAAAAAAAAACGTGTGGGCATATTACCGAAAAAACAATATGTACCAAGTTTGAAGCAAATCCACCGAACCGTTTAGGTTGCAGACTCAAGGACAGACAGACTGACAGGCTGACAGACTGACAGACAGACGGAATTGAGGGAGCAACTTTTTTGGTGTTCTCTATGATCGTAATGTCATGTTTGATTGTTAGAATTTTTTTGTTTTTTTGCACGAATCTATAACTTGCCGCATAGTACCTATTATAATCGCAAGTAAAAATCACCATCAAACAAACATAAATTCTTTTGCTTAAGGCTATTTGCTATTTAAAATCCGCCTCTGTTTAACACTACTTGAAATTTTGTTTTCTCATATAACATCTTTAAACAGATTATGAGTCTACTATTACCAGAGTGATTTCTGTGCAGAAATGAGACAGAGGCAAACTTAAACACAACTTGTTTCATGCACAATAACAGCAGAATTATCCTATGGGGATATAAACTTATAAAGTAATCGATAACTACTTTATAGAACTGAAGGAGAGGCAATGAAAACTTTGAAGAACATTGGAAAATTTATTGCTTTTGCACAAGCACAGAATAAGTTTCGAATTTGTTTCGAAATTTTTTTTGTTCTTTGGATTTCAGTTCAATTAAACACTAATGTATCTATGATTGGAAATTAAATTTCTACAATAAGTTTTACTAGTTAGTAATATTGATTTTTATTCCATAATAAATTAATTTAAGCTAACAATAAGTTTTATTATTTTATAATAAATTGTAGATATGGTTTGGTTATATACTCGTAGTTTAAGTTAAATTTAAAAATTTCTTCCAATATTTACTCATACCTTTGAAAGAATATTAAAGAAATAGTAACAATCTTCCTGAAAAATAAAATTTGTTTAAGGAGAATTAATTTCTTCCACGGCATGGCTATTCTTAACACTTTTTTTAATCTTCAGGGGACTGTTAACAAAAACAGTGACAACAAAAGCTGTGCAGTGTGCAATAGCTTCCAGCTATCAATAAAATAACGTCGTTCTTACACTTACACAAAAAACAAAGGATTTCTAAGAAAGACCTTAATAAAATTAAATCCCTGCAAACAGTCAATGACCATCCAGCTGGTGCTCCCCCATTATGCAGATTCTGTTTCTTTTCTGCATGACTGTTTTAATTCAATGCAGCGAGAGAACAGTTAATAAAAGAATTTTCCTTAATTTACTTTTTTTTGTTTGCATTCACCACCGCACAAAAAAAAAACAGCCAATCCTCAGGGTGGCGTTGTAAAAAATTAACAGATACACGAGGAGATACGAAATATTCATGAAAAACAATTTAACTTGTAGATAATAAAAATGTAGAAGCAGAACAGAAAGACAGAATGTGTTTTTATATTCCACAAGGTATAAGAAACTATAAAATTGTACATAGATATGGTAAAACCACTGCAAAAGACGGGGTCACGTTGCAAGAGCGATGTCCTCAACTAACAGCTTAATTTTTGGGGCTTATTACCCCAATAACGAATATTTTGAGAATGCGCGGTTAAGTGGTTACATCCCTCCTGAGGCATTCCTCTATTTAGACAGTCGAGGGCTGATACAGGATGGAGGGGCGGTTCCGCTCATCTACCACGTCAGCCGGAAAACTGTGGATAGGCGACTCCTGTATAGTCGAGACGTCATCGCTCAAGGTGGAGAAGAGCGCCTTCGGTTCAGTAGGACTGTGTCCGATCGGGACCGGAGGGATAGGGCGAAACAGGAGAACCAGTTCTGGTGGCTCTCTGAACAGCATCGTGATATTTAAAGTCGATGAAGATGATATATCTTGGCCGACTTACATAGATTTAGGGCATTAGGTATAGGGAACAGTCAGGGTGGCACCAAAAAAAAAATTAAAAATATGTATGTATGTATGCGGGGGCATACGTGCATGTATCTGCGTGTCTACATGTATGTGCGTACGTATATGTATGTGCGCATGTACATGTGTGGGTGGGTTGCATGCTGGTGGGTGTCTGCATGCATATAAAAAATAAACAAAAAAAAAAAAAAAATTTAAAAAACGAAAAAAATGCTGCTGTGGCTGTTCTAGTTTTTAAGTAGTTATAAGTATTATTAGGTAATTTAAGTAGTTTAAGTTATTTTTAGTTAGTATAAGTTAGTTTTATTTAGTTTTAATTATTTTTAATATATATTTAGGTTTAGTTTATAGGTAAAAAAAAAAAAAAAAAAAAAAAAAAAAAAAAAAAAAAAAATGATCAGATACCAAGTTTTCTGTATAAAAGTTTCTTGAATATAAAATAAATAAAAAAAAAATTAGATTTAATTAAAATAGTTTTTAGGTCGAAAGACATTAGTTGTAAGAGTTATTGTTTAATTTAGAGCGCCCGTAAAGGGCCAGTAAATTAGTTGTAAGTTATTGATAATTAGGCTAGTTTTAAACATTTTTGTCTAGCTTTAAGATAGTTATAAGTTAATATGAAATAAAAATGAATTTAAAAAAAAAAAAAAAAAAAAACCACTGCAAAAGATAAATATCTGAGAGAAAAATCTTCTGCCAGAGACGGAATGAAGTAGAACTTCAAAATGTATTCAAAGCCTAGACAAAGCTGAAGACTGTTTTGCAATGCAAGTAATTTATCAAAAAATTGACTTCGGATACAAATTGGCGCTAGATACTTTTGTATTTTAATTTTTTTTCAGGCTGTCGCAATCGTTAAATTAGACGAACTTTTTGTGAAAATATATTCCAATGATACCAAATAATTAAAACTTCTCAATTGATTATCATATTGACAAAGCGGAAATATATTATTTTTATTAGTGGATCACAAAAGCAAACACAAGTTTAATATATGAAAATTTCTTAACCACCATCTCCATCCAGAGATTCGTATTAAAAACTAAAGATAACAAAAAAATTGTATTAATATAGGAGCCTTTTTCACAGCCGAGTCAAAGTGGCAATTTAAGGTGAGTTCAGATCAAGGAAATATTTCTGAAACATTTCAGAAACTTTTAAAAACAGAAAAAAATATTTCCGAAAACTTTGGAAATTTTGTATTTTGTTTTAAAGCTTGCAAATGTTTTTCTGAAATAATCCTGTGTTTGCTTTTTCAAATGCTTCTCACATTTTGGATCATGAATAAAAATATAAATAAAACTAGATGTAATGAAAAATGTTTTGTGGGAATGACTTGCTGAAAATAAAAAAAAACTGAAAAAAGCTGATACTGAAAAATGTATGCACTTAAAGCTCAACACAGGTGAGACACAAAGTTAACTTTGTATGTTTCTCGGAGCTAAGGCT
This sequence comes from Philhelius pedissequus, assembly GCA_910595825.1. Taxonomy (NCBI): domain Eukaryota; kingdom Metazoa; phylum Arthropoda; class Insecta; order Diptera; family Syrphidae; genus Philhelius; species Philhelius pedissequus. The sequence goes on from OU343160.1 coordinate 46,516,122, forward strand.
TCACAAATGTTTTTTTTACATGTTTTTAAAACAATGTTTGTTCAAATGTTTTATTGGAATAAAGAAACATTTCAGAAACAAACAAAAAAACAGTTCTGAAATGGTAATTTTGGTCTGAGCGTTTTATACAATATTTCTCGAATAATTGTATGTTTCTCATTCTGAATGTAAAACTTTCTCTGATTTTTAAGCATTTACATAGGGAGAGAGTATTCATGCAGGAGCAACCAGATTATTTCCATTTAGTAAAAGAAAGCGACTCGAGACCTGCCAAACCTGTGACAGTGTGTAGTGTTTTTGTGGTTTTCAGTGTGAAAGTGTGACCGTCGGACACTTTCGTGTTAACATTAATGCAAACAATGCATTCTAAGAGCGACAGTGTGCATATGTGAAGTACAAAACGGGCATTGAAATGAGGTACAATCTCTGCACTGTCGAGTTTGAAAGAGACAATCAGATAGTGTGGAAAGATTGACAGTGTAAGAGTGTGACAGTTTGTCCGTCTGACACTTTCGGGTTAACATTAATCCAAGCAGGGCAATCTTATGCCGGATTTACACGACTGCCAAATTCGCAGTAATACGTCAAAATCTTGGTATTATTTTGTCGTGTAATTGTTCAAAAATAGGGCAGTATATTTGTCATTAAAAAACTGACAGACAGAATTTTCGTTAAGTTGTGGCATTATACTGTCATCGTGTAAGTTCAGTATTGACAACAATTTTCAAATAATGACAATATGCAATAAAGAATTAACTTGCTCATTCTTTACTGCCAGTTAGCAGTATTTTTATCTGTCATTATTTTAGCTTCATGTAAACGAATGTCGTTAATTAAATTAATGACAGCAGAATTTTGCCAGTAAATGCTGCGAACTTGTTAGTCGTGTAAATCCGTCATTACAATGTGACAATATGACATTGATACATTGCGAGAGTGTAACAGTGTGGAAGTTTGCTTTTTCATTATGTGACACTGCTGAAAATATTCAGTTTTTAGTGCGACAATGTATGAGCTTGGAAGTGTGTATTCTGTTTTAAGAGTTATAGTTCAGAAGTGTGAAGTACAAGATGGGCACAGTGCTAAAATATAGTTTTAAAGAGAGACAGTGAGATAGTGTAAATGAGAACTATAGGTATAGATATACAGTGTAAGAGCCTGACAGTATTGCACTGTGGCAATACGATATTTTGTCAGTGTGGCCGTGGAACTATTTCAGAACATTTCGTAAATTAAGTGTTATTAGTCTGCTGTTTAACATTTATGAACTTATTCCATCACTAACCTACCGAAGATAGTGTTAAAGAATAAAGAATTAAAATTTCAATAATTTACAGAAATATTTAATAAGAAGAAGTAGTACATAGTATATTATTGGATTAGAGATGAAAGTAGTGTTTGTCAAATGTCAGTTTTTAATATTTTATTTCGCAATTAAATTTTCCTAACTAAAGTTACATTTATAGAAACACTTCTAAATTTAAATCGAAACGAGCCTAACCGAGTAAACCGTACTGTATAAACCCACAAAGAATACATGTCAAAATGAAGCATACATTTATTTATATTAAGAATTGTTTTACCCTTTATTCGTTTTTAAATCAACTTAAAGACAAAATGGCATAAAATAAAGACACAAGAATATTGTATTTAGGGTAGGGATGGTAAAAACCGGTTGAGGAGAAAGCATTTGTCATGTTTTAATTGATATAATGATTTGACTATATTTGCAGTGAAGATAAATGATAAATTTGCACTACATTACATTCACATACACAATGTATATAATGTGCCTGAAGTCTTATTTTTATGAATGTGTGGATGTCAAGAGGTTAGTTTGAATTCAATCTGTTCCTATTTAGATGACTTGTAGAGGGCGATCGTTGGACATTTTAATTTGGATTTTGAATAATTTTGTTGTTTTCAATGTGTTTGAAGGTGACAAATATATACCCAGCAAATTCAATTTGAGTTTTATTTTCTAAAAAAAAAACTGTATTTGTCTCGAAAACCGCTGTAATGATTTTGGTGAAATTTCTTACCTGCAAAAGTACTTATAATACTACGTTTCAAGGTTACTTTTCAATAAAAAAATAAAAGGAATTACTTTATCGCACATATACTTGCTTCTAACTTAATAGATAGAGTGTTTATATTTTTAAAAGTAATTTTTTACTTATTTTTTTTATATACAAAATTTCTTTAAAATATAAATATTTTTCAAGAAATTTAAAAAAATAAAATTGTTTTCTTAATTTTAATTGAAATCGGTTTAAACGTAAATGAGAAAGTCAGAAATTAGGAACACGGTTTTTTGATAGACATTAGGTTATATGATTAAGTTTTGTTTGACCAAAATGTAGAGCCGTTGTCGAAATAAATAATCTTTTTCACAATGGTGCCGTTATTTGAGCTTTAAATAGAATTTAAGATTCCTCTATGAAATCACTTAATGGAAACCCGCAGGAGCGCTTTCGGAAAAAGTTTACTCGGCGAAGACGAGATGGTCAGTAACGGATAGTTGATTGGAAAATGTTGGGTCAATTAGTCAAGTTTTTCTACAGAAAACAAATTATGGAAGACCTATTTAAAAGAAAAAGATATATTTTTGATCAGGCCATGGTCGAAAATTTTTGTATTATGAATTGTGGAAAACATGAAGAAAAATAAACCATTTTTCGTTAAGGTCCATAGGCTTATTTTATTCAAATGAGTAGAGCCTACCATCATTAGAATTTTTGTTTATGCTCATTGGGTTTTTCTTCAAAAAGATTCGTTAAGGTTGTTCCTCGAATCGTTCGAAAAAATCCCTATGTTCGTTCCTCTGCACCATTCTCTGATCTTCAAACTGAGCTTTGGAAATTCTTTTAGCTCAAAATTATCACCTAACGAATTGAAAACACGGTGAAATTGATCATCAACAATGGAAAGTAAAATAAAATAAATGAATAATTGTATTTCGTTGTTGTTACACCCTGTACAAGAAAATAGTTATCAATTTAGGCTCATCAATTTATGACTTCAAGTGAGACGAACTTCTTATAAATTACAATATTGTTTTCTCTTGCATTACATTGCATGCATATAATCTAAATTTAACTTAAATAGAATAGTATTGGGGGAAGAACAATTTATGACGAATATATGTATATATTTATGTATGTACATGCCCAACATTCGGTTTGATAAATCAATACCTATGTCCTTATAATTACACGTTGCTGAACTAAGATTCTTAAGGGTGTTTTTGTATGCCACTACTAACATTGGTTTTTTTTTTAAATAGGTAATTTTTCGGTTTGTGTGGATATTCTCCGGTCTCCGAATGTGACAATTATGTTAACTGGCAGCATTTTCTGTCCGTTTTTTCAATAAGGCTGTGAATTCAATAGCAATTGATTTTGGACCAAGTCATTATGATCTTTCTGTAAAATTTGCCTTATGGGAAGGATAGACAAGACTTTGCTGTTTGCATAAAATTAATTATGTTACCATGATATAAAGTTGCAAAGACTACACTAAATAAAAATTACATTGACAGTATGTATTTTGACAAGTGGTTTGCTATTGACAGAGAAAAATGTGTGAAGTTATAACCTGATGGGTTGTTCGCTATTGTTTTCAAGAAATTTTCTCTCCAAACCCTCACTTACAGCTATCTTTCTCATTTGTGGAGTGTTTCATAAATTCCGGAAAGACTCTTTTAATATCCGTGTAAATAAATAAAATGCAAGACTGGATCGCAAGAACATACCTACTTGCTCCTATGTTCGATTACAATATATGCAAAAGATTCTTAACAGAAACGGCTCAATGTATTTTTAAAGTCGTTTTTCATTAAATTTTTTATATATGAAATTTTTAAAGTCATTTTTCTCTTAATTTTTTATATATGTAAATTCTTAAATTTAAAAAAAAAATAAAATAGTTATGAACATTTTAAATATTTAATAATATAAATTTAAAAACAAAATTTCAGAAAAAATCGTCCACTCGTTTTAGAAATATTGAATTTTCAAAAAAAATATATATTTTTTTTCAAAAATTCAAAAAAAATATTTTTCAAAAATTTTGAAATGCAGTATTTTTTTATAATTCGAAAGAGCTCCTGTATAAAATTTTAATCGAAATCCGCTGAGCCGTTTATGAAAAAGTCGAAAATCAATAAAATGAGTGTATGGCAGGTACCGTTATTAACCAAATATGTAAAAAAAAAATATAATGGGCAAAATGTAGACCATACCCAAAATAGTACACACACATTTTTTTTACAAAAATCGTTAGAGCCGTTTTCGAGATAATTAAGATGGTGGAAAAATTTGTATAGCAAGTACCGTTATTTTTGGGGCTAAAACAACGATTCAAAAATCTATTTTGGACAATCGCCTAAAACGCCTAAGCACTAAACTTGAACAAAATCGGTTCAGCTGTTTAGGCTGTAAATCGTTCTACACACAGACAGATATTCAGACGGAATTGGGGGCCCACTTTTTTGATGTTCTCTATTATCGTAATGTCAGCTTTGATTAAAATCTCGATTTTTTGTCAAATAGGTATGCAAAACTTGCCCTATAGAACCTATATCGCAATTAAAAAGGATGTAAGAATGAAGTCTCAAACTAAATGTCTATTCAAGCTTTCCTGTATACCTACTCAAATTATTCGGAAGCATTATTTATGACATTATCGTCTTCAATAATCAACACGCTAATGACAAGCGTTTTTCAAAACATATTAAATGTCCGACTGATGCTCTAGTACAGTGGTGCATAACCCGTAGTTAGGGGTCATTTGTATTTGTTAGTCTATTAATTTTCTGTTAAACGGCAATTTTCAAAATGAGATCGAAGCCTTATTAACTTTCTTGCACAAATGCTCCCTGATTTAAAAGCATTTGAGAATTAATTTTTCTTTATAAAATGTTTAATACGAATATATATCATTCATTAGGGGGTTGCCGTGACGCGATAGTCGTATGTTCGCCTGTCAACTCATGGTCACAGGTTCTATCCCTGCCGTAGTGTATGTCTTCTTATTTTTCCATTAAAAACCAATTCTTAAAATAAATGTCATACAATGAGTTACTGGTTTACTCATTACATGCTGTTTAGGCATAGAGCTAACAACATGTGATTAAGTAAAACTAGTATACCGATAAAATATGACTAAGGAAAAAAAATTAATGCGAATTATAAGGGACATAGATAAATAAGACACGGAAATTTCTCCGCATTAGTTTAGCCGCCATCCCTGGAGATAAAATCTGAGACAACAACCTCTTACAGTCTCCGAACATCGCGCCACACATCTTTCCTATCATTCTTTCTCTTCCTTAACCTCACCCTGACGCCTGCACTATGTTGAAACATTTAAAGGGTAGTATAATCTCTTGAGCGCGTATAGATTATAAAAAAAAAATTCTTGAGATCAAAACCAACCACGAAATTTAAAATTAGTCTCACGAAAATTTTAGAAATCAGAATTCTGTTTCACAAACAAATTAAACTGTGGTGATCTGAATTATATTACTCCTAGTCTTTTTTTTGTGTGAAAACAAAACTTCTCTATTAATGTGTCATCAAAATAATAGAGACAAAAGATTTTTTTTAAAGAAATAAATGAAACATATTCTGAATGTTTGTTTCAGGTCATATGAAATTTGATCACAGAAGCTGCAGTGCCAGCTGTCATTTTAAGTTTTCATAAACTTCAGTTTCGGCCACAGTCACATGTTCTTTATAAGTGCAAAAATAAATACAAAATGTTCGTTTTTAATTTGTATCAATTTATCAAACATGCGAGCATGTCTTTTATGCCTGTGAGATAATTGTCGCGTGAAACTGTTTTAATAATTCATGGAGAGGGGTTCGATGTTGAAGTGTAATAAAAGGATTTATGTCGCGTTCAGCAATGAATTGCAATTATTGCAGTTTACACAACACCGGCAAACGATGCGCCTGCCTTGAATTGTTTTAAAGTGCAATCAACCACATGATGATATGTGTTACTTGCATTTTAATTGCAGATATCCATATAGCAACCGAAATGCACCAGACACTGTGGCATAGATCCTACTGACACATAGGGGTTCATAATTTCCGTAAATGAAACCTCTTCCCCAGATTGATAAACATACCTACATACATATTTGTGTACTGTACATAGTTATATATTCCTCGCAGTTAGTGATGTTTCTGCCAAAGTACGCATTATTATCAATTCAACCCTTCGTTGTTGACATTTCATATGCGACGGCCCATTTAAACTGTAAATTAAAATATTCATATTATTCGAGTAGGTATCAAGTTTGTATTAAATTGTGCGGTACAGGCAGACAGTATCTATTACGAGTAGACATTTTTTCGATTTGACATATTTTACAAAAATCTCTAATTTTATTTTTTCACAAATGCAGAGTTTGGCCACACATAGCGAAAACATGGAGTAAGTAAAAATTTCTGAATTTGCTGAGAAATTAATTAGTATATACATTGTTTATGTATTATGTCTCCTCTCTTTGAAAACCACATAAGTTGAAAATAAAATACTCAAGAGCTGGATGTATTATTAAGGATAGGCGAGCACATGCAACTTTGAGTTTTGCAACAGTTTGGTTGCTAAAGTGAATACTTATATGAGAGTGCGCGCACATGCAAAAACTATTCAGTCCGCGATTCGAGCAACTTAAAAAGTTTGTGTTTTGGCACAAATAGAACGATCGCCCCAAATAAGTTCTTCAGTTTGTATCACACCGAACTTTATGTAACTGCGCGCAAATTACATCAAAATATTGTTTGTGTGACACGTAACAGCTACCCTAAAAAAGGCAAATTTCGCTTTTCACCGAATCCACCCCCTAATGTGGAAAAGGAATGGACTCAGCCAGAAGACGAAACTGCTTATCTATAAGCAACTTCTCAGGCCCATTATCATATATTGTTTTCCTGCATGGTTTACTGTATCCAAAACCAGCATGAGAAGGCTTGGAATGTTTGAGAGGAAAATCCTGCGGATCTGCACGGGACTCCACTTTGACCAGCGACGACAAAAGCACTTCAGCAACAAACGACTTTTCGAGGCGTCCGGAATAACACCCCTCGACAGGTACATGATTAGTGCTGCCAAAAGACTGACGAGTAACCTAATCAACCACCCAAACACCCTAGTGAATAGCATGACCAGCGAAGAGAGATACCCCGAGCCAAGATATCTGGATGTGACAGCGCTACTGGACGAAGGACTTATTTATATCAACGACGACGAAGCAATCCAATTCTACGAGGATGCAGCGTCAAACTACCACCGTGGCTAGATGCCACATTAACCCCCACATCACCAGAAAACAGCCGGGTATGAACAACCCGAGATTATCCACACAGGTTTTAATAAGTAGTACAACAAATTCAAGGACAATTTTTTTTAATAATTTTAACAAAACAAAATTAAAACAATGTATAATATTAGCCCCTTAAGTGCTTAAACAAATTAAAATATCAATGTAATATAAGTAATGTAAAATAGAATTAAGAGCCAATTGTATATATGTATATCAGTTCAATAAACATTGTTTGTGTGTTGGTTTATCTCGTTGATTAATTTTTAAGTTGCTTATGTGCGCGATCATCGTTCAACTATTGATTAAACTATTTCGTTTCGGAAAAATTGCATGTAAGCGCCTAGCCTAAGAGTTTTTGAATGAACATTTAAGGACATGTAGATTGAAAAGCCTTTTTAAATTGGTTAATGGAAGCAACTGGATTCAGGATACATGCACAAGACACTGAATATTTGTATATTGTGATTTTTCTTATAAATATGGATTGAGAGAAAGACGAAAAAAGTAAATCTTTGAGAAGACGAAAACCGTTCAATAATGTGATTTTTGAAGAGAACTCTATACAATTATTAGAAGTGTAAGCAGAGTCTTAAGTTTAATTCAATACCATCATAGTTATAGAAATCGGGACCATTGCCGGACCAAAATTGTTTATTTCAATCCGATTTGTGTAGCCACATTGCATATTACATAACTGCGTAGATAAATCTACGAAGTAGATACATTGTAGCACTAGCAAATGATGCCATCGCCATCAACAAAGAACAAACAACAGAAGAAACATATGGCAACAATATAAGCGGATGGTTTTTAAATGGGCCTCCACCGCCGCCACCAAGTACTAATTACGCGAAATGATGCTTGATTTTACTGATCGATGGGCCAAGTCCGTTAAATTGATTTGTTTAAATGTTTAAAATAATTGCCTTTATGGCTGATTTAGAATGCCGCGTTAGGCGTCGCTTTGACAGATTGTTCTCTCAACTTGAAAGTTTCAATATAGAAATTTAAATAGGTGACTGTGATACGTTGGGTACTAATGTTACGAGTCGACATATACTAGCAAGTATACAAACCAACGTAACATAAGCGACATCAACGCTCAAGTTAAAAAAAGTAACTTTTGTGCGCGTTTTGACATAGGGTCTTTTCTACATCCCAGTATTTAACCCACACTAAAATTTCATACATCACAGCTAATTGATGTCTGATGGAAATTCCTAATTCCACTTTACTTTTGCTTAAAGTCATCTGTCATGTTGACTCGTCCGTAATGCTTGTCAAAGTAATGTGAGCAATGTAGTTTTTATTTGGCAATCCGGAAGCCTTCCGCTCACTCTTATGAAAGTGTTCACTTTGGAAAAAATGACTAATAACTAATTCTGAAAAGAAGAGAATTTTGCTTCTGGATTTGAAATCAGAGTCAGAACCAGAAGCACTCACACATTCATATACTTGAACGTCAAACTCGACTGTTGTCATTTTTTGTGTCATAATTGTGCAACAAACATTTTTTTTGAATTTGAATATTCTCACGTACACAATTAGGTTCACACATACAATCTCATTAAAATTCAGAATCGTCAGAATCACACAAAAGTGTTCAGTTGGGATCCCGGATCGGAGAAGAATTCCGGATTGCCAAATAAAAACGCCATAAGGCGAACGGGAAATCAGCCTTTAGACTGGTCGTTCAGATGAGTAAAGAAAATTCTTCTGGATTTAATTTCATAATCAGAACCAGAAAGTAGGTGTGTTTCCTTACTTCTTAAATCTGCGAAAATTTTCTTATTTCTGTCAAATCCTGTTCCCATACACTAACTGTGATTTTCCACAGAAGAGAGCACTCACAAGAGAGTATAGTATTTCCCCAGACTGCAAATTTAAGTCAAGAAATTTCTTCAGACAAAGTTGTGTCAAATAAAGAAAAAACGACAAAAAGACACTACCAACCCTGCCAGGTTTGACATTATAAAAGTTGAATATAATCTAATTTATAGTGTAATCGGGGTTATACGTACAATAAAACAAAATTTGTGATAACAAGGAAAACAAACTTTTTTCTTTTTTTTTCACAAAAAACTGTACCTTTAGGCAAACATTAGCAAAAATTAAATTTGACGTTTAAAAAATAGCTACAATTTTTGTTCAATGGGTTCTCGTACTTTCGTGAAACTTGGTCGCTTTATGAAACAGTTTTACCCCTACTCTTGAGAGTCTGTGCATTTATGAGCACAAAGTACGGAAACAGAGCTAATAAAATAATACACTCACATAGGTAGTTAAAATGTCAAAACATTTCATACAATGAATTTTTTTTAAATAAAAACTATTTTTCAGTTAAAGCAACCATAAAAAGCAGAAAGTTAACGATTCAAAAATATTTTTGCTACAGAAAACAAACTATAATTTTCCGGCAGGATGTTGGATGCTGGATTTGCACTGAACTTAAAAATTGTTCTAATACCTAACGAAAACGTTTATTTTGTTCGATTATTTTTGAGGTCGACGGTAGAAAATGTCTGAATATCGAAAACAGCACCACCTACCGCACGCAAATATAACTAAGAATCAACTACGAATAAGTGATACCAAAGTTGCACTACAAAGAAAAAATCATCAAAACCGAACAACGGAATTAAATTTATTGGGCAATAAAATTCTACTGTTTCCTTTTACTTGTTTTTTGTATTTGTTAACAATAATATAATAATGTGATAAACACTAATACTGACAACAAATTTCTCTATAACTCCGTCTGCTTAACTCGGACAATTTCTTTTGGATTACCAATCGAATAGGCCATTGATTATTCATGTAACTTTTTGTATATAAAAGCCGCGACAAACCTATATACTTTTATATCTATTACAAGTGCTCAGAAACGCTTAAGAAATAGAGTTTTTTACTTGTAATATTCCCATGTTTAGTTTACTATCGTCCCTCTTACTGTATTAGTGAAACAATTCCTTGTGTAAAATTCTACGTTTATTTGTGCATTCAGAATTCAATACCAACGCACAAATGGGCAGAATTGGAAATTTGAAAATTCTCTTTTAGTAATTCAATATTCATCTCTGGTTGTATTCAGAATGCAACACTCCATGTGATTCCCTTATTGGTACTTTGATTATTCATAGAATGTGATTGCATGAACGGCACCACCTGGCTGGAGGTCTGGCATGTCTAATGCTCCGAGTATGGCTTCATCAATATGGCGAGTTGATCTACACAAAAAATCAATCCAAAATGTTTGATAGTTTTTTTTTGTACCTTTCTATGTAGATTAAGATTTAATATTCAAAGCGTATAGGGCAGGTAGAAACAAGAAAATAAATGAAGGTTACATTTTTTTGGAGAATTTATCAAAAGGGATATTTTTAGAGAGCACATTTTTTAAAGCTATAATTTATGACTCCTTGAGATTGGGCTTTCTGAATTTAGATTTAATATTTTGGATGTTTAATCAAATACCGTATTCATTCATATATATACATAGTTCAATTAACTAAGCGTTTTTATAACGATAAAATCTACTACATTCAATATATAAGAGAAAAATGTACAAGAACGAATTAAATTCGTTCTTTAAATCCAAGTATTCACATCATATGAAATGAAAAATGAATAGGTTTCACAATCATCAAAGTGTATTTGAGAAGACATGAAGTATCAAGGATAAACCTTACTGCAAGGTGGAAAGGTTTAACATTTAAAAAGTAAAAAAAAAAATACCCGAATGGGGCGCGCGTACTAGCTCTTATGTTTGATTACATCGTAAGCACAAAATTTTTAGTAGAAAAGTCGATTTTTTTTATAAGGGGTGTTTTTTTTTAGTTGCACGAGAAGTTTTGATAGTTGTTGCCTATGGTTTGACAGTTGAGAATGTAAACTCTGTCGACATTTCTGTTCAGTAAGGATTGGCAATTTATAATGAATCATTTAACTTTAGAACAACTCTTCCAAATTTCAGAAATTTACTTGGGAAAAAATAAATATGTTCACGAAGTTTATAGAGTATTCTTACAGAAGAATTGTCTTAGTGATGAAGCTCATTTCTGGTTAAATGGTTTTGTCAATAAGCATAACTGCGGTATATGGAGTGAACATAATAATTCAAGGGAATTTAATGAATCGCCATTACATCCATTAATCTATCGAGCTATGCTGATTGATTTTTTCGTTTCCCAAAATTATTCAGCTAAACATCCACTACATTTGATTCTAACAAGACGGCCCAACTGTCATACAGCGCGCTTAACTATACATTTATTGCTAAATCAATTTGGTAAGAGCTTTATTTCTAGAATTGGTCCTGTTACCAGGCCCCTCGTTCGTGCAACTTAATGCCTATCGAATATTTCTTGTGGGGATATTAAGTTATTGGTTTATACCGACAAATGAGCAACTCCTAAAGTATTGGAAGCATTGATGGAATACAGCCAGATTTATTGGAAAAAGTAGTCCAATATTGAAATGATCGACTGAACTATATAATCGTAGCCGCGGCGGTGTTGTGCAGGAAATGATATTAAAAAAAAAAAACTACTAATACAAATTTCATTCCAACACTATTTCTGTCTTGTATTAAGTTCTCAACTCTTTAAAAAACACCCATTATTATATTATATATTATATTTCTTTAAAAAAATATTGGTATGCAAAAATTTAATAATTTAAAAAAAAATCGCCCAATAATTTTCAAAATATTGAATTTTCAAAAAAAATTGATCTTGTTTTCAAAAATCTAAAAATAAATAAGTTTTCGAAAATTTTAGTATTCGGTATTATTTAAAATTTGAAGAAGTTTCCTTATAAGAATTTTGATCGAAAACCGTAAAGTAGTAAATAAGAAAGTCAGAAATACAAGACAAAAAACGACTCTATAGCATAGTGTTATTTTTGGAGCCAAACAAAATATCTTTAAAAAAGCACATAGACGCCTAAGACGCATAAAAACTAAGTTCGCACAAAATCACTTTAATAGCTTAGAATGTATGTCAACCTACAGACAGACAGACGAAATTGCCGCCCCCACTTTTTCCGTGTATTCTATCATCTCAATGTTAAACTTGATCAAAGTACATATCGAGTTAAATTTGTTTCCGAATTCAACACTTGCCTAAAGTAAAACGGACAGGATACGGAATTTTTGTACTTTAAGTAATTATTTGGTTAACATCATAACGTAATAAAAATAATTTAACAATTTTATTATTTAATGCCAAATAACATTTGGATAACTAAACAAAAATAATATCTGGATAACTAAAAATCCTTATGTAACCACTATTCAACCTCTAAACGCGTTTATCTTTAATTACTTATAATCAACTTAACAAAACTTTTACAAATGACATTTTCGCGTTCAGAGGTATTTTAACGTTACACAGTCTCTAAAATGAGCAAAACTTGCCGCATAAATAATATCTGGCTAAGAACTGAGATTTGTCATGCAGTACGTTTACAAAAAATGTATCACAAAGTTTTGCTTTTCCTTCAATCTCTTGAGATTTTGTCCAAATTTCTTGTAAACTATGGACAAGACAAATTATGAAATAAAATGTTCGATGCAGGTCAACGTCTTGTTTCACCAGTGCATTATAATACCGGATGTTCGTCATGGTGAATTCCACGTAACGTAGAAAGGGGATATGTATTTTGTAGTAAAATACAACATGGTGAGTGATGAAGAGCGGTACTAAAACCCTGCATATGCACTAGCTTTGTTTGATTTAAGTAGGGTACACATTATCGAACAAGTGTGACAGTTTTGCTCACGATCTTACGTGTACTTACGAGTATGTATACGCGCCAGAAGTAAAACTTCCATAGTTTAAAACTAAGGCAGCTACAACATTGTTCATATGTATTTCAATTTTATGGACACCGGTCAAAGAACAACAAAGTTGTTATTTAATACCAGCACCGTACTTGCATAAATACATCCCCCATAAGGACCATATCTTCCAATTGTACCGTTGCGTCGTTCGAACTTTGATTCATGGTTCAGAAATTTGACTATATATACATACATTATGCTACTCCGAATATAATAATATATGAAGTAGAATTAATAAAAAGCAATACAGTTTACGCCATGGTGTACGGTATACAATACCGTATGTGAGTGCATTCTAGTCGCTTTCTCAGCGCTCTATTCCGAAAACGGTTGATGTAACAAAAAAATGCAGGAGACATTTTTTGTAGATAATTTTACTAGGAACAATTTTTATACTGACCACTATTGACCTCCGAGCAATAGGTTGCGAGATATTTGCGAAAAACTGATTTTCGTGATATTTGACCTTCATAACTTTTTTAGCCGGCACGTAATAAAGGTGTATATACAAAAATTCAGCTCACTAGGAATTTTTCCGCATATTGGGGTTTAAAATGCCTAACATGACTGGATTAAACATCAAAAAAGAATTTCTCGTTGAATACACACAATTTATGTAGGTACGAGTATCTACAGAATGAGAATGCACAACACGAACCAACAAAAACAAAAATCCTCAGCGAATACACACAGTGCAGATATGTGCACTCATCTATGAAACTCCACATAACAAACAAACAAAATCCAAATATCTGAACATAATACTTCCAAAAATAAGATATCATATGTCATATATCGTAGGTTCATATCATATGTCATATCGTTGGTCGGTTTGACAGCTCCATAGAAATTGTTTACCTCCAACCCGAACGCCGCAAAAGAAGTTTTACTTCAAAAAAATTACTTTTCAATCATTTAAATTTCTATATCTCAATCCAAAATTAAAAGGCACCATGATTGTGAACATTGTGAACACCGATTTCAAGTAGCAGGAAGCCTTTCTTTTTTTACATTATTTCCCAGATAAGTTTCATCGTCCATCCAATTAGTTAATGTTTCATATTAATGTATTTCAAAGGCAGTTAACACTTTTTTATGTTTTTTTTTTTTTTTGGTTTCATATTCATATTGAATGGGATTTACGTGAAGAAAATACTGAAACCCAAATGCACTTTTGACTATTACACGTCCATTTCCCTTTTCTATCAAAAAGCGAACACTTCTGCATGTGTGATGAGTAGGTACTCTAAAGTCCAGACACTACCTACACACCCTGTTAACCATTCAGAATAAAGCCTAGTACGCTGCTGATGCGAAACGAAATTTTTCGGTGGTCTCCACTAGGAGAGCGAAATGCTAACGAAAACCACAGCGGAAAAATATTTGCGGAGAGTTCTGTAAGCTGTCAAAAACAAATGACAAGTTGTAAAAAAAAAAGTAATTTTGTCACCAAATTATTTTTAGATGGAAAATTTTTTGTCGCTAAATTACTTTTAGATGTAATTTTCTTGAAATAAATCTTGGATTTAAAAATTGTTCTTGTTACACATAGAGGATTTAAAATAAAACTCAGAACCGTTTAAATGATGGAAATTAAGCAAATACTTTGGGACTTATTAACTGGTTTATCTGCCGATTTGATGAAATTTCTATCAATTTTAAGAAAATCAATTAAATAGGGAGGTAAACCACTCTATAATTCGAAAACTACGTCCTTCATTGGAATGGTGTAAACGGTTATGAGTTCTAATTTATGGTTTCTTACTAATTCCGGATACCATTTTCAAGTCCAAGAATTATTTCAAAAAAAATATATATAAAGGAAACTTGGTGACAAAAATTAAATCTAAAAGTAATTTGGTGACAAAACTACTTTTGGTTTTGTTAATGCTTCCTTTGAAAGTATGAAGTTTTGATTCAAAAAAGATATCGCTCGCCTTTATTGGACAACCCGTTGCAAAGATATAGTTGAAAATCTATTCACTGTTCACCTTGAAATACATAATCTGAAAATACTTTGAAGTGTATCTTTGGAACGGGTTATCCTAAAAACTTGGTTGATACCTTTTTGTAATCTACTCTTGATGCTCTCAAAATCAGCATCAAAAGTTTTTATGTAGAAGCCTTATTGCAAAAAATCACTCTTGAAATACGCATATTTAGAATGATGTATGCGTATTCCTGGAGCTATTTTTTTAAATACAACTTCTTTGCAAAAACAATTGATGCTTCCTTTGAAAGTATGAAGTGCTGATTCTAAAAAGATATCGCTCGCCTTTATTGGACAACCCGTTCCAAAGATATAGTTCAAAACCTATTCACTGTTCACCTTGAAATACATAATCTGAAAATACTTTGAAGTGTATCTTTGGAACGGGTTATCCTAAAAACTTGGTTGATACCTTTTTGTAATCTACTCTTGATGCTCTCAAAATCAGCATCAAAAGTTTTTATGTAGAAGCCTTATTGCAAAAAATCACTCTTGAAATACGCATATTTAGAATGATGTATGCGTATTCCTGGAGCTATTTTTTTAAATACAACTTCTTTGCAAAAACAATTGATGCTTCCTTTGAAAGTATGAAGTGCTGATTCTAAAAAGATATCGCTCGCCTTTATTGGACAACCCGTTCCAAAGATATAGTTCAAAACCTATTCACTGTTCACCTTGAAATACATAATCTGAAAATACTTTGAAGTGTATCTTTGGAACGGGTTATCCTAAAAACTTGGTTGATACCTTTTTGTAATCTACTCTTGATGCTCTCAAAATCAGCATCAAAAGTATTTATGTAGAAGCCTTATTGCAAAAAATCACTCTTGAAATACGCATATTTAGAATGATGTATGCGTATTCCTGGAGCTATTTTTTTTAATACAACTTCTTTGCAAAAACTATTGATGCTTCCTTTGAAAGTATGAAGTGCTGATTCTAAAAAGATATCGCTCGCCTTTATTGGACAACCCGTTCCAAAGATATAGTTCAAAACCTATTCACTGTTCACCTTGAAATACATAATCTGAAAATACTTTGAAGTGTATCTTTGGAACGGGTTATCCTAAAAACTTGGTTGATACCTTTTTGTAATCTACTCTTGATGCTCTCAAAATCAGCATCAAAAGTATTTATGTAGAAGCCTTATTGCAAAAAATCACTCTTGAAATACGCATATTTAGAATGATGTATGCGTATTCCTGGAGCTATTTTTTTTAATACAACTTCTTTGCAAAAACTATTGATGCTTCCTTTGAAAGTATGAAGTGCTGATTCTAAAAAGATATCGCTCGCCTTTATTGGACAACCCGTTCCAAAGATATAGTTCAAAACCTATTCACTGTTCACCTTGAAATACATAATCTGAAAATACTTTCAACTATATCTTTGCAACGGGTTGTCCAATAAAGGTGAGCGATATCTTTTTAGAATCAGCACTTCATACTTTCAAAGAAAGCATCAACATTTTTTGTAAAGAAGTTGTATTAAAAAAAATAGCTCCAGGAATACGCATACATCATTCTAAATATGCGTATTTCAAGAGTGATTTTTTGCAATAAGGCTTCTACATAAAAACTTTTGATGCTGATTTTGAGAGCATCAAGAGTAGATTACAAAAAGGTATCAACCAAGTTTTTAGGATAACCCGTTCCAAAGATACACTTCAAAGTATTTTCAGATTATATATTCCAAGAGAACAGTGAATAGCTTTTAGAATATATTTTTGGAACGGGTTGCATTTTCACTTGTTCATCAGTGAGTTTTCTTAGTGGGTTTGTACTTGACCACTCTGCTACGCTGCGAATGCTCTTTGATCGATTCCCATTTTAACTATATGTCTTGCTTCCTCAATTAATACTAACATCGAATGAATAGTAAAAATGCATGGCCTTATATGTCAAATCCCATTGACAAGTGACCAGCTTGCAAGCAGCTTGATTTGCTATCAAATTCACGAGCAGGGCATCTGCCATACGATGGTTTAATATACATTAAAAAAAACAAACTTCTTAACTTGAAAAATAAGTTCTGGGGTATGGTATAAAATCGCCAATCAATGAGATCGGAAACAGGCTTTCTAAATACAGGTGGGTATCGTTTAAGATGGCCTTTTTGCAACCAAACATTATTGTGGTAACGGCAGCGGAAGGCCGCTTACCTTTAGCTTCCTTGTCCCGACCAGTCGGAAATTCATATTCGTACTGCCAGTAGCGGGCGGTCGATTTGATTTTTTCTTTGTGGCAATTGAGTTAATTTATGTGTTGAAAGTATGTAGTTAGAAATGGTGAGTGTTTTTTTTATATTTATATGGTGTCAAAGGTGGCATAGAATTTAAAAGTTGGAGTAACAAATGTATTTTAAAAATCATGACATGGACAGTTAATTGCAGAACAAACTACTGAATCTTGATAATAATATTTTTATTTAGTAGTCACTTAAAATAAATTAATTTTAAAAGGACATAGGTTATTTTTAATCTAAGCACTAGCACTAGGTATGAGAAAAGTCGATAGTTAGTTATAATCAGCACTCCAAATAAAGATCAGCTATATTTTGTTCGCCGATAAGATATGTGAAGGGTGTTCTTCTTTCCAACTACCCATTTTCATTTTGCAGATTTAGTTTAGTCGATTTTGAAATTGGTTTTGATACAAAATTAGAATTGAATGTATTTTGAATAATTTAATACAGGAAATGCACAGAAAAACCAGACACTAGAGAAAGCACAAAGCCAAAGAAAAATCAAATAAGCATTACAAGAGCTGACTTTTTTTTTTATAAAAAAAATGAAATGTCAAAATTTCGCAAGCAATTAATGTGCAGGTCAATTAAATTGAGAACGAAAAGAGTGGAGAATTGTACTAAGAAATCTACTACAGCTATCCACTAAAATTACACATTTCGTCGTTCAGCAGCGTACTGGAAAACGAAAAGTAGAACGAAATTTTTCGTTCATGATTTCGTCGTGTCATTTTTGTATGGGATTTTTCGTTTCGCATCAGCAGCGTACTAGGCTTAATAAACAAGTAACAACAAAAAACATGGATGTGTATAGGGTGCTCAACTTGAATAACCCAGTGAATAACCAATTGAAAAGACCATTCAGACAAAACAGAATATTCTGTTAGTAATTTAAGTGGTCAATTGAAATTATCACTTTGTACATTAGTTTCAAGCAATTAGGTGATGAATAGCTATAACCAAAGCCCATAATAGTCAAACGTGGATGCTACGGATATACGAGTATCTAATATACTGAACATCCTATCAGAACATGCACTTATGAAATTCTGTGTTTGAATAAGAATAGGGGCATTAAGGCGATTCTGTTAACTACTAATGACATGGTATAATGGGAATTTTGGTGCATTGTTCTATGTATTTCAATTCAATAAATGTTCGATATTTTAATGTTTGTTTTAGCCAAACATAGAAATGTGTGTAGTATAATGAGTTGTGATTGGACTGGAGTAATGTTTGTGAATTCATGCAACTAATTAACTACTTACTCCCTTGTTTGCATAATTTCCTAAAATTTAGTTTAACGACGTACAAAGCTGAAAAAAAATGAGATAGACTTAACCACAATTATGAAATTGGTTATTTGTTTTTCATTTTGTGTCAAGCAAAATAAATAGAATTTAACTAATGAATCGTTGTAGTTTAAAAAGCGTGACTTTTGAGGTTTTATTAGAAACATTTCTTATCTAAAGTCAAAAAGTTAATGGCCGATAAATTAGATTATTTGTGTTTTGACCTTAAAGGAAATAGAACAAATTGTCCGGAATGTATCCAAATTTGCATGACTTATTTCTTCTTGAAAATCAAAAGGAAGAAACCCGAATAATAAAACTGATTTATCATTTGATCTCTCCATTTATTAAGCGAGTGTTTCCGAGGTAGACATATCCTTGAAGTGACGTTCTGCACAAATCGTCGATGTAGAAATACTTTTCAGCTTAACACCTTTTGCAAAAGTGTAATTAAAACTCAACTGCCGATAATTGGCATTAACCTCAGCATAAATAGTTGAAAGAATTTTGAAAAATTGTACCACTTTTCTTGATTTAGGAGTTTCTTTTTAAATATCCAATAAATTTAGTGGTCTTCTTGCTGACTTTTACGTATCACTGATGATTTTAATTTGCACTTTAACCACGGATATTGTGATTGTTAACGTATGTAATTGGTACACGTTAAAACCATCTTTATTCTTGTGGACGGAGTACAAGGCAAAGATTCATTAATTGAGCAAAATTCATTCCATTAAATTTTAACGATAAATTGGTGCATGCTTCTCCATAAAAGGTTTTCAACTGTTTCAAACCAGTAGCCTTATACATCTTAAGTTCGTACATTACTGACCACGCTTTTTGATTGGTTAGAAGAAAGTTGTGAGAAATATCAGCAATATTTAAGGTAGTGCCCTGCTTAAAAAAGTTCCACAGTTAGGACTGTTGCACTTGACAGATTAATAAATTTCACTCGAATTGTTCACATTTTCTGACAAGTGGCAAGTGGGCAAAAATAAAACATGGAATACATTCCGGAAGGATTTATACTCCTTTTAGCACTTTTAGCAATATTTTACCAAAAGAAAAAAAATAAGCCAAAAGTGGCAAAAAGCCTGAATATTATTCCACAAAGTAAAGACGAATAATTTTTCGGCAAACTGTGTCGCTAATTTAAAAGTTCGAAATTTTTCGAGAACCAAATGATCGTCAACTTCAAAATTTATACTTGGTTTAATCACTTTTTATCTGCACAAAAGTTCATTGTTTTCATTTTCATTGTCACTATCAAAATCAGAATCAAAACAATACATTTTAAATTGAATATGTGATGAAAACAAATTTATAAAATACTTATGTATGTATGTATGTATATTTTATATTCTTCCGCAGTTTAAATTCTTTATTTTCAAACTATTTTTGCTCAGAAAATACAACCTTTTATATTAATAACAATTTTTAAATAACCTTTCACACTCGCAATACTTATAAGCAAAATATTCAGTGACACGTCTTACTTTATGTTACAAAAGGAGTGAAATCCACCAATTTCCCACTATTCACATTTTAAAATGACAAATTGTCACAGATCTTGTAGACTTTTCGTTTTGAATTAAATTTTTTTTAAGACTTGTCATATTTATATTACTTGTTCTACAAGTACTTGTCGCATTGCGTTATAGGCCCCTGGCAAGGTTAACTCTGAAAATCTTCAGAATGAGTCCAAAAAGAGAGTCCTGGATAAAAAAAGGACTATCTTATAAACTAAAGAAAAACACATTCTAATAATAACAATATTTTTTTCAAAATAAATTAAAACAAAATTTTATAAATTGTTTAAAAAAAAGTCCCGACTTTTAAAAAGGAGTCTATTTTCGACTATTTTACAAAAGTGTCGTTCTGGAGTCCAGACCTTAAAAAGGAGCCAAAAGGACGCAAAGGAGTCCCAAGGGTAACCCTGGTCCCTGGTGCTCAGTCTCTACAACCCTCGCCATAAAATCGACCGCCCACTTCGTGTGCTCTATGTATCTCTTTAACTTTTCTTTCTGGTTTTTATAACCGCAATTATCCTAGAGTGAGTTATTTGATTTAAGTGTGCTAAAATATAATCTTAGACACTATAATCGACAAACAAAATGTTCAAAAACAAATTCAAAATATTTTACTGCAAAAAAATCATAACTTCAATATTCTAGTCAAATAGCCATATTGCTTTGAACCTCACTGGTTTATTCTTGAGCCCTCCTTCTAAGGTATGTAGGTTCCATGATTGTCCAACACTAATGTGGAATGCCTAAACTGTTATTTTCACTTTGCCTTCTCATTTTGATGTCCAAATCATCGAAACCAATGTACTGTCTCATTTTAAATCCTTTTTCATTTTTATTCCAAGAAATTTGGAATAACTGGCTATCAGAGAACACATTTATAGAACAGCTGACTGCAAAATTGATTTGGTATGCGATTTGTTCTGATTTTTTGACTGCTTTCAGCTAACCTATCTGATTCGTCCACAAATATACTCCGATAACTTGGTATACGAGATAACATATATAATAAGTGAGTGAACGCCCGCAATGGCAAAGGCAACTGAATAAAACAAGAAAGTGACAGCTTGCAATCTGGCAATTTATTTGACAGATGGAACTAGTTGCGTTCCCGTACTTTGTGCACAAGAATGGAAGAAAAATCGATCACAGAGAGAGAAAGGCATTTTAAACGTCAAAATATACATGTATATTTTCTGTAAGGACAAGTTGTATAAAAACATATCAAATATTTGATCCGTGGTTCAGAAAATCAGATTTCGGCGGATTAAAGGAAGTCCAAAAATGGTTCAAATATGTTTAAAGTTTTTTTTTTCTAAGATAAACAATTTATAATCACACCAGCTGACAGTTTAATTTTTTTTTTATTTGACAGTCTTCATAAATTTGTGAAATGACATTTCTTGGGCTAAAATTCACGGCTTCTTTCGAGCGCTTTCTGCTGTACAAAAATGCAAAATTTCATGTGAACGGACACACGATTTGACAGTTCTATGTAGAAATTTATACATTTTCACAGATTTTGGAAGAACGGTAACACACCTTCTGTCTGAAGTACAAACTATTGTTGAATTCCAAACAACCAAACATTCGAAGTTTTCTGAACACAATCGAACCATTTCTAAACAAAATCTATGATTTTTTTGCAAGATTTCATAGACTTTACATGCCGATATTTTTTTACAAGTTTCTTACAACAAATAAAAAACTCGATCTGAAATCGATTTGAAATGGTTGTTTGGAATTCGACATAAGTTTTAAAATATACACTCAATATATGTATAAATAACTGGTCGATTTAGGACATTTGAAAGTACAAATTGGATATAAGACGCTCTGAAGATCCAAGAAATTTCTTTCTTATATTGGAGTTTTTCTTATATCCAAACATCGAATATAAGAAAGAAAATTTCTTATATAAGAAACACGAATATAAGAAAGAAAATGTCTTTTAAAAACACTATGGGCAAGGAGTGTACCCAATTTCATGAAAACGAAATAGGTTAAACAAACTTTGTATGCATAATGAATGTATGTTCATATAAAATCTTTATCTATAATATTTTTAAGATAAAAAGCTTTAATGGAAGAAAATAACAAAAATATACCCTTTTCAATAAATAAGAAAAAATAAAATAAATACATTTTCTCTTCAAATAAATAAAATTAAGGAAAATATTGTTAGTCAATGCAATTAAGGTTGGTACATATCTACATATAAATGTACAGGAACTATTTTGTATTACAGGTAGTAATCTTTAAACATTTATTGTCGAAACACAACCAGCTAAAAGAAGTAAAGCGCATTTAAAAATTTGACTTTCTCTCCATGAATAGATGTGAAATCTAACAACAATTGGTGGTGTAGTGAAGATAAACAGAAATGCAAAAATATCATTTATCCTACACAGATGAAAAAAATATCAGTTTCATAAAAGTGATAGTTTGTAGGAAAACACAAATAGCTGCCGAAATTTGCCATCTTTGTATTGCTCACCTGTGGTCAGAATATTCGCGGTCTTTCCAATTTTCAGCTGTCATTCCCTTGGAAAGTGGGAACTTTTAATGAAGGTCTTAACACAAAGATGGATATTGAAAAGGTTTTTGGCACAGGTTTGTCTGACAAAGTAAATTTCTTATAAGCATACTTTTTTATTCTAAGAATTTATGTTGGTGTGTAAGAAAGGCTTTCTTATTATGTTACAGTGTTTTGCTTATATACGCGTTTCTTATAAACGATTAATTTGGTAAGGTGATTCTCATTGCGTTTCTTATAAGCAAGTTTTTCTTATATGAGTGTTTCTTTTATCCGTAAAATACTGTAACACTAATTCGCAAATCCAAAAAAAAATCATATTTAATTTCGTTTTCCACGGAATATTTTATTCCCTCGAAATTTTTTCTGCGATAGTGGATCTTCCACAAAATAAATTTCTTTCCAACAAAAAATCGTATGAAATGACAGCAAAATTCCCTGGGAAAGCTTACTCCCCATACCAATAAATTCCGATGGAAAATTTTGAGCATCATTCACGTTACGAATAGCGAGTTTCATTCATATTTCAAAGATCTCCTCTCAAAATGGAGATTTGATCTTTTCAATGAAACTTTGTGTCCAAATTTAATTGTAGTATTGGCCGCGTTCGGTGGCATACCTAAAGTAATCCGGATTGTTGCTACGCCTAAGGAAAACCCAGTTGATGAACTAAACATATGTTGTCAAACACAAATATCAAGCTACCCAAAATTACTATTAATTTGACGAACAGCTGATTCAAAACCTCAGATTTGTATGCAATATAACTGACTTAACAGAGAAAGCTACCTGGATCGTTCGAAAACAAACCCGCTACTAAGGTATCTTGGCTAGTCTATTGGCATTGCACTGAATGCGTCCAATGCTAAATGACTGACACACATTTCTGAAAAAAAACACATCTTCATCATCAGATGATGAGGAAGATGAAGACAAAGCAAAACAAATCTTCACTAAATTTATAAAATTTAAATTATTAACTTCGTCTATTATTTGTGTATTTTTAAGTTTAATTTTTTTAGCAGGGACTGGCACAATTTCACAATAAATTAATAACAAAATAGTTTACATTTATTATTTGACAGAAAAAACGTTTTACGTGTATGCGTGCATTCAGATCAAATCTGCCTACCCACCAAAGATCAGATCTTCCGTGTTGAGATCTGATCTAGATTTGCTCTTTTTGTTGAAATGAAACTCTCAAAATTCAAAAAGATGAAATCTTTTGACCGAAAGAGCAGATCTTTTCTTGAATGAAACTCGCTATAAGATTCGAATTGGAGAAAACTTTTTCCAGGGAAAATTTTATTCATTATAACCCCCATTGTTTTATAAGTGAATTGGATCAAGCCAAATACATTTATACTCGTATTTTTATTGTTTTTTTTTCAGATAATGGCAATCACAATGAACTTCCGTAAAATTAAACCAAAAATTAATTTAAAAAAAATGTGTTTCATGTCTTTACGAAAACTTTATTCAAAAATTAATACAAACACAATCATATACGAACAATCTTTGATCATTACCAAAAAAAATATGGGAAAATACTTCCACAAACTACAAAAAAAAAATAAACAACATGTGATATCAATAAACATTAAACACTTTCAAGCTGTTCACACTTCATCTCTTCAAAAATAAAAAAAAAACACAATACAATTCATAAACAACTGCTTAAGTGGCACAATTTCGGCGAAATCCCAAGAAGGGAAACATATTCATAAAAAAAAAAAGTTTACATTACAAACAAAAAAAAAAAACAAAAAAAATTATTAGAATCAAAATGATTCAGCAGAACAGCATTCCTCAAATCGTTGACCCAAATCCCAGAAGTTGCATTCCCAAAATAAAATAAAATCTAAAACATAACTAAACGATGCAGTACCGAAATTTAATTTCAAAACTTCCAGAGTGTATCGCCCCATATCGACTTCAGCCCTTGGGGTGATTGTTATTAAAAGTCCCATATTGTCGCTGTAGCCATAGCCTCTTATCGATGATATGATTGGACTGACCTACTAAAAGTCGACCGGAATGAAATTTCTTGCCCAAAAATGGGTCCCATGCATTGCACATATGTTTGTTCGCGCGCCATCTTCGAAGGCTTTTTGAAAGTTAAGTACCTTGTACTTGTATGTTGTTGTATCTCATAATACAAATCAGATTCACGACTCCCATCGTGATCATCATCAACCGTTGGATACTTTACTTCGCCTTGTGTCACTTTGTGATCCATTCGCCATGTTGAGATACCCGATTTGATTTGCACATGCCACAACAGCATTAATGCATCATCACCAGCTTTTATGGGAAAAAGCCAAAATAAAAGTGAAAGATACATAAATGCGCCATAGATCTCAGCTAGCAGCAATGGTATCGATGGTACAGCAGAGACCAAGCCTGCAGCCGAACAGGCTATAAATATGGTGAGAGATTTATCGGATTGCGCTTGCCGCCATACCGGCCGCAGCACCGGATACATATGACCATATGTGCGCAAGCTGGCGTGGGGTCGATGACTTTGTAGACCATTAGGTCGCCGGGTTTATTTTGTTGCAAACCATTATAGCTGGCGATTAATTCCTCATAGTGAATTGTACGCGGGAGACCGAAGGCTGCATGCAGGAAACTGGTAGTACTAGTCGTGGTCGTGCTAGTCGAAAGTTTTTATTTAGCAATGGAAGGGATGGCGCGGCGGCCGGCACGTTACACTGTTCAATGAACAACTCCTGATGCTGAGGTTGTAAATAATGCGGCTATAGTACCTCGTCGGACGAAGCGACGACGCGACGAACGACGACGGTACGGTAGCTCTAACTAGCTGTTAGATTAGTTCGGAATAAATTGTAATTTATTTTGTTTTTGTGAAATATTTTGGTTCACTTTTTTGCAGAATTTAATTGACTTTTTCAAAGGCTCAGCAGCAAAGAAAGTTTTATATTAATTTTGAAGATGGAGTTGTGGCGGGAAGTATATAATCAATAGCTACATATGTGTGTTGTATGAAACATTATGGACTGTAGACTTAGTATATAATAATTATTTGAATTGCTACATTAAAATGTTATGGGAGCTTATATTTAGAGATGATGGTTGTACTCCCGTAGGAAATACATACAATATCTACACAATTATTAAATATGGGAATTGTGAAAAATCACTTTTTGTGGGTACACTTATAACCCGAATAAGTCAAATGCATCCCGATTTTCAAAATTCGCAAATTTTTAGATATTACTCGCAAGATTTTGTCAATATGGGAAAAGCAAATGCTTTTAGGATTCAATCACTTCTGAGAAAAGAAGTTGTAGCCGAATTTTCCGCTACTTACTCTCTCAAGGTATAAAGACTATGATATTGTAATTCATAAACAATTTCTACTTAGATGTTTATTGCGTTTTAACTTGCGTTCAATGCTAATTCAAATCTAAATCCTTTATTGTGCACATCTACTCGGAATCACCTTTTCGTTGATGTTGGTTTTATTTTGATCCTTTAGATGTTAGTGAGGTAAGAACGTACGGCAAAGTTTGAACAAGACCGACGTGTTTCGTCTATTCCGGATCTTACTGTACATGCTCTGGCCAATTCTAGGAATTTATCACAGTCTAATCGTACAGGCAGAGATAGTCCATAATTAATTCGATGCACTATACATAATATTCATGTGATTTTTAAGAATATACATAAATGTATATTAATGTATGAAGGTACTCAGTGACGTAGGGATTAAGTAGAAATAAATGATTGCTTAGTTGTAAAAGTTTGAGGGAAGAAAGGATTTCATTTGAATTGTTGCTTAAAAAAATTATTTTTTATTTATAGAATTTTGAAAGAATTTTTAGACAAACAATTTGTAACGCTATTTAGCTGAAATTATTAATGTGCATACAAAATTTTAATTCCAAAAAAATTCAGGTACTGATTTCAATTTTTCAAAAAAAAAATTATTATATTTAATTTTTGTATGATATCATACTTCCTTTATGGATAATTTTTTAATAGTCAGTTAAGCAGTCAGTTAGCACATATTCTCCAGATAGGGCAAACATCAGTTTTTCAACAGTCAGATATACAACTTAATCAAGGAATAAAGTTATCTGCTCATTTTAGAACGGAATAAGGAGCTATCTAAGGAATAAAATAAATAACTATTTTCGATGTCAAAACACTTTGAAAAATTATTGCTTTGAAATAAACTTTAAACAAAAATTAATTCCTTTGAAAAGTTCAATACTCGAAATAAAAATGACGTTCAAATTAAATTTTCTATAGATTGTTTTTTCTTGTTTGAAAAATTCGATGTTGTTATCCGGTTGTTTAACAGTCAAGTAAGTTTATTCCTCTGGCAACTAACTGGATGTTTATCTAGAGATTGAAAAATCGGCTCTTAAAGAAATTTTTGTATCATTTAATGATCTTGAGTCGTAAAATAGCTATAAGTCCAGCCAAAATAATATGAGAAAAACTTGATGGTATCACACACAAGTTGTTGTTGGTCATTCAAAATCATTAAAAAAGTTATTTACTTTTTTAAAAAGTAAAAAACAATTTTTTGAAAATTTGAGTATGCAGATCAATTAACACTTTAATGGAACATTTGCATTAAAAAAATAATTTTAATCGGTTCATCCAATAGTGGGAAAGTCGAAAATATAAAAAGTGGTTCTAAATGTAAGATATTTGTTACCTAAAAGTGGATTGCACTAATTTAAGAACACACACATTTTTTTATCAGAATTCTTGTAGCCTTTTTTGAGAGATACATTTTTTCTTAACGTTTTTTTAAACATTTGTATGGAAAGGTACCGTCGATTTTTATTTTAGGAAAATAGTTTTTCTTAACTATTTAAGATAATGTGAAAAAAATACTAAATACGAAGTTGCAAAAAAATCAGTGAGTCTTTTTAAAAATTTTAAGTTTTCAAAAAAAAAAGTTTTTTTTATTTATAATTTTTTTTTTGAAAAATTTTGGCTTACATTACCTAATATTTAAACTTTCTAGGAGTTTCTGCATACAAAATTTCAAAAACATCAAATGAACCGCTTTTCAGAAAATTGGAAATTAAATAAAATGGTTCTACTTTAGAGCAAAAATAACCATTTTTTTAAATCAGTAAAAAAGTACCTTTTCCCTTAATTAAAGCCCTATTTTTTTTTATAAAAATCGTTTGAGCCGTTTGAGATTTTTCTTTTTTCCTAAAAAATAATGTATGGCCGATACGGTTTTTTTGTCTTAAAAAAAATTTAAAAAAAATTTAAAAAAAAACTGTGGGCATTTTACCGACAAACTAATACATGTGTATCAAGTTCGAACAAATCCAGCTGACCTTTTAGGCTGTAGATGTAATGTCAAGTTAGATCAAAATCTCGAGTTCGATTTTTTTATTAATCCATAACTTGCCATGTAGTACCTACATACATATCGCAAGTAAAAATTCGAGTAAAATATTCAAATTTTCTTACTCTTTCATAATTCAAATCACTATAGTTAAAAATGCCGATTTTGGTTATGATTTTGTTCCCAACCCAACAAATTTGATATTCGAGCGAAATGAAAATCTTTAGAAACCGAATGAAATTATTTACATTTATTTTATACTAGTGTGATCTCTACGGCTAAATATATTTTTAAATTTGTTTTTTTACTTAATTTTTATAAACAAAAATGTTTTAATTTTTTTCTTTAAAAAATATTGTTATGAAAATTTTATGTATTTGGCAAGATAAATTTAAAAAATAATTAAAAAAACGTCCACCAATTTTCGAAAAATTGAATTTTCAAAAAAAAAAAGTTTTTTTTTTTCTAAAATCGAAAAAATTATTTTTCGAACATTTTCCTATGCAGTATTACTTAAAATTTAGATTGAAATCCATCAAGCTGTTTATGAGAAAGTCGAAAAACAAAAAAACATTGGTTGTGTGGCAGGTACCGTTAATAACAAAAATTGTAAAAAAAATAACTCTTGAACCAAATTGTAGAATATACCTATAGTAGTGCACAGATTTTCTTCTAATTTAGACGGTAGAAAAATTTGTATTGAAAGTACCGTTATTTTTGATGATAAAACAACGATTCAAAAATATTTTTGAGACAATCACCTAAGGCGCTTAAGTATCATGTTTGAAGAAAATCGCTTCAGCCGTTTAGGCTGTAGATCGATATACAGACAGACAGACCCACGGAATAGCGGGACCCACTTTTTTAGTATTCGCTATCATCGTAGTCAAGTTTGATCAAATCTAGATCGTGATTTTTGTTACGAATGCAAAACTTGCCCTATAACTTCCCAGCACGACTGGATCGCACGTACTTGCTCCTATGTTCGATCACATTTTATGCAAACGATTTTCAATAGAAACGGTTAAATGTATTTTTAAAGTCGTTTTTCATTTACCTAATTTTTTATAGATAAAAGTCTAAAATGTTTTCTAAAAATAAAATTGGTACGAACATTTTAAATATTTAATAATATAAATATAATAATAAAATATTTGTAATTTTTTTGACCAAAATGTAGACCATGTCCAAAGCAGTACACACACCAATTTTTATCAAAATCGTTACATCCGTTTTTTGAGATACTTAAGTTGGTAGAAAAATTTGTATAACAAGTACCGTTATTTTTCGGGCTAAAAGAACGATTCAAAAATCTGTTTTGAATGATCACCTAAAACGCCTAAGCACCAAGTTTGAACAAAATCGGTTCTGTAGATCGTTCAACAGACAGACAGACAGTGTTCTCTTTCATCGTAATGTCAACTTTGATTAATATCTCGAGTTCGATTTTTTTTCCAAATGCAAAAATTGTCCTATAGTATTTATATCGCAAGTAAAAAATTACGTATACGCCCTAAGGAACCGATATGATTATTTTTAATTAAATATCAAACTTTATACTTGCCTAGAAAGTGTCTTCATTTGAATCTACATACATATGTATTGCAATTGCATATCTAATAAAGTTCATATCACCGCAAACAAAAGTGAAAAGTCTCAAACTTTCTTCAATTGAAACAAAATTAATTATTTTACATTGAGGAAAAAAGATTCAACGAGTTATATTGGATTTTCAAACAAGCATAAAGTGTGGGAAAAGTTAGATAGATTGTGCAGTTTGCACCTGCACATGGGATAAACTCTTGCACTTGAAACACTACCCATCAGTGCATCCTCTCACCACCATTATCACATTAGCATCCAAGTTGAATATACCAAGTCCCAGATGTTGTACTATAAGTTTGATAAAAGTTTGCTGTTGTTGCAAAGGCTTAATCAACTGATGTTCGCAACCACACCATGAAGCACATTGTTCTTGTGTGTATGTGTTTTTTTAGAAGACAAATCCAGCAATTTTCTCCATCTTTTCATAAGATGTTAAAATATAGCTTTGTGCAGTTGTAAATGCATTAAACATGCCCCATAGAGCGTGCATCTGCAATTTGGGTATCAAGAGGAAAAGTATGCGAAAAGTTTTTTTTTTGTGACGGAAACCTGTGGTGGTGTTAATGGTAAAAGGGAAATTTTCGCTGATTTTTTTTAATAATCACGTTCATAAACTTGCTATCAAGATAAAATACTTCTAGCTGCAGACTGTTGACTTATTAATAAAATTCGTTGAGTGTTTTGGGGGAAATACAAAAAAATAAAAGTTTTGTAATAATTGTTAGTAAGAAAATTAATCAGAAAATTTTGTTGGTCGGCCTCATGGTAAATTCTCTCTAAATTTTATTAAGACCTGTTCACCCGTTTGGGTATTATTCGTTAATTAAATACACACATTGATAATAAAGGCGTACAATTTAATAGAGTCTGATGTTGGAATTTTAACATGATTCTAATAAACAATTTCCTAATTTTAAACATATTTAAACTTTTTGTCTTTAATAAAATTTAAAAAAAAAATAAAATTTTTAAAATACAATAACGGAACATTCAATCAATTAATTTCACAGAAGAGAGTTTTGCTAAAATAAACCTTTTTTCCACACATGTGAAGTGTTTTTAATTTTTTTTTTTTATTTAACGCATATAGCCTGTAAAACCAAAGGTCTTTTAAATGCAACCTGAATTGCACGGCAGTAGTTTGGCACAGTGAATTTGAGAACCAGGTATTGACTGTCTCATTTTAACCCATGGGCGGCATCCAATTAAAATTGGAGGTATAGAAAAGAATGCGCCTAGCGTGGGGATCGAACCCACACGTCCTAGTTAGCAATCAAGCACTTTATGCACTGCGCCATTGCCACCCATTATCATTTTTTTTAAATTTGATTAGTTGTTCATTCAAAATGAAAAAAAAACTTTTATTTTACCTATTCTGTTGCAATTATTTGAAACAGAAATACCATACGGAATAGATAATTAAAATTAAAATAAACTGTACATCGTATGAAAAAGATTTACGAGTATATTAAGAATCTAAATATATTTTTTGTCGTTTTTATTTAATTTTTTATAAAAATAAAATATAAAATATAAAATATAAAATTTCTTTAATTATTTTCTAAAAAAATGGTATGCCAATTTTAATTATTTAATAATATAAACTTTAAAACGAAATTTGAAAAGAAATCATCCAGCCGTTTTGCAAATATTGAATTTTCAAAAAAAAAAATATTTTTTTTTTCAAAAATCCGCAAAAACATGAATTTTAAAACATTGAATTTTCAAAAAAAAAATATTTTTTTTTTTCAAAAATCCGCAAAAACATATTTCGAAAATTTTAGTATGTGGTATTATTTATAACTCAAAGGACCTCCTACGTTAAAATTTTGATCGAAATCCGTCGAGCCATTTATGAGAAAGTCGAATATCAAAAAAAAAATGTTGTACGGCAGGTACCGTTAGTATAAAAATATTTTTAAAAAAAATTGGCCAAAATGTGGACTATACCTTAAGCAGTGTACACACTTTTTTTATCAAAATATTTTAAGCCGTTTTCTAGATTAGTTTTGGGCCTAAAAAAACGATTACCGAAGTCACGCTGCAAAAGAATTTTGATGACCTCAACAGTTTGAGCTGTTCTGTACGCGATTAGATCGTCGGCATACGCAATAACATGGATTAGACTCCCTATCAGATCATTTAAGGCCTATTCACATATGGGAATGACCATCGACCGACTAATGAACAAATGAATGAGATTTAAGACAATCTATTTCCATATTTAAATTCTTGATAAATTTTAAATAAGAAAATGTTAGAAGTTTAATTTATATTTTAATTTAGATACTAAAGTTTTAATTTGAAGATTTATCTACCATCAGATTGTTTATAATAATAAAAACAATCATTCCATAAATATTGATGGCTTATATTTTTATTTAAAGTTAAAATATTACCCTAAGTTCAAAGTGGAAACTTTTCCTGGCGGTATGCAGAGCTATTCACACTTATAGTCCTCAAGCCTGAGGTTTGGATTGTTTGAAGAGGTGGATAAGCTTCCACGATATTTTTTTAAGAGAGCCTTGAAACTACCGTCATGCACCCCAAATTATGCGTTATCGATTGAAACATTAGCTGAAGATGGACATTTTTATACAATGGAGTTACATCTTAGGTATGTTAAGAAAACAATGTTCAAATATAATAACACCAGACTGCATCATAAACTCACCAAAATTCTTCTGGGAAAACAACTTTTTTGGGTCAAAGAGGTAAACAACATTGGCAGTAGGTTCGGTTTACACTGGGATGCGCGTATGATAAATGAAGGAAACTGGCACACCAAATGTTTACAGATTCTGTTCCAACTAAGGGCAGAGGGTTACCAAGAAGCAGAACAGAGAGCAAGGGGAATCAGAGTGAGAATTTTTAAGTTATTTTATTATTCGATAGGACCTCAATATATCACCGATAATTTCGAAGCAAATAAAGTAACATGGATTTTTAAAGCCAGGTGCGATCTTATCTTTCTTAATGGAAGCAGATTTGGAAACAATGGTTCAACACTATGCAGCTTGTGCAACCTGAGAAAAGAAGAAAATCATGCTTAGAAAATTTAGAGTAACATATTTCGAAAAGGCATATTTAAATGAAGAAGAACTCATCATTGTAGTCAATGGAAGAAACATGTCTGATTGGAACAAATAAGCTAGCTATATAAATGTTGCAATATCCTATAGGAAACAAATCTTAAGAGAATTTAATTAATGAAACATTTTGATAATTTCTTGTATTCCTCTAATTTATAGTAATCAAAATTAAGATTTATACGTAATGTACTTGAGATAAAATTAATAGTTATTTTAATTTACCCGACAGACGACTTATGTCATTGTCGTTCATTTTTACTTGCGATTATAGGTTCTATAAGGAAAGTTATGTATTCGTAAAAAAAATTTTTTCTAACAATCAAAAATGACATTACGATCATAGAGAACACCAAAAAAGTGGATCCCCTAATTCCGTATGTCTGTGTGTCTGTCATTCTGTCAGCCTGTCTGTCTGTCCTCGAGTCTACAGCCTAAACGATTGGATATATTCGCGTCAAATTAGGTATATATTGTTTTTTTCGGTAATATGCATACACGATTTTTTCATTTTTTTAAGACGACAAATAACAGTAGCTCCCATATATTTTTTTTTGCCAAAAAAAAATCCTATTTTTCTCAAAAACGGCTCCAACGATTTTTATAAAAAAAAATCAGTTCATTAACGAAGGGAAAGGGTACCTTCTGATAATTTTTTTTTTGGAAAAAAATTGTTATTTTTGGTACCTCTAGTAGAACCATTTTTTTGGTTTTCGATTTTGTCGGAAACGGTTAATTTGATTTTTTTTTAAATTTTTCACGCAGAAGATTCCAGACAATTTAAACACTATTGTAAACTAAATTTTTTCAAAAAAAAAATGTTTGGAAATTATTTTTTTTTTTGAAAACTCAAAATTGCGAAAACGCCTCAATAGATTTTTTCAAAGCTTCGTATTTGGTGGTTTTTTGACATTATCTTGAATATTTAAAAAAAAAACTATTATTCTAAAATAAAAAAAAGGTACCTCCCATACAAATAATAAGAAACCGTTAAGAAAAAAATTATTTCTCGAACACGGCTCCAAGAATTCTTATAAGAAAATTTGTTTGTTCTTAAATTAGTACAATTCACTTTTAAGTATAAAAATATTTCTTTTTGCGTACTTATTAACGGTACTTCCCATAGAACCACTTTTCATATTTTAGATTTTCTCAATATTGGATAAGCCTATTAAAATAATTTTTTTATGCAAATGTTCCCTAAAATTGTTAATAAGACTGCGTACTCAAATTTTCAAAAAAAAAAGTTTTTCGATTTTTAAAAAATTAATAATTTTTTTTTGAAAAATCGATTTTTCAAAAACCAGTAACAGAATTTTTTTTAATTTGAATTTTATGTGTATATTAATAATATCTTCAAAATTGTGTTTCAATTTTTTTTTCTAAAATGTTTTTAAAATTGTATACTTAAAAAAATAATTTATTAAAAAACCGCTCCAACGATTTTTGATTTTTTTTGATATATTCTTATTTATCCATGAATGCAAATGGAATCTTTGTTTTCCCTCAAACTATAACGACTAATCAATTTAAAAACATTTAAATATGTGTATTATCCATTTATTTCTACCTTATTATTATTCCCATTTTACTAATTTTTGCCCACATCACTGAATACTAAATACAATGTAGACCCTTATACATTTATATATGTGTATAAGAATTACACGAATTTATGTATGCATAGTGCTCCTAAATTATAAAGCTATATGCATATAGCTACCTACCCACCTACATCCTTCATTTTCATTATTATGTACATGTTTACATACTTAGGTTCCATCAATATGTAGATATATTTTACTCTCCTAACTTACATAATTAAAATCCATAACTTAGATTTAAATATACATTTGTAAGTAGGTACTTATGTAACTATTCATTTAATCATTAATTCGACAATTCATTATACTAAGAATCGAGGCTTTACGCCTGCATAGGATAACTACGCCTAACTAACTAAGCCACACTGCAAGAGCGATGTCCTCAACCAACAGCTTAATTTTTGGGGCTTACTACCCCAATAATGAATATTTTGAGAGTGCGCGGTTAAGTGGCTAAATCCCTCCCGATACAGGATGGAATGGCGTTTCCGGTCATCTACCACGTCAGCCGGAAAACTGTAGATAGGCGACTCCTGTATGGTCGAGACGTCATCGCTCAAGGTGGAGAGGAGCGCCTTCGGTTCAGTAGGACTGTGTCCGATCTGGACCGAAGGGATAGGGCGAAACAAGAGAACCAGTTCTGGTGGCTCTCTGAACAGCATTATGATACATAAAGTCGATTAGGATGGAATGTCTTGGCCGACTTACGTAGATTTAGGTAAATTAGGTATAAGAAACAGTTGGGGTGGCACAAACATTTTTTTAAAATATGTATGTTTGCGGGGGCATTTGTGCATGCAGCTGCGTGCCTGTGTATGTATATACATACGAATATGTATGTACGTATGTAGCTATGGAAATATAATTAAGACCTTTGCACTTGCTTGCACATCTTAATATAAATTACAAACTAGGGCTATCTCACTCTATCTTTCAATTTGCATTTTGCAATTCAGATAACGGTCACTCAATATCAAATCATATTTTGCGATAACGATGCGCAGTGTTTGTGAATTTTGTTAATTAACAACGGGAATCAAAATCCACTTGGAAATTTAATTAAGATCATCCATTTCTATCATTTTTAAAAATTAAATTTTGCTGTAAGTCTGGTAAGTACCATTTTTTTTTATTGATTTTGAATTTGTTTTAATTTAATTGCATTGTGTAAAGAGAGACATAAGCTATGGGGAAAGCAAAAAGCTGCACTTCTGAAGAACGAGGAGCGATTATTGCACTAAAAGAGGAAGGCCTATCACTAAATCAAATAGCCAAAAAGATTTGTCGATCCAAAACAATGGTGATAAATGCAATTAAATATTTTCAGCTAAACAAAAGCATTGCCAAAGTCCCACGTAAAGTCAGAGCCCGAAAAACAACACCCAGAATTGATCGCAAAATCGCAATTTTGTCAAAAAAGGATCCAAGAAAAAGTTCTGCGGATATTCATCGGGAAATTTCTGCCGATCTTGATGTCCAAATAACACCAAGGACCGTAAGAAATCGATTAATTGAAATTGGTTTACATGGGCGAATTTCCCGAAAGAAGCCATTAGTGACATCCAAGCAACGCAAAATGCGTGTTTCATTCGCTCGGTCCCATTCTTCTTGGACCTTAAATCAATGGAAATTCATTATTTGGAGCGATGAAACAAAGATTAATCGTTTGGGTCCTGATGGTAGACGCTTTGTGCGTAGACCAAAAAACGCTGAATTCGTTCCTAGGTACACTTTACCCGTTGTGAAGCACGGAGGAGGATCGATAAACGTGTGGGGGATGCTTCTCATGGCTCGGCGTTGGACCGATTCATCGAATTGATGGCATCCTTACTAAAGAGAAATATGTCGAGATACTACAAAACGTGATGCTGCCGTGGGCTGAGGAGCATTTGTCTGTAATATGGAGATTTCAGCAGGATAATGATCCAAAGCACACGGCAAAGCTCACTCAAAAGTGGTTCCAGGACAATTCAGTCAACGTGCTTGAATGGGCTTCAGCAAGTCCAGACCTGAATCCTATAGAGCACCTCTGGGGCGACGTTAAGGCTGCTGTAAGTGGTCAGAACATAACAAATTTGGACGACCTCTACCCCAAGGTCAAAACAGCTTGGTACGCTATTCCTGTGGACAGATGTCAAGCCCTTATCCGGTCAATGCAACGCCCATTTAAAGATGTTCTGCGGCAAAGAGGATTTTCTACTAAATATTAGAAACTAAACTTTATCACCGATTTTTACCTCATTTTTGTAAGTGGTCTTAATTATTTTTCCAAAGCAATAAATGAATTTTTGATCAAAATATTTTTTTTTTTCAGTTGTAAAATAACCAGAAGATTTTTTGTTTTTATTTTTAAGATTCATAGTTAAAAAACAAAAAAAAATTAAAAATTAAGTAAAATTGTAGAATTAAAAAAAAAACTGTTTACTTCACTGAATTCGAAGGTGTCTTAATAATTGTACATAGTACATGGCGGTGTGGGTTGCATGTCTCTTTCTGTCTGCATGCGTATACAAAATATACATAAAACATATAAAAACAACCTAAAAAAGCTGCTGTGGCTGTTCTAGTTTTTAAGTAGATGTAAGTAGTTTTAAGTATTTCAAGTTAGTATAAGTTAGTTGTATCTAGATTTAATTATTTTTAGTCTAGCTTTAGGTAGTTTTTAGTTAAATTTAAAATGATCTGATATTAAGTTTTTGTAGTAAGTTTTCTTGGTTAAATAAAAATAA
The DNA here is from genome assembly GCA_910595825.1 of Philhelius pedissequus. Taxonomy (NCBI): domain Eukaryota; kingdom Metazoa; phylum Arthropoda; class Insecta; order Diptera; family Syrphidae; genus Philhelius; species Philhelius pedissequus. Next base: position 46,553,262 of record OU343160.1, read on the forward strand.
AATAATTAGAATTAATTAAAATAGTTTTTAGGTCGAAAGACATTAGTATTAAGAGATATAGTTTAGTTTAGAGCGCCCGTAAGAGGCCAGTAAATTAGTTGTAAGTTATTGATAATTAGGCTAGTTTTAAACATTTTTGTCTAGCTTTAAGATAGTTATAAGTTAAGATTAAATAAAAATGAATAATAAAGAAAAAAAAACTCAATGGTTACATAAAAGCATAATTAGCTACAAGAGCAAGTTCGTACGATCCAGTCGTGCATTTTATTTACTTTTCAACGAAAAAAAAATCAGAAAACAATGTAATTTATGTACTTTTATAAATTTAGTTGAAAATAAAAATAATTACTAGTACTACAATTACTTAAAGTTCTCATGCTCTTTAAAAAACACCCTATGATTGCACAAAAATGAAGATGATTTTCTAAAAAAAAAAAATAGAATATGACGATGTGTAAAATTTTATTATAAATGTACTTTGCCAATTAATTATTACATCGTTATTTTTCGAAATAAGTAAACTTTTTTTTTAATTGATCAACAATTCAAACAATTTATTAAATAAAAAAAAACTTGTAATCAAATTAACACAACAAAACTTGAGGTCATAAATCCATCTAACCCAAATAAATAAATTTCTCTTGCTAAAACAATTTATATTTGAATGCCTTGTCAATCTTCAATTCTCTTGTCAACAAAAGAATGAAAAAAAACGTAAACATTCTTTTAAATTGACTTCAATTTTCATTTGAAGCAATACATGCACACACATTATGTAATCTTTTGTATTTGAATACTTTGACCATCATTGTGTCTAGCAGAAAAGTGAATAATTAAATATAATTAGTCTAGTTCCAAATGAACTTTAATAAACCCAATACAAAAATACGCGTGCTCTAATCCGTTGCATTTGGTGGTGAATTAAGAAAAAATGTCTTAAAAAGAGTCTTATTAAGGAATAGCACAAGAGATTTTGATTAAATTAGGCATTTCCTTCATTTTTCTACCTACACATATGTACACTCCCATAATCGTAATAAACAATAAAGATAGAAAGAAGTCATTTTTTTTATAAATGTGTGAGATGCTCAGCATCTCATAATTTCAATCAAATCTGAATTTAATTTTTCTACGTCCTACGTTCAACTGTATTGCATTGGGATGGATTGGGTTGGGTTGGGACTATAGAGGACACAAATTGGAGGAAAAATTCAATTAGCCTGAAGTGATCCACAGACACACACTCGAAATACGACAACTTTAAAGAACAACAGCATCTCGTTGACCTAACCGTTTTCTCCGTTTAGTCACCACTTTTTTTATTGATGCACATCTCTCTAGATTCTAGATTCATAGATTGTCTGATGTTCATGTAGATGTAGGTAGGTTTAGGTTATGTACAAATGCGACACATCAAACCAGCATGGGGTTGCGCCTTGATTTTTCTTTTTCTGTTTGTTTGAAATTTATATCTTTAATTTATAGTTCGAAAGGTAATGTTGGAAATATTGTTCATATTCCAATGAAGCACATGTTGGGTTTCCATTAACATATAAATAATTTACAACGCATAAAATCAAATAATTGTGTTCATCAAAATTCAAACCCAATAAATGTTCTGATTTCTGCTTAATTAGCAATTTACTAGTTAACAAAAGGTTTACAAATTTTGGAATAGTTAGTAAATTGCTAAGTACTTAGGAAATTGCTAACAAGTAAAATTCTAAGCCCTTAACAATAGGTTGTTTAAAATTTTGTACCATTGTTTTTAAATTTGGTACTTAAACGTCTTAGGTGATTACTTCGAATCTATTTTAAAGCCTTTTTTTGTACCTAAAAATAACGGTACCTACCATTACAATTTGTTTTTAAGCAAAAAAGGTAAATCTTATTTATGTCGATAAAAAATTTTCAAATTCAAATTTTATTTTATAAAATTTACTATCTGTACCTACAAACCGTTTGTTTATTTTATCCCTTCTCATAGAGGGCTAAATGAATTCCGATAAAAATTTTTTGGTCAAGTCCTTCAAAAAAATTTTTTTTGAAAAAAAATAATAATTAGTTTTTGAAAATGCAATATTTGAAAAATGGGTGGACGATATTTTTACTTGAGATTATTGGCAAGTTATGTATTCGTAAAAAAAAAATTTCTAACAATCAAACATGACATTAAGATCATAGAGAACACCAAAAAAGTGGGTCCCGCAATTCCGTCTGTCTTTCTTTCTGTCTGTCTGTCTGTCTGTAGAACGATCTACAGCCTAAACCGCTAAACCGATATTGGTCAAACTTGGTGCTTAGGCGTGATTGTCCAAAATAGATTTTTGAATCGTCGTTTTAGCCCCAAAAATAACGGTACTTGCTAAACAAATTTTTCAACCATCTTAATAATCTCGAAAACGGCTCTAACGATTTTAATAAAAATCGGTGTGTGTACTACTTCGTATATGGTCTACATTTTGGCCCTAAATTTTTTTCAAATATTTTCTTATTAACGTACCTGCCATACAACCATTTTATTGATTTTCTCATAAACGGCTCAATGGATTTCGATCAAAATTTGCAAAATTATGCAGGAGTTACTTCAAATTCTAAACAATACTGCATTTCAGAATTTTTGAAAACAAGTTTTTTGGATTTTTGAAAAAAAAAATATTTTTTTTCTTTGAAAATTCAAAATTTTGAAAACGGGGGACGATTTTTTCCAAAATTTTTCTTTGAATTTATATTATTAAATATTTAAAATTTCCATACCAATTTTTTTTTTTGGAAAATATTTGAGAATTTTTATATACAAAACATTAAGTGAAAAACGACTTTAAAAATACATTTAGCCGTTTCTATTAAGAATCTTTTGCATATAATGTGATCGAAAATAGGAGCAAGTACGTGCGATCCAGTCGTCCATTTTATTTAAATTATTTTTGTAAATTTTAAATACTTAAAATTGCGAGTGCGATAACTTTATGGCGCCAAAAATTGATAACGGAGTTTTCTACGGGGATGCCGGGTCTGGAGTCTCCGTCTCCGTTTGGGCTGGAGTAACAATTTCATAAAAAAGTACTAAAAAGGAATAAAATGTTCGAACGTAAGAGCGAGAGCGATACAGTCGTGCATTGTACTTTTGTTTGCTTTAAATAATGTGAGTCGATAGTGTTGAATTCAGTTTGTATTGGCACCTGCAAACTAATGTCGAATTCCTATTGCAACCATTTCAAATGAATTTCTACTATTTTGTTTTCCTTTTTTACAAGTTTTTTTTTGTTTGATGTGTCCGTGCTAATAATTAATAGCTTCAATTTTTAGGATACTCCAACAATTATTATTATTGCGAATATATCAAACATTTTAATTTTAGATAAAAATGTCAGATCTTGCTAAGCGACGCAAAGAGCAATTTTTAAATCGACATTATGCATCGACTTATTTTTTGTTTAAAATAAATGAGCACTCAAAGAATATAAACTACCCTTATAATTTTATATGATTATATCATCTAACGATTTAAAGAGGAGGCGCCGAAAATAAAGTACAACATCACCGCGTTAACTATAAAGTGGTTTTGCTGCTGTCAGAGGCATTTTATTTACTTAAGGTTGGCTTGGCTTTCATTTAATAATAACTTAGTGCAATAAAAAAATATATAAGAAGTAAACGAGAGAAGAAAATTAAAGGAACAGGGTTTGTCTGTCTGTCGGCTCAATTATTCCCAAATCTATGAGATACACACACAAGGACGTAATGTACTAGAAGTTCGCAACAAACAATTGAATACTTTTGGACAATTTTATTATCATTTTGGTAAGGAGTGTTTCTCTAATGTTATTCTAATTGTGTTTTTGTTTTGCGGACCAACCCCTATGTGTGAATTGTATTTTATCTGACCCTGTCTGACGACCCTAAGCTAATCACATAATAAAGGCCCGTACACGTAATGTGTAGATACAAATTGTATCTTTATTATATAGTTACATTTTTGTTTTTTAAATAAATACCATGTTTATGGTGTATCTACTCACGCAGTTGTTGTTCCACCACGCGGCATTCTGTTTCTGCGTTCTCGCATCAAATGGGATATATTTTCTTGTTATTTGAAATCGATTTATCCACTCGTAACCTATTGTTTGTCGTTTTTTTTTTTTATAAAAAAATTATATTGATAAGATGGACCGGACCGTGCGTAAAGGTATCTGTGACAATGACAACAATTTGATTCGATCAAGCCAATTAGTAATCACATAAGAGAATTCACATCAACATGATAATATCCGGGGATATTGAAATAAATTTAATTATGTACCTATTTAAATTGAATTTGTTTTGTATTTCAAATATGTCAGGGATGGGAGATGCGGGTGCACTGTTGAGATTTTATTCAGAAAGTCTGCTTTCATTTAACACATTTTATTTTACAGCTATAGAGGAGGGAATTTGTTGTAATTTTATTGTCAGATTCAAATTATTGTAGTCAAGACGCAACTTTATGTGACGTATGCATTCGAATTCAAAAAAAAAAATATCAACCGGTATAAATGTTTACGATCACGAGTCCACTGGCGTACTGACAACAAGTGTTCAAACAAATGATAAAAGAGCCTCACGTTTCACAAATTGTTTTTGGTTTGTGTACATTGTGGTTTGCGGTTGATAAGTTTGAGGAGCTCTGGATATACAAATTACAAACAAAACACAAGTGAAAATGTACTTGAAGTATCATGGATCAAACATGATTGAGTTTGAACTGGGTTTTATTATGTAGTTTGCCCAGGTTCGAGAGGATCGACGATGGAATTTTTATTTGTAGAGTGATTTTTTGTTAAATGCAACAAGAACGTAAGCTTAGATGAGCGCGGAACAGTTTTAGAGGATCTGGAACCTTTATTTAATTGAATGACTTTGATTGTGGTTCATGACTTTGCTATTGTTGGAACACTGGAATCAGTGGAATATGTCAACGAACATAAAATAACATTCAATTACAAAAAAAAACAATCACTGATTTAGTGATTGAAGCAATTTTTATTTTTACAGAAAATAAGATCTTGATCGCTAATTAGTTTCTAGATATTGGGATAACTTCTGTATTTCCGGCATTTAACGGAACTCCATTTTTATAGACAGTGGAGAGTAGACATAAAAGTTACAGAGGCCGTCATTTAAATCGCTTAGGAAGTTCAGGTATATTCTGAAGTTGCTGTTGCCTGTGAACCAAGTACAAATTGAAATCTTTAACATAGAAATCTATTGTGGTTTGCTTACACACAGATTTTAAATCAATGATGACCTATACCTAGTGATCCCTGTGGAACAATTTGTTTTACAGTTAAAATGACAAGAATATTGATAGTTGCAACTGTCAAGTCAATTCTTATCAGAAATATAACTTGCAGGTTATGCCTGAAAAATTACGTATGGTTTACATTTGTCAAAAGAAGTCAAGAAGCCTGGGAAACGTTACATGTCGCATTTCAATATCCTGACTTATGTATATACCTATTCCAATATTTTTAATTTGGTAGTAGAACAACTTTAGTAAAGTCCTAAGCCATTGTCTAGTTTCTAGTATACAGACGGTTATTAAGAGACATTTGTTAGGGAACATGATAGACAATATTATCCTTTGGAAGGTCGAACCACGGTAAAATTAGCAGCGGACATCTAATATTGGAAATGTTGAAGTTCTAATACAACGATTCATAAGATTAGTCCGGAATGGTTGACAAAAAAAAATGTCAACTGTGCAAATTTAAATTTCATCGACTGTTAAAATGGCGACTGAAATTTTACCGACAAAAAAAAATTGACAGTTAAATGTCCACCATGCATGAGAAATACCAAGATGGGAATCTTTCGTACGTTTCACCCTCCAAAAATCATTTGTTTACATTGTTGTATTTGTTAATTTGGCTTTCTATCCATGACTAGATGTAAAATCGAACAATTAAAAATAAAATGCACGACTGGATCGCACGTACTTGCTCTTATATTCGATCACACCATATGCAAAAGATTCGTAATAGAAACGACTAAATATATTTTTAAAGACGTTTTTTTACTTAATTTTGTATGTATGTATATAAAAAACTTCTTCAATTTTTTTTTCAAAAAAAATTGGTTTGGTAATTTTAATTACTTAATAATATAAACTTTAAACCAAAATTTAAAAAAAAATCACCCACCCGTTTTCAAAATATTGAATTTTCAAAAAAAAAAAAATTTTTTTCAAAAATTAAAAAAAAATGGAAAATTTTGGTATGCAGTATTATTTACAATTCGAGGGATCTCCCATATAATAATTTTGATCGAAATCCGTAAAGCCGTTTATGAGAAAGGTTGAAATCAAAAAAAAATATTGTGGCCGGTGCCGTTATTTTTGGGGCTAAAAAAACATTCAAAAATCTATTAGAGAGAATCACCTAAAACGCTTAAGTACCAAGTTTGAAGAAAATCGCTTCAGCCGCTTGGGCTGTAGAGCGATCTACAGACAGTCAGACATACAGACGGAATTGCGGGGCCCACTTTTTTGGTGTTCTCTATCATCGTAATGTCAAGTTTGATTAAGATCTCCAGTTCGATTTTTTCCAAATACAAGACTTGCCCTATAGTTTTTTTGTTCTATGTTAGCTTACAGATTTGCCAATACGGATTTTAATCCTCGATTGCGGATTTTTCTGTGTAAAAACAACGCAAACATTTCTTTTATATTCTGTAGAGTAAGAAAACCGTTTGACGTTTTAGCAAATTTAGCTTTACTTTGTTATGTGTGCAAGTGCGTTGTTTATGTAGGTACGTGTTAGTCCCTACAAGAATATGGATTTTGATATCGGAAAAAAATCGATCTATTTGATCGAAAAGAACGCGAAAACTGGTACGGGATCAACAAATCAATGAGGGATCGATATTTTGGTTCAAATGAAAACAATATTATCCAAAATCCAAAAATAGGTGATTTTTCTAATTTCGAAAAATGTCGATCTGAATTTTTTAAATTTTATATACATTGACATTAATTAAAGTTCGATTAACTGGATTAACAATCTTACAATTGTGGATCAGCATTGGTTCAATATTTGAACTCAGTTTAACTCTTATGAAGTATTGTAAAATAGTAGTTTAGACCTAACTCACCACTGAATTTTCGATTTTCGAGTTCTCTTTTGTGCTCTTTTTATACTTTGTCAGCAAGACTTCGAAATTAGACAACAAGATTTTGTGTTGTTTTATATATATGTATGTGTTAATTAAAATAAGTTAGTAAAATTAATCCGAATTATGATTATGTGATAATAAAACGCAGCTAATTACTATAGTTTATTATATAACTACTTTAAAATATAAAATTCGATGTTCAAAAGGATAAACCAAATTGAAAATAATGATTTGACATTAGAGAAATGTCAATTCTTGTCAGTGTGCGTAAAGTAGGTAAAATCCTTAAATCTCCAATGATTCCAAATTAGTTTTGACAGAATAAAATCGATTTTTATCATTTTAAGCAATTGCTAAACAGATTCGAATGCATATCGAATTTAGTTAAAAACATTAATTTATTTTATTTTATGCTAATAAGTACATAATTTTATTTACCTTTAATGTAATTCTAAATTAAAATGATATAAATACATTTTAATTGAGGTTAGCACTTAAAAACAAGTGTGTTATGTTTTCATAGTTTTTGAGCATATCCACTGAATTCAACATACACGAATACTTGACATTATAAGAAAAATGGCTGGCGAATGGATAATAACTATTTGTGCGTTCTATACGGATAGGTGTATGTGTTAGCAGCTTGTAGGTTAACCTGATGACAGCTGAGGATTTCCATCTTGGTATTTCTCGTCCGTGATGTACACTTTTATCTTCTTGGCCAAATATTAATAATTTTGCATACGTCCAAACTCAACCCCACCCCAAATACTATATTTGGTCAAACAGGCATGAGGTTGCACATAACAGCATTTAGGGATTTTGGGTTTTCCAGACTTAAGGTTTTTCGAAAATAATTCATTTTCCACTATCGACCTTTTATAAGTCTATATTTTGAAAGCCTTTATAAGAGTCAACAAGTTGATCAGTTGGTATTTTTGCCAATCGGCTTTTCCAAAGTCAACATTATGACGGTCTTCTTTTTAATATCGACATTAAACAAATCAGCAAATCGTACCCAACTCTGTGACTTAGACGGGACTTAATTTTAAATGAAACTCTCGGTAAGGGCGGTCCCAGAACGAAATAAAAATATTTTTTGAATGAAAAAACTGAATTATTCAGTGTATAAATAGTTTGCAACTTCTAGATATTCAAGGCTTTAACAGAGCCAGACTGACACAAAAAAAAGGTACTGATTATTTATGATTATAACGAGACTTACAAGAAATGTATCTTGCGTTACATCGTGCTCAGCACAATCTTTACATTAAAATTAAACAAGAAGCTAATACTCAGGCTTCGAGAAATCCTCATCAGTCAGTTTACCATTTAACCCAACTTTGTACGTATTGTCAAGTACAGATATCATATTTTTAGCTATCAAACACGAATGTGAAATGCTACAGCAGCCTAAGTAAGAAAACCGAAACAAGTTAAAATAAAATCAATAAATTTTAATTATGTACTGTATTATTCAAAATTAACTGCTTCATTTGATTTATTTCGCTAGGGCCGGAAATAGCTTTGAACTATAAATATGTCAAATATCACCTGAAGAAAACTTTAACCAGAAAAATCAAATTGTTTCACACTTAATGCCCTAAGTACATTGTACACGCAAGTTCCCCTTTAAATGTCTATTTCCTAAAAGCAAAATATGTACTGAGTCTAAAAGATTTTATCAATAAACAATGTTATTTGAAGACTTCCTTCCAAACTAGTTAGCAGAGGGTAAATTCACCTTTTCGATTACTTGTTTCCTTCTTCACCTTATAAATTATAAATAATACGTAATCCTGCTAACTCAAACTCATACTATAAAAACATAAAACATTTCATTACCTACGACGAACTACTTCTTCCCTTTCTTAGCTACTTGTTGACTTTTGTTTGTGTGTGTTATTTGATCCAGAAACACAATTTCGTAATTTCAATACAAATTGTCTCTGAAATAAAATCTCTCTCACAAGTCTCATACACACAGCACACAAATCATAACCGACAACCTGGCATGTATATGTATGTATGTAGGTGGTGTGTGGCGTGCAACATTAAAGCCTTGAGTCATTAAACTTCAATTTTTGTTGTTTGCGTGTCATGGAATATTTTCCTTTAAAAGGATACGGCAAACAGCGGTGCTAAAAACCAACAAAAACAAGCCGAGACACACAACCAACCTCTTTCTATCATATTAATCAAATAAATTCAAAATTCACAACCCTCTTCGGCAGGGCAAGCAACAGTGAGCAACAAACCCCTCAATGTCAAATCCATGTCTTGTGGAAAGTTACCGTCAACAACACGACAACTCACCTGTTTCTCTTTCTTCGAACCGTTAGTGTCTAACTTAATCGTGTCATTATTTTTTTTATCGGAAAAGAAAAATTGCTGCATGAAGAGGGCATTCAGGATAGCTGATGTAGAAAATTAATTCAACAGTTGATTGCGTGCCGACGAGTTTCAATTAATTGCTCATCAAAAATTCGGCTGTGCCCAGGTCAGATTATAGTTTTACAAAAATAAACAAAAGTACAGCAATAAACCTGGCCTTGGCGCAAGGATTTATAATTTTAGTGAGTTTTATAAGTTAGTCTACAAAAGAAACAAGGTCGTAGTCTCGTAGCTTTTAAATACATATATACCTTTCCTTTAATAAAGAATAAATGTTTTTTATCAAATGAGAACAAAAAAATGCGTGGTGAGTCTAGTTTTTTTATCTCTCAATTAAATTTCGATTAGACCAGTTGTACAGCGGTAGTTTAAAATATATACATCCTTATTCATTAACGCATCATAACGACTAAATAAAGCTATATGTTTCTCTCAAATAAAAAATGTTATTCATTACCTTATGTAACATTGCATAGCAGCAACATAAGCTAAACGCGTTGAAGGTTGTATAGAGCCAACATTAAAGTGATTTTGTATCAAAAAGTTATTTGACATCGCCCATATCAATTTTCACTTTTTAAGGGTGGGCATGCACCAACGACATTGATATGTGAAAATCAGTTACCAGTCTTGTATTTGTCTCGATCGTCGGCCAAGCCAGATATGTATGTTTGAGAGCAGCGTTACCACTTCAAAAAAAAGCGAAGTAGATTTGACCCAAAAAGTTAAGTAGACTCAAGAAAAGAGAAGTAGATTTTAAAATCATAATTTTAATATGTAATATATTTAATTTCAAATTAGTTTTATGTGTATGAAAATAAGAATAACCGTGCCAAAATATGGGCATCTTCTTCTTCGTAGGACTAAAAGCTGCAGTACTAAAGGTCGTTAAAAGCTATTTTGAATCAATAATTCAACAAGTCCAAATATAATAGTGCTAAGTCAGTCTTCTACTTGACTGATATAAATTAGTAGTATTAGTATATGGAATTTTTATAAACAATGCCAGGCCACGGGCAAAAACAAAAACTAGTTCACACTAGATGTTCTTCACGAAATCTATGTAAAATGAACTGAACTTGGCGAAAATTGCGTATTGACAAAGGTCCTCACTATAGTCAACTGATGTGTCCAGGTGAGATCTTTAGAACTAAAGGAAGTTAAAAGCTATTTTGAATCATCTTCTGCAATGCTTACTGAAGCCACCACATACACTTCGTTTTTACTACTTTTGGGAAATCTTGATTGTCAAGACCTTTTATTGGAAAAAAAATATAAATGGTGCACAACAATATATTTTACAAAATTATGTTTTTGCCCACGAATCTTTTTCCACATTCTTAATTACTTAGAAATATATTTTCATAGCGTATTTGGCTATTAAAAACAATTTTCATCACAGACAGACAGGAATGCAAGTAAAACCAAACGCATTACTTATTTCAAAGAAAATTAAAAGGTAAACTGTAATAAACGTCAGAAAATTGTAATAATTTTGTTTGTTTGAAGTAATGTTAGATGAGATGCTTACATGAAAGATGTAGGACATTTTTAAAGTAATTTTTACTTGCGATATAGGTACTATTGGGCAAGTTTTGCATTTGGAAAGAAAATCGAACTCGAGATTTTAATCAAAGTTGAAATTACGATAATAGAGAACACCAACAAAGTGGGTCCCACAATTCCGGCTGTCTGACTGTCTATCTGTCTGACTGTACAACTCTCTACTTACAGCCTAATTGTCTGAAGCGATTTTCTTCAAACTTGGTATTTAAGCGTTTTCGGTACTTGTCCAAAATAGATTTTTGAATCGTTGTTTTCGCCCCAAAAATAACGGTACTTTCCATAGAAATTTGTCTACCATCTTAATTATCCCGAAAACGGCTTTAACGACTTTGATAAAATTTGGTGTGTGTACTACTTTGATTATGTTCTACATTTTGGCCAAGAATAATTAATTAAAGATTTTATTTTTAACAACTTTATTTTTTTTTTTAAATAGAGCTTACACACGATAGAAGCATAGCCTCTGAAATGTACATTTAAGCAAAAATAAATAATTTGTGTTTTAAGTTGTTAAAAATAAAATCTTTAATTTATAATAAAAACACGTTAAAAAATCTCCACTATCAAATTAATTAAGAAATTATTATTTTTTTTAATATTTTGTTATTAACGGTAGATACCCTTATTCCATTTTATTGATTTTCGAGTTTCTCATAAACGGCTAAACGGATTTCGATCAAAAGGAGCTCCTTCAATTTAGAAAGACTGACAGACTGACAGCCTGACAGACTGACAGACTGACAGACTGACAGACTGACAGACTGACAGACTGACAGATTGACAGACTGACAGACTGACAGACTGATAGACTGACAGACTGACAGACTGACAGACTGACAGACTGACAGACTGACAGACTGACAGACTGACAGACTGACAGACTGACAGACTGACAGACTGACAGACTGACAGACTGACAGACTGACAGACTGACAGACTGACAGACTGACAGACTGACAGACTGACAGACTGACAGACTGACAGACTGACAGACTGACAGACTGACAGACTGACAGACTGACAGACTGACAGACTGACAGACTGACAGACTGACAGACTGACAGACTGACAGACTGACAGACTGACAGACTGACAGACTGACAGACTGACAGACTGACAGACTGACAGACTGACAGACTGACAGACTGACAGACTGACAGACTGACAGACTGACAGACTGACAGACTGACAGACTGACAGACTGACAGACTGACAGACTGACAGACTGACAGACTGACAGACTGACAGACTGACAGACTGACAGACTGACAGACTGACAGACTGACAGACTGACAGACTGACAGACTGACAGACTGACAGACTGACAGACTGACAGACTGACAGACTGACAGACTGACAGACTGACAGACTGACAGTCTGACAGACTAACAGAATGACAGACGGACAGAATTTTTAGACCATCTTTTTTCGTCTTCGCTATCATCGTAATGTCATATTTGATATTTGACTTTTTTTTGACGAATACATAGCTTGCCTTATAGTACCTATAATCGCAAGTAAAAAATTGGTTATATTGCAGGTACCGTTAATAACAAAATATGTAAAAAAAAATGAAAAAACAGTAACCAAACTGACTATATCTATATAGTAGTGCACATATTGTGACTTATCAAAATCGTTAGAGCCGTTTTCAGGATAATACGATGGTAGAAAAATTATATGGCTAGTAACATTATTTTTTGGGCTAAACAAACAATTCAAAAATCTATTTGAGACAATCGCCTAAACCACTTTGACTGTAGATCGATTCCGATAATATTCCGTTAGACTATTTCGATTTTCATCTTTCTTTCTTTCTAGCTTACTACATCCTTGTGAATTCGCTAATATTCTATTTGTGCATCAATTAATTACTGGTTTCATTGACTTTCACTTACTACTTGAACGAGTTTCCCACTACACTGATCTCCGAAACTATTAGAACAGCATTTTGACAGCACTATTTAAAATTCAAATGGTGGATCATTTTCTCTTATGATGTAGAAGTGAGACAGGCAGCTTCATCTGTGCAAACTGAAACGAAAAATTCACTTTCCCGATAAATGTGTTCATTTCGATATGAGAATAGGTTAGTTCGATTTGGAAATCTATTGGCCCAATAAAGATTTAAATGAGATATATTTTAAATCTTCATCTGAGGAGACATTTGTATGGTAAATCTTGCAGATTTATAGGGAATTTATCTAAACGTAGTATTATTCGGGCGTTAAACTCGCGCTTACGGAATGCACTATCTGATTGCTTAATAAAAGTATGACCAAAACAAAGCAACATTTCAGGGAACATTGATTTAAGAAGTTTCTGCTGACATGTTTACCATTTGCTAAAGAAATTATTTCAGCAAACATTTTCAATATGTTTTGTGCTAGAAATAAAGAAGTAGTGGACTCACTTACTCATTCTCACTCTTCCTTGGTAAATTTTTGAAATGTTTGAGAAGCAAAAAAAGTTTTCCGTTCGGAATAGAAAGCAGAGATTGATAAACACTTTATAAATATTTCACGAAGAGTCCAAAACAAAATAAATATTACTCAAACATTTTTACAAACATTAAAAAAATTGCTTGTGTTTCCTAAGTGTTTACAAAATGTGTTTGTTGGTAAAAGATATTTTTTTTAATGCAAAAAATATAAATTTGTTTTTAAATGTTAATATGAAAATTTAAAAGTCTTTCCGTTTACAATGTGGAAGGAAATTTTGTGGACTAAAGGCCGTTAAAACCTATTTTGAATCAATAATTAAACAAGTCCAATTAAAACTAATGCTAAGTCTTTTACTTGGGTGAATAGTTTCAGTAATATATACATAAAATTGTATTATAACAAAAAAAAACGCACCTTCTTGGAAATCAAGGAAGTTAAATTGTTCAATATATATTCAGAAATAAGCAAACGCTAGTTTTTTTAAAGTCAGTTGTCAAACAAACCTTAAAAAAGAATTAAACGAAGAGATATCTCCAGTCAGACTGAAATCAAAGACAAAAATTCAGTTACTTGTGGGATTAGGTAACGTGTGTTTTTTAAGACGTATGGTTTTCAATCTGGCAATACTTTTCTCGGAGTTGGTCCTTTTGACAGCTGTCACTTAATTTATGCTCAGTTTGGTTTGCCATTTCATAATTAATAGACTTACTAACGGACAACGTTTGAGAATCGTCCAAATTTATTACCAAAATAATGCTCAATGGTGGCCAACGATCCCGATTTTCACAAGAATTGTTTTCAGCAATGAAGCTCACTTTGGCTAAATGGGTTCATTAATAAAAAAAACTATCGTATTTCTTCAAAAATTTATAATGTTACAGTCAACGGGGAACGCCACCACACGTTTCAAAAGAACACCTGTTCTTAAAAGCCCTGCCTTATCATAACATTTTTTGATGTTTGATTCAAGTACAAGCAAAACTATCTTTATTCTCAAGTTATTGCTCTTATTATCTAGCTGGTGTGTGAGTGTCACCATAAACCCATTTTATACAACACAGTCCTCTACACCGCCTTCTCATTTTTTTCCACACGTATTTTTTACCTAGGATTGCATAAAAAGTACTTAAACATACTTTTGAAATATATTTTACAATTTATCACCCGACAAACTTTCATAAGTAAGTCATCGCTCTTTCGAACTTTTTATCCGTACAATATTCACTATCTCCTTATAAAACTATTTTCTATGTGCGTACGAGTTAAAGAAAAACTTCCTTAAAGGAAAAACTCGATTAAAAATAGTTTCCCTTCATCACACATACTCGTAGTGCAAGAATCGTTCTACCAAAAGTTTGAAGTTTCTATAAAGTATAGGTACCTAAACTTTTTCTGCCGTTATTTGATAATATTTATGCACATGTTTTGTATTTAAAGGTAAGACCTACACGAACTACCTTCGCTTTTTTTCATATATGTATTTGAATATGTAATGTTATCTATGATGTCCTTAGATTTTCTTCAATTCATTCTAAGCTAAGAGAAATATAATTTAAAAAAAACTAAAATTGGCAACTGAAAGTTTTTCGTTTTATTCCATCGACAACTTTACGATTCAACCTTCTTTATAAACGGTGATTTTTTAAGAGCTTGGTTTTTGAAAATTCAAAAAAACACAGAAACTTGTAAAAAGTGAATGAAATTTTTATTTGGATCGATAAATCAATTTCTGCCATTTACTTTTTAAAAATAATTTCACTTAAATATTGCCCGCGGCTACGCTTCAGGTAGTCCATTCTGAAGGTCCAATTTTGGCAAACTTTTTCACACATTTCGGCCGGAATCTCACCAATGACGCGTTCAATGTTGGCTTCCAAGGCAGCAATCGTGCTTGGCTTGTCCCCATAGACAATAGACTTAACATAGCCCCACAAAAAATAGTCTAACGGGGTCAAATCACATGATCTTGGTGGCCAATTGACTGCGCCAAAACGTGAGATCAACTGCTCACCAAATTCGCCTCTCAATTGATGCATGGTTTCGCGTGCAGTGTGGCATGTGGCACCGTCCTGTTGGAACCACATGTCGACCGAGTTCAATTCTTGCATTTTCGGCAAAAAAAAAATCTGTTATCTTCGAACGGTAACCCTGCGGCCTTCATCGTCCTTGAAGAAGTACGGCCCAATGATTCCGCCTGACCATAAACCGCACTAAATAGTGCATTTTTCGGGATGCATTGGTAGCTGCTGAATTACCTCTGGCTGCTCTTCACTCCAAATACGGCAATTCTGCTTATTCACGTATCCATTTAGCCAAAAATGAGCCTCGTCGCTGAAGACAATTTTGCGATAAAAGCTTGCGAAACACATTTTTCACAGAGCACGAATTTTGATAATAAATTTCAATAATTTGCAAACGTTGTTCAGGCGTAAGAAATGGCAAACAATACTGAATCGAAATGTCAAATGTTCGTGGAATTTGTCATGAGTGATCTGTCAAAAACCAAGTAGCAAAAAAATCACCCGTTATAAGTAAGGTACTATTACACTATACTAGTATATACCTACCTACATGTTTGGCATTCCTAATCCTAGTTGTTAATAGTGGCAATAGTTTCGAGTGTGTCGTTGAGTTTGTAGGCTCTATTCAAAAAGTGATATCATAAAATACATTCATATGAGAATTTAAACATTCTTTTTTGGGGTTTTAAGGTTTGCGAAGGATTTATGCTAAAATTTTAGGTTATAAGGCCAAATGATAATGGATAAAAAAGCTGAATTACCCACTCGAGATTTAGAATTTGGCACGTAAGTAAGCTCAGTGGATTTGATGTTTGGAATAATGAAGTTCGGGTATTGCAAAAGGAGGACATAACTTTGTAGACATTCCACTTCCGGGATTTCAAATTCATTATAAATACTGTCATAAAATAGGTGCGCCTGGAAAATTTACTGAGTAAGTTAAAAGTGTATAGGATTGTCATATGAACTAATTCGAAAATTAAGTAATTTTGCTGCAACATTGGAATATGGACTTACTTTATCAATCAAAAATCTTACATATTTAGGGTAGAGAATTGTGTTAAGAAAACGCGTTTGTGTATCCTCATTAGAATTCACGCAGGCTTGTAACTGTATAATCTGGGCGTTCCACTGCAAAAATTTAGTCGATTTAGTAATATGTTAAATCATTTTTAGTTAATACTAGCCTAAAAAGAGGATTTTGCTAATTTTAAACCAGTTTAGTATCGTACTATTTTCTTAACATTTTACTAAATCCGTATACCACTTTGATATTTACAAACGTCAAGAAGTTATGTTCGCTTACTTTTGTGCACTATTTTATACGTATTTAGTTGTAGTTTATTAAGAAAATAGATTAAGTATGTTGCTAGTTAAAAATTGTTTAAAATTAGGAAAATAATAGTTAAGTGCTTTAGTATTAGCAAACTGTTAAGTAGTATCATGCTAAGCCCTTAACATCAGGCTGTTTAAAATTTTGCGCCATTGTATTTTACCTCAATGAATTTGAGTGCTTTGTCAAGTCTACTGTGTCCAAGCAATAGCAATGTTACCAACATAATTAACCTAGAAGTGGATATCAGTTATGTGGTTTTCCATTGGTAAAATAAATTATTATATTTTACATCTAGATCTGTCAAAACACCGATTTTCCCTTTTTTGTATTCCATTGGTCATAATAAATTGATTTATTTTTGAATCTAGATCATTTTTGCATATCTAGATTTTTCAGCAGATTTACCACTCCTTGCCAGCAGATTTACCACTCCTTGCACCAATATGTGGTTTTGAATTTGTAATTTGTTTCGATTTTGAAAAAAAACAAACAAAATATTATAGAAAATTAATCTAAATACAAAAATGGAAGCAGTTTCAACTGAACTGTTAATATGTTTTAAGTATCACAGATACGAAATTACAAAACTAATGCAATTTCAAAAATAAATCAATTACTATTGTATTCCATTCGACACGAAAAAAATCAATTTTTAGATTAAAATCTGAATTTACCAATCGAAAACACCATTAATTAATAATTATAATCCGTTACATTAATATGATCTTACCAAGAACAAGAAACAGCTAACTTAATCTAATTTTAAAATTCTACAATTTAAAAAAAAGACAAACGGCTTTTGTAATTTTATTTCCATCAAAACCCAAATGTATGCAGCCTACAAGCTGATTAATATCTTTTTATTCGTATTCGTAGATATGCATACACGGTCACTACTCGCTATATTTTATTACTAACGACTTATTCATTTTATTTAGTTGAAAAAGTAAATTATTAATATCCTTTATGGTGGCTCCTATCGTTAAACAGTCACAGTTGGTCGTCGCGTCGCTTCGTCGTCGCTTTATAAATGCATTGAATTCATTTTTATTTGGCGTGACAAAAGTTACCGCTGAATTGAGCGAGTACCTACTTTAAAGTATGCAAATTGCAAATGCACGCACCCTTCCTGTGTGTGTTGAGCACATTTGATACCACTTCCAAACACAGTACTGTGCTAAAGTTGATCACATTTTTGTGACCGTTTACCAAAATTTAGAAAATCCACAAAGGCAATTTTATATTCTAGTCATGCGGCTAAGTTAAAAATTTTACGAGCTACGAGTATATGTATGTACTGTTTCTGAAATAAACTATGATGGGTACCCAAAAATAAGCAGACTTATATCGCTAAATTGCTTGTTTTTACCAATTCTCTAATTATGTAGGTACAACATGATTGTCGAAAAGAAACCCAATGACATTTAACGCCATTTGTTACAAATATATAACATTCACATTACTTTTGCCCAACCTTGTACAAATACTCGGGAACTAGATTCAC
Organism: Philhelius pedissequus; assembly: GCA_910595825.1. Taxonomy (NCBI): domain Eukaryota; kingdom Metazoa; phylum Arthropoda; class Insecta; order Diptera; family Syrphidae; genus Philhelius; species Philhelius pedissequus. Next base: position 46,571,679 of record OU343160.1, read on the forward strand.
CATTTTATTGTCTCTCTCTCTCTCTCTCACTTAGTTGGAAACTTTATTGCATCTGACTTATGTAGCTTTAATACCAAAAAAGCAGTTCACTTTTGATAAAAACTTAAAACCAATTCAAAAATGTCTGCATAAATTATTTAGGACTTATAGGATTTTCACAACTAAAATCTATCTATCAAAAACCATTAAAGGAGATATAATTATAACAAACAGCTGTTGTCCAAAGAAATACATTAATGCTACGTTTTCACTTAAGCTTACTCAGTTGTAGATTTACTAAATTTCAAGTAGTGTTTTCAACGCTTCAAAAGATTAAAAAATAAATTTATTTTAACATCACAATTCAAAATCAAAATGGTGTTTCATGTTCTCGTATTGTGTAGGAAAAAGACAAGCAGCGTCACATTTATCAAACGAAAGAAAAATTATCATTTCCGATAAACGAGTTCATTTCGATATGGGAAAAGGTAAGGTCAGTTCGATTTTAACATTTAGGTATAGGTTGACATTATATTACATTTAAACGCATTTTGCAACAGAATTTGACGAAGTTGCGTCATTCGTGTGATCTTCAATCTCTTATACGTTGAAATGATGAATTCTGGCGTTGCACTGTCAGTGCCTTTTGACGATTTCTCGCTGACGTTAAAGTGGTAACGTATTTCACAATTTCGTTGATGTTCTAATACATAATAATATATTAATTACTTTGCAAGAAAATGGGAAAAAATAAAACAAAAATAAAAGAATTTAACTCAGAAAAATACATATATATTTCAAAACCATTCAAAACCCAAGGATATTAAGTAGTACTTAACGATTTAAGCATGCTACTCAAAAGATTCCAAATTAGGTTATTAAAGCCCGTTTGCTGATAAGTTCTACTTAAGCACTTATGTGACAGCTTATGCAGAGGAAAAGGTAGCCCCTAAGCGTTGTAAATTTAACATAAATATTTATGATGCGTATTAGAAACGTGCTTAAATATCAAACACGCTCTTTTCTCTAATGATTTCCGTTAATTTCGAAGATATAGGAAGGATATAAAAGCATTATGAAATTCTTGAAGGAATTTGATTATTTATTATTTTATCCTAGAACTGTTGCTCTTTTAATGAAAAATATATTAATTCTGATCGAAATGTTATCACTTCGTTTTAAATGCATTTGCCGTTAAAGAAGATTTATGCAATAGCTTTGCAATAACTTTAGATTCATTCATAGTCAAATAAAATATTTTGTGTATATGTATTTAGACTGGTTCATAGTCACATTATATTTTAGAAATTTCTTCATTAAATTCAATACCAAAACAATGATGCAACTTTATAGAGATCCTTCATTCTGAATTCTTGCGACATGTGATTTTTCAGTCTTTCGTCACGACGATTATGTCATGTGATTGTCCTCTTTTCTGTGCTTGACAGAGTGTAAGAGAAAGTTTGTTCGCAGTGGATTAAATCTGCAATTTGATTATCACGGATTCTTCCTAATCCATAATTAAGGATGCGTGATAATCAAAGACTGTTTATTCACTTTTTTTCACTTTGATTAACAAATCATGGCTTTTCTACAAATCGTTTCATTTTCCAGTATTTCTGTCAGTTCGGTTGTCAAAACTTAATCAAGAGTTAATTTTTTTCCATGTTTGTTAACGTTTGCGCTATTTTTTTTTTATTTAACTATATGCCTGTAAGACCTAAGGTCTTTTAAATGCAACCTGAATTGCACGGCACTAGTTTGGCACAGTGGATTTGAAAACCAGGTATTGACTGTCTCATTTTAACCCATGGGCGGCATCCATATAAAATTGGAGGTATAGAAAAGAATGCGCCTAGCGTGGGGATCGAACCCACACGTCCTAGTTAGCAATCAAGCACTTTATCCAAGGCGCCATTGCCATTGTTTTGGATTCTTATTTGAATACAGCGTAGCGATTAGAAAGGTAAATAGATTCTTATTTGCAGCCATTAAACTTTGTCTTGTTGTGTTATTTTATGTATGAATATGTATAGGTATATACCTCTTATATTTTCTGAAATATGTCAAAGCAGCCGAAACCTGAACGGACATCGAATTTCTACAAGACCGAAGAAGAGGAGTTTCTTTCGATTTGCCTTGGAGAAAAAAATATATTCGAAAACCAAGATGGCGACAAGAGTACCTATATCTAATGCGAGTGCATAAATCAAGCATGAACAAAATGAATTCCGGTAAATTAAATGGCGGTGATTAAATGGCGCTAATCAAGAAAATCTGGCTGATTAATGTTACCTTCAATTAACTGCTCAAATTATGGATTCCTTGATTAAAATTTTAGTGAACAAAAGCATCCCATGATTATCAACTGGAATGATCCTTGATTAAAGATGATCAAGTGTGAACAAACTGGCCCTAAGTCTGATACTTTTTTTTATTACAAAAGATTTTTGAAATCGTTTCAAGAACAACAATATGTGCACACTACTGTCAATATATTTATGATCGCCTCGCTCTTCCATCTGCGAGATGAACAACAAAAACAAAAAACTATTTGCATCCCGTTTATGCAAATTATTATGTTTGCCAACGACTACGAGTGTCTCGCTGGGAAAGCGAATAAATAAAACCAACTTGACGAAATCATATTTTGCATTTGAGGGTTGCCGCAGAGTCCGGCGCGTACACATAAAACATTTTATGTATGTATTTTATAAACGTCAAATTTACTAACAATTGCATCTTTGTGGATATGTGTGCTTCAAAATATATTTCGCTTAACTTTAAAATGCATGATGTAGTAAATATTGTATGAGCACTTATGCAGGCCTCTAAATTCCCGAAAAACAAATTGATTTGTTGACTATGCATGCATGTATAAGTTAAGAAATTCCACACACCACCCACCCCTGCGACAGGAAGATATTTACTCATTGAAAACGCAATTTTCCTCAAGAAACAAGAAAGATAAACGAGATGAGCTCTTTGAGGGTGTAGAACGTTTTTGGGGTAATCTTTGTTGATTGAATGATAAAGTAACCTAAGCTCCTCTACTACCCCCAACAGCGCAACCGGCACCGGGGCTACACTTTGAAGTTGTGTTGTGTTTTTTTTAGTTCAGGGTGGTTTAGAGGAATTTATGAAATTGAAAAACATAAGCGTTTGTTTGTACTAAAAGACATAGACAATAAGGCTCATCATTTAGGTTTAGATATAAATGCTATAGCGTTTTTTTAGAGCTGAGGCAGTATGAAGGTATCTAGAACCAGGTCAAGGAATGATGTGTTCTGGAGTAAGTAAGTGTTAGTGTATATTATTATAAATGGAGCTTTAGTTGGATGAGTGAATAAGTGAGGCTATTATATTTTTTTTTGTGGAAAGAGAAATAAATTCCTTTGAGTAAAACAATATGGGAGCAAAATTGTTTTTTCTTTAAGCTGCACAATAGAAATTAAGGCATAATTTATCATCATTAGCGTAACAATTGTGAAAAATAATGGCACGAAAAATAATGACTGCAATTTTTTTTGAGTATGAGATAATTAATTAATTTCTTTGTACCTTTGACACATGCAAACAAATTATAAAGAAACAAAGGTAAATAACAAAGATACACGAATTTTGGATATGATACTTATGTTTCAAGGATCCGACATATTAGGAAGGATCTAGAATCTATTGAATAGTCTAGAACCATATTGAGCCATAAGCCCCTAGGTTATGCTTTTCTTTTTTTCTCAACTAAACCTAGTTCGACGCTTCTGGATGTTTTTTTTTTCAATAGGACAGATTTATATAGTTCATGCGTGTATGTTGTTAATGTTCATTTTTTTTTTGTTTTTCAAAACATTAAATACAACCATGGCGATTTGGATCGTGTATTCTCTGGCTCGCTTCTCGTTTAACGATCACTTTTCGTGTGTTCACTTGACAAGATTATAGAACCTTTCGAATTGGTCATAATAAAAAGAAAACTGGCCAAGTAATCCCAATAACATTTAGTCAATATTTATGAAATAATAAAATTTTTCTCTATTCTGCTTTAAATATTTGGCATTAAGACTTCATAAAGTAAGAACGTGACGTACTTTTTGATCTCACTATACTTTACATGAATGACTTATTTCATAGAGGTTTTAGTATAGAAGAACTTTGATCTTTTTTTAACGTTTATGTTTTACGTTTGATCTCACTCGTTTTTCTATAAAGATTTTAATGCAATAATTGTTTTGGATGTAATGATGTTTTTGCTGCAATTTTAATCGCATTTTTTAAATGAAGACAGCCCACCATATACATAAAACAAGTATTGATTATTATTTTTTGTTTTGGTAAGTTCGTAATTTTGTTGCAAATGTTTTATATTTTTTTTGTATGATAACATAGAATACCACATCGAGCACTCTATAGTTCTTAAAAAAGTCATGATTTTTCAAGATGCATGTATTATTTTAAAATGGCAATAACCATAGGCACTTCGAATAAAAAATCTCTATTCTATTTTTCTCCTTTTATGTAGGTACTTTAAGGCCTACCACACTACCAAATTTCATTATTCTACAGTAATCGCAAGCACTCTATACAATTAACACCAATTCTGAGGAAGTGGGCGAAAACCTCAAATTTTCGATTTATTCCGTCGCCCGATTGCATCAAAAGACCTACCTTGAACAAAATTACACGAATCTACGATGCTGCGAAGTGCTCCATAATTTTGATGATTTGCCAGTGAGTCAGTTACGGTTTTTTGTAATTTTTGAGGCCTTATATTCCAGGAACCAATTATACTAAATACTTAAAATTCGGTGAAGAGCATGTGGTAGTTCGAAGCTTCTAACTTCATTGGTACTGAAGGCAGAGTGGGTCGAAAATCGTCTGTGGCCTGATTAGGGAATACGAAGCGAATCGTTTTTGGTGGCGAAAATGAGATTTGATATTACTGTTTTCGCTTTCGTCTCTTTCGTTATACATTCGCTCTATTTCCGAAATCCAAAGCAAATTTGATTTGACATTTCAATTTTTAGAGCGTGCATTTCCGATAGGGTTTCTTTGGCGGATTGGTTTATCGACACGGTCGAAAGTGATTTTAGTGGATTTTTTTCATTTAAATAAATAAAAATGTGAGTTTAACTATTATTTTTTTAATGAAAATAAACTAAAGAAATAAACAATCATTTTTTGTAATAAACGTGTAGGCGCCCAAGACAGCAAGACACCAACCAGCAACAATTTTCTCCGTTCATCGAGCTTATGAGGGAAAACGAAGGGATAGCCAAAGGACACAACATACAACGTTCTCTGCAATATGTCTAGCGCTTCGGACATTGAATTGCATACTGTGGGTTGCGCCATTCCAATGTTTGTATCCTGCCCAACCACTTTCTGGTATGATCCGTCTGCAAGGAATCACAATGTTGCAGCTAATTTTATAATTGGTGGTGTCCCATTGTTGTTCTGTGGTCAATATTTGTCTTTAATTTCGTCCAAGACAATTTTAAATGTCTCTTTTTTGAAAGGCGAAACAACTTATCGAACTAAGTTTTTATAAAATACAGCTAATTTAACAAATAATAAACACGTTAAGCAAAAACACTGACTCGAAGCAAGGAAGATCAAAAGGTGAAGAAGCACTTCTTAATAATTTTCTTCTCAAGTTTTAATTTTAAGATTCTTTTTCTTCCTCACGTTAAGCATTTATATAAATAACATTTGAGTCCATTTTTTATTAAAAATAAATATTTTATTACAAAGTTAATGCACATCGGACAAAACACAACTGATTTTGATTGAAATAATAAATATTCACTGGCAATCAGCTGTCAATTATCTGGAAATCTTGGAAAGAGCATTTACGATTCGCTTCGAATTCGTTAATTGATCAAAACGAAGCGAGTCGAAAATGAGATATCGAATTAAAAATGATTCGCTGCGTATTCCCTAATCAGCCCACTGAGTTTGTTCCTGTGAAAGGGTGTAGTGCCAGAACTTGGCTGGAAACTACAGTGTACTTTGGTATACAAAAGCCAATAAACAACCTAATGACAAGGTATAAATATAGCTAATTTAAGTATTTGTTAATTACTTAACAAATTTGTAGTTTTTTTAAAAAAATGTTAACTTAAATTTAAACATTTTTAACATGTTTCATACTAACTTAACTCCAACATGCCTAAGATAGTAGATATTTCATATGTGTAACAAACTATGCTAACAGATCTTCCAAATATATTTAAGCCAATATTCTGTTTAAAAACTGTACCCCTAGATTTTTAATCATTATTTCGCTGAAGACTTTCAATATTTTTAGTCTAAGTCCGTTGATTTAAATTTCGAATTAAAAACAATAAACATTATTTTTTGAATCAACTTTTGTACGTACCCTTTTCGCTTTACTATCCTTTTTGTTGAAATCGTATCATCCAAGCTAAAAATAAAAATAATGAAGCCAATTCATAATTGCACTAACCGAAATAATAAAATTATAAAAATACAAAGTAGTACCAAAAAAACTAAAGGCTTAATTTAGAGTAGAATGGAAATAAAAACTATAAAGCTGATGATAAAATCTACTGAGAGTTTGAAATAAAATCATCTAACTCTTGGAATATTTTCAACTGCAAAAATACTTATGGCCGGCGGCAATGCCTATAAAATACATGTATGTAATATGAAATTATACCCAGTAAAAGTTTTCGCAAAACCCAAGCACTTAATTTTACATGTTTTTTCCGTTAAATTTCTTAAACCTTACAAAACATTGAAATATACATCACACATAAATACATATTTTCTGGTGTATCCTTTCGAAAGAAGACTTTTGCATAAGACAGCACCGAAACGTGATCGACGGGATGAGTTTCCTGCTCCCGATTCACTTACTTCTCAATGCATCATGTTTCCTCTTCTATTTCACATGCCAATGCCATTCCACTTCAACTGGCAACAATAGAACAACATCTGTGATACATGCTCAAGTTGATTTGTAATTCATTTAAATGTAGATTTATATCCTTCCAAAAGCCACCTCCATCCCCACTGCACGCCACCCCAAACCGAAAAACCTATATGTACTTCCCTACAGAAAAAGTTTTACAAAGCCATGTCGGAAAGTTTTCTCATACACCCTATCATAACCTTTCCGAGACTTCAGATTCACATTACAAGCTGAAGAAGCTATATGGTATATACTAAGTGTGTAATTCAAAGTTCATTCAATCATATATAGACAAGACTAGGATGTGTTTTGTGTATATACTTACTTTTCATCTGGAGGTGGTGGCATATCGTTGGCCGAAGGACTCCCAGGTGGGGTCTTTTCATTTTCCATCATAGCTAATGGCGCTTCAGGCGGTGGCAGTGGACTCACTGAGTTCGTGTCCATTCTTAGTGTGAAAATTTTGATGGATTTTTTTATAACCGGTTAAGACTGAAAAATTCAGCAAAAGCTGGATACCTTTCTTCTTGGATTAGTTGATCTCTGAGAAACAAAAATGAAAAAAAAACATTAGTTATATAACCTCATTAATTTTCTATTCAATTAAAATGTACAATTTTTAGTATGATAACAAAGAAAAATCTATCTAATGGGATATTTTATAAACATCACGAAATTTCTTAAAATTTATGAAATTTATAATCACGATCTTTCCATAAGAAAAGTGTCAAAGGATACAAAATCGAACAGAACACTAAAATCCATTTCACATTCATAACCTGTACATATAATTGAATTTTTGATCTAACAAGGCCAAACGAGAATTTAGAGCATTGTTAGCAATTTATATCTAATAGCCTGGGAGGTTGTGTTTTATTATGAATGTTAGATCTTTTATACGATTCCCCAAACCATGTCAGAAGCTTTATTGCTTCCTGAATCTTCGATGTGGATGAACGCAGTCGATGAAGAATACCAGAATCTGATATCCAACAATACATGGGATTTGATAGAGCTTTCTAAACCTTTTGGCTGTCGATGTGTTTTTACGGTAAATAAGGACGAATATGGTAAGCTTCGTAGGTTTAAAGCAATGGCGCTGTGGATAAAGTGCTTGATTGCTAACTAGGACGTGTGGGTTCGATCCCCACGCTAGGCGCATTCTTTTCTATACCTCCAATTTTAATTCGATACCGCCCATGGATTAAAATGGTGCAATTCAGGTTGCATTTAAAAGACTTATGTCTTACAGGCATATAGTTAAATTTTAGTCAATGACTTTATAAAATAGATAAATAAAAACAATCCGAAAATTATAGTTATAGTGCAGGTAATGACCTGTCAGAATTGTTAACTTGTTTTAACCGAATCATAACGATTTTTGAAAACCATTTTGATTGTTGTTTTTTTCTTTCTTCAAATTTCTTTCTTCGCGTTTAAGATAGACACAATTTTGTGAAAAAAATATTTGTGATTGCCTGTGCCATTTTGCTAAAAATTTAATAGTTAGTGCGTTATTTTTATCAAACTTAGTCATTAAAATTGCATCTTCAAAAAAAATTTGTCAGCCTTATTTGAAAATAAATAAAATGCACGACTGAATCGCGCGTACTTGCTCTTATGTTCAATCACACTGCATAAAGATTGTTAATAGAAACCGCTAAATATATTTTTAAGGTCGTTTTTCACTTAATTTTTTATTTAAAACAATTCTAAGATTAAAAAAATTGGTACGAAAAATTTAATTATTTAATAATATAACTTTAAAACCAAAATTTCAAGAAAAATCGTCCACCCGTTTTCGAAATATTGAATTTTCAAAAAAAAATATTTTTTTTTCAAAAATCTAAAAAAAACTATTTTTGGAAAATTTTGAAATGCAGTATTATTAAGAATTTGAAGGACCTCCTGCAAATCCGTTGAGACGTTTATGTGAAAGTTGAAAATCAGTAAAGTGGTTGTATAGCAGGTACCGCTAATAACAAAATATGTAAAAAACATTTTTGCCAAAATGTAGACCGTACTAAAGTAGTACACATACTTTTTTTTATTAAAATCGTTACAGCCATTTTCCAGATAACTAAGGTGGTAAAAAAATTTGTATGGCAAGTACTGTTATTTTTGAGGTTAAAACAGCTATTCAAATATCTATTTTAGACAATCACCTAAAACGCCTAAACACCAAGTTTGATCAAAACAAGTTCAGCCGTTTAGAATGTAGATCATTCTACAGACAGACAGGCAGACAGACAGACGGAATTGCGGGCTCCATCTTTTGTTGGTATATACTCTATCATCGTAATGTCAACTTTTATTTAAGTTACGATCTCGATTTTTTTCCAAATGCAAAACTTGCCCTATAGTACATATAGCGAAGTAAAAGATCAATTCTTAAAAACAAATAATCTGTTATACCTAAAATATATAAAATAGATTTTTTTCAATTTCTTGAAGATTTTTTTTATTCAACGTAAAGGAACTATGCAACAATACCTTTCAGACTATGTAGTATTGTTATATGCATGCAAGTTGCGTGAAAAAAATCAGATATGTCATCCGCATGCATATACTAAGAAGATATTGGAAATTCGTTTTGAAAACTGAAATTTGTTATGCAAACAACATTTCAATATCAGGATTAAACTAACAAATATTTATATTTTGACTTCTTCCCTAATTGAATATTGACTTTGGGTACCTTATGTTCCTTTTTCTACCAGATCAAACCAAAAAAGTACTCATCTAAATTCAATAAAAGGCACCTGTTAAACATTGTTTAATTTAAAATAATAAATATGTAGGTTATTTTAAAATTATTAAATGTAAGATTCTGTCGCACATTCTTACTCATAAATATTAGAAGTAGAGAACAATTTTTGTCAGGAATTTAAAGACTTTAAAAACATAAAAAAGCTAGGCAATGTCTCACAATCAATGATGTGCTCACTTTTTTTTTTTATTTAAAACTGTCAACCTAATTTTAGCTAAATAAATTGATTTAGGCGCCATTATAGCTTTCATTGAAACTCATCATTGAAAATTTTGACCATCAATTCTGAGGCAATTAAACGAATAGAACTGAGGCCACTTTGGTATTAAAATGAAGGCAATAAGATACATAATTATTTTTGTCAAAAAAATATTTTATTTGCTTTACCGCTTTCTTGTAAATATACTTTTGATTTCTCAATGATGTCAGCTGTTCATTGAAAACGCTTTTCATCATTGAAAAATCAAAAGTGAATTTACAAGAAAATGGTAAAGCAAATAAAATACTTTTTTTTGACAAAAAATATTATATGTCTTATTACCTTCATTTTGGCACCAAAACGGCATCAGTTTTATTTGTTAAATTTAAAAATGAAAGCTATAAGTGCCGCCTTAGTGTCTAGGGAAAGTTTTACATTTGGAAAAAAATTCAGTTTAAGAATTTGATAATAAACTTGACATTACAATGAAGGAAAATACAAAAAACATAATCTGTCTGTTGATCTAAAGCCTAACCTTAAAGCGATTTTTATCAAACTTGGTAATTAATACTCTTAGATGATTGACTAGATTGGTTTTTAAAATCTTTTTTTTTAGCCCCATAAATAATGGTACTTGCCACACAGTTTTGGATCAAAAAAAAATGTGTGCACTATTGTAGACATAATCTATAATCTACACTTTGTTCAAAAAAATGTACATATAATTTTATTAACTTTAGCTGCCATAGAACCGTTTATTTTGATTTTCGACTTCCTCATTAACGACTCAACGGTTTTACCAAAATTTTCTAAGAATATTTTTTTTTTTTTTAATTTTAGATATAAAATATTTCTTTAAAAATTCAATATTTCAAAAATAATTTCCGTACCAATAATTTTTTTTTGAAAAAAAAAATGTTAAAAAAAATTAAGTAAAAAAACGACTTATATTTAAAAAAAATTAGGATGTGAACGAACATAAGAGAAAGTAGGTACCATCCACTCGTATACGTTTTATTTTATTCGGACACAAATAATTTAGCCTGGTAAAACAACAGCTCGTGGAGAACAAGTGCCTTTCGACTTACCGTTTCTCGTGATCGATAGAAATAGTGGAGAATGAATTCGAATATGGTACAAGCGTACGTACCTGTTAAAAAAAAATAAATAAAACTTCTTGCCATTTCTTTAGGGTGGCAAATTTTTTCGTATAAAAGAACAACACAAACTTCCAGATCCAGCCCATTGTTGTATGTTTCTGAAAACCATTTTTTACAACTTCTAGAATAAAACTTACTTCTTTAATAAAAATAAAATATGTATTTTTCTTAACAAAGCTGCCTATTTGTCAATTTCATAGATACTTGAATTCAACAAACAATAACGTCTATTAATAAAAAAAAACTTTTCCCCTTTCAGTGTCTTGGAAATGAAGTTGATAAACATTAAGTTTGTGTATTATCGAAAGGGACGATAATGACCTTTAAGCTTTATTTAGTCACATATTCAATATATCCTCCTATCTTATTGTAAGATACCCCTTAGGACATGTACATATATTTAACTTTTATTATATTTTTATTTTATTTTATGTGCGAAGTTTTGTCAAAAGCAAATTCATATCATGCCTATATACTACAGTTGACAATCAAGAAGTGCTCATTGGAATCACTTGCGTTGGGATAACATCTTAAGGGATTTTCCTTTATACTGTTGTGACAGGACGTCCTGATTCAAGATTCAATGCTTCAGGCTTGTATAGTTAAACGTTATCAAAATACATTTTGTACTTCATGTTATTGTTGTACGAGTATAATTCAGAAATTGATATCGGTTTCTGAAATTAATGACAAACAGTGTTATGAAACAATTTGATGATCCTTTGTTATTCCTTATAGTTCCTTCAAAGATAAGTAAATTTGAGATAAATATAGGCGTATGAAATATCAATTTATTCAAGCATAATTGAAAACAAATTCCTGATAGACAAAACTGATATAATATTTAAGAATTATTAAATGTTCATTCTTTACAAAAAAATAAAAGAATGGTTTCATTATACAACATAAAAGTATGTATTCCAGTATCCTTCAATTTTTGGTTAAATCTGCTTAATAATAAAAGGGATTTTAACCAATAACAACACAAAATGAACAAGTCTTTTTTTAATAGCCCATCATTGGGTTCATTCAGATTTTGGTACGGTAGTCTAAGAAAGCTTAGTATCCATTTAATGTCCTGAGCAACCAAAATCCGATATGTTAAATGTGTATGGGTGTGTTCATATGTTTTTTTGAAAAATCTAGAAATTTTAAAAGACGTTGGTAATACCAATCGGTTGGTAGTGAGAACGGGCGCATTCAAAAATATGTCCGGATAGATTTTTTCGGTAAACCTGGCTGATTACAAAAAAATAATTCCCAAAGCTAGGTTTCCGAAAAAAGTTGGTATACTTTTGAATTCCATTAGTAATTGCAAAAAATATATGCACAAACACATATATACAACTAAACCTATTCGGATGTGGTTATTTTTCAGCAACTTAAATGGAATGTGTGCAATGATATATTCGTTTTCGAAATAGTACGGATAAATGATGCCGCCGACCGACTCACAATGCTCGCGTTCAAGTACGCCAACAGGCTATCCAAGCCGCCTTAGTAGCGACTGTGTTTTCGAATGATCGAGGTAGCTTTTTCTGTCAATCAGTTGCATTGCATATACAGCCGCCATTTTTGAATCAGCTGTTCCTCAAACTTCCTAACGAATCGTATAATTTTCGGCTATCTTGAAATTTGTGTTTGACAACAGATTAATTTGATAGTGGAAATTTTTTAACGTGTTTTTTATTATAAATTAAAGATTTTATTTTAAAAACTTAATTTAAATACGAGTAAAATGTGTTTTAAGTTGTTAAAATAAAATCTTTAATTGGCAACAGATGTTTATTTTATCAACTTTTTTTCCCCATGAAGAGTTACAACAACATAAAGCAATCCGGATTGCTTTGGCTATATATGCCATCGAACGTGTCCAATGCCCAAATCCACATCAAACAACGAAACAAGCATGAATCCAAATCCGGCCATTGCACCATTTTGAGATAAACAGACACATATAAAAATGGGACTCGTAGCTTATGATGTTATTTTTTTTGTTGTAAGTTTTAAACTGTTGCAAGTAATGGTTATTTGTGTTAAATGTTTAAATTAAAAACAAAACGGGTGCAATGAACTGTCAAAATCCACCCGTTCTTATTCATTTTGGAAAAATCTAAATGCACCAGCTTGGAATATTCTTCATTATTACAAAAAATGATGGTTTCAGTTTTCAAAAATTAAACCTCCAAACTAAAAAATAACCATAACTATTATGTTTTTTTTAGTTCAATGTAGATGAATGCCATTAAAATTCAATAACTCATTCTTTTCCCAACGTTTCTCCGGTTATTTTCCGGCATCATCGGGGGTGAATTTTATTAGGTGTTACCTTTAGAAATAAAATACAATAAATATGTGATCTTTCGAATACAATTATTGTAATTTAATATACACACTTTTTTTACTATTATTTAAATCAAATAGTTCATGTCTGGTTAGTTAGTCAAGTCAGATAAATCGTTAAAGTTTAGTATATTCATGCGATTTGTGTAGATTTATTTAACCGTTTCTATTCAGGCTCTAAAGATCGAGTTGAATTGTGGTTGGATCCTAACTATGGTTTTATGTTGAGTTGTAATTGATAGAGTTGAGATGACATAGAAGGTAATTACATTTTGTTCTTGAAGTCCAAGATAATGTCGTACTTTTACATTTTCCTAGTCAAAGTAGTATAGATACGTAACGAAAAGTACGGCTTCAAAATAAAAAAAAAACAAATGTAAGTGCTTCTAAAATTAACTACACCGCCAGTTTGGTTCTAGCCTTATCCTCCATAGATAAATGTAAATAACTAATTGTATCTATAAAATCCCTTGAATCAGTGTCTAAATACAAAAAAAAAAAACTTCACATACATAATTTATTCACAATTAATATGAATTACTTAAATAGCCGATAAAAAAATATGCAAATCCGAAAAGTCATCAAAACTGTTTCTTTCGTCATTTATATTTTCTTCTATAGCAACAGACAAATCTTCCCCCGAAAAGGCAAAAAAAAAACAAACCGCTAAATCTGAAATTACCAATAAATGTCAAGAATTAACGAGTCTTATTTCAATTTATCAAGAAATATACTGACAATCATGAAAATTTATGTTTTTTTTTGCTATGTACATACATATATATTTTTGTATTATTATAAAATACAAAAATTCTTAAAGTGACAGCACTTGAAAGGAAGTTAGAATATAAGCTAACAGTTGATACCATCTACATTTCTTTTTGCTTCTTATTTTGACAAATGCGGAAACATACATAAATCTCCGTAAAAGTAATTTTAAACTAAAAAAAAGAATAAAGAACAGTAGCTCAAGCAATATGACTAAGTCGGAAAAATTTCAAAGAAATTTGTTTAATAAAGCATACGTATATATATGTGTGTATGTTTATGTACTTACAATAATCAATATTTATGCAAAAATGTTACTCTATATTTAATTTAAATATTTAATGTTGAAGAATAAAAATCACCTTTATATTCACCTAAAGTCATTTATGTCAAGAAAATAATAATTCCGAGCATGCACAATGCTGTTTCATGTAATGTGGTCAATTAAAATTCTTTATTCTAAAGTTTAATTAAATACAATAAAAATAACTAAATTAAGAATGTCTATGTTTTTCAATGAAATCAAAATGATTGGCTTCTCGGCCAGCCTTACGCTTTTTTACTGAAGTGCTTTATGGTACACAACATTTTTAGTTTAATTTTCGGGTGAGCACGCCACGACCATGTGAGAAGCATGGGAATTCGAGATTGACGCCACAAACATCCATCGATTGTCCCTGCGACTTATTGATTGTCATATCAAAATTGAAGACGCTTAAACACGAATGGCAAATCGTTCGGAATAAGACGAATCCGTGGAATGAGAACACCTTTGTTTTTGAATTTTCACTGCAAAATCGTCGCTTGAATTAGATTTGATTTGATGTTCTTCACAATCAAACGCGTTCCGTTACAAAGTTTTGGTGCATTGAGTTTGCTCAGGAAAATTATAACTGAGCCGACTTTCAATTTTAAATTGTGTGGCGGAAAGCCCGGAACATCCAAAGAATTCAAAGATTCCATGGCATAGTTGGTGGCTCCGTTTTCATCCATCACGGAGTCCACGGAATTGAAGAAATGTAACTCCCCGGCGATTTGATTTTGAATGACAAAATTAAAGTGATCGACATCCTTGTTTTTCACTGCCAAAATCGCTCGTAAACTCAGCTAATCATGGTTAACATAATTTTGAGCAATATTCGGGAAAATATTCGTTATGAGCTCTTCTGGCGTTGTTGTAAAGTGACAAAAATTCGGCAGAAATTCAATCAGACCGGTGACTAAGTCTACTGGTATCACGGCATTGACGATCGCCAATAATTGCCTGGAGAACTCTGCAGCGAATTGGTCATTTCATAAAGTGACTCGCATATTTGTTTTCAATTGCAATTTCTTCACGTATTGCCATAAGGCCGATGATTTCAGGTAAGCGTTCAATTCATCTACAATACAAATATACATTACTAAACAAATCACTTCAATGCCCTCTATGATTGAATAGACTTACTTATTATCGGGACTCAATTATACTTCGGATGAAAAGGAAAGCGATCTGATAGGTAGTCTAACTCAGGCAATTGCGTTCGCCGACGATCTAATTGCGTACAGAACAGCTAATACAGTTGAGGTCATCAAAAGTCTCTTGCAGAGTGACTTCGACAAGATTCAGCGATATTGTGATGACTGGAAGTTGAAAATCAACTTCCAGAAATCAGAAACTATTTTGTTTAGGACTCCGTTGTCTAGCGCCTCAAGGGATACGAGAAAGAACTGGCGCAAGCTGGTGATCGTAGGGCCACATGGACATCCACTGGCGAGTAAAAGTGTAGTAAAGTACCTTGGCATCTGGTTGGATCAGTACCTGTATTTCGACAGACATATAGGTGCTGCTTTGGCCAGGGCTAGGGGAGCCTTTGCCTTGACAAAACGACTGTTTTATAGCAGCCGTCTTGACAGCAGGGTGAAGGTGATTTGCTACATGGCCCTCATCAGGCCGATGATTGCCTACGGATGCCCGGTGTGGTTCAACGTTGCCCCATCTCAAATGGAAAAGATTCGGGTGTTTGAGAGGCAATGTCTTAGACGTTGCCTTGGATTACACAGAACACCAGAGTCGGAGTACACAAGATATTATTCCAACCAGGTTATATACAACGGAGCCAACATAAACAGAATAGATAATTTTTTGCTCAAGCTGATTCGGGGTCACGTTGCAAGAGCGATGTCCTCAACTAACAGCTTAATTTTTGGGGCTTATTACCCCAATAACGAATATTTTGAGAGTGCGCGGTTAAGTGGTTACATCCCTCCCGAGGCATTCCTCTATTTAGACAGTCGAGGGCTGATACAGGATGGAGGGGCGGTTCCGCTCATCTACCACGTCAGCCGGAAAACTGTGGATAGGCGACTCCTGTATGGTCGAGACGTCATCGCTCAAGGTGGAGAAGAGCGCCTTCGGTTCAGTAGGACTGTGTCCGATCGGGACCGGAGGGATAGGGCGAAACAGGAGAACCAGTTCTGGTGGCTCTCTGAACAGCATCGTGATATATAAAGTCGATGAAGATGATATATCTTGGCCGACTTACATAGATTTAGGGCATTAGGTATAGGGAACAGTCAGGGTGGCACAAAAAAAAAAAAAAAAAAAAAAAAAATTTAAAATATGTATGTATGCGGGGGCATACGTGCATGTATCTGCGTGTCTGTACATGTATGTGCGTACGTATATGTATGTGCGTATGTACATGTATGGGTGGGTTGCATGTTGGTGTGTGTCTGCATGCATATAAAAAATAAACAAAAAAAAAATTAAAAAACGTAAAAAATGCTGCTGTGGCTGTTCTAGTTTTAAAGTAGTTTTAAGTATTATTAGGTATTTTAAGTAGTTTTAATTATTTTTAATATATATTAGTGTTTAGTTTATAAGTAAAAAAAAAAAAAAAAAAAAAAAAAAAAAAAAAAAAAAAAAAAAAAAAAAAAATGATAAGATACGAAGTTTTTGTAAAGTTTCCTTCAAATATAAAATAAAATAAAAAAAAATTAGATTTAATTAAAATAGTTTTTAGGTCGAAAGACATTAGTTTTAAGAGTTATTGTTTAATTTAGAGCGCCCGTAAAGGGCCAGTAAATTAGTTGTAAGTTATTGATAATTAGGCTAGTTTTAAACATTTTTGTCTAGCTTTAAGATAGTTATAAGTTAAAATGAAATAAAAATGAATTTAAAAAAAAAAAAAAAAAAAAAAAATGAAAAGGAAAGTAATTTCCAGTATGTTCTTATTGTTGTTTTCCTTGTAAAATTTTTACTTTGCTGTACTTGCTAGTAATGAGAACACGACTTTTATTTGACCACACACAATAGAAAATACAATTCCATTTGAATGACGAAACGAAAAGGACACCTAATATTCCTTCCTTAGGCCAACATGAATGCATTAGGCCCCAAAATAGATGGAGGATTACCAATTTTCATTAAAATTTTCCAGAATATTCATCCAGTGTCGTATATGCCCTTCCTAGAGCTAACATCCCTTTGACCTTTCTTGAGCCAATATGAATTTATCAAGCCCTAAATCGTGAAAATCGAAGTAACCGTTCTCGAGTTATGCGCGCACAAACGCACGACATTTCTCTTTTATATTGTAGTTATAAATATATAATATAATTATATGTATTAACATACAATGGTGTTTTAGTTCCACTTTTTAACGTACCTGTCCCACTATGTTTTTTTTTGAAAAGTTTTCTCTAAAAAATAAAAAATTTTTTCTGCAGGAAGCAAGAAATGGATATAAGATTCTAAATCTGAACAAGCAGGAGCAGATATATTCCGAGGATATAAAGAAAACTTCCAATGGGATACAGATAGCGTTTCTTTGCGAAAGAAAAATTCTGCTTCGTTTATCATTTTCTTTTTATGTAGTCGATTATACAATATACATACAAATGTACATACTTTTTGTTGTATATTTTTAAATCCTTAAGACGTTTGTTAGTTGTCTTTGAGCTTTCGCGTGTATCGACAGGACGATGGAAGGAGACATCTTGATTTGCAAGAAAAGAGTTTCGGATAGTATTTTTTTGGAAGTTTTTTTTTTCAATTTTTGGAGAACAAGTCCAACTTGCATTGCACTTTAAAAATTCGAATGCTTGTTTTGCTTTTTAGGCAGAGTTCGACGACATTTAGTTTTGTGTGGCATTTTTCTTCCTTAAGCGATGCATTTTGTGGAACCGGTGGATGAGGAGTGTATTGTTTGTTCTTGGACTCGCTGTGAGTAGATAATTGCGGAAGTTGTTGAAACTTTCTTTGGGAGATGTTTTATTTTTTTGTTGTCGTGCAACTTAAGATTGTAGTTTTTTGTTCGTTAATCCTTAAATATACAATTTCACAAGGAGGATTGATCAATAAAGTTGGAATGTTCTAGGTATTATTTTTGTATATGAATATGCACAAGTGCAGTTAAGCATTTAAAATTTAAAAAAAAGGTATAATAACAGAAAATTTTAGGTTAGCCAGCAATAAACTTTTGCAGTTTGTAACTTATTTGGAATTCCTAATACCTCCCCTACAACCTTTGGTTTTCTGTTTCAAATAATACATACTTTTAAGTCGACACGGAACACAAAATGATTCCTAGATTGAAGATTGAGCAATCATGTCTGAGTTAGCAGTAAAGCACTAGTAAGCTTTTAGTAAAAGTTTTAAACAATATTATAAGATGCTGAAATAAATTCACGTTAAACCAACATAATTTACCCAAAAATGGCCTGACGATTGTTCAAGTACTTATTTATCAAATCAATTTTAATTGTGTTTGATTCACCAATGAAACGATTTGACATTTGATACCATGTGTATTGACCTTTTCGATTGGTAATCCGGAAGAACTCTTCGATCAGGGATTTGGATCAAACAAACAAACAACAAGGATGGGGATATTCACCGATGTTGTCAAAACATCGATGTTAGACTTAAGATCGATGTTTATGTAATAAATGAGGTTAACACTTTAAGGGCCAATTTTTCAATAGTCAGTTAAACAGTCAGTTAGTACATATTCTCCAGATAGAGCAATAATCAATTTTTCAACAGTCAAATACAACTTAATCTAGGAATAAAGTTATCTGCTCATCGCAGAAAGGAATAAGGATTTATTTGAGGAATAAAATAAATTAGCTATTTTCGGTGTCAAAAACATTTTGAAAAATATTGGTTTTGAAATAAACGTTAAGCAAAAATTAATTTCTATGAAAAGTTCGCTACTCGAAATAAAAGTAAAGTTCAAATTAAATTATTCTATAGATTATTTTGTCTTGATTGAAAAATTTGATGTTGTTATCCGGTTGTTTAAAAGTCAAGTAAGTTTATTCCTCCGGAAACTATCTGGAGATTGAAAAATCGGCTCTAAATTAATTGTTCTATTTTATTCTTTCAATTGTATATTATTCTGAACTTGCAAAGAACTAACTCTTATACTGCATAATAAGCAAGACTTATTTATAACATGGTGTCAGGTGTGATTTGAATAAACGTATAAGTTTGAACTGACAAGAAAGCACATTTAACGGATATAAAATGGCGAATATTAAACGTGCAATAGCAGAACTGGATGGTTGCAATTTTGTGACTGATTGGCTCAACTGTAAACCCAATCGATATAAAGATTCAAAACATCGACTTAAAAAAGATGAAATCTTTTGTCAATAAGCTTATGCTTATAAATGTTAGACCGCTCTCAACTGAACTGCACTGGGACATTTATCCCAAAATGCTTCTCGCCTCAGATTCTATATTCCACAAAGTATTGTTCACACAAATCACACACGTTAGGGCCAGTTTCACACTTTACCCCTCAGTGCCAATTGCCCCCTTAACTTCGCTCACGGTCAGATTTCAATTTCACACAAGCCGAGTTGAAGTGGGACTCAAGTGGCCATAGCTGGGCACTTAAGAGCTACTTAAATATTCGACATTTTTGCTCAAGGTCTTTTCATTCCGGTGGTTCAAGAATTAACGCTCTCTCTTTTTTTATTAATATAATTAAGCGCGCCCTAAAGGGGGTTGTTCTTCCCTTAATATGACAAGCACTGTGCGTGTATTAAGAAAATAGGGAAGGATTTAAGAGGAGATACTGATGTACCTATATTAATTTTGAAGTTCAGAATATCAAAATGGGAGGGAAAAATCAAGGGTAAACTGATGATCATTCCTAGAAACACGAGTATTACGGTTGAATAATTCAAGGGGAGGAATGCAACTTGCTATTTCGCTAGAAAATTGTGTATACAAATAGCGATACTATAATAACACCACAATATTTCGGCGGTGTTCGATAGATTTACCTAAATGTTTCAATTATAGTTCTATCGCCTATGATTCCTAGAGCTCTATTCTGAATTCTTTATAACGCGTTTTATTTTCCGCTCAGAGCAGAGCACTGAACAGGGCTCGAACACATAGATTATGCACTGAACTTGTTCCAAACAGAGCGAGCACTGAACACTGATATATTTTATAAACACACTTGAACCACACAAATGAGAACACGTTTTCATTTTAACCATAACAAGCAATATAACACAATACCTACCCTTTTTTGTACACTGATACACACCCAAATACGGAAAATCAATAAACTATCAATTTCTTTCGCCAACTTGTGTATCTAATAATTTTTTTCTTCACATTTTCCTTCTTGACACACATGGCATTTGGTGCATTCAGCAATTTACTCACGTGCTCATTCAATTATGTTCGAGCACGTCGAGTGCGATGTGTAGACATGTTCAGAACGAAAAAAGAAACACACATTTGGAGCTCTGCATGCTCTGAGTTAAAAAGAAACACAAACCAATTTTTTGACAACTCAGACTCTGCTCTGAACTAAAAAAGAAAAACGCCTATAAATGACTCAAATGAGTTTTGGGAGCTCGTTCCGAGTTATACTCCAGCCTTTGGAAGAATAAAGGCCTTATATTTAGATTACAGCCAGATTAGACAGGGAAAAGAATTTCTTGCATCTACAAAGAAAGCCTAAACACTTAGCAGCATTTTTGAAAAACCAAGTATGTAAACATTTCAAAAAAGGATATACCAAGGACTGGATGCTGATTGGTTTCATCAATGCAAGGTTAGCTTTTGGATAACAGCATGTGGGTGGGTTCTGTTTTAACGAGAGAAGATAGTATTGCGTTTTTGAAGCATTAAATTAGACATGGTTTCTAATTCCCCACTGCACGATGCTGTCTAGATAAGAATTTAATAAGCTTATCATATGCTGACAATAAGGAGATGAATTTTAAAACCTGAGAATAGGTACTATCGTCAGCAAAAAAAATTAGTGGATTAGAAGTTCCAGATAAAAGATCATTAATGACTATGAGAAAGTGAGTCGGAGACAGATTGGAGCCCTGGGGGCACACCATCTTACTTTCTCCAAAACGATGTAAAGATTTGTGCCATTGTTCGGTGAGATACACCATATCAGATCACCTGTGGATGTAGCTACGAAAACTGTACTGCTGATTATTAAGGAGCTTTCTTTCTTCAAGATATTTCTTAAGCTGAGAATTTGTCAGCGTTTCAATGGCTTTGGAAAGAAGAGGCATCGGTGCAATTGGACGGTAGATAAGAGGGTTGGGTACAAGCTGGGCAAATCCTGTTTTCATCCACTCGGAAAGAGGCCAGTAGCGTAGGGCAGATGGAAAAGTAGTAGTTTTGCCAGCGTTAAGGAACACCTCTTCAGAACGATAGGAGGGATACTAACCGGACTAGTGGATTTGGGTATATCAAGGTATTTAACGACTCCAGCAACTGCGCGATTGCGAAAGAAGATTCGACCCCTGAAATCGTTTACGCTCTCAAGTACTGAAGGAATCATAATACTTTCCGGCAGCGTCGAATTGACAGCGAACTAAGCTGCAAGTAAATTGGCTTTTTCACGTGAGCTGACAAAATGGGTGTCATTACAGACAAGCGTTGGTACCGAAGATGAAGTCTAATTTCAAATGTTTTTTTTACTACCTTTGGGCCACTGTAAATTTTGGAGAGAATTTTTTTATGGAATCTGCGAACTACGTGCTATGGTTAACCTCGAAAGTAGATACACTTACACAGGCTATAATTTCAAAAAAAAATAGCTTAAATAACTTTGCTTGCTTACAAATATATTCTGGTGCAATAACAAAAATAATATAAGCAATCCTAAGTATTTATTGAAGAAGCATCATTATTATGCTTAAATTGAAAGTGCCTTCATAACACGCAAACATACGTACCTATATGCATCAAAAAGAATCTTTGATCTATCTCATCACGCCACACTTACAGGCAAAACATTTACAGGCACGATATCATAATCTGGAACATGTTAATTGGACCAACACTGCGATTTCTTAATTAATGTTTACTTTTTCTTTCAGTTCAAAAGCAAACCTTAAATCAAAAGCTAATGAAATGATGAAAGTATGTAAAAGTTTGCGAAATCTCAAGAACTTCAAAAAAGTTTGGATGTACTTTAATTTGCATAATTTATAAGAAAGTGATAAAAGCTTTCTTCATGTTGAGATTTTATTTTGCTTTAATGTTAATAAAATTAAAGCATTTTGAGGGTTAATGGTTTCATGACTAGGAAAAAAATGATAATTTGTACATATAAATATTTAGCATTTTTGTGTTTAAAGAACCCACTCACAAGTGCATGTGTTGTGGGGCACTTTCGACTTTCTCGATATTCGACATTCAAACTGAGATTTTTAAATAAAATTGTGTGGTCGTAACTATTCACAGTTCTCCATCAACAGAGTTGTGATGTCACAAAAATTTAGAATATAATTATAGGTCTGATCCAGACTTTTTGGGCAGAAATTAGCAGTTTAAACATTTTTTAAGAGTGGGGATGAAATTCTCTCATTGAAATAAAGTCAGAAAAGGTCTTGAACAGCTTGAGCTCAATTTTCTGCCAATTTTTAAACGCCAACACATTTGCTTTTTTTTAAAATTTTGTATTTGCATTTCACATTTGTTTCCCTTCAAACTAACTATTTTGTATTTTAGTGTTACTAAATTAATTTATTTGTTCAACAAATATTTTCCCACAACAACTACGAAACGTTTTTTGTTTCGTTTATGACAAACGTCAGCCTGACAATTGTGAATTTTCTGCCCACAAATTGCTGCCTACAAAAATTTATTAGTCAGAAATTAGCAAGAAATCGTCAGTAAGGGGAAATATTTTACTCTATCAAGAGCATTCTCTTCTGCCTAAAACTACTAAATTTGTAAATCTGGAACAGGAATTTGTCCAAATTTGTGCCAATTGGCAGAGTGTGGATCAGACCTAATATTTATATATACGTATTTAAATCGCATTTGGCAGCACTTTTTTATAGAAGCCAAACTGTCAAATAAATAAAATATTAGCGCAAAATTTAAAACAGTTAAACCCTACTCTAAATGAGTTTTAAAATGGGATTCGACTCTAAAATTGAGTTTTAAAATGGGGGTCGGCTTTTAGATAATTTTAAACGACATAAAGTATACTTTAACGTTAAAGAGGTCGTCTAACTTTAAACAGAGCAAAACGCTTCTTTATCTTTCTTAAACTATACTTTTTCAAGTTGACACTTGACATTTGATAACAAAAAATTAAAGAAAAATGTTTCCTGAAAAAGAATATAATTATAATAGTTTTGAAGATTTTGATTTTTAGAAAGTCAAAAATATATAAAGTTCGAGGAGTTTGGATTTTATTCAAGATATCGATTTGAAGAAACAAAAGTTCGATTATATTCGGTGGGAAAAATTATAAAATAAAACTTCCAAATTTATAGCGAGTCTTTTTTTTACAAACACATGAATATATTTTTTGTGCTTATGTTTAACTTTCGTTCTGTTTCATTACTCTATCTTTAAAATAAGGTACGTTCAACTTATGTTTGACTAACGTAGCCCCAAAGATCAAAATTAAGATAAAGTTAGACAAGAGCTGGCCACTAAACGATTGCTTTAACTAGAACTAGGTTTATTCTCTAAACGAGGATTGTTTAAAACCTTGCGCCAATTATTTATGACCAAAATCACTCTGGTGACCGGGGAGTTTATATTCTAAGGCTTTTAGGTAATTTTTTTGTTGATTTTGAATTACATCTTAACTGTTTTGTGTTTTAAGAATAAAACAAATATCCATAACCATATCATCACAACCACAACAATTATTAACCTTTTTTTTTTTAAGTAATTAAGCAAGATTTTCCTAACTGACTCGCTACTGTAATTTAGCGGAATTTTTGTTTTTTGGTTTAACGATTAATTGCGTCAAACATTGTTCATTTTTAGTCGAAGCATTTAACGGGGGATTACTATAAGTGCGGTTTTTTTGTAAGTCCAAAGGAAATCGAACAAAAAAAACGTCAGGTCAAATTTGTAACTATTGTGAATGCAACTAAATGCTTCTGTTCTGTAAGTCATCTAAAGTTTTAAATATTTAATGTGTAGATGTAAACTTTTTTAAGCATCTCGCACTATTTATTCCAATTCATTTAGCAAAATTAAGAAAGAGCGATAACTCTGAAATTGGTTTTAATAATTTTTATAATTTCTTGTAACGCGCGTCGCCACATATATTCGTCCCAAGTGCTTAAAGATTACAAAGTAAAATTACATGGTGTCAAAATAGTCTAAGCTTAAAAAGGGATAATTATCGTGACTTGATATAGTCTCATCTCATAATTCAGATAAAAGCGTATTGCTAAACTACAATTATCGTTATTGTATCGATAATTTAAATAGAAGGGTGAAAAGTCATTAAGCTATAAAGCTGATGAAGATATTGAATGCTCAGTGCTTCCAAAATATTTGGAACAATTCGATATATGTAGTTGCTTTTTGTTAATTCTTTATGGACCACAAAAGAATTTAATAATCAGAAAGCATGTTAATCAGTATTTTAATGTGGGGTTTTCCAGTTGTGCGAGAATTAAATTCTTTTTTGAAACAAATTCCATTGGACAAAAATAATGTTTTTTTTTTTTATTCTGAATCAAATTCACAGATCTGTATTTTTCAGTGGATCCCTATTGAACTAAAAATACTCCATATTTTGATAAGAAAGATGAATGTATGTATACACGCGCCAGAAGTAAAACTTCCCTAATTTGAAACAATTTTTGCTTTCGTAATTCTATGTCACCTACAAACATATTTCGATTTCATGGAAACCGATCAAATAACAATAAAGTTGAAATTTTTTGATACACATACCGGCTCCGTACTTGCATAAGTACATCCGCCATAAACATTATAACTTGAACCAATTGGCTTGGTCTATTGTGCACCTCTCTTCAAATTACGTTGATCATCTCATTAATTTTGAAAGTTACGCACAATGATTGTGATTTATTGTGCAGTTTTCGAAAAAAGGATTTCATCTCTGACCTTGTACTCATTAAATCTCTTGAGCACCATATTTGTTCTCTTGAATCCGCTGTCTGCGCAACCGATCGTTGCCCAGCAAAGAAAGAGCAATATTGTGGGTACACATTATTTTTGAGAGCGTGTCGTGTTGTCGATTTGACAGTTCAATAGAACATTATTCCCCCAACACCGGGAAAGAAGTTTTACTTCAAAAAGTTCTGTGTTATTCAGGAGGTCCTTATTATAATTATGTGTTTAAATAATTAATATTTTGTAAATTACGAATTTTAAAATGTTTGTTTTTTTAACGTACATACACAGCTGGTCAAATAAATTGGTGTGATTCAAGTTTTGCTCACCACTGTTGTCTTTGATGCAAACCTTACAAGAAGGTTTTGTTTTAAGGAAAAACGGTTATTCTCTTGAAATTGACGCTGAGCTTATTGCATTTTGCTTGTGTTATGATGAGCTATTCTAAGAATTTTGTTGCATTAAGATTTGGTGTGTACATATGTATATTACTAAGATCTTTTTTTTTCTAGGAAAATGTTTAAAGAAGTGTCAATAGTAATTAATTTTCTTAACTAAATAATAATAGTAAACCGATCCCATAATTTATTTTAAATTTTCTTTGCATTAGTTTCTGAAATCAGACGGTATTCAATTAGCTGTATCTACTTATTTGTGCGTATAATGTATTTAAACTTAAGAGCAAGTATGTGCAACTCAGTCGAGACATATAATTTTTCTAAAGTTCCTAAATTAGTGAATTCTTAAAATTTCCATTCATACCTTAAGTCGTGCTTAGTCGATTTATTAAAACACACACAATTTTACATACATATTATGCTCTACGTGTTTTCTCTGGCGTATACTTACCTTTTTTAATTCCTCCTTTTTAATATATACTCTTATTCGTTGAAAATTATTATCTAATTGCATAGAGATCTCATTAAAACTTTGTCAAAAAAACTCGCTCATAAAATTATTATTAATAGATGTCAAGAACAGATCTATCGACACGGACCCTTCAGACCAAACTTCCCATCTGTCCACTCCACAAATTATTTAATTTTTGCTTACAATGTCTGTCTCATGAAATTTAATCCATCACAATTTCCCCATGATGGTCTCAGTTCTCATTCATTCATTCATGCACTCTACGCCAGAAGCATATTTACCTCTCCCGACACCCCCACACGGGCTGTCATCCTTTCTTTCAATCGGCTGAAAATGCATCTACTTTTTGTAAAGCTGATAAAAAATTACTTACAATCGAATTCGATTTACTACTCGTACTCGTATACAACAGGACGTATCTGTCGTTGAAGCTGATGATGTCTGTGTATCATTTTCTAGAATAATCATCCAGCTTACACTTTTTCAATGCAATAGAATATGCGATATAAGTTTTTTTTTTATTAATTTCCACATCAGCTTTCTGCCATTACGTTTGATTGATTTCTGATCACCCAAAGTGAAGACATGCTGTGAAGCGTAACCGATTCAAAGTAAACTCCCCCTAGAGAAACATATGTGTCATGTAGTTTACACTGCAAAATGATTTGATCTACTCTCTGAAGCCCTACTTCAGCTGCTGCATTTATACACTGTGGTTCACTTGGTTGTTAACGGTACATTTCATTTTATTTCGCAACATCTTGTGTTAATATTGTACTATACAAAGTTGTCTCAGATTTTTCTTTTCATTTAAAAAAAGAAAATAAGTGTGTTTGTCATGTTTTTGTAGTAAGTTGGGTCAAACTTCAAAAGTTGAGAAAATTATGTGACTTTTGCCAAGTAAACCAATTTTATGTGTAAAACGTCAAAGGTTACACTCCGTGTGTATATTCAAAATATTTTAATTTATATTGCTTGGTATCCATTTAAATAAAATAACAAATAACTTGACAGCTTGGTATTTTGACAGTTACCAGCGGAAATTATTTTCGTAGGAATTCATAACTTTTTCATAATAATATCGAACATTTTGTTGAAATTTATTTAAATTACGAATTCACAGATAGACTTAATATAAAGCGAAAGCAAAAGTGACAGTTTGCTTAGTGTACATACCAATATGTTTCATTTTATCTCAATTACTTAGTTTTGTTGTCAAATACTGAGAAAAAAAATTAAAGTTGCCTTACAACTTTTTGACGGAGCAAAATACATGAGATCTCGTTTTCCTGAACGGGCTACATACATTTGACTATGTAGCTTATACAAAAGTCAATCAGATGCGTTATACCATAAAAGACCAGACAATAATGGTCATAAGGCTCAATCAATTTGTTGGAGATAGTCATTTTGTAGCAATAATGGTCGCTTTTAAAAAATCCAGCAAACTGAAAAACTCAGAACCACGAAATTCATGACTATCATTTTTTTCGTAATCGTCTACTTTTTGGGACAGAAATTTTGAAAATCAAAAAAAAATAATTGACTGGAAGTGTTAATGAATTAATTAATATAAGATTGTGTATATTATACACAGTTGTCTTTTCCTGTCAAAAACCAATAGTATGCGTCTATATATTTAAGATATCGAACATCGTTACAAAAAATGAAAAACTGGAATCTGGCATTTTCCAAACACACTGATATTTATGCATCCCCATAATGCGGGGTGATCTAACATTACACTGCATTGGGATAATTACAATAGAATATGGCAGACGTTACTATTTAACCATAAAAATTTAATTTCCAGACTTTTTTCATTATACCAAATAATAGGTGTGTTACCATACTTCCTGCAATTGCGAAAAGCTATGAATTTCCAGAAAAAAAACTGAAATCCTGTTCCCATTCCCATACACAAAATATTCGTTGTTTTTCACAAAAGAGAACGCTTACGAGAGAGTAAAATATTTCTCCAGGGGCCCAATTCCGCAAGCGTGAATGCTTTTCTATGCAAAAAAAAATTATTCACCCTCAAAATATGCGTGAATAAATTTGCCTATCTGTGTACATGTAATCTGTCAAAAAATAAGCATCGCACCCTTGCGGTATCGGAAAAATGTACATATGTGTATAAAATTTTCTGTATTCACAGAGAAAACTCACGCTTGCTGAATTGGGCCCCTGGCCACAAATTTTATTCCAAAGAAAGTTCTTTGGACAAATTTATAAGGACTGACAAAGGACTTTTAAAAAATAAAAAAATAAAATATGTACATACATACGCTGTCAGCTGTCAAGTATGTTATTACAAAAGTTTGAAAATAATTGAATTAATCGTAGCGTCGGGGTTTTTGTCCAAAATTGTACCCAAACTCCTGAAAAATA
Organism: Philhelius pedissequus; assembly: GCA_910595825.1. Taxonomy (NCBI): domain Eukaryota; kingdom Metazoa; phylum Arthropoda; class Insecta; order Diptera; family Syrphidae; genus Philhelius; species Philhelius pedissequus. Next base: position 46,600,473 of record OU343160.1, read on the forward strand.
TATGTAGTTTGTTAAATTTTTGTGAACAAAGTACGGACACATAGCTAATAACTCTTTTATAGTTAAAATTTATATTTAGTGGGCCAAAGCAATTAAAACGCACTGTACTACAAAATGCCAATTGATGCTAGATTTTCCCAATGAAAATGTTGCAACTCTAACAAGTTATTGACCCGCAGCGTGCCAAGGGAACTATGTACGAAAACAGGATAAAAAAACAGACTCTTCAATAAAAAAAAGTCTTTTAAAATTCCCAGAGTGAGGCTGATATAGTTCTTTCAATGCGAATAAATTTCTAGTTGACAAATAGGCGCACGGTTGGGCATAAAAAAGGAGCAGAATAATGATAGCTGAAAAGAATATGAGATCTGAAGTTTAATTTGCCAGCTACATTATATACGCTTGCGGCTGCTACTTGGCAAGGATTCAATTTCAATTTTTTTGTTTCTCTAATAATTATTTTCCGTTTTGCAATGCATTTGCAACTGACTGCGCTTCTTGAATACATTTATGAAGATATATGTATGTTGAGTACATGTGCATTTTATAGCCCCACCAAATTAATTAAGAGAAATTGCACTCAGATGTCGTGATGTATATAGTAGACGCAGAGTGAAAACGTTTTTTTATTAGTGGATGACACACAGACTTTACTATTACGCAGTTTTGCTTAGAGACGACCGAATAACCATTTCTCTGTGGTGTTACTTTTGGACCAGGAAGTTTGTACTTGCTTAAACAGTATCAACTTTAGGGCACTCTATAGATCCATATACAAATCAAGATACCAACGGCCATTATTGTACTACATGATACTCCTATTACGCAGGGATTAATCTTGGGACCCGACCTCTGGAACATCTCATATGATGGATATGCCCGAAGGTTACGCAGATGACATCGCCGCGCTGATTATGGCAAGAGACACCGAAAGTGTGCAGACAATCGAGTTTTGTCGATACAATCGAGAATTGGAAGCACCTATTTTGGTTCAATCGAGTTTTTTCTAACGATACAGTCGAGGACACTCGATTGAACCAATACACATCTCGATTGTATCGACAAAACTCGATTGTATCACGTTACGTGCTGGGGCCTCAAGTCATGCGACGGTTAAATTTTGGATGGATGAACACGGTCTCTATCTGCATGCAGAAAAAACGGAGATGAACTATCCGACAAAAAAAGGGGATTCCTACCCTAATAGATTTCCATGTCCGTCGGTTTTGAGGTCGTTAGAAACAAAGACGCATTGAAGTATCTGGGAGTGACTATCAACACGAAACTCACTTTCTGGCACCAGATAAAGAATACGTCGGAACGAGCGGCAAAGGTGTCCACATCACTGAGTAGACTGATGTCTAAGGTGGGGAGATCCAATGGCAGGCAAGCGAAGACTCCTGATGTAAACCACGCACGCCATTCTCCTCTACACGGATGCAAGATCTGGACAAAAGCACTTCAACAGGAGAAGTATCGAAAGCAAATGGCAGCAGTGCAGAGACTCGGTGCTCCTGAACATTTTTTCTGAAAGGCCCAAGTTTGAGATAAATAGCTATTGACATCCGCAATCTCAGATTTTGATTTAGTGACATCTGCTATCTCAGATTGTGAGTTGGTGACATCTGCTATCTCAGGTTGTAATTTATGGGATTTTAGTTTTGTAACAAAAATCAATTTATTTTTGATTTAGATCTGTCAAAAAACTGATTTTGCCAATTTTTGACTTATTGGCCAAAGAAATTGATTTATTTTTTGATTTTAAATCAATTTTGCAGATCTGGATTTTTCGGCAAATCTACTACTCTTTTACTAACACAACTATGTATCGGAATTGACAACCCAGTAGGAAAAATATAGAAATCCATTGAGGAAAAACCTGCTTTTTCCTTGATGAATGGAAACTGATCCTGCCACTTTTTAGCTGATTCATTTCATGAATTTAACATGGGCGTGTCATTGGCGGGAAACACATGCAACTTTCTTGAGGAAAATCCACCACGGAAATCACCACTTCATTTGAAGTTGTTTATTCACCAACGCATGAGATGAAAAACATAGTGATTATGCAATTGTGAATTCCCTATATGTAAATGCATTCGGATTATTCATCGGCTCAATATTTTCGATGTAAAAAGTAATGAAATATGATGAAAATTTGTCAAGTGAATTCATTGATGTATTCAACCATAAAATTCATTGGGGACGATATTACCCAGTGGGAACCATCAGTTTGACAAGACAAATGATATAGCTATAGCTGGTTTACAGACACATATATACACCAATAATATAGCAAATAAAAATCAATCTGAAAACGTATTGGATTCGTTAAGAAAAAAAAACAATTTATACCTGGATCAAAATATAAATTAAACAAACGAAAACCCCATTTACATGACAATATTTAATGCCAATCTACCATGCCATTTTTTTAATGACGAAAATAATGACAAATTTTCAAACCATTTACACGATTTTGTAAGTAATGTCAATAAAATGGAAGAAATAATAGGTTTGTTCGTTGAGCCCTAAAGTCGCCCTAAAGCGTTTTTTGAAAAAACCTGAAGTCACCCTGATAAACAAATTCTGTTTTTTTAAACCTATGGTCGCCCTCAACTCGCCCTGAAGTAGATCTAGGTTTTTACCTTGTGCAAGTTGAGGTAAATGAGTAAACGTCAGTCACATGAGGTCTGATTTGATTTGTTATTTTTAAAATGGTAATAAAAGAATACTCAAATTAATTTTCAGACACAGACACGCAAAATGGAAATCTTTGAAGTTGTGGGTTATGCATAGGGCCAAAAATATGTACTAAGAACTTAAATTTAACGTATTTCGAGTTTTAATTATTAAATGACATAACTTCCTTCTCTGCATTTGTTATACCATTTATATATTTTTGTTATGATATGTGAAGATAAGACAATGTATATCTGGTAACACTCTGTATTCCGAACTGTCAATTAATTATACCTCTTTTTAATGAAATAAATCATTCTGTAATTAACCTCCAACCAGTGCCTTTCTCTCCAAATACATTACAGAAACATAAAATTAATGGCCCCCGGGTGTTTTTTGAGAATGGAAAACCCAGGTTTTTGACAATTCTTGAAGTTGTGAAAAAAACCTAGGTCGACCCTGGGTAAAGTTCAACGAACGAACCCAATTTGTCACTCGTGTAAATCTGGCATTATACATTACAGATGCATCCATGATTCTGTGGCTTTCTGTTGAAATATTGAAAATCACAGAATACATCCCCAATTATTATACAATAAAAAATAAGTTTTGATTTCATTCAATTAAACTGAACAATCTTCAGACTATGTAGGTACACAATTTGAATATATTAACTGAATTATGGGCCAACCACTTAATTTGTTCATACATTTCGTGCAATCTTTATAGTTCCATTCCTTCGGTCTCGAAATCTAACATCTTCCCACAGAAGATTATAAAATTTCATAATCCCCAAAACACTTCTCACATTCTATAAAGAAAAAATATAAATTAAATTAGTTCAAAAATTGCATCTCATCCGTTCGTCGTCGTATTTGTGTTGCTGTCGGTATTATTCAATCTTGAATCCCCCTCGTTCTACGAGTAATTCCCGCTCCATGGTACAATATTATTCGAAAGTCACACTTCAAAATCTTACCCCGAATCTAACTCGGTTCCAACTTCAATTATACCAACAATTTTATACCATGGCAACGAATAGTGTTACCCCAGACTTAAAATTACCAATTAGCCATTAAAACTAGCTGTATTATAGTCCAACCAAACAAACTACGACGACGGGCATCGTCAACGTCGTCGTTGTCGTTAGCTTCGTCGTTGCTCATGTTCACGCGAGGTAAACAAGAAAGAAAAAAAATAATACTTGGGTCGGAAAAGTGCATTTGACAACCCGGCAAACAGTGCTATCAGGGAACAGAGTTTTTTTTTTGTTATTAATGACAAACTCAGACCGGGGCCATTGTACTTGCAAGCAAAGAATGCCACACTTGCTTAAGGGAATATTGCCAACTCATAATAAAATGGGAATACCTTATGGAATAGAAGGGCGGACGGGGCGGACGCAACTGAGAAAACATCACATTGCGCTACACAGTCGAACACCTCTCATTTTTTTTTCATTCAATCGAATCCCACAACATTTTCCATAATTAATATTTTTCTTTTTTATTTCCATAATTCACATAAAAAAAAGGAAATCCCCCACATCCAAGAAGAACCCTTCAGGAATCAGCAAATGAAATAAATATACATATGTACATGTTAGAAAGCAAGGCGGAAACAGTTACGTACATGTATGTACATAATTATGTTCTCTGAAAGATGGTAGTGAATTAATAGAGCATTATGCAAGATACGACACCATATTAATAGAAGTGAAATGTGAGTGCGGGTGATGATGGCAGAACGACAACGAACACTTTTTGACAGAAACAAGATACATTTATCTACGCATGTACATATTTCAATGAAATAATCTCCAAAGTGTCACAAGGAATGGTTGAGTACAAATAAAACGCAGAATACTGGCAACTTGAGAGCCCAACCCTCGATGGGCAATTAATATTCCTTGTAAAAACCTTTTAATATACAATAAAAAATACCTGCGGGTGTTGTTACTTTATTGTGACGATGACAGAGATGACGACGTGTGTTTTATGACACATTTTGGGACACTGGTGATGTCGACGTACCTATGCTGTATGCTGTGGATTTAATTTGAAGCATTAGTAAAATTAATGTCGCATGTGTTATTTTTATGTAATAGGTCATAAAAGATTTAGAATTAAACGATTTAAATGTAACCTTGGTAATTGTTATATTTTATTTACATATATAACTTAATTATATTGCTATGTATTTTGTAAGTATCAAAGATTTAATTTAACTTTTTAATTTAGCATTACCCCTGTTTCACTATTTTATATAGATTTACTATTAAATAAAGAAATATATATTCAATTTGTCACCTATGATTTCAGAAAGTATTTAATTGATCAACGTGATTTGTTTGTATAATATTCTTTATTTCTACAAGAATGTTTGTCTATTTTTTGTTTGTTTAGTTCATTTGTTAAAAAATAAATGATTTAAAATTTGTTACCTATCAACTTTTTTATTTAAGTTAAATGATATTTTTTATTTAAACTTTTAAGCTCATTGTCAAAATTCGTCGAACCGTAAAAGAAAAAAAGATTAATCCTCTCGGCAACATTTTGACATGATAATATTTATAAACGGTGATTTTTTAAGAGCTTGGTTTTTGAAAATTCAAAAAAACACAGAAACTTGTAAAAAGTGAATGAAATTTTTATTTGGATCGATAAATCAATTTCTGCCATTTACTTTTTAAAAATAATTTCACTTAAATGTTGCCCACGGCTACGCTTCAGGTGGTCCATTCTGAAGGTCCAATTTTGGCAAACTTTTTCACACATTTCGGCCGGAATCTCACCAATGACGCGTTCAATGTTGGCTTCCAAGGCAGCAATAGTGTTTGGCTTGTCCCCATAGACAATAGACTTAACATAGCCCAACAAAAATAGTCTAACGGGGTCAAATCACATGATCTTGGTGGCCAATTGACTGCGCCAAAACGTGAGATCAACTGCTCACCAAATTCGCCTCTCAATTGATGCATGGTTTCGCGTGCAGTGTGGCATGGGGCACTGTCCTGTTGGAACCACATGTCGACCGAGTTCAATTCTTGCATTTTCGGCAAAAAAAAATCTGTTATCATCGAACGGTACCTTTCATCGTCCTTGAAGAAGTACGGCCCAATGATGCCGCCTGCCCATAAACCGCACCAAACAGTGCATTTTTCGGGATGCATTGGTAGCTGCTGAATTACCTCTGGCTGCTCTTCACTCCAAATACGGCAATTCTGCTTATTCACGTATCCATTTAGCCAAAAATGAGACTCGTCGCTGAAGACAATTTTGCCGGACGTAGCTTGCGAAACACATTTTTCACAGAGCACGAATTTTGATAGTAAATTTCAATAATTTGCAAACGTTGTTCAGGCGTAAGTCTATTCATGATGAAGTGGCAAATAATGCTGAATCGAAATGTCAAATGTTCGTGGAATTTGTCATGTGTGATCTGTCAAAAATATAAACGTCAAAAACCAAGTAGCAAAAAAATCACCCGTTAGGTAGTAATACAAAATAATTCTAAATCTTCCTTAAGCAACACGAGCACAGGTCTGCTAGTATAGATATATATACAGTACATATTTCTAAATTTACATGGCTATTCGGTTTTCATATTGGATAAACTAAGCTGAATAAGGAGTAGTGCCAATAGGCGTATCCTTGTTAAAAAGTTAACATATTCATATGAAATGGACTAAAAATGCACGATTGGATCGCATGTATTTGCTTATAATGTTCAATCATTCTAGCACAGGATTCTTGGTAGAAAGAACTAAATATATTTTTAAGGTCGGCTTTTATTTATTTTCTTTACAAAATATATTTACAAAATTCTTATGAAAAAATATTCGTATGGGAATACTTAAAAAAAAATATAATTTAAAAAAAAATCGACCACCCGTTTTCAAAATATCAAAAATTCAATTTTCAGCATTAAGAAATTGACTATACAATGCACAGAATTTTTCGTTGTTAAATAGTAAGAGCCGTTTTCGAGATAATTAAGATTTACCTTGATTGTTACAAGAAATTGTATCGCAGGTAACGTTATTTTCGGGGCGAAATCACCGAATAGCCAAGGAAGAAGTTTTAAACATTTAACAGGCTTTTAAATTTTAAAATTGGATTTTTTGGTTTCACCAAGCTCTTTTTAATTAAACAAGCTTGTAAATATTCCTATATAGACTAAATGAACATTTTTGGCTCAATCAATTTTAAATGTCATTGAAATGTCATCAGATGTACATAGTTAATAATTGGATATAGTAGCTGACATTTTTCTTTTGTAATATTTTAATTTTCAATTTTTGGAGAAATAAAATGAATAAAAGTTAACAAATTACAAATTTGGATGAAAATAATAATATTTTATAGGAGGGATTTTTTTATAATACAATTCTATATACTACTGAAACTATACAGCCAAGTAGAAGACTAAGCATGATATTTAATTGGACTTGTTGAATTATTGATTCAAAATAGCTTTTAACGGCATTTAGTCCACAAAATTTGCGTTTCGTCCCGGCGCGCGGGCGATCTCACTTCGACTCATCAGTCCATATTTTAAATTTAAGTATAATCATAGTATAATATTTTATATTTTACTGATTTGCTTTTTATTAAAATAATAGATTGGTATTTATCTGAGAATGAGGAGCCACACATAGTAATTTGGAGTGCAAGAGTATTCCGCGTCTTAAGCTTAGTACGCTGCTGATGCGAAACGAAAAATCCCATACAAAAATGACACGACGAAATCATGAACGAAAAATTTCGCTCTACTTTTCGTTTTCCAGTACGCTGCTGAACGACGAAATGTGTAATTTTAGTGGGTAGCTGTACTAGATTTCTTAGTACAATTCTCCACTCTTTTCGTTCTCAATTTAATTGACCTGCACATTAATTGCTTGCGGAATTTTGACATTTCATTTTTTTTATAAAAAAAAATGTTGTTTATTTGATTTTTCTTTGGGTTTTCTCTAGTGTCTGGTTTTTCTGTGCATTTTCTGTATTAAATTATTTGAAATAAGTTCAATTCTAATTTTTGTATAAAAACCAATTTCAAAATCGACTAAACTAAATCTGCAAAATGGAAATGGGAAGTTGGACAGAAGCACACCCTTCACATATCTTATCGGCGAACAAGATATAGCGGATCTTTATTTGGAGTGCTTATTATAACCAACTATCGACTTTTCTCATACCTAGTGCTAGTGCTTAGATTAAAGAAAACCTATGTCCTTTTAAAATTAATTTATTTTAAGTGACTACTAAATAAAAATATTATAATCAAGATTCAGTAGTTTGTTCTGCAATTAACTTAACAATTTTTAAAATACATTTATTACTCCGACTTTTAAATTCTATGCGACCTTTGACACCATATAAATATAAAAAAAACACTCACCATTTCTAACTACATACTTTCAACACATAAATTAACTCAATTGCCACAAAGAAAAAATCAAATCGACCGCCCGATACTGGCAGTACGAATATGAATTTCCGACCTGGTCGGGACAAGGAAGCCAAAGGTAAGCGGCCTTCCGCTGCACCAACGACAATTAAGGAAATCATCGTTAACACATAATGTTTGGTTGCAAAAAGGCCATCTTAAACGATACCCACCTCTATTTAGAAAGCCTGTTTCCGATCTCATTGATTGGCGATTTTATACCATACCCCAGAACTTATTTCTCAAGTTAAGATAATCTGTTTAATGTTTACTTCGTGAAAATCGGCACGGGATGGACATTGTTATTTAGTATACAATTTCTGGTGATGACCTCGTTAGTCCTTTGTTGTGTTGATAGAAAGAAGATGATGACAAATCACTTACCTCGCATTGCCATCGCTACCTTCTTTTTCTTTTCTGGACGAAGTTTTTTTTTTTTAATGTAATTGAACCAACGTATGGTCCATTATATTTATAGTCTGATTATATTTTCAGATTATGTATTTCAAGGTGAACAGTGAATAGATTTTGAACTATATCTTTGGAACGGGTTGTCCAATAAAGGCGAGCGATATCTTTTTTGAATCAAAACTTCATACTTTCAAAGGAAGCATTAACAAAACCAAAAGTAGTTTTGTCACCAAATTACTTTTAGATGTATTTTTTGTCACCAAATTTCCTTTACATATGTATAATTTTTTGGAAATAATTCTTGGACTTGAAAATGGTATCCGGAATTAGTAAGAAACCATAAATTAGAACTCATAACCGTTTACACCATCCCAATGAAGGACGTAGTTTTCGAATTATAGAGCGGCTTACCTCCCTATTTCATTGATTTTCTTAAAATTGATAGAAATTTCATCAAATCGGCAGATAAACCAGTTAATAAGTCCCAAAGTATTTGCTTAATTTCCATCATTTAAACGGTTCTGAGTTTTATTTTAAATCCCCTATGTGTAACACGAACGATTTTTAAATCCAAGAATTATTTCAAAAAAATTACATCTTAAAGTAATTTGGCGAAAAAAAATTTTCCATCTAAAAATAATTTGGTGACAAAATTACTTTTTTTTTACAACTTCTCAATTGTTTTTGACAGCTTACGGAATTCTCCGCAAATATTTTTCCGCTGTGGTTTTCGTTAGCATTTCGCTCTCCTAGTGGAGACCACCGAAAAATTTCGTTTCGCATCAGCAGCGTACTAGGCTTAAGGAATTAACGATTGCAATGTTTACATTCTGGTTAGTTCGCTTTTTAGAAAGAAACAAAAATTATTTTTCCAGGCATGTGTAGAGAACTCAATCCTAACAAAAATTTCCCTGAAATTTCTCTTTTAGAGGCTGGTGAAACTAAAAAGATTTAGGTCTGATAAAATTTAAGAGTTTTTTTAATAAAAGTGCTTTAAATGTTTGTTTATGAAATTGACCATAAGAATCTTAAACACAGAGTTTTAAGAAAATCACTTCAGCGACTTAGTCTTAGTCTGTAGACCGACCTACAGACAGACTGCGGGACCCACTTTTTTCGTATTCCCTATCATCGTAATGTCAAGTTTGATCAAAATCTCAAGTTCGGTTTTGTCTCCAAATGGAACATACGAGTAGATACATTAATACGTATGCATACATCGCAAATATAAGAAAGTTGACAAACTTCTGAACAACGTAACATACCTAAATCCGGTGTTAACGCGTCAACAGCGTTGTTAGGCCAAATTTTTAAAATTGTTGTTGCTGGTGGATTGCTAACAACTTTTGATACTACGATATTCAAATTCAGTAGCACCACACTTCAAAAATAATAATAGAAAAAAACAATTAATGGAACTTGAAGCTGTGTTTATTTCGATACGAAATGTCAAACGGTAACAAATGACTATGCTAATGGCAATACGTTTCCAACCGCAGATGAAATTACTCGTATAATTATTAGGAATTTCCAACATACGTCAAAAGCTGGCATGTAAACAATTTTAGGGGGAGAATACGATAACTCAGGCGACAAAGTTTAATTTGTTATTTCAAAGTATGTTGTTATTTCAAACATTTTTTTTTATTGTTTTCCAAACATTTTTAATTTTAAATTAGTTTTTTTCTGAAAATGTTCATAGAAATTACTTGATTTAAAAACAATATGATAGAAGAGACTTCTATCTAGCCTCAACAAAATGTGAAAAATAATATAAGTATTACTGTTATTTTCAATTTTTTTTGCAAGTGTTTTTTTTATAGATATAGACACCCTCCCATAGTAAAAAATACTTGTAAATAACGGTTCTACCAAAATGATACATTTGTTGTCATTGTTCAAATGTCAGAAATTTTTCAAGAAAGAGAAAAGACAAATATAGTTTCTGGGAATGCGCATTAGGAATATAAGAGGTATATTTTAAAAAACTTCATAGTTTAGCTAATAATAAGGAAATATTCTTAAGGAGAGCCCTCATACACGTATATAACACAAATGTGTTAAAACTTATTATTTCCAATACTTATTGTTACTTAAAAATTGAGTTTTTTTTCAAAACTACGCACTATTACAGTCAATCATTCAATTCAAACCTCGACTTTTCCCAAACAAACCGAATTTTGCACCAAAATTCATCTTTTCCTATGCTAAACAAAGTAGTCAATTTCTTAATTCGTGTATTCCAAGGACATTGAAAAAGGTGGAAATTCAACCAGTCGAAGCGGGAATCTTCAAGGTTAAGGCTGGAAAAAAATGTCCGACATGAAACTTAAAAATGATCTGCCTATGTGTCTTTTTTTTTTAAGATGAACAGATAAAGGATGTCGAAAAGATGCTGACACTCGACTTCTGTGCTGAGTGGGAAAAATCCGAAAGACTTTTATTTTACAAGAGATACTGCAACCTGAAATAGGTTAAGTTTGTGAAGAACAAGAGGAAATCAAAAATATTCGTGTATATTTTTATTCGTGTACTAATTTTTTTTTATTATTAAAAAACATTTCTATGATATTATTTTTAAATAATTTTAATAATTTATATACAATTCGATGTTATTATCCGATTGTTTAACAGTCAAGTAAGTTTATTCCTGACTGGATGTTTATCTGCAGATTGAAAAAATCTGTTCTTAGCCTAATTAAACAGTGAAATAATAAATAACATAATAATAATTACAAGTGAAATCATACCGATAAAATGTTTACTTTCATTTGAATTTTCCAACAAGCTCAAGGAAAAGTGAATTTTTAAACACACGCTTTTAGTCACAACCCCTGCCCTCATCAAGACAACACCTAAACTCCTAAATTCCCAATTGGATTCTACATCTATTCACTTCCACTAGCTGAAAATTGTTCGCTCAGTTGTAAAATAATTACACCAACGTACCTACTTACATGCATCAAAAAAAAATTGTTCCAAAACAAATCTAAAAATAAAAGTTCAGTAATTGGACTCTTGAATAACGAGAGGTATGTATAGGCATAAAAGACCTTAAACTCGAGCAATAAAATAACTGAAAACCGCTGGTTCAGCATATTGCATGTTTAATTCTCTCGTATATGTACCTAAGTAACCTAACCCAGTCATAATAAAAATTGTCTAAATAAACAGTTTATGATGATAATTTAGCAAACACACATTATGAGAGCCTTTTAAATGTAAAAACCGTAGGTAGGTACCTAACAACCTATTTGGAATATTTAGAGAATTTTGAGAAAATCACTTCGTGGCAGTCAGAGTCTGATGCCTCCAGCAATATTGCTGGTTCATGCCTATCTCATTGTACGAGTAGCAGAGCTATAGAATGAGAACAAGAAATAGAAAAAAAATATGTCGGTAGAAATGTATGTACTTTAATGTATCCTTATCTTCACATACACAGCGCACAAATGTGTTACAAGTACCTATACACCTTTACCTACCCACTCTTAATGTGCATTCTTTACCTGTGGGAATTTCCATAACCTGTCCAAACCACCCACCATCGACATACCTAGTTCAGTATTTATTTATATCCCCAGGACTTATCCCAGCACACCCTCATTTAGGAGCCATATGTGAATCACGGTATTTCCATATCACACCTACTCGTACTCCTATATGTATATGATTCTCTACCAGCTCCATTCCCGGTAAAGTCCTTCAGGGGCTGCTTTAGTTAAGGACTCGCCCCATCATATTATGTAGGTTCCTATTGTACATTCCAATTCCAGATGGTGTTATAGTCTGTATCTAAAATGTATTTGTTCATCTCCGCTCTTCGGTGGATTATATGAAATCCCTAAGGCCTGGAGCTGGACATACATATTTAATAAATTCACATCCTTTCATTTTTTTTTTGTCGTTCTGTTCTGTGTAAATGTCTATAGGATATGAGTGCTTTTGGCAGCAGGCTTGTAACAGAATCCTAGAAAGAAAATTCATTTTGTATATATGTATGTGGGATTCTGGGTCGAAGCGTCAATGTCCCTTAGAGTGCGTCGTTGTGTGTTCTCTTTTGTCGTTGTTACACATAAAAATTGGGTTGATTTCAGTTTGTCGAGGAAATTTAAAAACAAAAATAATTAATTACAAATAATACCTTCCTACCTAACCTATACATATAAAATGGACGATAATCATATCAAAATTATAATATATGTATGTATGTAATAAATATATGAGTAGGTATAGTTAGTTATTTAATGGTACTGGATTAACAATTGGATATAAAAACAGTCTTATTGTTGAAGTACGAGTAGTATTATTTCTAGGTTTGTAGGTTTGTCTCTAAAATATTTAATCTTAGGAAGATGAAGTCATTGCTAAAAAAATGTCAAATGTCGTTTAACCTGCTACTGGAGATACGTTTTTCACAAATTGTTAATAGGTATAATAACTTTAGGACCAGTTAAATAAAGTGATGTGAAATTAGACCCAACGAGATAATACCAAATGTAAGATTTGGCCATATGTTTGTATGTATTAATATTTTATTTAGTAAATTTTACTATTTCAATTCAAAAAATAAACAAAAAATATTAACACTTAAATAACTATGTATATAATTGGAAAATTAATATTTTTATACAATTGTTTCTCTAATATGAGATATAAGCAATTTTTTAAATTTACTTAGAACTGTTTCATTTATTATTTCTATAGACAATTCATTGAATAATTTAAGTCCGCGATATTATATCATATTCTGAGTTCGAGAGTCTCTATAAAATTGAAGTCTAAAATCAGAGTTCGATCTTAAATAATGTGGTTGGCTTTCTCCAACGTAGGACAAGCTTGCCGTAAGGTATTTCGGTGCTAGATCATTTTTTAATTTAAACACAAACAGTAACGCATTAAACATGATTCTTTTTTTTATGTTAAGCCATCTTAAGCAATCTAGCATCCAATTTATTGATGTACACAAGCTGCATTTAAGAATGGTTCTCATAGCTTTGTTTTGTAGGATTTGACCGTTGGTGTTTTAATACTCGACAAATGCTTATAAAATGGAAGCAATCTTCTTTTGCCTTAATGTTTCAGAGGGTACAGAATTGCTGTAAGTTTCCGTTGTATGGGCTGTCATTTAGGGTTAAAAGTTCACATCTGGATTTAAATATTAGCGATATTTCTTTATAACTGAATGCGTCTTGGAAGTAATTATTGCTCATCAGGTTATGATTGAGTTGTGAGTAAATTATTCTGCTCTCAGACTGCATAGCTTCTGCTACTAATTTTTCTCGAACAAAGTCCTCATATTTTTGAATTAAGTTGTAAAGCTGTTCCTTTAGTTGAATTAAGTTATTCAAATCAAATTGGATAACTTCTCCGCAGGTATCGGCAATATTTTTCCACTTTACAATCCACCAGTCCTTATTCCGCATTTCATAAAGGAGCATTTTCCTAGTCGATCATCAGAATGTGAAGCAACTTTACAGATGTTGTCTGCCTGCAGCTTAAAGCCTAGTACGCTGCTGATGCGAAACGAAAATTTTCGGTGGTCTCCAATAGGAGAGCGAAATGCTAACGAAAATCACAGCGGAAAAATATTTGCGGAGAGTTGTGGTGTAAGCTGTCAAAAAAAGTTGACAAGTTGTAAAAAAAGGAGTTTTTTCAAGAGTGATTTTTTGCAATAAGGCTTCTACATAAAAACTTTTGATGCTGATTTTGAGAGTATCAAGAGTAGATTACAAAAAGGTATCAACTAAGTTTTTAGGATAACCCGTTTCAAAGATACAATTCAAAGCATTTTCAGATTATGTATATCAAGGTGAACAGTGAATAGCTTTGACCAAATATCTTTGGAACGGGTTGTCCAATAAAGGTGAGCGATATCTTTTTAGAATCAGCACTTCATACTTTCAAAGGAAGCATCAACATTTTTGCAAAGAAGTTGTATTAAAAAAATAGCTCCAGGAATACGCATACATCATTCTAAATAGCGTATTTCAAGAGTGATTTTTTGCAATAAGGCTTCTACATAAAAACTTTTGATGCTGATTTTGAGAGTATCAAGAGTAGATTACAAAAAGGTATCAACCAAGTTTTTAGGATAACCCGTTCCAAAGATACACTTCAAAGTATTTTCAGATTATGTATTTCAAGGTGAACAGTGAATAGATTTTGAACTATATCTTTGCAACGGGTTGTCCAATAAAGGTGAGCGATATCTTTTTAGAATCAGCACTTCATACTTTCAAAGGAAGCATCAACATTTTTGCAAAGAAGTTGTATTAAAAAAATAGCTCCAGGAATACGCATACATCATTCTAAATAGCGTATTTCAAGAGTGATTTTTTGCAATAAGGCTTCTACATAAAAACTTTTGATGCTGATTTTGAGAGTATCAAGAGTAGATTACAAAAAGGTATCAACCAAGTTTTTAGGATAACCCGTTCCAAAGATACACTCCAAAGTATTTTCAGATTATATATTCCAAGAGAACAGTGAATAGCTTTTGGAATATATATTTGGAACGGGTTGCATTTTCACTTGTTCATCAGTGAGTTTTCTTAGTGGATTTGTACTTGACCGCTCTGCTACGCTGCGAATGCTCTTTGATCGATTCCCATTTTAACTATAGGTCTTGCTTCCTCAATTAATACCAAAATCGAATGAATAGTATAAATGCATGGCCTTATATGTCAAATCCAATTGACAAGTGACCAGCTTACAAGCAGCTTGATTTGCTATCAAATCCACGAGCAGGGCATCTGCCATACGATAGTTCAATTACATTAAAAAACTTCGTCCAGAAAAGAAAAAGAAGGTAGCGATGGCAATGCGAGGTAAGTGATTTGTCATCATCTTCTTTCTACCAAAACAACAAAGGACTAGCGAGGTCATCACCAGAAATTGTAGACTAAGTAACAATGTCCATCCCGTGCCGATTTTCACGAAGTAAACATTAAACAGATTGTCTGAACTTGAGAAATAAGTTCTGAGGTATGGTATAAAATCGCCAATCAATAAGATCGGAAACAGGCTTTCTAAATAGAGGTGGGTATCGTTTAAGATGGCCTTTTTGCAACCAAACATTATTGTGGTAACGATGATTTCCTTAATTGTCGTTGGTGCAGCGGAAGGCCGCTTATCTTTGGCTTCCGGCCTGGATACATCTTGTCCCGACCAGGTCGGAAATTCATATTCGTACTGCCAGTAGCGGGCGGTCGATTTGGTTTTTTCTTTGTGGCAATTGAGTTAATTTATGTGTTGAAAGTATGTAGTTAGAAGTGGTGAGTGTTTTTTTTATATTTATAAGGTGTCAAAGGTCGCATAGAATTTAAAAGTCGGAGTAACAAATGTATTTTAAAAATCATGACATGGAGAGTTAATTGCAGAACAAACTACTGAATCTTGATTATAATATTTTTATTTAGTAGTCACTTAAAATAAATTAATTTTAAAAGGACATATGTTATTTTTAATCTAAGCACTAGCACTAGGTATGAGAAAAGTCGATAGTTGGTTATAAAAAGCACTCCAAATAAGATCCGCTATATCTTGTTCGCCGATAAGGTATGTGAAGGGTGTGCTTCTTTCCAACTTCCCATTTCCATTTTGCAGATTTAGTTTAGTCGATTATGAAATTGGTTTTGATAAAAAAAATTAGAATTGAACTTATTTCGAATAATTTAATACAGAAAATGCACAGAAAACCAGACACTAGAGAAAACCCAAAGAAAAATCAAATAAACAATACAAGAGCTTGAATTTTTTTTTTATAAAAAAAAATGAAATGTCAAAATTTCGCAAGCAATTAATGTACAGGTCAATTAAATTGAGAACGAAAAGAGTGGAGAATTGTACTAAGAAATCTAGTACAGCTATCCACTAAAATTATACATTTCGTCGTTCAGCAGCGTACTGGAAAACGAAAAGTAGAGCGAAATTTTTCGTTCATGATTTTGTCGTGTCATTTTTGTATGGGATTTTTCGTTTCGCATCAGCAGCGTACTAGGCTTTAGGGTGTAAGTAAATAGTTTAGCAATTCCTGTTTCCAAATGAATTGCGTAGTTAGGTGTTCCATTTGATTAAAAAGTTTTTTTATGAAATTTCTTTGGAGCTTTTCTGCAACTTCAAATTCACCCGCTCCCCAAACTTGTGCCGCATAGCAGAGAGATGTTTTAACAACACATTCGAATATTTTGTATTTAGCTGCCAACAATACATTTTGGTTTGAGAAAATATTTCTCCATGTCATATTCAGCAAGCTTTGTGAAGACTTCGATTTTTCAGTGTGGTTTTTGAAATCCATCGGTTTGTTTAACTTGACGCCTAAATAGTTGTAATCTTTAGTGACTTGAAGACGATGATCATTGAAGATCCATATTTCTCTAACCAAACTGTGAGAAGATCTTGTGAATACTATGATTTTGGATTTTTCAGCATTTATTGTAAGTGCTGCAGTATGTTGACAATCGATTTATCATAAGCTGCAAATTTTCTGGTGACTCTGAGAGAATCACCAGATCGTCTGCATACAGAACGAACATTGATTGTAGTGTCAGCTAACCGAATCCCACCAGGAGATTTTTGCCAATATCGTTAATAAACAATGCAAACAACAAAGCACTCAAAGGGCATCCTTGCTTAAGACCAGCGTTAGTATCAAACCACTGTGAGAACGTAGATCCATCCCATACCGCTGCTTCTGTACCAGTATACATATTCTTTAATAAATTTAAAAGTTTTGTAGAGATTTCGAGTTGAGAGAGTTTATACATAAGTGCACTTCTATTCACCAGGTCGAAGGCTGCCTTAAAATCAACAAAAAAGGCGTAAATCTTCTTGTTTCTGGCTTGGAATTCTTTGACAATTGACCTTAACACAAATATCTGATCCACAGTACAATAGTTCTTCCTAAAACCCGCTTGTAAGTCAGTTAAAATGTTGTTATTATCAACCCACTTTAAAATTTAAACTATTATCTAATATTACCGCTAAGTACTTAATTTCTGTCACTTGATCTATTGGCTTACCCTCCATCGATAAACTTATTATATCACTATTATTAATCGCCATATATTTAGTCTTATTCACATTAATGTCAAGTTTGTTGAACTGTAGCTTATTTAAATCTTCTTTAACATCTTCCAAAATTTCAGATAGTACTTTACCACTTACGAAGATGAGAGCATCATCGGCAAACAAAGATATTTTAGAATTTCTTAAGACTTTACAAATATCATTAATGTATATTAAAAACAGTAATGGTCCAAGTATAGTTCCTTACGTTACACCAAAATATGTATTAATTGCACTTGAATTTGAATCCAAGTCGAAAATGTTGTACGAAATTCACGATCAGAACTACTTGGAGATCTGTACAATATCCCAACAGTTTCTCTAAATTCTTTTGTGAACATTTCAAAGCATAAACACCAAATCTTCATAGGGTCATGTATTTCACTAAAAATTGTCACCGTTAAATAAACTGGGTTCAGAATCTTAGCCTACTGGTTTTGTCGCATTACCTGAGGTTCAACCCAGCTTTTATTTATTTTATTATATTTATTTTGACTTGCAATATATATGTAGGTATACATACAATATAGACAGTTATGGATTCGTAAAGAAAAACAACTCAAGATTTTGATCAAACTAGACATTACGATGATAGCGAAGACGAAAAAAGTGGGTACCGCAATTCCGTCTGCCTGTCTGTTTATCTGCCTGTCCTCGAGTCTGCAGCCTAATCAATTACATTAATTTGCTTCAAACTTGGCAAATATTGTTTCTTCGTAAATGAGCAGACACGGATTTTGATAAAATCCAGTTTTTTATTTCTAGTTTGAAAAAAATTCCAAATTTTGGTACGCAGTTCTTTAGAGATTATTAATATACATACATAAATGTTATTATAAAATTTAAAATAATTTTTTTTATTAGTTTTAAAATATTTTCAAAAGAAAATATTCAAAAATTAGTTTTAATTTAAAAAAAAGGTAATTCAAAATTTGTATATGCAGAATTAATTTGGCTACCTTGGCCTTCTTAAATGAAAAATTTGACAGAAGTCGAAAGAGCCCTTACCGATAAACCCAAAAATTAGAAAATCGTTATATGAAAGGTACCGTTAGTAGACTTTTCCCGTAAATTTGCTTCCGATTAAATGATAACTAGTACAAAAAAAAAGTTCTCAAAAATTTTGATAAAAATCTTTAGAGCCATTTTCAAGAAAAAATAAGCTTTTCCTTAACGGTTGTATGGCAGGTACCGTTTTTAGGCCTAAAAATAAAATGTCAATTTCTCCTCTAAAAAATCACACATATCAAATTTGTAGTTAGTCACTTACGCCATTTAGCCTGCAGCTCGTTATACATACAGACGGAAAGACAGACATTTTTTGTCGGTCACTTTTTTAGGCTTCTCTATGATCGCCATGTCATGTTTGATTGTTAGATTTTTTTTAGGAATGCATAACTTGCCTAAAAGTCCCCATAATCAAAAGTAAGAAATCTGTTCATCTTTAAAGGTTGGTATGTTTTTTTTTTTTCTTCAAAAAAAATTTTTTTGGTACCTCTGGTTCTAGTAGAATCATTTTTTTTTTTTCGGTAAAAGCTTCATTTGATTTTTTTTGAAATTTTGTATGCTCCTAGAAAGTTTAAACATAAGATCCACAAAAAAAATTTGAAAATAAATTTTTTTTTGTTTTTTGAAAACTCAACATTTCGCAAAATAATGGATTTTTTTAAACTTCGTATTTGGTAGTTTTTTCACATTATCTTGAATAATTAAAAAAAATATTTTCCTAAAATAAAAAACAACGGTAACATAAATAAAAACCCGTTAAGGATTAAGAATATATTTCTCAAAAACGGCTCCAAGAATTTTGATAAAAAAATGTTTGTGTTCTTAAATTAGTGATTATTTTTTTATCCAAATGCTCTATAAAAGTGTTAATAAAACTGCATACCCACATTTTAAAAAATTTGGTTTCTGATTTTTAAAAAATTATCGAAATTTTTTTGAAATTAAAGTTTATATTATATTAATAATAATTACTTTAAAATGGTGTGTCAATTAAAAAAAATCAAAAATCGTTGGAGCGGTATCTTAAAAAAATATTTTTTTATTTATAAATTTTTAAAACATTTTTGTGAACAGAATTAAAACCCCATTTTGTAGTAAATGTTAATATACATATATTTTTACTATCTAAAAAATGTATATTATATATTATATTTTTATTCTCTAAAAAATTCAGTAACTGGTTTTTGAAAAATCGATTGTTCAAAAAAAAAATTATTTATTTTTTAAAAATCGAAAAACCATATTTTTGGAAAATTTTAGTGTGCAGTTTTATTAACACTTTTAGTTAGCATTTAGATTAAAAAATAATTTTAATCGGATTCTCAAAATGCGTTAATAAGTACACTAAATAAAATATTTTTTTTACTAATTTAAACTTAGTGTGTTCACATTTTTATCAAATTTATATGAACCGTTTTTGAGAAAAAAAATGTTTGTTAACGGATTTTTAACATTCGTATGACTCGTTTTTTTTTTTTGTTTTAGGAAAATAGTTTTTTTAAGTGTTCAAGATACTGTCAAAAAACTATTAAATACGAAGTTTCGAAAAAATCTATTGAGTCGTCGGGCTTTTTATTGCAATAAATTAAAAATTGTGATAGAAAATTGCTTATTGTAAGAAATTTATTTCTCATAAAACTTTGTTTATCATTTTTATTTTTCATTTTATGTTTTAAGAATGGCAATCTGACGTATTTGTTGTGGATTCGCCATTTATATGAAATTCATTTCATATACCTTTGTTGTGGATTGTATGCATACGCAAATACCCTAAGGAATAAAATTTAAACATATTCTAAGTCTTAATAATTATTAGATGACGCAACTTGATTTCAACAGCATAAACAATAATTTAAAAACCGAAAAATAACCCCAAAAGGCAAAAAAATTGTGTCGACACTGGGTACAGTTCAATAAACCTTCCATTGTTATTTACTAAATAATATATGTAAGTAATGTATTAACTAATTGTTGTAATTGTTTTACACAAAAATATTTAACTTCATAATAATTAATATTTCGTTGATATTAGCTAAATACTATGGCGCAAAATTTTAGTCGATTTTTAGTATGATACTATTTAAAAAGAGGATTTTGATAATCTTTAACGAGTTTAGTATCGTACTATCTTCTTAACATTTTACACAAGTTAAAATCACCAAATGGCTACTTTATCCTTTTAGTATGGTACTTAAGCCATATTACACTTTGACATTTACAAATGTCAAATAGTTATTTTCGCTTAGTTTTTTGCACTCTTTTGGGCGTGTTCAACTGCAGTTTATCCAGAAATTAGGTTTAGCATGGTGCTAAATATAAAAGTGATTAAAACAAGGAATATTTAAGTAAAGTGCATTGATATTAGCAAATTGATAAGAAGTATCGTGCCAATAACTTAATATCAGGTTGTTTGCCACTTATACTTAAGCTCGTAAAGTTTTTAATCAAACACTTTATACCAAAGATTTTAATTTTATCAAAATAAAATAAAAGGTCCAAGATTTGATCTTTAAATACGATTTATTTAAACTCATTAATTTTTGGTATTCGTTCTAGATTAAGGGTCAACAAACACTTAAAACAAAAATCAAGAAACCAACACAAAAATAATATCCATTTATTGCGTATATACTCGTATACGTACATGTAAATGATAAACGACACTAGCATAACTTCACTCCATCAGCCACAAAAATGACTTTCGAAGGTAACCCAAAAACAAATTTAAAGATGCCACTTCCGCTCCATTAAAGGATGTAAATATAGTATAGAATGGCAAAATAGCATCAGCAACAACAAGCACAAGATTTTCCTTTCCTCTTCTCCCTATTTTTCATTCTGGAAAACTGGTTGAAAATGTACGTAAAATTCACGCCAGCATTTTTTACTTTCAATAAAATTTCTAAAGGACAGATTATAGGTTCATACAAAAAAGGTACACATATACATATGTATTACAAATTCTTAAACGAGTTTCGTTAAAAAATATGAATTCAGTAAATGAATTTTTGTTTTTTTCTATCTTCTTCAAACAAAACAAAGAACAAAATTTAATCAAAATCGGTTGAGCGGTAAACGGACAACAGAACTATAACTCAGGCGATAAGAAATAATAACGAATTTTTCTAGAATATTTAGATGTGAGCATTTTTCTACTATGGGAGCGGGTCTATATCCCCCCATTAGGCCGGTCGGGAGGGGCAAATACTGTAATACTTACAATTAAGTTATGCATGGTTTTTTCTAAGGTTAAAAGTTTCTTTATTATCTTGTTTTTTAATCATGTAGTTTCTATGAAAAGTTTTTGAAAAAAATCAATTTCAAACTAAAAAAAAGTACATATATATAGGTACTTATTGGGGCGTTTTCATAGTCATTTTTAAAATGTGTCTAAGTTAAACCTAGGTTTAGTTGAATTTTCGGACGTTGGTTCTATTTTTTTTTTAAGCTTATCATTCCAAAATATTTGAAGCTATTTGTGTAGCAAAACAAGTTATTAATCTTATAAAACCAACAATTTGTAAGTAAAAAAGGTATGTAATTCATTGAGCCAAAATTGTCTTAAACTGTAGTTTAGTAAAACCTGGGTTTATCAGCGACTATGAATATGCCAAATTGTGTTTATTCAAAATCGTGAGGTTATAAACTGTGTATTTTTTGCTTTTACGTTCTTAATCGAGTTAGTCTACAAATTTCGGAGCAAATTGAAAATAACTAAACGAACTTCCACCAATCCCCCCCTTTACCAGAAAAGTCGCTGTTAGGAGTGGAGTTCCTTAAAAACTTAATTAAATATTCTTTTGTTTTGTTATAATATTTTCATAAAATTTTATTAAAATCTCAACTTTCACGTTATTATTTAACGCAGGTACACACGACCCTCTTGTGGATTTTAATTGAATTTTGTGAAATTACAAGAACGCGCGCCGTAATAAAAAAAAAGTCAAACAAAACGCAAGAAAGTGTTACAAGAATTTACTTGAACTGAATACTGAATCTACCCTTACCCCTACAGAAATTAACGAGGTATAGGTACCTACCTATTTAAACTCTTATAAAGTTTTCAAAAGAAGAATAATGACATGAACAAAAAACTAATCAAAGCAAAGTGATACTTACTTTATGAATAGAAACCGTTATTCCAATTAGATTTACTTTTACGCGCTCAAAAGTAGATATATATTTCTTTTAATTATTCCACCCACAAGACAAAAAAAAACGTTATTTGATAAACGATACCAATAGAAATCTCACTTCACTTGAAAATCTTACTTTGATGCAAAAGAACGAGTACGAGCAGCACAAGGACGAAGAGGATGTTGGTGTTGATTTTATTTCTATAATCGCGATAAGAAAATCCTTTAAAATTAGGGCGGTAGCTTTTATTATATATGTAGGTATACGAGTATATACCTAATTACACCAACACAAACACACAGACGCTGATACACGCTCCAACAATACACCAAACGAGAGTTTTCTGAAATCTACCTTATCGCTCAGACAGAGAATCCTTGCCAGCAACACCACTGGTTCCGACTCTGGTTAACCACTGAA
This sequence comes from Philhelius pedissequus, assembly GCA_910595825.1. Lineage (NCBI taxonomy): Eukaryota > Metazoa > Arthropoda > Insecta > Diptera > Syrphidae > Philhelius > Philhelius pedissequus. The sequence goes on from OU343160.1 coordinate 46,623,648, forward strand.
CTCAATTAAGATGCAAAAAGAGGTGTTGCCTGAATGAAATATCAGACCACTTTATCTGCCGAATTAGTAATAATCCCAAGCCAAACACGATATCCTGTATAAGGGCAATATAATTCCAATTTTTTTTTTTTTTTTTTAATTTAAATGCTAGGGGATTTCCGGGGCGAGATATCGAACGCAACTACCGTTTGCACAAGCGACCACTTCGAGGTAACATTTACAACTGGAACTGGAATAGAATCTCGGATCTATGCCCGGTGTCGGCGGCGCGCGTCCAACGGAAGATACACACGAATGTTTTGGGGCTTGGGCCGCTGCTGGCTGATACTATGGAACTAGACACAGATAATAAAATTACAGTTATTTGTGTTCGATCTGGCTATGCGCTGCAGCATCCATCTATTGTGTCAAAGTCATCGTCATCTCTTCTTTTTAGCATTTCCGGAATTTGTGCTCCACAAAACAGAGATTTTCTCGTTGTTGCGTAGAGAACTTTCCCGGAAAATTGTTCTCACTCAGAGATTTGTTTGTTCCAATGGAATTTGAATACACTATGGTGATTATGTTCGTGGTGGAATGGAAACTATATATGAGGGTGGAGATTCACCTGTATTCATGAGAGCCGGGAGTTCGCTTTATCAGCAATGGAAAGTTGTTTACATCGCAAGGGTGTTGTAAGATTATGTGTACTCTGCATCCAAGTGGGGTTTATTGTTGTTTGATTGGAACTGGAAATGTTTCGGAATGGCCAGTTTATATGTGTGTTGTATTGTATACATTCGAATTTATGATAAAAAGAGAATAATATATGATGTTGATGTTTGGTATATGCGCATAGATTTGTTTTTTTTTTTTGTTGGTGAGATTCATTGTTGATATGGTGGATTGGACCGTTGGAGTTTTAAATTAGATAATTGAATCTTGAATCTAAGATAATTTTGTTCTTTTGAAACTACCAACATCGAGTAATACAAAAACAGGAGCAGCAAATAAAGAACTTGTACAATACAAACAGTAAGAGCAAGAGAGTACTCATAGGTGCATAATTTATTTTTAATAACAGGCCTGTCAGATGTGGCAATTTATCGCGATTTGAAATTTATTTTTGCGACTCAAAAACTTGTTTGGGGATGTACCCTAGAAAAAGCGATATTTCTCGTTTTTGGCGATTTTAATTTTTGAATCGAATTCCTAATACTTTTTTCATTTTTCTAACTTGCACTTAATCTTTATATCTTTTCCATTCCTGCATGCTGAATCGATTTCTTTCTCCTCCCTAAAATAAATGACGTACGTCAAACATTAAAGCAAATATCTGTGCAATGCAGTATGTAGACACTCAAATTCTAACCGTTCTATGAAGTTCCTTTTTCATCATGAATCAAATAAAACAGGATTACGACACTTCCTTGTTTTTCTTAATTTATTGACGTCATATATGAACCAAAATCCATTAATCCACAAACAACAATCAGCAACAATTTGCAGATTTTGGTTCACATATGACGTCAATAATAATAAAAGCAAAGAAGTGTCGTAATCTTGTTTTCTTTGATTCATGTTTTTTCATATGATTGTACGTACATATGTAAGTAAGTATTATATGTTTTTGTTATGTTTTGTTTTTTAAATAAATTTTTTGACTCCAAAATTGCAAGTTGCTTTTATTTATTTTAATTTAGGATTTTTGAACTTGGTGATGTATGGGTGGAAAACTTTCTAATTTGGCGATTTTTATTTTAAGTTTGGCGATTTCGCTTTTTTTAACCTGACAACCCTGTATTAATAATACAGTAAAAGCTCGTTAATTCGGAATGATTGGGGGGAAGATCATTCCGAATAAACGAATTTTCCAAATTAATGAGAGATTTTCTTGTATGCACTAAAACGCGTTCCATTTGATGGACAAATGCTATAATTTATAACGATAAACTATTTTATTAACACAAAAGATTCCAAATAATACATAAATTATATTATAGTTATTTTTGTAACTAAAACCATAAATAAAATTATATAGGGTGCTCTACAGGCACCGCCGCAGACATAAAACATTGTTTTTTGAGCTCATTCTGAGTCGAAAAACTAATTACCTAGGTAATTTTCTTGTTTTCTCTTCTTTTTGGATTTATAACGCTTTTTATGATCTTGGCTCTATTTTCCTTAAACTGGCCATATATTTGCTAACGACGTCCGATTCGTCCCTTTTTTTTATCCAATCAAGAATTTATATTTTTTTAATAATTTAATATATTTTATTCATAGTTCTTATAATTTGGCCTACAATTTGTTTTTGTATGAATAACGGTTTTCCCGCAAATTTCAATTTGAATTGTCTTTTAAGTTATTTTGTCTTAATTTTACTCAAAAAAACGCGTTAATAAGTAGTCATTTACACTTTTGTGTGATTCTGACGATTCTGAATTTTAATGAGATTGTATGTGTGAAAATAATTGTGTACGTGGAAATATTCAAATTCAAAAAAAAAATGTTTGTTGCACAATTATGATACAAAAAATGACAACATTCGAGTTTGACATTCAAGTATGTTAATGTGTGATTGCTTCTGGTTCCGATTCTGATTTCAAATCCAGAAGCAAAATTCTCTCCTTTTCAGAATTAGAAATGTCATTTTTTCCCAAGTGAAAACTTTCAGAAAAGTCCAGAAAGCTTCCGGATTGCCAAATAAAAACGACATTACTTATATCGAAAACGAATCTATAGAGTTTGACAAAACATTGTGTAATTGCGTTTACGAGTATTGTAGATAGACGTATTGTCTGCATATTGTTGATAACAGTATATGTTTTTTTTTATCGAGTTTCTACGGAATTCTATAATTTTTTTAACTTCAATATATGTATGTATTTCAAAAACGGGTAGACGATTTTTTTTTTTAAATTATGTTTAGGCAAATTATATTATTACAGTTTTTTTATGTGGTTTTCCATTGGTATAGAAGAATTTAATTAATTTTTGATACAAATCTGCCAAAACACGGATTTCGACAATTAAATCCTTCCATAATGCAAATAAGGGTTAGAAAATTCTTTGAACCATCGGTTTACAAAGCGAGTGCTGAGTTAGGTCTAAGCATCATATTGTCTATTGTCTATATGTGATAAAAAGTTAAGCTCCCGCTCACATAATAAGTCAAGGTAGTGAATAGACTCGACATCGGATATGGGTTGATTATGGAGAAGGTAATGACGAGGAGGAGATTTATTGCGCTTCCGAAAAAATGTGATTGACAGACATTTGCTTATATTTATGTGGTTTTCCATTGGACTTCCAGAAGCATTCTGAAGCGTCCGGAAGTCTTATTAAACGATTCCATTGGCAAAAAATTCATCTTCTGACGATTCTGAGAAGAGAAATTATCTTCTTGATATGACGTTATTATTGTTTTCCTTTTAATTTTCTTTCAAACAAAAACAAGGAAACAAGTAATGCATTTGACCTTCGTTCCTGTCAGTCTGTGCCTAAAAATTGAATGCGATTAATAGCCAAATACGCTATGAAAAGATATTTCGAAGCAATCGAGAATGTGGATAAAGATTCGTAGGCAAAAATATAATTTTGTTAAAATATGGTTATTTATATTTTTTTCCAAAAAAAGCTCTGCCAAGATTTCCCAAAAGTAGTAAAAATGAAGTCTCTGTGACTGTGGTGACTTCGATGGACATTGAATCGTCTATTTTTTTCAAAAATATTCAAAAACGCCAAAAATTGTTTGAGTGCTTTTAAAAATACAAAAAAAAAATATAAATTAAAAATATTGGTATGCAGTATAAATTGGGGTATATATAGGTTCGTTCGTTGAACTTTACTCAGAGTCGACCTAGGTTTTTTTGATAATCCAAGAGTTGTCAAAAAAACCTGGGTTCTTCGGTTCACCTGGGGGTCATTAATTTTATGTTGCAGAAAAGCAAGTTATGTCATTTAATAATTAAAACTCGAAATATGTTAAATTTAAGTTCTTAGTACATTTTTTTTGGCCCTATGCACAACCCATAACTTCAAAGGCTTCCATTTTGCATGTCTGTGTCTGAAAATTAATTTGAGTATTCTTTTATTTCCATTTTAAAAATAGCAAATCAAATCAGATCTTATGTGACCTTGACGTTTATTCATTTACCTCAACTTGCCCCAGCCAAAAACCTAGTTCTACTTCAGGGCGAGTTGAGGACGACCCCACGTTTCAAAAAACACAGAATTTGCTTATCAGGGTGACTTCAGGTTTTTCAAAAAACGCTTTAGGGCGACTTTAGTGCTCAACGAACAAACCTTATGAGTGAAATTTCGAAAGAATCGGTTAAGCCAGAGTCGAAAGCAAAAAAAAACGGTCCTATGGAAAGTACCGCTTTTAGACATTTTTTGATTTTTTTTCAACCATATGATCGGTCGTACCTAAAAAGCTGCACTGATTTTTTAAAATCAAAATCGTTAGAGCCGTTTCCGAGAAAAATAGGCTTTAACGTAACGGTTATATGGCAGGTACCGTTATTTTTTTGAACTAAAAAAAAAATCAATTTCCTCTCTGTACAATACCTAAAAAAACTATATACCAAGTTTGAAGCAATTCGGCCAACCCGTTTGGGTTGGTGGTGTCTATACATATACATACAGACAGATTGACAGACATACAGACGAACAGAATTTTTATACCATCTTTTTTCGTCTTCGCTATTCGTAATGTCGACGAATGCATAACTTGCCTTATATTTAGTACCTATAATCGAAAGTAAAAAGCCGTTTTCCATAAGCAAAATATTTATCGCTAAATGATAGGTTAAAAACAGAGGAGTAGAAGCTGGGAAAAGGTTGTGGTTGACTTGATGTTTCATTATTGAGAGTAAGGGAAAAAAGACAGCCAAGCCATCAGATTTTCTTTTGTAATTGACCAGTTGCCTGATTAGGGAATACGAAGCGAATCGTTTTAGGTAGCGAAAATGAGTTTTGATATTACTGTTTTCCATTTCGTTTCTTTCGTTTTACATTCGCCCTATTTCCGGAATCCAAAGCGAATTTGATTTGACATTTCAATTTTTAGAGCGTACATTTCCGATAGGGTTTCTTTGCGGATTGGTTTATCGACACGGTAGAAAGTGATTTTAGTGGATTTTTTTCATTTAAATAAATAAAAATGTGAGTTTAACTATTATTTTTTTTATAAAAACAAACTAAAGAAATAAACAATCATTTATTTGTAATAAATGTGTAGGCGACCAAGACAGCAAGACACCAACCAGCAACAATTTTCTCCGCTCATCGAATTTATTAGAGAGAGTTGCGCCACTTTCTAGTTTGATCCGTCTGCAAAGAATCTCAATGTTGCAGCTTATTTTATAATTGGTGGTGTCCCATTGTTGTTCTGTGGTCTATATTTGTCTTTTATTTCGCCCAAGACAATTTTAAATGTCTCTTTTGAAAGGCGAAACAACTTATCGAACCCAGTTTTTATAAAATACACCTAATTTAACAAATAATAAAAACGTTTAGCAAAAACACTGACTCGAAGCAAGGAAGATCAAAAGGTGAAGAAGCACTTCTTAATAATTTTCTTCTCAAGTTTGAATTTTAAGATTCTTTTTCTTCCTCACGTTAAGCATTTATATAAATAACATTTGAGTCCATTTTTTATTTAAATAAATATTTTATTACAAAGTTAATACACATAGGACAAAACACAACTGATTTTGATTGAAATAATAAATATTCACTGACAATCAATGTCAATTATCTGGAAATCTTGGAAGTAGCATTTACGATTTGCTTCGAATTCGTTAATTGATCAAAACGAAGCGAGTCGAAAATGAGATATCGAATTAAAAACGATTCGCTGCGTATTCCCTAATCAGCCCACAGCTGATAAAACGCCTTAGGTTGGCTTGCGTTCTGATTAGATATTGTTGGTTTAAGAGTTTAAAAAATGAATTGAATTTTATGCATTTGAACATTTTTCTCTAATTACATGCACGTTTTATAACTATTATTCATCACTGATAATTAAAAAAGATAAATTCCAAATACTTGCATGGTTCCTTCGCTATAAAACACTTCCCAAATACTAGACCCAATGTAAAAACCTTTTAAAATTTGGAATTCTACCGGAATCAGCACAAACATAATTGAAACAATATTATTACCATTAAAGTATGTTTTTAAATTTTTTTTTTCTGAATTTTATTGTAATAAAAAACACAGTCAGGTCTAGAAAAAAGATACTAACAAATAAGTAAATAAAACATTGTATTTATATGACTTTATACAGTTTAAGCTATCTTATATAACTACTTCCGTTTCTGGCCTTGTTTTCCTGGTTTTCCATTATTTTTTTTATTAAAATCTTTTTTATTACTCTTCAATTGCCCTATTTGTTTTGATTTAATTTTCTTGTTTTTAATTTGTTTCCCCTCTAGCACCGGTACATCATCCATATCAATTTTTAGTTTCTGTTTCACAGATGTATTTAAATTTTGTTTATCTTGTTGTTTTCCAGGCGATGGGTTTGTTTCAGTTCTCTTTTCATTTTTATGTTTTTTGTTGCCGTTTTGTTGAATTTTTGGCTGCTGTTTTTGTTCGTTTTGTTTCAGTTTCTGCTGCTTATTCTGGTTTTGATTGGGTTTGTGTTGTTCGTTATTGTTCTGTTTCTGGTTCTGAGACGTATTCTGATTATTGGGCTGGTTTTTATTCTTGTTTTTCTTTGTTTTGGTTGGTTCGGCTTCATTCGTTTTTAAAGGTTTTCCAATATTCTTCTGTTGGTTTCCTGCCTTATTTTTCTTACCAAAATTAGGTGCCTCATTTTGTTTTTCTGTACTAATAAAATTCGTATTTGTTGGTAATCCTTTAGATGCTTCAATATTAATTATTTTGCTCCCACCATTCTTTTCTTGGTTCTGAGCTTCGCTTTTCTTTGTATCTTTGTTAGGCTTATCTTCCTTAGTTTTCTTAGGCTTTTGCATTTTAACAGGTTTTTCAAACACATTTGCCACGTACTTCTTCGATCCTTCCTTTAATTTTTTCTTTTTCAACTCTAATTCGACTTCTGACAAGTTGGGGTGACCAGCACGTTTGCCAAGTTTTTTCAAAGGTTTGGGCTCTTCTTCCTTAACAGTCTCATCGACTGATTTTTCGTCAACAATTTCCTTTGACAGTTCTTTTTCATCCTCCTCTTGCTCTTCCTTACTAATCGGAATTTTGTTGGAGAACTTTTTCAACTTCGCCACATAGAATCCATCCATGTTATGGGTATGAGGGTAGTAGCGCCTGGTGAGATTCATACTCGGATGGAATCTGAACTGCCTGTAGTTTACAAAACCCTCAGTTCCAAAATCTAGGCCAGTTGGGACAAGCTTTACGTTACGTTTCTTTAGCGCGTAATCGATTACCCATTCGTTTTCCTCAGGAAGAATTGAACATGTCGAATAGACAATATACCCTCCTGTGCTTGATTTGGCGTCGACACAATCGATCGCAGTCAGAAGAAGTTTCCTTTGTAAATTGTAACACCTCTGTACATCGATTTCTGATTTCGATGTCTTCACACTGGGATCCTTGGAGACCACTCCTGTTCCTGTACATGGCGCATCCAACAAAATCCTATCGAATCCAGTCATGATTTTAGGAAACTTGCAACCATCTTCACAACTGATAACTGCGTTTATCACTCCTAACCGATGAAAATTAGCCACTACCGCCTTAATTCGGTCACGGTTCGCATCGTTGGCAAAAAGTACCCCAGTATTCTTCATTATAGCTGCAATATGTGATCCCTTGCCACCCGGAGCCGAACACATGTCCATAATCCGCTCATTTTCTTGAGGAGCTAGAGCCATAACTGGAAGCATACTTGATGCACCTTGAATCATATAATGACCTGCTAGATATTCTGGAGTCGCTCCAAGCGGAACCTGAGAGCTGTAGACAACTAATCCAACTTTCGTCCATTTCCCAAGGGGATCCAAATTAACTCCACGATTGATGAGAGCTGCAGCTAGATCACGACGCCGAGTTTTAAGACTGTTTGTTCGGATAGTTAAAGGACGAGCGACCTGAAAAAAAGTTAGGCATCAAAATCATCTATAAAACCGTTTGGAGAAAAATAAGAAAGGACATACAAAATAAAAGATCTAAATTCATTCAAATGTACACATTTCCTATGTTGTGGTTCGACTAAAATAGAAATGAAACTATCGGAAATTTGACCCGCTTAGATTTGCTTAGTTCGCGCGAGTAAAATTCATAAAATCATAAACTGCTGTTGGTATTTTTACTGTTATTCATCGATCCGTTTACAACAAATTTTCCAAAAAAAAATATCGAATCATTAGATGATTTTGAATTTTTTATTGGAAAAAAATTTCCAAGAAATAGAACAAAGATTATAAGGGCATTCATGCAACGGCGGATAACCCATATAAACCTCAGACACCAGATAATTTTAAATAAAATAAAATAAATTATCTTGTTTCTGAGGTTTATACTGATTTTCCACCGTTGCATGAATATCCTTAATAACAATTTGTTTTTAGTCATCGTATGTATAGCCGTTTTATTTAAATTCATTAATGCATTTCAGTTCAACGTCAACCTCCATAAAATTTATAAATAAATGATTGAACTTTTTTGTTTCGAAAATTTTGCATATGTGACTATATTTTTTTAAACATTTCCATTTTTTTTAATCAGCCCTTTCACAGATTCCATAGTGAAAAATCTACGAAAAATTGTGTTCAGAGAATCCGAATGGAATCGAAAAATCTTTGCCTCATTGAACGCTCTCACTCTCAATTTCGAAATCATCGTTACGTCAAATCACCTCCAATTATAAAGAAACAAATTTGAGTTCATAGCAATTGTTAATATTTAATATAATTGGCCCTAGCTAGGTAACCGTCGAAGCGGAGAATTCTCCGAAATCATCCGAATCGGAGAATATTTGCTTCGATGTAATCTTCCGAACAGCTGTGCAGAACATTTTTTCGACAAAGCGCAAAATATTCCGCTCCGACGGTTACCTCGATAGGGCAGAATATATTCAAATATTTCGGGTAAAATATATTCCGGACGTAACTCACAATATGGCTAAATATACTTTAGTGCTCATTTTTGTTATTTACGCATAAAATGGATTCCATAGAAATTGCAATTGTAGCTGCAATTAACGAGGCTGTAAGGCGAAGGCAAAAGCTTAAAATCCAAAGAAAACAACTGAGAGATGCATGCAATCCATTTGATATGGATAAAAACTTGTACCTACTTATAGATATAAATCAACAACTTTAAAAATAATAATTAAATCAAAACTTTTTCCGTTTTATAAGATATTTCCGAGTGAACAAGCGTTTAAGTGCCTACGTTTTAGAGGAGCTGCAAAAGAAGTTTCAAGAATTTAGATTTTCCTGATCAATAAACTTGATTTGTCGGCTGGCTGCTGCGCTGAGATTTTTGGCAGAAGGTAGCTACCAGTTTGGTGCTGGTAAGGATTCCGAAGTTGACATGGCGCAGTCTGCATTTGCTTTTAATTTTTAAAAAAACTGCTCGATGCACTCGAGAGAAGACTTGAATTTGAATAAAAATTCATTAAAAAATACCTACATTTTTACTTAGATAACCGTTTTCCACTTGACTACGAGAAGAATAACTCGTCGTAGAGAAAGCTAAAATATTTCCGGTTCATTCTGATTCAGAGATACGAAGTTCTACGAATTTCGAAATTCGCAGCAGATTTTCCACTACGAATTTAATACGAATGGATTCTATGCTAGATTTTTCGAGATTCGTAGCAGATTGTCGATTACAATGGATTCTGTGATAGGGCCGAATACCCTTAACCCTAGACCACCACTTGAAATAAATGATTGCAAGAAATGTGTCATATAGCCAATATTTGTTGTGGAGGCCCCTTATGGCTGGATTTTTTTTTTATTTTCAGACATAAGAATCTGTATTTATTTCTTGTCTTCTCAAAAGAAATAAACGGAGAAAAAAAAATTGACGTTTCATGACATCCCACATTCATCGTGCACAAATTTCTTACAAGGCATTGAATCTTGTTCATAGCTTGCTTAGTTTCTTGTTCAATTTCATTAAAAGACAGATAATTACCTATTTTAAAGTACCTAAAGCGCTTAGCGCTTCTTGAAGTTGAATGAGATTTCACGATTTATTTTTGCCAACATAGCAAAGAAATATAAATTTCAGCCGGGATAATGCAACAAAATGAAAAAAATACAACTAAGAAAGATTTAGAAGGACAATGTCATTATTGCAACATTATAAGTCATTAACTCAAGGTTGGCTTCTGGCTCCCATTGCGAACGGACGTGTTTTTCCGCTGGAGTATAAAAATAATATAAAAAATAATAAAAATAGTAGAAGTTGTGTTGAAGTAACATAAATAGTTTATTAAATTTTTAATGCTGTACTAAGTGGACAACACCAGGGAAATTGCAACTTGGAGAGGGAGTCAAACGAACGACATCCACGTTGTAGAAGTCATCCAAATTCCATCTACTCCCAGTTTCCTTGGTTCGCGCACATGGACACAGCATACGTATAGGGACGTCGTCCCAGAAATTTGAAGCATCCCATGGATCGCTTATGTTCTCAGCCCGTAATGGACACAAGCTGCATAATTCCGTTATATGTAACGGAACCGATTATGGAGAAACAACAGCTCTGGTCAACTCAACATCTAACAACTAGAAGTTCGCTCTCTCAAAATTTAAAGAACAAAAATAATATAAAATTTAGTGTAGCCTGGCCAATTCGAAGTCGGCAAAATAATACATGTAATTGCAATACACGTGTATTATCTATGTAAAATGTAGTTAAAAAAATCTTAATAAAGTTTATTACTACTACTAAGCCATTAACGAGTTTTCAGGACACTCTCAAGCATTTTGGATTTTTGGCATGTCGACCTTTTGGTGTAAATGATAAATAATTGGAACAAGTGCCGATAAGTAAAAGAAGTGAAATTTTAACTCTAAAAGAAGAACTTAATGTATTGCTTCGGAAAAATGAATCACCAGCAGTAGCTCCTGGGACAAGACAATTTCAAATGGTTAAATGCCGAATTTAATATCTTTAAAAATACAGGTCAGGCCAATTTAAAGCAACCCATAAAATCATGGTTATATATGTAAAACAGCTATTATCAGCTGGTTTTTTCAAAATGTCAAATCAACATACAGCTGTTTTTTTTTAGACTATGTACTGCTTTTTAGAAACTCTAACCACAACATTTTTGAACAGATTAAAATTTTTGTAACTTTTCAAAATTTTCGGTTAAATGAACAATGCCAATTATTCGGAATATGGAAAAGATTACCGAATCGATAGATCAATCCAAATAACTTGAAAATCAAGCTTGATTCTTGTAAGCGAGACATTAATGTAAATAATTTAGATTTCATAAAAAAAAACTAACAACTCACCTCAGATGTCTCCAAATATTCCATTAGTTCATTAAGCGGGAACATGTCGATTAGCTTATTCATCAGGAATTCATTGTAGCTGTAGTACATACATAAATCTTTTTTCAGAATATCTATATACTCTGGCCGGCTTCTGCCCTCTTGGCGGTATTTTTTGAAATCAGAAAGAACTAAGGTTATATCTTTTATTCTCTGTTGTACATCTTGTAAAGTTATTTCCTTCTCTTCCTCATCATCTTCTGGGAATCTAAAGATTTCCTGATTATCGACAGACATTTGCATTTCAGCCAAGGACTCTTTGGCTTCCTTTTCTATCTTTTTTTTTAGCTTTTTGTTTGCTTTTTCAATTGGAAGCTTATCATCATCATCACTTTCATCGTCGTCCTCGTCATCATCTTTCTCGTCATCTTCTTGGTCCGAAACATCAAAATCATCATCAGAGTTTGCATCATCGTCAGATAAATCATCTAGTTTGCCAACTTTGAGCTTATCCATGGACTCATCTTCATTTTCAGATTCTTCTTCCTCTTCCTCATCTCCCATTACTTCCTCTTCCACGGATTCATCTCCATCACTTCCAATTTCTTCCTCCTCGTCATCCTCCTCATCATTGTCACTCTCACCATCACTTCCCTGAGGAACGACTGTTTTCTTTTGTGGCTTCTGCTTAGGTTTCAACCAGGTTTTGTTTTCATCAGTGAAACCTTTAACTGGAGCAGTTGCTTCCTCATCTGAACTGTCCTCTATTGATTTATCTTGCTCCTCAGCAGACGTGTTAACTTCTTCCTCGCTATCACTTTCATAATGTTGTTGCTTCTTGGGTTGCAATTTCTTCTGCTGTTTCTTTTTTATTTCTTCTTTTTTGGCAACACGCTTGGCCAATCGCTGTTTCTGATGATGAGATAACTTTTTATCGGTGTCCTCCATTGGAGCTGTAAATTAAATTTTATTTAAAAATTCGAACCATTATTTAAAACACATCAATTTCACCGAAACTAGTTTTAGTAAATGTAGGCGGCTTTTGTTTTCTTGCTTTGCGACCAGGCCCTTTCTTGGGTTTTTCAGAATACTGTGCTTTGCGGCCCATTATGTATTAATTAAATTATTAAATTCAATATTTTTAGTTTAAAACGTGCCACACAAGTTTATAGAAGCAGAAGAATGAATCTATACAAATAACACGTGCCTTCGTTGCGATGTCAAATTACAAATTTTGACAGGATGTCAATTTTCCTTTGACAGTGCATTCAGAGTATTTGATATTAACTGGACGCGCTCAGTTAATCAGACTGCCTTTATACCTGTAATACATCAGAATCAGATAATACATTTCATACAACTTACATTTTCATACAACATATACACTTGATACAATTTTTTGTTTCTCAGATTTCATTGAAAGAAATCAGTATGATATTTGTATTTTTGTTGATGTGTATGGAGAATGGCTTCTGGCTCCCATTATTAACGGACATGTTTCGTCTATTGGAAAAAAAAATTAATTTATAAAAATTTAAAAGTGTCTAATGCAATATTTTAATCATTTTAACTCTAAGCCTTATTCTGGCAACCTTACTTAACCCTCACAAGTTACAATAACCTCATAACTTGAGTTGAACTCATTTTTGTGACTTTTTTGGTATTCTGGTAAAATCTCACCGCTTGCGTGAGCATCATAAAAACATGAAAATAAGGATCTGTTCCTTGGCACATCACAACACACCTACTTGACATATCTGTGAAACAAAACTATACCAAAAAACGAAATAAGAATAAACTTGGAATTGAATTTGATTTTGATACCTCTTTTGGAAGAAGTTTCATGTATAAATGAAAGTTCGAAGTAATAGGAATTAATAAAACTGTATTAAGTGACTTTTTAATAAACCAACTCTTATTGATTGTAGCGAGGGTGAATTCAAATATAATTTAGGGATATGAATGATCCGTTTGCCGTTCAAGATACATCTTTTATCTATTAGCCTATATTTGTCGACTTTTAGTGAAAATCGGCAATCGATTCGTTTTCGTTAGATTTTCACAAGAAAACTTGCCACTTGGTTTTCGCTCCGAAAGTTCTTCTTGAGAATCCCGGCCATCTGCACAGTATCTACAAGCTTTAACACCGATTTTAATTATTACTTGATTGAAACTGATTATATTCTTATCAAATAAGTTGTTATTGCAGATGTTCTTAAACAAATTTTAAGTAATTCATCACTTTTGTAGTTTTGCTTATTGTTTTGATATATGGTTTTTTGATAAATCGGCTGGCCTGCATTTCTTGTGAGGTTTCTTATGAGGGTCTCAACAGAATACGAAATTGTTACTATCTCATAAGAAACCTCACAAAAACAACCACACAAAAAATTGTGACCTGTGACCATCACAACGGCAGAATAGGGCTGTTAATCTAACATATGTTGAACACATCTTATTGACAGATAGAGCAATGGAACAGGACGAAAACATAACTACAATAACACAAAAAACATATTCATAAATTTATAGAAGCTCATGTTTCAGGTAAGATTTTTAAAATTTCAAAAAAATATTTTCATATATAATTTCAGTTTCAGATAAATAAACAAATTTCAACAGACCAAATCAAGTGGGCCCTGCAGTTTATTGCTCTTATTAAGGAGGCCTTACATGGATCTGCATCAGACTTGGAGAAAAGTATAGCGGGACCATAATATAAAATAAACATAAAAGTAAGAAAAGGTACACTAATAACTTACTCGAACTCTGCTATAACTTTCTTGACACATATCTCACAATCAGATGTTCTTAGCGTTCAGGTATGTAATTTTGAGAAGAAAGTTTTCGCTATTTTCGTTGTTTTTAAGCAAACTGAGGTGAAATAGTAAAAAAAAACTTGAAAATTCGTTACCTGAATGGAACAAATTATGGTGCAGATGAAAATGTTGTAATATGAAGATTAACATGTTCATCTTCAATATAATCTGCAATTTTCAGGTTCATACTTCCTTTAATCTTCATACAGGAAGATGATCTCCATTTTGGTCTCCGCTCTCTATCGCACAAGATTGATTTTTTATTTTGTTTCCTCTTTTTTTGCAGATGTCGATGCAGATGAAGATGAAGATACATGTAAAGCCTCCTTTATCCTCATATAAGCTTCAGCAACTGTCGTTACTATCACTTTTGTGACACACTACTTTCCCCGTCTTCTGACCAGCGAAGAATAACGAGCAAGGCGTTAAGGAAACAAACGAAAGCCCTCGAGGAGTTGCAGGATTTTTCAGATTCCGAATTAAGCGAACAAGAAAAAGCGCCAAGTGATCGTCATCTTATTGGTAGGTCCGACTATCGCACAGAGGACATCAGTGAGGACGATACCGACCCCGGATATCGTTCCACATCAACGTTTTTAAATAATTCAATATCATCGTTTAGAAATATTATTAATGGTCGGCGGGCATATGCCCCCACGAGTGCTCCCACGACCAACCACCGATTGAAAGCAATAAGCACCGAACGGGTTGATTTAAGGCGGCTTTACATGGATCTGCAGCTGCAGACTTGAAGAAAAGTAGAGCGGGCCAATAATATAAAACAAACATAAAAGTAAGACAGGGTACACATAATAATAACTTACTCGAATTCTGCTATAACTTTCTTGACACATCTCACAATCACATGTTCTTAGCGTTCAGGTATGTAGTTTTGAGAAGAAAATGTTCGCTATTTTCGTTGTTTTTAAGCAAACTGAGGTGAAATGGTAAAAAAAAACTTGAAAATTCGTTACCTGAACGGAACAAATTATGGTGCAGATGAAAATGCTATAATGAAGATGAACATGTTCATCTTCACTATAATCTGCAATCTTCAGTTTTGTACTTCCTATAATCTTCATACATGAAGATGATCTCCATTTTGGTTTTCGCTCTCTATCGCACAAGTATGAATTTTTTATTTTGTTTCCTCTTTTTTTGCTGATGTCAATGCAGATGAAGATGAAGATGCATGTAAAGCCTCCTTTAAGCGAAGAAGCCTAAAATTAGAAATAACTATGTATTCATATATTACTAAAATACAAACAAATTTATGTTTGTATAGGTACTATATGTACTACATTTTTTTTATTCTAATTAAATTGAAGTTGTGTTTTCAAATCGGTATATTGAATAAAATTCAAGTTGGGAAGTTCTGCGAACGTATTTGTTCAAACTTTAATAATTTTTGGCTTTCTTAAAAGCTGAAAATCTTCAAAAATAGTATAAATCTTCTTCAAAAAACATTTTTCTTTAATTTTTTTTTATGAAATTTCAAACGTTTCCTGGAAAAAGTATAGTTTAAGAAAGATAAAGAAGCGTTTTGCTTTGTTTAAAGTTGGAGACCTCTTTAAAGTTAAAGTATACTTTTCATCGTTCAAAATTAACAAAAAGTCGACCCTCAT
This sequence comes from Philhelius pedissequus, assembly GCA_910595825.1. Lineage (NCBI taxonomy): Eukaryota > Metazoa > Arthropoda > Insecta > Diptera > Syrphidae > Philhelius > Philhelius pedissequus. The sequence continues at coordinate 46,639,515 of OU343160.1, forward strand.
TTTAAAACTAACTCGTATATTTAGAGTCGACTCCCATTTTAAAACAAATTTAGAGTAGGGCTTAAATGCTTAAAATTTTGCGCTAATATCGCTTTAAATTGTTTAATTGACTCCCAAATGAGTTAAAAACAGGAAATATTTTGAAAATATTTAAGAAAAATATAGTAAGTTATGTAAAAACTAAATTTGTATAACAGATTATGATACATTTATTTGCTTATTATTTATATGTATATATGTATATTAATTTAATAGCTAAAATATTGCTAAATAAATAAATAAAATATATTACATTTTCTTTTAATTGTTTTAATAATCTCTTATATTTTTTACACGAGGAAACAAAATTACTGGATATTTTTTTCGTTTCCAATAAATTCGCTTAAATGTATACACGTAAAAACAATTGAATATTACACTATTGTGGAATCACAAATATGTATGTGTACTTGATTTTTGTATATACAGGAGGCTTTACATGGTAGTAAGTATTATTAGGTATTTTAAGTAGTTTAAGTTATTTTTAGTTAGTATAAGTTAGTTTTATTTAGTTTTAATTATTTTTAATATATATTTAGGTTTAGTTTATAAGTAAGTAAAAAAAAAAAAAAAAAAAAAAAAAATGATAAGATACCAAGTTTTTTTGTGTAAAAGTAGTTTCTTGAAATATAAAATAAATAAAATAGTTTTTAGGTCGAAAGACATTAGTTCTAAGAGTTATTGTTTAATTTAGAGCGCCCGTAAAGGGCCAGTAAATTAGTTGTAAGTTATTGATAATTAGGCTAGTTTTAAACATTTTTGTCTAGCTTTAAGATAGTTATAAGTTAATATGAAATAAAAATTAATTTATAAAAAAAAAGGCTTTACATGGATCTGCATCTGCAGATTTGAAGAAAATTAGAGCAGGACCATAATATAAAACAAACATAAAAGTAAGACAGGGTACACACTAATAACTTACTCGAACTCTGCTATAACTTACTTGACACATCTTACAATCACATATTCTAAGCGTTCAGAAATGTAGTTTAGAGAAGAACATTTTCGCTATCTTCGTTGTTTTTAAGCAAACTGAGGTGAAATGGTAAAAAAAAAACTTGAAAATTCGTTACCTGAACGGAACAAATTATGGTGCAGATGAAAATGCTATAATGCAGATGAACATGTTCATATTCACTATAATCTGCATTCTTCACATTCATACTTCCTATAATCTTCATACCTGAAGATGATCTCTTTGGTCTTTGCTCTCTATCGCACAAGTATGATTTTATTTTATTTTGTTTACTCTTTTTCTGCAGATGTCGATGCAGATGAAGATGAAGATACATGTAAAGCCTCCTTACGAATAAGACTCCCGCTTGCGGAATTTAGCAAATATTTAAATACATTGTGTAATTTTCTCAGTGTATTTCTTAAATAAAATGTGTCCACCTGTAGTTCTCTAGATGAACTAAATGTTTAGAAAAATAACTACCATCTTTGTTCTAAACTTCATAAATCTTTTACTTCCGCTTTCTCACCATCCACCAAAAATTCTTTCATTTTCTGATTGAGTTTCGTTCATTCTCGTTCGTTGTTGAGGACCTTGCAAAATTTATTATAAAGGCATCATGTGGCTAAAATTATATAGCTGCAAGCGTTTAAACAAAATAAAAATAATGTATCTAATGTAAGTATAAATAAAAACTGTTAAGATTAATTAGTATACGTGCATTATGTATATATATACTCTGTGATATTGAACCTCGTGTTTTTTTTTAATGGTCTCATTGCATATTGCTTTAATATGTTAACTACAATAGGGAAATAATTATATGTATAACTAATTGTTTTAACCATCAAGTTAACCCTATTGCAAACGTCTTGCAATAAAATCGAGACGCAACTACATTCATAACTCAGTCATATTAATTTGAATTGATTAATAATTTAACTTTTCCAGGTGACTGACGGAGATCTCTCGTGAAATGAAATTACCAAGATGTAAATCGGTAGTTGCTGTATAATAAAAACGTGAGTATATAGGTTACGTTAATAATTTAAACTGATTGGTTCTAAAGTCTAGGGTCTTCACGAGCACGAGTCGCTGGTTTAAAGATTTTTGTTCAACTTTTTCTAGTGCTTTTACTTGCTCGTAGATTAAATATTCCCGTCCAAGCATAACCCAAATTCATCTTCACATGATTTGCGGTGCATATTTTTTTCACGGAAATTACACTTAAACTCAATTATGTGCATAAATGTACATACTTTTTTCCGAGTGTTAGAAAACACTAATTTATTTATCTTCTCTTGCAGCCTGAGTTGGTCATGATTTACTCACATATGACGGTATTGCAGCAACAGTTAATAAAAAGGTAATTTGTTGAATACAATTTAAAAATTGAAGAAATTCTCGCTAGTTTAAAGATTTTATCAACTTTTGCTAGTGCATTATTCGTAGATTAAAGCAGGCCTACCCCGATTTCTATCGTTATCTGATATTTGTTCCTAATTCAGAAAAAAACTATCGCATAATCCATCGTTCTGGAGTACCACAATAAAAAAAATTGCCATTACGAACTGATTCTGCTATAACTTTTTTGGAATTTGTAAAACTTTCGGATTAAAATAGAATTTGTGTGCTGCTATTGCTCAATATTCCCAGTAAACCATTACAAATAATTTACCTGATTTGCGATGGATGACGGAATTACACTTTCAACACCGAATAAAATACATAGATTCTTCTTTAAAATTGTTCAAAAACTTTAATTTATTTATGTTCTCTTTCAGCTTGACCTGTTGATGTATGTATTATAGTTTTGCAGCAAAAGTTGTCAGAAGGTAATTTTTCAAATAAAAGTTTAAATTACATATTTATTATTCTAAGACACTGATGAAAACTATATTTCTGACACCTCATATGAATCAATGTGATTCAACTGTTATTTAAAATCTGATGCCTCAATTTTAATTTTAAAAAAAATTTATGATTTGGTGGTTTATTTTTTTTTTCTTTAATGAAAAACCTTCTTTTTTGTAGGTACATATGCATATTGCTCATGGTGAGGCATTGACGAAGAGGATTTGCTGATCCTTGTGATTATGGAATACATATATTCAAATGTTAAATAAAAACAAACAAAAATATCAATAAACTATTTAATGTTGTTTTCAAAATTGCGATTTTTCATGAATAGAGAATCGAGCGATCGGTTTTGATTACGACACATTTCGCTGGCCGAGAACTATAAGGTTGTATAAAAAAAATCCGAGATAATCGCCTTCAAAGTTTTAGGGGGTTGGTTTTTGCATTAAATGGTTTCGATATCAATGAGCGGAGTTTTCTCTGCAACGCATCTTCGTTGGAAATTCAATTTCAGTTCGAAGTAAGCTATCATCGGAAGAAATTTTAAAGAAACTTAACTGATATATCGAAAATGCGATTCTATTAGAAAATAGAAGAACACTGCAAGAACGAAAACAATTATACGCTGACTACCTAACGCAGCTCTAATTCTATAATTCCCTTCAAGATTGAAGAAAAACTTTCGCCTAAGTAAAAATGCGTTTGCTTTTGTTTTGGGGCAGATTCAACACAAATACCAAACAAATTATCGGTCTGATGGTGTCACTCCAAACCTTTAAAAATTATATGTGTATTCAAAACTAAAAAACAGCCACAACTTCTGGCGTCCTTGTATAAATTTAGATATGCAATATCGGGATATTCTCTGGGCAGATTTATCATCCGCTCATATTGCTGTGAACTTGCTTATTCGTTCTGCCTAAAAACAAAAATCCCACAAGTTTTAACGTACATAAGGTTTATTTCTTCATTACTAACATTTTAATAAACAATTTCTTTAAAAAGAAAACACTCGGCAATGAGAACTTGTCGGAGGACTTCGGAGAATATTTTTTTGTATCCGTCATAAATAAAACCATTAAAAGTACTTCATCACATACAAATGACATGCGTTTAATTTCGTCGGGACAGAATTTCCGATCAGCCGATCGGAGAATTACCTCGAAGCAAAATGTCTGATTCGTAGTAAATCGGAGAGAATTCCGCTCCGACGGTTACCTAGATTGCAGATTGTTGCAATATGATAAAAAAAACCATCAAAAAGCCATTAAAACATTGTTACTTTAATCGCTTTAGATGACTTTACGAGCATTTTAAAAAAACGACATAGAACCTTGTTAGGAAAACGTTATTTAAAATTTCCCAAAAAGTTGTATGTACAACACAGAACCTTTTAGTACTGAAGAGATTATATGGGAGGAGATGCTTTTGTATGGAGAAAAAAAGGATAATTAAAAAAAAAAAGAATAAATTACGTTTGATTGATGTTTTTATATTTAAAAATAAAAAAAATCAATAAAAATATATTTTTCTCAAATGAAAGGGCAAATTCCTAAAGGCATAATTGCGCATAATATGGGGTGATTTCATAAATGAATGGTTGCTTTGTTTACATGCGATCATGTTAATGTCAGAAAATCAATGCGCATGCATTTTAATATGCATTTATGAATACTTTCTCTGATTGCTTCATTTTCATGTGGACCAGAAGCAATTCTGATGTGTATTTTTGATATTGAGTTCAACTTTGAAGTTTCTAGCGGACCGGAAATCTGGACAGATGTGAACAGCAAGGGAAGGTGTACCACCGTTTTCATCATACTCAGTCTTATTACGAGTTCCGTCGTAATCGGAAAGTTCTACGAATCCCGAAAAAAAGGTGATACTGAATGCGTTCGTAATGGCAATTTGTATGAGAATTTCCACAACGATGGATTATGTGATAGATTTTTCCGGGATTCGTAACAAATTTCCGATTACGATGGAACGCGTGATAGGACTGACGGTCTTTTTTAAAGAAAAAAATCGGAATGCATGTGAAATTTTATATTTGCGCTGTAAATATTTGCACTTTACATTTATGAAACTCTGATATTCATCATTTGCATTACTTTCGCAACCATGCATTTATGAAAGAACCCAAGCAAACTGTCCCTAAACGTAAACAGAAAAATCTCTGCTAAACACTTCTTTTTTCTTGCGCAAACTTCATTGCAATTGTGCGAGCATTGACATACTAGATATGGACTGCTAGTTGTGATTCATTTCCATAAAATATTTGCAAAAAATATGGTTCCCTGCTTTCAGCGACTATTTCAGGCCAAGCGGCGAAAAAAAAAACAAATTGAGCACCATCTGTTGTCGATATTACTTTTCTACAAATTTTGGGCATGGAAGCTAAAATTATCTATTGGCACATAGTATAAGAAGCCCTGCCACCCAGTGTTTGTTAGAAACTTAACAATTGATGTAGTGCTGGCCGACAATAAGAAAAATTCCTTTTTCTTTCAACTTATATATAAAAGATTGCTTTAAGAGTTACATTCGAAATAATTGGAATACATTTTAACCCAGCAAAATACGTTGTTGTTGTTCACGTGACAAATATTCAAATGCAAGTTTTTAATTTAAACTTATATTACGCAGTATTATGTGTTAAATTCTATAAAATTTATTAATTTCATTTTAATCATATTTTTTTTTCATATTGTACAAAAAATAACAAAACTCTGGCAGACGGCTTTTAAATGTATAGTTATATATGCTTTACAAATCTTAATAATTGTAAAAGTATGTTTAAAAAAAAATAAATCAAATTATCTATCTATCTTCTTGTTTCATTGAAAAGTTGAAACAAGAAATGAAATGAAATTTCAACTCATATTACACAGTGTGTGTAAAATTTTATTTGTTTAGTCAAAAGCTTTAATCGTATTTCGTTCATCCGCAAAGAACAATAATATAGTTGTTTATTGTTTTCTGTAGAAAATAGAGAAAAGGAAATTTTTGGATTCGTGTAGGGATTTCCTTGAAAAAAAGTCCATTAAGCACTGGTTCGACTTGATAATATTCTTAACTACCGCAAGGACTGAAATGGTCGCTGGTGATGTTTTTTTTTCTAAAGGAACCATCGTGAAGTTGGCTTCTAGCAGTCCATATCTAGTATGTCAATGTGTACAAGTTTTATACTTGTGTAGCGCAGTTCACTTGCTTTTTAATTTTTATCGGGTTCGTGTATTTGCTTAGCATGGGACTTGCTCTGCAAATCTTGCGTTTAGGAATTTGGACAAATAGTACACAAATCACTGAATTGATGTAAAAACTAAACGGATTTAAAATTATGAAAAATGGTTCGTTGTCATCGAAAACGTAGGACTTTGTGTTTTAATTAAAAATTAATAAATTCAGAAAGGTTCTATGTAAATAAATTTTACAAAGCAAAAAAGTTCTATGTAACTTAAACGCGTTTGTTTTTGTGTGACAAAAATTACGTTAAGGTAATTAACTTACGTAAGTCTATGTTAAACATTGACTGAATAATAGTTCGAATTCAATGAAAGTTTTGTTTTTTTTTTGGCTGTAGTGTTTCCAGCAATTTTTTTTAATTTTTATTTTTTGTTCTATCTGAAAGCCGCCGCTAAAATTACGAAAATTTTGGTATATAAAACTAATTTTTGGTATTTTGGTCGACACACAACCTATATTCTCAGCCAGCGATTTATCGAACATTTTATCAAAACAAAGCTCGGCTAAGGCAAAAGTAATGGCTCGATTAATTGACTGTCGTTTTGATGGTTCTTCTCTATTCTATTCTTTCTTATATTAATGATACGAGGCAGCTATCTTCAAAACAGACTCGAAAAGTTGACAATCAATTATCATCTTGGCCGATTCCACCCCAGCATTATCCGCCCTATTCTGTTAAACGCTATTGTATTCTTCTGTCCGACGGAAAAAAAATAAATTTCGATCAAAAATAAATTTTAACAATTCTATTAAGAAAAAGAAAAAAATTAAAGAAATTGTGTATATAAAAAATTAAGTAAAACGACTTTAAAAATATATTTATCCCTTTCATTAAGAATATTTTGCATACGATTACGATGTGATCGAACATAGAGCAAGTACGTGCGAACCAGTCGTGCATTATATTTATCAAAATCGTTAGAGCTTTTTTCGAGATAATTAAGATGGTAAAAAAAATTTTAAGCAAGTAACGTTATTTTTGAGACTAAGAAAACCATCCAAAAATCTATTTGAGAGACGCGTAAAACGTATCAAGTACCAAGTTTGAAGAAAATCGCTTCAGCCGCAGATCGTACTACAGACATACAGACGGAATTGCGTGACCCATTAATTTTGTTGTTGTTCTCTATCATAATATCAAGTTTGATTAAAATCTCGTGTTCGATTTTTTTTTTTCAAATGCTAGGCTTGCGCAATTGTACCTATATTATTTATCGTAAATACAAATTATTAGTAAAGCTTTGGGCTCAAAAGAAAAAAGGCGTCTCAAAATAACAATGCATACGACTTGCATTAGAGGACATACATATATGCAACTTGTGAGAAAAAGTGAGGGTTGTTGCAAGGCAATAGGATTAGATGCATTGGGTCAAAGTAAAAAAGGAAAGGATAGCTGGAAAGCAAATCAAAAGGGATAGTTATTAAAAGGGAACATAAAGTGTTCCGGCGGCGCTGCCTGTTTGTAAATCGCGGCATAGCTAGCCGGAATAGGGGGATCTTGCAGCCGAAACACAACTACAGCTACTAAAAGTACCAATTAATTTTGTTATAAATTAATTTTTGTTGAAAGTGGAAGCTATGTATATCCCATTATCATTAACAATAATTGTCAGATTCCCAGGTATTTATTCTTTTTAATTTATCTTTTGTATTTTCATGTTTTTTATTTACCTTTTTTATAATTTTTGTTTAAGTTTCCCATTTCTGATAATTTATAAATTATTTTTTGGTTGCTAATGTTTAAAATCATTAATAATAAATACTATGCATTGCAACTAAATGGTTGACGTTTGTCATTCAAGCACATAGCTTGATGCTTTCTAGAAACTTTAATTTCAAGTTATGTGGATGGCGACTTATGGCCTTTTCGATTGGCCGTCCGGAACACGTTCCCCCAATAAAACAGCCGTAAGCAATTTGACTGATTCTGAATTATATGTATCACTGTATTTGTGAAAATTAAATTAAAAGAAAATCACATCGGCTAAAAAGAATTTCCAAAACACTTGATTTCAATTTAGATACACATTTTCTTGTATCAATAATAATTATTACTTGCTACTTTTTATGTTATTTTACCAGAAAATGAGTTTAAATTCACTAAACACAACGAAATAACACAACAAATCAAGCCCATTATTTTGACATTTTAATTGTGTAAGTGTATTAGTGATTCTGTTTTCGATTCTGAATTGAAATCCAGAATCGTTTTCTGTTCTGTTTAGAGTAACAAGTGTCATTTTGTGGGGGTCAGAACAGTTCTGGACGGCCAATCGAAAAGGCCATTAAACTTATCAATGGCAATGAACTGAGCTGAAGAAATGATAATAGTATAATTTTAGGGGAAGTTAGAAAAACAAACTTACCATAAAACTAACTTACAAGTTAGGGTGGGTATGGTACATCACTTGTGCGTCCACATTTCAAGTAATCAGATTGAAAAAGTTCAAAAATCAATTACAAGATTCTTCTTAGTAAAACAATTAAAATGGAATTTGGCAGAAATGCCAAGTTACTTTACTAGATGTGTTTTGAAATGTTTGTTTATGACATGTCTCTAAATCTTAATAATAAAATATCTACATTCCGGGAAGAGATGCACGGGCATGAAAATTGTTTTATATTCCCTTACATAGAATGGTTCTAATGAAACATTTACAAGATGTAAGGGATTATGTAATCAACTCAATTTAATTTAGACTTAAGTCTAAAAAGAAATTGTATTTATATTAAAATTAAATGAACCTGTAAGGCCGTGGGTGAATTGCGTTAAAATGTTGGTTAAATTTTGTAACTTGGTTAAAATTTGACACTAGCGTGGTGAATAAAATGGGTTAAAATGTAGGCAGCTGTGGAGCAGGCTAAATTTGCGTTAAAATTTAACGTTTCTCAAGATAGAGTAATTTGAAACTGTAAACGATAACCGAAAAGAAAGATGAATTCCAAAAAGTCCAGATCTACTGGGAAACCATATAATAAATGTAAGTTTTAATTTATTCAATTCAAAAATAAAATTACATTAATATATTTGTTTGTGTAGGGTGTAGGGGAAAAAACAAATAATATAATCCGTTGATATTTTAACAAATATAAAATAATTAATTAAAATACTCATTGTATTTCATTTTGCAAATTGAATACATATAGATTGATTTGTCAGCTTGTCAAAATCTTCAGCTATGAAAACTAGTGTTTACATACTAAATCAACAAACAAACCATAATGGGAATTATTTTGAAAAGATTACGAATTGTTGTTTTTAGTAACACTGATAATTCGTTACTTTTTTCGTGCCAAATTATTAACTTTATATCTTCTAAGTCGGATTTTGGGAAAGAAATTAAATAACTTGAACAACAAAAAAATGCTTTTAGGGAAATATCTTCAATCTTGAAGGAATTTTAGCCAAAATAGTGTTTTAATAAATCCCTTTTAACGCAATTCACACAGCAAAAAGCTAAATTTGATCCCACCACAAAATTTAAAATTTAACCAAGGTAGAAAATTAACCAACATTTTAACGTAATTCACACACGGCATTTAATAGTACAAGTTAAGTTAAATTAGATTTAAGCAATTTGTAAGAGAACAATCGATAGATGAAATTAAACTTGTGCATGAGAATTAGGCCCTTATTGGCTGAACTTTGGCGCTACATAAAAAAAAATAAAATTTGTTTTATATCATCAATACCTATATATTTATTGCACATTTTTAAAAATCATTTTTTACCAAATTTGCCCTCTCCCGTAATGCAATCTGTTTATCCTGATTCGCAATCATCCGGGCTCCTTTCGACTTTTTGCCGATGCCCAATTTCGGTAATCCGCGATTGAGTCCCTCCAACAAGACACAAGCCTTGCATGGTTGCTGGGATGAAACAAATCCACAACGTTCACAAAGACCACGCACAGGTTTCTTCACATTATCTTTGAAAGCCAACTGTTCTCCAGAATAAATTATGTCCATAATCACAGATGGTCGAATTTTCTCCAAATCCTTGAGGAACGCCCTTGCATGTCCTCGGTATGCGTTTGGCGCAAATACACATTCAGTGGAGAAGTAAACAAGTTTTTTGTAGTGAGCATACATTACGATTTCTTTTTCATAAGCATATTTTAAAGGCTTTACTCGTGGTATAGAATCCTCGCCGCCACCAGTTTTAATGTCAGTACACCTTCGTAATCTGGCTGTATCTCCACGTAAAATATTCATCAAAACAGTCTCAGCTATATCGTCTGCATTATGTCCAGTTGCAATACAATCAACTTTAAGTAGTTTAGCTCCTCTATCCAGTGCTTGCCTACGAAATACACCACAAAATGTACAATTATTTGAACGACCTATTTGGCCGACAATCCTATCCATTGTCCAACCATATAGTTCTTCGTATGAGAGAATTTTAAGCGGAATTTTGTAGTCATCTCGATTTTGTTTGACTGTTTCTAAGCTATCGTCTCGATAGCCAGTTATACCTTCGTCAATTGAAAGTAGTACTAAATCAAGTCCATAGTCATGTCTCTCGTTGAGAAGTTTCAGGACATGAGCAAGGACGGTGGAATCCTTGCCACCACTGGCAGCAACAGCGACCTTTTCTCCTTTTTTGAATAGCGAACTATCTTCAATTGTATTGTGGATTTCGGCTTCAAAGGCAGCGAAAAAACATTCCTTGCAAAGGGCATCTCCAGTTTTTGGACGCTACAAATTTGCTGTTTAGATTATTCTAATTTTGATTTATTTATTGAAATCATTTGGTGTAGTTACCTTCATAGAAGCATTTTTGCCACATTTAGATTTGCAACTAACGGGCATTGTGAAATAGTAATTTATAAAATTCCTTTTGTTTGTAAAATATTTATCACATGCGATTTAATTCCTTTGATAGCTTAAATTTTGACAAGGGCGTACAATTAAGAAATGACATTAAAAAGGCCCGCTTCAAAGCTTGATAAATGGATAATACAAAATGAAGCATTCAACACTGGAGATCTTATTTTTTTCTTAAATGGGGATTTCCATTGGTAAATTGAAAATTTGATGCGAATTTCATGGTAACTATTGTATTCTGGTAACACAGTACACACAATTATGTGTACTGTGTTCTGGTATATTTGTGTTTGTGAAACTGGCTGTTAGTTGGCTTCTGGCTCCCGTCGCGGACGCTCTCTTTCATCACAGAACCATCGAGATATAAACCCCTTATTCAAACAAAAGATGTAAAGTATTGAGCTCTCGCTACTGCCGAAAGATTAGATGTACTACGCTTATATAGGGTTTTCCAATAAGAGGTGTTATTTTGATATTCAAAAAAAAGAAATGCGTTGTTGAAGCGTGTATCGTTCCATTTTTATTAATAGCGTAGTTTCTACTTGTCAAATGTCAAGAAATGACAGCTTCAAAAGTGACAGCTACCAAATTAGCGGGCTATTCAAAATAACACCTCTTATTGGAAAACCCCTTATATATTCATTCGTAATTGCACACATTACTGTGTTTCAACAAAAACCAGAAGACGCTGTTTCAAGAAAAACAGAAGGCTGGAAAAACATTAACATAATGTTAAATAATAGGGTCGTTCACAAATAATTTGCACACTTTTATAGTGATATATATAGAGACGCATTCATTTTGCCTCTATCTCATGTTAATTAGTGCTTAGGTTAGTCTTTTAAAGTAATGTTTACAGCCTTTGTTGAGTGGACGCTATATAAAAATAAGTGTAGATTTAAACCTAGTATTTAATGTGTTTTATTTGCTATACGTAATACAAATTTAAGAATAAAAATTGAGAACTGAGTAGCCAGACCATTTCTAGGTCGGCAACATACATTGCAATCTTAAGAATAATTATTATACCTATTTTGTAAGTGAAATGTTAAAAAAAAACTCAATAAAAATACATACATACATACAAACTGGTAGTTGTCAAATGCTTTCAATTTTACAAGTGTTTTGTAGGGTTGGTAAAAAGAGGGATAGATTTACCGAAAAATAAGGATCTGGGAATTCGATTTAGAATTGCTAGGGCCTAGTACAGGCATTGTATATGAAACCTATAGTACTACTACGAGACTGAATTTTTTAGCTAGTAGTTCCGTCGATGAGGGCGCTAGTTTCTCTTTTCTTGATATTGAATTGTTTATGTGGACGAAGTAAATGTAGAGCCAAATACGAAAAAAAGCAAGGGAGACGGTCAAAACTTATTAGTTCTGACAACAATATAGAGGGTAAGGGAGAAAACCGATTAAGCTGTTTTTGCCATGGCAACCTTCAAAATATGGTGGGCATAAATAAATTATATCAAGGCTATTGGCGTATACATGAATTTGAAGTAAGAATGTGTATGGATATACATGCATGTATAGGTTATTATAGAATTTATTTTAAATTTTTCTTTCAAATTTTAGATATTTGGTGGATTTTAGGATTTTGAATTGTAGCAACGTTGCTACTTTTCACTTTTTCTATGCGAAAATAACAAAGCAATGTTGAGATATTTCAATATGTCTTGTTTAGGTAGGTACATGTGTACCCAGATACCCATCAACATACAATATGTATGTACATACATAGGTACTTTTTGTTCTTTTTCAAATATAATATCTATTGAGAATAATTTAATTTTTTCTCTAGACAGTTTTATTAGGAAATAAAGTAGGTATACCTAGGCAGTATTTTTTTTATTTTTTTTTTGACTAGCGATATTATATATGTATGTAGGTTCTATATTACAAGTTATGGATTCGAAAAAAATCGAACTCGAGATTTTGATCAAACTTGACATTACGATGATAGCGAAGACGAAAAAATGGGTCCGCGATTCCGTCTCTCTGTCTGTCTGTCCTCATGTTTATAGCCTAAACGTTTTTTTCATAAACATGTCCCCAGTTTTTTTATCAGATTTTTTAAGACGAAAGATGACAGTACACACCTAGGTACCTGCCAAACTTTCTTTTTGACCAAAAAAGATAAATATTATTTTTCTCAAAATTTTTTTTTTCTGACAATCAAATATGATATTACGATCATAGAGAACACCAAAAGAGTGGGTCCCCTAATTCCGTCTGTCTGTCTGTCCTCGAGTCTACAGCCTAAACGCTTTGATAAATTGTTTTCAAACTTGGTACATATTGTTTTTTTTTTCGGTTTTTTAATTTTTTTCTAAGACGACAAATAACAGTAGCTCCCATACATTTTGTTTGGCCAAAAAGAAAAATCTTATTTTTCTCAGAAACGGCTCCAACGATTTTTATAAAAAAATGAGTTATTTAATGAAGGGAAAGGGTACCTTTTAATAATTTTTTTTTGGAAAAAAATTGTTTTTTTTGGTACCTCTAGTAGAACCATGTTTTTGTTTTCGATTTTCTCGGAAACGGTTAATCTGATTTTTTTTAATTTTTTTACGCAGAAGCTCCTAGAAAGTTTAAACACTATTGTATACCAAAGTTTTTCAAAACAAATTATTGTGGAAATTATTTTTTTTTTATTTAAAATTTCGAAAACGACTTAATAGATTTTTTCGAAACTTCGTATTTAGTAGTTTTTAGACATTATCTTGAATAGTTAAAAAAACTATTTTTCTAAAATAAAAAACAACGGTACCTCCCATACAAATTTTAAAAACCGTTAAGAAAAAAATTTATTTCTCAAAAACGGCTCCAAGAATTTTCAAAAAAAAATTGTCATTAAATTTTATTTTATTTTTTGGATTTTGAAAAAAAACAATATTTTGCAAATAAATATTAAATGTTTTGAAGATTTTTTAAAATAATATTTTCAAATGTATATGTACATATATTGCTAAATACTCATTTCAAAAAAAAATAAGTAAAAAACGACTTGAAAAAATACATAAAACCTATTAATAAATAATTCTTATTTGAAAATTCGTCAACTCCATTTTTTACGAAATTACTTATCAAACCTGAATTTTAAAAAAATAATATTTTTTTTTCAAAATCCAAAAAAAATATTAATATAAAATAAAAAAAAAGTTGTCACAAGAAAACTTTTTTTTGCACAACGATTAACAAAAATCTCAAATTTTAACTTTTAAATTATTATCATGTTTGTTCATTTGGTAAAAAAGTTTATTTTACAGAGTAGTAACCGTTGCACACAAGTGTATACCTAAATATTTAAATATTCCCTACAGCCATCAAACAATTTTCATTCTATCTGCCCGTAGAATAAAAAAACACACACACAACCAGTTCCTACTCAACAAAAAAATCCTCATAAAAAAAAACAAAAAAACCTATGAAATAAATTGTTTTCCTTTCCTCCTCTAACTTATAACAAATTTTTTATATATTTCTTTCATCAATTTATTATCACACTTTTTCCCTTCTTACGCATTTTCTTGACACACCAACACCACCTAACCTCCGATTTGGTAGTGGAACTCATGATGAGTAGTAGAACTTATTCCAGGCTGGATGAATTTCGTCGTCATGATAGTACTATTAATATCTATATACAATGGTACAGGTAACGCGGGGGTTTACGTTCCATTGTCTTAAAAAACAAAATTTTGTTTAGAAAAATGTTGGTATACTTTTGTATCCCATGAGAAATGTGGAAAAACTTATGCACAAACTTATGCCAATTTAACCTTTCCGATGTTGGCTGTTCACAGGAACTTAAGTGGATTCTACCTGCCTATCTTAGATTGGCTATCGTACCGACATTTGAATGTACCTATTGCCAAGATACTTTTTTTGATCGGATAGGCGTCAATTCTGGTACCACCGCACCTTATGTCAGTTTGTTAAATTGCCTCAAAGAAACTATTATACTCACCCTTATTGCGATAGTCGTTTCACTTAATCGACAATTGTCGTTTTTGTATTCATGTCGCTTTTAAATCGGTATTGCGTAACTTAAACCCCAGCCTCCTCGTCACTCTTAAATCCCACATGAGATCCACTATAACAGCTGATATTTTGTCAAATAAATTTTAATTGCAATTGGAATCCGTGAACAGCAGTTCAGTGTTTATAAGAGTTTTTAAATTTATTTAGATTTGATCCAACATCTTAATGTTGATACAGGACAGATAAAACTAAAACTTTAAAGTTTTTTCTAAGTTAGATATTGCATCAATTTGCAATTGAATTAGGCACGGTTAGGTCGTTGTTTTGGTTCCATAAAATTTGTTCTTAACTATTTGGTGAAAATTTGTTTACCACAATATGTTTGAAAAAATTTAAAAATGTAGGTACGTGTGGCTAGCTATTTCTCATAAAGCAGCATCAGTGACAATAATGAGCACGGGGAAGAAAGAAGGAAAAAGGATTTTGTTTTGCAGAGGCGATGGATTCGATCCAAAACAAATCTAATGGATTTTGTCTGATTAGTAATTATTATGCTCACAAAATGTGTACACTAATAAAAATAAATTAAAGATTTTTTCATTTCGTGTTGGTGGTCCAATACAATTTAATTCCTTAGCCAAGGATTCCCACTCCAATTTTGTTTGTTGACTTCTGTCGACACATTCTCTAAAATAGTTTTTTTTTTAAATTTGCTTGGGCTCAACATTTTTTCATTTGTTATTTTTACCCAAAGAATCTTTTTGTTTACCTTTAATTAATAAAACAAACGAAATAAAATTCGTTTTTGCTTTAAAAACGACTAACGCAATACGAAATTACGACAAACGTGACTTAATGAATACATTTCACATGAACATAAACGCCAGTTGGCGTTCAACGCCATACGCAATGGCAAATTTTTGTGTCGTGTTTTTTTATGGCGTTGAACGACTATCGCAATAATGGTGACTTTATCATACACTATCCACTGTATTATTGAGATCAGTGGCGATATACCCATTATTATGTCTGATCCAGACTTTTTTTGGGCAGATATTGGCAGCTTATAAAATTTTGAAAAGTGGGGATGAAATTATCTCAATAAAAATTATAATCCGAAAAAGTCTGGAACAGCTTGAGCACAATTTTCTCTCAATTGTCAGGATGTCAAGAAATTGTCAGGAAGGAGAAATATTTTACTCTCTCAAGAGCGCTCTCTTCTGCCCAAAACTACCAAATTTGTAAGTAGGTCCGTTCGCGTACTCCCTAAAACTGCGAAAATCTACGAATTT
Organism: Philhelius pedissequus; assembly: GCA_910595825.1. Classification (NCBI taxonomy): domain Eukaryota; kingdom Metazoa; phylum Arthropoda; class Insecta; order Diptera; family Syrphidae; genus Philhelius; species Philhelius pedissequus. Next base: position 46,655,723 of record OU343160.1, read on the forward strand.
CTACGAAAAACAGTCAAATCCTGCTCCCGTACTCCAAATTTTCGTAGTTTTTCACCGAAGAGAGAGCTCATGAGAGAGCAAAATATTTCCACAGCTGCGAATTTTATTCCAAGAAATTTCTTTGGATAAAATTATGAAGACTCAAATGAAGGGAAAAAAAACAATAATTAAGCTACGAACATTTGGAGTACGGAATTTGACTGTATTCCGTAGAATTTCGTAGATTTTCGCAGTTTTAGGGATTACGGGAACGGACCTTGTAAGTCTGGAATAGGAATTGGCAGAAATTGGTGCCAATTGGCAGAGTGTGGATCACTTATTATTATAGATAGTATAAACTAAGGTTTCTAACTTTTTAAAATATTATATCTTTATTTATATTTGGTTTCTTTAAAAAACGTGTTCAGTCTTACAATCGCCAAAACCAAGATGGTCTCTTTTTCATTTCCGCCCTTTTCATTCTTTTTCTGGCATTGCCAGATTACAAATTCATTTATATAAAAGCGCTACTAGATTTCGTATAGAGAGCAAGAAAGAGATAAATTACATTTCACATCAACAGAGGGCGATATTAAAATTATTACAATGGCCTCGTTCGGTGGCGCAACCTAACCGATCCGGATTGCTTGGTTTTGTTGTAACGCCTAAGGAAAAAACGGCTGATGAACTAAACATATGTTGTCAAACACAAATCTCAAGCTACCCAGAAATTATTGGATTCGTTGAGATTCGTTTGGAAATGTGAGGGACAGCTGATTCAAAACTTCAGATGTGTATGCAATACAACTGACATAACGAGAAAGCTACCCGAATCGTTCGAAAATAAATCCGCTACAAAGGTATCTTGGATAGCCTATCGGCCGCGCACCGAACGAGGCCAATATCAGTTGATATACCTCTCCAATTTTCCAACCTCAACAATTTTGTTTACCCGAGCCAACACAGCACATGTACCTCACCAACGTACTTAAAAATCGCAAACAAAGTCCCCTTTCACACAGCGAAACCAGCTGCTATGAATTTTCCTTTAATTGTTTTGTAGCTTTCACAAGAAACTGGCATCAAGAAACTGAGGAGGAAACTGGGAATATTTTGTTGGGCTAATTGGAATGCAAAGCAAAACGTAAAAAAAATCTCTTCAAATCGTTGACCGGGTAGATTTTTTTCATTCCCCTTACTTCCTGCCCTTCTCGCAATCAAACTCCCAGATGCCGGCAACTCAGTTTAGTTGTGTGAAAGGGACTATCATTTTTATAGGATGTATTCATGAATCAAAGTAAATAGGATGTGTTCGTTAACAATAACATGCCTGTTATTACAAGACGACTTTTCCCAACAAAATTCTCTGGTGTTATTCATAAGTAAATAGAAGAATTATGAAAGTTAAATGGTCGCCATATGAAAGTTTGTGGTAAAAAAAAAACAAATCATAAATATTTAAATTTATTATAAAGGCACTGTGAAACTTTTTTATAGCAAGCTTATTCCATGTAGGTAACTCTGCAGCGACTTTATGTTGCGAACTTAAATTATTACCTTTGATACCTTTTTTTATTGTTGTAAAAATAGAGTATTCTTATTCAAAATAGCTTTTAACGGCCTACAAAATTGGCGTTTCGTCCCGTCGATATCACTTGGACTCATCAGTTGACTATAGTGAGGACCTTTTTCAATACACAATTTTTACCAAGTTCAGTTCATCTTACATAGATTTCGTGACGAACATCTAGTGTGAGGACTAAAGGCCGTTTAAAACTATTGAATCGATAATTCAACAAGTCCAAATATAATAGCGCTGTCTTTTACTTGGCTGATGTAAATCGGTAGCAATTAGTATGCAGAATTTGTATTATTAAAAAACCTTCTTCTAGAATATTTGTATATTATAATTTTAATTAAATTAAAAACAAAAATATGAATATATTTGTTGTAATTATAAAAAGAACACCCAAAACTATATTAGAATATTCAACCTTTAAATGACCCCCAACATCTGTCGATAATCTGGCACATATAAGTTGATATTTAAATGATTTAACCGCCGATACCAGTTGAGAAGAGTTCCAATTGCAATCGGAGAGCAGTTGCAGTGCATTAAACAATTTTTCAACCTCATATTATAGAATATATTAAAACAACATACCAATATATTAAGGAAATTTGAAATAAATCACCTTGAATGCAAAATTTGACGAAACAATGCAAATATGAACATTTGTGTAAATGTAGGGCACCAAACAAAGGCCAGATTCTAAAAAAAATTATGTTTCATAAAAATACAATAATGAACTTTGAAAAAAATTAATATATATATTCATAATCGAATTTGTAATATTAAAACATACTATTTTTCTCTGCAAGTCTTACCAAATGCATAAGAAAACTTTCTTGTAATTAGTCTTACACCAAAGAAATACATATATGTTGTAAGCCCACATACGCTCAGAAAGACATATAATACCAAAAAGATTTCATAGCGGGTATTCACTAAACCATGAAGATGCCACACCATGTTTAATAAATTTTTCATTTGATAAACCCTCTCGGCTGCTGTATTGCAAGAAAATCTGTATGTCCTCGTCAATTCATTGAGATCTTCGATTTCTTGAGCCATTAAGTATAGTTTATCACCGATGAATCGGTTGTAGTATATAAACATAAGGATTCCCCAGCGATAGATAATACCAGATAACTGATTACAGATGGTTGCCAGGGCCCACTTTGGTTGAGTTCGATAAGTAGCTAACGTCACTAAAATATTTAAAGTCGGTGGTATAAATGTCATTAAGAGGAAATCTCTGTGGAATAATTGTTTGAGAGAAAATGAATTTACGCCAAATTTCTTATTGATCTTGTTGATTTGTTTCCAAATTTTTACATCGGATTTTATTTTTATTAATGTTTCCGAAATCATTGCAATATGAACCAAAATTGGCCCTATTATTGCAACACAATCCAAAATCATTAGCACAGGTTGCCCGACAAATGCAAATATTTCTTTATGCATAGTGATTTCTATGATGATTTCCATTGCAATAACTATTATGTTGAGCAAAATTATTAAAAGAAATTTGCCATTTGAAACTCCAGATGGAGCAATTGCTAGACAAGAAGAAAACAATTTAAATGGAAATGATCTGGGCAAAGCTGATAACATTGTTAGTTGAAGATTAATAAAACCAGCACTAAATTAGAGTCATCCATGGCAATTCATTTTTTATTAAGACGTGTAGGACATCATTATAGTCAGTTAATTTGATTAATTACTCTATAGATAATTAAGTATATGCATATGTTCACCTGCATATCTTCTAATCTAAAACAGTTTGAAATAATCCTAATTACTTTGGAAATGAAAGGGAATATACACACTGTGTATTTCTGTCGAATTTTGTATTAAATTTCGGTTGTTTTCCTTGCTCCAACTCGGTTTCTTATTTGTTTATTTTGCATCCAAAACGATACGAAACATTTAATGTTCCTCTTCGGATTAAAAACAAATGCAATTCTGAATAAATGTTTGAATCTGATTTAAAAAAGGAAAACAAAAAAGCAGAATTCGAAATTAAATACGAAATTTGGAGCAGATGCCCTCTCTATATTTTGTTCCGAAAGTAAATCCTATTCGAAAGTGTTTTTCGCTCTGCTTTTGATTTTGTGCTCTGCAATGCCGGTCGTACATTACGTGCGAAACCAGCTCAACCAACTTCGTTCAACTTTTCATTTAACTCCATAATTGGTTAACAAAATTTACAACCTCTACACTAATGCCCGTCGTTCACTAGGTATTCAACGCACAAATTTCAAGTTCAACACATTCAACTCGTAATGTACGATGTCGTCAATTCCATTCAACCAACGAGTTTAATCCGGTTGGAGATCGTTACTCAACGAATTGTTCAACAAGTGTACGGCTAATGTACGAGCTCGTGTTGCTCGTTGAAAATGGTGGATCAACGGGTTGAGCAACGTTTTCACGATAATGTGTTGCACATTATTTGTTCAACTCGTTGATCAACTTTTTTAAATTTGTTTGGTGTTGGTTGCCGTTGACGTGAATAAAAATAATAAAAATATTTGTTGTGCGTTTCGTTGGATGAGAAAAAATTTGTGTGCGTGCACGAGTTGAAGTATTGTGTTGACATCAACTTGAAGATTGGTGCAGAGTTGTTCATTGTGTTTTGATTTTTCGTTATCGTCTTTTATCTTTTTTTTGTAGTTAATTTTCCAATATTATTTATATGACAGGTAGTTTTTTTTTTCTTTGAGAGGAAATCATGCTTAATCTAGACAAAGCTTAATTTCAATATTTTCCAACAAAGATGTGTGTGACACTGATATTAAAAATGTAAAAATTATGTCATCAATATCTCAGCAGCTATAGCGCGTGCGTTTAAGGCGTTCCTCAACGAGTGCGTCTACGAAGGTATCAACACGTACATCAACCTGTTGAACAACCATATCAAAAACGCAGTTGACCAACTTGAAAAATCCTTTTATTTTTGTAAAAATCAAAAAAGTTTATCAACTAGTCTGCGAGGCTATTCAACTTTTGAGTAAGTTTGTCAACTATATGTACGAAGCTATTCAACAATTGAATACGTTGATCAACTAGGTGTACGGAGATCTCCAACAATTGAACGAGTTGATCAACTAAGTGTACGAAGTTATTCAATATTTCACTAAGTTTGTCAACTATATGTACGAGGCTCCCAACATGTTTTGTTCAACTTTTCCTCTGGCTTCGTTGCTCAACGTGAAGAATGCAAGTTTGTGCACTAGTGTAAGAGGTTTTAAATTTTGACATCCAACGATGGAGTTGAATGAAGTTGGCTGAGCTTGTTGCGCACTTAGTGGACGACCGGCATAATGCACAAACTCGTTCTTCACGTTGAGCAACGAAGCCGGTAGTTAAATTGAACAAAACGTGTTGGGAGCCTCGTACACATAGTTGACGAACTTAGTGAAATGTTGAATAACTACGTACACCTATAGTTTATCAACTCGTTCAATTGTTGGACAACAGATTTGTAATTCATCGAAGTCCGTTAAGTATTTGTATTTGTACATCTATAAAATAAAACAGAATAATATCATTTCAAGTATTATTTGGCAGACGAAATTACAGACAAAATATTCTTTTATATTTTAAAATATATATATGTATTCATTTTTATTGGAGAGGGCATAATTAAATAACATAAAAGAAAATTAAAAACAATACGTTTCAATAGCGCTTTCTTTAAATATGTGTTGTCAATCTATGGTACATATTAAGCACTTAAAGTTTATTGAGTTGCTTATTGGAAAAGCATTTTACCAGAAAATACTCGTTATGATTAGATATTTTTAAGATACGCACGATATACTCTTTTATAACGCGAATTTTAATAATTTCACTTTGCTTATTTAAATTTTAAGAAAAAGAATAGAAGTTGCCTTAGATTGGTTTGTACAGAAGAGTCGTTACGTATTTCTTTCGATATCGGTGCGTAGCACTAAGTACCATGACACCGTCTTTTATGGAGAGAGCATACAAATGATTTAACATCACGTGATTTGGTTCAGGAAGCAATGTTGGTTCGCACTAGAATAAAATTTTAAAAATAATCAAAATTTTTTTTTAACAATATAAATGAATTTATCTTAATCTCTTACAGATACAGGAGTATCCTTGTTAAGAATAACTTGGAGTAGATGTGGCGGCAAAACTGGCGGTCCAGATACTTTTTCCCATGGTTTCGCTTGTGGAACTTCTTGAGAATATTCTCTTTCGGCATAATTTATAACATTTTCGCTGTCCTTGGCGAGAGCTTGGAAAACTTCAAAGTCCGATTGGCGAACAGAAACTAAATTGTTTTTAATTCCGCTTGGATCCTCTATGCTTTTCTATGATTTCAAGAGAAGATTTTTGTATGGCTTTGCAAACTAATGTAATGCAAATTAAAAGGAAAAAACTACATGCATAAAATAAGTTTAAGAAAGAATAGCGCGTACCAAGTTTGCAGAGAAACATGCAAAATTAAAAAGTTTCAACAGATTTCAGCATTATTAAAAAAGTTACTAGAAATGTTTGGAGATTTGAAAGAAAACCACATAATTTTAGTTGACATATATCAATAAATACCAGCTATTCCTTAAATTAGAACCTTGTATTTTTCCAGCGGATAATATTTCTTTTTTACAAAATGAAAGAAATTTTTACTATTCTTAAAATGTTCAAGCACAATGTGAACGATAGGAAAATAAGGAAGGATTTAAATGGAGATACCGGTGTATATTGGTTTTAAAAGTCTGAATACTGAATTCCAATTTAATGATTTTGAATAACCAACAACTACTTGAGTGTGCTACCACCTAGTTTATTCTCATGTTATTTTTGGCTGGAATTTTAGCTATTTCACTACTTGAAAAGGTCGATCATCAGATTCCTTTGGTTTTTCTAGTGGTGCTGGTCTACTTTTTCATTTTAATTGAAAAACTTCTTATGCCTCTATCGAGTATTGAACGATAACCGAGCTGACCAACGCACTACGCGTCACGCCACCGAGCAACCATGATCAGACCCAAACCAATACAGGTTTTTATTGTTTATCAATTGCTTTGAAACGACTAGCGCTTTTATCAGCCACACAAGTGAACAAGTTGTTCATTCGGGTTTTTTTCTTATTTTCTCTTTGATTTATAAACCAACAATTGCTATAAAAGCTATAATTCCAGCCAAAAATAATAATATTATTATTATTATTTTATTACTTATTAATCTTGTTAACAATATACATTTTTGCTTATTCACTAAGTAAATTCATAATTTTTTATATACAAGATAAATAGTTTGTAGCATTTATTTTAAATTAATTTAAATATAGATAATGCTACTTTTTATGATATCAAATTTACATTGTGGGGTGTACAGTTAAAATTGACGTTTTGAACGGAGTTTCCATTTAATTTAAATTTACATAATTTACATTTATAATTACAATACAGTAAAAGGAGATATAAAATAAAAAACTGTTAACAGATTTAATAGGGCAACATTCAATCCACAAAAGGAGAGTACAATTAGATAAAATTGAAAGTATGTACAATAAAATTGAATCGAACAATGTAGTTTAATAAAGTTTCGATTTCAAAAATGTTACATTACATTGAAAAAGCCACGATTTAATAGATTTTAAAAACATTGATTTATTTCTAATGCTTCGTATATTCTCAGGGAGCTTGTTGAAAAGCCAATGAGATACAATGGCATATGAGTTCCTAAAAATTGTAGTCCGAAAAGGCAGAGTAGGAACAAAATGATAGTTACTTCTTAGGTTATGTATGTCACGTATTGGACTTTGCATATATCCACCCCGATTAAAAAACATTTTTAAGACTTTAAAAATAGGTGTCTTAGTGGTAGAATCCCTGTAGATCTAAATAGTTCCATAGTATGAACTAAGCGCGAAGAATTGCATATTTTCCTTATGATGCACTTTTGAAGGATAGGTAAGTGTTGTAATTGGTTGAGATATGCACATCCACAACAGAATATTCCATATTGAAGCCGAGAATGAAATATTCCATAATATACGGTTTTTAACATTTTATTTGAACAGATTTTTCTCAGGCGGTAAAGACATCGAACAGTTGAGAGGAAGAATTTCTTCAATTTCGAAATGTGTTCTCTCCATTTTAAGTCTTGATCAATAGTAACACCAAGATACTTGTAATCAATAGTGTGGTAGCACACTCAAGTTGTTGTTGGTTTGACGGTACATCCCAAAATTAAAGTTTTACAAACTGTCGTTTTTAGGGAAAACTCAATACCTATGTTTTTATGAGTTCAGTTTATGGATGCAAACTTTAAATGTGAAAAATAAGGTGAAATTGTACATACAAACTTCAGCCATATTTCTGGTGTCGTACTGACACCCAACGAAACCAGACAACATATCGGTTGTCTAATCCTTTAGAAAAATGAAACTTAAAACAATCTAATTAAGATTTGATTTTAAAAAAATAAATAAATACTGGGCATTATTTAATATGACCCATATTCTAAAAATATTGCGTTTTTATCACAAGGACGAAAATATCCCTCTAAACAATCTTGAACTCTGCTGACAGCTCCCTATTTATCGATTTTCTCATAAAAAAATATTAAAATAATGATTCACTCTATTTTCTTGAGGAAAAGAAATTCATACACTCTAACTCACCAATTTTGGATCATGTTTCCATTCGCCATCCACACAAAACTTGTATTGATGATCACCCTCTGGTAAATCAATAATAGTCACAAAATTTCCATGACTTCTTACCATCGGCAATGTCTTCCAATTTGTAAAAGTGCCACTTATAAGAACGTGTTTACCACCGCCATCCCAACGTAATACAGTTGGAAGTGCTGGCTTATTGGCGTCGTCCTCAGCTTCAGCTGTACCACCAGACATTGCCGTTGGAGTCGTTCCCTCTGACACAGTACTAGAACGTTGCCTCGGCGTTGGCGTGGCGAATTCAGAATCGTCGTGAATCGACGACGATACTGGTTTCGTGTAGTATGGTTCTTCGTCGTCCTGTGACGTTCCATGAAGTACTAGGCGCGTGTCTGGTTTCTTGTCAAAAACAAACGCCTGCCCTCCTACACCGCCGCCTATTGCGTTGCTGTTAGCAACACCACCTGCTCCGCCCCCAAGGACACTACCGGAGCTATCACGAAAAGGCGAATTTGGTGTAGTATTATCGGCAGACTTATGGCGTTCTCTGGCAATACTTGCGCTTCCTGCATTTCCCATGTTTTTAAATGTTTTTTTTTGTTTTATTTTTTTGCAACTAGTTACACGATTTTCTTTCAAACACAAAAATTAAAGAAAGAAAATAGTGCACTGCGTAACAAAGATGATTGGAAGAAAAAAATTGAATTCACTTAAGTGTAGAAAACAGTAGCTAATAGGTGAGTTTTTTTGTTAAAATTAAAAGCGAGAAATATTTAGAGAAATAGGATTACGGAAATGTTAAACAAATAAAAAAAATATAATTGCAGAAAGAACAATTTTATAATATTTTTATCAGCACCCCTCTTTGTGTTCTTTTTATATTCTTCCTGATTACATGAAAAACAAAGTTGACATTTAGAAAATGAAATGTCAAATTCATATGATTACTTATTAGGGGAATTAGGGTGCAAAAGGGTTTGAGCGGTATTAAGCTGCTGATTATATTAGGTCTGTTCCGTAGCTTGGAAAAAAATTCACAAACCATGTCTCCTTTCACACAAAAATACTGAATTGCCTGCAACTTATGCTACGTTTTCACCTAAAGATAATCCGGTTTAAATTGAGAAGATTAAAAATTAATCTTCTGGTGTTTTCACCAGTGATAAAAAGATTAGTTTGACGTTTTCACTATGAATTGTCATTCAAAAGTCAATACAACAAGACAAAAACAAAATAATTGGGAAGAAGAATAATAATTTCGGTGCAGTGAACAAATTTAATTTCAATAAATAAAAATGAGTAATAACCTTACAATATTGTTATCATAACATCTTGCAGCATATAGATATATTTACATAAATACTGTAATCGCCTTTGCGCGGTTTTCGTTTTTATATATTTGGGAAAGAACAACTTCAAAGTATTACTGTAGGATAGCTAAAATATTTTCCATTAAAAATTCGAGGCACCGACCGCTTTTATCTTTGTAGCTTAATTGCATTTTTATTTTTATACTTACGAGTATTTATAAACAAAAACAGAATTTGAAGGCAACGAAAAATTATACCAGACAAAAACAAATTAAATAATGTTGGACGGTTTTTTTTAATTGAATGTCAATGGAGAAAATATGACGTTAGAATAGGCGCGTTCTATGAAATAATTGCCTTGTACATTTCACACGAAAAAACTGGCAGCAAGAAAGTGAGGACGGAACTGGGAAGATTTTGTTGGGCTAATTGGAATGCAAAGCAAAACGTCAACAAAATCTCTTCAAATCGTTGACTGGGGAGATTTTTTTCTTTACCCTTACTTCTTGCCCTTCTCGCCAACAAACTACCAGTTGCCGGCAACTCAGTTTCCTTGTTGTGAAAGGGGACTTAGAGTTTGAAGGCGAAAAGGGCAAGAAGTAATAGGAATGAAAAAAATCTCCCTGGTCAACGATTTATGTCGATTTCGTTTCAACAAAAACATCGACTTGCCGTCGATTCGCCGTCAATTTTTTTCTGAAAATCAAATTCGTTTCAAATTAAAACCAATATTTTTCTGGAAAAACAGATCCGTATTGAATCTCTTTTTGGAGACGGATTCAAAACGGATTTGTGCACAGATTCGTACACACACTACAATATTTGTTTTGACGTTTCTCAATTGTTGTGTTGTGAATTAATTTTTATTTTGTGGCAGTGTACAGAAAAAGTAAATTAATATATTAAAAAATAAAAAAAATTGTTAAAAACTTCTTGGAAACAAATATTAAAAAAGTGCAAGTGGTTTTAGGAACTCCCCCACGTCGGAATCGGGAAATTAAAACGAAATAATGATGTTTTAACGAATTGAAGATTTGTTTTTTTTTTAGAGCTGCCAAGCAACACACACAGTCCCAAAAAGAGATTCGGTCCGTAATCGGTCGTTTCAAAGCCAAAAAGTATTGGTTTTAGTAGCGAATCCTAATTATTGAAACGAAATCGACATTAAAGAGATTTTTTTGACGTTTTGCTTTGCATTCCAATTTTTCCAACAAAACCTTCCCAGTTTCCTCCTCAGTTTCTTGGTGCCAGTTTTTTCGTGTGAAAGCTACAAGGCAATTAAAGGAAAACGTCAAAAAAATCTCTAGCAATATACCCACACAACTGGAGAGGAAAACACTATAATAAAAGATTTGCTATTTCTTTTAAATGATTTGATTTTTTTTTTAATTTTGAGAGTTTCAACAAAAAGAGCAAATCTAGATAAAATCTCAACACGAAAGGTTTGATCTCTGATGGTTTCGCAGATTTGATCTGAATGCACACACATTGTATTAAACTCAGACGTTCACAGAAGTTTAATGAAAAACTATTGAATTTCTTTTGGTCTTTTGTATAAAATAATAAAAATAAAGTTTGTAATTTTTAAATTTCTCTAAACATATTTTGATGAATAAAATACCTATTATCTTAAGCGGCAGCCCAAAAGTGAATCGGATTTGATAAAAGTGTATTTGTGTACTTGAACAAAGTCAAATGTATCCAAAATAAGTTCAATAATTGTATCGACTTTTGCAACCGTGGTGCCGATAATAGTTTAGATAAAGCTTTGGAATATTTGGAATGGGACGACTTTCTCGAGTTGCAGCCAAATGCTTGTGCACCATTGTTGGCAGGCAGAGGATGAGTGTATATAAAAAGTACATAATAAATAGTTTTATTCAGACTCTCATTACTGCAATACCTATAGGTTACCAATAAAATACGGCTATAGTAAGTGTTGTGGGATCTTCATTTTGTTGGGACTTTTTAACAAGAAATCTTCAAATTAAAAAAAAATGCAATACTCATACTTGTACCCACCTAAATCCTATTATTTGGTCTTGCAAGGGGTGTAGAGGTGCAGCATGTCCCCTTACTCGCCGAGTTTTGTACGCCATGAACTTAATTGCAAAAAAAAAACACTTCGCGAAAGTACCAATAAAAACCTAATATCTTAACACTATGCATAGGGAAGTATTAGTTGTTGGTAACCTCGGATATTTAATCGTGTTGAAAACTTTAAAAATAGAAAACAAAATATTTTCACATTAAAAACTGTTTTATTTATTACTTGCAACAATAAAAATATCCGTGTGCTAAAATTCGTGTTATTTTTTTAAGAAAACAAATGAGCCTAAGAACGAAGAACTCCAAAATTTAAAAAAAATAAACATTTTTTAATCACATTTAACAGTATTTCCTCACCGTAATATTTTAAAAGTATTCTATAGAGACCCCTCTAGGTCACAGTAAAAAAAATCAAAGTTCTATACGCGTGCTCCCACAATGAAAAGTCGCCCCTTTTAAACATTGCGATATAGAATAGATGTTAACTTTCTGCAAACATTTAAAAACAAAGGTCGATGATTGTAATTTGGCAATTTTGTATAACCCTACTAATATCGACAGTCAAATTCTTTACTTACTTACTTAAGGTGGCGCTACAGTCTGGGTAGGACTGGTAGGACTAAGCCAGACTGGTGGAGTAAGCCAGTCGACTCAGTTTCTATGTCTCCAGTTTTGCACGCCAAGTTGGTTGAGGTCCTGTTCCAATTATGTACGCCACCTTTTACGCTGTCCACCTCTATGTAATGCGGTGTCCCACAGGGTTGTATTCAAAGACTTTCTGGGCGAGCGTTAGGTGACCCAGCCATCTCGGTCAAATTTTTTACAACCTTTGAAATCGATTCCTTCTCATTTTTCTTCGTTGGTGGAAGGAATTTGATTTTGTTTTCATTAATGTGTAAGTTTAGTTAATAGTCTCAATAAACAACAACAAAACATTTTACAAGCAAAGACAGCTTAACATCAGGCTGTGTTTTGGGTAAACATATTTAAAACAGAAAAATCGTCTTGTTAGATACCATCGGATATCGGGGATAGGTGGTCTAGGATGATAGAAAACGCAGAAAAACAGCCTTAGTTTAAAAACAGATTCTTATGTGGAGCCGGTAATTAACTAGAATATTATAACAACAATAGATTAAATAAAGAACAACATTTTGTATTTGAAATTGTGTGTTTTTTTATTGGATATAATTTAGTTAAAGTTTTGCCTTAGTTTAATAAATCAACAAAAATGTATGTATGATTTCTTTGTGAAAAGTAACAATTCTTTAGTAAGATGGTTTTGAGTGATATGTTCTAGGACGATTTTTTAATTAATATAATTATGAAGCTCGTACATTTTATCTAAATATATATAAATAATCCTTTAATTGGAAGTTTTTTTTTTTAAATATTGTTAATTTCTTTATTATAGGTTATTTTTTTTTAAACAATACAATTTATATTTATTTCTTTTACACCAGCAAAAATTAAAAAGTACGTTGGTATACGACCATAATACTTTGGATAAATCTTGTCTCTATGGTAAAAAAATAGAAAAATAAGAAAACAATTGGCATGGCATTCAATTCAATTAAATTGTATGAATTAATTTTGTAAAGATATACATATATACGTTTTAGAACTAATGGCTTAGTGTTTTGATAGGAGTCACCTAAAATGATACTTGGCTGAAAATGTAATTTGAACAAAAAATTAATCGAGTTTAACCTTATAATGAGACCGCGGAATATTTTATTCCGGAAATAAATTTCCCTCGAAAAAAAAATCATATGAAATGACAGTAAAATTCCCAGGGAAAGCTTATTCCCGATACGAAAAAATTCAGATGAAAACTTTTGAAAATCATTCACGTTCCCACGATTCTCTAATATTTTACTAAACTAATGGGGTTTTCGTTTGGTAAATTTATATTTTGATCTATAAATTGATTTTTTTCGTAACGATTCAAATACGTTTTCAGATTGATTTTTAGTTGTTATAGTATTGATGTATATTTGTGTCTGTGAACCAGCTATGGGTATCAACTGTATTGTCAAACTGATGGCTGTCAATTATAATGCATAGTGGTGTTAGTAAAAGAGGGGTAGATCTGCCGAAAAATCCAGATCTGCAAAATTAATTTAAAATCAAAAAATAAATCAATTTATTTGGCCAATCGAAGGCTAATATTGACCAAATCAGTTTTTTGACAGATCTAAATCAAAAATAAATTGATTTATGTTACCAAACGATAACCACATAAAATCGCCGAATATATATTGTATCTTTTAAGTATTATACCAACATTTCTGAATGTATATAACCATTTATAAATGCCAAACGAATTTTGGTTGCTAAAGTTGTTTCAATGTCAAATTTTTAGGAGTGTATAGTAGTAATTTCATTAGAAAAAAATGTTTATCACGATTTTAGATTAAAAGTGTTTAAAATGAAGATAAAATTAAGAAACTGCTCTAAATTATTCTAATTAGAAAATCGGTTTATACCTTAACATTATAATATTTTTGCACAAATGTTTATTGAAAAAAATAACTGGTTGTAAAGTTTCTTAAGTGTATTCCACAACTATTATGATTGGATTAAATTTGTTACCTTTAATAAATTAATTTTAAGTACAAATATTATTATATATAATTAGAAATACTTTAAGAGTAAAGACATATTCCGATACAAAAATTATTAAACTAGCAAGAATTTTATATGAAATTATAGATACATATTTAACAATAAGTTTATTTATTTTATACGAATATAACAATTAAAATAAAATTTCCGAATTTAAAGATTCTTTCATGAAACTGGGTTAAAAATTAGTTGTTTTGCAATAAAAACCTCTCTTCAACATTTGGACCCATTTTACATTAAACTCATCATTTATGTTAAATTAAATTGCCGCAGGCTTTTGTATTTTGCATTGATTATTGAAATACTAAACAAGTCGCGCATTAAATCATATCATACCATGCTCTTTTCATGATTTTTTTTAAAAATTGTTTTTTAATTATAATCAATTATCAAACACATTTTTGGAAAAATTTACACTCGCAATACCTAATTTTTTTTCACTAAAAGTTCCGTTTCGTAAGGTACAAAGTAGATATTTTTCAGCATATTGCTAGGCAATAATTATAAGTATTGTGTTATTAATTTGGTATACATCATTTTTTAATGAATCATTTTTTTAAGTGTGACTTCTTAACTTTTGGTTAAAAGTTATTCTCCGTATCTCATCTTAGAAATAACATTTTCGAGCACTTTTTTTTTAAATATTTTGAAAGTTAACTTCTTAAAATATCATCATAATTTGGTAATATATGTAGGTTCTTATCTAGGTAGTATTATACTAATCTTAAGAAGAAAAAAAATACACAAATATCTCTATGAAAACATTATTGCTTATTGAATCGTTGTTAACTTAAGGAGCGGCGTCTGTTTATGTTATTTACTTTTCTAATGACTTGATTTCAGGTTCAATAAGCTTAAATTTAGCAGTAGGTATTTCCGGCAGCATTTGTTTTATATAATAATTTTGAATGAGGTTTTGTGAAATTCGATTGAATTCACCATCCACGTCAAATAATGCCTTGGAAAAGAACTCACTAAATAATCGGCCCATATATTGGTCCTTTGTTGATGGCCACCAACCTTCCAAGAAGCCAATATGACCGCCACGAGCGGTAACAACAATAGCAACATGGGTTGACTGCTCAGCTGCTTTAATCGGGATTGCTGCAAATAAATTTATAAAAAAAGAACTTTTATGAATAGAACATGTTACTTGTCAGTCTTACTTTAAAGTGTAAAGTTATAGAGCCTTTTTGCTGTATTTGTACGATATAAATGTAATTAGTAACTGATTGTGTCCATTGACATGGACGAAACGTCGTGAAAACAAATAAACTTTTGTTTCATTTGTTGACCTAAAGTCCAATTAGAGAAAAAACTCTTCATTCAAAAAAGGTCACACATCATTCACATTAAAAAAATAACCATTATGGATTAAGTTAATTAAATATTGGCAGAAAAAGAAAAATGTTAGATGGCCGTCAGTCCTCAAACTTCATTCCCACACAAATGTATTTAGTATAATGCTAAACAGATAAAATCTGATGATTACTTTAGAAAAAATGTTAAAAAAATACTTCGAACAATAACTTGTTTAAAATTATTGAAATCTTCATTTCAGCTCAGTATCATACTAAAATCACTTTAACATCGATCGTTTAAAATTACTTCACAAGTGTTATTGAATTATAAATTATGTCATGAATTTACGCTTGACTGAACGAATCTATTGGTTTAGTAGAAGACGTCTTTTTTTGTAAACTAAGCTTTACAGTTATTTTGCACGAAACAAATTTGTTCTGAAAGAAAACCATCTGTGGTGAAAACTGATATAATTTTCACAAAACAATTTTCGTGGTGAATATAATTTTTTTCGGGTCAGTTAAAAGTTCGATAAAACCATAAAATATAATATACAATATACATTAAATATTGTATATTATACATACATATGTACGTTTAAACCTGACAAAATTGGAAATGAAAACAAGCTATTGATAAATATTGACGGATATTTCGCACCGGTAACAGAGAAATATCCAAAATTATATTTATGACAGTTATGGCTTTATTCTTCCAAGTCCATTCGGACTTGAAAAAAAGAACAGGCATATATGTAGGTTTTGTGTGCACTCTATATGTACGTTCGTTGAATTTCACCCAGGGTCGACCTAGATTTTTTTGACAACCCTAAGAGCTGCCAAAAAACCTGGGTTGTTCGGTTCTCAAAAAACACCCGAGAGCCATTCATTTTATGTTGCACAAAAGCAAGTTAATATATAAGACTTAAAATATGTTAAATTTAAGTTCTCAGCACATTTTTGCTGGCCCTATGTACAATCCACAACTTCAAATGTTTCTATCATAAACTAACAAGATAGAGACCCGAAACCTCTGCTGTCTTTTGACATTTGCCTACAAGTTTAAACACGCGCACAAGTAACTTTTCCTCTTCCAATAGACACATTGATAAAAACGCACACAAGAATCTTTTCTATTCCTCTTCCTATAGACACATAGATGACACAGCCATAGTAATTTGTTTCTGTTTTGTTTTTCGCTTTCACATCTATTCAAGGATAGAGTGCCAAATGTACAAATACAACAAAGTAAACAATTGGGGGCCAAACTTAGTATGGCCTATTTGTGGTTTCCATTTGGATGGCTGTGTCTGAAAATTAATTTGAGTATTCTTGTATTTCCATTTTAAAAACAAATTGCATAGAAAACGAGAATTCACAATAAAATAAATACTTCAGATAAGTGATGATCGATTTTCATCTATGCTATTGAAACATCCATATTAAAATATGAAATCGATGATTCAATATCGATGTTGAAGAAAGAATAAAGGTAAATCCTTCAAAGCGTCGATGATTTTGATTCGATAATTATTAACATCGATGATGAGTGTTCGGTATTTTTCTCAATATCGCCCATCCGTACTTCAGATCTTATGTGACTATGACGTTTACTCATTTACCTCAATTTGCCCCAGTTAAAAACCTAGATCTACTTCAGGGCTAGTTTAGAGCGACCCTAGGTCTCAAGAAACACAGAATTTGTTTAGCAGGGTGACTCAGGTTTTTCAAAAAACGCTTTAGGTTGACTTCATGGCTCAACGAACAAACGTTATGTTAGCTAAAAAATATATTTCATATGTAAAATTCAACAACAACTCCAATTAGTTCATGGTGATAAACATCTCCGCTTATAAACTAGGCAGACTTTATAACAGAATTATAACTATGCATTATAACTCTTATACGTAGGGTAGTACTTTTTTCCTATGGGACTGTTTTAAAAATGGTAGTTTTGTATAATAAGCCTTACCATCTAAGGGTTGGAATGGATCATCAGCCGCACTTAAGCAAAGTAAAGGCACAGAAATTTTATGCAGTTTGTTGTGTAAAGTTGCATCACTATAATAGTCATCGACATCAGCGTATCCAAACTGCTTCGATGTAAACATACTATCGAACTCTTTGATTGTACGAGCCTTGGGAAAAAATGATTACGTTATTTTTGCCTTGACTTGATTACAGAGAACCTCTTACCGACATAATCTTATCGATATCAACATCAGTATCTCGGAAAATTTGACAATTACTTAAGGTTTTGCAGAGACTTGACGCAAGATGCCTGCCTAGAAGGCTGTTCAATATTGGCTTTTCGATACTTGCACAACCTGTTATAGAAAAGATGAAAACAAAATTGAATTGGGTATTGCCAATGTGTTCTTTTAACTCACCTTTTACGACATCCCAAGGTGCTGAGATAATTTTCGCAGCTGTCAGTATTTTGTTGGATTGTTCACTATGTTTAGCTAGATAGTTTCCTATTGCGATATTTTTTAACATTAACATAAATAGAACTTAAGTATTTCAATAACCCTTTACCTAATATCAATCCACCCATTGATATTCCAGTGGCTCCCAGTTTAACATCGGGATATGTTTTTTTGACATGGTCAACTACTTCGGACAAATCTTCACAATTTGCTGCGCAATATAAACGTGGTGTTTTTAACTCAACACCACCCAAGCCACGATTATTAAACACCACAACTTTGATGCCCTCATTATTGGCAGCAGTTACAAGGCATTTTATATAATCAGCTTGAGATTCACCTACAATACAAATATTGAATGGGTTTAGTTTTAATTTCATAAAGATACACTATCGGCTCAAAGTACCTGTTAAACCAGGCAGTATAATTATCACAGGAGCACTTTCATCACAACCTTTTTCTAACCAGTCTAAAGCTACTTCTCCTCCATCTTTTAAGCCTAATATCTCCCTGAAAGAATATACACACATATTTAGAATTGCAATTAGAACATAATTTATTTTTAAAACTTACCTTCTGTAATCGATATTTGCTAAATTTGAAGCACGAATGATACTGGCAAAAACTGTTTGAGCGCGACTTTCGACACACCAAAATGTCGGCCAAAATTTCATCTCCAATGTGGGGACATTCTTAACTAGAAAATCTTTGAAGGGACCATTTGATACTGCCAAAATTGGCCTCTGAAAAAAAAATCCATAATTTAAAAAGGTGCAATAAATCTGGAAATGATATACGATTATACATTTTAAGTATAAGCATTAATTGTAATTGACAGTTGCAGATTATTAAAAAATTGGTAAAACAAAATTCAGAAACACCGTATTATATTTAGATCTACAAAATACGAGTACATACATTTCAGACAAAGCTTACATAAGAATAAGCAAATGAAAGCTGAAAATATAGAGCTTAAAAGAAATTTCTACTGATTCAAGTGCATTCAAACTACAATTAACGACGGCCTTTTCGATTGGTCCTCCGGAAGGCTTCTGAAACTCTTCGATTGGTATCAAACGGCAGACTTCTCCTGGATGGAAGAGAAATTTCCTTCTGGATTTGAAGTCAGAATCCAAACCAGAAGCACCTTTACCCAGGGTCGACCTAGGTTTTTTTGACAACCCAAGAGTTGTCAAAAAAACTGGGTTTTTCGGTTCTCATAAATATATGTAATATGTTAAATTTAGCATCTTAGTACATATTTTTTGCCCCATGCACAATCCACAACTTCAAAGGTTTCCCTTTTGCACGTATTATTTTATTTCCATTTTTAAAATAACAAATCAAATCAGATCTCACGTGATTTTGACGTTTATTCATTTCCCTCAACTTGGCCCAGCTAAAAAACCTAGATCTACTTCAGGGCGAGTTGAGGGCGACCCTTGGTTTCAAAAAACACAGAGATGGTTTATCAGGGTGACTTCAGGTTTTTCAAAAAACGCTTTAGGGCGACCCTAGGGCGACTTCAGAGCTTAACGAACAAACCTAGTCACAACCACTAAATGCGTCAAACTCTAATTAAATGTCAATATGAGTGATATTGAAAAACTTCGATGTTAAAATCGAAAAAAAACATGGATGTCAGAAATTGTCGAATCAGAAATATCGATGTTTTTAATACATTTTTTGAAAAATAAAGCACGTTCAAAAATCAATTAAAAATTCAATTATGTACATTCAATACATTCATTCTGTTAAAAATTGTGGCAATATTTTATATCGCAAAAGATAAAGTAGCTTAAATATTAACGATCCGTTCAACAAATGGCCCTAGTAGGTACATATAGTTGATCATTGAAAAAATATCAATATTTCTTTTGATAAAGTTTTTAAAAATTTTGTTAAGCTATACAAATTTCTTGTCAGTCGACAAACGCTCAAATCCTCGATTTTATACAAAAATTGTTATAATGTGGCGATAATACATTCACATAATTATGTAAGATAATTTACAGCTGATAATTTATACAAAAATGCATTGAATTAAAATCAAGGGAGATTTTTCTTGATTAGCTTTAAAATCACTATCCAATACAAGTTTCAACTGGAAGGCAATTTTTTGAAAACTTGCCAAACTAAAACTTGCTTTACCTTAAAGTCGCCTACGTCTTTTGAACATGACTATTGTATGTGTGTTGATATTTAGTAAAAATAAATTTTAGAAATATTTAAAAAAAATTGTCTCTTTGTCGAAGTGTTAATTTTTGTTTAATAAAAAAACACACTGTGATATGTTAATGTGCAATTCAAATAAAATAGGAAGAAGTAGACAGAGCGAAGTGTTTTCTTTTCTCATCTGTCACCTAATTTGAGAGAGAATTAATTTTGTCCGTTATCTACCATTTAATTTTTTGACAACATAAGGAATATTGTGATACTTTTATTATGTTACTTCAGAAAAATGAATTCTCACTTATCTCTTTCACATGTACAGGGTTTATCAGGAATATTTCCCAGATTTGCTGTCAAATACTGAGGAAATAAAATGCACGACTGGATCGCGAGTACTTGCTCCTATGTTCGATCACATTATATGCAAAAGATTCTTAATAGAAACGGCTAAATGTATTTTTAAAGTCGTTTTTCACCTAATTTTTTATATATAAAAATTCTTAAATTTTTTCTAAAAAAAATTCGTATGAACATTTTAAATGTTTAATAACATAAATTCAAAAACAAAATTTCAGAAAAAATTGTCAATCCGTTTTCGAAATATTGAATTTTCAAAAAAAAAAATTTTTTTTTCAAAAATTCAAAAAAACTATTTTTAGAAAACTTTGAAATAGAATTTGAATCAGCTCCTATATAAAATTTTGTATATACGATTCCGTTGATCCGTTTATTAGAAAGTCGGAAATCAATAAAATGGTTGTATGGCAGGTACCGTTAATAACAAAATATTTAAACATTTTTTAGCCAAAATGTAGACCATACCCAAAGTAGTACACACGCCAATTTTTATCAAAATCGTTAGAGCCGTTTTCGAGATAATTAAGATGGTATACAAATTTGTATGGCAAGTACCGTTATTTTTGGGACTAAAACCAAGATTCAAAAATCTATTTTGGACAATCAGCTAAAACACCTAAGCACCAAGTTTGAACCAAATCGGTTCAGCCGTTTAGGCTGTAGATCGTTCTACAGACAGACAGACAGACGGAATTGCGGTACCCACTTTTTGGTGTTTTCTATGATCGTAATGTCATATTTGATTGTTAGAAAATAATTTTTTTTGTTACGAATACATAGCTTGCCTTATAGTACCTATAATCGCAATTAAAAACAATTCGGATTCAGCTCCCCAATTTTTGACAGAGCTAAATTTGTATTTATATTGTTACTATGACTAAACCATTTTGGCGATGAAATGTTCTGTTATAAAATTTAGTGATAAAATAAAAAAAAAATATCAAAACATTGTCTCCCATACGAGATAAGATTATTCGCACACGGTTCATAATAATTGTTGAACTTTGAAATATATGTAAACGATTATAAGCCATTCAGAGAACTATTTTTCTATAATCAGTGTATATTTTTAATAAATAAAGTATGTAGTTATTTTTCTGTTTTCTACATCCCTTTACATGCAGTTACAGTAAGAAGGAGATTTTTTAAAAGTGCTAAAAATTATAATATAAAAAAACAAACACAACCGATCTTCCTGAAATTTGATATTATATATGTTGTGTTAATGGGAAAAGTTATCATCGTAATACACAAATGATGGGTCGGGTGAGGGCTTGCGGGTCACATAAGAAATTTAGTGTAATTAAAATTTAAGGAAGTTTAAGTTTCATAGACTGGGATTCCGACAAGTTTATACAAATTTCAATAAGATCTTAAACTTCAAATGTTTTTTTTTTTTTTAATTACGTATAATATAGGTAATGTTAATAAGTAGGTATTTGTTAATTAAGTTTCATAATGTAGTCGAGCCATGTCACTGAAGGATAGAATATCCCATAAGATGTACATTGTTTAAAGAAAGTGCTCGTGAAAGTTGAAGTGTCGTTTCTAAATTTTCATGTGTTTTGTATTGTCTACGTTGAATACTTTAAAGACTATTTATAAATGTTAATTGAAAAGCATATTTATTTATTATTTAAGATAGATCTGAAATTAATTTTAAAAAAATCCCTCTTAGAATTCAACTCAATAGTGAAAAAAAACTCTCTTTACTAAATTCAATTCTGTGTCCAGCCTTAAATTAATAGTTGAATACATATGTATGTAATGTACCTACTAAAATTGAAAAACAGAAAAGAACGCTGCAAGCGCAACGAGCGGTAAATCCTTCGAGTCCCTTTTCACTTCTCACAGTTATATTAGCTTGATTATTTCAGGTACTGTGTGGAGCTTATCAGTTATCAAACTGTTAATGCATGATGTTTTTGTTTTTTAAACAGGAATTTTTTAATTTGAATTTGTTCGAGCTAGCAGCGGCGGCCACTTGCCGAAATCATTTTTAAAACATACATAATGTCAAACCCTTATCTTAATAATAAAGCTGAATTCTTGACCAAAACATTAAATTATATGTGTTTTGTTTCTTCTTGAAAACAACACGTCGAAAAAAACGCCGGTTATGTTCAGAAGAAAGAAGAAGGAACCTTAACCACAATTATGGTTTGTGCTCCAATACGAATTTTAATTTCATGTGGTTGAAGTTCTCGGTAAACAATCAAATCATTCACACATGTTTTATTTGTCGGAGCCCAAATTTGGAGAGAAATCCAACTTTTGACGAATTTGGCGGTCAGAACCAACTCCATTCGAATAATTGTTTCCCATTATTCACAATTCTAGCTGGCTCCGGTTTTTGAGCAAGACAATACCCGAAGAAAGGTATTTTGATGTACCTATTTGCTGAGTTAAACCAACTGACCCACCTTGTCTATGAGCCAAATCGAATCCCTTCTTTACAAAGGCAATGGACACGCAGATAAATTATCAGCTTAAGAAATCTTGTATGACAAAAGCTCCTTAATGGCCGGCAGTATGGCTTTCGTAGCAATAGGTCCACTGGTGATCTGATGGTAACCGAACACTGGCACAAATCTTTACATCGTTTTGGAGAAAGTAAGATTATTGCACTTATTATTTTAAAAGCATTTGACAAAGTTTATCATCAAGCCCTCTTATGGAAAATTCGTTCATTTGGTGTCGATGAATATCTTCTTCGCTGGATTAGAAGTTACCTTTCGGACCGCTCAATATAAGTTGTGTTGGACGTTTTCAACTCTAAAATTCATAAAATAAATGCTGATGTCTCAGGGCCCTCTTCTGTCTCCAACTCTTTTCTTCATTTTCATAATTTATCTCTTATCTGGAACTTCTAATCCAATAAATTGTGTTGCTGACGACAGTACTATCAGCTCTTAATATTTGTTTTCAGATTTACCTCCTTGCTCTTTGGATTTGGAACTATAACTGTATAAGCTTATTAAATTCTGATTTCAAAAGCACTTTCCAATGGGAAATATAAAACCGCGTAGAATGCAATTCTTCAAACTGAGCGTGATCAATTTAAGGGTCAACCAATTTGTGCCGCCCTTGCTTACTTTTTTCTGGTGCACTTAAAAAATTTTCACCAGCGTCAAATAAATATATTTATATAACCTTTTTATGAAATATTTGTAACTCATAGATTACTTTTGTATTCATACATTTATTGATTAACCCTGTGCTGATTAATGGAAAAATACACCTCTTTTCCAAATTCATTCAATATTATCTCTTAAAAGTTGCCCAAGTTTTTGCAGCTTTATAAAAAATTAGTAAGTAAAAATAACTTAAAAAAATTACAACAGCTTATCTGAGATCGTTCGTTGCAATTATTTTGACATAACCATTTGAATGAAGGAGTCAGCAATACAAAGTTCGAAAGAATTTTCTGTTTTTAACGAAAAACTATATCACTTTCTTCTTGTTTCGGAACTATTTTTGATATTAAGGGTATTCATGCAACGAGATAATTTTCCGCCTTGTAGGAATATATAATTTTCCGCCAGACGTTTGTATAAACGTCCCTTAAAAATACTTGCGTAAATGTGGGAAATAATCAGATGTTCTTTGAAATAAATTTATGGGGTTTATTTATACTCTTTCTTCATCAAATTCGTGAGATAATTTTATCTGATTTGCAGAATATTTTCCCCATACAAACTTTGACAGTTCATTTCTGCGGAGATAAAATTATCTGGTTTCTGAGGTTTCGGCCGTTACATGAATACTCTTATTATATTATGTCTCATATTTTCTGCCTCATAAATGCTGAGCCGCCATGACCAATAGATCCTACAACTCCAGCAAGTTTGCGATCACTTTCAGAAAATCAAACATCCAAGGCTAATTCATATTTTACTGAAAACAGGATTTAATTTCGTTTTGTAATTCAGTTGTTTTTTTTTTTTGTTGGATAGAATAGGATTTTTTTTATTCACTTTTATAAATCAATTGTTATTTTAAATAAATTTCATTAATTCAATAAGTTTAAGCATAAATAAATTACATACAAATTTCTATACAAAAATAGCTTATACGTTAAGGAAAACATAATTGTGTTAGATTAGGTTTCAATCAATTTTTTTTAATTAACGTAGATATATATAGAAACAAATTTTTCCTTGATTGTACCTTCACAGCCGATCTTGCTCTATAGCCAGAATACCTAAATGTGTGTTCAGTGTGCCCATCGTCTATCTTAAATAATTGTGTGTCATGCGAGATAACCATGCCATGAAACCGCTCGTGCCGAATATCTATTGTGTCTTCAGCTGTGTGGCACGTAGCGCGTTTGCTTATTCACTTACCCATTCATTGAAAAATGGGACTCATCGCTAAAGAGGCGCAACACCCGCATCGTTGCTACTAGAGAGTTTGAGTTTGAGTTTGAGTTTCCTTAAACGCTTGTTCGCTCGGAAATATCTTATAAAACTGAAAAAGTTTCGATTTAATTATTATTTTTACAGTTGTTGATTCATATCTATAAGTAGGTATAGGTACAAGTTTTCTATTGTATGCATCTCTAAGTTGTTTTCTTATAATTGAAGGTGATTTGATGTAACACAGCTGATTTCGATATTGAAGTTGAGAGTATGAGGCAAAGCTTTTTTCGATTCCATTCGGGTTTTCTGAACACAATTTTTCGGGATTTGTAGCGTAACAATCCATATGGAGACTTTTCACGATGGAATCTGTGATAAGGCTGAATATTTTGACAGAAAGTAAAAGGAAACAAATGACCGTTACAAGCTGTCAAAATCAACCCGTCCCTATTGGAAAACCTTTTAATTATATTCGGCAGACTTAATTTTAGCATACACTGCACGACATATTTAAGAAATTTAAGTGAACTTGTATTCATTAAATTATTTTGTTTGTCTGATGTACATACAAAAGCCCTTAGCTGTTCGAGTTTGATGTTAAATTCTTCTTTATTAACTTCATGCTCATAAGGATTTGCAAATTGCAGTCATATTTAATATCCAGGAATTTGGCCGACATAGGAAAGTTAAAACATGGTTAAATTCTGTAGTTGATGAAACCAATTCTTCTCGATGTTCTGTGAGAAAGCTCTGAAATGCATTTATTTTTTGCGAGCATTGGTGAAGGGCGAGTCCTGCTATTTGTAAGTAAATTTGGCCATATCATTATAACCCATTTTTTTAAAATGAAATGTTGGAATTGCAAGAAAATATGGTTTTATTTTGTTTATGGAGTGAGTTGAAAAGAAGACATGTGTGGAATTGAAAGGCTGATTGGGGAAAATAATGTTCCCATCGTGTGCAGGTGTATGATTTATTGGATTCATGTTGCTAGGAGTTGATAGTTGTTGAAAGTGACAATTTTAAGAGGGAATTTGGGCAGTGGTACCCCTGGAAATTGTTCAAATTGATTCCCTAGATGAAAAAAAATAGAATAGGCATACAAAACTAATGTTGATATATTCTCGAAAATTGCCGCCTACCAACAAAGTGCCGCCCGGATCCTGTGCCCCACTGCCCCCTGCCCACTCCACCACGCTATGCCACTGAGGGTAGTCAAAACCACTTTAGTCCGTGTTTTATTAAACAAAAACACTGTGTATTATCTAAAACCTCATAAAATTGTAAAATTGCTTATAATATCTATAAATTAAATGATAAAGACTAAATATAAACAAATTTCTAAGCCACTATATATCAAAGTTTTATCAATAATGATTCATATTAGAACGTACAAGTATATGTATATTATTTTTAGATATACAAAATCTTTATAATTAGAATTTTGTAATAACATATTGTCTAAAATAAAATAATTTTGTTTTGAAATTTAACCTTTACCGAATTAATATATCATGCTATTGTCCTATTAAAGGTTGTAATTATCTCCTGTTCAAATCGATAAACATTACTTTTAACTTTAAGGGGTAGGGATGGTTTATAATGATAATTACCAACAAATTGCGACTGTCAAAAACTGAAAACACTGTACTACAGTATTGACGGACGTCGATACTTTATTGTGTATGAAACAAATCATACATTTTTTTAGAAAAAAACTTAAATTTTACTCACCTTAACAACCTGAATAAAATAATAAACGACATACGCAAACCCAGCGAATGTAACAACATGCCATCTCGGAAGATTTGAAAGATAGAAATACAAATAGTCGAACATTACAGAGTTCCTGAAAGAAGAAATAAAGAGATAATTAATGCTACTGATTTATTTTATAAGACAGAATACAATAATAAATAAACTTCATGTAAACATAAGAAAAGCATCATTTGCTACAAACAAAAGCCGTCAAAAATGATTAAATATAATTTGTTATCACGAAGGTACATACATACATCTACATAATGTTAGATATAAGTAGATATGTATATGCAATGCAAGTATGTACATAGATTCTCAATCCCCACAATTTGTAAGAAGAAAAAGCACACAAATTAAATCATGACACGCTGTCACGTGTGGCAATTAATTTCAAGTGCAATTGAATTTTCTATTTTAAAACTAATTCACCGGTGTGACAAGTTTTTGCCGGATATTAAAAGTGTGCAACAATGAAACAAATGCTATTATTATTTTCAATTAAAATTAAAAGCTCGATGAAACCAAAGTTCACTACCTCTTACATCAGCGTGTACTAAAGTAATTTTCCAATTGGTTCTATGCAGTCTGGGAAAATTCTTAAGAAAAAATCGTTTACTTTTGAAAAATGTGTGTTTTTTTTTCTTTTTATATCTCTCTCTAAATCTATATTATTATAATCTTATCGCATTTAAAGAGTTCAAATGTTATCACCTATATATCTCAGACAATATTTTTTTCTGTTTTATTGAATGAGAGAGTATTGATAGTGATTAAGACATTTTTTGTTCGATTTGGCAGACATTTTTTTCTCCAACACTCATTGATTGAGAAAATCGCATATTGACTTAAGAACTATACAAGAAGTGATTTATAATGAACTCGTATAAACAATCAAATTAATTAGAATTAATGGTACTGAGTTCTACCTATATCCTACAGAATGGACACACCGCAACTTCATATAAAACAGACAAAATAGGGCACGCGGACTTAAAACTGTAATAAATGATTAACTATATTTATTTATTTATAAGTTTACAAGCTTACAGTTAGTAACAAAAAACTTCATTACTAACCATTAATAGCAAGGGAGGCGGACGTAAGATTACCTATCTCATCGGGAGAGTCGAAATGATGGGTACCAATCGATAGAACTTTTTAAAACATTCACAAAACCACTGGTCGGGCAAACATTTTCCGGGAAATTAAGTCCTTTTAACATTATACTAAAATTACTTTTATTATTTTTTAATTTAGTTACAAAACCGTACAAAATATGAATATAGGTACCCAAGATTTTCTTTGGCTTCAGTTAATAGTTCAATGTCACCATATTTTAAATTTCTACTCTTACGAATAGCTAAAATATTAACAACTTTATTAAAAGTTTCGTTGGTAAAGGCGATAACTTTGTTAGATTCTTCACGAATTTCACAAACAAAACAATTTTTCATTTTGAAAATTAGAACTTAAATAATTTAAGAAAAATAGCAAACATTAATTCATACAAATTTATTAATAAATATGATAACTGATAATTCTTCTTTGAGAATACTGAAAACTGATTGTAGTGTTAATAACTCAACGCAAGGCTAGTATCACTAACATGAACGCGTGAGATCAATAATTGAAAGCATTGATAAAGAGATTAAGATTACTAATGATTTCTTATTTTCTCGCTCACGATTAAGTTAACAGTTAAATTCTCAGGAAACAATTTTTCTTATTCGACGCTTAAGTTTCTGCACTGGTTTTTAAAAAAAATTACGCTTCTACGTTGAAATGTAAGAAGTTAAAAAAAATGTTTTTGATTTAACTTATTACAGAACAATATTCAATATTATTTGTTAGTGGGTGAATGCAACGGAATCGGAATGTGTAGTAAATAGGCCTGAAAATTTCGGTTGGATTTTAAAAAAATGAAAGATTTTTGCCCAATTGGTTTGAAGGAGAGCCAACACCCCTTGATGTTGAAGATATTATTTTAAGTGATAATGATGAAGAGACAGATCCCTATTGTGAACAAGACTCCGATGACGATGATCATTAACAAATATTTATAAAATAAGGAAATATTTATCTATGGATATTATTTCATGTAGGTATTCATATTTACTGGGTATAATATATGTAAATATTTTATGTGTATATGTATATATCATTTTCAGTCATGTTGTTTGAAAAAAAATTGTTTAAAAAATTACATCATTAAATGCATTTTATTAGTAGCTGTTTTTGTGTTTCATTTTGATTAAAAAATTTGCTGAGGCTGAAAGTGTGAGTGTACTTGGTTGTTTATGGTGAAACCTTAAGTTCTTTATTAGTTTTAAGTACCTTGGATTTCAAAAACACAAAAACACAATGAATTTACGCTATACAGAATGTTTTGAAACTGATCCTTTTAAAAATAAAGCTTTTAATTCACAAAAAATCATATTTGAGGCTAAATGAATAGTTTAAATAAAGTGTTGTCGAATACGTTATAGAGAGCAAATTATAGGCTATCATTCAGTGCTAATTTTATATAAATTTGTTATTTAAGACTTTTATTAGTTATTTTAAGACTTTTGAATTTAAACAAAAAAAAAAAAACAAAAAAAAAAACGTTTTTTTTCTTAAAAGTGGTCGGGCGACAAGTTATTCCCTAAAAAAGTTGGCCCGACCACCGGATTTGCCAAGAGGACAGTCTAACCTTTCGTTTGATACCAATATTACCCACTCTCCCGATGAGATAGGTTTTCATAAAAAAAACGGTTTTTTGAAATGGTCGGTCAAGCATTTATTCCCTATTTTTTTTCGCCCGACCAATGGTTTTAAATTCTGCATACTATTAGTAGAAAGTGTTTTCACTGCCCCCATGAGATAGGTAGTCATCGAAAAATCGGTACCGGAAGTGACCCTCTCACGCATTAATTTTCCGGAAAATGTTTGCCCGACCAGAGGTTTTGTGAATGTTTTAAAAAGTTCTATCGATTGGTACCCATCATTTCGACTCTCCCGATGAGATAGGTAATCTTTCGGCCGCCTCCCGTACTATAATAAGCTATTTAATTGATTAAATACAATATAAATACGAGAAAACAAATTCAAATTTAGTTTTATATAAAGAAAAAGAAAAAAAAGCAAATGAAAGAAGAAAAATTAAATTATTATTAATTATGAGAAATGTTTCTGATATGTGTTTTTGGTGAAGACGTTTTGAGAAACACTTCTGAAATATTTCTTTGTTTCCCATTTACCATCTACCAGATTGAGTAGTCTGTAATTTTTTTTCTCCCCTGTGCTGCACATGCATTTTTGAAAATGTTGAATGCATTTTGTTTCACAATTTATATTTTCGGAAATTTCAGAAGAATTTTTAAAATTATCGTTAAGTGGATCCTACAAAACTTTTTTCATTTCATAAATTTTGATCATTTGGATAACATGCTCGTTTCTCTATATTTTTCGAGACATTTTTTATGAACAACCACTCACGCACTATCTACTTTGTAAATGCTTAGTAAATAAAGAAAGTTTTACATTCGGAATAGGAAACAGAGAAACATTTCTCTTTCGCGAGCGCCCAGACCTAAGTAAACATTTCAGAAACATTTAAGAATCATTTCAGAAACTTTTCTGAAATGTTTCTCTCTTTCTGAAAAGTTTTTTAAAAATATTTTCTGTAATATTTCTGAAATATTTCAAAAATATTTCTTTCAGCCCATTCGTTTTCTTCTACTTTTTTACCGCACGAACCATCAGCCAGATACCTGCACTAATGTAATCGAGTAATATTATTTCGATCCGATCTGCGCCTACACGGAATCGAGTTCAATACGGATTCCGTTTTCCTTGTAAACGAGGTAAATATTTAGAAATAATGTAATTTTCTTTTAAGAAAAAAATTATTACTTTTGTGATAATATTCTGTAGTGGAAACTGTATATCATTGTTAGCCAGTTTGGGCAAAAATCTGTGTCTGTGCCCCATTTAGGTATTTGCATTTGTTAATTTTTTTTTTGTAGGCAGAATACGGTGCTTTGAAAACTCCGCTATTAACTTTGTATTTTCAGAAATGTTTACAAAAAAAATCTTTTCTTTTTGCCTTTTTACACAAAGTAATGGCAAGTTAAATTTCAAAGCAAACAGTTTTCCTGCCGAATTTACGCCATTGTATCATTTTGGATTTTAAAGAGATTGGGAGTTCTTAACTATACTCATAAATAGGTTTCCCTCTTAAATTAAGTATCGTTATTTCGTTTGGAATTATTGTTGTCCATGTAACAGGTTTTTGGTAACTTCAAACGTAGTAGTTCAAATACCCCTGTACTTCCCCTATGGTTGCGTCTGTGTTAACCTTCTAATGGAAACTTTAATTTTGTATTAATCAAACGCAGGCTAGTTGACCGATTATTAATGTGTTGAGTACACCGATCGCTGTGAAACCATAGGCAGCGCATTTAATTGACTCCTAGTTGCACTTTTATTGAACGCGCCTCCGATGGAACATATCGGAATCTTACCCATCTTTCAATTTAATTCTGCATGCATGACGACACATGTTAGAAATGCCTACGAAATTCCTCCAACAACATACCGCAAATTGGTTAAATAAGCAGTGTAACAAACAATAGCTCTGCGTTGTGTTGAGTGTATTTTTTCATTGCTTATTGTTATATTGCACGATCATTCTTCTTCATTGAAATACGACTTATATAGCCTATGCAAAGGATTGCAATAATAGAAAATTTTCTACCATTCTTTGAGACACATAAGGGAGTTTTTGCAACAAAAACTACTCTGTTGGTACATGTCAAAAATAAAAAATTTACCTAGCCTAAAAAAATTGTCATGGACGATGATAAATGATAATAAAAAATAAATAAAATAACCGTTTTTTATAGGTAGGTAACTTATATGTATCGAAGTAATGTGAGCCTGATTAACATAATTATGCACCCTTTTATATACACTCTTAGTTTACATCTCTTTACTGCCACATTTACTCATAAACGAGGGATATAACATAAGCCTAGCATAAATGTTTTTGTTTCATACTTAAATGCACAAACGCAAATTCAAGCAGATCAATCGACGTCTGACATGGCAAACATAACTTATTTATAGTTCTCCATTACCGTAATGTTATAGACTTTATTACTATATTTCGATTTATTTGTTCATAACAGACCAATACTTGCCCTAGTTGTTCTTCCTAAGAGGCACCCACTCTATATATTTTATATTTTCATTAATTTGATTATGTCTTTCAGAGAAGAGAACGAAATTTATAAATTGATGGTCATTTTATCCAAAACTAAGTATTAAAAAAAAATCACTCATACGCCGCAGTGACCATTCTCCCCTTCATGCGTGGATTCTCTGATTTTAATTAAAGGAAATGGTATTTGTATAAAAAATATAATTATGTATGCATACATATATACGTACATACATAGATCAGATAAAATATGAAAAGATAATTTTAATGAATCAATATTCCATAGTAGTACGAGAATTAAAATAAATTCGAGAATGAAATGACAGAAAATGTATTTACACTTTGCAAGGTCTATGATCTTTCTAAAATTTAAAAACAGCCTCATTTCTTTACTCAGATTGTTTATTCTGAACTTTGATAATAAAGATAATAATAAATGCTAACACAGGCACCAAATTTGTGAAATAAAATTAGCTAAGAGCGGTATTAAATTTAATCAATATTTTTTTCAAAAAAAAAAAAAGATTTTGTTTGACTGGATCGTAAGTAATTGATGTTTGTGAGACAGTTAAACCTATTGAATATGATTAACTTATTTAAGGAGAACATGTGTATATATAAATACAAGAAATACTAACTGATTATAAAAAATGTAAACAGGAGAGAAGCTATAACCGTTCACTTAACTATTATGGAAATTAAAGTAACTTATATACATACAGTACTTAAGAATTGTGTAATTGATTTAGTACTTCATTTAAATATATATGTGGATTAAAAGATAAAATACTCAACAAAAAAAAAAATCATCAAGAAAACTCACATTTTAATTTGTTTCGATTATTAAAAATACTAAACAAAATTCTGTATTATGTAAATAAAATTTTAATAAAACAAATAAATTTTAATATTGATTTTTGATATTACTAGCAAAAAATAAAACACAGTGATGGATGATGATCAGTCAGTCCACTTCGATTGTCTAAGTAGAACTGTATAAGCGCAAGCTTATAAGAATATTTAATTCGAGAACCAAGCTGATAAATTGATAACACACTCGAGCATTATTTTAAACACGATCTCATTGCATGTATAAATTGTAGGTTTTTTGTTTATATAAAAATCACATTTATGATCATAGTCATAATGATTGAATTATCCAACAAATATTTTTAAAAAAATCTAATGCCCCTACATGTTAGCATTTTCATTTAGAGGGAAATGAGATGACTTATGATCGCTGTAATGTGTCAGAAAAATAAAACCTTCAGAAATAATCTAACAAACTTAATCATTATTGGTAGTACAGTATCTATTTAGTTTGTTTTCTATGCACTTATTGAATTATACGATATTTTAAAATGTGTTTCCTTTTATATCAATCGGAATCGGAATTAAAGAATTCGTAATATGTATATTAACGTAAGAATAATAATTATTATATTTATGATTTCTTCTTAACGCACAAACAATATTACCAGAAAATGTTCTTCTGAACATCAACACAACACGTTTACTTTTAAAAATAAATTTAATTTTATGTATGTTCGATGTGCAAAGTCCAATAAAACGGCAAAACAACATTTCACAATCGTCGCGTTAGCTCTAGAGTAGACGTAGCCTTGTGTGTCGCCATTAAGTGTCATTAAGTGTATTCTCAAACATAGATAATGATTAATTCGAATAGGGGTAAAAGGCACATACTAATGTGAACGTGAATATTTTAATTTGAGATTGCATACATAATTTAAATGAATCAAAAAAAAAAATAAACAACTTGTTAGACCTACTGGTTGTAAACTAGCGCCAAAATGCTACTTTGATGACGAAAATCCAAGCGTAGCTGTGATTCAGCTTGTGGATTTTGTACTGTCTGGGTTGGGCGGCGGCACCATTCTGTGGTTTCGCATTCGCGGACACTTTTTGTTGATGCAGCATTAAATGTAGTAGCTAAGAAGACCGGTCTTCTTAGCAATAATTTGGATAGCACTAACATTCGCACTCACAGTTGATCGTAAACTAAATTCGAGTGGAATTAAAGTCTTTCTCTGTGAAAGATTTTTGACTCGGTCGATGATCGCAACGGTGCAATGAACATAAAAATAAAAAATAAAAAAAAGCACAGCATGTGCTCACAAAGTTTTGTACAACACTGATTAAAAAAAAAAATAACGTCAAATATTTTGTCTCACGGCAAACACTCAAAATAACAATTGATTGGAAGTGTTTTGATTAGTGTTACTTTTTGGGGGCTCTATTCTATTTGCATCTACCACATAGACATTACATAATTTGGATTATTGTTTGCTAAAGAGAAGAGCTCTCTGCGATAAACATTCTCTCTCACTCTCCCTCTCTCTCAGATTAACATTCTCAATGTTTGTACCCAAATAGTTTTGTTTTTATTTACTATTCACGAATACAGAAAACTTTAAATAGGAAATTAAAAAATGCTGAGTAATTTAATTATTATCTTAAGGTTCTTAGAAATAATAAATTACTAGTAGATGCCTATGTATATACTTAGGTTAGGTAGAGTAGCACCAGTGAGTTTTATATCTTTCAAAAACAAGTTTTTACAAAAAAGTGTAGTGATTAATGATGTTTTGTTTACACATGATTTTGAAAATACCTTATCTATAATACATACGAGCTGTAAGATTAAAACAAGTTAATGGTAATCGTTCTACCTATATCCAAACCAAATTTAAGATACTTTGGATGTTTTTGAAAAAGCTCCCATCAGCTGTGTTTATATGTATATGGCAATATAGTAATAAAATAACACACACCTATGCAGATGCAGACAGCTTTTGATTAATATGTATACGTATCGACTTCCTACTAATTTATTTGGAAATATTAAATTTAATTTTTTTATTTTCTCAAGTAGGTACCTTTGTCTTACAGGTTGCTGCACTCTGTTAAAAAAAAAGATAAAAAACGTATCGTAGCACTTGCTCTAATTTTCTTATCTTTGTTCCCTAACATATTTTTTCTTTAGGCGTAGCCACACCACTAGGTGTTATTTGCAAATTACTTCCAATTTTGATGAAATACGTATGATATTGAAATTAGTTATAATGGTAATAAATACGGATACAATTAATTCCGCATTATCTAATTAGTAAGTACATATTTTGCTTTTAGTGCAATATTTCACTAGCAAAGCCCGAGTTGAAAACAAAATACGATTTTTTTCTTAGTTCTCAGATTTTTTTTTTCAAATAATTTAAAATTTTAAGGCGCTAGTTACAGCTTCCATTGAAACTCATCATTGAAAACTTTGACTAACAATTCTGAGGCACTTAAACAAATAAAACTGATGTCGTTTTGATACCAAAATGAAGGTAATAAGATATGTATATGCTATTTTTTGTCAAAAAAATATTTAATTTGCTCTATCACTTTCTTGTAAATTCACTTTTGATTTTACAATGATCATTGAATGATCATTGAATGATCATTGAAAACGCTTTCCATTATTGAAAAATCAAAAGTGAATTTACAAGAAAGTGGCAGAGCAAATTAAATATTTTTTTGACAACAAATGTTATATATGTATTTTATTACCTTCATTTTGGTACCAATATGACATCAGTTTTATTTGCTTAAGTGCCTTAGAATTGTTAGTCAAAGTTTTCAATTATGAGTTTTAAGGAAAGCTATAACTGGCGCCTAAAACTTATAAGGAATGAGGCTGTTAACCTTGTACATAATAAATTCGATCTAAAAATCCGTAAACATTGAAAATTATTGTATTAAAATATAATGACGTTTTGGATTTTGATAAAGAAAGAATTATTTCCTCAAATCAAAGTAATATACATAGATACAAGGTGGTGCAAAAAGGGTCACCCTATCGTATGAACAACTTTTTCAAATGAAAATATTATTTTCTCCGATTGGCCAGCTGACAAAAATGGACTGGAAAGCTAGTCAGGAAATAATAAGGATATTCATGCAAGGAAATGCCTAATTTTCTGTTTTGCAGAAAGATAAATCTTTCCGCTGTACTTTTGCATGAACATCACCCTTAAAAATACTTGCGTAAATGAAGGAAACAATCAGGTGTTCACTGAACTAACTTTATAAAGTTTATTTCTACATCAAATTCTTGACATAAATTTATCTGATTTGCAGAATATTTTTCTCATACAAACTTTGACATTTCATTTCTGCTGAGATAGAATTATATGGTTTCTGAGGTTTATTCGGGTTTTCCGGCATTGCAGTAATAGGTACCCTTAATATCTCCTTTTTATTTCATGTCAATTACAGATGTTTGTTACTCTACCACTTCATACAATTATTACAAAAAAAAAGAACAGGAAAGAAGAATCAGTAGATATACGTGGAGTGTGATAAGTAATGGTAATTTTAGTTAAAAACCAATTTTCGAAAATAAGCTGTGTTCAATTCTATTCTAAATAGTTCCGATTTGTAATTCAATCAAGTTTTGAGATTTGACAAAATCATTTATTTTTGTCTATTATGTTTGCTCTGTATCGATTCTTTTTTGCTTTAATAATTTACTTATTGGTTATAAGTAAAAATGACAAAATCAACGAGAACAACAATTCTATAATTTTTGTTTGTTTATTTTTCTTTTGACATTATTTTTACTTGCGGTAGACAATGTGTAGGTACTATAGGGAAAGTTTTGCATTTGGAAAAAAATCGAACTCGAGATTTTAATCTAACTTGACATTACGATGATTGAGAACACCAAAAAACGCTCTGCAGCCTAAGCGGCTGAAGCTATTTTCTTGAAACTTGGTACTTAAGGGTTTTATGTGATTGTGTAAAATATATTTTAAAGACTCAAAAGTAACTGTACTTGCCATACAATATTTCCTACCATCTTAATTTTCTCGAAAAGGGCTCTTACGATTTTGATAAAAAAAAATTGTGTGCACTACTTTAGCAATAGTCTACATTTTGGTCAAATTTTGTTTGAGTATTTTGTTACTAACGGTACCTGCCATATAACCATTTGTTGATTTTCGGCTTTCTCATAAGCGGGTCGACGGATATCAATAAAAAATTTTACGTAGGAGGTCCCCTAAATTAGTAACCTCCCACTTAAGTAATATTTTTTTGAAATTTTGAAAAAAAATAGTTATATTCTTTTTTTTAAATTTTGTTCTTAGGTTTATATTATTAAATACATATTTAAAATTGTCATCACAATTTTTTAGACATTTTGTATATATGAGAAATTTAGTAAAAAACGACTTTAAAAA
The DNA here is from genome assembly GCA_910595825.1 of Philhelius pedissequus. Taxonomy (NCBI): domain Eukaryota; kingdom Metazoa; phylum Arthropoda; class Insecta; order Diptera; family Syrphidae; genus Philhelius; species Philhelius pedissequus. The sequence continues at coordinate 46,692,744 of OU343160.1, forward strand.
TATATTTTGATTCTTAATAGTAATCTTTTGTATAGGGTGTGATCGAACATATGAGCAAAAAAGTGCGATCCAGTCGTGGATTTTATTTCAATTAATTTGACTGTTTTATATCCTCCTAACTTATTGACGTTTCTATTCTAATCTATTCTGAATCCTGCTGCTCCGATCTGATAATTTCCTTATAGTTAACAAATCTAATTATTGGCAAACGAAATATAATAAATTGAGAGTTTGGATATACAAGTCGGCTTTTTCGATAATTTAATCGTTCGCAGACACCAATTACGATCTTGCCAAACACATAAGTATACATAATATATGTATGCATATATACACCTATAATAATATTATTATTAAGCTTTATATAAGCCACTTAAAACTAAGTAACGATTTCCATGAAATTTTCAGTTAGAAAAATAAAATTCACGACTGGATCGTACGTACTTGCCTTAATGTTCGGCTTAAAATTTTTTTAATTCGCTTTTACCTAGTTTTTCTTATATAAAAATTTAAAACCAGAATTAAAAAAAAATAGTTAACCCGTTTTCGAAATATTGAATTTTCAAAAAACAAATATATGCATATTTCTTTTCCAAAAATCCAAAAAACTATTTTTCGAAAATTTTGGTATGCAGTATTATTTAAAATTCAAAAGAACCTCTTATATAATTTTTTATCGCAATCTGTGGAGCAGTTTTTGAGAAAGTCGAAAATCAAAAAAAATGCTTATACGGCAGGTACCGTTAATAACAAAATATGTAAACTAAATTTTAATCAAAATGTAGACTATAAGTAGTAATGCTCATAATTTTTTTTTTATCAAAATCGCTAGAGGCATTTCAGATATAATTAAGGTGGTAGAAAAAATTGTATGGCAAGTACGATTATTTTTGGGGCTAAAAAAACGATTCAAAAATATATTTGAGATAATCACCTAAAACGCTTGAGTACCAAGTTTAAAGAAAATCACTTCAGCCGGTTAGGCCGTAGATCGATCTACTGACAGACAGACAGACGTCGAATTACGGACTCGCTTTTATGGTGTCAAGTTTGTCAAGTTTGATTCAAATCTCGAGTTTGGTTTTTTTCCAAATGCAAATCTTGCGCTATAGTCCTACATTATGTAGGTATATTGCAAGTAAAAAAACAAAAATAGATTTAGTTTAATTCACATATTTGCCACACCCACTTTTCGCTTGCGATATATAGGTACTATAGGGTAAGTTTTGCATATGGATAAGTAATCGAAATCGAGATTTGAATCAAACTTGACTTGAAAGTTAATTCTGAGATTTTAATAACTCATGAATGTAGTAAAATTATCTTCTAAAGTTTTACAAAAAATAATGTTACAATTGAATTATAATCAAATATATTTTTTAACTAGAGCCTATTCCTTCAGAAATTGAAATGAAAATTGATTATTTCATGGTTTTCTTCAAATGGTTCACTGGCGTATTAACCACTAGGCTCGTGATGATCGAGCCTAGGGCGGCAACTTGCATGGGGCGGCAAATTTTGTCTTATGTTTTATTTTAATCTAAAAAAAATATTACGCACAAAAACAAAGAAAAAGATTAATGTCATTCGAATGGTGTACTCATCATTTTTAGTATCTGAAAATACGAAATTTTAATCTCTGGGCTGATTTTCGATAAGAAACCGGTTTTGAACAATACGCGGTGGTCATAGATAGATTTTAAATATGATCGGACATAATTTTTGCACTTACATATGGGCCTTAAGATTGCAAAAGAAAAAACTGCGTAATACTCAAGATATTTTTTATATAGTGAATAAAGTGCCTTAAAAAGACTTAATAGTGAAAACAAAGTGACCAACGTTTTTTTCAGAATGTACTCGTAATATTAATGTGTATGTATAGGTAAATTAATCAGCTTAATTCTAAATGGCAATTCCCAGAGAAATATTTTCCTTTTCCCTACTTTCTTATTACAAACAAAAAAAGGATCATTTTTCCCATTTGGCGCTCGATTTTTCCGACACATTTGTTGGAGAATTGAGAAAAATTTTTATACTTGATGCAACTAAAATATAAATAAAATTTTAATTGTTTTTGACATAAGAAACAACGAACATCCCATCTGTGAAACTTTTCTTTTTTCTTCAGTCGTTTTATATACTTTACACATCTATTGTGGACAGGACAGCTGCTTCTCAGATATTTGCAGGACTTTAGAGAGGATCTTGTGAGAACAAACAGCAAGTATTTAAACGTTCATGGCTGCCAAACAGCTGATTCGAACATCAAGAATTCCGTTTCCCGCTTTCGAAAGGAAAAATAGTTTCCCGGGGAATTCCTAATTGGAGAATACTACTCTCGGGAGAACACATCTCCCGGAGAGTAATTTTCCCAGAGAATATTTAGAATTGGACTGAATATTTTATACTGAAATGGGTAAAAATGTTAAATACATATTGTTTAAATAAAAATAAGTAATTCTTAAAATTTATATACAAAAATTATTTGTCTTTTTTAATGGAGAGAAATTGTTCGGAACTGAAATTTCTTCCTACACTTACTTTTGGGACTAACTAAAATAAATTATCTACTCTCACATCAACAAGTTCTTGGATTTTTTTTATGAGAAAATGTATATACCAATGCCATTTCTAATACAATACTACCAACGACCTATAAGAACTATTTGTCTTTTCAACAACAAATATATAAACCACCATGTAATGCGCAAGCGCGGCTTCAGAGGGAGGGTCATGAGGTCATGAGCCCCCAAAGCTCTAGGAGAAAACAATAACAGGCATTAAGACATAGACTATATATATATCTTACTAAATCTTATTATTAAATTAATTGCAATAGCCTATACGCAATATCCCTTTAAGTTTTAAAACTTAAGTTCTTCGTTGAAATATAAGGGAAAATATATTTTCACCATACAAGTATAGTAAACACTTAGTAATGCAATTTTGCTTACAAAAATTCTATGAAATTTATTAAAAACAATGACATGACTTATTTCGAAAGTAGTACCGCCGCATTCAAATTCCTCACCCCCAAAAAGACAACCGTGTCCCATAACTCTTCGATGTTAGCCCATTCAAATACGATCCTTGCATAGTATTTAAAAAAGGCGCGGTAGGCACTGAGCGTGCCTCAGGGCGCCGATAAGGTTAATCCGCCACTGAAATGGTTTAAATTATAAGTTTAGTTAAAAAAAAAATATTGCACGCAATGGCTGACGAATTATTCATTTCTGTTGTATTTGTATATGACTTATCACGCAAAACGTAATTTAACAAGCTTTCGAGTTTGTTTCTTGATGATGTCATTATCCGTGAACCATCGATATACAGATGCTCGAATTCGATTGAACGTGATTATTATTTTATTTTGTAAATTGAATTAATTTTTCAATCAATTCTTAATTTTGTGTGTTTTATTTCTGTGTCATAACTTGCTAAAAACCAGTTTACCTATAATATACATACATAGGTACATCCATACATAGTTCTTTATTATTGTTGTTTCTGAATAAACTCTAAATAACTTCATTATTTTTGTTTATACTTGAAATTCGCTTCGAAATGTTTACTATACATACATACATATAGATCAGCAACATGTACCCCAACCCTAACTATTTGAATTTCAGTCTATTTCACTTTGCATATTTCTAATATACGAGTACATAACATTTTTAGTATTAAATAACTAGTAGTTTTTTTAGCTAAACTCAAAATGATCATCAAAATAATTTTTCATACATAGCATAGTATCTTAACACTTACTAAATACATTTGTACATACATACATAAATGTTTTGTACATTTTTCCATACTTTCTATTTATTGTTTACCCATTATACGGAATATCCTTTCAATTCCCAAACAATAAAAAGAATAATGAAAATTAAGAAAAAATCTCCCAATGTGGTATGAGTGGCTTTATGTCATTCAGTATAAGGGATTCAGAAATGTGCATTATTTTGTTAGGTACCTGCATAGTTTTCTTCTGTTTATTATTTCCCAGGCCATAATACAAAATGTTCAGAAAATGAAATCAACAGAGTTGCTCTATAGAGAAGTGTTTTTTGTTCGTGTAAAGAAATAAACAAAATAGTTATTAATCAAAGTGCAACCGTTTTACAAAAACAAAATCGGGCGGTTTTCGACCCTGCCCCCTTCTTTAACTCCAGTAACTATATAAATACAGAATATTCAAATTCAATATTGATTTGATAATATCGTTTTTAATTTGTTTGCGGAAATATTTGCTCCTTTTTTATTTCTTTGTGTTTTATTGCAAGCAAAGAGCCAATTTAGATTAGATCCGACCACAAAGATCAGATTTCTTTAGTTTGGGAAATTCGAGATAAGCAATTGATTCATTCGTTGAACTTATCCCAGAGTTGACGCACCTTTTCTTGAAAATCCCAAGAGTTGTCAAAAAAAACTGGGTTTTCAGTTCTCAAAAAACATACCCAAGAGTCATCAATAAAAGCAAGTTAAGTCTTCTCATAATTAATACTTAAAATTAGTTTATCTTTAACGCACAATACACAACTTCAAAGGTTTCCGTTTTCAATGTCTGTGTTTTAAATTGAATTTGAGTATTATTTTATTGTCAGTTCAAAAAAAAATTAATTGCATATAAAACGCGAGTTCACAAAAAACCAGAATTTGATCAACAGGTCGAGTTCAGGTTTTTCAAAAACGCTTTAGGGCGACCCCCTGGACTCTAGAGGGTGAGTTTACCGCTTACAGAAAAAACTCGAATGCGGCCGTTCAATCATTTTATCTGATCAATTCGGAATAACTTTCTATTGTTTTAGCCCGTGCAAAAGCACATCTGATGAAATAACAGCTGTGCGCATGAAAGCTAAGTTGAGTTATTCCAAAAATTTTGGAATAACTAGCTATCCGAGATCAAATGTATATGTGATTTTTTTGCTACTTGGTTTTTGACGTTTATATTTTTGACAGATCACACATGACAAATTCCACGAACATTTGACATTTCGATTCAGTATTGTTTGCCATTTCATCATGAATAGACTTACGCCTGAACAACGTTTGCAAATTATTGAAATTTATTATCAAAATTCGTGCTCTGTGAAAAATGTGTTTCGCAAGCTACGTCCGTTTTTTTTTCCGCTCATTTTTGGCTAAATGGATACGTGAATAAGCAGAATTGCCGTATTTGGAGTGAAGAGCAGCCAGAGGCAATTCAGCAGCTACCAATGCATCCCGAAAAATGCACTGTTTGGTGCGGTTTATGGGCAGGCCGCATCATTGGGCCGTACTTCTTCAAGGACGATGAAGGCCGCAGGGTTACGGTCAATGGAGAAAGGTACCGTTCGATGATAACAGATTTTTTTTTGCCGAAAATGCAAGAATTGAACTCGGTCCACATGTGGTTCCAACAGGACGGTGCCACATGCCACACTGCACGCGAAACCATGCATCAATTGAGAGGCGAATTTGGTGAGCAGTTGATCTCACGTTTTGGCGCAGTCAATTGGCCACCAAGATCATGTGATTTGACCCCGTTAGACTATTTTTTGTGGGGCTATATTAAGTCTATTGTCTATGGGGGCAAGCCAAACACGATTGCTGCCTTGGAAGCCAACATTGAACGCGTCGTTGGTGAGATTCCGGCCGAAATGTGTGAAAAAGTTGGCCAAAACTGGACCTTCAGAATGGACCACCTGAAGCGTAGCCGCGGACAACATTTAAGTGAAATTATTTTAAAAAGTAAATGACAGAAATTGATTTATCGATCCAAATAAAAATTTCATTCACTTTTTACAAGTTTCTGTGTTTTTTTGAATTTTCAAAAACCAAGCTCTTAAAAAATCACCGTTTATATAACAGCTGACTGGAAACTTCATTTGGTATGCCTTTTGTTGTATTTTTTTGATAGCTTTCAGCTAACCTATCTGATCCGTCCACAAATATACTCGGATAGTTAGATATCCGAGATAACATATCTAATAAGTGAGTGAACACCCCGAATATCAGATGTTTCCACACTGGACGCGTTCGTGTCGGGAATCGAGTGCATTCAAATGTCAGTACGATAATAGACTTATTCAGCTTTTACAGCATGTAATTTGAGCTTGCGATTTTTAAGCAGGACGGTGATGGACGTAGGTGGTGGCTTGGGTAGACAAAATTGCTCAGGTTGAAAAATTGCAGAGCTATCGCCCTTTCTTCTTTGCAAATGTTCGTTATGGATTGTACTTTTTATAAATTTAGTGGAGTGCGGATATTTGTTTGAGGAAAGTTAACATCTATTAAATATCGCTGTGTTTAAAAGTATCTCTGCAACCCAAAGAAGTCCAAAACGGAAACATAGATTAAAAATCGCAGTGGTGTAAAAGTAGTATATCTATAAGATTAGTATTCCATTTAAGTACGGTTGAAACTTGCATTTTTGCTTACCCTTGCTGTAGAATTATAAAATTTGGATGGTGTAGGACTTTTAAAGTGGTATACAAATAAATAACATAAATATTGAGATTTTTATAAAATATAATATACCTAGAATCAACAATCTTGAAAGCCTATATGCATAATTAAAATAAAATGCACGACTGGATAGAATTTACTTCCTCTTATGTTCGATCACATCCAATGAACAAGATTCTTAGTAGAAACGGCTAAATATAATTTTAAAGTCGTTTTTCACTAAATTCTGTTTATGCAAAATTTGGTATGGAAATCTTATGTAATTAATAATATAAGCTTAAAAATATAATTTCGAAAAAAAATATATCCGTTTGGGAAACATTGAATTTTCAAAAGTAAAAAAATATTTTTTTTTTCAAAAACCCAAAAAATATTTTTTGAATATGTTGGTATTGCTTAGAATTTTAAGGGCGTCCTACAATCAAAATCCGTCACCCCGCTTATGAGAAAGTCGAAAAGAATTAAGATGATAGAAAAAATGATATGGCAGGTACCGCTATTTTTGAGGCTAAAAAAAACGATTCAAAAATCTATTTGATCACCTAAACGAAGTACCAAGCTCGAAGAAAATCGCTTCAGCCGTTTAGGCTGTAGATTTTTCTATAAAAAAAATCGATTGATCCGCATTAACGAGATATATTTTCAGAAATCAAGAAAACAAAAACCGTTATGTAAAGTAAGAAGTTTTAAGAGAATTGAAGTTTTTGAGAAAATTTGAAAAACGAATAATCTTTTACAAAGACCTTAGGTCTTACAGGCCGGCACATAGATAAATTATTATTATTAGAAACTTATTCTGTAAAAAAAATTGAAAAAAATATTTTTCTTCCGTTCACTCAAAGCAGTATGCAGAGGAGACGCACACAAAATCGATGTTTAGAATTTTTTTTAATATTCCCCACCATCTTTAATTTAGTTTAATCTGTTTTTTTTTTTAAGACGAACTCAATTGAATTTGCCCTGGAGGAAGTAAATAAACAAACCATTATATAATTAATATGGAATGTGAACGTAGAGCGCAATCTATATAAATGTACATGTAAATGTCAAACCCCAAAAACCTAATCAAAATTAGCACAACCAGAACAAATCGATATGACTTGGGGTTTAATATTTTCGACACGGGGAATATAGGAGCAAGGATACCTAATATACATACCTACCTAACTGAAGCTTTATTTGTTCATACACATCCTGTGAAATTTGGCAAGCAGCGCACTTCTGCAATTCATACTATTTATTTTAATAGGTAATAGGTATACTATATGGTTAAGCACATATGTGTCTATTTATTTAGGTATATACATATTAAATGCAAGCATATATGAACTCACATAACAATGTCAAGGAAACAACAGTGTTATATAAAGTCAAAGTCAAGGACAATTTAAAAATCACTGCAGTATTTCGTTAAGGCTTCATTTTGCCCCAATTTAAGATAAGTGAATTATTTTGATAGTAATTTTTTTCATGATAATTTAAAGAGTAAATTAATAACAGGTGTGTTTTATTGGGAAATCTAATCTATCCATAATAGGATTTTACATTAGCATTCTACTGTATCTTTTTAACGACCGTAGATCTACTATAGCAATGTTGTATGTAAAATCCTAATATGGATAGATCTACCAATAAAACACACTTAATGTATTTTAAGCGTACATAGGCGTAAGTTAATTTTTGATACTAAGAAAATAATACATAGGTACTGTCAAAATATTTAACTTGATTCAGGAATCAGGAACGCAAAAATCAATATCATTTGAAATATTCGCCCTTACAAGCTAAAAGCAAAATCAGCTAATCAAAATAATCCCATGCATGTTTTAATTCAACCATAAGAAAATAAGTATAGGTAAAGTATTAAACAAATATATATATAAGTTGACATACATATGTACATACCTCCCTATTTTGAAACTCTTTTATACCACTATGAGGCCTCTGTTTAACTCAACAATTAATTGAGTTAAGTGTGAAATAATTTTTTTTATTTTTGGAGTTTTCCAAAAAAGAAAATTATAGGTATCAATTTATGGTAAACCAATGTGTGATGAATAGGAGAAGATTTTATATTACTCTCACGTTCACTTTTGAGTGGTTCTTATTAATAGAATTTAAATCACAGGCACTTTTTTAAGGTAACTTTAAGTAACTATTATATTCTATCTTCTTAAATTAAGTATTTTATAATTTGCTATGGCCTTTGGGTAAGGGTTGTTTATATCGATTTGGAAGAGAGCTAAACTGACCGGGAGACCTACTTTGATAGCAGGTATTTCAGTACTGCAACTTGACACCGACACCGACACGGAGACGTTGATAGTATGCTTTTTTTTTTATTAAAGTATTGGAGGTATAAAGTTGTGGTAGGCTTTAAAGCTTACTTGTAAAAGCTCTTATAGTAACTTGAATTTACATTTATGATTTTACCTGCGGACAAAATTAAAGAACGACAAAAAAACACAACTGATGTGGTTTCTGTATAAGTTCCTATTATTATCGGTTGCCTAGTCTTTTATTTTGTCGAGGGTGTTTATCAACTGATAACTATGAGTTTGACTAATTAAGTTTTTTGTTGATAGTTCCAGTAAATAACAGTCTCATTCTATATTTAAATACTATGTATAAAGTACTTGTCACTAAAATATTAAAGTTTTTTACTTAACTAATGACGTTTTTATTTGGCAATCCGGAATTCTTCTCCGATCCGGGATCCCAACTGAACACTTTTGTGTGATTCTGACGATTCTGAATTTTAATGAGATTGTATGTGTGAAAATAATTGTGTGAGAATAGTCAAATTAAAAAAAAAAGTTTGTTGCAAAAATTATGATACAAAAAATGACAACAGTCGAGTTTGACGTTCAAGTATATGAATGCGTGAGTGCTTCTGGTTCTCATTCTGATTTCAAATCCAGAAGCAAAATTCTCTTCTTTTCAGAATTAGAACTGTCATTTTTTCCCAAGTGAACGCTTTCAGAAGAGTCCAGAACACTTCCGGATTGCCAAATAAAAACGACATAAGTCAAGCAATACTTATACATACCTATGTACTTACATATACGAGTATACATTAACACCCAAATTAATAAACATGGACTAGGGAAGGTTTAGGACTTATGCGAAATACAATTAATAAAACACAATTCCTGGTATTTGACGTTTACCAAATTAACCCTTCACTTGACCATCGAAGACGGTGATCTAGCGGATGGACTAATTGACATTTAATGGCACTTTTATTTGGCAATCCGGAATTGTTTTACGATCCGGGATCCCAACTGAACACTTTTGTGTGACATTGTGAATAAGTTTTGTTTTCTTGTTGAGATTCCCTGTGGCAAGAGTACGATAACTAAGGCGACAAGAAATAAACAAGAATTCTTACTATTTGAGCGGTTCTTCCTTACCCATTTGGCGGAAGGGGCAATTTTTTAAATAAAACACTTGAAATGCAAAACAATACAAAATAGGTACTACCTACAATAAGGTTTTAAACGTTTTTTTTAAAACTCTTCTATCATATTGTTTTTGAGTCAAGTAATTTCTATGAACAGTTTTGAAAAAAAAACTAATTTCATATGTACTCAAAATTTGGGAACAAAATTAGTATTGTATTTATTTAAAATTGTGAGATAATATACTGAATTTTTGTCTCTTTTAAGTTTTCTAGTTTTCGAGAAAGTTAAAAATTAGTAAAGGTACATAGGTACTTTTTATTTTTATTCGTTGTTGATACGAATCTGTCAAAATACGTATTCTGACAGTTAAATTTTTCCATTGTGCAAAAAGAATTGATTTTTTAAAATTCTGAATCAAATTCGAAAAACTACCTCTCCTTTTTTCTAATTGGAAACATTTATTTTGACAACTACCAATTTTTAGCGAATATACGCCAACACCATAACAAAAAAAGTCAAATCCAAAGAACTGTTAAAAGAAATTACTTGATTTAAACACAAATGAACAAAACAAAACGTGCAAAACTATCAAACTCGAGATTTGATATTTGCAATGAAACTTTTTTCCAGATTTATTTGTAGTATTGGTGATGACTGACACACACAATATTGATGCCGACGAGGAAGACCAAGACGAAGCAATCAAAAACTACTAAATTTATAAAATCTAAATTTTTAACTTCTTCCATTATTTGTTTTTAAATTAACAAATGAATAACAAAATATTTCCCATTTGACAGAAGTCTTTTTACATGTACCTATGTATGTATTCAGATCAAATCTGCCAGCCCATCAGAGATTAACTCTTTCGTGTTAAGATTTAATCTTATTGTTGCAATGAAACTCTAAAAATCTAAAAAGATCAAATCTTTTGACAGAAAGGTCAAATCTTTTGTAGAATGAAATTTTACTGCTAATTTTTAAATACTTGCTTCCTTTTGAAGTGTTTTTTTTTTCAGAAAATTGTAAGACGAAGGCAAAAGCTTAACAAATATGCATGTTCCATTTGATATGGATGAAAACTTGTACCTACATATGTAGGTATCGATATGAATCAACAAATTTAAAAATAATTAAATCGAAACTTTTTCAGTTTTATAAGAAATTTCTGACTGCAACACAAGTTTTAAGAAATTAGATTTTCCTCATCAATATGGTTTGTCGGCTGGCTGAGATTTTTGGGTAGCTACCAGCTTGGTGCTGGCAATGATTCCGAAGTTGACATGCCGCCGTCTTCATTTTCTTTCAATTTAAAAAAAAGACTTAAATTTGGTTTAAGATAACCGTTTTCCACCTGACTACGACAAGAATAACTTAGAAAGCCAAAATATTTCCGTTTCATTCGGATTCAGTCATACGAAATTCTACGTTCTACGAATTTCGAAATTCGTAGCAGATTTTCCACTACGAATGGATTCTACAATCGATTTTTCGGGATTCGTATCAGATTTTTGATTACGATGGATTCTGTGATAGCTGAATCAATATAATGTAAAACAAAAATTTGGACCAAAACATTTTTTTAATCGTTTTCGAGGTAACTAAGATGGTAGAAGAAATTGTGCAGCAGGTACCTATATTTGTGGGAAGAGGATCGAGACAATCATCTAAGACGTTGAAGTAAGAAGTTTAAAGAAAATAGCTTAAACGGTTTCGTGGGGCCCATTTTCTTCATATCCTCTATTATATAGTAATTTCAAAATCTAGAGTTCGATTTTTTTCCAAATGCAAAACTAGCCTTAGTACCTATTACCTGTATTGCAGGTAAAAAACATTTTGTAATGCATTTGGACAAACACTTTCGGTTTATTTTTTTAACTTGCCGATATCGGTTTAATATGATTTGGTGTTGAAATATTTTATAATGTCCAAATGCTTGCTTTAACCCAAAGTTAAATCCCCAATTTTTTTTGGGAAAATAAATAAATAAGCGATCAGCATCTCCTAAAAGAAGCGCTTTCAAACACTGAATCTTTTAAATGTTTAATTTAGAGTACCCTTTTCTTGGTGGTATGCGTGAATGATGCTCAAAAGCTTCCCTCGAGATTTTTTGTCGTCGGGAATAAACTTTCCCAGGGAATTTTGCTGCCATTTCATACATTTTTTTGTTCGAGCGAATAAAATATTCTGTGAGAAACGAAATTCTTTGCCAGATTCACGATATGGCCAATTATTGAAATATATGGCTTAAGAAATATCCATTATTATGACCCACAAAGAAAATCAAGGCGAATTAGATTAGAATTGGTGAATTTCAGATAGCAGAAAAGGTTGACATTTTGTGTAGCTTTTAAAATCGCACTACATATATGGAATAGTTTTCATTTTACGTAATGAGACCTTGTGTCTCTACACCTGTAGTTTTCCATTGCAATTAGATGACAACATTTTGTTTTATATATTTGTATTAATACATGTATTTATTTTAAACTTTTTAATTAGTTATATTTACAAAGCGTGTGTCAGTACACATTTTATTTACTATATAAGAATGAATAGATCTCAGATGACTTGTGATGAAAGAAAATTCTACAGTGAAACACAAAACTATGTCAAGAATAATTTTTCTTTGAACAAATAATAATCAAGCATTAAGTATTTTAAATCAATTCATAAAAATTATTCAATTATTTGTTTAAGAAAAAGACTGAATACCAAACAAAACCCCCAAAGTGATAAATGTGAAGAAGAGAACTTAAAAATAAATTAAATATCTAAAATCAGGTAGAAATTATTTGATTAAAAATCTGCATCCAGAGTAAATACTGTGTTCAATGGATTCGCTGTCACCCCCGACTTTTGGTATTCACCGACTTTCTTTTCAAAGAAGTTTGTCTTTCCTTCGAGGGATATTAATTCCATAAAACTGAAGGGGTTCGGTGTGTTATAAAGCTGAAAAATAATTATTATTTATTATTTATTATTTAAATTCAAATGAAATTATTTATATGTATGATTTCCGCTTACGTTTTCAACTCCCAATTCTCGAAGCAGGCGATCGGCAACAAATTCAATGTACTGTGACATAAGACCACAATTCATGCCGATAAGACTGACGGACAAAGCATCAGTAAGGAACTCCTGTTCGATCTTAACTGCCTCGGAAATAATTTCAATTATACGCTCTTTGCTTGGTTTCTGTACCAAATGACGGAACATCAAGCAAGCAAAATCACAATGAAGGCCTTCATCACGGGAAATCAATTCATTGGAGAATGTCAAACCAGGCATAATACCACGATTTTTCAACCAAAATATCGATGCAAAACTACCACTGAAAAAGATACCCTCAACTGCAGCAAAGGCAATAATACGCTCACCGAAGTTGGCTGACTTGCTTGAGATCCATGCCATCGCCCAATCAGCCTTCTTCTTAACACATGGCATTGTTTCAATTGCATTAAATAGATAATCTCTGCAAATTAAAATAAAAATTAGTATTTTTAGATATTTTTCTTTTACTTCCACGGAATATTTTGGTAGAATATCTGGTAGAAATAATTGCTTGACGATGGTTTTGTGGATGAGATACTTTGATCCAAAAAACCATTCGTATTTGTGTTGCGATTAATATTAAATATTAATTTACCTCTCTTTTGGATCTTTGATGTAGGTATCAATTAAAATACTGTACATCTCCGAATGCACATTTTCCATGGCGATTTGGAAACCATAGAAGCATCTAGCCTCAGTCACTTGAACTTCCTGGCTGAAACGTTCAACCAAATTCTCATTTACAATGCCATCGGATGCAGCAAAGAAGGCAAGTACATGCGAAATGAAGTGACGCTCTCCTGATGTTAAATTAAACCAGTCAGATGTGTCTTTGGATAGATCCACCTCTTCCACCGTCCAGAATGATGCCTCAGCCTTTAAATAATGTTATAATATTTAACTCATTTGATGTCAAAAACTAAACTCAACAATAATTGATAATAAGAATTTAATTGAAAAGCACATCATCGTAGAAAATTAATCATACATGGTTAATCATCAAAGTTACTCATTTGGATATAGAAATAGGTCTGGTTTCCTTACAGAAGGTATTAAATAATTATCATTCAATTGTAAACTCTGTAGGGTGATGGCATGTGAGGTAGTCGGCCACATCGGTGTAAAATACAACTTAATAGCAAACGCTTTCGTTTAACCGGCAAAAAATATTTTCCAAAAGGTTAACAATTTTTCTTCCAAGCTGCAAAATTTCATTCCATTGTAGCTACTGGTTTTCTTGTAAAAATGATTAAGGTTTTCGTTTCAAATTTCGAAAATTTGTTTAATATGAAAAACATAAAAAATGGAAACAATGAAGAGCAAAAAAAGTTCTATAATTACACGAAAGAGGCACCTTCTTCAGTGCTAAACAAAATTAGAGAACATTTTTAAATTGAAATTGGCAATTCGGGTTTCCTAGATGTAGAACAATCTACAACACCAAAATAATAATATTTCAATAACCCATTCTAAGATCGACGTGGAAGACTTGATACTATGGGTTCTTCAAACATGTTCGAAGCTGTCAATCCGAAAAACAGTGACGAAGTAATTCCGGGAGCTAAAAGCATAATTAGTAGATAGTATATTAAAATACTACATAAATAATATGTATACATCTATATATCTATTTATACTAAATAGATAATATAATAAAATACTACATAATAGATGCTTTAAGGACGTTTCGGGAGTTACTTCATGTAAATTTTGTGACAAAAAAACATCATTTTGCCTGTTTGCGAAATCAGGTGAAAAATGAAAACAAATTCTATAATGATTCATTAACAAATCATAAGGAGGCTATTTTCTCTGTATTCAGTGCAAACTGAACCAGTTGCTATTGATACAACTACTGTTCTTTGCTCTGGAGACCTCCTCACTCTATTAAACTATGGCCGGGAAGTGATTTTTAGGTCGAAAACGGCTTTAATTACTGGGTAGCCGAAAATAATATCAAGCGGCCATAAAGTTTCGGATCGACTCAACAAACGCATTTTGCATTGACATAAGTGATTTAAGCCGTAATAATGTCATTATTTTGTATACACGTCGTTCAAAAACCGACCGCCCACATTACCTGGCTAGCCGAGGTAGGCGCATTCAATTGATTGAAAACTTATTACAAATGGGAAAACATTCCAGAAACAAAAAACCTATTTTAAGAAACCAACTTTTTTATAATTATAAGTACAAATATATTTTATTTGAATAGTTGCTTTTTATGTTTTTTATTAAAAAGCAATGTTAACATTTGCCTGAAAAATGTAATTAGTATCTTCATAAATTTTAATTAAATTTTTTCCAGTTTTCATTTTCATATAAATTAAAAAAGTAATTTTTTGTATTAACTTTTGTAAAATATATATGTGTATGTACCTACATGTATGAAATTGCGTTATTATGCCAAATGAAGTTTTATATTAAATATTAAAATGATTCCTCATTCTGAATACTCATGTGACCGACCTCTGGAGTTTAGGGGTTCGACTTGATGGGAATCACACTTTCATTTCAATTTTTGAAAATATTTTGTTTTTCATGGCAAATTGACTTTAAAAAAAACAAGAATTTCGAAATTTAGACATTCCAAAAATTCAGATAAACTAAATTGTGTATCCAAAAATCGAACTTAAAAAAAGTTAGGTAACCGACTGCCGACTCCATCACCCTACATAGATATCGCCAGACTTTCGAACAAAATTCCTCAGCTTTATGTGCTTGCTAAGAAAACGAACATACATATGTATGTACATACATACGTATGTGTGAATGCTCCGTTTAGATATTTGAGAACAGGAAGTTTATTTGGTCAATCTTTTCATAAAATGAAATACAATATTCAACAGAAATCAATTCTGTTTGTAACACTTCAGATTTTGTAAACAATATTAGTAGGTGTTTATTTAAACAGTCATTTATTTTAGGTAACCTGATGCCTTATTCGCACTCATACTTAAAATGTTATGAAATTGTATATACCTAGGGATCTTAATTACAATACAATCAAAATATAATATCCGTTTGAAGAAATGAATAAAAAAATTAAATAAACAAATACCTACTTACTAGGTACTGATTTTAAAAACAATAAGCTTCTGGAACATTTTAAGAAATATCTTATTGGGATAAGTTTTTGCTTTGATTTTTTTTTAAATTATTGTAACCATGAATATCCTTCGTCGAATCGACGAACACCTCTTTTCTTTTCTATGATTTCTCATCATCCCTTTTGATTCTATCTTCGTACACCATCTCATCGTATTGATCTCTACCTTTGAGCGCACCTGCGATTAATGTAATTACGTTTTTATTACAGGTGTGTTAGTCGAAACGACGAAGGGTAACTTTTGGTTGATTTTTGTATGCTACAAGGAAGAAAATTGAAAATGTTTGGCCGATGTTCAAGAAAAACGTCAAGACAACATTCAATAAACGTTGGGAGAAAGAAAATTTTGTGGATGTTTCCCATATTTCAAAAGAGGAATGACGAAATAACGCATATGCTAAAAATGCAAAAAAGCGTATGTGGTGAACACAAAAATGAAGCTTGTGCCTCTTCTTCGCTCGGTCGCTTCGGTCTGATCCAGACTTTTTTTGAGCAGAAATTGGCAGATTGTCAAAACTTGAAGAGTGGGGATAAAATTCTCTCATTGAGAAATAAAGTCCGAAAAAGTCTGAAACAGCTTGAGCACAATTTTCTGCCAATTTTTAAACGTCAACATATTTGTTTTTTTTTTATTTCTTTATTTGCTGTAAATTCACATTTTTTTCTCTTCAAACTAATTAGGGGTATTCCGAATCCGATGCAACAAAAAGGTGTAAAATTGCGTAATTTTATTTTTTTTTTCTATAAATCGCAAACGCACCCTTCTATTCTATCGCAACTCTGGAGTAAAAATGCAAAATCAGTTTGAACACAACCATTTCTGACAGAAAATAACAACTGCCAAACTGTCAACGACACCATTTGCACCATTGTATTTTTCTGTTGCAATAGGGTTAGGGTATAGCAAGTGTTGTAAATTCTTAGTCAGTGTAAGTTGTTGTTGTGGTGCAAAAAAAAGTTGCACTTTTGCATTTTTACAATGATACTAGACCAATTGCACCGGATCGTGAATACCCATATTATTTTGTATTTTAGTGTTTCTAAATTAATTTATTTGTTCTTGTTTGTTATGACAAACATCAGAGTCTGACAAATGTAAATTTTCTGCCCACAAAAATGTATTGGGCAAGAATTTGCAAGAAATTTTCAGGAAGGGAAATATTTTACTCCCTCAATAGCGCTGTCATCTGCCCAAAACTACCAAATTTGAAAGTCTGGAACAGGTTTTGGCAGAAATTGGTGTCAATTGACAGGGTGTGGATCAGACCCTATGTACATATATATATTTTGTTATTTTCGTTTTTTTTTTTTAGTTTCTACAGTTTATATGGATTATTACTTCAATTTTTTCCAAATAATATACAATTTTTTGTAATTTTTTTCTAAGGCAATGGCTGTTTGTGTAACAAAATGAAGTATTAATTTTAATTTAATTTTTAAGTGCAGAAAACATCGGTACTAATAAGAAATTGTGTTTATTATTTAAAAAAAACATAACTAAGAGCTTCAGTTAAAATTTTCAGGATCGACGTTACCCAAATTTAAGGATAATATAGATTTAAATGTGAACTTCGTCGATTCATAACTTTAGTGTGTGTTAAATATGCATAACCATCCAGGGTAAACAATTTATCTTCTTTAGTTATGTATGTTAACCAAAATAAAATATGTATATGCAAAACAAACATCAAGTTTGCCGTTAGCATTGAGTGTCCTATGAAGAGTTCAAATTTTATTATAATTTTACATTTAAAAACTTATGCAGAATTCCAAACAATCATTTCAAACCGATTTCAGATCGATTTTTTTGCTTGTCGTAAGAAACTTGCAAAAAATAGTGTGCGTGTAAAATCTATGAAATCTTGCTAAAAACACAAGATCTTTTTTGACAGATTTTGTTTAGAAATAATTCAATAGTGTTCAGAAAAAAATCGAATGTTTGGTTGTTTGGAATTCGACATTAGCTATCTCGAGCCTAACTCCCATGTGTTGTACTTTAGAAAAAATAAAGTTGAAAATTAGAAATCACGCACTTAACGCTTTATTGTGAAATTGTTTGGTAGCGTCACAATTTACAAATCAGAATCCATTTGTGTTGATATTGGAAAATATCCAAACAATAATTTCTTTATTTAAAAATTCCTACTTTTATCCTTATTACCGTTTTTTTTTTGTTCAGACACGACTTTTATTTCTCCTTGAATGTTTCTTAGAAATCACTTGACTGGAAAATTCCAGATCAACCTAATTAGCCAACAAAGCATTCTCACATTTGGGAAAACAAATTTCTATGTACGAACACGGCTCGAAAAAGCTATCTAGGTCCAGACAAAATAATCCTGCTAGTTACAACGAACTCCCAACAATTAAAAATAAACGATAAAAATTCTGAAGAACTACAGTCATAAAAAAAATATCTAAATAAAAAAAATAAACATCACCAATTTAACCGCGCAATTTAGGCGGGCTGCAATATTTGCGCTCTTTATGAAATTCTATGAATCACAAATTGGCGGGAAGTTTTTTTTTTCAATGAAAGAGCACTTACCTTCTTGTACATATCCCAGATGTCTTGGTATTGAATTGGAAATATTACAAAACGACGAGGATTCTCTTTTAACAATGGTTCTAATTGCGGGTCAAATGGAGTGGCTTCCTTGTTGGCTAAGCTAGTGCCCTCCGATGTTGTTGATGACGGAAGCACTTGCTGTTGTTGCATTTTCATTTGCGAGTCGGCGTTAAACATAGGAATTTGTCCATTACGAACGTTGGATACGTTGTCTGTCAAAATTTTCCTGGGACTCTTTTCAGAAAAAAATAGGATTCAATTGAAGGATTTCGAAAATTAAATTAAAATAAGACCTAATTACCTTCAATGAAAAGCGTTCCATATTCTCCGAGATATTTTCTTTGCCAGCAATGAAAGACATTTTAAGTTTTTGTTATAGAATATAGATATAGAATCAAATGCACTTTTGATTTACAATACGTTGTCTTCTAAAGAAATGTAAATATATTTCTAATTTTTATTAAACACGACCATATGAACAGATCGACAGTCAATTTTGAAATGATTCCAATTTCTCAATATTCTAGTTATGCCGCCAACCTGGAATAGAGTATATTAAATTCAATTTTATTTTGGCGGGATATATTTTACATACGCCACTGTAATGTGAAATTTTCTTTGAGAGAGAGACAACATCTGATATTACATGTTTTTCTTTTCCTATTTCACGAATTTCAGTCGGTGGATATAATATACATAGTTAAAAATATTTTTACTGACATTATTTAATAAGATTGGTAAATTTTATTTTCGTTTTATATACAAATGGTAATAGCTTTTAAAATATATATCGAAGGATAATTTGCCTTCCTTTTTGTTGCACAATTTTCAATTCACTTGGTATTGAAAAAAAGGCAAATATTTTTGACAACGTAATGGATGAATTCAGACTTTTATAGTATGTCGATAACGTAGATCCATGAAAAGTAAGGCGTGTTCATTTGATGAGTAATGGCTCTTGTAGTAATTGAACTATTGGAGAAATAAATGATATTTCAACACAATATTTCTCAAGTATAATAGCCTATTCACACCGAACTCCTTTACCTCTTTTACTAAAACGAATAGAGCGTTCACACCGAACATTTACTTGTTTTTGTTTACATTTCAGTTGGTTTTGGAAAAGCTGTCAAAACGTTGATATAATACAATTGGCGTTTTTCTTTTTTATCTCCGAGCAGATCTCTGAGCAGAGCCTCAGTAAACCGATTTAGATCTGAGTAGAGCATGGTCAGATATCCGATTTAATTTTGAAATAAACTTAAGCGCAGAACTGTCATATATTATTATAATTGTTTTTATTAAAACTTATTTACCAGCAAATCCAAAGCTTCCGTTTTCCGAATTCATTGTTGTTTTTAATTGGTTTTACTTTAGTGATTATTGTTAAAATTATGAGTAAAGTTAGCCGCGCCCAGCACTTTGCTCCGTTTGATCGGTCATTTTATTCTGAGCTTATGGTTCATGCCCCGATTTAGCTATGATTTAAAAAAGAAACACGAGTTGAGAGATTGAATGTGTCTGAGCTAAAAAAGAAACACAGATCTTTTCTTGACAGATGAGTTCTTTACTCGGAGCTAAAAAAGAAAAACGCCAAATATGAATGCTAAGACTGGTATTAAGGAGGCTTTACATGCATCTTCATCTTCATCTGCATTGAAATCTGCAAAAAAAGAGGAAACGAAATAAAAAATTCATACTTGTGCGATAGAGAGCGAAAACCAAAATGGAGATCATCTTCATGTATGAATATTATAGGAAGTACGAAACTGAAGATTGCAGATTATAGTGAAGATGAACATGTTCATCTTCATTATAGCATTTTCATCTGCACCATTATTTGTTCCGTTCAGATAACGAATTTTCAAGTTTTTTTTTACCATTTCACCTCAGTTTGCTTAAAAACAATGAAAATAGCGAAAATTTTCTTCTCGAAACTACATACCTGAACGCTAAGAACATGTGATTGTGAGATGTGTCAAGAAAGTTATAGCAGAGTTCGAGTAAGTTATTAGTGTGTACCCTGTCTTACTTTTATATTTGTTTTATATTATTGGCCCGCTCTACTTTTCTTCAAGTCTGCAGACACAAATAAGCCATAATAAAGATTGGAAACCTTCGTACGTTTCACCCCCCAAAACCCATTTGTTTACATTGTTGTATTTGTAGCTTTGAAACTCTATCCATGAATAGATGGGAAATCGAAAAGCAAAACAAAAACAAATTACTAGGGCTGTGTTGTCTATGTGTCTATAGGAAGAGGAACAGAAAAGATTCTTGTGTGCGTTTCTATCAATGTGTCTATTGAAAGAGGAACAGAAAAGTTACTTGTGTGCGTGTTTCAGCTTGTAGGCAAATGTCAAATGAAAGCAGAGGTTTCCGGTCTTTACATTATTAGTTTATGTCTGCAGATGCAGATCCATGTAAAGCCGCCTTTACACCACAACTTATGATGCCCGACTCTTCTTTGAATTCATCTATGAAATGTCGTACGCTGAGGCGTGCGCTATTACACACATGAGCTTAGAGTCAAGACTCAAATTTGACAGTTTTCTTTTACTTATAATTTCGATTTTTTTATTACCATATATAAAGATATGTGACGCGATGTTCTGAGACTAGATCTAGTTGTTGTCTCAAATTTATCCCCAGGGATGGCGGCTGTACTAAAGCGGAGAAATCACCGTGTTCTATTTATCTATGACTCTTAATTCGCATTATTTTATTTATTACGTTGTCATATTGTATTGGTGTATGTTTATTCAATCACATGCTGTTAGTGTTATGCCTAAAGAGCATGGATGAGCAAACCAGCAACTCATTTTATGACAATTTTAGAATTAGTTTTTTAATGAAAAATAAGACGACATAGACAACGGCAGGAATCGAACCTGCGACCACGAGGTTGACAGGCGAGCACACATCTATCGCGCCACGGCCACCCCAGTGCAACTCAAATTTATTCACACTTTTGACATATTGGGTAAGTTCACTCAGTTATTTTCATCAACCTGGAATAACTTTCTGTTGTTGTAATGCGTGCAAAAGCACATCTGATGAAAACAGAGCTGTTCTCATGAAAGCTATCCTCAGTTATCCCAAAAAGTTTGGAATAACTAGCTATCGGAGAACAAATGTATAGAACAGCTGACTGAAAAATTGATTTGGTATGCGAATTGTTTTGATTTTTTGTCAGCTTTCAGCTAACATATGGCCTCGTTCGGTGGCACAACCTAACCGATCCGGATTGCTTGGTGTTGTTGTAACGCCTAAAGTAAAAACAGCTGATGAACTAAACATATGTTGTCAAACACAAATCTCAAGCTACCCAAAAATACAATACAACTGACATATCGAGAAAGCTAACTGAATCGTTCGAAAATAAATCCGCTACAAAGGTGTCTTGGATAGCCTATCGGTTGCGCACCGAACGAGGCCTATCTGATTAGTCCACAGATATACTCCGATAGCTTGGTATTACATAAGATTTATCTAATAAGCGAGTGAACGCCCACATTGACATATTACAAATCTTAGCCCATAAAGTACTCGAACGAAGCTACAAACGTCAGTTTGTTTTCACCGTCAAAATCAAGATCCCCAGCTCATCTGTTCTGCAAATACGAATTTTTAATTAAATTGGACTTTATTGTTTAAATAAAGCAAAATAGCTACATTTCCAAAATGTTAGCAATGAATTTTGTATATCGAGGCTTAACCCCTCAACTTAGGTAAGTTATATTCGATCTGCTGCCAGAATATTACATCAATTTAAACAACTTTCATAGACAAACTCCCAACGTCGCACAACTCCCTATGTTGCATCATTTAAAGATTCCTCAATTCACATCTCGAGCTATACGTAGCAGCGTTCGCCATAACAATGCGCCTCGCGCACGTTTACAGACTACACCATTCGATAATTTGCAAGTGAATACAGGACCAGTACCACCGAATAACCTCTTGAAAGCATTCATATTCACAGGAGTGGTAATCTTTCTTTATATTCAAAAACGTTCATTTATAAATGAAAGTACACATTTTATAGTTCAGTACAGGGTGCTTCTTAGGTGCGACAATATGGGAATACGAAAGAGCTCGAAATCATATAATTGAACAGGTCAAGAAATCTAAATCTAGATTTCCATGGATTAGAAGACCGGCCGAGGGCAGAAGTAAGTATAGTCAAATAAAAAGAGAACTCACAGCACTCTGGGAAAAATTAACTGCTGGCGAGAAGGTATTCGTGCCATTGTGTGCGCTGAATCTTTTAGTCTTTGGTCTCTGGAGAGTTCCTCGGATGCGGAATGTAATGATAACGTATTTCTGTTCAAACCCTGCTGCGCGTAAGAAATCAAATTCTATTTATTTGCAAATAAATCAGTTTTTTTTTAAATGATATTCTAGGTGTTGTTTGTTGGCCCATGTTTCTTTCCACATTCAGTCACTACTCTCTCTTCCATATATTCGCAAATATGTATGTTTTACATAGTTTTTCAAACGGAGCTGTTCTATCACTGGGCAAGGAACAATTTATGGCAGTTTATCTAAGCGCTGGGGTTATCGCTAGTTTGTCCAGTGTTATTGTCAAAACGATAACATCTACAGCCGGAATGTCAATTGGAGCGGTATGTTATTTTAAAAATCTTCAATTAAACAAATGGATTAAATTATTAAATCTTTTAAGTCAGGTGCGATTATGACGATTCTAGCGTATGTTTGTACACAATATCCAGAAACTCAATTGAGCATAATATTCTTGCCCATGGTTACATTCTCCGCAGGATCGGTATTATAAAATAATCGATGTACCCAATACTTTGAAGTTTGCATAAATACATTTATTTTTAGGCGATAAAGGTTATTATGGGACTTGATTTGGCAGGTGTTCTGCTGGGATGGAAGTTCTTTGATCATGCTGCACATTTGGGAGGAGCTGCCTTTGGGGTGTAAGTATATTATAATTCTGGATAAAACAAATTACATCTTAATGTTTCTTTTTTCGTTCTGAACAATGTTTTTGTCAGTTTCATTAACTCTGACAAAGTTACTTAAGTGTTTAAACTCTAACACCCATATTAATAAACATGGACTAGTGAAGGTTAAGGACTTATTCCTTTGACTAAGTGCGAAATGATATTAATAAAACAGAATTTCTACTATTTTGACAATGAGTCGCGTTTGCTGATACACACCTTAAGCATTTAAGTTTTACTGAAGCACTTATGTGACAGTTTACTTACTTACTTACTTACCTTACTTAAGGTGGCGCTACAGTCCATGTGGACCAGGACCTCAACCAACAAGCTTCTTCCAGTCGGCTCGGTTTCTAGCTATCCGTCTCCAGTTTCGCACTCCAAGTTGTTTGATATCCACCTTTTACGCTGTCCACATCTACTTCGCTGTCACTACTTCGCTGCAAAGACTTTCCGGCCGGAGCATTGGTGTCCATTCGCTCTAGGTGACCTAGCCACCTCAGTCGTTGGCTTTACAATTTTGTGACTAGGTCAATGTCGCTTTACAGCTGTACAGTTCGATGTTGTATCGTCTTCTCCATTCCCCATCTATGCAGACGGACCAAAAATCACTCGGAGAATCTTCCTCTCAAAAATCCCCTAACGCGTTCTCATCCACCGTTAACAGTGTCCATGTCTCTGCACCATACTTCAGGACTGGGACGATGAGCGTTTTATATAACAACAGTTTAGTTGCTCGAGAGAGGGCTTTGCATATCAATTGCCTTCTTAGGCCAAAGAAGCAGCGATTGGCAAGAGTAATTCTACGTTTGATCTCCGCGTCCTTGAAATCGATGAAAAGGTGGTGAGTATCGATTTGAAATTCCTGGGTAGTGAGAATATTTGGTCGATGGTGGACTTGACTGGCCTAAAGCTACACTGATAAGTACCAATCAGGTTGTTGACGACTGGCTTTAGGCTCACAAAGTACGGCAGAGAAGATATTGTATTGCGGTATTAAGAAGACTGATGCCTCTGTAGTTGGTGCAGGCCAGAGGATCGCCTTTCTTAAGGATCGGACAAACAATGCTGAGGTTCCATTCATCGTGCATGCTTTCCTCCGACCATATTTTGCAGATGAGCTGGTGCATACTCCTAACCAATTCATCGCCAGCCGCTTTAAACAACTCGGCCGTAAGACCATCAGCTTCAGCAGCTTTGTTGGACTTACGCTTAGATATAGCTATCTTTACTTCGTCGAGATCGGGTGGGCGGTATTGTTGGTCTACGTCGTCCAGGTTGAATGGCACAATTTGCATAATAGCGGGATTCGGTTCGTCTTCGCCGTTATACAATTTGCAGAAAAAATTTTTCCATTTCCTCAGCACCGACTGCGATTCTACCACGATATTACCCTGATCATACTTGCAGGCTTCAGTTCGGGAATTTTAACCCTGGGAGGTTCTTTTTACTTTTTGGTGAAAATTCCGAACATCATTCCTGCAATAACATCCCTCTATTTCCTCGATCGCGCGCTTCTCATGCTCTTTCTTTTTCCTTCTTAGAAGCTTTTGTTCCTCTATCATCTTCTGCTCATAGAGCTCGCGAGCAACTCTGGTTTTTCTATGCAGCGCTGCTTTCTATGCCTGTTGTTTGGCTGCATGTACTTGCCGGCATTCTTCATCGAACCAGGGGTTTCGCTGGTGTGGTCATGCGAGGCCAAGTACGTTAGAGGCGGCACCTCGGATGGCTTCCTGGCAATTCTTCCACTGGTCTTCGATACTTCCAGTTGGCGGCAGAGAACGATTTAAGAGCGCGCGAGAGACTTGATCGGAAAACGACCTTGTGATTTCCTGCGACTGTAGCCGTGACAATTTACGCAGAGGAAAAAGTAGCCCATAAGCGTTTTAAGTTGAACATAAATATTTATGTTCGTATCAGCAAATGGGCCTTACAAACTTAAGGACTATTCACATGAGAGCGACCAAAGACCATCGAATAAACGAATAAGCAACTAGAGATGAAAGAAAATGGAGGGATACAGAAAGGATTCTAGTTGCCGTTGTTTGCGTACTATTCGAAAAGTTTTTCTTTAAAATGATTGAATGTATTTATTCTCCATAAGCTGTGAGGAAGCTTTACCAACCTTTTTTCTTCATAAATTCTAAAAAACATTGTAGAAATATAATTTATATTAATGTTTAGACAAAAGTTTACTTTCAAATCGCCATTGCATCTGATTCTTACGAACAGGCAAACTCTATTCGCGTTCCACATACCATCCATTGATCTTTCGACGAATAAATTGTTCTCGCGCGCCTAACGTCAAAATCCAGACTTTCAACTTTTATTCATGACAAATAAAATTAAAGCCATGTGAACAAAATGTCAAAATGGACGAATATTCGTTAATTTGTTGGTTGTTTTGGTCGCTCTCATGTGTATAGTACTTTAGTCCTTCGCTAGACCATCGAAGACGGTGGTTTAGTGAAGGACTAAGAATTGACATTAAGAACAAAATTTACAGGGACAGAATAAAAAGAGAGAGTTGATGCTTATTGTAGTAGATTTTGTTCGTAGATTTTCGATTTTAATTAATTGAAAATTTTAGTCCGCAGACTAATGGCGTTTTTATTTGGCAATCCGGAATTCTTCTCCGATCCGGGATCCCAACTGAACACTTTTGTGTGATTCTGACGATTCTGAATTTTAATGAGATTGTATGTGTGAAAATAATTGTGTACGTGAGAATATTCAAATTAAAAAAAAAATATGTTTGTTGCACAATTATGATACAAAAAATGACAACAGTCGAGTTTGACGTTCAAGTATATGAATGTGTGCGTGCTTCTGGTTCTGATTCTGATTTCAAATCCAGAAGCAAAATTCTCTTTTTTTCTTAATTAGAACTGTCATTTTTTCCCAAGTGAACGCTTTCAGAAGAGTCCGGAAGGCTTCCGAATTGCCAAATAAAAACGACACAACTTTTATTTTATGGTTTAGTAAAGTCGTGGACTATCGGTGGACTAAGCATTTTTTTTATTAATAGGGGTGTAACAAACTAGGAACATAGACTGTACGCATGTATTTCGGAAATCCTTAATGTCAATCCTGAAATCGACCGAAAAGTATTTGTCTTTTAAATAGAATGTCGTTTTCATTTGCTGTTTGGAGTTATAGCTTATACATAATTGCGCATAGAGAGGATTCAAGTAAACAAAAATGGTGCGCTAGAGATTTAATGAGTAACAACGATCATACCACATATAAATAAAGCCCATTACTGGGAGGAGATTTTGTCGATGTTTCAAAATTAATGAGATGAGCAAAGAAATTTGAAGAGAGCTGCGTTTGAATTGGTTCAAGCTATACCCATTGTTGACTTTTTATGTTCTATTCGAACTGGATAAGTAAAATTTGAAGAAGGAAGGATCTTCGAAGACGACATAAGCGAAACATGGTTTTTGGATTTTCTAAATGGACCCTATCGGGAATCTCCTAGAGAATTTCGTTTCCCACAAAATATTGTATTCGCTCGAAATTTTTCCCGGGATCGTTAAAAATCGTATGAAATGACAAAAAAAACTTCCTGGGAAAGTTTATTCCCGAGACCAATAAATTCAAAGGAAAATATTTAAGCAACATCCACGTTCCCTATTCGAATTAGAGAACATTTTTCAGGGAAATTTGTATTCACAATAACCCCAATATCCTAATTTTTCTAATGGGAAATAAAAATTTCATTGGAAATCTTTCTGCAATTCGAATCTTTGGAACGTGAGTGATGCTCAAAAATTTCCCTCGGAATTTATTGGCATCGAGAATTAGCTTTCCTGGGAATTTTGCTGTCATTTCATACGATTTTTTGTTCGAGGAAAATTTATTAAGTGGTATCGCAGGAAAAATTTCCAGAGAATAAAATATTCAGTGGAAAAGAAATTTGCTGGGAGATTCCCGATAGGTCCCGAGGACCAACATGTATGAAGATTTATTGAGCACAATTAATATGTTCATATGTATTTTTGCTCCCAGAAAAATGAATGGTTTTAGTGGGAGAGGTTTGATCGTTAATGTTTGTTCAGCTTTCATGCCTAATAACCTGAACGACATTTGTAGTTAAACAGATGATAACATTAGATATTCCCGTGAGATGGAGAAATCGTAACTATGCACGGGTATCTACTAGTATTGAATTTTTCTAAATTTATTTATTTTAATAAAATACTCATTATGTACCAATACATATACATTTTTTTCAGATTTTGGGCTTACTATGGTCATGCAATTTGGCAAAAGCGAGTAAGATTCCTCAGCATTTACCATGATTGGCGAAAAACAAATCATTAGTGTTAAATCCAGAAAAAACAATAAAATCAGTTCAAATAATTATTCGTTTAATTATTATATATTTGTAAAAAATTAACAATTTTAGTAAAACAAAAAAAAAAAAAAAAATAAATAAGTTACCTATTTAAAAAGAATATATATATCAATTTGAACTAAGCTATTCAGCCCTATTCAGCTATTCGATCCGATCGAATCTTTCGATTCACATGAATATTTCTCTAAATTTTTTACTATTTTTCAAATGTCTTCTATCTTTTGAGTCCAAAGCTTTACTAATCTATTTTTTTTTGTTTAATTCTTAAGAGAATCTAATTGTTAAAATTTATTTTTGATCGAAATTTATATACTTTTTGGATCAATTTGCTTTTTCCGTCGGATAGCAGAATACAAATATTCACGTGAACGTTAAACAGAATAGGGCTGATTATCTTCTTTATTTACTTAATCTGTAGCTTCCTTTTGATTTATTCTCATACGATATCTTACCTCCATTCTTCGTTTTGCTAACTTAGCACGAATTTCATTACAAGTTTCATATTCGGGAGCATATGATATATGCAAGATACCACCGTAGAACTGTTGAGCATCTAGGAAACGTTTTGCTCGTCTGGCATGTTCGAGTTTTTCGAATTTCAGATGATAAACATCTGTGAATATTTCGATTTCGACTAAAATAGATAAATGTATTGGTGTAGTGTTTTTACTTATCTACTTACATATGTACATAATAATTATGTACCTACCTTTCTTGCTGATTTCTTTGGTAACACATCGAACAAATTCCAGAGCACCATACCTTAAGAACGCTCGTCTAAGCTCGCTTTGTAAATTAACCTTTGGTACACCGAACACTAACAAGTGAACAGATTCATTAGCAATTGTATAAACCTTAAATAAATGTTATTGTGTATAATTTAAAGAAAAAAACAATACATACTCCATCGACTACTTACCTTCACAGCAGTTAATTTTTTGCCTCGTCTGTATTTTGGACGAGTAAGGCAATATTCGTGCCGTATATGATGGCTTAGTTGATTATTGCTCGACATTCCTATAGGTATGGGTTTAGTTTTTTTTTTTTTTTTTTTTTGTATTATTATAATTTCTATATTTTATTTGTTTTTGTTTGGTCCGTCATTTTTGGCAGTCCACCATTTCTATTTGCTAGAAATGTTTGGTTTTTTATACAAATCTGTCACGAAACTTTAGGTATGTTCGGTAGTGCTAAGACAATTTCTACATCGCGAAATACTGTTGAATATTAAGCGCCATTCACATACACAGTTTTAAGCAATTTCAAAGGAAAATATCACCTTATTTTTATTTTAACTTTTCAAAGAAGTTAATTAGGCATATTCTGCCACATCTGTTATTCTGCCATGAATTTTCTGTTATGATGCATAACAGATATTCACCATTAAAGTTATTTTATTATTGGTATTCAGGAGTTCGTTCTTTTATAAAAGTCTGTTATGTAACTTCTAAAAAGAAACATTTATACAAACAGACCTAAAATCTGCTATCAAATTATCAGCTGTAGTAGGTAAATAAAAACTCTCGGCAGTCGGCACTGACTAATGACAATATAAAATTAACCTGCGGAATTATCGTGTTTTGTTTCGCGTAAATAAATAATAATCAATCTTTGTAATTTGTCAATAACAGTTTCTGAATTTAATATATCCAATATAAAAAGTTGTACAAAAACGAACTCCGGCAAGATAAGCCACACTTTCTTTAACGTTTCATCCATCGAAATGTGTTCTGTGCTTGTATTGTAATAAATTGTTATATCTGTCCTTTTAAGAACAATTCATTAACGAAATATAAGTTTTTACTTGATTAATTGAAAATTAAAAGTAACAAAAATGTGTCTTTTATTCTTTTATGATTCATAAAAGATTCCATAACAGATTGTGGCATGCTGAATACCAAAAATTGAGTTCGTAAAAGACTTTTTAAGAATTTCGAAGTTTTGACACCTCATAAGCTGATTTCTTAACAGATTTTATAGCAGATTTAGCATGGCGAATACCAAAATTTAGGCTTATTCTGCCACATTTGTTATTCTGCTATGAATTTTCTGTTATGATGCATAACAGATCTCCACCATAAAAGATATTTTATAATTGGTATTCAGGAGTTCGATCTTTTATAAAAGTCTGTTATGGAACTTCGAAAAAGAAACATTTATACGAACATACCTAAAATCTGCTATCAAACTATCAGCTGTAGTAAATAAAAATTCTCGGCAGTCAGCACTGACGATTGACAATAAATTAACCTTTGGAATTATGGTATTTTGTTTCGCGAAGATAAATTTTTGTTCTCTTTAATTTGTCCATAACAGTTCCTGAATTTAATATATCCAAAACGCACAAAGGCAAGATAAGCGACTACTTTCTTATGTTTCATCCGTCAAATGTGTTCTGTGTTTTAGAGGAATTGAAATAATTTAGTTTATAAATTATTTACATATTTTAGTTTGTTATTATGCATTTTAATTATTGTTTTTATATCTGTCTCCTTTTAACAACAATTCATTAACGAAGTAAAAGTTTTGACTACATATGTTGAAATCTTTTATGATAAAAGTAACCAAAATGTGTCTTTTATTCTTTTATGATTCATAAAAGATTCCATAACAGATTGTGGCATGCTGAATACCTAAAATGCAGTTCGTAAAAGACTTGTTGAGAACTTCGAAGTTTTGACAGCTCAATAGCAGATTTCTTAACAGATTTCATAGCAGATTTGGCATGCAGAATACCAAAATTATAATTCATAAAAGATTTTTTGACAACTTAAACTTTTGTATGAAAATTCATAACAGAATAGCAGAATAACAGAATAAAAGATCTCGCCGAATAGACCCAATTATAATTCATAAAAGATTTCTTGACAGCTTAAACTTTTGTATGCAAATTCATAACAGAATAGCAGAATAAAAGATCTCGCCGAATAGGCCTAATAATTAATTTTATTTATAAAATTTAAAAAGAAAACACTACAAACAAATTATTAGGGGTATTCACGATCCGATGTAACTGGTCTTGTATCATTGTAAAAGTGTATCATTTTTTGAACTACGCCAACAAAATATACTGAATGTCAAAAGGCGTTTTTCTTTTTCAGTTCAGAGCAGAGTCAGTTGTCAAAAAATTAGTTTGTGTTTCTTTTTAACTCAGAGCATACAGAGCTTCAAATGTGTGTTTCTTTTCTTGTTCTGAACATGTTTAGATAAATTTCAAAGTGTGTAGCAAAATGTGAAGACAAAAATAATTAGATACATAAGTTGGCGAAAGAAATTGATCACTTGTTGATTTTCTGTATCTGGTATGTATCAGTGTACAAAAAAGTGTAGGTATTGCTTTTTATGGTTAAAAATGAAAATGTATTGTGATGTGTGTGGTTCAAGTGTGTTTAAAAACATCAGTGTTCAGTGTTCGCTGTGTTTCGAACAATTTCAGTGCATAATCTATGTGTCCGAACTCTGTTCAGTGCTCTGCTCTGAACGAAAAAGAAAAACGCCTAAAGTCCTAGGGCCTGTTTCAAAATTTAAAAGTAAAGTCACAGTTACTTGGAAGCTAATCAGCAGATAAAATTCACATTAGTGTTTCACAATTAACTTATAGGGTGGATGAAGTACCTAATAAAGCACATAACTGACAGTTAACAGAATCAAATGTACTGAAGAGCACCGATATTCGAAATTTTCCCTTTTATTTAAATGGATGTCCTTCTTGATACATTAGATGATGAATTCGATGAGCTCTTTTTCCAAGTTATGGAGCCACTAAGAAATGTCGTATTCCGATTGAGAACAAACTTCATAGAATCTTTGGACGAAGTCGATTTTAGAGTGCATTTTCGTTTAAAAAAAGAGGCTGTATTATCTCTAATACAATATTTTATATTGTTTTAAAAAATCCAAGTTTTAAATTTAAAGTACAACGCCAGACACAATGAATGATTTTACGTTTTTTTTTCTTAGCTTTCATTTTGTTTTCATTTTTCTAATTGGAAAAAAATACAAGTGTACATTTTTTTTAACACAAACTAACAGCCCTATTCTGCTGTTGTGATGCTCACAGGTCACAATTTTTTGTGAGGTTGTTCTTGTGAGGTTTCTTGTGAGGCGAACACAAATTTCATATTCTGTTGAGACCCTCATAAGAAACATCACAAAAAAATTCACCTTTGAAAGGTGAATTTGTTTTAGTGATGGCGGCGAGCTGATTTGTCAGAACAAACAATATCAAAATAATCTGCAAACTACAAAAGTGATGAATTACATGAAATTTGTTTAAAAACATCTGCAATAATAACTTACTTGATAAGAATATAATCAGTTTCAATCAAGTAATAATTTAAGTCGGTGTTATAGCTTGTAGATGAACTGAGCAGACGACCGGGATTCTCAAGAAGAACTTTCGGAGCCAAAGTAAATTTTTTTTTGAAATTTTGTTATGCAGTTTTTTAGAGTTTATTAATATACATGTTATTATAGAATTTAAAAAAAATCAACTATGAAAAACACAATTTAATTAAATTTTGTTGTTTTCCTCGATTTTCTTGAAATTCCTTGGGATGTTTTATCTTCCGATTGTGATGCAGATATTACATATTGTACCTTCAGATTTATGCACTCGGGCTTGGGTGTCGATCTAGGGTCGTGTAGCAGAGTAAAGTATTCAGCAAAGATGACACATTCAACTTTAGACAATTCTGTGTTCGTTGAAATCATGAGATTATAATTTCAGTTCATTTGGAAAGCTGAAATAATTAAAATTTATAGAGATTACTAATCGTGGTTAAAAAAAGTACTTTTTCCACATTGCTGCTTCGCATTATTTTCGATTCTATCATGATCTTTTCATGATTGTCTCGTACACTTTAATTTAAGATAAAAATTTTCTGGAACAATGTTTGCACTTGAAGAAATAACTCCTTTTCCTCTTTTCCTTTTCCTCCTTTATATGGCAAGTTTTCTTGTGGAAATCGAAACGAAAACGAATTTTTTGTCGATCTTCACTAAAAGTCGGCAAATATATTGGTCGATAGATAAAATTTGTATCTTGAATGACAAACGGATCATTCGTATCCCTTATAATTAACTTAGAATTCTCCTGCGCTACAATCAAGGAGTGATTTATTAAAAAATCAATTAATACAGTTTAATTAATTCTTACTTCTTACATTTATGGATGAAACTTCTTCCAAAAGATGTATCAAAATCAAATTCAATTCCATGTTTGTTCTTATTTTGTTTTTTTTTATACTTTTGTTTCACAGGTATGGCAAGTAGGTGAGTTATGATTTTCCAAGAAGTAGATCATTATTTTCAAGTTTTTATGATGCTCACAAGTTGTGAGGTTTTGACCAGAATACCAAAAAAGTCACAAAAATGAGTTCACCTCAAGTTCTGAGGTTATTGTGACTTGTGAGGGCTTAGTGACGTTGCCAGAATAAGGCTATAAGATATTTCAAAACACATGTGAAACTCATTTTGACATTTGCTTCAGTGTAGCTACAGATTAGAGTAAAGGTGTTTTCACAGTCTGTTGTAAAAAAATAACAGAGTTATATTATCTACGGGTCTGGGTCTAAGTTATGTTTTAACACGTATTACAAAAACAACACGAGATCCAGGTTTCTACCTGGGTTTGCAAATATTAGTATTAAATTCGGCAAACAGAGTGTACATGTAAGTACATATTATAACCCAGATATCGTTTTATTTTCACGGGGTGAACCATATGGGTTATTGACGATAATAAAACACGGTTAATAAAATTTTACAATTTAACAAGACTTGTTACATCAGATCGTGAATATACCCCTATTATCAAAATATTACAATTCAATATTTTCTACGCGACCAACAACAGGTTTCTGGGAACTGTCAAATGTAAATTCGCAATTCACAACAACAGGACGCATGCCAAAAATCGCTGGAATTTAACCTCAAATTTTAGACTTCAGATTAATTGGTGGTTGTTTTTCTCCATCTTCGACCAATTCATGTTAATTGGATGGAAATGTAGCTATAGTAATGTCTTCTTTTTAAACTTTTATAGCAAAAAAAACTGCATAAAACTACTTTAAGAAAAAATTAAATTAATTTTAACTCATTTTGATGCAAACCAATTTCCAACTTTATTTATTTACATATGAACATATGTGTTAATGATATTCACATTCGCAATTTTAGCTGCTCAGGGATCTTTTGATCCCGGACCAGTTCACTTTATACATGGATTTCTCATACACACTATCGACGTAATTGGTCATCGCGTTGACTCTCTGACGCCATCACTAAACTCATTTTAATTATCTCACCACTCACCACACAGTTAATTCGGTGATCGACAAATTCCAACGTTCTCGTCAACACCTATAAACTTCATTGACAATCACAAGACGCGTGGCCCAATTAGTACTGATTATGTGACATCAGAGAGTCAATATACCTAATCTACGTACAAGTTCTCTGCCAATAAAAATGAATCTCAAACTTGGGAATCGTAAAGATTTATGTGTGTCCAATTTTCTGTGTACACTAGGAAAGTTTACGATTTCTGAATTGACTACTCTATTTACCTATACACATTTTTTATCAAATAATTTCTTGGAAAAAATTACCATCTATTTGAACTGCAAGTTCCTTTTCATGGAAAAGTTTGCTTTCCGAACAATATCTTTTATCGAAATGACATTTTTGACATATCATCTAATCTGTACTCTACTGTATGCTGTCGCCGTCAGTTGAATTTGCTTTTGCACAAAATCTGTGATTATTCAGCTTTCCTTGTTTTTTTTTTTCCAAAAGAAAGGTACATCAACATTCAAATTAAATTATTGTGATTGGAATAATAAAAATCATATTAAATATTCAGAAAATAATGTCCCAAGTGCATGGATTGTCAGTAAAAGGAATTAAATAAATTAAGAAAAGCAACCAGAAAAGAAGACCCTACAAAAACAACTGCTTGGAATTCCCCTCCAATTAGCAATTATGGCATTGAAAAGACAAAAGTAAGCAGTGTGTCGTGTCATTTATTTCAGAATTTAAAAAAAATGTAAATTATTTAACTCTGGTGAACTATCTGCATTATGTTTTTAATTAGAAAATATATCCAGAATTTTGATGACGAAACTGACTTTTTGGCAATGCAAAGAGTCCCACAATCCCAACCAAAATTTGAAAACATAATCGAGGCTCAAGTGCAAGATGGTGATACCCTTCAGGCACTTGCCTTACGTTTCCATTGTACCGTAAGTGCTAGTTAATTAGCAATTAATTGTGAATATATTGTGATGTTTACTTTATGTTATTTTGTTTTCTGCCAAGGTCGCTGACATCAAGCGCTTAAATAAAATTGATAAAGATAATGAAATATATGCAAGGAAGGTTGTGAAAATTCCTGTCACCATTCACTCTGTACTACTCGAAACACTGCCAACGGTCCATAAGAGCGGAAGCAATAGTCCGAAACATCCACAAGTTAGTGAAACAGGCATCGCACGAAATCCTCTAGAGAATGTCAGCTTCAGTGAGAAACTGCTTGTGGCATCGGTGAATTCGGCGGGTGACACAATCAACGATATTATTCTCAAATCCTCAGTGAGAAACAATGATTACAGAGATGATTCCGTTGAAGGTTAGTATTGTTTAATATTGAAAATAGTCTTTTTTTTTATGCCTTATGGGGTTAGAGTCAAAACGTTTTTTTTTTTTTTGGTTTATACAATGCGCAACGTACATACATTATTATCTCCATAATAGGTTTACTTATATTATAGTTTGTTTTTTATCTTGTTGACAGACGTGATAAAGATAAAAATTGCCAAAAGCAGGTTTTTCTAAAGTTTTTGTTTACTCAATAGATAAGGTTCCTAGTTTTTACTTTTATATAGAGATGCGCTGTTAAAAATATGTTCCCAATATTCCCTTGAAATCGCTTTTTGATTTTCGCAGTCGAAAAGGCTATTCGGTTGTCTTCCGCCAATGCTTGGGAAGCGAAAGGAATTTCCAAGAGCTCAGAAAACGATTTGTGTTTGAGGGGCTATGGGCGATTTATAATAAAATGAATAAGTATATGTTGAACAAAAGTCGACACTTCACTCATAACCTTTCAGACGGTGGGTTAAATTATGACAATGTGGAAGTCTTTTCCAACACTTGGTATAATCCTGCTAAAAATCGAAGAATGTCATCGAACTTCAATAAAAAAGATACAGGTATTGTTATCTTGCTTCAACTCGTTTGTTATTTCTTCAAATATATTTACAAATGCCTCTTTCGACAGCAAAAATAATGAATACTTAAGTAATTTAACAAATTAATTAAAAAATCTTAAATAATGAGAGTAGGTATTCCAATTCTTACTCTTTGCGAGTGCCATCAAGACCCACTTTCGGGTCGTTTGTTGACATTTAAATGGAAATTTGGAACGATCATTTTCGCCCAAGCTCGCTTTTGAAAATAACCCAAATAGAAAGCGTTCGAAATTAAAATATCATTTCAATGCGATCCGCAGTGCTTTTTTGAATTGGTCCACTGTTTTCTAGATAGTTAAGTGTTTTGGACTAAAAAACCATTTTCTATGGAAACGCCCAAAAGGTAATCCATTACTTCTGCCAGAGCAGCGGGCGGCGGGCGATGAAATAGAATGGATTTTTAATCTCCTCCCCAACTTCGGCTTTATAGCGATACTCCACTTTTTTCAATAATAAATAGGTTTGCAGTTTTTTAAAATGCAACAGAATGAATGAATAAAAGTAATCAAAAAATAAACCGTTAATAAAAATCAAATCCAAGCTGGGGCTGACATTTATGTGTCTATCGCAAATATCAAAGGGAAGTTTTCAAAACTGTAATTTGGTCATCACTTTAAATTCAACTTAATCTGAATTTAATTAGAGAAAATCCTAATTTTAAACTTATAGACTTAGTCTCGAGTTGAGGCCAACTTTGGATTTTCCGGTAAGTTAAGCAATATTCAACAAAATCGCCCTCAGACTTTTATTTTCCAAGATCGAATTGTGGGACCACCTTCTTTCGTGTTCTTTATCGTGATGTCAAAATATTTAATAAAGTGCATTGATTTACGTTTGTTTCAAAATAAATTCGTTCTTCCTTGACGTCAAAATAATTCTATTTTATGTCGAATTTCAAACAACGAAACATTCGATTTTTTTCTGAAGACAATCGAATTATTTCTAAACAAAATCTGTCAAAACAGATCATGTGTTTTTAGCAAGATTTCGATTTTGCACGAACACTATTTTTGCAAGCTCGTAATAACAAACAAAAAAATCGATCTGAAATCGATTTGAAATTGTTGCTTGGATTTCGATATAATTTTGTAAGCATTGAAGTTTCTCAAAGCAGCTTATTTTGAGAAAGAGCATTTAGGTCTGAAAGGCGACACACTAGATCTTACCTTCGCACTACAGTACTACAGTATTTAAACTTTAGTTTTATTCATTTCAAAAAGCACACAAGGACACCATCACTGTTAACATTAGCGATTTCAGTTATTTACGAAAAAGATAAATATCATAATTATTAAATTTATCCGAACACGTTAAAACCGGACACAATAAACAAATATTTAAACACCTTATTGTTTTTACATTTAGGTTTTTGTTGCACTTTAACTTAACTTTCAACTAGACACAACGATTAAACGAATGACAAGATAAAAACAAAACGAACGATCAAAAACACGTACCTGTATGCATTTCAGACTGTATGCAGTCCATCATTAGCATCACGACTGATCGAATTGGTATCATCTTCTTGGTTTGTAATCAGATGAGAGAAAAGAGATTTGACAATATATTGCCGTTATCGGAATTGATGGTATTTCTATCTCTTTGTATAAAAAAGCTTTCATACGCATCCAATTTTCTCTCATCTGTTACTTGTTTCATCAAACTCACACAGCTTGCATTTATATTAAAGTGGTTAAACTTCAAGACGTGGTTTGCGATGGCAGAACTTTGGATTTTATTTTGTTTTATGTATGAACTGTGTTCTTTGTAGCTTTTTCTATGGTTCTTTTAGTTTGACCATAGAATATAGTACATGAACAAATTTCAAGTGCAGTTAATAAGAAAAAAGAAACGCATTATAAAAAATATAAAAAATTAAAAGAAACACAAACTGAAAACTGCAATCAACCAAAATTCATATCATATTTAATTTGGAATAAATCTGAAATTGTTTTTAGTTTTAAACAATGG
The DNA here is from genome assembly GCA_910595825.1 of Philhelius pedissequus. NCBI lineage: Eukaryota > Metazoa > Arthropoda > Insecta > Diptera > Syrphidae > Philhelius > Philhelius pedissequus. The sequence continues at coordinate 46,730,889 of OU343160.1, forward strand.
TTTGAATTTCACTCCAAAACAAAATAAATTCAAATTAGTAGACACCGTTGTAGACATTGAAACTTCAAGATGAAGTAAGGTGGGCGGCAAAAGGAATTATTGAAAATCTTAACAATTCCACACGTACTCGAAAAAAATAATGATTTTGATATCAAAAAATCCTTAAAATCTTAAGATTGCATATACGTAAAAGCTGATAAAGGAAATAAATTAGTGGTGTTAAACACAAATGATTATGAAAATAGGATGTTAAGTGTAATTCAAAAGTGCGATTATAATGGCGTTTTTATTTGGCAATCCGGAATTCTTCTCCGATCCGGGATCCCAACTAAACACTTGTGTGATTCTGACGATTCTGAATTTTAATGAGATTGTATGTGTGAAAATAATTGTGTACGTGAGAATATTCAAATTCAAAAAAAATGTTAGTTGCACAATTATGATACAAAAAATGGCAACAGTTGAGTTTGACGTTCAAATATATGAATGTGTGAGTGCTTCTGGTTCTGATTTCAAATCCAGAAGCAAAATTCTCTTCTTTTCAGCATTAGAACTGTCATTTTTTCCAAAGTGAACGCTTTCAGAAGAGCCCGAAGGCCAAATAAAAACGGCATAAGCAAACAAACAAAAATCCTCTGCCAAAAATGATAAGAGAAAGTAAATAAAGTATCAAAAAAGTGAGTTCGGTTTTCAGTTTTTGGCTAAAAAGAAAATTGTCAATTTCCAATCCACAAGTACCGCTTATTTATTGTCTGCCCAAATTCACAAATCCGATGATATACCAATTGTTAGCAGCATCTCGTCCCCTTCTTATTTATTTGCATAATATTAGATAGTGAAATGAGGCTTTTACCTCTAATTAACAGCCTTTCAATTAAAAAATCATTCGAATTTGTCGAAAAAGTAAAGACTGATACAAGAAGATGAAATAATAGTGTCGTTTGACGTTGTGTCTCTTTTTCCAAGTATTCCCGTAGAAGTTGCATTATGTGAATTTGAAAAATATTTGAATACCGTTGATTTAAGCAATGAGAAAAAAGTGTGTTTTTAGAGTGTGGCTAAACTTGCATGCAACAAAACTTTTTCCAATTCAGGAATAAGTTCTATAAAGTAGAAAAAGGAACAAATATGGTAAACCCGTTCAGCCCTCTAGTATCGGAATTATTTATGTCTGCATTAGAAATCCAGTTAAAAAATGAAAAATTACTACCACGGTTCTGTTGTCGATATGTCGATGATGAGTTTTCGATTGTGAAAAAAGATAAAATAGCTTGTACATTGCGTGTCTTAAATAGTCAATTTAAAACCATTAAATTTACAATTAAAATGGAAACAAACAGAATATTCTGTTTTATAGATCTCGAAGTACGAAAAACGTCACAGAATAAAATAGATATTTCGACAAAAACCTAAATGTAAAAACAATAAGGTGTTTAAATATTTGTTTATGAATGTCATAGTTTCTGTAAATAATTCATGAATTATTTATTTTAAACCTAACTATATTTGTTTTTTTTTTTCGTTGCAGAAGATAGGTCTTTTACGGCGAATGACCGTTCGGATCTAAATGAACCACTAATGAGCGGCATTTTGGACGACTCAATACCTCAGCCAAGAATAATTCCCAGACCTTTGGTTCGTCCTTGGGATTGGTCAGGATCGGACTGTGACATGTCTTGGGTGTGTTTGTTTATAATGATTTTAGCTTTGTGCTTCGCAATTCCACTCATCTATGTTCTTTACATTGCCGAGCACCCAAAAAGGATTCATCACAGTGCTCTCTGACTAGACCTATTAAGTTTTAATCATTCCCTAGGAGCAAATTGATAATACTGAACTTCTTTTCTCTTTTCTTTCCAACTTTATTTTGCTGATAAGTTAATAAAGACTATAAATGGACGAAAAACCGTGATAGGTTTTGATGATTGGCTACAGTATACTCTTCCCCGATGACAGCGATTTTACAGTGCCTTTCTTGCATTCAATGTTTTTTTTTTGTATAGTCTCATATAAAAGGTTTATGTTTTTAATTTTTATCATCACAAGCCACATCATATTGGCAAATAATTTAAAGAATTTAGGGATTGCATGAACATTATAGTGTACATCCCCTTTTTTGAACAACAAAAATCAAGCAAAAAATGAAATTTTATATACGTATTTAATCTGACAATAAATTATTTAAACATAAATTTAAATTATTTTTTATTCAAAAACTCGATGTACATTATGTGCATATAAGACGTATTATCTAGGAACACATATACTCCCTTTCCTTTAAATAGGTTAAACATTTTGTTACTAAAACCGTATCCCGGCCAAAAACTATATGAACTCAGTGGCAATGCTAATAAGTTAACGTTAAGGTATATTTTCATTCACATCAAAAAAACGTTTTAACGATTTAATTTTGTTTGCGTAATATAATACAAAAAGTGATTTTTGTGACCTTTTAAATTGTATAGAAAATTGTGATTTTATTCTGCTATGCTATACATCGCGACTTACTTTGTCAGTTACCTATTTAAAAAGCCACATACACTGCTACGATGAAATTTTCTCGTGTAGTCAAAAACAAAAAAAAGCTGCAAGACTTGCAGAAATTATAATTTTAGAACTGTCAATTATTTTTTTTTTTATTATTTTATTGATCAAAAGATTAATGTAGTTTTTATTTGGCAACCCTCTGAGATCCGGGATCCCAAATGAACACTTTTTTGGTTCTGACGATTCTGAATTTGAATGTTATTGTATATGTGAAAATAATTCTGTACGTGAAAATAATCAAAATCTGATTTCAAATCCAGAAGCAAAATTCTCTTCTTTTCAGAATCAGAACTGTCATTTTTTTCCCAAGTGAACACTTTCAGAAGAGGCCAGAAGGCTTCTGAATTGCCAAATAAAAACGATTTTTCTCAAAAGAAATTCGCAGCGTGGTAAATGCGTGCATCCCTGTGTTAAGAAGATTTTCGAAGATATTTAATTAGATTAATCGATATACTCGTATCAGTAAGCTCTCAAATTCCTCTCATGATACTGAATTTGCATAATTTTGAGAAGACACTATTAAGTTACTTTCCAGAACTGTATTCTGAAGGTGGAAATGGACAAAGATGGATGATTAAGTCCTCTTTTTGAATATGCCGGTCCAACTCGCCGATAAAGATGAAATCTTATGGATTTAGCTGCAGCTGGCGTGCTGAGAATGCAATTAAATTTAAAAACTATTGATAATTTCCAGATAAAGAGTAAAGAAGAACATCCAGAGCTGGCAAAAGATGCTTTAAGATTGTTAGTGCAATTCGCCATTAAATAAAATTCACAATCGTAGATATAAAAATTAAACCAGGTTTAAACTATTCCTTAAAAAATATGCAGACACCCGTCTCAGAAAAAAAATCATTGTTATTTTTTTTAGTACAGAACTTGCAACGGGCAAATTCCTAAACGCAAATATTGCGCAGAATATGCTAAGAAAATGGTCCTTAAATGCAAAAATAAACATAAAAATCTTTGCGAATCAGACTGCCTCAAAACACAGTTTGTTCTTTTTCTTGCGCAAAATCCAGTACATTTGTTCAAGTTGTTTAAAGTTATGTTGCGCAATTCACTTGCTTTTCAATTTTAACCAGGGCCTTGCGATTGTTGCCGTGATATAAGGTAGAAAAAAAATGGAAATAAAGGCGAATCTGTTTTTTTTTAGTCGACTCTATTTCCTACAAAAATGGTAATAATTTCGATCAGTATTCGGCCTCAGTTCCAGTGAGTGCACACGCAAATTTTGTTCGATGTTATTTCCATTTCGTTCGATGTTATTTCCATTTGAAAAAAGATAATTATACATTATTACGAATGAAATTCATATTTAAAATTCATGTATGAAAAGCTCGAGCTCGTCATTATTACCATTTGGGTAAAAGATATTTCGGTTTTATTTCCATATATTTTTATACTATTACCAATTATAAATTGCCCACTAAAACACGTTTTCTGTCTGTCTGTCTGTCATTCTGTCAGGCTGTCTGTCTGTCCTCGAGTCTACAGCCTAAACGCTTTGATAGATTTCCTTCAAACTTGGTACATATTGTTTTTTCGGTAATATGCCTACAAGTTTTTTTTCATTTTTTTTAAGACGACAAATAACAGTAGCTCCCATACATTTTTTTGGCCAAAAACAAAAATCTTATTTTTCTCAAAAGTTGCTCCAACGATTTTTATAAAAAAAATCAGTTCATTAACCAAGGGAAAGGGTACCTTTTGATAATTTTTTTTTGGAAAAAAATGTTATTTTTGGTACCTCTAGTAGAACCATTTTTTTGGTTTTCAAACTTCGTATTTGGTGTTTTTTTGACATTATCTTGAATATTTAAAAAAAACTAATCTTCTAAAATAAAAAACAACGGTACCTCCCATACAAATATTAAGAAACCGTTAAGAAAAAAATTATTTCTCGAAAACGGCTCCAAGAATTTTTATAAGAAAATTTGTGTTGTCTTAAATTAGTACAATTCACTTTTAAGTATAAAAATATTTCTTTTTGCGTACTTATTAACGGTAATTCCCATAGAACCACTTTTCATATTTTCGACTTCCTCAATATTGGATAAACCGATTAAAATATTTTTTATTTTTTATGCAAATGCTCCCTAAAATTGTTAATAAGACTGCGTACTCAAATTTTCAAAAAAAAAAGTTTTTCGATTTTTAAAAAATAAATAATTTTTTGTTTGAAAAACCGATTTTTCAAAAACCAGTCACAGAATTTTTTTTTAAATTTGAATTTTATATGTAAATATATTAATAATATCTTCAAAATAGCGTTTCAATTTTTTTTTCTAGAAATGTTTTCAAAATTTTATACATAAAAAATTAATTTATTAAAAAAACGCTCCAACGATTTTTATTTTTTTTTATATATTCTTATTTATCCATGAATGCAAATGGAATCTTTGTTTTCCCTCAAACTATAACGAATAAGCAATTTAAAAATATTTAAATATGTGTATTATAAATTTATTTCTACCTTATTATTATTCCCTTTTTACGAATTTTTGCGTATGTCACTGAATACTAAATACAATGTAGGCCCTTATACATTTATATATACATATGTGCTTTAAAAATCACATGAATCTTAAGTATGCATATTGCACCTAAATTATGAAGTTCAATATTATATGCACATGTTTACATATGTACTTAGGTTCCATCAATATAAATATATATGTAGATACATTTTACTCTCATAACTTACATAATTAAAATCCATAATTAAGATTAAAATATACATTTGTAGGTAGGTACCTATGTAACTATTCCTTGAATCATCCATTCCACAATTCATTATACTATGAATCAAGTTTATCTAACCTGCATAGGCTTTAAACCTGCATAATATAACTACGCCTAGCTAACTAAACCTCAATGGTTAGTTGTTAGCTACAAGAGCAAGTTCGTGTGATCCAGTCGTGCATTTTATTTTTTTGCCGTTCGTTTCATAATTTGTAATACGGGTCCTGGTTCGTGCATTTGCTTAGCATGAGACTTGCCTTCCAAAATTTGCGTTTAGGAATTTGGCCAACCATTGTTTTTTTAAACTTACCGACTTGCAAAAACACTGGTATAGGACAGACCCGTTTTCTTATATAAAACTTAAGTATTGAAGTTCTACATTAGCAGTTATGTGACAGTGTACACAGAGGAAAAAGTAGTACATGGCGTTTTAAGTTTAACATAAATATTTATGATTCGTATCATCAAACGGGCTGAAAAGATGGTATATTTTATTTAAACGCCCTTTTCGAGCATTCTCTTCATCAGGTAATAGTTGGTTTTATGCTTAAACATTGCCAAATATTACATCTTCCCAATATAAAACCCGAAACATTTAAACAAAATTCTCAAAAAAATCTCTCCATTGTAATACAAATTTTGGAACTCTTCTTCTTATAAAAACTCGGATGTAACAAAGACAATTTTTAATAATACGGCAAATATCACAATATTCGCTTATATCGTTTTTATTTGGCCATCCGGAATTCCTCTCCTATCCGGAATCCCAACTGAATACTTTTTTTGTGATTCTGACGATTCTGAATTTTAACGAGAATGTATGTGTGAAAATAATTGTGTGTGTCGAAATATTCAAATTCAAAAAAATGTTTTTTGCACAATTATGATATAAAAAATAACAACCGAGTTTGACGTTCAAGTATATGAATGTGTGAGTGCTTCTGATTTTAAATCCAGAAGCAAAATTCTCTTCGTATCAGAATTGGAAGTGTCATTTTTTCCAAAGTGAACGCTTTCAGAATAGTCCGGAAGGCTTCCGGATTGCCAAATAAAAACGACATTAGGCTTTTTAACCAGTTGCTACTATTCTTTTTTGAAAATTGGAAGCTGCCATTTAAAGGATGCAGGATACTTACCTTCAAACAGCTTTAGTTGGACTGATTTTCTTTAATACCTACCCGTATAGTTTATAGTTGCTATATAACACTTATAAATATTTGCAATCTCTTGGCTATTAAATGCAAATTTGCCTATAAAATCTTAGCTTTATAAGAACAACAAAACAAAAAAAAATATAAACCATTTATATGTATAGGGTATGTAGTTATATATTTTTGTATTTTTATCAGCTAAACTCTTTTAAAACTATTAATTTAACATTTTGATCTATTTTGGCGCCTTTTAAAGGCTTCTATTTGGCGATCATCTTTGGTATACAAAATAAATATGATCCCCATTTTAGTTTTATCTATAGGTAAGATACATTTAGGTATATAAAATTGACATAATAGGGCACAATATAATATCCGTAGTTAAATAATAATATTTCAATGGCACTAATACATTTTAATTTTTTTTTTGGTTATAAATATTTATATGTATTTACTTTTTCTACAGGATGTCCTTGTAATAATATATTACTTCTTTTTAGCTTAAATATATCTTCATTTTTTAAAAATTTGTATGAAGATATCTAAACAAAAATTCTAAATACACAGGCTAACCATTCCGACATACTACATATAGATTTTAAAATATGTATGTCCTTAGTCAAATATTTACTTATTCTTTAAATTTTCAAAGAAAGCAATATTATTCCTCAAACATCCTGTTAGAACAACTGGACTAATTGCTCTGTCTTGATTCGCGTTTGAATCTAGAGTGTCGCCATCGGCGTCGATTCTTGATGGCGGATCGCTAAAATTAGAACGAAAATAAAAATTAGAAAATGTACGATTTAAGGCGAATATTGCATAACCTACGTTTCGAGAGACGATAAATCGGAAGCAATTGTTGCGTCCTCGGATCCTTGACTAGTTGTATCTGGTGCTACTGGTTCTGGCTGCTTCTGAACGACTCTATTTATGTTGGATGTTGTTGCTGCGGTTGGCGTAGTAGGCTTAAAGAACTGCAGGGGTGATTTTGCTCGAGCCTTAACAAAAGAATTTGATATTCCTGCTTCAGGTCCTTGGAGCCGGTTAAGTACACTTACCTTTCGCCATTTGTTATCAGACGATGACGTTGATGAAGTCAAAAGGAAGGCCTTTGCCAAAGCCTTAACGGAAGGCATTGCATGCGCTACCTCTGCCTCGATAACTGTTTTATCTGGTGTAGATGGCGTTATCTAAAAAAAAATTCAATTAGCTTCTTTGTGTATAAGAGAAAAAAAAAATTCAACTTACTGGAGTGGTGTCCTGGTCGATGGATAATACTTGACTAGGATGATTAATTAGCTTCCGTTTGGGCTGTAGGAATTTAAACGAAGTTGGTGTAGAGCTTTTTGAAGATACAGTAGCTGTTGGTGGCGCTAGTGTCGGCATTATATCCAGCTCGGTTGGTCGAAGCTTTTTTTCTGGAGCTTTTGGCACTGTTATTGTTGTTATTTGAGTTGATTCCTTTATAAGTCGGGTTTCTTGTTTTTTTAGATCATAAATTCGAATTGTATCGGAATCTTCACTGGGTGTTAGACTCTCATTTGTAAGAACCGAACTAGCTTCGCTAGAAAGCTTGCTCACGGCTTCGGTAGTTAGTGACGCCATTGTTCCAACTTCTTGAATGGAATTCTTTTCAGCAAACGCTTGGGGGATATCTTCTATGACCTGAACTGGGGTAGCTAAGTAGATATCAGCCTCTATCCGACATTGCTTCTCCAGCTTATGGCACATTTCTCTAACGGGAGTTGTTACAACGGTCTTAGCGCTGTTTTTGTCTCCTTCAACCAACTGTGAACGTAAATTTGGAAAAAAATTATAAACAATATTTCAAATAGGTACTTAAAAAAGGACAAATATTTGTTCTTCACCTGAAACAACATTTAGCTATATATTTAGATATTAACTAATTTTGTTAGTTGATGACGTAATAAAGCTTTGATGAATAGTTGGGTATGAATTAAAAGTTCGAGGGAGTTGTAATAAAACTAAATGGCTAATTCCAATGAGTATTTCTGATTCATGCAACTCTACCAAACAAAAAACATAAAACATACATTTGAGAAAACATCATCAATAATTCAAAACTTTACAGATAACGATTAAGCTAAATTACCCTACACCGCAATCGTTCCTTCTAAAAGGTTAAAAGACTAAAGAAAATGCCTTCAGTATATAAAATTATTAGTATTAAAATTTTGATTGAAAAAGTACATTTTTTCTTTGCTGATTTTTATAATATTAGAATGCGAAACAAATGTTATTAGTAAAATTGTCTGTCTTGTTAATCTTACGGATAGCACGATCTTTAAAAATTTAGAAGACAAAAATATATTCTCTGCTACGATATACGTACATATGATAATTTGACACAATAAGTACTCACCTGCGAGTTTGTGTTGACAATTTCAATTAAAACAAGTAAAAATTCTGGAATTTATTCTACTATTTTTTTTATTAAAACAAAGAAATAACTTTTGTATATACATAAGCTACTCTGTTTTTAGAAAAGCTTCACTGAAAATACTATTCAAAACCTGTGTTCACATACTTGCATTAAATAAAATTTGTTGTAGGTATTCCATTAATAAATGAGAATTCCTAGAATGCAATTTTACTAAAACATTTGTTTCATACGAGTATTTATGAAATTATTTTTTAGTAAAAAGATTTCAGTTTGGAAATGTTTAAAGTAAAAGAAAAAAGGCAATTAAAATTGAAATTGAATAAAAAATAAAATTCATTAAATTATGACTGGTATGGAAGAAGCTTCATCTCAGTCTCAAATCAAAAATGAGAAAAAAATGAGATTTGAGACTGAGACAAGGCTTCCTGCATACCAGTAGCTTATGTCCATTTTCCGATTTTTAAATAATATGGTTGTTAAATACAATACTTATTTGTTCGTTGTTTTACTTCAATCTCCAATCATGTGTACACAAAAAAATTGTGTTTAGAATATCTACTGTTTAAACTTTTTAGGAACTTTTTCGTAAAAAAAATCATACAAATCAATGAACCGTTTTCCAGAAAATCGAAAGCCAAAAAAATGGAAGTGCGAAAAATAACCATTTTTTTTTCAACAAAAAAAAATTATCAGAAAGTACCTTTTCTCGTCATAAACGTTTACAGTAATTTCTTGTTTATAAAAATCATTGGAACCGTTTTTGAGAAAAATAAGATTAGGCTTTTTGGCCAAAAAAAATGTATTGTTTATATCGCAAGTAAACAAACCTGGAAGTTCAAGAACGATCAGAACAATTGGCTATGCAGCCAATTTTGCGATCTCATAGGAGTTTTTATTTAAATCAAAACTTGAAAAAAAAAAGAATGTGGGGCATGTCTGGTAATAGCAGGATAGAACCACAGATCATACGGTGCGTACGTCGATGAAATTTTTGCGAGAACATTTCCTTGGACGCCTCTTCTTTAACGGGGAGATGTTCACTGGCCAGCGCGTTCACGTGGTTTAGCCCCGTGTTATTTCTTTTTGAGGAGTTATCTAAAATCTCTAGTTTAAATCAAACGTCCAGTGACACTGGCTCAACTCAAAAACAATATTCAAGTTGCTATCAACAACATACCCGACACGTTGTTATGCTGGTAAGAGTGGAGAGAAACTTTAAAACTCGACTATCTCAATGCATTGACCAGAACGGAGGCCACTTTAAAAATATAATTTGTAAAATATAATAGAATAAAATGTACGGCTGGATGCTCACTCATGTTCGATCATATCCAAAGCGCAAGATTTTTAGTAGAAACAGCTCAATATATGTTTTGTCTTTCTTACTTAATTTTTTATATACAAAATTTCGTACATTTTTTTCTAAAAAAGTATGACAATTTTATGTATTTAATAATACAAATTTAAAAACTGGATTTCAAAAAAGATCGTACCCAATCATTTTGGAAATATTGAATTTTCAAAAAAAAAAATTTTTTTTTTCAAAAGTCCAAAAAAAAAATATATTTTGAAAAAAAAATTGCTATGCAGTAATATTTAAAATTCGAAGGCTTTGCGCTATAAAAATTTTGATCGAAATCTGTTGAGCTAATCTGTTTTTAGAAAAGCTTCACTGAAAATACTATTCAAAACCTGTGTTCACATACTTGCATTAAATAAAATTTGTTGTAGGTATTTTCTTAATAAATGAGAATTCCTAGAATGCAATTTTACTAAAACATTTGTTTCATATTTATGAAATTATTTTTTAGTAAAAAGATTGCAGTTTGGAAATGTTTAAAGTAAAAGAAAAAAGCAATTAAAATTGAAATTGAATAAAAAATAAAATTCATTAAATTATGGCTGGTATGCAAGAGGCTTCATCTAAGTCTCAAATCAAAAATGAGAAAAAAATGAGATTTGAGACTGAGACAAGGCTTCCTGCATACCATATGTCCATTTTCCGATTTTTAAATAATGTTTTTTTTATTTTTTATAATGCCGCCTATGGTTGTTAAATACAATACTTATTTTTTCGTTGCGTTACTTCAATCTCCAATCATGTGTACACAAAAATTTGTTTTTGAAATATCTAGTGTTTAAACTTTTTAGGAACTTTTTCGTAAAAAAAATCATAAAAATCAATGAACCGTTTTCGAGAAAATCGAAAAGCCAAAAAAAATGGTTCTACTGGAAGTGCGAAAAATAACAAAATAAAAAAAAAAATTTTCAGAAAGTACCTTTTCTCGTCATTAACGTTTACAGTAATTTTTTGTTTATAAAAATCGTTGGAACCGTTTTTGAGAAAAATAAGATTAAGCTTTTTGGCCAAAAAAATGTATTGTATATATATATCGCAAGTAAACAAACCCAGAGGTTTAAGAACGATCAGAATAGTTGGCTAGGCAGCCAATTTTGCGATCTCATAGGAGTTTTTTTTTTAAATCAAAACTTGAAAAAAAAGAAGGTGGGGTATATCTGCTAATAGCAGGATAGAACCACAGATCATATGGTGCGTACGTCGTTGAAATTTTTGCGAGGCAATGGCGCAGTGGATAAAGTGCTTGATTGTGACGTGACGTGTGGGTTCGATCCCCACGCTATGCTCATTCTTTTCTATACCTTCAATTTTAATTGGATGCCGCCCATGGGTTAAAATGAGACAGTCAATACCTGGTTCTCAAATCCACTGTGCCAAAATAGTGCCGCGCAATTCAGGTTGCATTGAAAAGATCTTAGGTCTTACAGGCATATAGTTAAAATTAAAAAAATTCCTTGGACGCCTCTTACTTTATCGGGGAGATCTTAAGTGGCCAGCGCGTTCACGTGGTTTAGCCCCGTGTTATTTTTTTTTATGGAGCTATCTAAAATCTCTAGTTCAAATCGAACGTCCAGTGACACTGGCTCAATTCAAAAACAATATTCAAGTTGCTATCAACAACATACCCGACACGTTGTTATGCTGGTAAGAGTGGAGAGAAACTTTAAAACTCGACTATCTCAATGCATTGATCAGAACGGAGGCCAATTTAAAAATATAATTTGTGAAATATAATAAAATAAAATGCACGGCTGGATGCTCACTCATGTTCGATCATATCCAAAAAAAAAAATTCTAACAATCAAACATGACATTACGATCATAGAAAACACCAAAAAAGTGGGTCCCTCAAATCCGCCTGTCTGTCTGTTTGTCCTCGAGTCTGCAGCCTAAACGGTTCCGTGGATTTGATTCAAACTTGGTACATATTGTTTTTTCGGTAATATGCCCACTCATTTTTTTTTTTTTAAGACGACAAATAACAGTAGCTCCCATACATTTTTTTTGGCCAAAGAAAAAATCTTATTTTTCTCAAAAACGGCCCCAACGAATTTTATTTAAAAAAAATCAGTTAATAACGAAGGGAAATACCCTTTGATAATTTTTTTTTGGAAAAAAATTGTTATTTTTGGTACCTCTAGTAGAACCATTTTTTTTTGGTTTTCGATTTTCTCGGAAACAGTTAATTTGATTTTTTTTGAAATTTTTAGTGCAGAATTTCCTAGAGAATTTAAACACTATTGTATACCAAATTTTTTCAAACTATTTTTTTTTGGAAATTGATTTTTTTTTTTGAAAGCTCAAAATTTCGAAAACGAGTCAAAAGATTTTTTTCAAAACTTCGTATTTGGTGGTTTTTTGACATTATCTGGAATAGATAAAAAAAAACTATTTTCCGAAAATAAAAAACAACGTTACCTCCCATACAAATGTTAAAAAACCGTTAAGAAAAAAATTTATTTCTCGAAAACGGCTCCAAGAATTTTTACTTTTAAGTATAAAAATTTACACTTTTAAGTATAAAAATATTTTTTTGCGTACTTATTAACGGTACTTTCCATAGAACCAATTTTCATATTTCCGACTTTCTCAATATTAGATGAACCGATTAAAATAAATTTTTTTATGCAAATACTACCGAAAATTGTTAATAAGACTGCGTACTCAAATTTTCAAAAAAAAAAGTTTTTCGATTTTTAAAAAATAAACACAAATTTTTTTTTGAAAAATCTATTTTATAAAAACCAGTCACAGAATTTTTTTTTAAATTTAAATTTTATATGTACATTAATAATATCTTCAAAATGGCGTTTCATTTTTTTTTCTAGAAATGTTTTCAAAATTTTATACATACAAAATTAATTTATTAAAAAAACCGCTCCAATGATTTTTGAAATTTTTGTTTCGATATATCCTTATTAATCAACGAATTCAAACAGCATCTTTGCTTTCCCTCAAACTATAACGACTAAGCAATATAAAAACATTTAATTATGTGTATTATCCATTTATTTCTACCATATTATTATTCCCTTTTTACGTATTTTTGCGTACGTCACTGAATACTAAATACAAATACATATGTGTGTTTAAAAATCACATGAATCTTATGTATGCATATTGCACCTAAATTATGAAGTTGTATGTATACACTTACATCCTTCATTTTCATTATTATATGTACTGCACATGTTTACGTATGTACGTAAGTTCAATCAATATGTATATATATGTAGATACATTTTGTTCTCATAACTAACATAATTAATATCCATAATTTAGATTTAAATATACATTTGTAGGTAGGTACCTATGTAACTATTCCTTGAATCATCCATTCCACAATTCATTATACTATGAATCAAGTTAATCTTACCTACATAGGCTTTAAACCCACATAGGATAGCTACACCTAACTAACTAGACCTCAATGGTTAGCTACATTAAAGTTGTTAGCTACAAGAGCAAGTTCGTGCGATCCAGTCGTGCATTTTATTTTTATCAAAATCGTTAGAGTCGTTTTCGAGATAATTACGATGTAGAAAAAATTGTATGACAGCTACCGTTTGCTGTGGGCCTATAAAAAAGGTTTAAAAAGCTATTTTAGCTAATCACCTAAAACGTTTAAATACCAAGCTTGAAGGAAATTGCTTCAGCCGTTTAGGCTGTAGATCGACTTACAGACATACATAGGGTGTATTTACCATTGCAGAAAATCTGCGCTAGTACGTACAATCGCAGTTCTTGTCTATTGCATTTGTAAACGCACTCACAGTCCAATTTGTATGTAAACAGAGTTCATAAACGTCAGAGAAAAATGGCTGCCAAACAATTTTCGTTGAACTCAATTTTTCATCTGCTTACCAAAAAAGAAATTATAATTGACACAAATATCTTGCAAAGACAAAATAGAATAAAAATTATAACGAGAACATTTTAAAGCTTGAAAAACAGCTTAATGTGGTTAGTTTTCCACACAGTACGTAAGTACGAGTACTTTCATCAACCCTTAAAAAACAATAATTTAAATTATTTTATCTCAAAAAATTAATAAAATATTTGTAATAACTTACAAGTTAGTACCGCTTTGTCCTTCTGGTTACTGTAAAATGAATTTTGTAAACTCCCGCTCTTTTTGCAAGCCACAAAAATTCAGCTGAACAATCTGCCCTACGCGACGACAGAATGACTTTTATGAACGGTATGTAGTGCAGTTGGGCTAAGTTAGTTCGATCGACAATCTGACTTTATGAACGCAGAAAATGCAGTTCTTAGTTCGGCTGACGATTATGAACTCACCCATACACACAGACGGAATTTCAGGAACCACTTTTTTGAATTCTCTAACATCGTACGTACTCGTAATGTCACGTTTGATTAAAATCTCGAGAGATTTTTTCCAAATGCAAAACATGCTACATACACATCGCAAGTAAAATACACATTGGTGGTGTGCGCCTAAATCATGAATAAAGTGCACTCCTAAAATTGCGAGCATGTTGAATATTGTTTGAATAGTAATGCAATCGTCTTATACATTTCACTCTTCATAAAAAATTGTGCTAAAATAATGAGATAAATAGAATTTTAAAAACAAATACGATTTATGTTTTGGTGTGTATATACATACATATGTATGTATATATACATATATACACACTTATAAGAATAGAATAAATAATAGAAATATTTTGTAAAATATATCTATTATAAACAAAACCGGAAATTTAATGATTTATATTTGTTTTACGAGAGAAAAGAATTTCTGAAGTTTGCAGCTCAGCTCTTTTGTTTGTAATTTACACAAAGTAGTACGTGGCAAAATGTGAATTAATTTTTTAAGAAAAATATTATATCCATAATAACTAGGCTTCCGAACATATTAACACTCTGTTAAAAATATTTGGTTATTTCTTTTTAAAGTAAATCAGGATATAGAACAAAATTTTTGGCGTTTTTTTTGCCAGTGAAGGCACCCAGCTCACGAATGGGTTAAAAATCAACTGCCATTAGCCTCTCTGCTTTATCGAAATATTGCGTTTAGCTCACTACGGATGGCAATAAAAAAATTCTCGAATTTGGAACGAAGATAATCCACACGAGTTTATCGAAGTTTTGTTGCATCCCGACAAATGTAAAGTTTTGTAGAATCGTATTTTCCTTAAAAATGAGGCTATTCATGATTTTACCGTCAATGGTATTTACTATTATAAATACATTTTTTCGTTCCCTGATTGAATAGCATAAATGTTGGAAAATGTGCTTCGGTTGGCAATTTCATGAAACAAAACAAAAAATGGATGACAAAGGAATAAAGGAAGGACTTGTCCACTATATCCTGGTAATATTATACTGACAAAGCTTTGTGAAAATTTATGTCAATAAAGATCTTCAACAGTTTAGTGATTAAAAAAAGATGACAGGTTATGCCAATTGTGTAAGCCCAGCATTATTAATGAATATCAGGACGCAAGACAAATGCATTTGAAATTTGTAGTTAACAATTTCTTTGATCTACACAAGATAGCAATAAACTTTTTAATTATATTAAAAATAATAAGATTCTACATTGGTCTAAATATTATTATTAACATAATTATTACAATATGACTATATAAAACTAATAATAACAAATGAGAAAGAAAATATTCTATTCTTAAAAAATACATAAATCATTACCCAAAAAAAATATATATAACATTAAGAAAAAAACATCTAAAATAAAAGATTCGTTCTAGTGCCATCGCCCGGTACACCATTTAAACAACTATCCACTCCCGAATCAGCTGTATCGCCATCCGACAAGTTATCCTTGGGAATGGATAATTTTGTATCTTTGAAAAATTCATTTTGATCGAAAATCGGATTCAGAACAAAATCCTTGGTCGTTGAAGAAATGGCACGAAAACTATTACGTTTCAAATCTTTGTGCAATAATTGCTTTTCGAAATGTGTTAAAACACTGGGACTAGGAGATGTTCGTTGATTCGACTTAATTCGAAGGCTGTGCGACGACGAGTATTGTGACGTTGTATCGTCATCATAATCATCATGATCATCGTTGTTGTTGTTGTGGGTTTTAGGGATAACACTAGAGCGAAATTGTTTGGGATATTTTAAAGAAGTACTTCGACGCACTGGAGTGGATAGGGTCCAATCATTTGAATTTTTATTCTCAAATCCATTACGAATTACCTCGATTGATGATGCAGCTGAAGTTGGTGAAGAAATCTGGGGCGTTGAAGTTGGAGTTTTCTTTGTTGTTCCACTGGCTTGTTTGGCATCATTAATGTAATAGTCTCTACTGTATCTTAAAATAAAAAAAAAAAAAAAACGGTTTAACGTTAAATAAAATTTGGAATAGATTTTCTTATAGAAAGTTTTTGATTTGTGTGATTCAAATAATCAAATCTTGATTTACAATCAAATCAGGCAATAATTTAGTGGAACTGAGGTGGAATATGCGGATAAAATTGTGCAACTGAGCACAGGGCCTTAGAAAGGATATGCGCTATGTTATTTCTTCAATCTCTGGTTCTGGAGTAGATAGCGCGGAGCTCGTTGGTCCTTAATGCCGTGAGCAGCAAATTTGATAACCCTTTGGTATATCGACATCAGTGAGGCTTCAACCTTGTCCTTAACGACGCAACTCTTAAGAACAGATGAATTTTTTTCAAGCTATACTAAACGAGAACAGGCTTAAATATCTGATGTCAATAAGCAAGCCAGCATTATTTGTCCATCACCTAGCGTTGGTAGGGAAGTAGTTCATCTAGTTAGGTAGGGCAAATGGCGGTCAGAGCGAACTTGCATCTAGAACCAAGTAGCGCTGGAAATCGGCCTCCGTTTTGAGACCAAAGAACTCGTATGGACCTGAATAAAAAGATTTTTAGCGGAAAACGAGGGCGAAACACTCAAGTTCTAAAACCATTTCGACCCGTTGAGGAAACAGATTAAGTTTTTAACTTTTTTATCAGACAGTTCTTTTAAATCAGAAATGAGAGCCCTTCCAAGGGATTGCCTTCTTAGCCTGGCCAAAGTGGGACACTTGTAAAGAAAGTGAAGCACTGTTTCCTTTTCCATCTGGTTTTTACAGCTACGGCAATAAGAGTAATGGGGAATACCTAGTTTTGCTGCGTGTTCATCCAAGGGCCACAGCTATGTCCCGCCTTGGTCTACAAATGAAATCGCTTATGCGGGATTTATTGTAGACTAAAGTTATTCTATGGTTTTTGCCCATTTTAGATCCGTCGGTAAAATTTTTTACATGGAAATCTTTCGACACTTCGTCATCTTTTAAATTCTTCCTGGATTTGGAAGATTACTTTGAACCCTTTGCTGATGTTCAGATTAGGGGTGCAGTAGGCAGTTCTTGTCTGGGTGTCTCAGGAGGACGAATGGATAAGGAGACTCAACCGTCAACGCCATAGTCCAGACAAGAAAGTTTTCGAATCAAAGAAAATTACATCAAACATTAAAGCTACTAGAATGTTTGATCTTGTTGATTGTCACACTAGAGGCAGCCAGCATGCTCAGTAAGCATCATAGTTGATTGAAGTTTTTTTTGTCACTCAAACAGAGATTTTTGATTGATCAGGAACCGAATAAGTAAGTATTAATTCTCTTTTTTTTTAATGCTAGGTTGTGCGATATTCAACCCATCTATGAAAATCATACAATCATTAAATCAAATTGACCATGCTAAGGCCGTTCAACAGAAGAAACCAATGTACAACATGGACATCATAATACCAAAATGGGCTTAAAACAATTAATTAACATCTTACCTTGAATAGTCCCTCTCCTGTCCCTTGCAATCTGTCTCCGTTGCTGACGCACTTTCGCAAAGCTGCATTGGGATTTCTTCATTACACGGACTGATATTTGGCAGATCCAACGCCCGGTCGGGTCCGCCGCTTAGTCTGCGTCTAAGAGCTTCCACTGAATACGGATTATTTGGCATGTCAACCGCGTTGTACCATTTCTTATATTCACGTTCGGCTATCGAACCTATATTTATCATAAATAAAAATAAAAAAAGAAACAAACGAAACGGTTCTTATTAAGCTTCTTGTTATTATCGCAAAGCTCTGAAGGTGGTAAATTGTTAGTAGATCTGGGAAAAACAAAAGATTGGTCTAAACGAGCTGTGAATATTTTTACCTGGTACTAAATGTTTCAATGGATCATCATCAACATGTTCCTCGTTTCTCCCGGTAGGTCGGGTCACAAGCAACTTGGAACATGCTGACTCTGTTCTAAGCTCGGGTTTTGGTTGCGGTGGTGGTTGTGAATAAATGTGCGATTGGTTAGTAGCTTTGTTAGTAGTCAAAATACTGTTATTATCAGTGGTAGCAGTAGCAGAACTTTCACGGTCAGTCGAATCATCTGGGCTGAAATCTTCACCTGAGTCCGAATTCGATTGGGACTCCATAGAACCGAATGTATCGATTACCGTTGTTGTGCTATCGTCTGTACCGTTCGATTCAGAACTTATCCGATCTGAGAAGAGAATGTTAGTTTTTAGAAAATGCGTTTTGGCAGTTGGTGATGTACTAGTGGCGCCTACAATACAATAGTCTGATGGTTCAATAAACAAACTATAAGGGGATCGCTCTATGGAACATTTACTTTCGATAAGGTACAAGTCTTCGTTAAGATAACTTGGGGTATCAATGCAATCTAAAGAATCTAAATAATTCTGAATGAGCTCTCTTTGTTTGCGACGTTTTTCCAATTCAGCTAGGAAGCGCCTGTCTCGAAGTGTCAAATTCCGAAACTTGCTACCACTGTTTTTTGCTTTTGTTTTTCTCACAGATTGCTCGGCAAATAAGTGCTGCTTGACAACTTGGCTGATATGATTACCTTGGGCGGCATCTTGTGCGTTCGGCTGTTCTGTTGCAAGAGAATCGGTTGTAATAGTAGTTTGGTTGGGTTGTGGATCAGGTGTGAAACAACGACTTTCACATGCTATGTTTTGCGGGATAATACGTTCGGCTGTTGTTGACTGGTTTTTGTCATTTCTATCAGAAGCCATTCTTAGTTCTTCTGCAAGATTGGGGGCACTTAGGTCGTGAGTAGCTTCCAGAATGGGGTCTGATATTTTATCATAGAGGTATTGTGCGGATTCAATAAGAGATTCTGTTGGTTGTAACGGTGGGTGCGTTATGATTTTGCAGGTTGCTGTCAGCACTTCAATAGCGGGCATTTCTTCTACTTCGGCAACTTGTTCTTTGATTTCTTCAGATAAACTGTCTTCAACCATTGCAATATCACCAATATCCAGTTTGGGAGTTTGCTCATTCGAAGAAAGTGAAAGTTCTTGGATTTGTATTTCCTTTTCGCCTTTTTCAACTTTGTTAGATTCAGGTATTTCTGTAGCAGCAATTGGCTTTAAAGATGTTTGTGCTTCATCGATATCCTGTACTGATATAGGTGCTTTAAATATTGTAGTTTCAGAAGAATCTTTACTTGATTCTTCATGGGGAGTTTCTGTTTCAAAAATCTCTTTATCAGCGTCCCCTAATAAAGCTGGTATTGTATCAGGGGAATATAATTTTTCGAATTTTTTTATTTTTTCTGTAACTTCATGCGTTTCTTCAGAATTTAAAGTAAGTTGTTTGTTTAATATATTCTCTTTCGCTTCTTCAACTATGTCAAACTTCTTTTCTTCGTTATTTTGTTGTTGTTCTTCTTTACGTTCAGAACCTGGTATATTAGTGTTTGATTCTTCATTCCCTTCTTCTATTTCAAGTTCTTTCGCTAAATGCGCTGTATTTGTAAGAGAATTCTGACGTTTTGTTTCATCAACAGTTGAAGAATCAGTTATAATTTTGCCAGAAACATCTTCAACTTCAGCTTCGTCGTCTACTTGTTTTTCTTTTTCTGGTGTTGAAACATCATTTGAATCAGTATTTAATTGTACAGATTCATTTTTTTGATCACTTGAAATTTGAATTCCTGATTTTGAATCTTCCAATATTACATCAGTTGCATTTGACGCTGTTTCTGTAATACAATCAATATTTTGTGTTAAAATCTGAATCTGTGATTTGTCAGGAATTATATTCGGAAGCGTTGTTTCTTGATTTTGAATTTCGTCGGTTTTGACTTGTTCCATAGTAGGTTCGATAGTATCTTCAGTTTGCATTACTTCAATATTAGAAGTTTTTTGTATATTCTCAAGTTCTGCTTGCGCTGGTTTTTCTATTGAATTCATAGTAGATTTTTGAGAATCTACAGATTCCGGAACTATATGAGCTTTAGAAACTTCAGGAAGTGTATCTTTTATATTTGTTATCTCTTCGTTGTTGATGGAGATTTCTTTTAATTTAACATCTGCTGCTGACGGATTTAAATCTTTGCAATTTGATGTAAATTCCACAGGTTTTGGTTCCTTGCCTGTTTTTTGATATGGTAATGAATCATCTATTTCTTCAGTTACTATTGATTCATTATGAATTTCTTCAGGTGCCTGATTCACTTCTTTAACTGGTATTTCATCGGCTTTAGATAATTCTTGCCCAGTTACATCTTCAGATGAAATAGATTCTTTAGGAATTATTAATTCAGTTTCATTTTCAGAAGATACGGTTTCTATTAAGCTTTCTGGAGGGATATCTTCGTCTGCTGCTGATTTGTAAGAATCTTCTGAATCTGTTTCATCAATATCTTGTCCAGATGATGGTTCCATAAATATTGAATCTTGTCTTAATTTATTATCATCTATGAGTAAAACTTCATTGTAATTGACATTTTGTTCCTGAGATTCTAATGGTTGATTCTTAACTTCGACTAGCATCTTTTTAACTTCAGCATTTTTCGTTGGGGCATCGTCAATTATTAGCTGATCGGAATTGGGTTCTTTATCAATTTTGTCTACAATAGCTGGTTCCTCAACTTTAGACATTTCTGTAATTTCAGTAGCTGTTTCAACAGTTAAAACTTTTTCAACGTCTTTAGTAATTAAACAAGTCTCGTGAGATGTCATGAGTTGATCAATATTTTCTAGAGGTATACATTTCACAATGGAAGAATTTTGTGTTTCTTCGGTTAGTATTGTTTCATTTTCGAGTAATTTATCATTTTCCGATGCGCCATTTACTTCTTTTGTTGGCACTGCAGTTGCTTGCACAGCTTCATCTTTATCTTCTGTTTCTTTTTCTTGGACTTCATGTGATTCAGTCTTAGAAAATCCATTTCCTGTATCTGCAGAGTTTGTTACCCTTACGGATTTTAGTTCATCTTCGTTACTTGATGTATTTTCTAGTATTTCTATCTGTCCTTTTGGAATTGATATCTCTCTCAAATCATAACTTTGAGAATCTTGTTCTACTTCAACTGAAGATTGTCTTTGAATTATGTCTTTTTCTTGAACAAGAGTTTCATTTGAAGAATCAGATAAACTATTACTATCATTAACTTTCATTTCTTCTGGATCTTTAATTGATTCTTCGTTTTTATTTAATTCATTAGTTTTATTTACCAATTCTTCAGATACTGAAGTTTTCTTATCACTTAGAACATTTTCTATGTTTATGGAAGCTTTTTCTTCCTTTGTACAATCTTTTTCTATCAGCGATTCGCATAATTCTTTTACTTGAAGTTGTTCCTGAACCTCTTTTATTGCTTCCTCCAGAGACATGCCATTGTTTCGTAAGTCTGCCTTTTCCCTGTTTGATTGTACATCAACATTTGGAATCTCAGGTGCTATATCTAATTGAGTAATCTCAGAAATTGGAGATGATTGTTCTGATTCTGATGCTTTTCCGTCTTCTTCAGCTTGTGTCATTTCAGTTGCAACAACATTTTTGGCTGGAAAATTTTCTGATGAATTCTTTACTTTTTCTGAACTATTTGTCGACAGTGATCCCTCAACAACTTTTACTTCATTTATTTGATTCGATTCCGTCAGTGATTTGTTAATATCTTCGGCTTGGATTTCTTCATTACCTATTACGTTTTCTTGAGTACTTATAGAGGAGCATCCTTCAAAAACTTGTTCATTCATTTGATCCGTTTGGATTTCTTCATTCGCGGTCACGTCTTCGGAATTATTTATAGAAGGTATTTCTTCAACAACTTTAGTTTCATTTAATTTTTCAGAATCAGTAGTCAGTTGATCATCATCATTCTTAACTTGGAGTCCTTCAGTCGTTGGAGTTTGTTCATTATCTTCAACTGATATATCTTCAATGTTTTCTGTAGGTTCTTGAGATTCCGTTTCGTTTGATAAAGTTCTTTCTAGCTTAGAGCTGTCTTCTTTCGTTGTTTGTTCCGAAAAAGTAGTAAGTGATTCATGAATATTTTCGACTTCGATTTCTACATTAGCCGGCACGTCTTCTGCATTATTTATCGAAGGTGATTCTTCAGCATCTTTATCTTCACTTATCCTTTCAGAATCAGTTGACAGTTGGTTTTCTTCATTAGCTGGAGTTTTTTCATTATTTTGAACTGATAGATATTCAATATTTTCTATACGTGTTTCAGATTCTGTTTCGTTGGATAGAGTAGTTTCTTGCTTAGAGCTGACTGCTTTCGTCATTTGTTCCGAATAAGTAGTTAGTGATTCATTAATTCTTTCGGCATGGATTCCTTCATTCGCCGTCATGTCTTCTGAATAATTTACAGAATATGAACCTTCAACAACTTTATCGGCATTTAGTTTTTCAGAATCCATTGCCAGTTGCTCATCAACATTCTTAAGTTGGATTTCTTCATTCGTTGGAGTTTCTTCACTATCTGGAACTGTATCTTCTGTAGGTTTTTGAGATTCTGTTCCGATTGATATCGCTGTTTCTTGCTTAGAGCTGTCTACAATCGTAATTTGTTCCGAAGAAGTAGTTAGTGATTCAATAATATTTTCGGCTTGGATTTCTTCATTCGCCGTTACGTCTTCTGCATTATTTATCGAAGGGGATTCTTCAGCACCTTTATCTTCTCTTATCTTTTCAGAATCAGTAGTCAGTTGGATTTCTTCATTAGCTGGAGTTTTTTCATTATCTGGAACTGATATATCTTCAATGTTTTCGGTAGGTTTTTCAGATTCTGTTTCGTTTGAAAGAGTTGTTTCTAGCTTAGAGCTGTCTCCTTCCGTTTTTTGTTCCGAAGAAGTAGTTAGTGATTCATTACTATTTTCGGTTTGCATTTCTTCTTTCGCCGTCACGTCTTCTGCATTATTTATCGAATGTGATTCTTCAGCACCTCTTACTTCACTTATCTTTTCAGAATCAGTAGTCAGTTGGATTTCTTCATTAGCTGGAGTTTTTTCAATATCTGGAACTGATATATCTTCAATGTTTTCGGTAGGTTTTTCAGATTCTGTTTCGTTTGAAAGAGTTGTTTCTAGCTTAGAGCTGTCTCCTTTCGTTTTTTGTTCCGAAGAAGTAGTTAGTGATTCATTACTATTTTCGGTTTGGATTTCTTCATTCGCCGTTACGTCTTCTGCATTATTTATAGATGGTGGTTCTTCAGCATCTTTATCTTCACTTATCTTTTCAGAATCAGTAGTCAGTTGGATTTCTTCATTAGCTGGAGTTTTTTCATTATCTGGAACTGATATATCTTCAATGTTTTCGGTAGGTTTTTCAGATTTTGTTTCGTTTGATAGTGTTGTTTCTAGCTTAGAGCTGCCTTCTTTCGTTTTTTGTTCCGAAGGAGTAGTTAGTGATTCATTAATATTTTCCGCTTGGATTTCATCATTCGCCGTGACGTCTTCTGCATTATTTATAGACGGTGATTCTTCAGCATCTTTATCTTCACTTATCTTTTCAGAATCAGTTGTCAGTTGCATTTCTTCATTAGCTCGAGTTTTGTCATTATCTGGAACTGATATATCTTCAATATTTTCGGTAGGTTTTTCAGATTCTGTTTCGTTTGAAAGAGTTGTTTCTAGCTTAGAGCTGTCTCCTTCGGTTTTTTGTTCCGAAGAAGTAGTTAGTGATTCATTACTATTTTTGGTTTGCATTTCTTCTTTCGCCGTCACGTCTTCTGCATTGTTTATCGAAGGTGATTCTTCAGCACCTCTTACTTCTCTTATCTTTTCAGAATCAGTAGTCAATTGGATTTCTTCATTAGCTGGAGTTTTTTCATTATCTGGAACTGATATATCTTCAATGTTTTCGGTAGGTTTTTCAGATTCTGTTTCGTTTGAAAGAGTTGTTTCTAGCTTAGAGCTGTCTCCTTTCGTTTTTTGTTCCGAAGAAGTAGTTAGTGATTCATTACTATTTTCGGTTTGGATTTCTTCATTCGCCGTTACGTCTTCTGCATTATTTATAGATGGTGGTTCTTCAGCATCTTTATCTTCACTTATCTTTTCAGAATCAGTTGTCAGTTGCATTTCTTCATTAGCTGGAGTTTTTTCATTATCTTGAACTGATATATCTTCAATATTTTCTATTGGTTTTTCAGATGCTGTTTCGTTTGATATCATTGTTTCTTGCTTAGATCTGTCTCCTTCCGTCATTTGTTCCGAAGAAGTAGTTAGTGATTCATTACTATTTTCGGTTTGGATTTCTTCATTCGCCGTCACGTCTTCTGCATTATTTATCGAAGTTGATTCTTCAGCACCTTTATCTCCTCTTAATTTTTCAGAATCAGTAGTCAGTTGGATTTCTTCATTAGCTGGAGTTTTTTCATTATCTGGAACTGATATATCTTCAATGTTTTCGGTAGGTTTTTCAGATTTTGTTTCGTTTGATAGTGTTGTTTCTAGCTTAGAGCTGCCTTCTTTCGTTTTTTGTTCCGAAGGAGTAGTTAGTGATTCATTAATATTTTCCGCTTGGATTTCTTCATTCGCCGTGACGTCTTCTGCATTATTTATCGAAGGTGATTCTTCAGCACCTCTTACTTCACTTATCTTTTCAGAATCAGTAGTCAGTTGGATTTCTTCATTAGCTGGAGTTGTTTCATTATCTGGAACTGATATATCTTCAATGTTTTCGGTAGGTTTTTCAGATTCTGTTTCGTTTGATAGAGTTGTTTCTAGCTTAGAGCTGTCTCCTTTCGGTTTTTGTTCCGAAGACGTAGTTAGTGATTCATTACTATTTTCGGTTTGGATTTCTTCATTCGCCGTTAGGTCTTCTGAATTATTTACAGAAGTTGAATCTTCAACAACTTTATCGTCATTTATTTTTTCAGAATCAGTTGTCACTTGCTCATCAATATTTTTAGCTTGGATTCCTTCATTCGTTGGAGTTTTTTCATTATCTTGAACTAATATATCTTCAATGTTTTCTGTAGGTTTTTCAGATTCTGTTTCGTTTGATATGGTTGTTTCTTCTAACAGAGCAGATGCTATTTTACAATTAAGCTGAGTTTCTTGAGTACCTGAGATCATTGAAGGCATTACTTCAACTTTTTGTTCTTGAATTATTGGATCTGCTATTCCATCTTCAATTAACGTAGGTTCAAGAATAGGAATTTCGTCTATTTTTTCATCATCAGTTTTTAGATTCGAGTCACTCAGATTAAGAATTGATTCAATTTTTTCATCATCGGTTTTTAAATTTGAGCAACTGACATTTAAGATAACCTCTTGAGGTTCTAATTCAATTTCTTTGTCTGCTTTTTGTACTTCTGGTTTCGTTATAAGTGAATTTGGTTTTGGTGCTAGATTGTCTAAATTGTTGGTTTCAGAAGACGCTTCAACTATAGGGAGTTCGTCGAATGATATTTTATTTCTTATTTCAGAAGCAGGTTTTTCTGATTTTGATAATTTATGTTTTTCCTCATTTAATATTTCTTCAGAGGTACTTGAAGTCGATTCAGGAGATTTTACATCAAGCATTGCCATCTCAGTTGATAATGAATTCTCTTTAGATAATACCAAAGTGGTTGTCTCTTCAAGGGATTCTCTCGTTTTAATTTCACCGTCTTCTAAATCATGTGTTGATTCTTCTTCAAAATTTCTTTTTACTCCATTGGATTTCTCATCTTTTGGAACTTGTGCCATATCAGTTAGTAATTCATCTTGCACTGGTAAATCTTTAAAAAATTCTTTCTCTTGAGAATCTTCAGATGGTGATTCAGAGCTTAATTCTTCAACTAGTTCTTTGTCACCAACATCTTTAACAAGTTCTACTTTTTTTGAGACCTGTCCTTTAGCTACTACTGTTTCATCTTTAGAAGACAATTCATGAGATTTCAGATCATCAGCAATGCTTGCGGATACCTCGGATTCTTCTCGTTCTTTAGTTACATGGTCTACTTTATTTTCAGTAGGTACCTCATCGGCCGAATTTATTTCTTCATGATCAATTTTCTGGACTATTTGACTTTTTTCTTCTTCTAAAATATCTTCAGTACCAATAGGTTTGTCTGACATCGATGTTTCAACATCATTTTTTTGATCGTCAGATTTTTCAGTTTTAATTTTTTTCTGAGATAGTATGGTGCTGGTTGATTCCTGTTGTAGTCCTTCAGGTTCAATTTGCTGGAGTCCTTTGTCTTCCGAAGTAGCTTCAGTAGGAATATCTACTTCTGAGTTCAATATTTGATCATCACGCTCCTGATCTTCACTTTTTGCAGTCTTATCTTCATGCCCTTGTTCTTTGATACTCGTTCCTGGTTGTTCTTCAGGATCAATAGTCTGTACACTGTGACTTGCCTGTTCTTCCAAAGTAACTTCAGTAGTAATAGGTTCTTCTGGCATCGATGTATGAACATTACGTTCGACAGTTTCTTGAGATTTAATTTCTTGCCCCGATTGTATGATACTGGTTTTTTCATGTCGTTCTTCAGGTTCAATTTGTTGTTCTTTTTGACTTCCCTGCTCTTTCGTAGTACCTTCAATAGGAATAGGTTGTTCTGACTGCAATATTTGAGCTTCGAGCTTTAGATCGTTAGCCTTTGAAGTTTCATCTGCTTGCTCTGATTCTGTGGTACCAGCTTCAAATGGTTCTTCAAGTATATTTTTTTCACTTTCACCTGCTGCACACTTTTCTTTAGTTTCTGGCTCTTCAACTGTATTTTTTTCACTTGTTTCTTGCTCCGTTGTGTTGATTGTTTCAGGTATTTTTTCAATGACTTCAGTGCTAGGCATAATAGTTTCGTCGCTTGTTTTAGACGGTTCTGGCAAATCTTCGATTAGAGACTCAATATTTTGTTCTTTGGGGTCTACTGCAACTTTTTCAGTATATACTATTGTATTATTATTTGGAACAATTTCGGTTGTTGAAGATTCAGCAATTTCTACAGTTGATGTGTCTTCAATCTGGGAAACAAGAGTTTTCAATGTTTCCTCTGGTGGCGTGGTTGCAGATATCGGTTTATTGGAGCATGATTTTTCAGTAAATGCTTCTTCAACTTCTGATTTACCAGCTAATATTATATTAACTTCCTCAGTTAACACCGTTTCATTTTCAGAAACTATGTTTTCTTTTAAGACATCAACTTCTCCCTGAGGCTTTTGTTGATTATCTGCACATATTTTTGAGACTGTTTTCGTTGTTTCATTTGATGCTGATATGTTTTCCCTCTGTAAATTATGTGTTGGATCATATGGTATTGACGATTCAATGCATAATCCTGATGTGTCCTCTTGTGCTAATGTCTCTAATTTTAGCTCAACAAGAATCGAATTATCAATTATATTTTCAGTTGCTTCTGAATCAGCGATTGGTGATTCTAATTCAATTGATGTGGTTTCTTGAATTTGATTGTCAAGTTTTTCTTTAACACTGTCTTTTTGAATATCAGTTTTATTTTCAGGTGCAATTTCAACTTCCATTGGTTCGGGTTTTTCAATTCCAACTTTTTGATCATCGTCGGTATTATTTTCCACTCTCTTACTATCAGATATTTGGCTATTTTGTATTTGTTGTTCTTCCAAATTGATTGTAGTTGTTCCTGCTTCAAACGAAGAAGGTGTATCTAGTGTTGTCATTTTTGTTGTCTCTTCTCCTTCTTCAATTTCTTTTCTTTCAACTACTTCGATTTGATTATTAGAATCTTGCTCAACTCCTTCGCTGTGATCTGAAGAATATTCAGTCATTATTTCGTCTGCAGGTACTGGTATATTCGTTGTCTCATCTAATTTCTCACTCTTATTTTCTTCAGCTTCAGGAATCAATTCTTTAATATTAGGAAATTCCGTTTCTTTATTTTGTACAACATCAATCGGTCCCTGCGTCTTTTCATCTTCGAATGCTTCACTTGTTTTACTATCTACACGTTCAGTTTTGTCAAGGTCTTCAATAATATTTTCTGTAGATACTTCAGCTTCTTCCGTAGGTGCATCGTATTTATTGGACTGCAATTTTTGATTTTCAATTGTTTTTTCTTCTAGTAGGGTTTCAGATCCTTCAACTGCCTTTGTTTCATTTTGTGAAGTTTGACTTGCACCTTCAGATTTCTGTGTTTCAGTGTTTTCAATTAAAAGAGTGTCCGCTTCGTTTGATGCATCAACTGACAAAACTAAAGCACTGACAGGTTGTAACTCTTCTTCTCTATCTTCATCTAAATTTGGCTCTAGACTTTCTGCTGTAATCAATGTATTGTCAATTGGAGGTATAGGTTTGGAATCTTCAATTGTATCTTTACTTTCGACGGAACTTTGCTGATTCTGATCTGTTGTTTGATCAATATTTTTCGTTGCAAAAAATGGTTCCACTGAAGTAATATCAGCAGTTTGTGATTCTTGAGGATTTGATAAATCTGCCTGAAGAGGTCCTTCATCAGCATTTTTATTTATGTTTTTAAGTACATTTGAAGATTGTGGTATCAATTCAATTGCTTTATCATCCCCCTTTTCATCACTAAAATCGATTGATAACCGTTTTTCAGAAGTTATTAATTGTTTCGTAGGCAATGTTTCACAATCGACAGACTTAATAACTTCTTCAACTACTCCTTCCATTGCTCCTTGTTCTTTTGTGCACTCGTCTATTGGAATAGGTTGAATACTCAAATCAGATATTACTGCAGTGTGAGCTTGTTGTGATAGTTCAGGTGAGGCTAATGTAAGTTCATCAACATTAGATGACGCTTTGTCGGAATTAAGTGGGTCGGTTTCAAGTATTGCTTTAATTTTCTTTTGCTCAACAATATGCGAATTTTCCAAAGCTTTTTCTTCACTTAGCTCTTCAGGAATCACTTTTTCTCTAATCAGTGTTTCAGTGTCTATAGTTTTAGCTTCGTTCTCTATAGAAGGTGCTTCAGTGTCAACGCCATCAGTCAAACAAGCTGTATTTAATTTAGAATCGAACTCTTTAGCGTTCAGTTCCTTTGAACAACTCCCAGTCATATTCTCCAAATAAACTGTTTCTTTTTGCTGATCCTCTAAAAGTTGTTCACTAGATGCAACATTATCAGATACAGCAGGAGTTCCTGAATTGGATTCTTCACTTTGTTGTTCTTCATTTTGTTTAGTTTTATTTTCAGGTGTATCAATAATTGATACTTCTAATTTTGACTTTTCTTCAAGGCTTTCAGCTGATACTTTCTCTGTAGAATCTTCATTTTTCTTGGCATTTAGTTGATCATCAGATTGTACTTCAGTTATAAGTTCTCCAGAAGAAACGCTCTCTTTTTTTATTTCATTAGATTTTTGTTCAATAAGCGATTCGTTAGTGTCGGCACTTTTTTCAATTGCATCACATTTTCCTTCTGACTCTTTTACATCTTCGGAGGTGTTTAAGGTTTCAGAAATTGCTAAAATTAACTTATCGTCAGGAATGTTCTCTGATCCTGAGCATATTTCCAAATTAGACTTTTTGATATCAACGTCTTCAGTATTAACTTGTTCGTAGGTTTCAAGGTCTTTGTTTTCAGTTAACACCTTTTCAGCAACAAGATTTTCTTCAAGTTCGGTTTTAACTGTGACATCTTGCAAATCTACAATATTTTCGGTAGTTGATGATTGAATTGAAAGATTTTCAAGTGGCTTTTCAATAATCGATTCTTCAAGCTCTTGATGTCTTAAATCACACTTCTGTTTATGATTATTTGCAAGATCTTCACTAATATTTTCAGGAATTTCTTCTTTTGAAATCTTAAGATCTTTTTCAAATGTTTGTTCAGTTAATTGTACTTCAGTTATTTCATTTATTGGTTGTTTTAGACTGGTTTCTTCAGATAATTTATCATTCGTTGAATCCTCTGATTGTGATTCATTCAATTTGGTTTCTTCATTTAATGGCTGGTCATCTAATTTAAGCGTTTCAGAATTTGCTTCAGTTTTAGTAATCTTTTGAGAAAAACCTAAAGCATTGCTCTCTGCTTCAATAGGTTGATTTCCCTCGTTCGGTTGGCCTGTTCCAAGTTCTTGCAGCGTTAGTTGAACTTCAGAAAGAATTTTTAATGGTAATGGTTCATTTGTAGCTGTTAAAGTAGGTCGTTCCTCAAGTTCCTTTTCTCCAGCTGAGTCAGGAAGTGCTTCATCATCCAGTTTCATATTTTTATCTTCAATATTTTCGGATATATTTTGAGGTACATCTGTAGAGGAAACTAATTCACTTGAAGATTGAACTTCAGTTTTGGGTAGAATATCGGCGTCATTTCTATATTGTTTATCAGGTGGCTCTTCGGACTTTTTAGTTTGGGCAAGAACTTTTTGTATTGTAGTTAATTCTACTATTTCGGATTTTTGTATAGTTTCTTGCTCAGTTTTAATATCAGTACATAGATTTTCATTGTGCGTTTCTTCTTCATTGATTATTGCATCTCGTTCGTTTTCACTGTTTTCGGAATTCATTAGAGTTTCAGCTTGTACTGTTTCAAAGGTTATGTGCGCTTCTGTCCCTTGATCTGCTTCATTAGTTCCATTATCTTCATTTGCTTGTCTTAATTGTTCATCACAAAATTCAGTAGGCGGAGGCAGGATAAATTCATTAGTTGTTTTGTCGGTTTCACTTGTTGACTTTGTTTGGATACTCGGCAGAGTTTCTGGAATACCTTCTTTTAATTGTTGTAATTTCTGATCTTCGGTAAGTTCAGCTGTTATTGAGATAATTTGTTCATCGATAAATAATGAAGTCGTGTCACCTTCAAGATCCTCAGAATATTCGGATGATGACCCAATAGTGTGCAGTGATTCATCTGAAATACTGCTTGTATCTTCAGGTATGACTTTTTCAAAACCTATATCTTCTGACAGACTATTCATTGTGATGCCATTATCTTCATCATTTGAAATTAAGTCTCCAACTGATTTTATTTCACTAATTTGAATTTCACCTATCGTATCCCCTGAAATCTTTGCTTCTGTGCAGGCCTGATCTTCTAGTTCATGCTTCATTTCACATTCGTTTGTAGCTTTTAACTCAGACTGGCCAGAGGTTTCTATTTCAGTCGAATCTACTTTGATCGCCTCTTCACCAGAAATGATTTCAAAAGTTCCTTCTATTTCAAATTGTTCTTCAGTCTTTTTTATTGCAAGCAGAGGATTGTTTGAACTGATTTCTTCTGTGACTTTGTTTTGCGTATCTGTAGTGATGTTTGCTTCATTAGTCTTATCTTCTTCTGTGTTTTCTTCTTTTCGAGGTTTTATTAACATATCTTCATCAACGACTTTTTCACTTTCTGTCTGGTCAGAATCGTCCAATATTTGTTGTAAATTAGATTCAATAAAACCTTCAGTAGACTCTTCACTCTTAGCTGATTCTTCTGTTATTTCTTCAATTTGAACTGAACATGCAGACTTTTTGGAATCTTTACCAACGAGTTCTCTTATTGCTTCCATGACCATTTTTGGTGAGGTGAGCAAATCGTCTTCTTCATTACCTTCTATTGCTTCTATTCTATGATCATCTCCAGGGCCAGTATCGAAAGATTCTTCAGCAATGACTCCCAGTCTTCGGTCTTCTGCAGTCTTAGCATTTAGCTGAGCCATAGCTAACTCATTCAGCTCCATCAAGGAACTCAATTCAAGCTCAGTCAATATATTCCGATCATCGGACGCTGAAACAGCTAACATTGGTCCTAAAGCAATCGCTGCCAAAATCTCAATAACCGATGGTCGACGAGATGAGGCTTCAACTGGGTCAATTTCAGAGGCCAGGCCTTCTTCGTCTTCAACACTGAAGTCAGTAATGCCTTCATAAGCGTCCAATTCGGCTTTGTCGATCCCCGCTGAAAACACAAACTGCTCTCAATTCCCATACAGAGTGGTATTTGGTTTGGGCAGGGTTTGATTCTACAGGACTTACCTACGAGACTGATGTGATTCACAGTTCTACATGAGACTATAGATACAAGCCTAACTACATTTCCTACTACAAACATAATACCTACGGTTCATAAGTAGCGCTCGAGAACGATTACATAGTTTCTAAATATTTTGTTGTTAGCATTGTTAGCATTATGAATGAATGATTGCTTTCTGTTTAATGAGGGACCGTTTCTTGGAAACCTGATAGACTTACCTGATAAAGCACAGCTTATCGATGAACGCGGTGAAAGGGATGAGGAGTTATCATCGCCCGAGTCCGTTTTGTTGTTTTGTTCTTCATTGAATTTGGCCAGTAAATTGCGCATTTTTTCATCATCAGTGAAATCATTTGGTGGCGGAAGAATTGACTCATCTTCTGTAACTTGGATTTCTTTCGCTTGCTTTTCAGCCTTTGGGGGAATAGCTTTTGTAACATTTGAATTGACTGCTTCATTGCTGATGGCTTTATTACAATTATTTACAGATATTTTCAAAGGTTGTGATTCGGTAAGTCCATCATTGCTTACAACAAATTCATTTTTGGCTTCAGTATATGGCGGTACATTATCAGGAAGGGAAGACGTCGAAATCATGCTTGTTCGATCGACAAGTTCGTCGAGAACGATTTTTGTATTCTTTCCGCCAATCAAATGTTTGTTCACGAGTCTATCATTTAGAGGCTCCAAGCTAGCACTAACCATTTCCAGTGATGAATCATCAGTATCCGAACCGACTTCCGAAAGGTCACTTACTTCATCGGTTGGCTTATCTCCAATTAATGCTCGGATATCTTCTTTTGGTGCAGGTACTAGCATACCGACGCTGGAAGAAGTTTTATTGCATTTCTTCTTTTTAAATAGCCAATTGTCCTCCCAATTTGCGTCACGACTAGAAGCCACCGATATGAAATCTTAAATAAAAAAAATAAAATATCGTAATTAATTCTTCATATGTGCAGTGTATGAAAAATACTGACCTTCTTCGTCTTCATCTTCTTCAGATGCTGGTTCAGCTGAAATATGTGGCAACGGAACCATATGCGATGATATAAAGTCACTGAGAACAGATTCTCTATCGGCTTCAATATTGTCATTCGCCACATCATCATAAAAGCTGCTATAGTTACCAATTGGAGAGTTTTCATCATCTTTATTGATCTAAGTTTTGAAATAGTTAGAATTCGTATCGTTTGTTTTTCGAAGTTTGGTTATTTGAGAGATTAACTTACACTGCGAATGGGATCTGTTAAGCTGCTTTCACTTCTTGGTTCCACTGAGCTACTCGATGAAATACTCTCATCATTTTTATTGAGATTTAGTGCATTGTGATTATTATCTAAGGCTGATAAAGTTGTTAAATCAGGGCTGCTTTCCGAGTGTCTTCCATTTCCATGGGTATTAACAATCTACAAATTAAATTATAATTAATTTCTATAATAATTTCATAGGAAACTTGGAAATTTGCTTGAGATTATCCATGAGGAAAATATTTCCCATGGGCTGTTTATTTTTTGTTAGAGGGCTTTCAGGTAGAAGATGTTCATGATATCAGATACATTTCAAGGAAAAAAATATATTTCATTGGAAAAGCTCAAGAACAATAGAAGCTATCAGGTACAGATTTAAATGTACGAGTACAATTTATTTCTTACCAAAAAGTTGTTTTCAAGTATTTCTATGTATTCTTTAAAAATAGAGGTAGAATTCTAAGAACCATATTTTTCTTCCACCTAATTCTTTATAACAAAGTTAACAAATCTCCATCAGTAAAAAAAAAACAAATTTGTTTTCTGGAAACATCAACTGCTTTTCCCAGCAGTCTTACTAGCTAAAGTACTATGCACAATGTTTAAAGAAAAAAAACATATGTTTAATCAATTATGTACGTCAATATGGGCGATTTTTGAAAACTAATACCTCCGTATAATTTTAAAATTTGTTTTGTAATTAAATACATTAGAACTACTAACGACCACAGAATTAGGAATATTCGTCCGTTTTGACATTTCGTTCACATTGTTTTTGTTGATTATCTGATTTTTAGGTTGAATTATTCGTTGAAGTGTGGATGGCATGTGGAACGCGAATAGAGTTTGAATGTTCGTAACAATCAGATGCAATTCGCAACGACCAATATTGTTTTCTTAATTTATCTTATTTTGGCAATTAATAAGTACATTTTTGTATCAGAACATTAAAATAAATATAAATATTTCTAAATTTTGTTTAGAATTTGTAAAGAATTTAAATCGAATTTATTCGTTTATTCGTCAGTCGTTGGTCGCTCCCATGTGAATAGTCTTTAATCCTTAAGATTAAATGTAATATTATTTAAAATTAGATTTAAATTAAGCCTGTTCATTTTTCTGGTGTCATAGAACTTTCATAAATCTGAAAGCGATTTATTCCTCTGCTAAATTTTGTCCACAAAATTTCATTAATTGTTTGTAGCAGTTTAACAATTAAAAAAAGAATATTTTGAATTCGTGCGTATAAATATTTTATTCTTTTCCATTTAACCGAAATTGATACATCAGATTTGCTAATTGATTTAATAAAAGTAAATTAATTATTTGTTATAATGAATCCGAAAAAAAACTATTGACATTATAATATAAGGTTTAACATAAGGGTAACATCAATTTTCCTCAACCAAATTCCTATTTGTTAGCTTTAAAAATCTTTGCTATTACAAGATGTTTTCAATAACGACTAAATCAATAAATCAATAACGACTTGTCCGACTTTGATTAAATATAATTCGAAGTAGATTAAATATGGCGTTTATTTAATTGAAACGTAAGAGCAAGCTCATGTGAAAGTAAAAAAAAAATATAAATGAAAAATGAGTATTATTTCTCTTTGTAAGATAAGTCGTTGAATATTTGTAACAAATTTATAATTTATTTGTCAAGAGACAGATGTTCGAATGCAATACAATTACCTACCTAATAACAACAATTTTAACTTACTTCTTTGTGTCTAATGTTACGTACAATTTATTAATTTTTTTACATCGATTTTTCGATCGATTTGTGTTATTTATAAATTTTGAAAGTAAAATAAATTATGAATTTATTTAAAAATTGTGTTTACGGTACATTATTAAACAAAATCAAATGTTACATAAGAAAAATAATTTTTTTAATTGAAGGTAAAAAAAATACCAGAGTTTCCCATTTTTCTATTCCTTCTAACTGGTGTCTTGCAATTCACGTAGCATTTAAAAAACACCTTAGGTCTTATAGCTAAAATTATTATTAGTATTATTATTATTATTATTATTATTATTATTATTATTATTATTATTATTATTATTATTATTATTATTATTATTATTATTATTATTATTATTGTTATTATGATTATTATTATTAATATTTTGTTTAACATAAGATTGATTTTCTGAAACTGACCTGTTTTTACAATATTAAGTTCAGGTTTTTGGGACGCCTGGTAACCCTAGTGAAATTCTATTATATTAGAAAACGTGAATTGATCTTCAGAATTATTGTGTTCTTATAAGAAAAAAACTTCATAAAATTCGTCAAATTGAAAAATTCGAATTTGTCTTTTTAAGGGAAAATTGTTAGGCTAAATTAGTAACCACGAAATCAATTTTGGCTTGAATATCTTTTCGAAATTATATCTAATATGCTTATAGTTTTTCGTGATTATAACAAAATTGGCTCTATTTAAAAATAGTTCAGCACATAATTTTTAACATTTTTGGTATATTTTTTTTTGGAACATGATGATATTTTTTGC
Organism: Philhelius pedissequus; assembly: GCA_910595825.1. Lineage (NCBI taxonomy): Eukaryota > Metazoa > Arthropoda > Insecta > Diptera > Syrphidae > Philhelius > Philhelius pedissequus. Next base: position 46,767,013 of record OU343160.1, read on the forward strand.
ACTGGAAATTTGGCGGTGTAATTATGTTAAGACATTTTACAAATTTACTCTACGCTAATTATATAATCAGAATAAATGTTTGTTAACAATTTTGAAAGAAAAAAAAAACAATTATATTTTTAATCAATTATGTACGTTAATAAATAGACAATTTTTGGAACGTCCGTATAGTTTTTAAATTTATTTTTGAAATTAAATGCAACCCAAAATAATTCAGAACGAAATTTATTTCGTAAAAATATTTTTCACAAGTTTTTGAACATGACTAATAAATCTTGCCGTACGAAGAATTCGCCTGAAATTTAATACAGTGAATTCTGTGATTATCTAACTTAAATTGATAATTATGGATTTGCATTCGACGTTTTTGGCAAAACTTTGAATAACAGATATAAGTTTTCGACGCTTTTGGTTTAATTTAGCCTTATTTCTATCTCGTCAATGGCTTGATCAGTTTAGTTAAAATTTTGCAAACATATAAATAAATTTTAAAAAAAATACTACAAAATTAAAGAAGAAGTTCTATTTTTAGTATATATTTTCTTCAACGATGCATGTATGGTACCATTCATTGATTACTGCACTTTATTATAAATTTAAATCTTATAGTTCGGTGCTTATGTTCTTAAATTCAAGTAGATGTCAATGTAAAAATCAATGTTGATAAATTGCGTTGTAAAAATATATAGTCTTATATTCTTCTATCTAAGAATCTGTTTGCTAAGGATTTTTTAAGTGCTTATGCACCTAAGTATGTAAATGTCAATACTTTTTTTTTTTTACAAATTATTAAAAAAGGATGCTAGAAAACTCTTCTGTTTGATTTACAAATTTTTTAATATTAGGAAAATCATATATTTTTGTGTGTTTTTTTTTGAGATGTTATTCATTTTAAATTTTTGTCTGTCTTTTTTTCTGTCTATAAAATCAATACAAAAAAAATCCCTGGGAAGAACAGGAAACTCAACAAAAAAAAAGGATATCAATATTCAATGTCCCAACGAAATTATATATGTATGTATGTATGTGCGCAAAATTGAATTATCCTCGTACGTGTAAATTATTATTATCCATTGTGCTGTTATGTGTTTTATTCCATTATCCGGATGTCCTGTGGAATGCACTCAATTAAAATCCTTTTTAATTGAATTTTTTTTTTAGTTTTTGGGTCAATCACCAAAAATCCTGTTTGATTTATTTAAGTTGAATTTGTATCTTTTTTTAATATATGTATATTTTTTTAGTTGAAATTTGCACGAACTACCGAAAGCTGTTAGCTTGAAAGTTTACCACAAACTAATTTATGCACCCTTATGGGTATTTGATTTAGCTAGGGGTACATTGGTGCTGTAATTAAAGAGACTATACGGTGCATTGTAGGTGCAGTGGGTTTCTTCTTCGTTGCACATTATAAAGAAGCCATATTTATGTTGATGAGATGTTCTATCCACCCACAAAGAACAAAAAAGAAACACCCGCTAACGACGAAGAAGGGTGAGTTGATGAAGTGGTTAGAGGGTGTCATAGGAATAAATGGTTTAGTCTACATATATCTACATAATGTGTATCTACTTTACCCACATATAATGTTTCTACATGTACCTACATAAATATATATATGAAATTCAGAGTACGACGTAATGTTTTAGTCTCCTAACAAATGTAGAAGTTTATAGGAGACCCTATTTAGCTCTTTTACTATTTTCTTTGGATTTCTCTTTCGCAACACAATGTAATAGGCGCCATTTAGGATTTCTCTATTTCGAGGAACAGGCCTTTATGCAACGCATTGTGTGGGGTTTATAATAATGCAATAGAATCGAATATGATGAACTTACTCGTCTGTGCTTTTTTTTTTAAATACACAAATTGATTTATTAGTTTCGCACTTTTTGACAAATACAACGGGAGTGTGTTATATGAAATGCTTGCATCGTTCTCGATAAGAGCCATAAATTGGCAACATTTTTATTGATCGGTAGTTAATTGCATAAGTTTGAGGTACAAAAAAATTGAATTGATTAGATTAATTGGTCATGCTTGGGGCATTGACATGAAAACTTGGTTTAATTTGTTTTCTTTAAATTGAATCTACATACGTTTTAAGTAAAGTTCGAAAAGAATTATTTAAACTTGTACCTACTATTGGGGAATATTGACTTTGTCTAATCTAATCTAAACTTAAGGCTGAGATGACAGCAAAGAAATATTAAAAATACTTTAGTATGTATAAAATGAATATAATTTTTGCAATTAGGTCAATCGACAATCGAACCGAATAGAGGAATATAGATGATTAAGTGATGATGCGATCGATGCAAGGCACGCCTCCAGTATTCTGGATATTCGCACCTTCCGAGCAGCTTACATCGACTCGGTTCACTACATTGTTGCAGCCAAGGTAAGAATGCGAATAACCCGAACGTCCCAAAAACGTAATAATACTGTGATTAAGTATGACGTCGGAAAACTGCAATCGCAAGAGATCGCCAGAACTTATGCCGATCGAATATCTCGTAACCTCTCAAGAAATCCATTGCCGCCAGCATCAAGTGCCGAAGACCAGTGGCAACGCTGTCAACAAGCCATCAGACGGGCCGCAACTGATGTGCTAGGTTTCACCGGACCTCCAAGACGAAACCGCTGGTTCGATGAAGAATGCAGGCAGGCACATGCTGCTAAACAAATGGCGTATAATGCGGAGTTGCAAAGAAGGACGAGATCTGCTCGCGAGCTCTACGAGCAGAAAAGACGGGAAGAACACCGGCTTCTCCAGAAGAAAAAGAGAGAGCATGACAAGGGCGCGATCGAAGATATTGAGAGATGCTACTCCAGGAACAATGTGCCGAAGTTTTACCAACAGGTAAAAAGAACGTGTCAAGGCAGTTGGTGGTGGAGTACTTATTGCTGTAAGGAGTAATTTCTGCTCTACACAAATCGTCTTCCCATTCAATCTGACAATTGAACTGTGGTGCGTCAAAATAACTAAGGAATCCTTAGTCTTATTTGTTTTAAATGTTTATATTCCACCTAGAAGTCCTGTTTCAGTATACACTGAACTCTCTTTAGCACTCGATTTTATTTTTAGCTTAGCTAGCCTTGACAGTTATATCTTTCTATAAGGGATTTTAATCTTCCTCGCATTGATTGGGTTCCCTCTGATGACGAATCCTATTTAGAAGCTTCCACAAATTTATCCCAACAGGAGCTTCAATTGTTGGATAATTTTATCTCGTAACCCGAAACGGATTTATATCAAGTTAGCTCTATACACAATTTTAAAGATAGACAACTCGACCCTGTCTTCTCATCTGACACCGTTAAATGATGAGCCGATGGTATAACACAGTTTTCTGTGTTGGCAAACCATTGGTCGGAAGACGGAGCTTGCTATAAGCTCTCTTCGGCCAATTCTGATAGTGTGAAAAAAACAACAATATGGCTGAATTAACTTTGCACCGGAAATTGATATCGGAAACACAATGAATTCCTTTACTGCTCGTGCTGTGGTAAGTCGGTTGTAGAAGATATGTAAACATATTAGGGCATATTCATATAGTCGCTAATAAACCTAGGTTTTCCTAGCCTTCAGTTTGAGATAATTTTGGTTCAATGAATACAGACCGATTTTACTTACATATTTTTATATTTTGATAAGATTATTAACTTGTTTTACTACACAATTAGGGGTGGTCGTGGCGCGATAGTTGTGTGTTCGCCTGTCAACCTAACGGTCACAGGTTCGATCCCTGCCGTTGTCTATGTCTTCTTATTTTTCCATTAAAAACCAATTCTAAAATAAATGTCATACAATGAGTTGCTGGTTTACTCATTACATGCTGTTTAGGCATAGAACTAACAACATGTGATTGAGTAAAACTAGTATACCGATAAAATATGACAAAGAATAAAAAAATTAATGCGAATTATAAGGGACATCGATAAATAAGACACGGAAATCTCTCCGCATTAGTTCAGCCGCCTTCCCTGGAGATACAATCTGAGACAACAACCACCTACATTCTCCGAATATCGCGCCACACATCTTTCCTATCATTCTTTCTCTTCCTTAACCTCACCCTCACGCCCGCGCTGTGACGAAACATTTAAAGGGTATTCATAATCCCTTGAGCGCGTGTAGATTAAAAAAAAAATTAGGTTTAAATATTTTTAAACGATGAACTTAAAAAAATAGAAGCAACGTCCGAAAATTCCACTAAACCTAGGTTTAACTTAGCCACAGTTTAAAAATGACTATGAATACGCCCCATTAAATTTTGAAATATTCATCCCCAAGTCAAAAAAAGAATCTGTTGATTAAATATTTTATTTTTTTAATTATATTTCGTTAAGTAGTTAGTTGACAGTAAAAATGGAAACGAATAATTGTACTATTTAGAATGCAAATGTTTAAATACATATTGTACACTGATTTCCGTTTGCTATCCCATATTCTTAAACAAATGTCCTTCAAACCGGTTTTGTATAAGCCTACAGTTATCGAGGGTAGTGGTGAGCAGTTGTCGTAGCCATATACGAGTAATTGCATGCATTTAAACTTACATAAAAAATATTCATAAACGTATAGACAGAGCTAAAAGGCTTCAGCTATAAATAGGTATGAATGGGTTTTCGTAATTTTAAATGATTTCAAATATTGTATTTGCAGTTCGACATGCAACCTTAAGAAAAATGTATTAGAATGGAGCAAACATTTTATATTTTTAGTCGGTTTTGAAAAAGTAATAGATGCATAATCGTATTGTAAAAAAATTGTGTTTTTTTAAATTCATAATTAGATGCATACTTTCTTTTTCTTATTCCTAGTGTGTGTGTGTATACTTTCCGACTTGTAATATAGGGTTATCCATTTTGCGGTTTCAAAAGTATATATAGCTGGCAGGTCGACCTACAACAGATAGACAGACAGACTGCATTGCGAGACCCACTTTTTTGGTGTTCTCTATCATCGTAATGTCATGTTTGATTAAAATTTTCTGGAAACGGCTTACATGATTTGGATGACATTTTCACATTTCGTTCTTTTGCGTTCTATCACGCCCACTTTTTTTTATTTTTTTTTTGATTTCTCGGAAAGGGCTCTAACGAATTGGATCAAGATTTCAGAGTTTTTTTTTTTTTAATTTAACTATATGCCTGTAAGACCTAAGGTCTTTTAAATTCAACCTGAATTGCACGGCATTAGTTTGGCACAGTGCATTTGAGAACCAGGTATTGACAGTCTCATTTTAACCCATGGGCGGCATCCAATTAAAATTGGAGGTATAGAAAAGAATGCGCCTAGCGTGGGGATCTTACCTACACGTTCTAGTTAGCAATCAAGCACTTTATCCACTGCGCCATTGCCACTCATGAGGAAGAAAAAATTCAAAACATATTTTAAGTAAGATCTCACTTTTCTTATTTCTTAGTTTTTCGGAAAAGAATTTTCAGAGTTTATTTGTATGATCGATTAAAGATTAAGTAAACTTCGCCCATTACTACGCCCACTTTTAATAAGTTCTTGGTTTTTTGGAAGAGCCTCTAACGATTTCAATGAAATTTTCAAATTTGACTTTTATAATCGAGAAATAAATTGAAAAATTAGATTAAGTAAAATCCGCCAACTGCCACGCCTAATTTTATTATTTCATATTATCTTCGGAAATTGCTTCATATACATAAGTGATGACATTTTGTATGTAGATAATATGTATGTTACATTCAAATATTATTCAGGTCCGTAGGATTGAAAAACTTCAAAATTGGCCCCTCAAAAACAAACATGATTTCAGTTTTACCTATTAATAATTAAATTCTTCAATATTGTTTCTTACGGACTTCTTTCCTACACGAGAAATAATGAAATATAACTTTCGTGTCAAATTTGAAAGATCCCGAGCAATTTCCAAGGTTACTTATTATGGGACTAAGAGCCCAGGGCCGGCAGACATAAGTCATTTTATCATACCTGATTTTTTTTCTTCGTATATATAATAAAAAGTAGATAAGAACGAATGGACATTCTGAATTTTCAGAGCTGGGGCTTTTCGGAGATATGCAGTTTTAACAGTGCATTCTCAACTACGTTATTTTATCAAAGCTGATTTTTGGACATGTTTAAGGGGATAGTTTCTCAAACTTTGTTTGACACTTGTCAAACCCCTACAGTGGGGCGTTTCATCAAGTATGATAAAATGACGTATGTCTGCCGGCATTAGGCTCATAGTCTATTAGTTTTTATAGAGATTATTTGAACGTTGTTTTATACCTTTTTCTCGATTTGGCGTTATGACACTTTCTCAGAAAACAATTAAAAATCATAAATAAAAAGCTGTTATACATTATATACTTAGGGTTTTATATCATCGGTGAATTTGGCAACTTAAATATCTGCCCATTTAGGAGTTTTTTTTTGGGGGGTAGGGAGTTACTTCAAAAAATATATTGAATGGTTCTGAATAACCTCAACAAATTATATTAAAAGATTTAAAATTTCTTCCCTATTTTCCTTTATTAAAATGTTGTCTTAATTTGCTAAAATTCGAGGGAACATGATCGAAGATTGGAAAGATAATGGTGCAAGTCACTTATTTTAGACAAACAAATAACTTTTTCAAACAAAAAAAAAACTCACCTTATTGAGGACAGCTGTTGCCAGTAAATCGTGATATTTCTTCGATTCAAAATACTGTCCACCATTTCCGTTGCAGTGATTGCCATTCAAGGGTAAAATTTCACGATTTCCAACATCACTTGAATCAGCCTCTGTTGCGGTTATCAAACCTGCCGATGCAAACGGTGGCTGACGTATTGTTTCAGCAATTATATTCTCAATTAGCCGCCGTAGCCTGACATTTGATATGCCCTGAAGCTCATGTCCATTTCTGACTTGTTGGTCTAAAAGAATAAAAATAAAACATATACAGAAAATCAGACAAATGTTCGCGCTAAGCCTTAAAAAAGGGTCAAACGTTAGTTAGACTATTAAATAAAATAACATGCATGCATACAGAATTCCATTTCTCTAGGTCACTTGAATATTACTTGCGTTAAGGGGTAGCACAAACTACCACCCATCAAAAGAAAAAAAAAATAATAAAATTATTAAAAATAAATGCATTTAAGTGGATTGTTGAGTTTTTCTTTTTTTTCCATTTTTTTTTCTCTTTTAAATAACATCATGCATGTTAAAAGTGCTTACCTAATTTAAGTTCTTCAATGACATAAGCAACATAAAAAATCGTTAATGCAATTGCGCCATAAATACCGGCAACTATTGCAGTGGTACAGTCCATACCAGCTTAGTCCAATAATTGTGGATACGATTATATTTATTAATATCAAGATATTTTGGAACTAGTCTCACTTGTTAGGAACGTATATAACTTCCGATTGTTTTGTATTTTTTTATAAATTTTAATATTTGTAATTATTAACTGTGTTATGACATGCTTCACTTAATTTTATTGACAATTTAATATTACGTCATAATTGCTTCTATATACAGTCTTAAGGAAATTTGCTGTGTATGTATATTTGTGGGGTTATTAATTTAAATTGACAACGTACTTGTATGTGCGATAAAAAATAATTACGTCAAACAATTTTAAAAGTGAAAAAGTGGTTAAAATCTGATATAAATTACATTGCTTTCTTGAAGTGATTATATTATAAAAAAAAATTGTATACATTGTTCGAGTATTCAAGATTTTGTGATGAAGTTAAAATTTTGATATTATATTTAAACTGTGTAGGGTATTTTGTTGGTTTAAAAGAAGAGCTATTACATATACTATATGCTTTCAAAAGCACTAGCTTCTAGCATAAAAGTCTTCCCAAATTGTCGATATGGTATTTTAGTACATCACTCAGAAATGTGAAAATGGAACTAAATTTCCAACCTTTGTTTTGTTTTATGGATTTTAACTCCTTTTTTAGGGTCCTGGGAACCTCAAAGTACACCGGAAGGATTCTTCTGCGAGAATCAAATCTTAAAAGGATAATTTTCTGCGTACAATTAACTCATAATATGCTGAAGAGCCTGATTTACATATATCCCTAAGTCTTAGTTTTGCATGTGAAAAAAAAATCAAGCTCAAGGCTTTGATCAAATTTGACATTACGATGATACAGAATACGAAAAAATTGGGTCCCGTAATTCCGACTGTTTGTCTGTCTATCTTTTTGTAGTTAAATCTACAGCCTAAACCTGTGAAGATGTTTTCTTCAAACTTGGTACTAAAGGGTCTTAGCTGAATGCTTACAGCCTTATTTATAATTGCATTACAGCGAGTATATAGTGCTATGCACTCCTTATAATGCCACCGAACTCGAAGATCTCATTTATAAAACTTATGCAACGTTGAATAGATCCATTATAAGCTAAACGCGCTTATGGGTTGAATAGAGCCCACATAAGGAAATTATAGTGTCGAAATGTCATTTTGAGTTCGGATATAAAAAAAAAAACACAAAATGCCTTTAAATTTTTTATCATTTTTAAATGATTTCAATAATTTAAATGCAAAACTTCCAAAGCCAAGAAGAAGAAAATGAATCATAAAAATGGAGACTTAAACAAAAAATACAGGTTTTCCAAAGCAAATATGCTTAAATTATTGAAATTGTTCGCTTGGACCTTTTTTGGTTGTGTGACGGCGTCCACGACGAAAGCCGGTAGCCATAACCTGAATAGTTTAAAGCTAAACCTAAATTGTTGTGCTTAAAAAACAAATTCACAACTTTTAAAATAAATACAAAATCTAAAAAAATGCGTTTTGCTACTCAGAACCTGACCGTGAGAGAGCTGAAACCACAGTCACCCTACACATACACAAAATACTCGACATATGATATAGTAGCGGTACTACCAATGTAAACAGGATCTTATGGATGAAAAACTATTATCCAATATTTATTATTATTTTGTATTATTATTTATTTTGTTTTCATTAAATCACAATTACCACAGGGGGTGGCCGTGGCGCGATAGTCGTGTGCTCGCCTGTCAAACTCGTGGTTGCATGTTCGATACCTGCCGTTGTCTATGTCATCTTATTTTTCCATTAAAAAAAAACAATTCTTAAATTGTCATAAAATGAGTTGCTAATTTACTCATTACATGCTCTTCAGGCATAACACTAACAACATGTGATTGAGTAAACTACTCATAAATATGACAACGAAATAAAATAAAATAATGCGAATTATAAGAGACATAAATAAATAAGACACAGTAAATTTCTCCGCATTAGTTCAGCCGCCATTCCTGGAGATAAAATCTGAGACAACAACCACCGTCCCAATACGTATTCATAATCCCTTGAGCGCGTGCAAAATTAAAAAAAAAAATCATAACACCAACAAAAGTTCTAGTTGCGTTTTCTGACAAACAGCTGATTTGATCATGGTAGCCAAATGGAATAGATTACCCGTTTTTGGTACTTTTTGGACATAAAACCCTGCATAACTAAAATTTATGGGAAAATGTTTTATAAATAGGAATTTATGGAATGGCTACATAAGATCTTATTCACTGTGTAACTATTCATCTATTTAGAGCATTCTATTAAATAAGACTGTCAGATTTTTATTTTCAAAAATATCTACCATTATTTTTTGTGGCTAAAAAAATACATGTAATTTTTTTTGTTAGAAAAAAAACATAAATCTCTAAGGATTTTGATATAAAAATGTCGTCTATAGGCAAAATAAAATTTAACAAATATCTAGCTAACGGTATACCTGACATAAAACCCTATTTTTTTATTTTCGACTTTCTTATTAATTGCAGTACGGATTTGGATCAATTTTTATTTATGCAGGAGGTTCTTTAAATTATAAATAATATTGCATACTAAAATGTTGTTTTAGTATGTTTGCAATTTTTTTCTTTGAAAATCTAATATCTCTAAAACGTCTGGAAGTTTTTTTTGCTGAAATTATATTTTTAAATTTATAGTTTTAAATACTTAAACAATTTACTATAGAAAAAAATGCAAGACTAAATCCGTACTTGCTCTTATGTTCGATCGCATCTTAAGCAGAAGATTCTTAGTAGCAACAGCTCTATATGTTTTTAGTCTTTTTTACTTAATTTTGTATATACGAAATTTCGTAAATTTTTTTCTAAGATTTTTTTTCTGTATGACAATTTTATGTATTAATCCTACATTTTCTAAAAATTTAATTAAAAAAAAAAAATATCAAAAATCCAAATCCAATATTTTTCGAAAATTTTGGTATGCAGTATTATTTAGAATTGCAAAGAACTCCTACCTTCAAATTTTGACCGAAATCCGTTCAGCCGTTTATGAGAAAGTCCAAAATCAAAAAAGGTTGTAAATCAGGTACCATAGTACCTAAATAACAAAATGTAAAAAAATTGTTAAAACCAAATGTAGATTATACCTATTGTAGTGTACATATTTTTCAAAACCGTTAGAGCCGTTTTTGAGATAGTGAAGATAGTAGAAAAAATTGTATGGCAGGTACCGTTAGTTTTGGGTTTAAAAGCAAGATTCAAAACCTATTTTAGCCAAACACTTAAAATGTTTGAATACCAATTGCTTCCGCCGTTTAGTCTATAAAGCGTTGTACAGACAGACAGACGGAATTGCGGGACCCACTTTTTTGGATCGAGTTCAAGTTTTAATCATATCGCAAGTAAATAAAATGCACGACTGGATCGCACGTACTTTGCTCTTATGTTCGATCACATCGTATGCAAAAGATGTTTAATAGAAACGGCTAAATATGTTTTAAAATTTCTTTTAGGTACTTAATTTTGCATATAAAAAATTTCCTTAATTTTTTTACTAAAAAAATTGGTATGGCAATTTTAAATATTTAAAAATTTAAATAAAAAAATAACTAACCCGCAGATTTCGGACTGGTTCAGAACAAACGTAGGAGTAAAACAAGGATGTCTTCTCAGTTCCCTATTATTTTCAATTTTTTGGACGATCTGGTTACATTTCTTCCAGGAGGAATCGATATTAATGGTATATGTATCAAACTTCTTCTGTACGCCGACGATATAGTTTTATTTGCAGAAACTCCTTGCACAATGCAAATGATGATTAACAAGCTTTATCAATACTGCACCATATGGAACCTCAAAGTGAACATCAAAAAGTCTAAAATTATGGTGTTCCGAAATGGAACTGGAAGGTACGCACCTGATGAAAGATGGACTTGGGAAAATGAGGAAATTGAAAAAGTGAAGGTGTATAAATATCTGGGAGTAATCATAACGCCAAAATTGTCATTTAAAAAACATTTACAAGAAAAATTAAAAGAAGCAAAGAAAACTATAAATTGTAGTTGGAGGGGTATCCTAAGCAAAAGGAATGTAGCGACAAGTATCAAGTATAAGGTTTTCGAAGCAGTTGTCAGATCGAAAATGTGTTACGCAGCGCAAGTATGGGGTATTTTTAAGTTCGAGGAAGTGGAAAAGTTACTGCGCTACTTTATCAAGAAAATCTTTAGATTACCAGAGAGCTCTCCTACTTATATGCTTCATTTGGAAACTGGACTGCCAACGATCTATAGTTACATACTAAAGTTGCACTTTCTTTATATTCTAAAAGTACTGGAACTGACAGATATGCGCCTACCAAAAATTGTAGCTAATCATTTAATTGCAACGAATCAACAATTTTTCTAAGAATGGGTGAGATTGGGAAATCAGCATAATATCGAAATTGTGGTTGGAAGTCCAATGTTGAGGTCTAATCTGGAGACTCTTCTTATTAAGGTCGATGAATTTATTCATGAAACGTTTAAAATTCAAGCTAAACAAATCCAAACTAGAGTAACTTACAAACTCCTGCATCATGACCTGGTACAAAAAAACTATTTTCGGGACGAGTATAAATTGGAAGTCATATCACTACTCTTCAAAGCCAGAGGTGATCTACTGGGTTTAAACTATACACCACACAGAAATGACCGTAGTGAGATCTGCACATTGTGCAACTTAAGCGCAAGGGAAGACACCTATCACTTAATTGGAGTATGTCCTATCTTAAGTGAAATAAGAAGAACCCACTGGCGTAAGAACAGCTTAACAGAAGCAGAAATAATATCGACTTTCAACGGAGACAACTGGATGAAGCTATACACATTTTTAATGCAAGCACTAAAATATAGACAACGAATAATAGATGAAGAATTTTAAATCAAACGAAGTATTAAATCCAAGTTAAAAACGGCAAAAGACATTGCTACTATTGTGAAAATTGTAACATATTGTTCAATAAAATCACATTTTCTATTCTATTCTATTCTATTCTACTAACCCGTTTTCGAAATATTGAATTTTCAAAAAAAAAAATTCAAAAAAATATTTTTTCGAAAATTTTGGTATGCAGTTTTATTTATAATTAAGGACCTCCTATATAAAAAAAAATTGATCTAATTCCGTAAAGCCGCTTATGAAAAAGTCGAAAATCAAAAAAATGGTTGTATGTCAGGTACCGTTAATCACAAAATATCTAAAAAAAAATTAAAACAAAATGTACACTATATTATGTACCTAAAGTAGTGCACACACTTTTTTAATAAAAATCATTAGAGCCGTTTTTGAGATAATTAATATGGTAGAAAAACTTGTATGACAAATACCGTTATTTTTGGGGCTAAAAAAAGATTCAAACGATTTTTTTCACATGCGAAACTTGCCCTATAGTATACCTATATCGCAAGTAAAAAGTTGGTATATAACGACTTTAAAAATATATTTTGCTGTTTTATGTTGTTACCAACATAAGTCATGCATTTTATTTTTGGTTAAATTCCCACCTTGTATGGATTCACGAAGCTAACGAATCAATTTAGTTCCCATTAAGTGGGAATAAGAAACCTCAGTTCCCGGGGACTTATTTCCCTGCAAAATATTACCGACGAAATTCACACCAAACAAAAAATAGTTAGTTGAGTAATAACTTCGCATTGATCAGTATTTCAGTTATACTGTAAATAAATGGATGGACGGAATTCCGTCAAACTTAGAATTTTTTTATGTGATTCGCTACAAGTTATATAAAACTCAATATTCTTAAGACAGTTTTTACAATTTAGATTAAATTAAGTCCTTGTTTTTTTTAAAGAAAATTGTATAGTTGGTCCTATAAATGTATTTTGAGCTACATATTAAAATTTTAATTTTTAACGATTACTGCTCTCGAGTCATATTAAAAAAAATTGCAATTTTGCACTCCCCTGTATTAATTTTTAAAGTGGTTGGTTAAACATTAAAAAATATATAATAAGAATATTTAAAATTACTGTGTTTGAGTTATTGTTAAATGTACACCTTCATGTACTTTCTGGTTATTTATGCAAATCAACTTAAGCAAAAAATTGAAATGAATCTCAAAATAGAATCTAAAAAAAACTCTTTTCCGTATATCTGTAAATGTGAACCAGAATCGTGGGTTTTATAAGTTCTTTCAACCCAGGATTATACATATACATATCTGTAAATTAATTTTAAGCTTTAGTGCATTAATTTAAGTAGAAAATATCATAAACAAAACAATAAAAATTAACTCGAGTTTGAATAAAATTTGTGATAAAAATATATTGGCTTGTATTCAAAGTTATTGGCAAACAATTAGCATCATTTTATGTCCATATTTTTTCAGCAATACAACTACATAAAGTTGGACCTAGGACAATATCAATGTTCAGAATTTTGTTTTGCCCTCCGTCGAATAAATTTTTTTTTAATTAAGTAATAATTATATTATAGTGTATAGTTTTAATTATCTTCAACATTTGAACTTGATGAGATAAGCAATTTATACTCACTAGAACCTATTATCGTAGTTAGTAAAGCCTTTGTTCCAAGCAGTGAGTAATATATATTTTAGATGTGACAAAATTTACATGAACTTGAAACATAAAGATCATTTTAATTTAGAACGTGTCGGAATTTAGTTATAGGATCCATTTTGGAGTGTGACCGGAGAAAAACAATGATCTGCAAATAAATCATCTAATATTATTTCCCATATTTAGTTGAAAGGTGAATACTGGTTTAGAAAACAGTTTTAAATTGTTACGGATTTGGCAAGCAAATTTTACGGGTGTAACTTTTTGAGTGCATGATTTTTGCGCATGAACACATTATATACTCGTAAGCATCGGAATGAAATAATAGATTCTTGCATTGTCTCGAGATACTTCATCTAAAATCATTCGAATGATTTCAATTCACCATTCGAATGATGTCTCTTCTCTCCTACATGTGTATTCTTACTTCGCTATACTACTATTCAGCATAAGCGTAATGCAAATACGATACCAAGAGGCGAGAGCAAGTGCCAAGTTGTATTGTAATGGGTGAGTATATGTTTAGGTTCGAATTGATTCTGTAGAATTCATCATTCGAATGAATTAGTAAAATAGTAATAGTAAAGCCATCGGTTCACGAATACAGTTCGTTACGTGTCGTCCCATAGAGATACATGTAGGTAGTGTATCCGATTTTTTTTGATTTAATGGAATGATTGAATGACCGAATGATTTCATTTCGTACGCTGACGCTGGCTGTAGTGATGAACCATGGTGGATTTGAAAATTGCTTCTGAATTTGCATAGATACCATTGTTACCGTTATGTTTACCGCTATACAATTTTAATTTTGTAAAGGAGAAACGAATTTAGGATTGTTTTTCGTCGTTCGGAGTTTTGTTTTTACTGGATTTTAAGTATATATATATTCGTATTAATGTTATTATTTCTTTGATGAGAAAACGAAGGAGAATGTACTTAAGACTTAAGGGTTTAAGTATATCTATTGTCATATGGGTAGTTATGATGATTCCTTTTCGTGACATTTATTATTTCAAACGAAATATAGAACATTTGTATAGTAAAAAATTCGAGTCAACTATTCCAATTTTCTTAGTCTTGCATAAATCGAATGATCATTCGATTATTTAGATCACTAGAATACTAATATCTCTATGGATGAAATCATTCGATTATGCCCATTACTAATCGACATTATAATAAGAAATAATTTATCATTGCAAAAAATAGTACTAATGACGTCAGTTTAGCGTATAAATCCAATAGGACGCTGGCACCTCTTTTCACCAACATGAAAACAAAAACGGAAAAGGATAAGTGCACAGACGTAGTCTATAAAATTAACTGTCGTGGCAATGCGGAAGAAAATTCCAATCTTTCCTATATCGGTACAACGAAACAACTTCTTCGTCAACGAATTTCCAACCACAAATCCGACATTAATTTAAAAAGCACTGGGAAGACAGCATTGGCCTTACACTCCATTGAGCGTGGACACAAACCAGATTTTGACAGAGTGGAAATCCTGGAAAGGGAGAAACATGTCTCCAAGCGGTATACTCTAGAAACGCTGGTGACTAAGTAGAATCCGTGACAATTTAAAGCCGACTAAACTTCAATCGAAGTGTTTTTTTTTATATCATAAACATTTTTTTTTTAAACATTGCTTTATATTTGTCTCTCATTGTATTATTTATGTTTATCTGTAATACGTACTAAATGTAAGTTTGCCGAAATTTTACACTAAATGTTCTTATGTGTATAATATGTTCATTTTATTTTTGTTAATAAAAGATCCCCTGAAGAAGACGGCAACCACCGTCGAAACGTCGGGAAAGGAAATGAAATTGTTTCATTAAAAAAACATTACGACCAAAAAAGCCGAAAGAGTAAATATATCTCTTTCGGCTGTTTTGGTCTCGAACATTTATGATAATGAAATAATTTATCATAACATACCTATGTAAATAATCATTTCTCTTAAAAAGTAGGAAAACCATGATTTGGGTTCAATTACATTACGTAGAATATTCTTGAACTATAAATTAGAAAACTGGTAAATTATGGATAGAAATGCCGAAACATTTTACGGGAGTGAAACAACCCTGTAACTATAACTATATCACCACGCCCTAAATAACCTTTAATAAGCGTGTGGTGCTTGGGTTGGGTATATTCTAAGGAAAAAATCGCCCAACATTAAAGGTCTATCTCCAATTTTGACATAATTTATTGTTGATTTAAGAAAACATTTCCTTGGTGTGCCCTGACCGATGTTAACAAAATTTGCGTAACTAATTCTTGTGATATAGAAATTTCCTTCAGGACTTTGATTTAATAAACAAAATACGCGCCTTTAAGGCTGCTTTTAAATGAAGTTGATACCTTGTCTCAATTTTAATATCAAAGGGTAAGGTAGTGACCAGCCAAGTTCGGTAACAACACCCTTTTACAGGAACAAACTCAGGCGATTTTCGACACCTGTCTATCTTCAGTACATACCAATGAAGTCAGGAACTTCAAATTCCTAATATTTACTAAGGTAGTCAAGTACACACAACATCACTAAATTTCAACTTATTAGCATAAAGGGTTCCTGAGATATAAGGCTTCAAAAATCACAAAAACCGTAACTGACTCACTAATAGATCATCAAAATTATGGAGCACTTGCCGACATCGTAGAATCTTGTAATAATTGCACAACGGTAGGTCTTGTGATGCAGCCAAAAGAATAAATCGATAATTTGAGGTTTTTCTTATTTAGGCGGCGGCGTGGAATCCACCCCCTGACTCCGAATTCAGGGCGTGTATCCACCCACTTTCTCTGAATTGGTGTTAATTGAATGGAGAACGTTCTAATTGGTGTAGAATAATGAAATTTGGTAGAGTGGTAGGCCGTAATGTATGTAAAAAGAGAAAAAAATAACTTTTGAGGTTTTCTTTGGCAAAATTTCTTTTTACTCGTATTATGTCCAATTCGAAAAGTTTTAAAAACTTGACCAGTGAACTTAACAAAATTTTATCATTATTCATTAAATAATGAAGGTATCTTTTAATTTGTAGTTGTGTCAATATTATTCTTCTTTAAGTATTTGGTATTAAAACTTCATTAAATAAGAACTCGGCGTACTTTAGATCTCACAACTTTTCACGGCTGACTTATTACATAGAGGTTTTAGTATAGAGATTGACTTCTTTTTAACATTTATTTTTTTTTCGTCTGATATTCATTTTCTAGCCAGTTCTATTTTTCCTGGCTATGGGATAATTTTTTGGCTTGGCGGACTAATCTCAATTTACAAGAAATTGAATTTTAAATGTTCACATTTTTCACTCATGGGAAGCTGACAATCTAATCCAGAAAGAGACAGTAGATTTAGATTTATTGAGTTCAAAAATAGCTTAGACGAAGCCCATCTACCAGACTGACATTTCAATAAAAGGGACATTTATTATTTCAACACAGATTCAGCCTCAATATGTGGGCAGATATAATTATCTCCTTTAAACCAAGATGAATTCTACAAAGAAATTGAGTTTTTGCGCAATAATTTACCAGAACTTGCAGGACATTCTAAGGGTGATTTTTTTGCTACTTGGTTTTTGACGTTTATATTTTTGACAGATCACACATGACAAATTCCACGAACATTTGACATTTCGATTCAGTATTGTTTGCCATTTCATCATGAATAGACTTACGCCTGAACAACGTTTGCAAATTATTGAAATTTATTATCAAAATTCGTGCTCTGTGAAAAATGTGTTTCGCAAGCTACGTCCGTTTTATGGTCTTCAGCGACGAGGCTCATTTTTGGCTAAATGGATACGTGAATAAGCAGAATTGCCGTATTTGGAGTGAAGAGCAGCCAGAGGCAATTCAGCAGCTACCAATGCATCCCGAAAAATGCACTGTTTGGTGCGGTTTATGGGCAGGCGGCATCATTGGGCCGTACTTCTTCAAGGACGATGAAGGCCGCAGGGTTACGATCAATGGAGAAAGGTACCGTTCGATGATAACAGATTTTTTTTTGCCGAAAATGCAAGAATTGAACTCGGTCGACATGTGGTTCCAACAGGACGGTGCCACATGCCACACTGCACGCGAAACCATGCATCAATTGAGAGGCGAATTTGGTGAGCAGTTGATCTCACGTTTTGGCGCAGTCAATTGGCCACCAAGATCATGTGATTTGACCCCGTTAGACTATTTTTTGCGGGGCTATGTTAAGTCTATTGTCTATGGGGACAAGCCAAACACGATTGCTGCCTTGGAAGCCAACATTGAACGCGTAATTGGTGAGATTCCGGCCGAAATGTGTGAAAAAGTTTGCCAAAATTGGACCTTCAGAATGGACCACCTGAAGCGTAGCCGCGGGCAACATTTAAGTGAAATTATTTTTAAAAAGTAAATGGCAGAAATTTATTTATCGATCCAAATAAAAATTTCATTCACTTTTTACAAGTTTCTGTGTTTTTTTGAATTTTCAAAAACCAAGCTCTTAAAAAATCACCGGTTACTTATTCAATTAACTTCGTCATATTTCCAACAGGATGGCGCTCCAGCCCACTACGATCGTGAAGTTAAAATTTGGCTAGATGAAGAATACGGTGTTCGTTTGATAGGAAGAAATGGACCAGTTCACTGACCAGCTACCGTACCGCACATTTTTTGAGAACAATTTACAGAACCATGCAATACAATAGAGATATAGTTCATATATTATACTAGACTTTCTTTAAAGATTTTCGGACGGCAATTTATTTTTATAGTTCGGATTAACGGATTAACTTCAATTCTACGGTTTAGAAAAATCGTAGATTATGAGGAATAAGCATCTTTATTATTTTTCGGTAGGAGGGAAGTGCGTTTCGTCATAAACATTTTGTCTGCCATTTGTTCAGTTCAGTGACATAAAGTTGGCAACTCTGGTGTAGCTTAAAAGTTAAAATTGTTTAGCTCTTGAAAAAAAGTTTATTTTAATTATTACAAACAAACAAAATAAATATTTTTTTTACAAAGTGCACAATTTAAGGAGCTATTGATCAAGTGAGATTAAAAAATCATTGAATTTTTTGTAATTTAAGTTGCAAAAGTTAGATACCTACCTACCTTAACAAAAAAATCGCTCATTGTAAATAAGTTTAAAACCAATACACAATATTAAAGGCTTGATGAAAAATTCAAAAAGAAAAGTTCAAGAAACATCACCCGAAATACATCTTCAATCAATTTCAAAAAAAGATAAAAGCATGTCGTTGGTTGGTTCTATGACTGTCGAGGAATTAAATAATCTGTTTGCCACTAATCTCACAAATGTTGCTACGAAGGATGACATTTCAGACTTGCGCGGTGAACTAAGTGAGGTTAGAAGGGAGAATGTGCAATTGAAGGAGGCAGTCGGTGCACTCTTCCAAAGATGCAATGTCCTTCAAACCGAGATTGATCAGTTAAAGTTAGCTGCAAATGACAACAACTTAATAATTCGAGTTAAGAATGGACAATCGAATCCCATAGAACAAGCTCTAAACATTTGCAAAAATATATCCGACTCAAATACAATCATCACTGCACAAGAACTGAGACAAATCGCTTCGAATGAAGAAATAGTTACTATTTTGGCAGAATTCAAATCTAAACAAAACGCACAAAATGTTCTGAAAAATGTTAAAAAGTTGAAAGGAACCGGCATCTCCATAAGTCGAGACTACCCATTGAAGATTCGGCAAAAGCGCATCAAACTCCTTCAGCTCCGCAAACACATTTACGCCAAACAACCACGATTGAGATTGTCTCTACGTGATGATAAATTGCGTATTGATGATTTGGTTGTGGAATGGAATCATGAGCAGCAAGTTTTTGTTACAAATAAGGAGCATGGGCTGCAAAAATTGGAAGAAAAACACAAACTTGGGGAGAATTTCTTTCAAAATGTTTGTTTACAACTTTTACAAAATGAGTCAATTGCCAGAAACGTCAATGTCATCCATCGGCGAGAAATGTCAAATGAGGTTGGCGGCGGTCCATCAACATCAATTTCGGCTACAAACAAAACAAATTCTGCTCTTTCGGATCTAGGTGCTAACAAAATAGCACATTCTAATTATAACCACTGTAATTAGGTAAAAGCCGTCTGTCAATTTTTTAAATTAAGTAAAATTAGAATTATAAGTTATAATATTGGAGGTTTAAAAAATAAGATTGCAGTTTTAGATTTTATTCAATTTATAAATGAGTATGATATTATTATATTAATTGAAACACATGTAACTGAACAGCATACACAAAATTTTGAATCAAGTTTCGTCGAATACAAACTAAAATGGATACCAGCACTTAAAAATCACCGAAAAGGAAGGGCTAGTGGAGGAATTCTCATGGGTTTTAAACATAATCTTAAAGGCGTCAGTTGCAAATACAAGCAAATAGGAGACACACATTTCATTGAAATTAAAACTGATCGATCCTTACTTAATCTCATCCCTATATATTTAAATTGCAACAGCTGGGAAAGTGACTTCACTAAGCTTGGAGACATTTTATTTGATATGGACATTAACAATTTAATGCTTATTGGAGATTTCAATGCCCGAACCGGAGCGCTAGAAAGTGAAAGTAAGCTTATAGAAAATAGGAATCGTAGTTCAAAAGATACAACAATTAAAACAGAAGGTAAAAAAGTTATCGATCTATGTAATTCCTTTGGATTGAGTGTTTGCAATGGTACTGCGGAAGGAGACAAATTAGGTGACTTCACTTTTATAGGACCACAAGGAAACTCAGTAATCGACTACGCAATGGTGTCAGGAGACTGGAGTGCTGTGATGGACGATTTTGAAGTCATAACACAAATACATTCCGATCACCTCCCAATCCAACTAACAATCAACCTAAACAGAAACCAGAGGCAACCAGAAGACTCAGTAACTCCGGGAAAATTCAGGTGGAAAAATGTTTTTGCCGAAAGGTACTCACATTGTTTGAATAATAGTCTTCTCCTTCAAGCGACATCATCATCAACATTTGGTCTTAGCTTATCGGAGCTGGACAATATTGTCCTTAAGTCTATTCCGGTGCAATGTCAGGTAAACAACAATTTTATCCACTACCACGAAAAATGGTTTGATAATGATTGTAAGGTAGCTCGTGGAAAATCTTTTGCTTGGCTAGGATTACTAAGAAGTTTTCCAGAGAATATCTTTTTTAAAGCGCAATATCTTGCAGTTAACAAACAATACAAAGAGCTACTAAGCTATAAACGTCAAACCTACTCAAGAAAACTTGCTCAAGACCTTGCAGACTGCAGAAATGCTGCTGAGTTTTGGACAGTAGTTAGAAAAATTAGTAAAAAGCGTAACAATCAAGTTATTTCACCCATTGAAATCGAAGACCTTGCAAAACACTTCAAAACGTTAACAAAAGACAATTTCTCTTCCACATTCCAATTTGCCAAACCTTTTTATGAGAACGAAGAGTTGGACGCACCTTTTTCCTGTGCAGAGGTTCGCCTTGTATTAAAAGAGCTCCAAAACAACAAGTCTCCAGGATCGAATGGCATACCTCAAGAGTTCTATAAAATAGACACTTCTATTTTTATAGTGACTCTAACAAAAGCTTTAAACCACGCATACGATTCAGCTTATTTACCGCTCTATTTCAAAGAAGCCATCATTTGCCCAATTTTTAAAAAAGGTGACAAGGAAGATGCTGCCAACTACAGAGGAATATCATTGCTGAATTCATCTATGAAAATTTTTACGAAACTTCTCTGCAAACGGCTTTATGATTGGGTTCATAACAACAACTTACTAAGCGAGTCGCAAGCTGGGTTTCGAAAGAATTACTCGACTATAGATCAAATCTATTCGCTTACCAATATAGCTGAAATCTTTATAAAATCTAAAAGAAAACTGTACGGCTTTTTCATCGACTTCAAGGCGGCATTCGATACCATAGACAGGAAAGCACTTATGCTAAAGCTGTGTAACAAAGGAGTATCGTCAAAGTTTTTGAACGTTTTGGAAAACCTCTATAACTCAACAACTTCTGCAGTCGCTTTTGGATCCAAACAATCCGAACAATTCGAAGTGGAAATAGGAATGAGGCAAGGATGTAATCTGAGTCCTTTATTATTTGCTCTATTTATAGATGACTTAGAAGAGGTATTGCAGGGTGGAGCACGTGTTTCAGCGGATCTCTTAATCAAGGTACTAATGTTCGCCGATGATATTGTGATGCTAGCGGAGTCGCCTGGTAGTCTCCAATTGATGATCAATAGATTGTTCGAGTACTGCAACAAATGGAGGCTCCAGGTGAACCTAGAGAAGTCCAAAGTCATGATTTTTCGTAGAGGAGGCGGCCGAAACGGCCGCAGTGAAACCTGGAAATTTGGAGCTCAAAACATCGAAGTCGTAAATGAATACAACTATCTTGGTATGCGGATATCTAGAAACCTGAACTGGCAAAATCATATGATTGATAAGTTGGCCAAATCGAAGCATGCATTAAACGCAACATGGAGGACTGTGGTTCACTGTAAAGATGTTCACTACGAATCCAAATATCGTATTTTTGAAACCACAGCGAAAGCGATCATGTGTTATGCAGCTCAAGTTTGGGGCCATAAGGAGTTCGATGAAGTTGAGCAGCTTCTGCGCTATTTCTTAAAAAGAAGCTTGAAACTACCTAATAGTACTGCGAATCACATACTAATGCTAGAGACAGGTCTACCACCTTTATTTATTTCAACTCTGAAAATACAGATAGACTATATTTTAAAGACTATAGCAATGGATGATAGGAGACTACCAAAGAAAATTACGATGCTTGTGATTCAAAAACAAATATCATGGTTCGAGTCATGGAGAGATCTAGCAGAGTACTGTGGACATCCACTATTACTCCGAAGCGACAGGATGGAAACGTGGAAAAGCGAACTCTATAGCCTCATATCGTTAGTGGACGAAAGAAAGAGAGAGGATTATACTATGAAAGCCAGAAGTTCATTACACAGGGACATATATGCAAGGCTAAACTATAACCTGTTACGAAATAACTACTTCAGGGCGGAGTATCCAACCGATCTCATGTCACTGGTTTTAAAAGCAAGAGGGGAGATACTTCCCCTGAACTATGTTCCTCATAGGAGTGATTTGGAAGAAATGTGTGGATTATGTAACACTAGAGAACGCGAAAACGTGTTCCACTTCGTGGGAAGATGTCCTGTTTTGGTGGAAACCAGAAGGAGTACACTTGGAAAAAACTACCTCAGTGAAGAGGAAGTCATAGATGTTTTAAACGGAGTTTTAGACTGGGAATCCCTTTACAACTACACCAAGCTAGCACTTAACTACAGAAAACGGATCTTAGAAGAACTTTTTTAATTTTATGTTTCAATTTTGCATATTAAACAAAATTAATTAATTAAGTATTAATAATTGTCAACTGACAGACGGCGTAAGCCATGTTTGAAAAATGAATGATACACTAAACTTTTGTAATTTGTATGAAATAAAATCATTTGAAACCAACCAACCAACCATTTGTTCAGTTAAAGACCTAGGTCCATATTAAATCTTTAAACTTCCTATTTACTAAAAACAAAAAATGCTGGTAATCGTATATTACAATTTGTAGATATAAGTAAAAATATGACGAACATTGTAAAATAAATCAAGAACAATATAAAACAAAAACTTCCTGACCCTAAAACTTATGGAAGGTCAAAAGAAACAACACACTGCTCTATACTTCTTAGATCATATTTACATTTTCGCTCGAAATGTTTGCCCAAAAATCGTCCAAGGCATAGGGAAACATACAAAAGACTGTCAATAATTGTTATCTCATTATGTATTTTAAAATGTCATCAGGTCATAACATACACTTTATATGTTATTGTTAAGTTCAAAAATGGTGTTAAATCTAAAGACGACGCGACGTCATTTGTTATTTTTCCAGTTCATTCACTAAAATACAATAATGACATTGAGTATGCACACTAAAGTAATTACAAAAAAAAAAGAAGAAAAGAACATACAATATTTATAATCTTTGTAGTAAACTTCAAAGAAAATAAAATAACAAAAAGTATTCCACGTTTTATAGAGCTTCATCGATGAATGTCTGCCGCCCCAGTAATATATATTGTTTACCATATTATTAGGGTCAGGTGGGTAGGTAGGTTCTCACATGT
Source organism: Philhelius pedissequus (assembly GCA_910595825.1). Lineage (NCBI taxonomy): Eukaryota > Metazoa > Arthropoda > Insecta > Diptera > Syrphidae > Philhelius > Philhelius pedissequus. The sequence goes on from OU343160.1 coordinate 46,791,035, forward strand.
ACATACGTAAGACAAGTGAGTAATTAAATAACTACCATATCTGTAGTTGCTTTAAATTATATCTTAATACCCGATTTGGAACTTGTAGAACTTATCTCTGAGCAGATAATTTTTTGTATTCGTGTATCTACATTAAGATTTTAAAAAATTTAATTTGTTCTACTTCTAGATGGGACGTAATAAAAAAATAGGAATTGAGCAGATGTTTTTGAAATAATATGGAATACATTCATTTTTACATACACTAACCTGCAAATGTTTGGAAACACATTATAATTCAGTCAGTCTGAATGTGCCATAAATGCAAATGGCGTCAAATGTCATTGTGCTTTGACATTTCACAAGCATCCACAATGGAACGAGATGTTTTTACACAGAAAAACTTGGAATTATTTGTCTCTGCTTAATTAACGAATTTCCGGGCAGTTTTTTCTAACACTTACCCCCAGTTTCACAGTGGGAGTTTAAACTTATGATCAACTGAACTTTAAACTGAGTTTAAATTTTTGGTTAAATTCGTCCGGTTTCATAGTGAAATCTGATCTTCAGGTCAGTTGAACTTCATTTATATATTTTATGAAAAATAGTTGGCAGCATTTTTCTTGCCTCGCCCTCCCTTTCTCTCTCTGACACAAAAAAAAACAAGCAAAATAACGAGAATAATAAATAAAATAATATTCAAAATCACTATAACAATTCTATAACATTTGAATACACAATTTTCTTTTGTTCCTAATAATTTCTGAAAAAAAAAAACAATGCAAACGCTGAACTGAAGTTTAAACGGCAGAATAATCTCGGTTAAGTTAAACTACAAATTGAACTCAGTGAAACCGAATAAATTGTTAATCTGAAGTTTAAACCAAAAGTGGAGTTTAAACTCGCAGTGTGAAACTGGGGGATAGTGATAAAGTGAAGAATTGGGTCTTGAACATTATGGAAACTGCCTGTCGAAAAATATAAGAAGACTTTATGAATAGAAATGTTTCTCCAAAGAAAGTCTTTATAAGAAATTTTTTGTGGATGCACTTTCAAAGCGTGGTCTTATTCCGTCATATTAATAAAACTAAAATGACGGCTGGATCGCAAGTACTTGCTCTTATGTTCTTAGTAGAAATGGCAGAATATATTTTCATAGTCGTTTTTTACTAAATTTTGTATATACAAAATGGTATGGAAATTTGATGTATTTCATAACAGAAGCTTACAAATATAATCTCAAAAAAAAAATCGTCATCTGTTTTCAAAATATTGAATTTTCAAAAAATAAAATTTGTTTTTTCAAAAATTCTTTGAAAATTTTGGTATGCTAAAAAACCATTGACAATTTTTTTTTTTTTTTTTTTTTTTTTTTTTTATAATCTACGCGCGCTCATGGGAGTATGAATACCCTTTAAATGTTTCAACGCAGCGCGGGCGTGGGGGTGAGGTTAAGGAAGAGAAAGAATGATAGGAAAGATGTGTGGCGCGATATTCGGAGACTGTAGGTGGTTGTTGTCTCAGATTTTATCTGCAGGGATGGCGGGCTGAACTAATGCGGAGAAATTTCCGTGTCTTATTTATAGATGTCCCTTATAATTCGCATTAATTTTTTAATTCTTTTTTGTCATATTTTATCGGTATACTAGTTTTACTCAATCACATGTTGTTAGTTCTATGCCTAAACAGCATGTAATGAGTAAACCAGCAACTCATTGTATGACATTTATTTTTAGAATTGTTTTTTTTTTAATGGAAAAATAAGAAGACATAGACTACGGCAGGAATCGAACCTGTGACCATGAGGTTGACAGGCGAATACACAACTATCGCGCCACGGCCACCCCCAAAATCTATTTGACACAATTTAATTAATGCTAAGGTAACAAGTTTAAAGAAAAATCGCTTCACGGAATTGCGGGACCGTCTTTTTTGGTGTTCTATATGATTGTAATGTCATGTTTGATTGTTAGAATTTTGTTTTTTCGCGAATGTATACATTATTACATGTATTACCTAGCTTTAGGCTAAAAAAAAAATTCAATTTCCCCTCTGCACAATACCTAAAAAATTCCATAGACCAAGTTTGAAGCAATTCGCCCCACCCGTTTGGGCTGTAGGTTTCTATACATACATACAGATAGACTGACAGACGGACAGAATTCTTAGACCATCTTTTTTCGTCTTCGCTATCATCGTAATGCCATGTATGATTGTTATGTCAAAACTTTTTTTTTCGACGAATGCATAACTTGCCTTATAGTACCTATAATAGCAAGTAAAAATCAGTTCATTAATGAAGGGAAAGGGTACCTTTTGATAATTTTTGGTTTGGAAAAAAATTGTTAATTTTGGTACATCTAGTAGAACCATTTTTTTGGTTAGCCAGCTGTTCATTGAAAACCCTTTCCATCATTGTAGATGCAAGTCCGTGTGTGCAAGTCCGTGTTTTATGTAAGAATCTGGATCTGTGATTTAGATACCCAAAAGAAAGCGAAAATTAATCCGCGATGAAGAAATCCATGAGGGATCGATTTTTTGGTAGAAATAGAAACGGCATTATCCAAAAATATGTAATTTTGATGATTTCTTTATTAACTTTGATTAACTTTGTTCAATATTTTAACTTGTTTTAACTCCTATAGGCGTTTTTATTTTTTAGTTCAGAGCAGAATCTGAACTGTCAAAAAATTTGTTTGTGTTTCTTTGTTATTCAGAGCATTTAGAGCTCCACATATGTGTTTCTTTTTTCGTTCTGAACATGAGCAGAGCGCGCTCGATGGACTTGAACATAATCGTCTGTGCATTAAGAGTAAATTGCTGAGAACACGAAATGTGATGTGTTTCGAGAAGGAAAATGTGAAGAAAAAATAATCAGATACAATTAAAATGGCGAAATAAGTTGGTCGGTTGTTGATTTTCTCTATCTGGTTTGTATCTGTGTACAAAATAGGGTTAGTTTTGTTTTATATTACTTTTTATTATTAAAATGAAAATTCATTTTGGTTTGTGTGGTTCAAGTGTGTTTAAAAAACTAATCATTGTTCAGAGCTTGCTCTGTTCGGAACAAGTTCACACCATATTCTATGCACTCAAACGAATTTAAAAAGAAAAACGCCTTATGAAGTGTTGTTCAATCGAAGTTTAGACTTAGCTCACCGCTGAATTTTCGATACTCGTGTTTTCTTTTGTGCTCGTCTTACACTTTGTCAGCAAGACTTCGAAATTTTATGCGCTATTAGAAAGCAAGATTTGGTGTTATTTTTTATTAACTTGTTAGTTGTTAAGAATTAATCTTATTTTATTGTTTGTTGAATTTAAACAAAGTTGCCAACTGCCCGATGATGGAATGATAATTCCGAAACGCGTAGCAAAATAATTCAAATAAGTTGTGATTAAAAACTAAGTTTTATTTATGAATTAAATATTAAATTAAGATTTAAAAATCTTTTATTTTATATTTATTTTTATTTCTTATATACCCACACAACTGGAACGAAAACACCACAATGAAACACCAACCTATCCGGATAGCTATAGTTCGGTTATTGAATGCGGGCGTTCATTCACTTATAAGATATGTTATCTCGGATAAAAAGCTATCGGAGTATATCTGTCGACGAATCAGATATGTTAGCTGAACAGCTGTTCTTTCATCAGATGTGCTTTTGAACACATTCCATTAACAGAAAGTTATTCTAGATTGCTGAGAATAACTGAGTGAACGCCCCCAATGAGGCCATTAATATGCAATAGGGAGAGGGAACAGAGAAAAATAACAAACAACACAAGAAACACATGTCAACATCATGTATTTGATTTTGAATGGTCGGTCATCCAAGAACTAACAAATGGGCATGGATGCTTGATTTTGCTGATGGATATGAAACAATGCTTTCGTCACAGATTTTCGTAGACAGATTTGAACCAATTTTTCTTAAAAATCTAATTTGACACTTTCTATACAAAATGTGTTCCTTCACCTCCCGCCATTTAATTATTCATATTTATATTTTTCCCAAACCAACTTGGGACATAAAAATAAAATGCACCACTGGATCGCACGTACTTGCTCCTATGTTCGATTACATTATATGCAAAATATTCTTAATAGAATCGGCTAAATGTATTTTTAAAGTCGTTCTTCACTTAATTTTTTATATATAAATATTCCTAAATTTTTTCTAAAAAAAAAATTGGTATGAACATTTTAAATGTTTAATAATATAACTTCAAAAATAAAATTTCAGAAAAAGTCCACGCGTTTTCGAAATATTGAATTTTCAAAAAAAAAATCTTTTTCCAAAAATCCAAAAAAAAACTATTTATCGAAAATTTTGAAATGCAGTATTATTTAGAATTTGAAGGAGCTCCTGTATAAAAATTTTGACCGAAATCTGATCGAAAAGTGAAAAAGTCGAAAATCAATGAATGGTTGTATGGGAGGTACCGTTAATAACAAAATATTAATTCCTTTTTGCCAAAATGTAGACCATACTCAATGTAGTACACACACCAATTTTTATCAAAATCTTTATAGCCGTTTTCGAGCTAATTAAGATGGTAGAAAAATTTTTATGACAAGTACCGATATTTTTGGGGCTAAGACAACGATTCAAAAATCTATTTTGCACAATCCCCTAAAACTCTTAAATACCAAGTTTGAAGAAAATCGCTTTAGATGTTTAGGCTGTAGAGTGTTGTACAGACAGACAGACAGACGGAATTGCGGGACCCACTTTTTTGGTGTTCTCTATCATCGTAATGTCAACTTTGATTAAAATCTCGAGTTCGATTTTTTCCAAATGCAAAACTTGCCATATTGTACCTTGCGATATCGCAAGTAAAAATACGTGATTTTTTCAAGTTGTTTTGTTTACTTTGGAAATTAACCAGAATAAATGTCTGGGGTTTTCCCCTGTGCGGTATTATTCATTCTGGAAAATATAAAAATATACATACACATATGTATCAAGTTTTAAAAACTTGGTAAAATGCCTTTTAAAATACCAGGAACTTCAATGCAAAATTGCAAATTGTGTTGAGAGCAAAGCATACGATATGGAGATTTTCTGGCCCTGAACACCCAAAAAAAACACATTGTAATTTCCAGATGGCTATGAGTTACATCAATACCCTGATGTTTTGGTGATGCTGCGTCTTCAGTGTAAACCATGTTTCGTAATCAATTTCAATCTGATCGGAGAACATTTAAATGCAACTGCTAATGAATCGCTTGTCAACTTTTTAATTTTTTCTTTTTAAAATATGAATTTTCAATGAAGAAACCCTTTGTGGACTATTATATCGAAGATCAATAGCATTTGTGGGAACAGAAATGGAGTTGACAAATTTGTTTTGAATTTATTTATTCCTATAAAAATATTTTTATTACGTATGGCGTGGCGGTAGTGCACTTTTAATATCCGAAACCTGTTTATCACATCTTTTATTTTTAATATTCAATGACATAAAAAAAGTTGGTTATAACAATTAAGTGAGTGTTCAAAAGATTTCACTTATAACATGCGGTCGTTGTTTTAATTAATGCCAATATTTTGTTGATGCTTTTGACATCAAATCTAAATGATTTTCTCTTCTTATTGTTTTTTTTTTTTGTGTTCATTGACAAAATAAATCACAGTTGGAAATTGTAGCAGTATGGACATTGAAGGCATTTTAAGCTATGAATTAATGCCCCATAAAATCATACTTAAGTGTTTTTTTCGTATTCTGAAGGACAACATACTTAAACGATGGTTGCTTCTTGCTTCCATCGTGGATTATAGAGGTTTGCTTGCTTGATTTGATTACACTACAGAACTAACATAGCACTTCTAATGTTTTTTTTTTCGCATTCATTGTATGACCTTGAACTTAGAAGATATTTAAGCAGAGCAACCTTTGTGCATGTTAATTTGCAATCTAAATTTTGTTGTTTTCTAAATGAGAGATAAATAAAAATTTCAAAACATCAGTATTTGCTTATTTTATTGTTCAAGCATGTCTATTTAATTAACACCTGACAACAGCAAGCATTACCTACAATGACAAAAAGGTAATTTTTCGTTTAAATGCACCATAAAAGCTGTATATGGTGAAAGAAGGGGTTTTAAAAGTTTAAAAGTATTTTTTTTTTTTAATAGCATGATTCAAATATTTTTCTTCCTGTATTTTTCTATGCTTTATTCATTTTAGGGGAATAAAAAACATTATGGGTGTAGCACATTATTTGTTCAATTATTTCTATAATGGCTATATTAAAGCAAATGAGGAATGTAGTCCGAGTTTTGGTTATATGGTCAAGGATTTGTTGGACTTACAATTTGTCTAATGCCACAGTTATATTCGCAAAAAAAGCAAAAAATTATGTTTCACGGAATTCTACATTCATTATTGACAACATTATTAATAGGACTCACCACCAAGAATGATGATCTTTAAATTTCTTGAAGAAATTTCATATGGAGCTAATGCAAGCAATATGTTGGTTCTTGGAAACAGCACGCATTTTTCAAAAAAAAAAATAAATAAATAAATAAAATGCATGACTGGATCGCACGTAGTTGCTCTTATGTTCAATTAAATTGTATGCACAAGATTCTTAGTAGAAACGGCAAAATATATTTTTAAAGTCGTTTTTTAGTAAATTTTGTATAGGTATACACATTTTTTTAATTTTTTTGTAAACAAAAGTTTGGCATGACAGTTTGATGTATTTAATAACAAAAGCTTACAAATATAATTTCGAATTTTCAAAAACAAAATTTGTGTTTTTCAAAAATTCAAAAAAAATATTCTTTACAAATTTCGGTACGCAGTATTGTTTAGAATTTGAAGGCCTTCCTACGTAAAGTTTTTTAATCGAAATTCGTCTAGCCGTTTATGAGAAGGAAGAAAATCAAAAAAATGGTTGTATGACAGGTAAAAAAATGTCGACGAAAATGTAGTGTTGCACACACTTTTATTTATTAAAATCGTTAGAGCAGTTTTCAAGATAATTAAAATAATATAACAAATTATATTGCAAGTAACGTTATTTTTGGGGCTAAAAAAAAAACGATTCAAAAATCTATTTAAGACCATCACCTAAAACGCTTAAGTACCAAGTTTAACTAAAATTGCTTCAGTCGTTTAGGCTGTAGATTATTCTACACACAGACGGACAGACGGAATTGCGGGACCTACTTTTTTTGTGTTCTGCAACATCATAATGTCAAGTTTAATTAAAATCTCGAGTTCGATTTTTTTTCCAAATGCAAAACTTGCCCTATAGTGCTAGTACCTATATCACAAGCAAAAAGGTCTTCTAAGGGACGGGTATGTTTTGAGAGTCCATGGTGGCCTGTTTATTTTATTTTTCAGTTATATGGCTACAAAATTATTAGACTATCTATAGTCCTGGAGCAGTTAAACGACAATAAGAAAACTTGCGAGACCTAGGATGATGCTAATTCACACGAACTTCACCAAGTGGAAAATCAGTAAACATTTTGTTGCGAATTATTGGCCGTTCGTACTTCTTCGAATACGACATGGCTGACGGTCGAATATAACCAATTCATTTGGCTCCATAATTAGATGATCGGGTGACTCGCAAATCCATTCAAGAACTAATACAAATTCGAACATTAAAATCTTTGCATTAATTAGGGTCATTGAAAATTTTTTGATAATCGGTTTTGAAGACATCCGTTTCCGCTGTCGTAGAAAAAGTGCATTCAAGTGTTATTGGCGCAAAATTTTAAAACGCCTAATGTTAAAATTTCAGCATAATACCATTTATCAAAGTTCTATAGTATTTTACTAAATCTGTTACCTCAGCGGAACACGCCTAAAATAGTATAGGGTATATTTCCACCCGACAACCCCTTCAAAATCTGTTTGAATCTGAACTGGATCTCTAACTCTGATTAAATCAACAAACATTTCTGACAGAACATAACAGCTATACCAAACTGTCAACGACACCAGTAAAATTTTACATCATTGCATTTTTCTGTTGCAATAGGCTTAGGGTATAGAAAAAGTCCAAAAGTGTTGTAAGCTCTTAGTCAGTGTAAGCAGTTGTTTACCCACATTGTAAAAAAAAATTTGTAGAGCTGAAATGTCAAATCAAAGACCAATTCACAATCGTTAGAATCAATCAATATTCACAATAATATAGGTATGTATTAATCGACACTCGCAATAAAAAAAATGTTCTATCAATTATTAACTTTTGTCGGTTTCTTACAAAAAAAAAGAGTGTGTGTACTTATGTACATGCACCAGAAGTAAAACCTTCCTAATTTGAAGGAATTTTTTCTTGCGTAATTCTATGTCAGCTACAACATATATGCATTTCAATTTTATGGAAACCGGTCAAAGAACAACGAAGCTGACATTTTTTGATACCAGGTGCATACTTGCATAAATACATCGCCCATAAAGACCCTATCTTCCAATTATACAAACGTCACCATCGCGTGCGTCGTTCGCAATATACAATAAGATATGCACTAATGTATGAGCGGGAGTTGGCTAACGGCTTTTCAGGGTACGGACGTGTGCCTCGTCACACAGCGAAAAAGTAATCGGGGTTTTTAAAAGAAAATTGACAAAAAATAAGTAAAATAGGCGGTCCTACAACTTGCGAAAATTGTCCTATCTAAATAAGTGAAGTGTCGAAGCTCTACTGGAACAGCAAAAGAATCCAAACAAATTCCACCTCACCAGTTCCTAGTTACGCACTTCATCCACAAACACATCTTTCATAATTGGATGATGCTGTCCCAAAATTGGAGCATCTTTAGGGTCGCATAAAACAACAACCCCTAAAGGACACTCGCTGCACAGTCCGCTAACGGACAGAAACATTAAAATAAATTTTAAACGAAACCAACTATGGAGGTTAAAATACTCTACACAGTCCGCTAACGGACCGAAATTTACAGTTCCTGAAAATCGAAATCACAGGGATCGCTACCCAATACCGCAAAGGACATGTGACACAACTAGCTATATAACCAACGAACAATATCACAGTTATTTTTCATATTTATTTGTATACAATATACAAGTGTTTTTTATATGTTTGTATATATATTTCAAACTTTTATATATTTACCTTAGGTTATTTTATATTTTTGTACTCAGTGACAAAACGCCACAAGCAACTGCATATATAACACACTGTAATAAGCAGGAGTGAGAAAACACTATACCGACCGCCATGATGGCAAACATTTTATAATTATAATACAAAGAAATAGAAAGGACAGACAATACATTATAGCCGCGAATTCACTAGTTAAAATAGATATAAGAATTGTATTTAGAAGAGACAGCAACTGTAACCAAAAAGACTCAATTAAAATTCAATTAAAAAAAAAAAAATGTATGAGCATCAAAAAAGCAAACAAGAAAAATCGCTTTCAAATACACCCAATACGCACTTATCTAATCTTATCAACAAAACGAATCAACAAAATAATTCCTCATCAAATACACACAATTTTTTTTTTAATTTAACTATATGCCTGTAAGACCTAAATTCTTTTAAATGCAACCAGAATTGAACGGCACTAGTTTGCTACAGTGGATTTGAGAACCAAGTATTGGCTGTCATATTTTAACCCAAGGGCGGCATCCAATTAAAATTGGCGGTATAGAAAAGAAACCAAACGTCTAAGTTAGCAATCAAGCACTTTATCTACTGCGCCATTGCCACCCCAATGCGTATAATTAAAAAAAAAAAACAAAACAACAAACAAAAAGAAAGAATTTCTCGTCGAATACACACAATTCATGTAGGCACCTATAGAAAGAAAATCCACAACACGTACTAACAAAAAAAAATCCTTAGTGAATACACACAATGCAGATACAAACATTATCGGTTCACGTCAGATGTTGGTCGGTTTGACATTTATCCATAGAAATTTCTTTAGTTTAAGTTTTACTTCAAAAAAAAAAAAAAGACATGCAAATCAATAACACTGCACAACGACAAAAATTGAAAAGAGTTCGGTAGTACTCTTTAGCTTTGTATGAATGCGTTTGGTATTTAAAAATCGAAAACAAACAAGCATCAAAAATCAAATGCACGTATTTGCTCTTATATTCGATGACATCGTAAGCAAAACATTATTAGAAGAAACAAACAGCTAAAAATATTTTTAAAGTCGTTTTTTACTTAATTTTTTGTATACAAAATTCCTTCAAATTTTTCTAAGAGAAAATTTACTATGGCAATTTTAAGTATTTAATCAAATAAATTTAAAAACATAATTTCAGAAAAAAATCGTCCACCCGTTTTAGAAATATTGAATTGAAATTCAGTCAGCAATATTTTTGCCTAGGCTCAAATCTACGTAGAATTTTGAAATTTCAAAAAACTGATTTTTTTTAAACATTGTTTTAGACCAAAATGTAGACTACATCTATAATATTGCACTGATTTTTTCTTTATATCAAAATCGTTATAGCCGTTTTCCAGATAATAAGGATTAACCATTTTTGCTCCAACAATTGTGGCGTAACGTTAGTTTTGGGGCTAAAAGAGGTTTACAAAAATAATAGAGTCAATCATCTAAGACGCTTGAGTATCAACTTTGAAGAAAACAGTCAGGCAGCTGTAACTGCAGGAACCACTTTTTTGTATTCTTTATCATCGTATTTGTAATATCAAATTGATTAAAATTTTGAGTTCGATTTATTTTTCAAATGGAAAACTTGCCCTATAGTCCGGTAGAAATATTTTTAAAATTATTACACATTTTCCTAGAATTTTTGATCAAAGATGCTATAGTAGGAAATAATAATTGGTTTCACTCCTAATTGTAAGTTAATTGTATTTTAGTTCTACAATAATTTTGCCATTTGAACCTATAATTACAACACGTTTTGTATTTATAATTGTTTTTTGTTTTTACTTTTAATTTTATTTTAATATCACGATTAAACCTTTGAACTTTATATAGTTGCGAATAAGTTTTGTGTTTAGTCATTCATAATTTACGAGTAACATCTAACAATTATATATCTATGTGTTAAAACTCACAATTACGGATATGTCTTTCTGAAATTAAAAAAAAGTAAAAACACTTCTGAATAAATAGTATTATGTTACCACGTTGGAGGTAAACAAAATTTTAAAGCTATTCGTTCGATATAATATCAAAAATTCAAACTTGTTGTTTATGCTATATAGTTGTTAATCAAACAAAAAGCTCAATCAAAACAACAGTATTCCCAAAACCATCGATATCTCAAACATAAATAAATAATTATCCAGAGGCCATGAACTTTAAACAATAAAAACGGTTTACACCGTTAATATCATCGTTGAGGTTTGCGAGAATGAGGTGAAGTTCAAGGCCCTAATTATGACACATAACGCGAGTTCACAAATTGATTTGTCACTTTAAACACAGTTAACATGGCTGCTTTTTTTATATTTTTCATAAATTAACATAAGCACTTCAGTAGGAACAATTCAAAATTCGATCAAATTTCTAAATGTAGATTTTTTCACCAATAAATTCATCGGAAATAAAACAAACACTATACTAATTGTAAATACTGCGATGTAAGTTATAATATTTGAATAATAAATTAACGGTTTTACTCGCCAATTAAATATGAAATCACACTGCAAATAAACAAATCAAGCAAATCAAAATGCTGCACGCACCGAACGTAACTGCGAACGGAATGAACCGAAACCAAAAACAAAAATATCGTAGAATCAAAAAGCGAAGATATATCGAAAACCTAAAAGCTATTTTTTTTTTATCTTAACCGGTAAGAAATAATATAAAGTTCGATAGATGTTTGTCTTACTACCTTATTATTGTACCTAAACTTATACTAACTAACGCGAGCGTATCTCTTGGCAAACTAAAGTTCGGTAATCAGATAAAATATTCACCTGAACAAATTGTTTTCGCTTTTTTCCGCAAAAAAAAAAAAAAAAAAAAAACAATATTGTTGTTGTTGTTTTATTTAGGAATTAAGTAATATTTAGATGTGCTAGTAGGTTTCAGATTAAGGGGAACATTACTCATATTAGGTATGTAGGTACTCTTTGTTGAATTTTTCATTATATTTATTATTTGACGACATTTTGTTGTTTTTTGTCGATATTTAAACAATACTATACCTACGTATAATATGAGATAGGGAGCATGAGACCGTGATGATAACATGAAATCATTTCTTTCTTATTGAACAGTGGTGCCCCCTGAAAATAAATTTTGAAGTAAAACTTCTTTTGCGAGGTAAGAAAATTTCTATGGAGTTGTCAAACCGACTGATATCTGACGTGACCCACATGTTTCATCGTTTTGTGGATTTCATAGATGAGTGCATCTGCATTGTGTATTTTCCACTGTTACCATTTGGAATCATTTGAGTCAAAAGGGACTCATTTTTTTTAGGTTGGCTGAGGGACTGATCTTTTTTAGATTTGACTCATTTTTTTTAACAACGAGTCAATTTATAGTATAAAGGACTTTTATTTCATTTTGCAGAAAATATTTTAAAAAGATTAAATAGTCTGAACTCCGCTTTTATTTTGTTTCCTTCCTTTGGATAAAACATATAAGATGGTTGGATGGTTTTAAAATTGAGATATGTGTGTGAAGTGAAGAGCCTTTTTTGAGAACATTTCCAACTTTTTTATGACGATTCCTCAAAGTTCTGCAGCCGCAGAATGAAAATTTTCAGATCTCAGCTAATCGAAACAAAAAGGTTTAATAGATTTAAATTAGAAACTGTTGAAGCAATTATTATTTTATACATCCATATGTGGAGGTATGTGCCTAAAACGATAAAGTTTGAACTCCAGATTAAAAACTATGCTTTTGTTTATTTGTTTTCTTACTTTTGCCTTATTTTTGAATTGTTCGTTTATATGTTTAAAGTCATTCGTATGTTTAAAGTCATTTTTTACTTTATTTTTTATACACAAAGTTTCTTTAATTTTTTTCTAAAAAAAAATTGGTATGAAAATCTTAAATATTTAATAATATAAACTTAAAAACAAAAAATTAAATCGGATTAACCAAAGAAAAAATAATTCAACATACTGAAATAAATACTTAAACTAGTACGCCATTTTATTTCTTGGGTAAATTTGAATTTATAGGAAATAAAATTTAAAAATCTGTGGAGCGGTTTTTGAGAAAAAAAGTTTTTTAAAAAAACTTTTAGACAAAAATTAAGAAAAAACATTCAAAAAGGCCAATTCATAGGTATTCAGCAAATACATATATGTAACTATAATTTTTGAAAAAAAATATTGAGCAGTTTTCAAAATATAAAATATAAACCAACCTAAACCTATATATACGTATGAAATTTCGAAAGAATCGGTCGAGCCATTTATGAGATAGTCGAAATAAAAAAAACGGTCATATGGAAAAATGGGCTTTAACGTATTGGTTATATACCAGGTACAGTTATTTTTTGAGCTAAAAAAAAAATTCAATTTCCCCTCTGTACAATACCTAATAAACTCTATATACCAAGTTTCAAGCAATTCGGCCCACCCGTTGGGCTGTAGGTGTTTATACATACATACAGACAGACAGACGGACAGAATTCTTAGACCATCTTTTTTCGTCTTTGCTATCATCGTAATGTCATGTTTGATTGTTATCTCAAAACTTTTTTTTTTTGACGAATGCATAACTTGCCTTATAATCGCAAGTAAAAATGAGTTCTTAAGACTTTTTAAATTTTTAATCATAATATTCTTGTATATTATCGAAAATACATAATTTTTTTGTGATATATGTAATTCATGTATGTGATTTATTTAAATTCAGTTAATTTAATAGTAGTTATAGTCTAGAAAAATAAAATTCCGACAAAGCTGAGTTTTGGTGGACGGCTTCATTTTTACGTCGTAAGCATTTTCTAAAAAGTACCTTAAATTTGGAAAGAATCAAAAAATTTTAGAGGAGGGAAAGGGTTTTTTTTTTTGAAAAAAGTTGTTGGTCATTGTAGATCATGTAGTTCTACACAAAAAAGGTTAAGACACTTTTTATCGTACAATTGATAAATTTGGAAAAAAATGGTGGAAAGCATTTTGGTATAAATGTATGTTTTTGAGCTGCGATCTTTTTTGTATTTAGTTATGCTTGGAAAAACATGTTCTATTAAAAAAAAACTAAGTTTTAAAGGCGGAACCGGAAGGGAAATGATGACATCTTAAAAATAATAAGTTATTTTATTTTGTTCAATAACTCCCAAAACCTTTATTTTTCTCAAAAGAAATAAGAACAACTTGTAGACAGTACAATTATCTACCAAATGACATATTAACGACTTCCGTGTGTCAATTCGATCTAAAGTTAAATTGTTCGTAAAAACTTGACTTAATTTTCCTCCCATTTGTGTAGAATAACATGATCTACAAACTACAATGTGTACCAACTATTTTTTTCAAAAAAAAACTATGGCTTTTGAGTAATTTTAAAAAATAGGCTGCATTTTAGCCCCTTTCCCCGCTCTAAATTTGATTGATTAAAAAAAAAGGAATTACTATAAACTTAAGAGAGATTTTATATTGGGACTCATTTATTTTCAAAATGGCTCATTTTTTCAGCCTCTGGGAATCATTAAAAAACTAAACCAGTGGTAACACTTCGCTGAGGATTTTGTTTTTGTTCGTACGTGTTGTGGATTCTTATTCTGTCGCCTTCGGTTCAGTAGGACTGTGTCCGAAAAATATTAAAATTGATACGAGACCGAGTTTATAGTCGATTTAGTAACATGATAAATCATTTTTAGTATGATACTAGGCTAAAAAGAGGATTTTGCTAATTTTAAACCAGTTCAGTATAAAACTATTTTCTTAACATTTTACTAAAGTTAAAATCAAAAATGGCTACTTTATTTTTTTAGTATCGTACTAAACCCATATGCCACTTTGACATTTGCAAACGTCAAAAAGTTATGTTTGCTTAGTTTTTTGCACTATTTTAGGCGCTTAGTTGTAGTTTAGTAAGAAAATAGATTTAGTATGATATTAGTTAAAAAGTGTTTAAAATTTGGAAAATATTAGAAAAGTGCTTTAGAATTAGCAAACTGTTAAGTAGTATCATTCTAAGCCCTTAACATCAGGCTGTTTAAAATTTTGCGCCATTCGTATTAAGAGATATAGTTTAGTTTAGAGCGCCTGTGAAGTTGTAAGTAATTAGTTGTAAGTTATTGATAATAAGGTTAAATTTATGAATTTTTGTCTAGCTTTAAGATAGTTATAAGGTAATAATAAATAAAAATGATTTACAAAAAAAAATTCTCATTCTGTAGGTACCTACAT
Organism: Philhelius pedissequus; assembly: GCA_910595825.1. NCBI lineage: Eukaryota > Metazoa > Arthropoda > Insecta > Diptera > Syrphidae > Philhelius > Philhelius pedissequus. Next base: position 46,806,327 of record OU343160.1, read on the forward strand.
GAATTGTGTGTACTCAACGAGAAATTCTTTTTTTTGTTTTTTTTTTTGATTCAATTTTTTTGTAGGTTCGTTTTGGATTCGCATAGATTGAATTTAGTAGAAATAGGTATACGTATTGTGTTGTGTGTATTCGACGAGGAATTTTTTTGTTGGTTCATTTTGTTAATATAAGATTATATTAGTGCGTATTGTGTGTATTTGACGGCGATTTTTGTTTTTTTGCGACGGTGACGTTTGTACCATTAGAAGATAGGGTCGTTATGGACGATTATTTATCGTTTCGCAGCAAAGTAATTTTTTATGTAAAATATATTGTACAATAGTCGACCCGTGCTCGCGTTGCTTCGCAATCTTTTAATATATTTTAGTTAATATGAGTAAATGTATATTATATACTCAATGAGACTGACCGCAATTTCTACTATATTATTACCTAACAACAAATTTATATACAGTATGTACATATGCTTTCCGTAACAAAAAAATTAATGTTCTCTCACTGAAACAGTTTTTCAAAAAAAAAATGACGTTCAAACATTCACTATTTACAGGGTGTCCGGTAAATATTGGATAATCTAGAAACGGCGTATAGCCCGCCCACCTTATGACTGTTCTGAAACTGGAAATAAAAAGGAACACTCATAAGGTACACAAAATATGTGAATTCTTTCGTTCAGTGAATACTTTTTTTACTTACTTTACGTTTTTGAATACACTGAATACCATGACTACAAATGGATGAATTCCCTCGATTTTCTAATCTATTCAAAAACATAACCTTTAGAAAATGTTAACAGTTCTTAGAATTTTGTTGTTAAAAAAATTTAATTTCCAATAGAAGAAAACCAAATAAAAATGACAAAGCATCTTTGGTAACACAAAAGTGGCATACTTTTTAAAAAATTGGCGCAACAAATGTAAATTTCAGAATATACAATTTTTTACAGTACCTGTAGAGTAATTAGGATATTATTCATAATGATATGCAAAAAGAGAGAATTAAATAAATTTAATAAATAAATCATTATTTTGATTATAACGACTTAAAATGCATTTTATCGATTGAGTCATTTTCGTAATTTTGAGTTTAAAACAATGTTTTGTTTTAAAACTTTGGTTTACATTAGTGCTTAAACTTTCTGGGAAAAATCAAATGAACTGTTTTCCAGAAAATCAAAAACCAGACAACAAAAAAAAATGGTTCTACTAGAGGTACCGAAATAACCATTTTTTCTCAAAAAAAAAAAACAATACCAAAATTTACCCAATGGAGCCATTTTTGAGAAAAATAAGATTTTTCTTTTTGGCAAAAAGAAAATGGAGGCAAGTACCGTTATTTTTCGTATAAAAAAATGAAAAAAAACGTGTGGGCATATTACCGACAAAAATGTAATGAAAACGAATGTACAAAGTTTCAAGCAAATCCATCCAACCGTTCCGTTTAGGCTGTAGACTCGTGGGCAGACAGACATTCAGATAGAGAGACGGAATTGCGGGACCCACCTCTTTCCTCTTCGCTATCATCTTAATGTCAATTTTGATCAAAATCAAACTAAATAAACACATTTTTTTTTACGAATTCATAACTTGCCATATAGATTATATCGCAATTCAAAATGGATTCTTCAAAAAATTGTTACCTACTTTTGGCAACTAGTTCTTCAAAAAATTATTTTCTATTTCTACTCCCTTAAGAAATCGAGAACAGAAAAATACTCCTTGGAATCTAGCATTTTTAGACTAACAGAAGTACAATAAGAGTAACTCCGAACATCCAATGAAAAACGACATAAATTGCTTAGCAAACAATGAAAAAAACTTCTTCGTTTCATTACGTCATTGTTGCAATGTTCCAATGCGGACGCGATGAGAAAAGCGTTTTAGAGTATAGGTATGTATATCGTCGAAATTTTATTGACAGAAATTGCTTGGCAACGAGATTTATTTTTAATTGCGATATAGGTAGGTACTAAATGGTAAGTTATGAATTTGAAAAAAAAACAATCTTGAGATTTTAATGAAGTTTGACTTACAAAGATAGGGAATACACCTAAAATGTGGTGATCTACAGGCTAAACGACTGAAGCTTTTTTCTTCAAACTAGGTTCTTAATAGTTTTAGGTGATTGTACTAATTTGATATTAACATTTTTGTTAGCCACAAAAATAACGGTACCTACCATACAATTTTGTCTACCATCTTATTATCTCGAAAACAGCTCTAACGATTTTGATGAAAACAAAAATCTTTCAAATGTTCCCATTATACACGTGATATACCTATACAGAAGACACTATCTTAGCCACGTTTGCTGACGACACTGCAATACTAACAGTGGGTCAAACGATAAATGATGCTACGATTAAATTACAAAAAAACTCAAAATAATGTCAATGAATGGACAAAAACATGGCGGATATCGCTTAACGAAGTAAAATCAGTCCATGTAGATTTTACGTATACAAAAATTAATAGATTACCGGGATTTGTTAATACGGTTCAAGTTCCGTTTGCTAATGAAGCAAAATATCTCAGAATGACTGTAGACGCGAAATTAAAATGGAAACCGCATGTTAAAAAGAAAGGAGTTAAATAATAAACTCAGAGATATGTACTGGTTGCTCGGAAAACACTCGAAGCTCAATATCAAAAACAAGCTAATTTTGTACAGGCAGGTGCTTAAGCCTGTCTTGACTTACGGTATACAACTCTGGGGTTGTACGCGAGATTCTAATTTAAATACCTTACAAGTATTGGAAAATAAACTCCTAAGATCGTTTGTAAACGCACCTTTGTACATTAGAAACGAATATCTCCACAGAGATCCATGGTTCGAGATGAAATAAAAAATTTTGCCTGGAATCATAGAAAACGGCTATTTCAACACTGTAATAGTACTATAATCGAAACTACCGATGAGACGAATTTAGTACGCCGCCTGCGAAGGACTAAGCCTTCCGATCTGGTGGATTAAACGAGAATTCACTTTAAAATCGCGGTATAAGCACGAACTATCACCGGATAGTTACCTGCAACACGTTAATTAAATTCGTTAAAAATAAATTAATACATAAGTTTCAACTTAGTTGCAATCGGGAGGAGGAGGTGTTTTTAGTGCAGTAAGAATCTCACGCTCCTATGAGTTTTTGAAGGTTTTACAAAAAAATTAAGGGTTAAACAGTTTTCGATAAGAAATTTCTTCCAATTTCAAATTTTCAAATAATACTGCGTACCAAAAATTTCGAGCAAAAAATGTTTTTGACTTTTTTTTATAAAATCTTGTTTTTGAATTTATACTGTTCCGAAAATTTTATTTTGTATTAGTAAGACTGTGGCAGAAAATTTTGTTGACTACTTATGTACATAATTAAAGTGTTTTTTACTAATCTAGGCTTATGAACGCGTTTTGTGTCTTAGATACTATAACCATAACTTTACAATTCACTTTTTATGTTCAATGTGGTAATTTGGTACATGAAAATTCAGTATAATGGAAAATAGATCGTAAACAAAATGTAGAAATAAAATAAAAAATTAAGAGATTTTTTTAATCTCGAAAATAATATATCAATAAAATACAGTATGTCTGCAGGTACACATCTTTTCGAATAATAAAACGCACGTCGGGTGCTTTTATAAATGCATGGTTGCGAAAGTCTGACGAATGCGTAGCTTTCATAAATGCAAATGATTAATGTCAGAGTTTCATAAATGTAAAACGCAAACCCACGCTAGGCGCATTCTTTTCTATACCTCCAATTTTAATTGGATGCCGCCCATGGGTTAAAATGAGACAGTCAATACCTGGTTCTCAAATCCACTGTGCCAAACTATTGCCGTGCAATTCAGGTTGCATTTAAAAGACCTTGGGTCTTGCAAGCATACGAGTATAGTTAAATAAAAAAAAAATATTTGCAGCGCAAATGGGAAAATATAAAATTTCACATGCATTCCGATTTTTTTCTTAAAGAAAGAGACAATATGATGTAAGCGGTGGTACACCTTCCCTTACTGTTCACATCTGTCCAAATTTCGGCTAGAAAATTCAAAGTTGAACTGAAAATTAAAAAAACACGTCAGAATTGTTTCTGGTCCACAGCAAAAAAAATGAAGCAAATCATAGAAAATATTCATAAATGCATTTTAAAATGCATGCGCAAATAGTTTTTTCTGAAGTTAATATGATCGCAACTGATTGCATGTAAACAAAGCAACCATGCATTTATGAAAGCACCCGTCATTCGATCCAAGCCCCTGAAAGTCTGCACAGTTTACTTGACAATGATGTCAATTTTCATTATTTACCCTCTTTCAGTATTTGTAATGAATTTTCAATAGAAAATTAAAGATAACATTTTCAAGTGTCAATGCGGCTTCATATTACCACCAACTAAATTATATTCCTAGATTCTCGATTTATTTGCCAATTGAGGAAAATATTTTAGGTATTTCAATTGAAGAACCACTGTTCCACTCCACCCCATGAGCTTGGTATTTCCAAATGGAAAGCAACTAGCATAGACCAATCAGCGTAATGACCTTGCAAGTTAATATTAATCTGGTATTGTACCTTTATATAGGTTAGGGTAGCTCCAACTTAAAAGGTTTCATTTCCAAAAAAAAAAGAAAAGAAGCATGTAATCGACAGGTGGAGATACTTTATTTTTGCAATTATATAGCTATTTACTATGAACAACAATGAAAAGATTTTGATAATATTATATACACATATGTACATACACACATATGTTGGTATGTACATATTTTATGTATAGGTAAAGAAGTTGAGGGTTTGTTTTTTGATAAAAGTTTTATTTTCTGTTGTAACAATGATAAGAACTTTTGCGTTCTTTTGGGCAAAAGATATTGTGTTTTTTTCACAAGACTCCTGAATCACTCATATATGTATACACAATACAGACATATAATATATATATTGTATGTATGTATTATGTACAGTATATATACTTATCAGTCAGATTTCTATAAGAGCCACATATAGCACAGTTTTAAAAATACCCTTAGTCTCAAATCTTAACTTCACAAGAAATGCCTAAATAAATTTCATACAACATTTGTATTCAAAGAATCATATATAGCAAACATACACTGATATGAGCTCAAATTAATTCACATTGCCTTAGGATGGCGTAAGGTAGACTAAGTATTCTGGCCATGATATTTTGATAAACGATAACGGTAACAAAAATGTTAGATTGTAGATTTAATTTGCTTTTGTTTGAATGTGTAGATATAGTAGTTCTTCTATTCTATTTTACCACGTCATTACTAGTATCGCTGTATCATTCTTAATCTTAATCAATTTCGAGCTTGATTAACTTTGATAATTATTTGTATATTCCAAGTCGAATCACAAACTTTGCCCTAATTTTCCTCAAACGCCCTGCTGGGGAAAAACACTTATCAGCATCAGTATAACTATTACCCCTATTGTGATTCTTAATTTTTGATAGTTGATAAATTCCAAATTTTAATAAAATAGAAGTTGTGATAATTAGGAATGTTTCAGACAGTTGCGTTGTTAATTACAAGAAAATCGATTATTACCAATGGTTATACAGTTTTTTTTAGTTTTTTTAATTGAGGTTTTAAAATCAAATATCAGTAATAATCATAATTGGTAATCGCAATATGGCTTTAAGTAACACACAAAATGTGGAATAGGTCTGGAAGATTATAAAACTCAGCTTAATATCTTCTGTTGCCGCATGCGCCAAGAGGAATTTCTGACCCAAGAACAATCACTTGCATACATAATTAGAATTGGGAATTGATAATACTTTGATTTAGTTGATAACGATTTTATGGACTGATATTCGGGATATTTAAAAAAAACTTTTTTCCAAGAAATGTTTTGCCCCTGATTTCTGCGCTATTCGAAAATATATACCATCTGATATAGGTCTCTTTAAGGGTGTGTCCACACTTAAGAAACATTTCAGGAAACATTGGTTAAACACACGTTTCTGAATGTTTTACATTTGTTTAAAAAACTTTTCAGAAACATTCCAGAAACATTTAACAAATGTTTCTGATCTATTTTTTTTTTGTGCGCACGCTTTGAAAAACATTACTGAAATGTTTCTTTGTTTCCCATCATTTATGTTTCCAGTTTGAGTAGTCTGTAATTTTTACTTGCGATATACAGGTACTATATGTCAAGTTATGGATTCGTAAACAAAAATGTTGATCAAACTTGACATTACGATTATAGCGAAGACGAAAAAAATGGGTTTCGCAATTCCGTCCGCCTGAATGGATGGATTTCCTTCAAACTTGGTAATTATTGTTTTTTCGATAATATGCCCACACGATTTCTTTCAAAACCAGTCACAGTGACAATTACAATTATATAATTAAAATAACTATTACAATTATAACTACAATTACAATTACAATTGCTGTAGTTATCATCGATTTTTTTTGACAATTTACTATTGTTAAAATCAAAATTTGACATTTACAAACGCTAAAAAGTTATGTTCGCTTATTTTTGTTTGCCCTGTTTTAGGCGTGTTCAGCTGTTGTTGTATGGGTTGTATGGTGCTAGTTAAAAAGAGTTTAAAATTAAGAAAATTTTAGTAAAGTTATTTAACATTAAGCAACTGTTAAGCAGTAACATGAAAAAGCCTTAACATCAGGCTGTTTAAAATTTTGCGCCTTAGTTTTTTTGAGAACCACACCAATCAATTCGACAAATCATTATATACTAAGAACCAAGTTTAACTAACCTACATCGGCTTTACACCTACCTAATGATAACTGGATTACCTACCTATTAATAGTTTCAAGTTTTACCTACATTAAAGTTGTTAGCTACAAGAGCAAGTTCGTACGGAAAACTCGAGGGAGTTTCAATTTTTTTTAATACTATAGAATTTGAGTAATAATGAAATGTTAAATCTAGCCTTGAACAAATTATTCTGATTTGAAAACCTATAGTAGGTAAATCATAAAAAAGTTTTCCAATTATAGATAAGGTTTTTGTTAGTTATATAAGGTATTCATCGTAGGTACAAGACGAAATTTAGATTATTTTATGATACTATCGCTCCTTTAACGGTCAAGAACAAAGCCAATGTTATTAGCTTGATCCAATATCTTTAGATAATTTACCTATATCAATGTGAACATAGCTAGTCACGACATAAAAATATGATAACTAAATCATAAGTTGTCATAAAAATATAGTGAATAATATTAGGCAACGAAAATGTAAAGAACTTTAAGTTTACAATTTTATTGTTTCAATTAAATTTTAATGACTGGTTGATAGCAAATAATTATTGTAGTAAGTTTATACTGTGTCATAATTTTTATTATCGCTCAATTTTTCAGACGACGAGTTCGATGACGTTTCAGAGACAAAAGCGCTAAATTTTGATATATTGTGATAACTCATGACTGAAGATTTGGATTGGCAGTGCATTTCTTTCTTTTTCTTTAGTTAATTTTTTCCTTAAAAAAAAAATATAACGTTCTACTTTGAATCCACGACTGCAAATTCGATACGTGGGTAGGTTAGGTTAGGTTAGGAGGGTCGTGCGTAGCTCAAAGGCTGCTGCGTACATGGGGCCTATTGGTCCATTGTGATCCCCTGATGCACAGAGATGTTTCTAACTAATGTTTCATGAACACTGGTTTATTTGCAAACCAGTCTGTACTCTCTATATATATTTTTCATATTTACCATTGGCACTTGCACAAGGTCGTCTAGTTCATCAATAAACCTGTTTCCGAAGTGTCGAAGCCGATTTGTTTGTAGATTTGGACAGTCGCAGAACAGATGTTTAATGGTTTCTATTTCATCAACATCTTGACAGCTCCTGCAGAAATCGGTTGCCAATACACCCAATCTAGTGATCATTGTACCAATGGCACAATGTCCTGTCAGTACATTTATCAAGGTTCTAATACTCTTTTTATTCAGTGAGACAACTCAGTATTTTCTTTTCGTTAATATTAGGTCATACACTTCTAGAGATGACGTAGTTGCTCCTGGATTTCCAAGAGTTATTTATTTCCTCTTTCATTTTTATGTCTAAATATATATTTATTTATTTCGCTTAATTCAAGCATATAAATAATAACAATATAACAATATTAACAATATTAAGATAACTTAAAATAACTTAAACCGTCTAGTAATAATTTTAACTTAAACTAAAGAGTAGGGAATTAGGGATAGTTAGAGTAAAGGTTTCTTCTAAGGTATGAGATACTGTGGTTAAAATCGAGAAGTTGCTGTGCATTGTTGGCTAATCGCAACATTCTAGTAACTGGGTTAAAGTGAGCGTAATTGGTTCGGTAAGTAGGAAGGCGAAATAAGGGAACAGATCTGAGGTTACGTGGATTGGTGTTAAAATAAATTGATTTAAGAAGTGGCGGAGAATCTATTACTCCTGTGATGACTTGGTGAACGAAAAGTATGTCTGCAACATCACGACGCTTGGCAAGGGTGTTTAGGTCGATCAGTTGTAAACGATGTTCGTAAGGGGGAAGGAAAAGAGGATCAGACCATGAGAGGTTTCGTAAAGCGAAACGGAGGAATCTACGTTGTACGGCTTCAATCCTATACGAGTGGGTGGTATGATAAGGAGACCAAACTTGACTGGCATACTCGAGAATAGGTCTAACATATGTGGTAAAGAGTGATTTTGTGACGTATGGGTTTGAAAATTCTTTCGACCAGCGCTTTATAAATCCTAGGGAAGAGTTTGCTTTAGCGATAATATTATCTATGTGTGAACGAAAATTGAGCTCTTTATCACATAAAATGCCGAGATCACGAATGGAGGAAACTGAAGGAACTAGAACGTTGCAAAAGTGATAAGTACGAGAGGGTAAGGACAGGCGTTTACGAGAAAAAGTCATGTGTTGACATTTAGTGACATTGAGTTCTAGGAAATTTTTTGTGCACCATGTGTGAAAAGAATTAAGGTCATTTTGAAGCAGGGAAGAATCAGTAGGAGTAGATATTACTTTCATAATTTTCATGTCGTCGGCATATATAGAGAGGTTTGAGAAGGAAATAATGCTTTCAACATCATTAATGGAAAGGACAAATAAAAGTGGCCCGAGATGACTACCCTGAGGAACACCTGAGGTAGCATATATAGGCTTGGACACAGAGCATCTGAATACAACCCTATATTGGCGGTTTTCCAAGTAGGATCTCACCCATTGGATGAATATTGGGGGAAAACCAAAAGCTCCAAGTTTAATATAGATAATTTGGTGAGAAATCTTATCGAATGCCTTGCTAAAGTCAGTAGTGATCACATCAACATCGTAGCCCTTATCCAGAGCACAAAGTGTCATGGAAACAAATTGGGTTAAGTTCGTCGTAGTGGACCTGCCCTTAATAAAACCATGTTGAAGTGGGGAGACTAATGACTTACAATGAAAACAAAGAGCGTCATAGACAATACTTTCGAACAGCTTGGGTATTGAAGAAAGTTTTGCTATCGGACGATAGTTTGAGATTTCGTTCTTATTTCCCTTTTTGTGAATTGGAAAAATAAATGAGTTTTTCCACAAAGTAGGGAAAACTGCTTGCGAAAGAGAGAGTTTAAATAGAATTGTGAGAGGTTCGCATAGTACGTTAGAACATTTTTTGAGAAAAATGGCTGGAATGCCATCAGGACCAGGAGAAAAGTCATCTTTAAGAAGTTTTATTTTTTCACTGACCGATGAAAGAGAAATTTCGAGAGAAACTAATGAAGTTTGTGAACTGTTTGACAGAAATTCAAAATATTCTAGATCAGGATTTTTAACAGGATCACTATAAGACAGACTAAAAAAATTAGCAAAAAGGTTAACAACTACTTTGGGATCAGCAGATGAAATGTTGTTAAAATTGAAGGTAGATGGAAGACCATCAGATTTCCTTTTTGCATTAATAAATTGATAAAACCGCTTCGGTTCAGAGATAAGACAATTCTGCATTTTGTCAAGATAGGCATGGTATAGCGAATCGCAGAGGAGAGAAAAATTGGAAGAAGCTTGGTCGTAATTTAAAAAATCTGAATATGTACCGGATTTTAAATAAGTTTTCCACAACTTATTCCTTATATTACGAAAACTACGCAGCTCCTTAGTGTACCAAGGGGGAGATGACAGACAATTCGTTTGAGGCACATAAGGGACACATACTAGTAAGCATTCGAAGATTGTAGTATAGAAGAATGTTAGGGCAATGTCAATGGGGGTGTTAGAGTTCAAAAAGAGGCTGAAATCAATGTCGCTTAAAATGTTTTCGAGTTGATTGAAGTTAGCTTTACGAAAATTAAATTGAAAAGAGACTTCTGAATCAATAGCGGATATACCCTTATCGACTGTGAAAAGAAGAGATAGAGGAGGGTGATATTGGTCAAGGGTGGAAAGAAGGTGGAAACTTTCGGTGACAAAAGAGTTGCAAGGGTCGGAAGAGAAAATGAGATCAAGCTGCCTATCTAAATTGTTAGAGACCCCACTAATTTGAAATAAGCCATATTCAAATAATCGATCTGTGAGAAGAGATTCTTTTTCTGAAGTAGCATTGCAGGGAACAAAATGCAATTCATCCTCGGATGGAATCCAAACAAGGTCAGGTAGATTGAAATCGCCGACAATGATAAAATCAACACTGGATTCCGCAGCCTCAAAAAGGGAATCAAAAGAGTCAACCATTAGCTTATATGCGAGAATGGGCTGTGCAGGGCGAATATAACAGCAGATAATGTAGAAACAACGATTATGTAAAGAGACATTAATACACACAAATTCAAAAAGTGGCGATTTAGAGACTTCGACAAGAGTTGCATTCAGACGATTGTGAACGGCTAAAAGAACTCCACGCCCACGGAGTATAAGGATATTTGGGTAAATAAGTCCCTGAAAAAAAATCAAGACACTCTTTTCGGCTGATAAACTTCATCAAACGTGTCCCAAATTTTTTGATGTCCTTAAATACGATTTTCGATCCCCTCAAAATAATCGATTCTTTCAGCAATGAACTCTTTATTCGACCCAAATCTCTTACCTACGTGCAATTTCTTCATGTTTGGAAAAAGGGAGTAAATCTGTTGAATGAGGGAGGAGTTCGTAGCCTAATCCTCCAATATTGCCATTGTGATTGTGGATTTGTGCGCTGGTCCGTTCGTCCTCGATACAGCGGCTCTGCAAATATACGCTGGCGATCATTTTACCCTTTTCAAGAAAACGATGTGAATAACAGTGCACACATCCCAAAAAAACTGTCGCCATGACCTTGTTTGCTGATCAGACACCTTGGCCTTGGAGAAATCCAGTGTTTTGACTGCTCTATGTTTTCTGGTGTGTTGTAGTGAATCGAAGTTTCATTACCTGTGGCTTGTGGCCTCTTCAAGCTCGTGCACTTTCACTCGCCGATTGCCCATTATCAAACCATGGATTTTGTCGAACTTTCTTGTGTGGTGAGTGTTGACCTCAATTGGTCGAAAAGAACGTTCGGCATCACTTGTGCTTGAACGACAACACGGAAATAGAGTAAGTTAGTGATGAATGGTTCCAATCGATGGTGAAGGGCCTCCATAATACTTGCCAAGCTTTTGTTTGGTTTGCCTGATGGTTTTTTTCTAGCAAAATATAGTTTTTAATGAGCTCAAGCTCTCGAAATTCGCTTTTTTAAATTTTAACGAAAATGCTCGTAGGGGTCTATATAAAATGGCTGCCACAAAAAAACTTTATTTAAGGTAATAACACAATTTGCGTTAATTTTCAGGGACTTTGAAATCTTTGAATCATCTAAGTACCTATATCACCTTTGATATTTTAAATACATCGAATTTCGTAGATGTTTCAAACAAATTATTTTACGTAGATTGGCATCACTTTTAACTTACTGAATTCACTTACTACCAGTCTGTGTTTACATTGAAAGATTTGTCGAATTAAGACAAGTTTTCAATTCGCACTTAAAAATCCTTGAATTTAACGCGACACTGGAAGTAGACGGTTTCGATACAGACCAACAGAGACATGGGTGAACACTCAAACTATAATATAAATACAATCATAGAGACTTTCAAAACAGTATATTTTGTAATTTTTTTGTTGATCTAAATTTGTCACAAACATGTTCTTTTCATAACTTTTATCATTGATATAACATTTTTTGTATCTTTCCATTTTTTTTTCACTGAGAGTATGCGACAACACCAGGAAGTCGTGGAAATATTCATATAGCATTTGTCGCTCACAATAACTTTTTTACGAATAGATTCTAATCTCGTCGTTGAATTATATGTCGAATGTAAAGTATCAACTCGCTATCACAACCATGTCAGAAGCATATTTATTAATACATACAAATTGGAATTAAGAAATATAAAAATGTTAACTCGCCGTTGTTCGCCTTTTATAAATAGCATGCTTATTTTTTGCAGATAACATAAATAAATGAAGAGACAAAAGGTTAAAGGTGTACAAAAAAATATACAGATATGAAACGAACAAATTTTGAAGTGTAGCGTTCGTTAAAAATTTGAAGTAATACATGAGTTTCGAAAAACATAACCTGAGTTGACAAAAACAAGAATATGTTAAATTTACAAAATCATAATTAGTTTGCTTGTTAAATTGCAATTATTATTGAAAAAGTGCAACATGCTGCATTTCGTGTGGTATGTGATATTATTGTTTAACAGTTTTTATTATGTAGTGTAGATTCTCTGAACTCACCTTCGAATGATCGATATAAAAAGTGTTCTAGTACAATAAAATGTCGACTCAAATTTTCATGAAATTTATCAAAAAGTCTGATGTCTGTGAATTTTAATTTAAAAAAATACAATATTAAAGATGTAATAAAGTGAAAATTTAATAACTTGTGAATTATAATTTTAAAACAAAAATTTTATAAAATTAAATTGTAAAGATTTTGGATATCTATCTATTCTTGGCCCTATATTAATGAAGTTTTAGACTTTTAACCGATCAGCTAAGTTAGACACCTCCTTGAGAATACTCCTTGTGGTTATTTCACCTAATCGCAAGGTGCTGTACCCTCTAAGAAAAACCATTCCTATAACAATTACAAATGTACAATTGTACATACGTCAAAGGGTACCTAACCTCCCACAAAGTCATAAGGCCGAATTTGGGCTTAAGGGTAAATTTCATTAAATTTGATTTAAGAGGTACGCCGCAACGTATGTACTATAAGAATATATTTAAAAAAAATAACAAGTACAAAATATCACGGTGAATTCTTTGGTTTATGGTCCAAAACTTTATATCAACACTGTAAGAAGTATATATTAGGTGATTACGCAGCCAACTCTGCTTTAAAATTCTGTATTCCTACTCTTCATTCTCCCCAAAATATGCAATACTTTTTGTGATATGTATTGAAGTGAAATTAGATTTGCATACTTACAGTTCTTATTTGCTGAAATCGGTTCCACTGTCGCATTTCCCAAAGATCCCCCGATCATGTCCGCTAGCACCTCCTCAATATACTCCCTAATAAGTTGTTTTTGATTTGGACTTATCGGCGACGAAACTTCACTAACGCTTTCAAAATCTAAAAAAAACACGCGAAAAAAACCAATGAGTTGCCGTTATCTTAATGTCGACATAACTCACTACATAAAAACGCTGATTCATTGGGATCACAGAGCGGAATATAGATTTCACTCCTAGCACGCATTGGATAAGAAAACTCCGTCAAACTGGCACTCTTCACCGCATACTGCTCTTGCACCCAGGTTGATGCCTTCCCATACGAATTCCTCCTCGTAGAGCACAACTGACATCTCCATTCGCCATCCTGCGGGACCCATTCGGAGCATTTTTCGCTACGGCAAACATTTTTGGCACAAGAACAACATGCTATGCATCTGTGGACAAGTAATCCCATAAATCACATACTCTTCCAAAAAAAAAAAATTATGAAGATGCATCTTAGGTACTCACGTTTTTGAATCATCGGTATCGATTTGCGTGAAGCAAACATTGCACACAGATTGTCCATCTTTTTTCTTTTTGACTATTTTGCGTTCTGCGATGCGGCTGCAATAAAAATAAAAAAAAATTATAATTTTCTAAAAATAAATTGTTTATTGTTATTTAGTGTGAAGATAGAAAATGGTGCCGCGATGCGCCGCCCGCCAAGCAGCGTCCGGCGACGACGACGTGAAGGTCGCTGCACTTTAAATTGATTTACCATAACCGAAGTCAAGATCAAGGTCCCATATTTTATTTCATTACTAAAGATTAATGAGTAAGAGGTACGAACATATACGCAAATTACGATGAGAGTTTTGAATTTGTTTTTTGTTTACACTTTGCCGAAAAAAATGTGAATAATTTATTAAAGAACTTTCTCAACAGGTTTTGATAACACTCGGCGCTACAAGTTGTTTTAAATATTTTGCTCGAAAAAAAGGAAAACCTGCCTACATACAGATTTGACATACTTATTCTTTTTTATTATTATAGTTTTTGAATGGATTTTTGTAGTGAATAAAAGTTATTTGTTAAAATTGAGGTTAAGAAGATTTAGATTTGGGATGTTCAAAATAAATATGTTAGCAAAATATTTTTGTTTAAATGTGTGGTTAAGCGCCAAAAAAAAAACAACGTCACGTTACACCTAAATAAACTTCGTCAGCTTGTGTTCATTTTTTTTGGAGCTGTGATTTTTTGAATATATAATTCTGCATATCAATTTTAGGGAATATCTCCAAGAATTACAGGTTTTGCAAGGTTGATTATTTATTTTTAAAATAAATAAAGAGGATATATATTTTAATTTTTGATTGTTTAAAGTTTAAATGCTTTCACTTAAAAATTTTACATTTAGAGAAATAAATTAAAAATAGAAATTGACGAAAGATAAGAACCAAAAGATTTATTTTATTTTTCGGGTTCTACCACTTACAGCCCTTAATTTTTGAACTCGGAAAAGTTTTAATGATAAAATTCAACTAAGTAGTTTTGAAATGAAAACGTTTTATATATAACACTTATATCAAGTTTCAGTCAAATTTCTAAGATCACTTCTCAAAATCGAGATCTTTTCAATAAAACTTGTTAACAGATTTAATTGAAGTATTAGTGAACGACTGCCACACACATTCCTGAAAAAAAAAACATATATTTAGTATCACCAGATGACAAGGAAGACGAAGACTCGACTAAATTTATGAAATCTAAATTAGTAAGAGGTTCGTCACGGACTGGCACAAGTTCACAACAAAATATTTTCCATTTGATGTTTGATAGAAGACTTTTTACGTGTATGTGTGCATTCAGTTCAAATTTGCCAACCCATCAGAGATCAAATATTTCGTGTTGAGATTTGATCTAGATTTGCTCTTTTTGTTGCAATGAAACTCTCAATATTCAAACAAATCAAAGCTGTTGAGAGAAAGAGCAAATCTTTCTTGAATGAAACTAGCTATTACAATAATTTGTTATGATTTTATTAAGACATTTTTGTAACTGTTATATGTTAAGCCGTGACATTTTGAAATTATTTATGTACTTCATTTAATTTGTTGAGGATTTCTGAGTTTTGCGAGCTTAAATGCATTTTAACTATGACAGAACGTTTATTGAAGTACCGCGCACGCAGCCATTCCGTTCAGCCAGTACATGTGAATTACTATTTTTGCGATGTGTTCAAAACTTTAGGTGTAGGACATACTTTTTTTTATTGAATCTACATTTAATTATGTAGTTTTCTATTTGCCAATAGGGATTTTGATTCAGGATTGCGGATTTTTCTTTGCAAAAACAACGCAATCGTTTATTTTTAACTGACGTTTGACGTTTCGGCAAATTTAGTTCTAATTTGGTGTGTGTGCTACTACTATCCTATGTATCTACGTGTAAATCCCTTTTCAAATCTGAATCTGTGATTTTGATCCCGGATCAAAAAAAAATCGAACCTTTTGGTTGAAAAGAAGGCAAAATCAGGTCCGGGATCAATAAATCAATTAGGGATCGATTTTTAGGTTGAAATTAATTCCAAATTAAACATAAACAAATAGGTGTCAACGTAGTACGTTATATTTTTTGTATGTACCCACGGGGATGCAGTATACAGTTCCCCGAGTAAAAAACACCGCAAAATCACTGGCAACTACAATATGTGAAATTGAAGGGAGCTTGAACTTCACTTCAACGTTATGCAAACCTTTCTCGATATGGTTTGACTCATTTGGTTATGAAACGTCAAAAATGATGATTGTACAATTTTAAAGTTGCATCACCAAATGCAGCTCCGTATGCAACTTTATTGCGTTGTATTCGTGATATTGGGTACATTCAAATGTCGGTACGATAGCCTATCTAAGATAGGTTAATATCCACTTAAGTTCCTGAACAACCAACATCGAAAAGGTTAAATTGGTATCGGTTTGTGCATATGTTTTTGACATTTCTCATGGGATACAAAAGTATACCAAAGGTTTTCGTATAGATTGAGATTTTTATTGCAGCAGCAGCTGTTTTGTCATCAGATGTGTTATTATATAGGATTACAACAACAACAACCTTTCCGGATATTTATTGTTCGGTTTTTGAATGAACCCATTGAAGTTGTGTGTACTTTTTACGCTTGCGACGACAGACGAGAGGCATGTTTCATGACACGATTATGGGAATTGTGCTAAAAATTTATTTATTTTGCCTACACACGTTGAATTGATCTTAGAAAAATCAATTTAGATTTAATTTCGTTTTCGATTTGTGATCCAGAAGGCTTCCGAATGGTTCTGAGAGTATTCGATTAGTACCAAATGATAGTTCTTCTCCTAGAAAAAAATAGAAATCCGTTCCATGATTTGTAGTCAGAATCAAAACCAGAAGCACGCACAACTATTAAATGTCAAACTCAATTTCAATTTAGTGTCAACCATATGTTTACATAAAATAAAATAATCACAAATTTACATATGAAATTTCCCACCCTACACATACAATCATACGACTTCAGAACTGGATACCGGATAGAAGATTTGTTTTGGATTACAAATCGAAAATGACATAACTTTCAAATGTCAAAGAGCTTTCGAATCGATGTGCGGCACTATGGAAATCGCCCATTCCATAGCTTCGCACTTTTTGAGTTGATAACTTCTTATGGTAGGGTAAATCTAACGTCACGCGTTACGACGCAAGTCTGTATGTGTTCCCTTTCTCTCACGCATACGGAGAACTTCTGAAATTATTCAAATTAACAAAGAACTTTTGAAGCTTTTTTCAAGTTAAACTATTTCAATATTACCTAAATAGTTCAACTTATAATGGGTTATCCATTTTGCGGTTTCAAAAGTAATATATAACACACATAAGATATTTTTTTTCATGATATTTCTTTTTAATTATAAAGTTTGAACGTTGACATTATGTGTGAAACACTACATCCTTTAAATGACCACCACGCGAATTTTTGCAAGCATCGATTCTTATAAGTAATTTTAGACCACTTTTTGACACATTAAGTGCTCAAGAGTTAAAGGTTTATCTGCATAATCACGGTCTTTCGCGTAGCCCTACAAAAAAAGTCCGGCGATTTCAAATCGCATGATCTTAGTGGCCAGTTGATATCGCCACGACGAGACGCGGCCAGGAAATGTCTCTTGCAATAAAGCCATATTCGCTGGAGTTGTGTGGCATGCGGCACCGTCTTGTTGAAACCACATATTATCCAAGTCGTATTCTTCAATAGTAGGCAAACAAAATTTGGTTATCATATGGCCATAACGCTCCGAATTGACGGTGACAGTCGTTCCATCGTCGTTTTCGAAAAAGTAAGGCCCAATCACACCCCCGGACCAAAGAGCGCCCCAAACAGTGGCATCTCTTCAATTACTTGAGGATTCTCAGAACCCCAAATACGACAATTTTGTTTATTAACATACCCACCGAGTGAGAAATGTGCTTCGTCGCTGAAGAAAATTTTGTTCGAAAAATCGCCGTCCACGGCACCCATTCGACGTATCTACGACGTTGTGAATGGTTTCAGTTGTTGTGTGAGGTGGACTTTATATGGATGTAGGTGTAGATCCAAATGCAAAATACGACATAATGTGCCGTAATACAGTCCTAATTCATGAGAATGACGAGGAATCGATACATTCACTTACAGCAGTGACATTTTCAGTGATACGAGCGAAACGATGATGCACAGGCCTTACAATATCTGTAACCAATCCAGTCTCTTCAAATTTCTTCACAATTTTGCCAATTAATTGCTTAGTTGGACGATTATGTAGTCCATAATCTCCTCTGAAAGCACGATATGTGGCTGTGGCAGAATCACCAGTTTTGTAGTAGGTTTTAACAATTTTCATGCGTTGTGCGATAGTTAAGCGATCCATTTTCGTAAATGTCAGACTTTCAGCTGAAAAAAAAATGGATTAACAACTTAGTTTGACAGATGTCGAATTCCAGCCCTATACTTTTAAAACCGCAAAATGGATAACCCTTTAGATTAGTTTAAGTTATCAATGCTGTCGTTTTTGTTTTTTTATTTGACAAGACTGTTTCAGAAATATCTACTCATTTAATGCAGAGTTAACTCCGCGAATCTGTAAGCTCGGAATCAAAATTGACTAAAAAAAAATGCTGCAGTAGGAGCTAACTCAGACTTAACCCTGATCTCGCACTGGAATAAACTGGCTCTATGCGACTGAACAAGTGCTTTTAATTCTGTCTTGTTTATGTGAAACTCAACAAATTTTAAATTAGACAAATATGCACATATAAAAATTAACTGAAAAGGTTAAACTTTTCGTATGACGTGCCTCTTTTCAAGCGAATTTTAAATTTCTAAAAGCCTCAACATTATCATTTTTTGTATCTTTTTACGTCATATGCATACAACCCCTGTATATATTTCTAAGAAATAAATTCTAAAAAACTTCATTTAGATTAAATTAAAACGCAATAACGAAGAAGCCTAATGATCTAAATATTCGTAATTAACGATCAGGCAGTAATATTAACAAATCAAAAATTACCATAATGAGTTTATTTTTTTGTACCAGTTTTTTTAATCCGATCAGGTGTCAGTGTCGTAAGATTTGCTTAGTTCGTTGGACTAGCTCTATTTAATAAAATATCTTCCTTTCCATCGTATAGGTACCTTCAATTACCAATCACAAAAAAAAGTTCCTATATGGAAGCTAATCGTAACGACTTTTTCAAATGGTTCACCCAACAATCAAAACACGCGCTTACTTGGCAAACCTTTTCAAATCAACTCAATACCTATAGCCAAATTATTTGATTCCCATAACTCGGCTAGGCATCAAAGCTACATACATTATTACATAACTTCCCAATACAATATACATATCTATTACTTATAATCACGCGT
This sequence comes from Philhelius pedissequus, assembly GCA_910595825.1. NCBI lineage: Eukaryota > Metazoa > Arthropoda > Insecta > Diptera > Syrphidae > Philhelius > Philhelius pedissequus. Next base: position 46,825,702 of record OU343160.1, read on the forward strand.
GCCCAAGACCGCGCTCACGACTGCAGGCATCCATTATTTTTGCCTTGTAACTCTCACCTCTTACCATGGTAAGACTAAAATTGAATAATAAAAACAATTTCACTTACTATTATTAATAAATTTAATTAAGGAAGCAAACTAGTTGTAGTGATTTCGATGATGGTGTTGTGCCTCACTGTTTTTACTCTGCACCGAGTATCTTTTATGGGTGCGAGTTGTAAGTGTTTAATTACATTGAAAAAAAAAAATACAAACTATTGCCTATCGCATAAACTACATGCTCGTACATTATTGAATCAGGAATGAATATTCAAAACCTGCAAATCATACAAAATTAAAGTCACAAGCTTGACGCACGAACTTGCTTTAAAAACGATGAAAAATAAGAATCAATCAATGAATTAGGACCTCTTTTAAGAAGTATTGACAAGTGGCAAGTATGGTAATACAAAAGCTGTCGTGCATTTTATTTCACATGGGAACACAGTTCATCAGGAAAATATTAAATACATTTTTTACAAAAAAATTATTGTTCCACTGGAAATAATTTTTGCAAAAAAAATTTTCGGAGGTATTTGTTATCGATTAGTGTAGTATTTGTATTTTTAAAACGAATTAAATTATCATAAATTATACATTAGAATTTTTTTTCTGATTCGTTTTCCAGATCGCTTTAACTTCCCACTAATTTATTGGCACTTTTCCTTTGTTGTTGTTTACTGAACAAATGCTGCGCTACGTATACATTTACCAATAAAAAACGGCTAATATTTCAAGTCTTAATCAGTTTTTGGGAAGTAGAGTGGCTTTTAATTATGTACCACAGTTTTCGCATTCAAACAACAAAATAACAGGAAAATTTAATAAAATATGCAATTTTTGCAAAGCCAACCAATGGACTAAGGAATTAAATAGCATGTGTTATGCTAATGCTAAAGTAAGCATTCCTTCTATAGCCGAGCTACCTGAATATTTAATGTAAAGTATGCTCAATGGAGATCATCCACAATCTAGGAAATTCCTGGATAATTTGAGATCATATCACACACCTTTTCAAATGACATCTTTCAGTGCAAAATGATCTTAGTGATCAACTTTACCTAGCCCTTTAAATAGTGGGTTCAAAAAATAATCAGTATTTACTTCTTAGTGAAAATAATAAAGCTGCTTATATTGCATATCCAGCAGATTTAAAATATCAAACGTTAATTTGTTTGAAAACTGTTTCAGTGAGAGAACATACAAATCTTTATTTAGTTACGGAAAGCATGTGTAAGTATGTATATAAAGGGTGATTTTTTAAGAGCTTGGTTTTTGAAAATTCAAAAAAACACAGAAACTTGTAAAAAGTGAATGAAATTTTTATTTGGATCGATAAATCAATTTCTGCCATTTACTTCTTAAAAATAATTTCACTTAAATGTTGCCCGCGGCTACGCTTCAGGTGGTCCATTCTGAAGGTCCAATTTTGGCAAACTTTTTCACACATTTCGGCCGGAATCTCACCAATGACGCGTTCAATGTTGGCTTCCAAGGCAGCAATCGTGTTTGGCTTGTCCCCATAGACAATAGACTTAACATAGCCCCACAAAAAATAGTCTAACGGGGTCAAATCACATGATCTTGGTGGCTAATTGACTGCGCCAAAACGTGAGATCAACTGCTCACCAAATTCGCCTGTCAATTGATGCATGGTTTCGCGTGCAGTGTGGCATGTGGCACCGTCCTGTTGGAACCACATGTCGACCGAGTTCAATTCTTGCATTTTTGGCAAAAAAAATCTGTTATCATCGAACGGTACCTTTCTCCATTGACCGTAACCCTGCGGCCTTCATCGTCCTTGAAGAAGTACGGCCCAATGATGCCGCCTGCCCATAAACCGCACCAAACAGTGCATTTTTCGGGATGCATTGGTAGCTGCTGAATTGCCTCTGGCAGCTCTTCACTCCAAATACGGCAATTCTGCTTATTCACGTATCCATTTAGCCAAAAATGAGCCTCGTCGCTGAAGACAATTTTGCCGGACGTAGCTTGCGAAACACATTTTTCACAGAGCACGAATTTTGATAATAAATTTCAATAATTTGCAAACGTTGTTCAGGCGTAAGTCTATTCATGATGAAATGGCAAACAATACTGAATCGAAATGTCAAATGTTCGTGGAATTTGTCATGTGCGATCTGTCAAAAATATAAACGTCAAAAATCAAGTAGCAAAAAAATCACCCGTTATAAGCTTTCTGTTAGGGAATAATAGAAACAAGAAATTGCATTCAGTCTCATTGGGCATTTGATATGGTTTTAGTCATATTAAAAAATATATTAAAAGCTTCCGCACTTGCGCGCCGGTAACACAGTTTTTTCTGGAACAAGAGTTAAGTCCACAAAAATTCTCGGCCCTTAATTAAGCACGCAGGAAATCCAATATAAATCGACGAACTTTCCAATTTTTTTTTACAAATCCATATCTTGGCTTTAGGTTACTGTGATGGTGATCGAAAATAAAACATAAATTCCAGCTTCACCTTCCACCATCCATCATCATAATACACCACACAGCCGCCAACCCAAGTGCAGTTTATTCCTACAGAGTCCAGCCAGCCAGCGCGAGCGTCTGTCTATGGCCAGTTTTGTATATTACTTTTTTTTTATATTTTCTATCACACAAACTCGGTTTAACTTACGCAAGCAGTTTTTCCATTTGCAGGAAATTAAGCGGTTACCATCAGAGTTGCTACACCAGCTCTATAGATCAACTCTCGATATACCAACACACCACTACTCCCACCTACATATGCGGTACTTTTTGAAAAAAAAAAGTTTCTTTCTTTTTTTCTCTCCAATCAAAACCTTTCACTAATGCATTTAAATAGTAGCTCTTCATCATCGGTCTCGTGTCGGTGGCGTCGGAGGTCATTGTGACCACAAAGTTAAAAGCTTCACTCGATGATATCCGGAGCACTAACGAGCTGCAAAAGCTTTCAAATTACAGTCAATCTTAATTAATTTTGTTTTCAAAATGCAATTAGATGTTTATTTTTATTTTTATTTTATTTTTTAATTAAATTCTTATACCTAACAAAAAATATATACATTTAAACTTAATAGGTTTACATCACATTAAAATAATTGCTTATATCTGTTACAATAATTATATTATATTTGTATGTAATGTAAAGAGCGTCTTAAAATTATTAGGATTTTTTGGATGGTTTAAATTTGATGAAAGCGAAAATTGTGATTATATGAGTCCTTATATTCTAAGTACACAAATTATGATTTTTCAAGGATAAATAAAGGATATTGGAAATAATATTGAAATGAGTAAAGGTTATTGGCAAATTTAGAATTATTATGATGAGATCAAGCTTGCAGTCTTTTCTCATTAAAAGGAAGTTTAAAAATTTTAATTGATAACTTTTTTTAAACATAAAATTAAAAAAAAAATACATAATGCCTTTTTTTAATTATATTTGAAGGAATTATAAAATATGGGGATGCAGGCAGTTTATTTAAAAAATAATTCTCAAAGCACTGACAAAAATAAAGTTATTCAATTTTGAAATTGTTCGTGAATTAAATTAAACGATAAATATTTTATTGTCTCAATTAAAATGTTTTCATAAATATCTCACTTGACTTGGAATATACTTATACCACGTTTTCGCCGATCACTAAACCGATATTTAAGCCTAATACTACGGTCCCACCGACCACTAAACCGAGATTTAAGTGGATTTAGCTAAATTTCCTAAAAATCTTCAGGATTTACCTTACAAATTTTAATCTTCTCAGATGAAGATTTAAAATAAATTTCATTTAAATCTTCAATCGAACTACCCTATTTCCATATCGAAATGAACATATTCATCGGGAAAGTGAATTTTTCTTTGCGGTTGACACAGATGAAGCTGCCTATCTCACTTCTACATCATAAGAGAAAATGAAAAGATATATGCATTTTGAATAGTGCTGTCAAAATTAATCTACTTTTGGAGCGGTGGAACCAATTTTTGAGATTAGTAAATCTAGAAGAGATTAAAGTTCGCTGGAAACGTAGTATAAATCTCTTAAAAATCTTCAAGATTTACCAAATTTTAGTCTCCTCAGATGAAGATTTAAAATAAATCTCATTTAAATATTCATATGGCCAATAAATGCGCAAATCGAACGAAGCAATTCCCATATCGAAATGAACAAATTCATCGGGAAAGTGAATTTTTCGCTTCGTTTGACACACATGTGGCTGTCTCTCTCACTTCTACATCATAAGAGAAATTCAAGCACCATTTACATTTCAAATAGTGAGGTCAAAATTAATCTGCCTTTTAATCTTTCGAAGCAGTGAAAACATTATTTGAGATTTAATAATACAAGATATTAATGTTCGAAGAAAATGTAGTAATTTTATGAGTTTGATAATTGCTTAATAATTTGCATAAACAAAACTCACATTAATGTGTGCATCTAAACATTATGTATTACGGTCTTCAATCTAGTACTACATTTTCACGGAACATTAATCTCTTGTAGCTTTACTAACTCTTAAATAATAGTATTTTCACCGCTTCAACTGATTAAAAAGTAGATTAATTTTGACAGCACTCATTAAAATGCAAATGTTGTTTCATTTTCTGTTATGATGTAAAATTTAGATTGGGAGCTTCGTCTGCGTCAAACGAATCGAAAAATTCATTTTGCTCATTAATGTGTTCATTATAATATTGGGATAGGTTGGTTCGATTTGTACAACTAAATTTTATAAAAATATAATTAATATTTATTTTAAAGAGATTTAATTTTTTATGGTAAAACTTCAAGATTTATGCGAGATTTAGATAAATATAATTTAATCTCGGTTTAGTAGTCGGTGAAAATGTAGTATAAATCTTCATTTCAGAAGTGTGCTGGCAGATGCAAACTGAGCCTAATCATTATTCAACAGTCAAAGATTTGTTTGTTTTTGGTGGAAAAATTATGTTATGTCGTCATTGGCCAATTGTTTATGTCCAGTGGAGTCATATTACGTAAAACAACGAAAAACATTAGCGAATAAAAGAGGTTTTCTTCGTTAAATTTAAAGTAAGAACGAACTCATTCATAAATTATCTGTCTCAATTAGTTTAATCAGCGAACAGATCATTAGTCTCTAAATATTTTTTCCGTTTACATAATTAAAATTAAAGGATCGGTTTGTAATGTCAAAATAACAGCTTCTGTACATGAAAGTGTATAGGCACTGTTAACGCAATTTTTTTTTTGAATGTTTGTCTTGTCAGTCTGTCCAGTTGTTTGTTCCTTCTAATCTCGAAAACGGATCTGCCGATTTTTACGGCATCGCTAATGGCAGTTAGCTAATATGTACGAGTATATTGTAAAAAGAAACCTATAGGTGGCGTGTTGAACGCTTTTTTCGAGTTCTTATTTTTGGGCCGATTTGGATTGTCTTTGACAATAATTGCACCCGAAAGGTCGCGCTGGAATGGAGATATTTACGAATATGTGGTCATTATTTTAGGAAGAACAGCTAGTCAGCTAGTTGACTTTTCAAACAAAAAGCATTGGAAATAAAAATGGGTTTTACGTATAAACGATACAAAATCGTTGTTTTGTGATTAGCTTTATTAGGTTTAATGAAAAGTTCTTTGATTTAATAAAATTGTTCGTTATATTTACGTAAGGATTTTTGTTCAGTGTTCAGAATATTTTGTTTAAATTAAAAAACGATCTGGTATCAAGCTAAAGGTTATGATTTTGACCAAATTTATTTGTAGCACCCTCTGTCTCTGTAAATAATTTTACATAAGTTCAATTTAACAGTTGAAAGGGAATTCAAGTCAAATGTTATTGCCTTAAAGGTTTTTTTAATTTGTCAATATGAAGCTTTCTGAATAATAATGGTCAAAGTAGTACTTAATTTGTTGACAGTAGAAAATAAACAAAAATTCATGCTTTGTTTAATTATTTTAAATATACAGCTAAACAAATTAAAATGAGTTGAATAAATGATTTAATGATCTACAACTAATATTATTATGAACGTTTCATATAATTTTAAGCAAATTACGTTTCTATTATTTTTAGGTAAAATACAGCTCTTTGCAAAGCTTATTACAGTATTTAAAGATTATTAAAATTTTTGTCAACAAAAAAAAAATATAATTAAAAAAAAAAAAACAAATGTTCTTTCTGTAAAAAAAAATAAATATATGGGTAAAACAACTTTTACAGTCATTTTGCTTTGTGACATTTTTAGATTTAACGATCCAATTAAAATGAACTTTAAAAAAGTTTTTTTATGTACATACTAGTTATATTATAATATTTTTATTATTTTGATAATAATTTAAAAAAAGGCTTTAATTGAAGGAATTTAAAATCAATGCATTAGGAACTGCAATCTGGTTATACTTGTTTTTGAATTAAATGAAAAAAGAAATATATTTAAGTGCTTTTTTTTTAATGATGTATTATTATATTTAAATACCAAAATTGTCATGACTCAGAAATAATATTTTGTGAATGTATTTATTTATTATTGGTACCTACATATATTTTTAATATTATCGTTATCATCGATCAAGAAAATTGTAGTCTGAAAAATTTAAGGATAAATATAAAATTCATAGACATACATACATTCGAAATCTTGTTTAAAAAAATATGTTCGTTAGCTATTAACATGCATTTACATGCAACAACTGTGATCGACTTATCATATGAACAAATTTGTATTGAACTTTTCTGACATCTTAATTTTTTTTCAATAATACTAATTATATATGTATTTTATTTACTTAGTAAGTCCTTATTCTCTTTCAGAGTTTTTGAGTTGAGTCATGAGTCGAAACAATCGAAATCTGTGACAGAATTATTTACAAACGAATGAGATTTAGGTTCAATTTTTGTCGAATAGTTTTAAAATGCAAAATAAGGATGATCTACTACTCGAAAAGACTAATTCAAGGACGTGCGCCGTACTATTTTGTACTCCATTCATCCGATGCTGTATCAATTAATTTCTGATCAAGGCTCTTCTCGGAACATCTTCTAAGATCTCACAGTCAGTGTCTTAATTGATATTAGCATTTAAATATATTTATTTCATTCCCCAATCATTGATTAGGACACAACTGATTTCTGAACTCAACTTCCATTTTTGGAAATTACGTTTTAGAAAACACCAATCTACGTATTTTGGTTTCCTCTTCCTCGTAGATATGTGTGAACTTAATTCTGCATGTTCAAGAAGTCAAAAATTCTGCGCGTCACTCCAATCTTCATGTGTTTTTTTTTTATTTTTTGTTTTATTTAAATTCATAATCCGGTGTCGGCGCTGCATTCTTAAGTTCAGATTCATTGATGACGAATTCTATTCAATGTGTGGAACTATTAAACCGGTCAGACAAAAAAAAACTGGATGCAGATATCAAGTAAACAAAAATAGTCCCCCAATTGATATATTGGTTAGTTATTCCCTTCAAAATCGTCATAGTGTTTAACGGTATGTATTTAACATGACAGACTTTTAATTAACGTTACTGCATTTTTCTATGTGTTTTAACAAAAAAATGCAATATGTTCCTTGCTATTCAAATATTCTTGCACTTTAAAAAATTGGTTAAAACTTAGCACTTAAATGTTTATTTTAGCAACATGATCAGGTTCATTCTGTGGTAGCAAATAGTTGACGGGCAAATCTTAAATTGGGTAATAAGCTGCGCAAATAAATCCATTTTAAAGCTTCAAAACAATACAATACTTAATGTTTTCAAAAATAGTCACTTGAACTTTTTTTTTCAGAGTGTAACTATTTTTTTTTTAATGTCTGATTTTTTGAATTAACGGTTGCAATAATCAGCCTTAAAAATATATACACACGCAATCCCATTTAAATGAGAAATCACTTTGATTGCAGTTTTATCACATATCGAATACAAATTGATAAAAAAAAAAAAATAAACAATTTAATCGTTATAATCCAGATTATCATATGCTGTGCCATGATTTTGAGATCTCCGTCTACTATTTGGCCATAAACTGCTGTTATCGTATAATTCTTCATAATAAATATCTTCCTCATATTCACTCGAATTATCAAATTCCACTTCGCGATTAAACATGGGCGCAATGGTAAGTTTTAGAAAAATCACCTCCATGGTGCAGACCATAACGAGGAACATGGCGACGGCAAAATTAGAACCGTCTGGCGGAATTAGTCCCTCTTGCCAATAATTGTGTATAGATGACATTTTTTTTTTGATTGGTCTATTTGATTGATCGCGATAATAAAAAAAATCTATCTTTAAATTAAGATTGTATTTTTTATGTTAGGTTTTTTCACTATTTTTTTTTTCACTTTGGAAGTTATAATTTTTTTTTAAAGTAAACTTAATTTTAAATATCAATTAGATAGTTATTGTCAATCGTTGTGGAGGATTTATTTTTTTTTTCAATGATAGAAGTAAATGTATTATGACTATCCCACAGATACTTTCACACGACTTTGCGGTTCCAAAGCTAACTTGGTTGTGAGAGAGGCTTGAATCATGGCTTTGGGTTAAGCATGTGAAGCCAATAGAGAGATAGATCGTATTTCGTGGTGATGCTGAAAGTTTTTATTTTTGTTTTAATTTCTTTCTATCTTTTTGTTGTTGTGATGTATATAACTTTTGAATGAAATGCAGGTAGATTTCATTATTGTGCTCTTTTGGTTTGTTGTTTATTTTCTATTTGTTTATGTTGTTGTTTATACTTTCGAAGAAATGCTTTTTTTTATAAAGTATCTACTTATGCATATCTTTACGAAATATAAATAAAAAGAAGAACACGTTTAACTATCTATCGCTCATAAATTAAATTGGAATGTGCTTAGATTGCAAGTAAGCCTCATTAAATGATTAGGGTTTTTTTTTAACTCTTTGGTGGCCAATTTATTTTTGTTGGATTAGAGGCGTAATAATAAATCAAAGCTTTTAGCCATAGTAACAAAGGATTGATTTAGTGATATTTATAGGGTATAACTACACTAATTTTCATTATATAATTAATTGAGTTACCTACTTATTGATATGAAACGTGATCAATAGTATTGCATTGCCCTGAAGTTTGGGGGTACAACAATAAAAATAAAATATTTGTGTTAATTTATATGTGTGATGAACGAAATGTAACGCCTTGAAATGGATTCCAATTTTTAGACCACCAAATCGGCGATGGTGTACCTACATATATATTACTTTAGCTTATAAAGAAATATTTCAGGTAATTAATATTTATTTGGGCAGGTTTTTGAAGTAAGCTTTACAAAAAATGGTAATCGCAAGCATTAGTACAAATCTGGCATGATGGTCATCTTTTCTTTTATTGAATTTTGTTGACCTCCTGACTTTTTGTTATTTTTCGGGAGTCAATGGTAAGATTACATAATTATGTATGCCAATAGCTTAAAGTCTTTTGACACTTACAAAACACATAGTCAGACAAGTTTTTTTTTAGTTTTCTGTACGGTCAGAAAGTGTGCAGTTTCAGTTGAATTGTTGACTGAGGTCACATATACGGAAACTTATAAATGAAACCTCTAATGCAAGCAATAGAGTTATCTTCTTTAGGAAACCATAAAGTGTCCAAACAGATTTTTTTATTGGATGTTACCAATTGACCAATTTCCAAGGCCAATACATTTCAATTTACATATTCAATAGTAAAATTTGAAATTTTCAATTAAAAAAAGCTGCAGAAAATAACTGCTTAACTCCTTTGCATCAACTTTACGTACGGTTGAAATTGAAACAATTTTTCTTACATCGTAGATAGCATTGCGGTTTATACGAAAAATCATTACGGATTTAGGTGAAATGCAAGATAGCGATTTAATCTATGAATGGGAAGTGTTTTTTTGAATCCACCGTGTGTTGCATTAAGTAGTTTATAAACAAAAGCAACTTGTTTTAAATGTACGTCCCCAACCCAGATGCAGTTGAAACAGTGATTGGGATTAATTGATTAATAAACACGTGGGAATAAAACAAAATATTATATTTATTGCATATTTAAATTATTAAATTTAAAAATAAAGATTTTTTCAAAATACCAAAATATCTTATAATACTAAATAAAATGAGAGAATGGATCGCACGTACTTGCTCTTATGTTCGATCACATCATATGCAAAAGATTTTTAATAGAAACGTTGTCGTTTTTTACTTCATTTTTTATAAACAAAATTTCTTTAATTTTTGTACAAAAAATAATTGGAATGACAATCTTAAATATTTAGAGCCGATTTTTCAATCTCCATATAAACATTCAGTTAGTTGCCAGAGGAATAAACTTACTTGACTGTTAAACAACCAGGTAACAACATCGAATTTTTCAATCAAGAAAAAACAATTTATAGAATAGTTTAATTTGAACGTTACTTTTATTTCGGGTATCGAAATTTTCATAGATATTAATTTTTGTTTAACGTTTATTTCAAAGCAATAATTTTTCGACATCGAAAATAGCTATTTATTTTATTCCTCAGATAACTCCTTATTCCGTTCTAAAATGAGCAGATAACTTTATTCCTAGATTAAGTTATATCTGACTGTTGAAAAACAGATTTTGGCTCTATCAAGAGAATATGTACTAACTGACTGCTTAACTGACTATTGATAAATTGGCTATTAAAAACAAAATTTTAAACCATCCGTTTTCGAAATATTGAATACTCGTAAAAACAATTTTTTTTTTAAACCCATTAAAATCATTTTTCGAAAATGTTGGTATGCAGTATTCTTTGCAATTTAAAGGACCTCTTACGTAAAAAATTGATTAAAATCCGTCGAGCGGTTTATGAGAAAGTCGAAAATGAAACAAAAAAATGGTTGTATGACAGGTACCGTTAATAACAAATAATTTTTTTGAAAAATGTTGACCAAAAAGTAGACTATACCTAAAGTAGAGCACGGGACCCAATTTGTTGGTGTTCTCCGTCATCGTGTTGTCAAGTTTGATCAAAATCTCGAGTACGATTTTTTTTTTCAAATACAACACTTTACCTATGGTACCTACATATATCGCACGTAAAAAAATAAATTAAAGGAACTTCAGCTTTTTAATAGTCAAATCACAAAAAAATTGTGTAAAAAAAACTCGACAAGCAAACCTATTTTTGCTTGTCTAAAAACAATAACGCTTCCTTACCACAACCTAACCGCGTGATAAATAAAGTAAGACTAAAAATCAATAAATAATAAAGGGACTAATTATGAGTAATGAATTTGTAGGAGAGGGAAGCGCAGTGTGCGGAACGAAACGGAATGAATGATCCACCAAGTTTTGAGTGGAAGAACGAGATGGAACACTAATACACACAACTTTCTTCCTTTAAAGGTCAGGACAAAAATACTTACACAAAAGAAGCAGGTTTATGTATACATTTTTTCCTGCCAAATAGTTCATCTTGTTTGCGCGTTTTCCACCCAGAAATATTCATCTTGTCTGCGCTGGTCTATACGTATTGCGCAAACGGTTTTTGAGATATGTACATATTTGCATTGTTTCAACTATTCTGTGCTTCTAATTACCCAGTAACCCATATACCCTACGTTGGAGTCCCAAGTACCAGCCTGCAGTGTACATTGGTCTCAAATGCAATATAATTGACGAGTTTCTTACAAATTGCAATTTTCCGAGCCAAGAATAGAGACATCTTATAACAGTTATATACGTTTATCACAATCGTGATGGTACTATGTGTCTTTTTCCTGAAAAATATTCTCCCACAAACTCAAAAATGGCGGCTTGGCTTCAATTTTTCTGCGAGGCAAAGTATTATGTATACTAAAATAAATATTATATTAGTTTTAAACTAAAAATAAAAATAAAAAAAAAAAACAAACTAAAAGGGGAAATTTAAAATTTTTATATTGTTTTATTTTGATTAAGAAAAAAACTATTATCACAACTTTTCATTTATTTTAAAATGTGCGACGTGTTTCAGAGTGTATAGGTACTCCACATCTTCTAGCGTACTCTGAAACGCGTCGCAAATTTTAAAATAAATAAGAAATTGAGATAATATATTTTTCTTATTTAAAAATTAAAATAAAACAAATAAAAATTAAAAATTTTCTTTTTTAGTTTGTTTTTAAAATTTTTATTTTTTGTTTTTAGTTTAAAACTAATGTTATATTTATTATAAAACACAACTTGGAGTAGGGTTACAATTCGTCCCCATTTTGGACTGACCCTCTTTTTTTACCTCAAGATATCTATTGTCCCTGTCTTAGAACCATTGCTGCTCGAACAGACCTACTATTTGTTTTGTATTATCGAGGAGCCATTGTCAGTCGAACAGGCCTATTAGTCATTTATATAGTTGTCTCGTATGAAATACCGCAGTTTGCACTCTTCATATTAATATATTTTCCAATTTCGCCTTTTTTAAGATAAAATCATTTCATTATAATTTCTGTCATCAATCCGATAAGGCGTAGTGGTTTGCAAATTGCCGTAAGTATATTAAATTTACAATCAGCCATGTTAATTTAGAGTGATTTTACATGAGGTACGAGTACAGCGTTAGGTAAAAGTATTCATACTTATCATATACAAAAATTCAGCTCACTAAGAATTTTACCGCAGATAAAACCCAAAATAAAACATTTTATATCTGGTAACCCTAACGTGGAGACCAAACAAATCAAGCAAAATGTATACGTTTAGTGGCTAGGTATATTTGTATGTCTATGGTGAAGTCACGGTAGCCATTAAAATGTCATCCATCCAAAGTATAAGAAGAATTTGAATGGAATAAAAATTTTAGAAATGTGTACATTATTTGTTGATTTTGGAAAAAAATAAGCATTTTGTCTATAAAGCAATGAGGACATGAGGAGTTCCAGAAATTTAAGTGATTATAATCATGGATATGCATCGAATTACGAGTAAAACCTATGATAAAATATCACCAAAAAGTCACAGACGAAATCCGCATTAAACAAGTTTGTGTGTACCAAGAGAGCGTCTTCAGTCCTTTAATCTTTGTTACGGTTCTTGACTATCTGCTTAAAGCCTAAAAAATCGTTAAAGCTGGAAAAATTGTCTACACAGCGGTATAATATGAACAATTCACAATGTGGGGCAAAGTATGCACCAAAAGTATGAAATCACATTGGGACTAGCTCAGAAAATGAAGTTCATTCTCGCATGATGTCCGCCTACTACCACACTTATTATTCTTTATTTAATTTTGTGTTTATTATTTATAAATTAGTAATTTTTTTCTTAAGTTTTTTTGACTATAATATGCTCATCAGTGTGCAAAATGTGTATACATAATGCATACTATCTAATGCAGATTATTTAAGGGTACGTTTTTTTGAACCACCTATTTGGCAGTTTAACTGAGTTTCAATCAAGCACAATTTAGTGTTCAAGCATCTAATTGGCTCATATCACATACCTAGTTGATCTTTTGTTAATAATCCCAAATCATTGGGTTAAGATCCTGAACCGGGGCTTAATTACTTTGATCAAATGCTTGCTCAACTGGTCATAATAGATTTAAACAAAATTCTAAACTAATGTCTAGTTTTGACGCTCAATTCCAAGTGTCGCCTTAGGCAAATGTCTGCTTTGTCTACATGCTTTGTCGCCACCGTAAATTTACATAAATTGCTGAGTGTAAAATATATGCATACAACTTTCGAGTTGGTCATGACAACGAATTCAAGTTACTCTCGTCCCCGGAAATCATGGTCAAAGTCGAAAAAGATTAACAATATTTTGTTAACATAAGCATAACATTTTTATGGTATAGACAATAAATAACTTCAATCTGAGCTGTCCATGCGCCACGCCGGCCGGCCATTAAGACAGCCCAACGAACTAAAGTTCTATATTTTTTGTTTTAAATCAAAACACATTTATTAAATTCCACAAATTAAAATATATATATCCAATTCATACATATAACCGGTCTGCTGTCATCTATTTTACAATATATATTTCAGAATAATTATTATGTCATTATTATCGAGTGGGCGGATTGAAAATAAAGTCAGTCTCGATTGAGGAGGAATAATATTTACTGGAATCGTTTTTTTTTTTTTGCATTTTTAATAAAATATTAGTCTCAAGGCCAGATAATTAAACTGTTCGTCATAAAATTAGGCTACTAGCACAAAATCATGACTTGATTGGGTTGTTCGAATGAGGTGTTTCACCTTTGTTCTTAATTCAAAAAATACTCGTATCAATATTCATAAAGGTGTTTTATGCTTTATGAAATTGAATAGAAAATTATTATTTTTTTTTTAATTTCTGAAATTGGTATAATTTTGTGAAATTTGTTTTTTATTTAGTTAGCTACTTATTAAAATATAAAATATAAAAATATCCAACATCGAAAAAGTATTTCTAATGCATTTTTGAACAAAAATATCGGCCTATGCCGCGCCACTCATTCTGGTCGTGACGTTCGGGTTTCTGTCATGGATCCATTTCGTTCGGTTTGAATTTAGTTAGGTTTCGGAATGGACCAAAGGCCGATCGGGGCGTCCATACTTATTCGGCTTGGCCGCTCGGCATAGGACGATTGGCATCGTATGGACGCGCCTCAATGCACAAACTTTTGTATTTTTTTTTTTTAATTTGATTTCTGAGTGTTTTAAGTGAATCAGAATAAAAATAAATACAATGATCTCCGATTAGGTAATTACCAAAAAAAATCCACTATTAAGTAGCTGTAAATTGAATAGCCTAATTGATCCTAAAAAAATGCAAAGTCAATTTTTTCAGTTAAACCAAAAATTATTTAAAGCCTAGAAAAATTGTAGCGAAATAGGTAGCACTGCTCCCAAACTGCATAACAAAAACAATTATCAACTAAAAAAACTCAACATAGAAAACTCGGATAGAAAACTTGTCTGTCATTTCACTAATTCGAAAAATTGTGATTCACAGATTAATTTAAAAAAAAAATAAAATGGCGCAAAACTTTAAACAATCTATTATTAAGGCCTAACCACGATATTAGTTAACAATTTACTATATATGTAGTAGAGTAGTCTACTAACTTTTCATAAATTTAAAATCTTTTGTTAACTAGTAAAATTGTAAGTAAGCAGATAGCAGAACATTTGTAGGGTTTTAATTTTGTGGAACACAATTATTGTTGTTATGCGTTGTAAATTAATTATATGTTGATGGAAATCCAACATGTGCTCTAAAAAGGTATTCGATGTTTATATTTTCATCATTTTAACTTAATTATTTACAAAAAAAAAAGAAAACAAAATTGTGCACCAGCAGGACTCGAACCTGGTACCCTCGGGTCCATCGGTGATATACTACATATCATTATGCCATATGGATTTAGTACGATAATAAACGTTTAACTTTAGTAAAATGTTAAGACGATAGTATGATACTAACTCGTTTAAAATTAGCAAAATCCTCTTTTAACCTAGTATCATACCAAAAATGATTTAACATATTACTAAATTGTTTAAAATTTTGCGCCAATGTGTTCAAATATTTTCGTGAATGTATAAATAAATTAATGCTGAATGTTATAGTTTTTTTTTAAATGAATATTTTATATTTTAATTGACCTGCTCGCCAATTATCAAAACTTTAATTGAACCATTAGGACAATAATTGGCTGCGAGATCTGAAAGAATGTAAGAATGAATGTGAATGTAAGACAATTAAATGGCTAAGATTGCAGCTATTTACTGAATTTTTTGTACGATGAGTGAAAGGGAAAAAGGGAATTTTGAAGGTGGCAATGGCGCAGCAGATATATTGTTTCACTCTAACTTATAGGAGAGTGTGTTAAAGCCTCACGCTAGACAGCATTGTTTTGTATGACTCCAATATAATTAATAATTTAATTCTCAAATCCATTGTGTCAACAAAAATTCTTTCCTATCTTTCTATTCCTTCTAAGTAATGCCGCGCAATTCGGGTTGCATATAAAAGCCCTTAGGTCTTACAGGCATATAGTTAAAATTACTATTTTAAAATGCTAAACATTTTTCCATTTTCGATTGTACTTTAGGAGTATTCTACTCTTTTTTCGTTCCAACCAAAATGGACAATGTCAAATTTGACAAATTTGGCTTATTTACGCATATACACTTAAGTTGTCATTTGAAACAAAAATTGCTTCTTCAAATATTTATTACTCTCGACAAATAATCCGAAGAATATTAATTTTAATTCACGACTTTTTTTAAACTATAGAATATAAATTAATCCGTGGATTAATATTATGAATAAACCAAAGTAAAGGTTCCGACCAAAAATCCTTAAATTTAATCTATTATATCGTGTATTAATGAAACTAAAAATAGGGAATTTTCTTTATATCGCACCAATGTATTTTTTTTACGTATCATCAGTGTTTTCCACAATTATCAATTATTTTAGGATCTTGAAATTAAAAATAATCATCAACAGCGCAGAGGTTAATTTGTGGAGGAACGAAGCAAATATATTCGAAGAATGACACTGTCACTTAGTGGTGATCATCGATATGAAAAAATAAAAGCTGAAGCTATTGGTATAAAGAAAGTAGGGTTTGTATTTAAACCCCAATTTTTACATAAGTATAACTTATATTTAAGAGATCCCGGTGAATAGTTTGGAAACCAATTAATATACAACGTTCAAATAAATTTGATCCAAGATTTGTCAAACATCGAAATACAATATAGACAGGAATGCAATACTTTCATTTTTCAATACTTGAATACCAAAAATGCGCATTTAGTTTATAAGGGTGTTTAAAAAAATCTTGTGTAATTTAAAAGCTCGCAAAAAGACACCTGTTAAATATTCAAAAGTCATTCGTAAAATCGGCCATTAAAGTCAGAATAAGGCAATACTCTTTAACGGCCTGCATTATTATAAGTATTTCTTAATCTTTGCAAATAATATAGGTCATTCAATTTCATCGATTTAAAAGATTTTCAGGATTTTTCAGGAAAAAATTCTCAGTTTTGTTGTCAAATTTAAGAAAATTCACCGTAGGGGGTGGCCGTGGCGCGATAATTGTGTGTTCGCCTGTCAACCTCACGGACACAGGTTCGATTCCTGCCGTAGTCTATGTCCTCTTATTTTTCCATTAAAAACCAATTCTAAAATAAATGTCATACAGTAAGTTGCTGGTGTACTCATCATATGATATTTAGGCATAGCACTAACAACACGTGATTGATTAAATCAAGTATACCAATAAATATGGCACCTAATAAAAAAATAATGCGAATTATAAGGGACATAGATAAATAAGACACGGAAACTGCTCCGTATTAGTTCAGCCGCCATCCCTGCAGATGAAATCTTAGACAACAACCACCTTCAGTCTCAGAGCACCGCGCCACACATCTTTCATATCCTTCTTTCTCTTCTTTAACCTTACGACCGCGTTGTGTTGAAACATTTAAAGGGTAGTATAATCCCTTGAGCGCATGTAGATTTAAAAAATAAATCACAGTAAAACAAATTAATAAAATTCCGCCTTTACTCTTTAGAACTAAAGTTCACAATCTGTATTAAGTAACTCGCTCAGTATTCACAATGATATAGAGCTACCGTTATGATACTAGTTACAATGGAAAACTTGAATCAATTGGTAATAATTGCTTTCGTTTATCAATGATTGATAGTAAAATGAGTCACAGTCAAATCAATTTTTAAAGTTAACAATCATATAAATAAGTTTTAAATAAAATTTTTATTTTGTAAGCAATTCTTTCAAAAATTATTTTATTTTATAATAACTTTACAGCAATTAAACAGCTAGAATAAAATAAGTTCAAAAACACAATAAGCCCCTGATCCATTAATTTTGTTCCACATTTTAGAATATTATAAAAAAAACATATCTTAATTTAATTTTCATTTTAATAAAAATAAAATCTCAGACCAGCACCAGCCTCAATGACGAATATTTTTTTGTTTGTTGATTAGTATAGTAAATAAAAATACCAATAAATTAAGTTGTTGATGTTTATCATAGAATAATAGTTATACGTATTTAAATATTAATTTAATCGACTGTGAAAAGAATTGTGATTAATAATTCATTATTAAAATCATGAGTGGCTAAAGCTTACTCTGAAGACGCCCGCAAACAACCTTAAATTGATACGGCCGGCGCTGCGGCGACAGAATGCAATATTCAACAAAATTCTGGTCTAAAACATCACTTTAACACACCAGGATTTTATGTAAATAACTTTGCAACAATAAACCAAAATACAAGTTTATTTAGTCTTTTTTTTTTAATACAAAAATTAAAACAAATTTTTTTTTCCTTTTGAGTGACGAGCGAACAAACAGGAAAAATATTTTTTTATAACCTGATAACATAACGCCAGTAATTTTATTATTGTTTTTGTTAAATATGACTTTTTTATTAATTTTTTTAGCTTTCTTAATAAACACAAGTTTTCAATTAAATATTTAAAAAAAAAAAAAATTTATTTTAAATAACTCCGTAGGCGTAGTGATATTTCTTGTTGGTTTAGTTCACCTATTATAGTAAAGAATACTCAACAAAAACGTGTCTGTTCCAAATTTTGAATTTAAAACTGTATTTTTTATGCGAAGTAATTTTTCTTCCATATTTTTTTGCGCTATTCACAAAAAATTAACATAAAATTGTTCTTATATTTTTAAGCAAATGATTTTATAGGTTTTTTTTCAAAATGGGACGATATATTTTGACAGTACATGGCGGCCATGTTGTTTCTTCTATTGTTAATTATGACACTAATTTATTTTTTAGACATAAAGATCATTTTTATTCTGTAATCCGGAAGTCGTCTGGGACTTTTCTAAAAGTGTTTACTTGAGAAAAAATGCTAGTTCTAATTCTGAAAAGAAGAGAAATTTGCTTCTGGATTTTAAATCAGAAACACATTCATATTGACACTTTATCGTCAAATTCGACGGTTGTCATTTTTTGTATCGGTACTGTCCAACAATTATTAGCTGTGTTCCTAGAGTACTAAAGTCAGTCTAGGGTCGATTGTGATTTAATCAAATAAAATAATTCCTTAATTTTGCTGTGATAAATAATCATTCCAAAATTATTTCTCATCTTCAATTTTTAATTTCACACATAGTAAAAACTTAACAATATCTGTCAAATTTAGCTCGAGAAAAATATACCGAAGAGTTATTTCGGGACCTGAATTTCGACAAATAATTATGTACAGAAAAAAACTATCTGGAGTTGGAGTACATATCTCGATTAAAATACCTGGCTAATTTTTAGTGTTACTAGATTTTGAAGAGATTTTTTTGTATGGGAGCTGAAATTAAGAGCGAACTAAGTATTAAACTTAAAGCATCGGAAGTCATTTTTGAGCAAACAAAAAAAATTATTGTCGCTTAAATTTTTCTTGTATTAAACTATGAATTAAACCTAGTACATATACTATACAGTTTCTCGAGGAAAAAAATAAAATGCGCGACAGGATTGCACAAATGCTATGGTCGATCACATCGTATACACAAGATTCTTAGTAGACACAATATAAAATATATTCGTTTTTTACTTAACTTTGTATGTTTATTTAAATTTTAAGTAGGTATTTGATAATTATACACTTAAAAGTATAATTTAAAAAACAAATCTACAATCCATTTCCGAAATATTGATTTTTTAAAAAATCCCAAAAAATATTTTTCGAAAATATTGGTATGCAGTATTATTTTGAATTCGAAGGAACTTCTGTATAAAAATTTGGATCAGGAAAAAGGAAAGCAGGTATCGTTAATAACATTACAGATTAACATTAAAATATTTTATTAACAAAAATGTAGAATGTAGAAAATTATATACTTTTATCAAAGTCGTTAGAGCCGTTTTCAATCAAATAAATATTTACCATTTTTGCTCCAAAAATTGCACGACAGGTACCGTTTATTTTGGAGCTAAAAAAAGGTTAAAAAAAGGAATCGAGAAAGTCACGTAAGAAGCTTTTGATGAAAAGAATTTTGATGAAAATCGTTTCAGCTTTTTATGCTGTACATCGACCAACAAACAGACCCACTTTTTTGTGTTCTATATCATCATAATGTTTAGTTTGGTCAAAATCTCGAGTTCGATTTTTTTCCAATGCAAGACTTGCTCTATAGTACCCTACCTATCTTTAATGAAAAGTAGGGGAGTGATTTTTGCGCAAAAAGGAATGACGTTTAATTTTTTTAGTAACCATACTATCGACTACTATTTCGACTTTCTCACTCAAACTTCTCAAACAGCTAGACGGATTTCGATAAGTAATTTTTTTTTCGAAAATTCAAAAAATGTTGTGAAACAGAATATTTGCCAATTTATATTGTTAAATACTTAAATACACTTTGGTAATAATGTACTACTACTCCAAGAAATTAAACATATACTAAATGATAATCAACGCTGGAGAACCTTAGTGGCATATTGCCCAACTGCACTTAAATATAGGCAAAGAATATGAGATGATAATTTTTGAATAAATACCAATGCACATCTATATAAATATATCTCAGCTACATTTATACTTTTTTGACTTGTAAAAAAAAATTGTTTAAACTTGTTGTCGATTCTCGGCAGACGGCTTTCCAATGCTTAAATGTACAACCTTGTGTAAAATCATGTAATTTCACGAATTAACAAAGTACCATTAACTAACTAAATAACTTACTAACTTAAAATTATACATTTGGTCGTGTCTTTGATTTTGTATCAAATGTGAACTTACCCTAAGAAATAAATTGTACTCACCGCGGATGTTGTTGGTGTACATTTTAACACAATATCAGTGGCATTACATTGGTTTGTGGGAACAAAGAAGGAAATACCGTGAAAGCAATGACAATTTAATGGTGATAATTTAAAAATGGCGCGAAATTAAAAAAAAAGACATTTCTAATTGGAAGACCCATATATACACAAAATAGTGTACATCAACATTTTATTAATTATTAAGTCCATTTTGACATGAATGGTTTTGACGTTTATAGACAAAATTGCCACGTATTTTTTTTTTTAATTATGAGCGCACTGAAGGGGTTATGAATACCCTTAAAATGTTTATATACAGTGCGAGCGATTAGGAAAATGGGATAGGATTAGACAGGAGATACCGATGTACATTGGTTTTAAATGCCTGATCATCACAATGGGAGGGAAAAATACGGTCGGGTAAAGCATTCCACATTCGTGTTGTGCGGGTTAAGAAAGAACCTCTATACTTGACAGTACGTCCGAAGTTGGGCTTAAGGGTAAACTGATGTGCATTCCTAGAAGCGCGCGTGTTACGGTTGAATAGTTTAAGGGGAGGAATCTCGTTAATTGGTTTACCAATTCTTCTATAGCTTGGCAGCATTGAACCTCTAAGTAGTTAAAATTTACATATACTCGTATTAAATTTGAAAATTTATATAAATTCATTTAATAAACAAATTTTAATTAAGAAATATTATCTCATTAAATTACTACATCTTGTAAGGTTATAGCTGTGAGCTTTTTTTGCAACTTTCAGCTTACAAAAAAAAAAACATATCTACATATACTGGCTCCGAATACAATAAACAACACTAAACGTGATTTTGAAAACTATGTGGAAAGAGCTACTCGAGGCCTTTGAATATGTTACTATTGTTTTGGAGGCCTAATTTTTATATTTAGCATAAAAAAATACATTTGCATAATTTTCGCAAAAAATCTAAAATAATTTTATATGTTCATTTTAAATTTAAATAATCTAATTTACTTTTACGACAACCATTAAGCTGTATCTATACGAAGACTGGAAGCGCGCGCCGCAGGCCGACGGCTATATAGCATACATATGTACATTTGTCTTTGTGCTGAGCTATAAATTAGAACTTGCAATAAAGAAACTGTCTTATGGTGAATTTGTCCTTGAAATATAGGTATGTATGCGATGAAACTGAAATCAGAACGTCATTGTCTCTAAATATTTGCATCGCTGATATTTGCCAAAATAAATTATCCATACTCCTCGTAGCAGAACAGACAGTTCACATTTCTATATAGAAATCAATCTTTATCGAAATAAAAAAAAAATACTTAATTTTTATTCCAAAGCACGGTCAAGAATTGTAATGAATTAATTAAAAAAATCTATTTCAAGCAATACGTTGCGTCCATATAAATTGAATTCAAAATCGCTCGCATGAAATTCAAGTCACATTATTAAACTACAACTTATTTCGATTTATTTTAGTCTAACAAATAGGTTATAATAAAATTGCCGTAAATTTAATCAAATTTTAATACAAAACCCACCCACGAGCCATGAACATTAAATGTGCAACTAACTCTGTATAGTTGCTCAATGTCGTTTTATTGTGACATTGCTTTCGTTCAAAATGTTTCCCATATTTAGTGGTTGGCAAAAAGATTTTAATCGGAATTCATAATACTTGGGTAACAGCAGAAGAGACTCTTCATTAGGTGAGCTATGAAACCTATAGAGATTACGGAACTTTTTTTTTCGCAGAATGGACAGGGCCACCCATTGTCTATACGAAGAGTACAAGAGAAGTAGAATTTCGCTCTTTTGGGTATGGTATTTCATGACAAGCCAAATGTTTCAAAAATGAAATGATGGCAAATAAAATTATATGTATGGAACTTCCCAAGCCTAGTACGGTGCCGATGCAAAACGAAATTTTCCGGCGGTAAAAGAAAATCACAGTGGAACAATATTATTGTGGAGAATTCTATGAGCTGTCAAAAACAGAATATTAACATGTTGTAACTAAGCATGGGCCAAACTGCTAAAGTTATTATTCTTCTAAGATTTCGAATACACACAATTGTTCAGAAATAACCGATAAGTAAAATCACAGCTAAGCAACATCAGTGAAATTGTGAACTTGGTACTTAAGGGTTTTAGGCGATTGTCTAAAATATATTTTTGAATCGTTTTTTTTTTAGACCCAAAGGTATATTAAGGGTCTACAGGGAGTATATAAAAATACAATTTTTTCTACCATCTTAATTTTCCCGAAAACGGATCTAACGATTTTGATAAAAAAAGTGTGTGGTGAAAATTCTTTTTTGAATATTTTTTTATTAACAGTACCTGCCATACAATCATTTTTTTGATTTTCGACTTTCTCATAAACGACTCGACGGACTTCTATCAATTTTTTTGTAGCTTTGTAGTTTTGTATCCTTTGAATTATAAATAATACTTTAATACTGTACATTTTGGAAAAATAATTTGTTGGAGTTTTGAAAAAAAAAAATTAAAAAAAATTATTTTTTTTTTGAAAGTTTAATATTTCAAAAACGGGTGGACGATTTTTTTTGAAATTCAGTTTTTAAATTTATACTGTTAAATGCTTGAAATTATCATACCATAATTTTTACTTGCGATTATAGGTACTATAAGGCAAGTTATACATTCGTCGAAAAAAAAAGTTGTGAGATAACAATCAAACATGACATTACGATGATAGCGAAGACGAAAAAAGATGGTCTAAGAATTCTGTCCGTCTGTCAGTCTATCTGTATGTATGTATAGACACCTACAACCCAAACGGGTGAGCCGAATTGCTTCAAACTTGGTATATAGAGTTTCTTAGGTATTGTACAAGGGCAAATTGAATTTTTTTTCAAACCTATTTTTCTCGGAAAGGCTCTAACGATTTTGATAAAAAATATCAGTGTGGGTTTTTAGCTATGACCGATCATATAGTTGAAAAAAAAGATTAGAAAAATGTCTAAAAACGGCACTTTCCATAGGACCGTTTTTTTGCTTTCGACTATCAATGGATTAACCGATTCTTTCGAAATTTCACAAAAATATAGGTTTAGGTTGCGCAAATTATACCGCGTACCAATATTTTTAATTAATATTTTTTTTTGTATTTTTAAAATCATTTTTAAGAAAAAAATTTAAAAAATTTATTATTCGAAAACTGCTCATTAAATTTTTTTCAAAAATCATATTTATTTGTATTTTCTGAATACCTATTAATTGGTGTTTTTGAATTTTGTTTTTAAATATTTTCAAAAAGTTTTTAAAAAAAAACTTTTTTTCTCAAAAACCGCTTTACAGTTTTAAGAAATTTTTTTCTTCATAAATTCGAATTTATCTAAGAAATAAAATGGCGGACTTTTTTTTGAGCTCAAAATAGTTTAAGTGTTTATTTCAGAATTTTGAATTATTTTTTCTTTAATTAAACAGATTTAATCTTTTGTTTTTAAGTTTATATTATTAAATATTTAATATTGTCATACCAATTTATTTTAGAACAAAATTAATGAAATTTTGTATATGCATATACAAAATTGAGTTAAAAATGACTTTAAGAATATATTTAGATTTTTAATAGAAATCCTTTGCATGCGATGTGAACATAAGAGCAAGTTCGTGCGATGCAGTCGTGCATTTTATTTGGTCTAATTTTCCTGGACTATAAGCAAACCATGAACAAGATTCAGTGTTTTGTGAGAAATTTGTCAAAAACGTCAAATTTTATTTCGCCGTTTATTTCTTCTCAGAAGATAAGAAATAAATACAAATTCTTATGTCTAAAAATAAAAACAATGCAGACGTGTGGGCCTCCACAAACCACAAGAAATATTGACTACATGACACATTTCTTGCAAACATTTATTTCAAATGGAGGCCTAGGGATATAATGTTTTTTTCTTAGGCAATTTAAAGATGAGACAAAAAACAGTAGGTAGTGGCGCGTGCCGAACGAGGGGAAAACCCAAAAGAAAGGTTTCATTTTAGCATAATTTTTTTTTAGCAGGTCAAAAATCTTTTTATGACGGAAATCTTCTTGTCTGGTTTTGCATTGAATTCATGCATATGAAAAAGAATTGTGTATTCATTAAAGTTTTTTTTTGTTCTTGTCTATTCTCTACCTTTCTACTTGAGCTAAGCGCAACATGCTTCTTAAATGGCAAACTGGTGACCGACTGCATTACGTTTTATGAGTGAAATCAATGACCGCTGTCATATAGGATTTCACCAAAGCATTTTTCATTGAGGAGTGAATTTCCCACTGGGTTAGTGTATTTGGAGCCGAAATTTTTGCTATAGTATGGGAGAGATTTAATTGATTTCTTTTATACACAACTGGCAACTCCGCTTTGACAGAAATGCAAAAAAAAATCATGTTCTAATTATTTGAAGACAATTTTTATTTTCAAAACGCAAATTTGATTGATTTTCTTTTTTTTGATGCTGGGGATTCTTGAGTACCTGTGATTTGTCAACAAGTATTAACATTTTTTGAATAAGATCCTCCATTGGACTGGCCTTAAGCAGAACTTTCAGTTCTTCTTTCAATTCTTTTATTCACAATTAAACTGAAATCAGATTCTATTAAAATCTAACGACATATATTCATCGGGGTAGAGCTTACGATTTAACATTGTTCCGAAATCGATAGGTTGCTGTACAATATCCAGATAGTATTGCACTTTATTTATTTATTATTTTATATTTATTTAACTAAGATAAAGCAAGAAAGGACAACTTCCGAGCACCGCAGTAAACAATTTATTTAATGTAAACAAAAAAATGAAATGTCAAAAGGTAATCACAGCTGCCAACCACGCAAAGTAAAACATGTTCATAACCCAGATCGTTTTATTTTCACGGAGTAAACAATATGGGTCATTGAGCATAATAAAATGCGGCTAATGTTTACCTACATTAAAGTTGGTAGCTATAAGAGCAAGTTCGTACGATCCAGTCGTGCATTTTATTTTAAATCTTTCTATTTGATATCATTTTATATAATTATTAGGTGAATAGCCCGAAAATACATTTGTTAATAAAAAGTTTAATTTTTCTTGTTGGTATGCTAAGTTTTATGACTAAGCAGGATTTTGCGAATTACGAGTAAGTCACTCTTAACTTAATTATTTTTTACGTCTGGCACATAAGACAAATTAAAATTCTTGTTTTCACAGCAGATTAATTCTTTCTGAAAGTATCATCGTCTATCAAATTCTAAGTTTTATAAATAAAAAGAGCCATCATCATGACCAATTGTTAAATTAAACCTCGGCACACTCAATCAAAGATACAATTTCATGACGAATGTTTTATTATAAATTATTAGTTATCTAGTTGGCTGTTTTCTTCAACAACAATAAAAAACACAATATTATTTTTAATGAAATCCAGTTTTAAACAAGTTATTAAATAAGTTAACAACAACGAGTTTAACGATCTCATCACTTTAATGTCCGGCTGTTTGGCGCTCAAAGCGAAAGTGTTAATCGTATAAGGCACTTTAACTTATCAAAATATATAAGTACATATTATATTGTAATGCAGTTGCACGATACCCACATAGATATGTAAAGCCAAACCTAGAAAGTAAGTTTTATTAATATAGTAGTTATAATAGGCAGCGTGCGTGATAGAAAAAGTAACAAGTTGAACCAGTCGAAGGCGGTGTGGTAGGCTTTTAAAGTTGCATTAGCTTCCGTATTACTAGACCGTGTAGCTTTATTAGATAATAATTTATTGTATCACTAAGTGAGTAGACTATACAAGATTGTGTACTTCAATTTGGAAGAAAAGCTTAAATAAATGGTAGAAAAAGCTTTAAATATCTAAATATTTACTAAGAACGCCTGTAAGTATACCATACAAATTCATCGGATCAAGTAAAATGAACGTTTAAAATATTTTTGAATAACGGCTAATTTTTAATTCTTGCTGAGCTGATGATCAAATACTAACTAGCCGGATTATCAACTCAAAACTGGGTTTATTCTCTGCAAGAAGATCTGTCAGCAAAAGTACGCCGCAAGGTGTTGTTCTAGGCTATTGTATTGCAGAAACCGACCAGCTTTCAGTATTCAGTTGTTGGTATGTGAATCAGAGAATGTGAACTGATAACATATTCGTCGTTGCCAAAAATGCTGCCAAATAAAGTAAATGAATGCTCATAAGAAACACGCTTATAAGAAAAACACTAATATAATGAACTTTTTTTACAACGCCGATTCCCACTTTTGCTGTAAAATTGGACGTGTAAAAGAAACATAAGAAAATCCCCTCAGGTTCTTTAAATGTCAGCATGCAGCCTTAGAATCATACATGCATTTCTGAACTCTCAAAGAAATTTCATAAATCTCACTCTGAAATAAATTTAGTTTGTGTTTTGTGAGAAATTGAAAACAAAATGTAAATGTTTATTTAGACAATAATGGGGAACATGAGGGAAAAAATTGAAGATCTTCTTCACAAACAAAGGGTTGAATCTATAACTTACGCCACCAATGAGCGATATTTTTAAGAAACCTATTTTTTTTTCAAAATAATACTAGCCACCTACAATCTGCGATAGAATTAATGCACCATATATTTTGTTTTGTGATTAAATTTTTTTTTTTTTTATAATGATGCGCACACTAAAGAGGTTTTGATCACCCTTAAAATGATCAAGCCCAGGAAAAGTAGGGAAGGATGTAACAGGAGATACCTATGTACATAGGTTCTGAATTTCTGAATATGGAACTGGGAGGGGAAAATAGAGCCGGGTAAAGCATTTCACATTTGAGTTGTACGGCTAGGGAACGAATCTCTTTACTTAACAGGGTGAACAGAGTGATGAGCATTCCCAGAAGCCCGAGTATTACGGTTGAATAGTTTGAGGAGAGGAATCCAACTGGCTTTTTCATTAGACATTAGAGCATTATCTATAAAAAAACGATAAGGCAATGAAAGGCATGAAACAGTGCTACGGTATTCAAGAGATGTAATTGTTTCAGTTATTGCTCTATCACCTATCATTGTTTTTTAAAAATAAAGGTAATCTTTTTGTTAACATATTTTATAAGAAACTTGTTCCTTACATCCGTAGCTAGGATATAAGAAACACACGCTTATAAGAAACAAAAATTGTGGCATTTTGCAGTTTATTATAAGCGTCATTTACTGTACTTTCTTCGAAGATGCAAGCAATTCTACTCCCTTCTGATGTGACCGTAATCTATAAAGCATCCATTCGTCCAAAGCTTGGTATAACTGTCACATCTGAACTGGAGCTTCTAAAACTTATTTTACTCTATTGGATATAATTTAAAATAGAGCTCTAAAAATGATAGGTGAAAAAGTATATCAGAACCATTTACTACCCTTGAACACCGGCGTAATGTTTGATATCATACATTAGCCGTGTTCTCGTGACTTTGAAATTTTACAAAGAAAACAACAATAAGAACATACTGGGAATTACTTTTCCTTTTCATTCGAAGTATAATTGAGTTCCCATAATTAGTAAGTCTATTCAATCACAGAGGGCATTGGAATGATTCTTTTTAGTAATGTATGTTTGTATTTCTTTTTCTCCTTGTATTTTGTATTCTTTTTGACAGGAAAAAAAAACACATATTAAAATAAATAAAATCAAGTTGGAGTGTGTATCGTTTTCGTGAAAATGTTTTACTTTGCTTTACTTGCTAGTCAGGAGAACACGGCTATTATGATATTGCCATATTTGTAAACAATCTTCTAGCGAAATACATAGGAAGATGCATTCCTCCCCTTTAATTATTCAACCGTAATAAAAGCGCTTCTATTAATCCACCATTAACCCTTGCATCGTACTGTCAAGCTCAGATATTCCTTCTTTAGTCGTACAGCACGAATGTGGAATGCTTAACATGAATCTATTTTTCCCTCCATTCATATTAAGAGCTTTAAATCCAATGATCACCGGTATTTGCTTTTAAATCCTTCCTTATTTCCTTAACTCTCCCATTGCACTTGTAGATTTTAAGGGTAGTGAAATCCCCTTAAGTATGCACGCAATACAAAAAAAATATAAAAAACAAAAATCGAAGTAAACTCCAATAAGAATATTAGTGTTTTTCAGAACATAACTACTTTATCTTTTGGATAATATTCCATCAGATACCCAACCATGCTAAATGCCTTGGCCGACGTATTTAAAAACTAATCAAAGTAAGTTAGTACTGTTTGTATAATACAAAACTTCGAGTTTCGTCAACTAAAATATTAACAACAGTACAGTAGGGATGCAGATACTTTAAACGCATACCTGCTTGAATTAACTGACACTAACGTAATTTAAACAAAAATGTAACACCAAATCACAAACAAAATATTTACATATTTTGTAATGACATTGAATTTTCATTGATATTCACATAAATACCTACCTGCATACATACATATGTATGTATGCATTTGCGCTTGAGTTAACAAGATGATAATTCTGTGAGTTGGTCTCATTATCATTGCTTATCTGCATTTTTTTGAAAAAAAAAAGATATCATTAACATACATACCTGCATAAATATGTATGTATGTATCTACGTTGGCCTAATTCTTACACTATGTGCCTACGAGTTACGATAATGTAAACAAAAACAATAATAAACGCAGAAGGTTTTAAAAACATAAACAAACGAAACATTTCATAGATACTCTCATTATGTGTACAAATGTTGCGACTTGTGACCTACCTTCTCGGAAAGGCGTAGAATTCAATACTCATCACTTAACATTTGGTCCAGAAAAACTTTTAATTCAAACAATAATTTACAAAACTATCACAGGCTTATCAGTTAATAGGTATCTTTAATTTATTTACAGAGAACACAAGTATTAATAAGGATCTTATAGTTGGTACGTACTTCGCGAAAAAGGATCTCAGAATATAGATTTTGAAAGCATAGACATTTTATTTAACCGATTACCGTGGAAATTCAATTCTAACTAACAACTGGGACTGGGATACGGATACAAAGGTGAGCTCAAAGAATAATCGCACCTGATCATTGACAATGAGGGTTGGCCAGAAAGAAAAACGATATACATAAATGGGTGATGCCATTGCGGGGCAGTGATGAAGCACATTCTAAGAAATGCATAATTGTTCTTTTGATGTTGGCTGGCAGGTTTGTAAAGATTTTTGTGTTTACTATTAGATTAATTGACGATATTAATAGTGGAGATTGTGTGCATTTGTTTTAAATGAGCATAAGATTTATATTCAGATTTCAAAAAAAAACCCTTACTTTTTTAAACTGTAATATAAAAAGGAGGTGTTAAGCGTTAGTGTTGCCAAAACTACACGATTTCCAGTCAGACGATGTAATCTTCATAAAATATGTAGATTACATATTCCCAAATCGAATTCAAATCAACCTACATAAGGTGGTCAATGTGATGGCAACATTAAAATACACAAACTTAACTGTTTCTAATTTTACGAATCAAGTATTAATTTTCACAAGGTGCAGTTTGTATACCAGCAATTTATTGGCTGGACAATGTTGAACAACTCGACTCGGATTGATTGTTGTTTTTCCATTTATTTTTCAGGCCAAGGATTTTGCTCTTCACTGGAAGGACAATATAAATTATTACATCAATCAATTCCGATCTCTTAAAAAAACTACTTTTGGTTTCAGCACGGTTGGGACGTTTTTAAAGTGGAAAGAAAAATATATGAAGTCATTCAAAAAACAATATCTCAATCGATCAACGTTCTCAAATGTAACCCAATAAAATAAAATCCCGATAATTCATAAAGGTCTTTCAATTGCTTTTTTGGCCAAATTCCCCAATAATATGAATTTGTTGCATTATAGTTAATAAAGCTATAGAAAAAACAATTATGTAAAAACAAAGTCTTAGTCTTTCCATTTCTTGTACTTTGCAAAATACAAATCGCTGAAAAACATTACATTTAGGCCCAGTTTTTCATTGGTGAGTTAAGCCAGAGTTAATACTGCAATTTAAATGATCCAAAGCTAACTTACAAAGTTATATTTTAGAAGGGTATGGATGCGGAAAAGGCTAAACAAAATTATATGATAAGAAAACCACTGATTTTTTTCAGTTAATCCAAGGCTAACCCAAAATATTTGGTGAGTTAATTCGGATTTAGCTTTAATCTTACACTTAAAACTGCGAGTTAGAAATGTTACAAAAAAATTGTAGGAACAAGTGCGGTATTTTTTTGCAAATTCTACCTGCAATGAAGTACACGAATTATGAATAAAACCCCACTACTACCGATTATTGCAGTTAGAAGTCAGAAGTCAAGTCGACGCCACCTGGAAGTCAGCGGGTGAACTTGCAATTGAAGATAGATTTTTCTCGATTAGACGTTCAATGTATTTCCCATAAGAAAACACAGAAGGCCACGAAAAAATTAATTTCACAATTAATTTTATATGAACGGGAACCCATATTATTAATGCAATATAATAAGAATACATAATATGAGTTTGTAAGTCAAAAAAGAATATATGTCCAAACTTAATTTTCATTTGCTTTATTTTGCAGATACAAAATGCAAACAAGCCCACATTTTTGTTGTTGTTGTTGTAAAAATTAACTCCTGTCATCAATCAAAATAATACCACGTGCGTAGTATGGGAAGAGTTTTAAGATACCAAAGTAACATAAGTGTTTTAATGAATTTTGAAAATTTCGATATGGTGTTTTCAATTTTTTAAGCTTTTATTGCTTAAAAAATAAAATATCTTAGTTTATCAAACAAATACTTTAGGCCAATGATTTTTTGGTTTTAAGATTAAACAAAAAAAGTATGTAAGTAGGCACAGAGTTACAAGACATGGGCCCTGTCTACGACCATGGCTTGTTTTTTCGATGATGTAATTGTTTCTTGTTAAAGAGCTTTTTTACCAGTTTTCATTTTCAAAGTAAAACTAGTAGTTATCAATTGCAACTTATGTTACACTTGATTTAAAATCTTTCAAGCTATATTAGTATACTGCTTTCAAAATATTCATACCTCTTCATATAAAATTAATAACAAAACGCAATATTAATCGTCATAATATTAATGACTCTTTTTTGGTTTTCTCTTCTGGGAAATATATTGAATGTCAAATCGAGAAAATATCTATATCCAATTGCAAGTTAAAGCGCCTAGCTGATATCCAGGTGCAGTGACTCAATAGGCGTTTTTCTTTTTTAGTTCAGAGCAGAGTTTGAGTTGTCAAAAAATTAGTTTGTGTTTCTTTTTAACTCAGAGCATTCAGAGCTCCAAATGCTTGTTTCTTTTTTCGCTCTGAACATGTGTAGATCGCACTCGATGTACTCGGACATAATTGACTAAGCATGTGAGTAAATTGCTGAATGCACCAAATGCCATGTGTGTCAAGAAGAAAAATGTAAAGAAAAAAATAATCAGATACAATTAAGTTGGCGAAAGAAGTTGATATTCTGTATGTTTAAAATGAAAATATATACTGATTTGCATGATTGAAGTGTATTTAAAAAACATATTAGTGTTCAGAGCTCGCTCTGTTTGGAACCAGTTCAGTGCTTAATTTTTCAGTGCTCTGCTCTGAACGAAAAAAGCAAAACGCCTAATGTGTCAAAAGTGTGTATATATGAATAAGAGATTTGGCAGGCACCACCAACATAAAATAGCTGCCACACATTTGCTGATAATCTATGGCTAGTGGATTTGCTTTCAAATCTTATGAAGCACATTTTCTTGAATTGAATAAATTCCTCAACAATAACCATCTCCATATGAAAAAAACTGCACAAAACTACATTCAAATTAAATTCATTCCCCAACACACATGGTAACAATTTTTAATCGTATGTTCGTTCATACTTCCGTTCTGTGGTGTTTTGGTCGTCACAGTTGACAGGTTATTGCCGCCAAATGAAGTCACATTATTTCGAATTCGTGTGACGTTTGAAAGTATTGCGGAGAGTAGTCGCTCCACCGGTCGTACTGTCCGCGGCTGTAAAGGTACAAATTCGGGCACATTTGATAGTTTAAGTCTGTTTTTGTCTTTTTGTCGTACTTCTTTTTCTATTCCCATTGAAGTTCCACTACTTTTTTGGCCGCACTTGAATGGAGTTACGATTGCATGACAGCGACAGGTGATTCCAAAACCAACCCTCGTTGTTGTTGTCGTTAGGTAGCCGAATCGATTTTTCCAACAACAACAACAACAACAACTCTGACTACCGCATTTTAATTCTTTAAAGATTCGATTATGTTTTTTTTTTTGAATTTACTTTTTGAGTTACGCCACCCTTTTTGGGATCAAAACAGCGCTTGGTATTCGCGCAGCACCACCAAATGAAATGAGTTGCATGAATAGCCTGTTTTGAGGCAAGTCATTAGCCGGAGTATGTGGTATTACCTTAAATTGATTTGTAGGCACAGTGCAGAATGCTCGTAATCACGGAAGCTTTTGTTTGAATTATATAATGAAAACGGGACTTGGGTTTGGCAGTGTTTACAATATAAGTTATGTTGTAATATTTTCTGTTATGTTTTTATGTAACTCTAAGTACTTACCTTGCAGCGTTTCTGGTGCTCTGTGTTAGTAGGTAAATACCACCAATTATTCCAATAACAGCTGTTGCGCCAAGGACAATATTATTAAACTTTAAAGAGGCCAGTTCATTAAAATTGTATAATTTCATTTTATTTAATCAATTGTATTCATAGCGTCTTAGAAGTTGTTTTTTAGTTAGTTAATTATCTATCACTGAAAATCTTTAAATATTTTTTTTAAGCCTTTTTATTCGAATGTGTGTTTATTGTTAACAATTATTATTATTTGTTGAATTTAATTTTGAAAGATTCAATTTTACTTTATAGTTAAACTTTCGTGCGAAGAATATGAACATGTTTATAGGCGGCTTAATGGTTGGTACTGATTAACGAGGAAAAGTAAAGTGTTTTTTTTTTAAAGGCGTAAAACCTTAAATTGACAACGCTTTTTTGCTGTCATAGTCGATTTGACAGTCCTTGACCTTGACTTCACGAACAGATTAATTTTTTTCAAAGTAAATTTCCACAATTGGGATGCGTTAAACGATTAATGAAGAATTGATAATTGATGATATTTTAAAAATTAACAGCTTGGGGGAGCGCAGGCTCCGAATTCAATGAACTTTAGGATAGATTTCGAGTTATTTATTCGAAAACTTATCAGGTACCGCGCTACGGGAAAAACTTCACATTTTTACTTGCGATTATATTGTAGGTACTAAGCCAAGTTAGGTATTCGTCGAAAAAAAAAGCTTTGAGATAACAATCAAACATGACATTACTATAATAGCGAAGACGAAAAAAGATGGTCTAACAATTCTGTCCGTCTGTATGTCTGCTGTCAGTCTATCTGTCTGTCTGTATGTATATATAGACACCTACAGCTCAAACGGATGGGCCGAATTGCTTCCAACTTGGTATATAGAGCTGTTTTAGGCATTGTACAGAGGGGAAATTGAAATTTTTTGTTTAGCTCAAAAAATAACGGTACATGCTCTATAACCGTTACGTTAAAGCCTATTTTTCTCGGAAACGGCTTCAACGATTTTGATTTAAAAAAACCGGTGCAGCTTTTTAGGCACGACCTATCATATGGTTGAAAAAAAAATTTAAATTTATGTCTAAAAACGGTACTTTCCATAGGACCGTTTTTTTGCTATCGACTATCTCATAAATGACTTAACCGGTTCTTTCGAAATTTCACACATATAAAGGTTTAGGCTGCCGAATTTATACTGCGTACCAATATTTTTAATTAATATTTTTTTTATATTTTTACAAACATTAAAAAAAAACAATCTTAGAAGTTTATATTTTGAAAACTGCTCATTAAATTTTTTCAAAAATTATAGTTACATATATGCATTTGGTGAATACCTGAGAATTGGCGTTTTTGAATTTTTTTAAAAAATGTTTTCAAAAAATTAAAAAAAAAAAATTTTTTATCTAAAAAAAAACGCCTCACAGATTTTTAAATTTTTTTTTCTTATAAATTCAAATTGATGCAAGAAATAAAATAGCGTCCTGTTTTTTTTAGCTCAAATTAGTTTAAGTATTTATTTCAGAATTTTGAATAGTTTTTTATTTATGACTAAGCCGATTTAATCCCTTGTTTTTAAGTTTATATTATTAAATATTTAAGATTGTCATACCATTTTTTTTAGAAAAAAGTTAAAGAAATTTTGTATATATAAAAAATTAAGTGAAAAACAACTTTAAAAATACATTAAGCCGTTTCTATTAATAATCTTTTGCATACGATGTGATCGAACATAAGAGCATGTTCGTGCGATCCAGTCGTGCAAGTTATTTTGTATCGACTTCAATATATTTATGACATAGCATTGATAGAGAGACATTATCGAAATATCTTCAAAAATTAGCAGTATTATATGAATTTTATATGTAGAGAATTCTATAGCCGTTTGGGATGGCAAGCTTTTTTCTGAAAACTTCAGTTCTTCAATTGGCCTAAAGCAGGTTAATTTGATTTTTTTTTTTTAAATTTGTTATGTAGAAGCTTCTTAGCAGTTTAAACACTATTATAAACCAATTTTTCTAAATTTAGAAAAAAAAAGTTTTTTTTTTGAAAACTCAAAATTTCGAAAACGACTTAATAATTTTTTTCGAAACTTCGTTTTCAGTAGTTCTTTGACATTATCTGTTTAAAAAAAAACTTTTTTTTTCCTAAAACTAAAAACAACGTTACCTCTCATACAAATACTTAAAAAAACCGTTAAGAAAAAATATTTATTTCTTAAAAACTGCTCCAAGAATTTTTATAAAAAAATGTGTGTGTTCTTAAATAAGTGCAGACTAAATTAGTACTTTCAAGCAAAAAATATTTTATTTTGTTTATTACCTACTCTTTAACGGTACTTTCCATAGAACCTCTTTTCATATTTTCGACTTTCTCAGTATTAAAATAAATGTAGATATATCTATTCAAAATTAGTTTGTCAAAATATAAACTTTTTCGAGCATTTGGGAAAACATCTACTCCCCGTAATTGTGGAGCTTAAAAGTATACAAGAACGTTGAAAATATTTTTCGCTCTTTCTTTCACAAATCAAACTTACAAGGTTGGTTCATCGACTCAATAAAGATGCATTGCGATTATATACCTGCTTAAAGTACTACGATTGGCCTTTTCATCAAATCCGATTCAATGTAAAATCAGCAATCAGTACGTCCAATCTTCCAAAAATTCAGGGCGTTATTTTCGGAAAGTCTCGGATTGTAGCTGAAGAAGGGAAATGTTGAAAAAAAACTTAACATATTTAAGTGCCAATTCTATTAAATACCATTCAATTAATTGAAATAGAGCGCTATGTGAGATTGAAATTGGCTTCAGTAAACTTTACAATGACAAGTATTTATTAATTCAATATAAATTAAAAATTGATTTGAAATAATTTTTCGATGTTTATGACCATTAAAAGGTTTAATTTAATCTTTGAATAATATAGTGTGCTCAGCAAAGCAGCCATCTGAATATACATTAACATATTCAAAGCACTTTTACCCTAATTTTGAAATCAGTATGGCCTTCAGTTAATGCCCTGTTAACTCACAAGTAAAGCAAACCTTATAACCACACAAACAACTGCCATAAAAATAAAATTTATAATGGGAACAAGAAAATATTTAACCTACTAACTGTGGGAAGTGAATGTATTTTTCGTCACAATAGTTCGATAAACAGATTGTGTATCTTATTCTTGAATAGAAAATAACCTCTGCTATTATCTTACTGATAAGACATCATTTCTTCATATTAAATTTATTTATACGTATATGTTCGATTATTAATTGATTAGTCAAAAAAAAAACTTTATGATGATTGCATGTTATTGATAAACTTTCATGAAAACAATATTAGCACTATGATTTGATTAATGTTAATAATAAAAACCACGACTGGATCGCACGAACTTGCGCTTTTGTTCGATCACATCTTATGCAAAAGATTTCTATTAAAAATCTAAATATATTTTTAAAGTCATTTTTAACTCAATTTTGTATATACATATACAATTGTTCTAAAATTTTGTTCTTAAATAAATTGGTATGACAATATTAAATATTTAATAATATAAACTCTAAAACAAAAGATTAAATCGGTTTAATTAAAGAAAAAATAATTCAAAATTCAGAAATAAATACTTAAACTAATTTGAGGTCAAAAAATTGAACGTCATTTTATTTCTTGGATAAATTTGAATTTACGAAAAAAAAATTAATTAAAAATCTGTGGAGCGGTTTTTGAGAAAAAAAGCTTTTTCTTAAAAACTTGTTGAAAATATTAAAAAAAAAATTCAAAATCGCCAATTCATAGGTATTCAGAAAATACATATAAATATAATTTTTGAAAAAAAATTTAATGAGCAGTTTTCGAAATATAAATTTTTTAAATTTTTTTCTTAAAAATGATTTTAAGAATACAAAAAAAATATTAATTAAAAATATTGGTACGCGGTATAATTAGGGCAACCTTAACCTATATATGTTTGAAATTTCGAAAGAATCGGTTGAGCCGCTTATGAGATAGTCGAAAGCAAAGAAAACGGTCCTATGAAAAGTACCGTTTTTAGACATTTTTCTAATTTTTTTTCAACCATATGATTGGTCGTAGCCAAAAACCCGCGCTGATTTTTTTTGTATCAAAACCGTTAGAGCCGTTTCCGAGAAAAATAGGTTTGAACGTAACGGTTATATAGCAGGTACCGTTATTTTTTGAGCTAAACAAAATATTTCAATTTCCCCTCTGTACAATACCTAAAAAACTCTATATACCAATTGATAGGCCATAGGCCTACAGGAAAAACAGCTTAAGTCCAATTTATTTCAAAGTTATAAAACAAGCTTTTATTTAGATTTTATCTTGAGGTATTTTAGGAGTGCTATCAGGTGGATTATTGCGGAGGACCAACACCAAAGTCCATATGGATTTGTCCGATACCTATACTAAACGGACTAGTTTGTTGTGTTTCCAAAGATAGATTATGAGTTTTTAAAGCCCTATAGGTGATATTTTCAATCTCGACTTACTGAATAGGGATAGGTCACACAAACTTGTATAACAGATTGATCTGTTCTCAAATAAAAAGATTCAGCTTAAAATTCTGACGGTTTCTTTTGTGAGATCAATCTCTCTCATTCTATTTATCTATCTTGATAAGTGCCAAAGTGCTGACAAAATGGAGGGCTGCAATGTTGCAAGGTTACATCAGCTTACACTTTTATTTATATTAAAAGACAAAACAAATACTGTGATTAAATGATTATTTTCTACGACTATTAACAAAAAACTATTTCCTAAGATAGACTGGTAGGTTTTGACAGTTTATATCGGCCATAATTTTTTTTTTAGTGTTAATTGTGCTTTTTGTAGTTATAACTTCTTATGGGAGGGTGAACCGCTTCGTTACGTTACGTGTTACGGCGCCAGTCTGTCTGGCTTCCCTTTCTCTCACGCATACGGAGAACATTTGAAATTAATCAGATTAACGAAGAACTTTTGAAGCTTTTCTCAAGTTAAACAATTTCAATATAAAATAGTTCAATTTACATTAGTTTAAGTTATCACTTCTGTCGGGATTCCCGAGACGCATATGTTTTTTTTTATTTCTTAAACATTAAATACATATACAAATTGCTTACGAAATACAACTTAGTAGAAAGAATATTGGGCCTTAAGCCATTTTATTCACTCTCAATTATGTTTAAATTCCCGGCTTATACAATTTCATACAAATGGCCAGATTTACATTTCTCTGGCCCAAACAATCAATATAATTGTCATACAATTTTGTGTAGTAAACGACGATTTTTTTTTTGAAAATAGGTTATAAAATTTATATTTTTAAATACTTAATTGCTATTTAGTTAAGAAAAAAATTAAAAAGATTTTGTATCCTACAAAAAATTAGGTAAAAAACTATTTTAGTTTTACTGTTGCAAAAATAAGTCAATTCTCATTGCAAACAAATTATAAATACCAATTTTGTTTTCAATTTGAAAAAAAAAAACTAAAATTTTAGAGTTTTCTTAACTAAGAACATATTAATTTAAAATTTATTTACATGATAAAATAATATAAAATTGTGCAGGGATTTATTAAAAAATGAAATGCACGACTGGATCACAGAAACATGCTCTATGTTCATAACATCGTATGGAAAAGTTTTTTTTAATTGAAGAAAACGCAAACAATATGTTTATATTATTTTTGTTTTTGTTTTAGTGGACTGTGTGGATTTAAAGCCAATTGAATGAATTTGTGACCTTTAGTCCAAAATGCGTTTCGCCCAGGTACTACAGCTGGACTCATCAGTTAGATGCTGTAGTACCTTTCTAAGACGCATTATTTTTTGGTCGATGTTTACCGATTTTAATAAAACTTAAAGGTCACAAATTCATTCAATTGGCTTTAAATCCACACAGTCCACTAAAACAAAAACAAAAATAATATTAACATATTGTTTGCGTTTTCTTCAATTAATTCACTGGTCAGACCACGGGCAAAACATAATTCTAGGTGCATGAATCTAACCAAATTCCCCTAGAAAAATATAATTTACAGTGAGTAATCGCTGTAAGTTTTATTAAAGTCGGTAAACATCGACCAAAAAATAATGCGTCTTAGAAAGGTACTACAGCATCTAACTGATGAGCCCAGCTGTAGTAACTGGGCGAAACGCCATTGGACTAAAGGTCACAAATTCATTCAAAGTTTTTTTTATAAATTTGTTTTCGTCAATTAATTAGGAATATAAATATATTCTTAAAGTCGTTTTTTACTTAATTTTTTATACATAGATATACACAAATTCTTTTTTTTTCTAAAAAAAAAATGGTGTGACAATTTAAATTTTTAATAATATAAACTTTAAAACAAAATTTAAAAGAATTCGAATTTCGAAATATTGAATTAAAAAAAATATTTTGTTTTTCAAAAATCCCCAACAAAAATTTTTTTTTTTAATTTTTGGTATGCAGTATTACTTATAATTTAAAGGAACGCCTACGTAAAAAAATTTATTCTAATCTGTGGAGCCGTTTAAGTCGAAAATAAAAAAAAATGGTTGTATGGCAGGTACCGTAGTGTCACGTTTGATTAAAATTTCGATTTTTTTCCAAATGCAAAACTTGCCCCATAGCCGTATATCACAAGTAAAAAGATAGAGCAATAAATACCCCAAATTGGCACCACTGTTATATATCATGGCTAGAAAACACTCTTTTGGGGAATTTTTCGCTACCTCGCCAGAGGCTGCGAAAGTAAGAGTGGAATTAGTACGCTGCTCCTATTTATCACCAAAAATGCCATAATAAATCTGTCAATAGTTTTCTATCACATTCTAAGATTAAATCATACTTTAAATAAAGAAATATCATATTTACATTTTTGGTATGTTTTTATAAGCACCCGCTAAATGAGATAAGAACGTTATCAACGTTTGACCTTCTTCTGATATGGAAAATCATATGGTAAATAAACTTGATATCTATAAAAGTGCATCGTTCATGACTCGCAGCTTTTTTCTCATCAGTCAGTCATAAATCCGTTTAGTTAAGATGTCAATGCCAATTCCAGGAGACGAGGCGTCAGTCAGTGATTTTAAATTCTATTTTACCTTAGGTGCATTATTGTTCTTTGTGATTCCAATTCGAATACCTGCTCCCGATGCACACATCCGAAGTGAATTTAAAAATTTTACTATCAACTTTAACAGGACTTACCATGAAAGTGCAAGTGAATACCAGAAGAGGTATGAAATATTCAAAGTGAGTAGGACCCCTACATTGACATAAAAAAATGCTAAAATATTCCTTTCCTTCTAACAGAACACCTTTGAAATGGTAGATGACCTCAGGCAGGAAGAGCTTCCAGTTTTCGGAATAAATGAATTTTCCGATATGTCTACTGGTGAATTTATCGGGGGGTATCTTGTGCCGAAACGGTCACACAACTCATCCGACTGGAAAATGAAAATATCTCTGGCATCTTCCTACAGATATGAGCAGAATAACTTTGAGAATGGGCCAGCACCTCTGCCTCAGATTGTCGATTGGCGAAAGAGAGGCATCATTACCCCCATCCGCAATCAAAGGGGATGTGGCTCGTGTTATGCCCAGAGTGTCATAGCTAACGTGGAGAGCATGCATGCACTCAAATGGAACTTATCGGCGGCAGATGAACTAAGTGTCCAGCAGATGATTGATTGTGCTGATGGAAGTTCCAACTATGGATGTGAAGGCGGTGACACGTGTCACCTACTCAGTACGTTAAGGAATACAAAGATTAATATCCTCCCGAAACGCCTATACCTAATGTTAGGACGGAAAAGTGCGTGCCGGAATAACACAGTTTTGACAAGAGCAAGTCAAAAAGTACGCGTCACAGATTACACATGTTCCAGGTAAGCCATCATAATATACAAATAAATAGATTATTCTTGAGGATTGTAAGCTATTTCATTGTAGCTTCGTAGGTCATGAGTATGAGATGTTAACATTTCTGGCCTTTAAAGGGCCACTGATTGCCTCTGTTAATGCTCTACCATGGAAACAATATGTGGGTGGTGTGATCAAAGGAAATTGCAACGGGCCATCCAACCATGCTGTACAAATTGTCGGCTATGATTTAAGTGGCAACGTTGAGCTGCCACACTTCATCGTGAGAAATTCATGGGGCACTAACTTTGGATATCGTGGCTATGCCAAAATCGCCATTGGCGAAAATGTGTGCCGCATCGCAGAGGAAGTATCGAGTGTAACAGTTGATTGATTGAGATTGTATAGCTATTTACTTTGTTTCAAGCCGAATAAATTATTGTTGTTTAGCCTTGGAGGTATATTGTAGTGAACTTGTAACCTTTAGGAGAGGATGTACACGTAAAGTGCGGATGAAATCATTGCCTATATCAATTTAAATATTTTTGTGCAGGTTTACGAAGGAACACCAAAATCGATAAGGATAAAATATAATTTTTTTTCCATTTAATAACACGACTTGTGATTTAGGGTGCCAGAAATGAGTAATTGACGAAAAGAATTCGATTATTAAGTTTTTTTTTTTTGTTTATAACAGTAGTATGCCACCCCATCGAGTTTTTTTTTTCAATAAAAAAAACCTGCATTTACCCTGTTGAGCAAATTCTGAGACCTGTAATCGCCTTGAACTCGTCCTAAAGTATATCTAGGTTTTTTTTTCGGGGTGAATTGAGGTAAAGAATTAACTTTCAAAGTCACATGCGATTTTAATGGCCTTTTCGATTGGTCGTCCGGAAGGCTTCCGATGTCTTCCGAATGCTTCTGAAACTGTTAGATTGGTGACATGACAGTTCTTCTCCTGGATAGAAGAGAAAATTCCTCCTGGATTTGAAGCCAGAATCAAAACCAGAAGCACGCACACACTCAAATAGTAAATGTCAAACGCGAATTCAATGTCAAAAACAATGTTGTGTAGGGATGTTATAAAACATGCGATATTGTAAAACATGGATGCTAACATCGAAAATACAATATCGATATCAGAATATCGATGTTTTTTAACATCGACGTTTTCTAAAGTTTTATTTTTGAAAAATAATATCACGTTCAAAAATCAATTAAAAAATTCAATATATTATAAATTCAAAATACCTTCAGTGTTTTGAAAATTGTAGCTATGTTTTTTATCGCAATTTTCTTTCCGATTTTGTGTGTATGAGCTACATTAAATACCACTAAGCGCCAATTGAACTTCATACAATTTCAACTTAATAGTTGTGAAGCGTAGTTCCGCTGAAGTGCAGTTTCGTCGAGTGCGGTCTAACCTTTATAAGCATGAGTTATTTGACAAAAAATTTCAGCTTATTTTAAGTCGATCTTTTGAATCTTAACATCGATGCTGTGACGTTTCACATGCTTCAACATCGATATTGAAACATCGATTTTTTTTCAATAACATTGATGTTTTGCCAACATCAGTAAACCTCGCACATCCCTAAATTTCATGTCATTGTTTTGTTTTTTTGCACCTTAGACATACCCTCACATTCAATTTCAAAATCCAGAATGGAGTGTTAACTTGTTCGATTGGAATCCCGGATCGGAGAGTTCTTCCGGATTACCAATCCAAAAGGCCATACGTTTTGATTTGGTGTGGACTCGCGTTTTCTATATAATTTCAGATTTTTAAAATGGAAATTGAAAGAATACTTTAATTTAATTTAATTAATAAAAATAATAATTAATGGACTAATTCGACGGTGTGGATTGTTCCTTGTCACATATTCTGCCAGACTCTTTCAGTCACTCCTCTTTTAATATTTACAAAAGTAATGTGGAGAAGCTTTTCGAAATAAAATTCTTTACATGCAACCTGTCAAAATACGCATTTTGACAATTAAATCCTTCCAGTGGCAAGAAATTGATTTTTTTTATTCTTAATCATTTTTGTAAATCCGTATTTTACAGTGCATGTATTCTTCTTTTTACTAACACCAGTACAATAATTGTCAGCTTGCATAGTATTTGGTTTCATACATTTTTCCACACACACTACAAATACCACACCAATTTATAGTTAC
This sequence comes from Philhelius pedissequus, assembly GCA_910595825.1. Classification (NCBI taxonomy): domain Eukaryota; kingdom Metazoa; phylum Arthropoda; class Insecta; order Diptera; family Syrphidae; genus Philhelius; species Philhelius pedissequus. The sequence continues at coordinate 46,869,095 of OU343160.1, forward strand.
CATATAACCTATTCAAATATTTTGTCGATACAATCGGGAATAATTGGAAGCACGTAATAATTCCCGATTGTATCAACGAAAAACCCCATTAGATGTGAGTAAAGTGAAAAAGGCGAATTATTGTAAATTGTAGTGAATTGTTAAATTTGATTAGGAATAAAAATAGAAATTAGCTGTACTTTATGTACAAAAATGCAGAATCTTACATTTTTCAGAAGTTGGGGTAAAAACCTTCCAGAGAGAGCCAAACTTTTTACAAAAGTACGAGAACGCATTGAAAATAAAATTTTTTAACGTCAAAACAAGAGTATATTATTGAATATGGAAATGGTGGTCACGAATAAACTATGACCCAATTAACCCTGGAATGCGAGTCGTTTTGACAGCATAACTCGATTGTAAAAAGATTGTTAAACAGTGAGAAAGATTGAAGCTCTTCCGTCTGATCCCCGCAGACACCCGGATATAGAAAGCACTATTCCAAAGTTTTTTTTTTGTCCGGAACGTATTCGAATTTTCAGGAGGATTATTGAATGATGTGTTTGGATGCTACAACCCTACGATACACTCCATGCCAAACTCTGCATGACGTGAGGTCACGGAGAAGATTGTCACGTCCTTTGGTTAACTCTTGACCTTGATAAAGAGCCCCACCTGTGATTTGAGTCTTTTGAAAAAATTGAATATATAGTAGTTCCTAGGGAAATATCAATTATTTTCGCTACTGCGCTTTGAAGGACCAATCTTTGCCTGGTCAGCTCATCAACACGTTCGCCACTTTCAGTGGCTTTCACAACAACCTGAATCTCTGTCACGATAGAGGTGTTTTGGTTTTGGTTAGGGCCTTGTTTGAGCATCTTGCATGTTTACTTGAACATTAGCAGCTCAGCTTGAAATACACTACCGTAATAAGGTAGCTGCTAGGACTTTGCGACGTATAATGACTTGTAGAATATTTGCAACCCAACTCTATAATCCATCAGTAAAGATGGCTTTGTCGAGCCTCTCGAAACTACGTCATCCTCCCAATTCTATCTGGATGGAATTTTGACTTTAAAATCCCTAATAAGGTCGAGAGTAGAAGTGCAGTAAGTTGAAAATGTTTAATTAAGTTTTTTTCTGAACAATTATTTCTTATTATGCAAATATGAATTTATGTACGCCCATACGATAATTGGGATTATTTTCAACTTTTGTAATGACACATCTGTCAGCTTTTGCATATTTTTTTCAAGTACCAATTGATACCAGTCTTATAACAGTTGTTCGCAGAGCGACACTGTTGTTATGTCACTAGACACGCCCTTTTTTGTACTGTTGGACCAAAGCTTCGGCTTCGGTCAAATTCGGCAAAAAAAAAAACTACAATCTGCCTCGTGGTGGGCTCCCAAAAATGTTTTTTCATAGAACCGACATTAATATACCAGAGCCTCTCGTAAACATTAAAACTAATGAGATAGATACTAGTATAATTTGTTATTTTTGAAAAGTTAATTTACTCCGTAGTTTGCTTATTGCACGAATACATTCCAGAAAAACTTTTAAAAAAATATTATTTTTCACTTTTAGTCAATCTTAAACGTAAATTTGCTAAGTTATTATAGCTTCGGCTTGGGCCGAAGGTTGTTGTTTAGCCGAAAATATTCGGCTTGGGCTAGAAATCGATCTTCGGTCGGACACTAATAAGCGCTCGGGAAGAGGATTTGACAGTTTTTCGTTGAAATTCAGTGCGGGAAGAGCTCTATCTTAAAATGACAGAGACGGCAGAAAATTAGCGTAAGTCGACCAATCAACAAGTTAAATAAGTGCAAATGTACAATTCACATTAGAAACAATTTATAAACCAAAATTCTTTTTCTAAACAAAATGTTAGAAATATAATCCGTAATAATATTAAGATGCTAAAATATGCTTTTTAATGCCCAAAATGAGATAAAATTCAGAAATCAAAATGGCCACCGCGAATTGCAATCTGATATTTATGAACTGTCAAACTGTATTCTAATTCCACAGATGCTACCACATTTCGATGAATAAATTCTTGAAGCGCAATCAGAGATTTTATTTATAAATATAAAGATAAAATATTAAATGACATTCCCAACGAGTAAACCATTCGTGTGAATAGGCCTTAAATGTTAAATTCGTATGAATTATAATTTGTGGAATGTATCCTGAGGATGTGGATTGCGCGTCCACGTTTGACAGTTTACAGCTGTCCTTTTTTTGTCACATAGGAAATATTCTAATGCAAATTATTGTAATTTAAACTAATTTTACTCAACTTTTTCTTAAAATAAGTTTTAAATGATTTTATTGATTTCATATGCAAGACACTTAATTACCCTCTTATTTATATACGTGCTATCTTGTAAATGTTCCATTTTTAAACTTTATTCTTTTTTTGTTTATTGTATCGTTAAAAGAATTTCCGTAAAAAAAGCAAAAGTTTACATTCATAAGCATGGCAACGTTTCGATAATACATTCACAGCAGCTAGTACTACAGATGTTTTTTTTTTGAGAATATTCCGAAATGATTTCTCTTCCTCATACGTTTTTTTTTTTAAATAAAACTAATTATTTTTTTATTATATTGCTAATTGGAATTAACATGAGTAAAAAAAAATTGCATTTTGGGAAATATTTTTAAAACCTTTCAATCTTCAATGTCATTTGATAGACCGCCACATTTTCGACAAAATGAAAAAAAAAACTCGTTATGTTTGTTGACTTTGTTGTGGATACAATTAATTACCGCTGTTTTGACATTGATGAATAGCACATCAAACAAATTCGCTAATTTAATCATTTTGTTGCCGTTGTTGTTTTTTTAGTTCTTAAATCACTACATAGCCAGCTAAAGACCAATAATTTAAGATCACATGCGACTTGAAATTGCATGACTTGAGATTGTAAACACATGACGCTTAAAGGTTACACAATTTGTATATAATTTGTATTTTATTTTTGAATATAATATGGCGCGTGTGCGTATACGAGACTTATACTGTATCCAATTTTTATAATCGTTTTTAACTAAATTCAACAAATAATTTTGGGCTTTTGTGGGGCGACAATATTTTCTTACATTCAAGGCCAACCGATTAATCGAAACTTAAAAATAAATCACTGACTATGAGGTTCTAAGGGACAAACACAAAAACACATTAACTGGACTCGAACGCAAGGCTTTACTGAAGCTTTCCAGTATAAGCAAAGCGCCTGGGTGCGATAAGTTTCAAAAATGATTATAAATTTTGTATAAAATTATGACAAATATTCGCACCTTATCGTGAGGAAGATAAAAAAAATAAACAAAATATTTCGCCTTAACTCGTGATAGGCGAACTATGTACGAGTGTACCTCTATATAGCAAGTGAAGCCCCATAAGCTTTCAAAAAACCACAGTATCTCAAATTGTGAAGATAGTAAACGACAGATTCTCCATTGGCTTATCCATTTATCGCTTTTATAAAAAGTAACAATTTTTCACACATTACAGACATTATTTTATAAGATTTTTTTTAATAAACTATTAACATAAATTTTTTATATTATTATTATTTTTTTTTTGTGAAACGAAAATGTGTGCGCTTCGCATGAAAAACTTTAGAGAAACTACATTATTTTTCATGCTGAACATGAGTGTTGGTTTTGTGCAGTATTATATTTTCAATGCAAGTCTGATAATAAGTTGGCCATTGGCTTGAGAAATTTTCAAGAAAAGAAAAATATATTTTAATGCTTTCCTTAAAGGGTGTCTCTCTTTTTCTTATGCTCGGGGTTGTTTTGGGGATTATTATATTGGTAGAAAATTTCTAGTATACTTGGCTTGTAATCAATACTTTTCTTTGTGTTGTATAGGTATACTTAGAAAATTGTTTCTTAAACACATGCTACAGATATACATACATAGGCATAAGTAACGAATTCTATGGAAAGATAAGTTAGCGACTGAAATGCTAGATATTTTAAAGTGAGAAACAAATAAAACATCAATTGGTTGTTTACACTAAATTAACTTAAAAAAAAGTTATGGCGCAGAAGAGGCTTTTAAAGGTTATTGGTTCTTCAGATATAGTTGAGATAAAATACTAAGACAGCATAGTGAACAATTATAAAGTAACTGAAGATTTAATTTAATAATAACAAATCATCTTAGGAATATCAAGCAATGTTCAAATTATTACACACAATAATGAGAACTCCTGATGGGAAAAACTAAAGTGTTCGTCAAATAGATTCAAGGCAAATTTGGGGACGGTCCAATAGATCATCTGGATTTCATCGAAGAGATGGAAAACGAATTTAGAGTAATATCAGCTACGAGAGAGTTTAGTTATCAATGGAGATACTACTGAATGATGTTGTTTTTAATACTTCTCCTGAAGAAGTGGAAGAAATCATCCCTACTGGAAACATCAGATTAAAAAAAAGATAATAAATCGCAATGTAATCTTTTTGATAATAATCTTCAATAACGATTACAACAACAACTATATTCCTGTGGAATTGGGAAATGGTAAAAATTATTCTAGTATAATTGCTGGTAGAAATAGGCCAGTTTTCATTTAAAAGCAAAAGATACAATGTGCGTTAGTCCTTATAATACTAAACAAAACATTTCTACGGAGAAAGAGATGTCATTCCTGAATTTTGCAGTAGTTCTCAGTAGTTTTTTTTTATAGTGGTGTAACCAGTGGCTGATCCTGGATTTAGTCAAAGGGGTGGGGGGTCCACCGATTTAAAAGTTAAGATTTTCATAAATTTTATTGAGCAAACTATAGATCTGTTTTGTATCAAACCAATCCTATGACCAATAGAGTGTGCAACGACAACAAAAAATATTTGAAACAACTTTTTGTTAATAAAAATAATAAGGAATACATGGTATGATATTCAGCGTTGGCCTACGTCACTTGGTGACAAAAATGCAAACAAACGGGGGGTGAACTACGACATTCGGTGACAATGTGTGCGAGAGAGATAGGATAATGAAATGCGGAATATAATACCAGTATTCTTTATACCATGCAAATGCAACTTCAATTTTTTTTTTTAAAGAGAAACTCTTGGCGCTTATAATTGTTTGCTTATACATTCACTCCTCGCCACTTTAATAGTAGGATACCTGTTAGTTTTATTTTCTGTCATTCATTGCTCCTAGTCCTAAATCAAGCATGTTATACTCTGTTCAATTTATATTTTTAGTACAGGTCTTCATGGGAGAGCTTTTTCAAACACACTGGTGCCTGTCGCCCAAATCCACTGAAAATAAAAACTGAGTTACCTACAAATTATTTTTGAAATCTTGTTATAATCAGCGTATATCCAACCGTAAGCTACCTACTGCACATCCAAGTACACACTGCTGCGTGTGTACCTTCTCCATGCACTCAACCCTCGTACTCGTTGTGTGCTTTTAAGATAATGCGTCTTAGGAAGGTACTACAGCATCTAACTGATGAGCCCAGCTGTAGTACCTGGGCGAAACGCATTTTGGACTAAAGGTCACAAAAACATTCAATTGGCTTTAAATCCATACAGTCCACTAAAACAAAAACAAAAATAATATAAACATATTGTTTGCGTTTTCTTCAATTAATGCTATTGATTTAAGTATTAAAAATTTTTTCGTGTTGATGTGAACATTTTATCATGCTGATAAGTCCACGGCAAGGGTCCAAAAAGGGTATGAAAGTATCGAAAGGCCTTTTTTAATATACCACTGTCAGTCAATTCATTAGTGGTAGTGGACAAAAATTGAACTGTGGTTGCGGCCTTTCATATTTTTTCCATACTTAAACTCATTACTTAAAAATATGGATATAATTAGTGTTCGGCTCCTGTCGATTTCCTTTTAGCTATTTTGACAATAGATAAGCCAGCGTAGAGTCCTTATAAGCTTTGATTTTTCGTTTTTTGTTTCAATTAATGCTTTTCCTCGACCCATTTAAAAAAAATTTTTACCAAATTGTCGATATTAACAAAAAAGTTTGATCAACGAGATATATGAGTTCAAGTGTCAAAGATAACAATCAAACTTATATTCTATCAAAATGGCGCGGAAATGTTGTTTTAATTTCAATAAATGTCAACACAAAGTGGAAATAAACATTAATTATTATATGGTCAAGTGAAACTAATAACTTACCAAACATTGAACGAAAAGAGACTTACCGTCATATTATAATATTAATAGTTAACTAAGTTAACGTTCCCAATGCTCAAGGGCAGGGTCCGGACCCGAATAATAATATTAAGTAATTGAAATGTCTAAAGCTACAAAACAAATAGACCGTAAACGTACATAAGGTGTGTTCCCGCACTTTCTAAAACTCCGAAAATCTTCGAATTTCGACGAAAAACTGTAATCCCGTACACTAAATTTGTCATTGTCTTTCACAGAAGAGATATCTTTCGACGTATTAAAATATTTCCCTAGGCTGCGAATTTTAGCACAAAAAAATTCTTTAAGCAAAGTCATGAAGACCGTGAAATGAAAGACAAATCAATAAAAAGGATGTCAGTGATCATTTCAAAAGTTGATAATAATCGTTGAAAATGTTCGTGTGGCGGTGGGGCTTAGATTAATATGTGTAACCAAACTGTGTATTTATTCACAAAACACTTTCAATTAAATATTTTCGAAAATAAACCTTTGATTTGACGTTTAAAATAAATATGTAGTCAATTTGTACCCGCACTTGTTTTTTGATTTTTGATTTTTTTTTCAAAAACTATTAACCTAGTTAAGGTTGAAGGAAATTATAAAAGCACAAGTTTCTGGTTTCAGAAAACCTATAATTTCTTACGGCTTTCTTTGTTGTTATTTTAATCTATTTTTTTTAATCATTTTTTAAAAATTTGCCCTCCCGCCTAAGCGGAGGGAGAAAGACCAATTCTTCCATAAAAAAATGATTGTATTAAGCCCCTCTACGAAAATCCTTATTATTTTGCGCTGAAATAACCCTATATACAAAAAAAAACTAAAATCTCGTAATTATAATTGGAAGACAGAAAATCATCTTGCTTTCAGTTGTTGATTAAGAATTAATTAATTAATTCCAGAAAAAAATAAAATCCACCTCTGGATAAGTACGTGTTCTTATGTTCGATCACATCGTATTTAAAAGATTCTTAATATATTTTTAAAGTCGCTTTTTACTTAATTTTGTATATACAAAATTTCTTTAATTTTCTTCTAAGAAAAATTGGGATAGCAATTTTAAATATATAATAATGTTAACTTAAGAACAAAATTTCAAAACAAAATCAAATATGGAATTTTCAGAAAAAAAAACATTTTTTTTTTTAATCCAAAAAAATATTTTTCGAAAATTTTGGTATGCAGTATTCTTTATAATTTGAAGGACCACGTACTTAAAAATTTTGATCGACATCCGTAGAGCCGTTTATGAGAAAGTCAAAAATAAAAAAAATAGTTGTATGACGGATACCATTAATAACAAAATATCTAAACAAAATTTTTGTCCAAAATGTAGACTTTACTAAAAGGAGTGCACACACTTATTTTAATCGTTGGAGCCGTTTTCGAGATAATTAAGATTGTGGAAAATATTGGGACAGAAAAAAAACGATTCAAAAATCTATTTGAGACAATTACCTAAAACGCTTAAGTACCAAGCTTAAAGAAAATCGCTTAAGCTTTAAGGCTGTAAATCGTTCTACAGACAGACGGACGTAATTGCGGAAAATCTCAAGTTCAATTTTTTTCCTAAAGCAAAACTTGCCCTATAGTACCTACATATGTCGCAAGTAAAAGTAATATATAATTTTTAAGTTTTGAAAAATTAACACTTTTAACTTTTTCTTCGAAGTTATCGTGCTCTTGCCATATATATAGATAAAACTCAGACATAAAAAAAGTGGGTGTAGAGATAGGCGTGTTTCCTTAAATCAGACTCATTTTGTACCTTGAGATTAAGAGAACTTAGATTCACATTTTTATCTAACTAAATACATTAGACAGCTGAAATGTTTGTACATAATATTCAGGTTTCTGACTAACAATTTTGTCTAACGTATGACGTCAGTCAATAATCACACACAAATTGTTAATAAATTTGTCTAACAAACCATAACTCACATAATGTCACAGGACTTAGTATCGTCAATCAAAAATGCCATTCATGACTGAAAATGATTACAACAAGTTTGGCGTAAAGATGTTTAAAGGAGGCTTTACATATTGTATCTTCATCTTCATCTGCATCGACATCTGCAAAAAAAGAGGAAACAAAATACATACTTGCGCGATAGTGAGCGAAGACCAAAATGGAGATCATCTTCATGTATCAAGATTATAGCAGGTATGAATCTGAAGATTGCAGATTATAGTGAAGATGAACATGTTCATGTTCATCTTCATTATAGCATTTTCATCTGCACCATAATTTGTTCTGTTCAGATAACGAAGTTTTTTTTTACCATTTCACCTCAGTTTGCTTAAAAATAACGAAAATAGCGAAAATTATCTTCTCAAAACTACATACCTGAACGCTAAGATCATGTGATTGTGAGATGTGTCAAGAAAGTTATAGCAGAGTTCGAATAAGTTATTAGTGTGTACCCTATCTTACTTTTATGTTTGTTTTATATTATGGTCCCGCTCTGCTTTTCTTCAAGTCTGCAGATGCAGATCAATGTAAAGCCTCCTTAATAAGGTGAAAACTTTAATATGCAATGTCGGCCAACAATTTCGTTTGAAATTGAGTTTTGGGTCACAATTGTTATAGTATTTAGTAAAGTAAATATCGATTAATTAAAACACTTGAGACAAATGGGACGTTCCTATTCCAACTTTCGTTAAACCATTCTCAAAGAAAAGAAAAATTTCTAAAGACACTCAATGACCTCATAAAACCCTGACACTGGTCACTGGGTGTTGGACTTACACTTCCTTAATCCTGCCCTGCCTCCCATTTAATTGAAAGAAAACTCTCGAAAAATTTCCACGAAATAGGTTAAATGGTTTTCGAATAGAATGCAAGCAATTGCAAATCATACACATTTGTATATCGAAACTAGAAATATGATGGAATTAGAAAATTTTCAAACCTCAAAGAATTAGAAGAAATTTTCATTCAGTGAGTTACACTGACAATTTTCCGTTCTTTCGTCAGCAATCGATTGATGTAAAATTCGACAGTAAAAGTCACATTTTCAATTTCACATTTTTTATATTTATACATAAATGTACATATTTGATACTGTCTTCCTCAATTTTAAGCTTTGTATATCACTTGACTAAATACATATTTAAATTTGTTCTGATAAAATTGGCGAGTGCATTAACATTTATATCGAAATATAAAATGTTTTAATTATAGAAGGTTTCTTATAATTTTATTAAAAAAAATGGAGCGTTCTCTGACAACATTGACATTTATTTTATTCTCTCAATCTCACATTTGTCAATATCAATAAAATTTCATTTGCTCGCTTGTTTTTTTCAGGGATTGAGTATGTTCGTTTAAAGGGTCTTTCAATGAGGATGATCGGAATTTTTTTCTAAAGTTAGAACGAACATGTTAAGGCGACGCGACATCTGTCATATTTGTTGTAAATATAACAAACGTTATTTTTTAAGATCAGCCGTTTGTTTTGTTAAAAATTTATATTATCTATTCTTAATTTCTGATTTAATATTATTTCAAAATAAGTAAAATTAGTGGATATCTTACAGAAAACTTGCACAACAGCCATCATTGAAAGACCCTTTACAATATAACATTACAGCATTTCCTTCTTCAGTATCTTAAAGTCTTGTTTATACACTTTGTCACACAATTTTAGACGGTTAAGTGCAATGCTAAAGCATATATAATATTATACAAGGTTAAATTGACAAGTTTTCTAATTTTTAACACATTTTACAAAAAATAAAATCATCAACAGATTATTTTATCTTTTTTGGCATCGTAATTAAGTTGGAAGGTATGTTTTTTAACAATTATTTTGCATTTTTGTAGACGTTTTCAGGTTATGGATCCCACCTAACATGTCAGTTTCGATAAGCATTCGATAATCCTTCGATAAGTTATTTTAGTTTCGATAAGACCTTTCCGAAATCTTATAGAAGTTAAAACGTTAGCTGATTGGGTTCATCAAGAACAAAGTCTTAGTGTGATGAGATAGACTTCAAATGTTGCCATTATAATTTCATTGATCCACAGGCAAAATTGCAAAAAAAAATTTTCCTGCTTTAACAAGGGTCCAGAAATTAAGAGTCTTATAAATTATCTTGTTAAAGCACCTGAATGCTTATAATTCCATAACAACTCACTTATCAGAATTTAAGTTATTTTACAATTTTATAATAAACTATAGAATCTAATCTGTACAAATATTTTATTACAATATCCTAATTAGAGTTACGGTTTTCCGATTTCACATGGAGTCACAAGCCACCTCTTCTCATGGAAAGACAGATACGTAGTGGAGATTATTGAATTGATGTAAATTGTTTTTTACCTCTTATAACCAGGCCATTTAAATCTTTTAGCAATGTTATAATAATCTAGTCAGCTCGCTTGGATTAGTCTTGTTAAGTACTGGGAGAGTCTTATAAGAGGAAATGTGTAGGAAAATGTTACTTGGGAATTAACGCCAAATTGACAGAACGGTTATTTTCCAAAAATGTGCGTTGTTCTCCAATACAAACCATGATTTCAACAAAAATCGGTAAGGTTGCATTGTGAACAAGGCCATTTTGTAAATTTTTCGAATTAACAAAATCTCGCATTTCAAAATTTCTTAAACAGTTGCATGTTGCGCGATTTAGAATTGCAAAACTTTAAAATTGCGAAATTACGAGATACAAGATTTTTATCTACTAAATTTTAGCAACAACATTTTTGGGTGCATCTTTTCAGAGAAAAATCGATATAGAAAAATTACTAGAAAATTGGCTGTAAGCTGGAAAATATATAGGTATACTGTTTCAAGTTTCAAGCCATATTATAAATGAAAATACAACAAACAAAATAGAAAATGTAAATATCTTATACCTATTGCTTGACGTGACGTCTTCACCAATGGATAACATTTTATGTGTGTTTTGTCTCCTGTTGTGCCAATATTATTTTAATTATAAGAAAAAACATATATGTAAATAATTTTTTAAATATTAAAGTTTGCTTAATTAATTTTTTTTTTAAATGCGAAATTTACACAACTTTATTTTATAATTTAATTAGCAGCGCGTTTCCCAATAAATTTCATCATCAGCCGAAAGCTTGGGATGTATGATTGTATTATTTTATTTTTGTCCTATTGTAATAAGACAATAATAATTAAATTATAAAATAAAATTATGTTAATTTTATATTTTCAAGAAAATTTAATTAAGCAAAATTTTAATATTTAAAAAATAATTGATTTGTTATTTCTTATAATTAAAATAAAATTGGGTAATTTTTGTTGTTTCTTAGTCCATTTTTAAAATTCAAAGAACAATCGGCGTTCATTTTAATATAAAAGCACATTTTTGCATGTAAAGATTTTAAGATACTCTTAAACGCAGAATGTAAAATGTACAAATATAAGTCTGTCAGCTCTTAAACGACTTAAATGCCATAAAATATTCCAAGCTAATAAACGATTAACAACACTCAATGTAAATACGATTTTTTTCAAGGCTACACACATCGTGTAAAAAGAATGAAGAAAATTCTTCAGAAACATTCACAATTGGGAGAATTTTCTGTATTTATTTCTTTAAAAAAAGAAATTCTTAGTTTTCCACTAATGTTTTGTATTGGGAGAAGGGGAAATCCTCTTGAACTATTATTTTTTTACTATGAAACATAAAAAAATTCCTCAAAATCCGCTTTATCTATTCAATATGATTAGCCCAAAATGTCTTTCTCTATTTGTTCATCATCATTAAGAAGATAACACCCCAACATCGTTCGCCATTAATGCCATTAAGAATACCAGTTCCATCAGGGAGTAGGTATAATTAAAACAAAAAATCTTAATGAACTTACCTTAATCTTTCCCTGAGCAATCTCATAGCTTCTTTGTCTCGTTCAAGTATAAATAAAATCCTTTTGAATTCTTGGAGTTTTTTCTTTAGATCCTTTGTTACACCTTCAACACATATTCCACTGTCTACACTGCAGTCCAGTTGTATGCTATTGCCACTGATATCCAATTCAGCCATAATTTTATAAACTTGTTTTTTTTTTTTTGAAAAATGTAGGTAAGGAAATAATATAAACTCAAAACACTTTGCACGCACTTAGAGTAATGATTTGAAAACACTTCTTAGTAATAAAACAAAACACGGAAAAAAAACATAAAAATTCATCTCGTCGAGTTGTAATCGTAACACGCACAATTTTTCATAAACTTCCACTCTACCCATTTACACGTGGAGTAAAGAGATACAATTTGTATCTTAAACTCATTCGAATGAGTATAATATTTCAATTTGTTTGTTTTTTTTTTTTATTTTGTATCTTTTTGCTTTTTCGTTATGAAATATTTTTCTCAGGTGATAAAATCGTAGTTTCGTTATCATAACTGCCTGCTGCATACCAATACAAATTCTGCTTCTCTCTGTCTATAGATGCTAAAAACTTTGTTGGAGCTCACTGTTTACTGTCATCTGAAAAATACAGGCAATAAGAAGGAGAAAAAATTAAAACATTAATGAAATCCATGTAATTAGGTATTTATAATATTTTCTTGCGATTAAAATTAATTTATAATATTATTTTTTAAAAATAACAACCTTCGTTAGGCAAGTTGTTCACATAACACAATGGATAAAGGAAGAGTATCTTTCTCACAGGTTCAGACAGATCCACAATGATACAGCTCATAGCCTCGCATAGAAGCGGCTGAACTTGAGAGCACAAATACAACAACAAATACGTTTCGTCATCGACACGGTATCGTTAGTCGGACGGTCGTCGGAGTCGCATCGTCGCGTTTGTCGTTCTCATCGAAACATAACAAAAAATCAAGATAAAACCAATGTCCCAACAACGGATAAAATATCTGATAAATCTCAGAAACAATCAAATGTGTACTTAAGAGCGATTACGGTGCAACTGAGACCTTCGAAATTTGCTATTAATGTATATTGTATCTGGCGATAGACATAGCAGGTGGAAGTGGGATGCGTTGGGTTGCTGATGACATGCCGATGATGAGTATGCATTATCAGAACCAGGCCCAACATTGTAATAACATTCGCATCTCACCCACAGAGATGGGAGAGGTACCATTGTCTGCGCCCCAACCACCACTCCGTTAATATTAGTGGGCACTATATTAAGTATGGTGACCATATTTTTTTTCATAAGAAAGAAAAATATTTAAAATGCCTCCTTATATTAATTTTCCATTTGAATTTTTCAGGAGAAAATCGTCCTTAAAAACAGAAATTTGTTTTTTTTTTGCAAACAAAAATATATTTGAAAAAAATCGTTGTTTCAAATGTAGGTACCTATTTAATTATGTCAGAGTTGACTTAAGTGAGTTGATTATAAGAGGTCAAGATTTAACGCTGATGTGAAGAATAAATATGGCTGAAGAATATATTGTTATGTTGATTTGTTCGCCGTTATTACAATTATTATTTTCATGCGTTTTTATTTTTACAAAAAAAAACCAAGCCAACAAAATATTCTATCCGGATAACAAAATAATACAATTCTATTTACAACGGAACAAAAAACAAACGTCAACATTTAGTTTGGGATTAATTTTAGTGGAATTCTTTAACCAATTCTCATGCTTGACGACCTTAATATATCAAATTGAACAAAATCGATAGAATGTCCAATTCAAGTATTGCAAATAAGGATGGTGTTATTTAAAATGTAGTCTGCAAATTTCTAGAACATTTAATTAATCTTATAAACAAACGCCTTGTATGTATATAACATAAATCTTACACTCTACTACTATACTTCAAAAAAAAAAAAAAAAAAAAAAAAAAAAAAATACGCAAGTGATGTATGAAAATAACATAAATAAACGTGGAAAGACTTACTCGTTCGTTGGGCAATAAAATTCAAAAGACAGAGCAATCACTTTGATGGTAACTTATTTATAAGGTTGCTGATAACGAGCTCTATTTTTACTTTCGATATACATATACATAGGTACTATATGGCAAGTTATAGATTCGTGAAAAAAGCGAACACGAGATTTTGATCAAAGTTGACATAACGATGATAGTGAGGACGATAAAAGTGGGTCCCGCAATTCCATCTGAAAGTCTGTCTTTCAATCTACAGCATAAACGTTTGGATGTATTTGCTTCAAACTTGGTACATATTATTTTTTCGGTAACACGTCCACTCGTTTTTTAATTTTTTTTAAGACGAAAAATTACGGTACCAGTTAAAAAACTCGTATTTCTATCAAAAACGAATTTCAGTTCATTAATGAAGGGAAGAAATACTTTCTATTACTTCTTTTTTTGAAAATAACGGCTAATTTTGGTATGTCTAGTAGAACCACTTTTATGGTTTTCGATTTTCTGGAAGACAGTTAATTTGATTTTCTTGAATTTATATGCAGAAGCTCTTAGAAAGTTTTTAAAAAGGCCAACATTTTTCACAAAAAAAAAAATTGAAATTAAAAACAAAAATCTGTCTTTTTTTTGGCAACTCAAAATTTCGAAAACGAGTGACTGGATTTTTTTTTTGAAATTTCGTATTTTGTAGTTTTTTGGCGTTATTTTGATTAGTTAAACAAACCATTTTCCTAAAATAAAAAAAACGGTACCTCCTACACAAATGTTAAAGAAAACTGTTGAAAAACGACTCATAGAATTTTGATAAAAAAATGTTTGTGTTTTTAAATTAGTGCAGGCCACTTTTAAGTTAAAAAAGATTTTACTTTGCGTACTTATTAAACGGTACTTTCGATAGAACCTGTTCCTATATTTTCGACTTTCTCACAATTGGATGAACCGATTAAAATCATGTGTTAATAAGCTTGCATTCTCAAAATTACTATTTCGATTTTTAAAAAAAATATAAATATAAAAATATTTTTTTTTTGAAAAACCGATTTTTCAAAAACCAGTCACTGAATTTTTTGTGAAAATAAAATTTTATACATATGTATGTATGTTAATAATTACTTCATTATTGCGTTTACATTTTTTTTCCTAAAAATGTTTTTAAAATTTTATACACAAGAGGTTAATTTTGTAAAGAAACCGCTGCAAAAAAAAAGATTTTTGAATTTTTTTTACATATTCATATCAAACGTCATCCCCCCCTCCCCATTTAATCTCAGAACATTTTATTGTGTATGTCATCCATTTATTTCTCCTTAATTATATTTCATTTTACCGTTACCGTTTGACGTATGTCTAGAATCTATCTATAAAAATCACATGAATATTATGTTTTGCACCTAAATTATAAAGTTATATATGTACCTACTCGCTTACATCCTTCACTTTTATTATTCTATGTACATATTTACTAACCAATGTTATATATATGTATGTTACCCTCCTAATTTACATAATTCATATCCATTTGAATATACTATTATATATATATAACTATTCCTTCATTTTTTGAATCATTCCTTCGACAACTCGTTATAACTCCTAAGAATCAAGGTAATCTTACCTACACCGTCTTTAAACCTGAATAGGATAACTAGACAAACCTTACTACCAATATCGACCATGTTTAGCTACATTAAAGATGTTAGCTACAAGAGTAAGTTCGTACTATTCAGTCGTGGATTTTATTTTTTTAGTCGAATTTGACTTAACTGAATTAATCACTAATTAGTATCTTATCTTTATTGTGTCTATCGAACGTAAAAAACGTAATAGTAGTTGCCATAAATTGATTGTTTTTAAATTAATAAAGTAATAACTATAATACCGCGATCACGGTTTTTTTCCACAAAAAAAAGTCACTTACATTGAATTTGGATTCGACTTTTCTGAAAAAGATGAGGTAACGGTTTCACGGACATAGTTCTTTCTAAAGTTTATGATATTTTTTTTTATAATTTTCTAAACATCTTTTTTTATTTTTATAAATAAAAAAGTAAGTCCATTTTCATTAGATACTTAAAAAAATGTCATTTACAATTCAGATAGAAAGGTCACACTAACTCTGAGTCAGTTACTCTGTAGCTAATTTATTCATGAGAATTCAATGCTTTCCTAATTACTACTCCACCACACTTCACACTTCCACAGGTGTGTTCCACCTCTGCTCTCTCTCTTTGCCCCTGCCATACCATTAATTGATATCTGGGTGGCGCACTGTGCGTTGTGTCACCTCTCTCACCTGTATAGGGTGGTCTAATGATTGACATCAATTGAAGTTGTTGTTATTTTATTTAAGTTTATTTGAACAAACGGCTGTGTATAATTATTTTCGACACTCAATAGAGGGAGTGATTATTTAATTTATAATTTATGTTTTTTTTTGGCGGTTTTTAATTTTTTTAAATTATTTTTGTTTACTTTTGTGTGGTTGTTAAGGCGGCAAATTGTTGCTGGTGGCATAAACGTGCGAATGTGATCTGGAGCTCTTAGTCATATCCACTTATTAATTATAATTCAACATTTTGATCATCTAACAGATAATTTATTTTGAGTCAATTAATTTCATTCACTTAAGCAGTTATTGAATATCGAAAGTACAATCGGGACCTGGTGCAAGGCAATAAGACCGAAGAACAAGTGCCCAAATCGTCGGGGCGTCTTACGAACTTATTAATTTGAAGAATTGGGAAGAATTCTTAAATCCGAAAAACCACGAAAAATCAAAATATCGTAGATTAAATAATTAACTTTAAGCGTACCGAGTATTTTTTTTTAGATTATTTGAAGTTTTTTTTATTAAAAATAATGCCAAAGTTAAACCATTGACAAGACTAATTATTAACTTGTCGACTCAACGAATAATTCTTTAATCATCGATTTGGTTGTGCTTTCTTCAAATCGCAACGTATGTTGATTAAAACCTCTATTTAAAAAAATAGCAATGTAGGGCAAGAAAAAAATGATACGATAATTAAAGAACTCAAAGGTAAAGAAAGGAATGTAAATTGTATACAATTAATAAATTGCAAAAAAAACCTAACACTAACGAAATTATCAAATTGGGTTCTTTCATTACAAAATGTTTAAAATTTTATTGCACACTATGTAGATCCACTATTGAGGCTTTCAAGCAAATACAAAATTTCTCAAACACATGCACTCCTATAAATCTTTGTTTATCGTATTGAAAAACTCGAACTCTAGTTTTTTTTGCATCATCATGTCGAATTCATGAAACCTGTTGAAATAAATAAATTCCTGATTCTTCAAAGTACTCAATAATAAACATTACAAATTCATGTGTTCCCATACTTTCCATCTCAAGATCGTTAACTGACCATTTATTATTTTTTTTATTTATTTTTTTGTGGGCCATCTCCTTTCACACACTCCGGGTCAATTGGTTATACTCATCAAAATATTAAAAAGTTACTTTTGAAAATATATATATGTATATAAATATATCGATTAAAATTGCGTCACTTAATTGAGTTAATTAATACAGTTAAACAGTAAAGTTACAATTAGACAGTCAACGTAAATAGTGTAAGCTGTAACTCTCGGAAGTAAAAACGACGTCAAAGTATTTGGCATAGCATAGCTGCTAGTTGCGATATCTGTTAATGCTACTTTTAAATAACATTTATATAAGTCTGCTACTGAAATAACAATTATGGATCAAAAGTTGTCAATAAATTAACAATTTTAATAAACTATTTTCTACTCGAATTTAAAAACTAATTATTCATCACTTTATCATCTATATCCCTCTATTCGGTTCGATCAAAATTATCGATAGACTTAATTGATATTACTTCAGTTTTTCACTTGCGATATAATGTAGATACTTTACGGTAAGTCATGTAAAAAAATCGAACTCAAGATTTTAATCAAACTAGACATTACGATTATAGAGAATGCGAACAAAAAATGGTTTCCGGAATTTCGTGTGCTTGTCTGTCTGTCCGACAGCGAATTTTTTTTAATAACGGTACCTATCATACAAATTTTTGGGATAAACATGGTAAATCTCAATTATCTCGAAAACGGCTCTAACGATTTTGATAATACCTAATAATAATAATAATAATTTTAATGTGGAAGACCTGAATTATTTTAAATGCAACCTGAATTGCACGGCACTACTTAGAGGGAATAGGAAGATGAGAGGAATTCTTGTTGGCATTTTTTTTATTTTGAGGATAAAATTCAGTGCACCATTATAAGTATAGGCTACATTTTGGTAAATTAATTTTTTTAATTGAAATGTTAATAATCACACTTGTCAGATAACCATTTTTTTAGATTTTTTATTATCTCCTGAACGGTTCAACGGATTTCGATTTGTACAGGGGGTCCTTCAAATTCTGAATGATACTGCATACCCAAATTATCGAAAAAATAACCTTTTGGGTTTTAAAAAAAAAATTAATGTTTGTTTTATTTTTCACATTATTTTTAATTCTCAGAAAAGGTTAAGACCTTACTATCTTTTTTGTCCAAAGTTCAGTTCCCGATTCAATTAATTGCCTTTGTAAGCAATTTTATTAAGGTATTTAAAAAGAGATTAGCTTAATGTTACATGTATTTTTATTTTATGAATTTGTATAAACTACTAAAAAAACAAACGTTTTTTTTCATAAGCCAGTAGCGATGGGGACTTTAAATGTCTTTATTGATTTTGCACAAATGGATTCTGCATGTTTATTTGCGATTTTAAAGTTTCAATATAATTAGTAGTGACTCTAGCTGCTTTTTGTAACGATTTTGAATTTATGCGATGACTGCGAAATCAAGAATTACCAGAATCACAATGAAGCAAAATATATAATCAAAAAATAATCACTTTTGATATCTATCTATCTAATGACTTTTGTGCGATGACGGAATCTCAGTAGAACAAAATCGGTAATCAAAGTTAAATAACTTTTTGTTAATGTAAAAAGATAAACAAAATAAAAATTTAGAAATTTTAAATTTTTAATAACAGGTATTTTCAATCTGCTAATACCTGTTACTCAATTACTCTTACTCAAATATCGACCCATCCATATTCTATTTGTATATGGATCTGTCAAAAGACAAAATGCATATATCAAATCTCTGTGACATTTGTGTCATATATGACAAAGAATTTTGCCAATATGCGCAATATGTGCATTGTGAGTAATCGGCAGTTGTTGTCTCACTTCGCCGACTTACTCGTTTTCGATTCCACTTAATGGCCAGAAAGCAACATATAAATTAGAGTGAGATATAAATATTGATATATTCACAAATGTCCATGAGATGAATTCGATGTAAGAATGTCTACAAGAAAATCATTACAATTTATAAAAAGACGTTTACTCTTACCTATATTACATTTGTCATTTTACTAAAACGCCACGACCCAGGCGCATTTTAATGAGACTTCTTTATTCTGGCTTTACACTATTCTCTCTAGTCGTTTAAAATTTTATGGAAACATCAATTTCGTGTCGTTTCTATAAATAAATTGAACTCTTCTAACTTTTTTACTATCATTTTTTTCAGATATAAGCGACAGAATAAAACAATTATTCATTTATGGTTTCTTGCCTAATGTTAAACATTGCATTTTGAATAGATGAAACGATGTACAATTAAATAAGGAAGTACGTCTCTTTAGGTCAAAAATCAAATAAAACTCAAGCAAACTGCCTTAAAACATGATTAATTACACACACTTAATAAATAAAGTTAAACAGATTTTATTTTCTTTCAACAAACATTTTTGCTTCATTAAACATTTTATTTGCTTGCTCTATTAGACTTGGGAAATAAATAGCGCTTTTACAAGCTATTTTTATTTTTGACTTTATTTCAGACATTTTTCTTTCTTCTTAAAATCTTATTGACAATCAGAGTGGACCTGGAATTTACATTCAACCCATCAATATACACATGTAAAGGTAAAAAGTACACATATGTCAGCCGAACTGACAATTACATCAAATTATTTCTTCATTTATTTCCACAGCGATTGTAAGAAATAAATGCTGAAATCGATTTCGTAAAATAATTTGTTTTATGAAATTTGTGGTCTGCATTGGAAATTTTCATTGCATGCTCGATATTCTGAACTCTCAAAAAAATGTTTTGCCTGTTTTATTTGCTTCATCCAGTGTTCCTCACTATGCTTTTAAAAACTGTGTATTTTAAATACGTAGACAGACACATAAATAAAAAAAATTATGTTCTTTCACTCAGTTTTGATGCATCGGTTGTGCGTCCAGACTAAACTGAATTTTGTTAAAAGCAAGATTAAAAGAAGTGATTTGGAGTGTATATCTGCGCCTTCTCCAGGTTGATTGTATGTTTTCCGTTGTTGATTGACACAGACAGCGCAGCGGCGAAACTGCAAAACCCCAAGCCCCATGGCGAAATTGAATACAAATATTTTCTTCTTTTTTATTTCTCTGACCATTTCTGTGATTTGTGTGTCAGAAGAAAATTATAATTTTGCTATGGATAAAAAAAAACACAAAAACAAAACTCTATTATCCCAACTTGAGAAAATTTTTTGTGCTGCGATGCGATGTCGGTTTCGTTTGTAAACCATATTTTATTTTAGAAGAAAGTACAAAAGATTCATGTTTGTTTTTTTTTATTTTGAATTTTATGCAATTTAACGTCCGTCAGTCGGCGAATTGCCAATTTTATGAATTAATAGACAGACTGTCGATTATTCAAGTTGAAGAAAGTTTCTCTAAGGGATTTTTTTAGTTTCATCTTAAAACTATAATTATCTAATTAATTGTTAATGCGGTAAAGTAAAATTATATAAGCTAAGATTTTTTTGCTTAATTGTTAATCGATGATTTCAAACGTAGATACATACAAAAATTATTAAACATTGTAAAAAATTAACACCGGGGCTTCCTGATGAGAAATTTGATTTATACCGCAATAGCCTTGTATGCAGGTGTTAACCTTTTAGTTAAAATAAGCTTAACTACACCGAATTAAAATAAAAAAAGCATTATGGCGCAAAATTTTAAATAGCCTAATATTAAGTTATTTGAATTATAATACTTAAAAATTTGCTAATATTAAAGCACTTTACTAAAATATTCCTAATTGTAGACACTTTTAAATTATCACCATACTAAATTTAATTTCTGGATAAACTTCAGCTGAACAGTGAACACGCCCAATAAAGTGCAAAAAACTAAGCGAACATAACTTTTTGACGTTTGTAAATGCCAAAGGCATATGGATTTAGTACGATACTTAAAAGATAAAGTAAAGTTGGTTAGTTAAACTTCAGTAAAATGTTAAGAACATAGTACGACACTAAACTCATTTAAAATTAGCAAAATCCTCTTTTTAACCTAGTATCATACTATAGATGATTTAACATGTTTCTAAGTAGACTAAAATTTTGCGCTTATGTTTCTAGTTTTCTTATTGCCATGTAAACATGTATAGCTTCACCCAATTCACTTGGACATTCTATTGTGCAGCTCTCTTCAAATTTCTTTGTTCATCTCATTAAGTTTGAAAGATACTCACAATCTTCTTCCAGGGATGGAATTTATTTACATGAGGTATGATCGTGGTTAATTATGCAGTTTTCAAAAATATATTTCATCTCTGGCGTTGAACTCATTAAATCTCTTGCGCACAATTTTTGTTCTCTTGAATACTCTCTCTCTCTGCGCAACAGACCGTTGGCCAAGTGATTTGGTTTAAATTGGTCTAACGTATACGTGCCGTGTAGCCTATTACAGTTACACGTTTCTTGTAGGTCGTTACAAGTTACACGTTCTGTATAGCACGTTACCTTACGGAAGTTAGCATTTAATACCCTGTTTACATTGGGAATATTACGTACTACAGCGTTTTTTCACATCTTAACCGTGAGTCCGTGCACTCACTGTTTTTTGAAAATAGACCCAGTGGTTAAATTGAAAATATTTCACCTAAATTTACGTTGCTTTTGTAATAATTTTTGACGTTTTCTATTGGGAATTAGATTTTTATTAAATATTACTTAAAGTAATGCAGCATTTCTTAAGAAATTTGTCACATGTATGCTTAACGCAATTTACAAAAAAAATTAATTGCCGTCAGTTCAGCCAAAGTTTTTCAGTGGAGGATTAACTTTTACTTTCAACTGTCAAAAACCTAACGGTAAATCAGTATTCACCGCTATTGAATCGCGTATTCTTTCCAATAGTTTGTTTTTTGGCAAGCACCTTTCAGATGCAAATCTTTTACGTTAATCCAAAGCTGACTCTACAAATTAAGGATGTAAATTTACTAAAAAAAAAAGTCAGCAGTTAACCCTACTAGGAAGACATAGCAATGAAAAAGTGCGGCTTATTCAGATATGTCTGCACTATACGAATGAACCTCGCACTCTTCCATTGGCATCCGTGATAACCCGAAGAAAACAAATAAGACTCGGGTTTGAGAATGCTGGAACTCAGTACAGTTATATTTATTTTCTAAGAAGTAACAATTCCATTATGTTCCTAAATTAAATAACAAGGTAGGTATTTTATCTAAACGCAAAGATAAGTTAAAAAAGCTGCTTAGAAGCAATGAATCAGGGACGAAATTGTAAGAAACTGAATCCAGGTCAACATGATAAGTGTTAAGCCCACGATATTATTCAGAAGGAACAAGCAGGGAGAACACCGATATATAAATATAATTCCACCCCAAAGTTGAATCATTTATTAGCAACCAAAAAAGTTCACCTTAGGCCCTTCAACTGATGAACCAACTAATGTCACTTGAATATATCTGTAGGCTACCAATGCTGTCAATGGGAATCTTATTCCTCATCCTCAGTAATTCAAATTCGACATCAAGAATCACAATGAGTCTAAAAGTTTCGCTATTTATCGTAAGTTCTTACTTCATCTTGTAATGTTTCTTTAGATAACAAACACACTGTGAATTGTATGGAAGACAAATGTAAATATCGTTTGCATTTTGTTGGTGAAGCATTGTCCTGTGTTCTGTTGTTAATGGTAACTCGGCGAGGGGTAGGTGGTTAGTAAGATTTTCATGACGATGTATAATGGGAACACGAGTGGGCGTATGATGTTGCTGTGATTTATTTGTGATTTTGTGGTGTGTTATAGCATGGTCGATATGGGTATGGGTAAGGTAGTCGTGGTGTGTTCCATGTTGCTGGTTTTTATGGATTGGATGTGGATGACGGCGGTCGGTAATTATAAGTACAGTTGACTCTGGTTAATTCGAAACTCGAGGGACTTCTAAATAATTACAAATAATCGAGAGATTGAAATATTAAATGTTTTGAAATTTTTGAGAAGAAAAAATAGGAAAGTTCGACTTATTAATTATTATAGTATTTTTTTCCTTACTCCAGCAAAATTGAGTAGCATAAATCTTCTCCTTCGGCTTTATTTTGGTTTAGAGGGTACTCAGAAGAATCTTAAATTATTTTGCCGTATCACTTTTTCTTCTCACCTGTCTCCATTTTTTCGATTAACTCCTTCTATTCAGAATTCGTCAAGTGCTTATAATTTTTAGGACTCATAACTAAAAAGAACTTTTAATCTGCAAAACCAACGAAAGAGTAACTGCAACTAAACCAAGCAAATGCTCGTGCAACGATGATACAAATTTGAACTTGTCATTTACATCAAACTATACATCTGATAACTTTGAATTGTAGAGTGTTTAACGCCTATGAATTCGAATTAACGCGTCGTCTTATTACATAGCGATGATATTTTTGGTCGAATTACCAAGTGCTTAAATATGTATAGATTTTTTTCGAAATATTAAGTGATTTTCTGGAAAACTTGTAATAACTTTGAATTAGTGAGAGGTTCGAATTATCGCAGGTTTGAAATAACGAGAGTTGACTGTACTTAAGATCTACTTAAGTACCACTTAACCCGACTCTTTAGCTCGACTTTTGGTTCCAGTTTTTAGTGCGAAATTATTCAAATTTATGGGGTTGAAATCGAGTTCAGTTCCAAAACATTTTTGTCAGTCTCTTTAAACACAATAATTTGCCGAGTTAACTCTGGATTAACTGAATAAATATTTTTCAAAGATGCTTTAAAGAAAGTTATCACTGAACTATTATTAAAAATACTTATTCCATCTCTAATCCATGACCACACTAAACCATAAGATAGAAGTTAATCTGCGGATTACAGTTTTCAATTAATAAGAAATCGAAAATCCACGAACAAAATCTACTACAATAAGTATCAACTTTATACATCTTTTTATTCTATGTCCCTGCACATTTTTGTTTAAATGTTAATTCTTATACCTTCACTAAACTACCGTCTTCGATGGATTAGCGAAGGAATAACTTAGTCTACGAGTTAAAGATAAACCACCACTAAATCGTGTTTTTTAATATGGGCATCAATGTTTTACATTGATTTTTCTTGAGTTTTACAAGCTGTAAAAGCAATTTTTCACTGATGAACTTGTTCCCAGTTAACTTGAGTTTATTTTATTTGGAAGATTATAACAACTAACTCTGAGTTAGAGTAATCTTTCCCACTGGATAATTGGCCATCTGTATTTTAACAAGGTTTTAATACAGCATTTAATATATATAAATTACTTTTGTTAAAAAAATTATATTCATAATTATTTATAATTTATTTTTCACAGTGCACCATGAATACCTACAAAATAACATTTTTACTTGCGATTACAGGTACTATAAGGCAAGTTATGTATTCGTAAAAAAAAATCAAACATGACATTACGATCATAGAGAACACCAAAAAAGTGGGTCCCGCAATTCCGTCTGTCTGTCTGTCCTCGAGTCTGTAGCCCAAACGGTTCGGTGGATTTGCTTCAAACTTGGTACATATTATTTTTTCGATAATATGTTCACACGTTTTTTTTCATTTTTTATTTTTTAAGACGACAAATAACAGTAGCCCCCATACATTTTTTTTGGCCAAAAACAATAAATCTTATTTTTCTCAAAAACGGCTCCAACGACTTTTATAAAAAAAACCAGTTCATTAATGAATGGAAATGGTACCTTTTGATAATTTTTTTTCTGGAAAAAAATTGTTATTTTTGGTACATCTAGTACAACCATTTTTTTGGTTTTCTATTTTCTCGGAAATGGTTAATTTGATTTTTTTTTAAATTTCTTACGCAGAAGCTCCTAGAAAGTTTAAAGTTTAAACACTATTGTATACTAAATTTTTTCAACACAAATTTTTGTTGGAAATTAATTTTTTTTTGGAAAACTCAAAATTTCAAAAAACGACTCAATCGATTTTTTTCAAAAAAACTTCGTATTTGGTGGTTTTTTGACATTATCTTGAATAGTTAAGAAACAATTTTTTTAAAATAAAAAAACAACGGTACCTCACATACAAATGTTAAAAAAACCGTTAAGAAAAAAATGTATTTCTCATAAACTGCTCCAAGAATTTTTATAAAAAAAATTGTGTGTTCTTAAATTAGTACAGTTCACTTTCAAGTATACAAATATTTTTTTTGCGTACTTATTAACGGCACTTCCCATAGAACCACTTTTCATATATTCGATTTTCTCAATATTGGATGAACCGATTAAAATAATTTTTTTTTTATAAAAATGCGCCCTAAAATTGTAAATAAAACTGCATACGAAAATTTTCAAAAAAAAACCTTTTTCGATTTTTAAAAAATAAATATTTTTTTTTTTAAAATCGATTTTGCAAAAATCAGTCACATATTTTTTTGAAATTTGAATTTTGTATGTATATTAATAATATCTTCAAAATGGCGTTTCAATTTTTTTCAATTGTATAATATACATTTGTAGGTAGGTACCTATGTAACTATTCCTTGAACCATCCATTCAACAATTCATTATAATAAGAATCAAGGTAATCTTCCCTACATAGGCTTTAAACCTACATAGGATAGCTACACCTAACTAACTAAACCTCAATGGTTAGCTACATTAAAGCTACAAGAGCAAGTTCGTGCAATCCAGTCGTTCATTTTATTTTTTAAAGTAACACATTCTTAGAACATGAAAATGACGTACCTCCATTAAATTTAAAACCAACAAGGTAAAATGTATACACAAACATGTGTTACATCCACAAGATTAATATTTAATTGAAAAAGTCATTAAATATTTAATTGCATACAAAGTTATAGCACCCCTGCTGGTGATGTAGTATTTAATTTTAGTGTTATATTTTATTTTGCCTTATTCTAATTAAAGTTTTGGGGATGTTTCGAAAATATTTTAATTAAACAATGCTAAATTAATTAATGTGTATTTTTTGTGGAGTCTTAAACATATTATAACTGTTATGTATGATTGTTAATGCAATTAAAAAAATATAGAGAAGTTCGTCGATGTTGGTTTGTAGTTGCCTACGTTAAGTAAGCAGACAGATTTGCTTGCTCAAAATTTGGTACCAAATATTTTTCTTATGTGATTCTCTAGACAGGTGAAATTCTCTCGCATGCAATAAATTTGGGTTGTTAAAATTTTTTCAAGAATGGCTGTATAGCACCAATTGGAAATATGGTTTTGATTACCTAAATACCTAATTTTGGGGAAGCGTGCGAATGGTCGACAAAAAAATGTCGACTGGACAAATGAAAATTTCCCCTACTGTTAAAATGTCGACTGAAGTTTGACTGACAAAAAAAAAGTTGACATTTTAAATGCAGACTATCTAAATGTCGATTGTAAGTTTGTCGGTAAAAATGTCGCCTGCTATCCAAAATACAGTAAAATAAAACAAGAATCATCTCTTTTATGTGGAAACTAAATTTTCTTATTAATTCAATGATATAAATAGAAAACAAAAACAAAAATTCATAATGTCTTTATACAAAAACATACATTTTGTGTAGACACACATACACAAAACTTTTCATTGCAACGTTAAATGGACTGCAAAAATATTTAAGAAATTGACTTTATTATAATTATTTTTATCATTTAAGATATTTGACAGTTGTTTCTCCTGTTTTCAAATCGACATTTTGGCCTCTCTTCTCTCTCCTTTCTTAACTTTGTCAACAGTTTGTTTGACAACAAGGTACTCCTTTGCCAACTTTGCAATCAATTTGATTTAAGTAATGTAACCCGGCACTCCATTTTGTCTTTACTCATTGAAAGATTTCTAGTGAAGATTGCAATAGGTTGATATCAATGAAATAAGACTGATGTTATTGTAAACATTAACAGTTATCCGAGAGTGGCTTGTTCATCGACAGTGGCAAGAATGATGACATCATTCACTTTGCCACTACCGATCTTTTATTAGTCGACATTTCAAAATCGACTTTATAAGAGTCGACATTTTGAACCGTCGGTATTTTTACCGATCGACATTTTGAAAGTCGACATTATGACAGTCGATTTTTTTAAATCGACATTTTAAAAATCGGCAAATCGTACCCAACCCCTAATTTTGTTTTAACTTTGCAAATTAATGCAATATTTTTTTTATTTTAAGATATTGACCCCCAGTTTCACAGTGGGAGTTTACGAGTAAACTTACGATCAACTGAACCTTAAACTGAGTTTAATTTTTGGTTTAATTGGTCCGGTTTCACTTTGAAATCTGATCTTCAGATCAGTTGAACTTCATTTAACTATATTTTATGAAAATAGTTGACAGCATTTTTTTTGTCTCGTCCTCCCTTGAATACACAATTTTGTATTTTCTGAAAAAACAATACAAACGCTGAACTGAAGTTTAAACGGCAGAATAATCTCGGTTAACTTAAACTACAAATTGAACTCAGTTCAAGGTTTAAACGACTCCGTGAAACCGAATAAATTGTTGATCTGTAGTTTAAACCAAAAGTGGAGTTTAAACTTGCACTGTGAAACTGGGGGTGAGTGTTTTCATAAGTTGCATTAATAGTATCAAAGTTATGTATCTTCAATGCTGAAGGAAGCACTAAATCGAAGTATTTACGAACAGTGTGAAAAAAAAATTGGCTAATGTTTGATAGCCCAACCCCAAGGGAAATCTCATATGTCACACTGGCCACACTCTTTAAACTTGTCAGGCTATGTGCACAAATGAAAATTTCAAAAAAAATCGAATTGGAATACAATCTTCATCCACCTTATAACCTAATTAATGTTCGTTGTGATGTTTGCACATGAACAAAGTCCTGGGATGACATAAAATGAAAACAATGGAATTTGTCAAAACCGCTAATTAACTCCAAATAATTTAATTTGCACATTCATGCTTTTGGGTGTCATGTGGAGAACGACAACGACATTAGATATGTTTTAAAGAAATAATAATGTCGGGTCTTTTTTTCATTCGTAGGAATACAGACAAAACTTTGCGGAAAAGAATAATTTTGATCAAATTTTTTAATTCAAGGCTTCATGAAATTTAAAAAAAAAAGAATAACTAGTCAAAGAGAGAAACAACAAAAATCAAAGCATTTACTGGGGCCTATTTTCATCTCGTATTAAATATTATTTCATTATAAATTATTGTTCCACACTAATCTGAAAAAAAAAACACCCAAAATGGGGCAATCTTGTATTATTAACAAAATGTACGACTGGATCGCACGAACTTGCTCTTATCTTCCATCACATTGTATGCAAAAGGTTTCTATTAAGAATCTAAATACATATATTTCCAAAGTCGTTTTTTACTTAATTTTGTATATAAACATTTTTTAAAATTTATTTCTAAAAAAACGTGGTATGACAATTTTAATTATTTAATAATATAAACTTAAAAACAACATTTAAAAAAATAATCATCCCCCGGTTTTCGAAATATTGAATTTTCAAAAAAAAATTATTTTTTTTTTGGATTTTTGGAAAAAAAATATTTTGGTATGCAGTATTATCTACAATTTGGAGAAAAATTATTAAAGTTTTGATCGAAACCCGTTGAGCCTTTTATGTGAAAATTAAAAGTAAAAAAATTGTTGTATATGGTAGGTGCCATTAATAAAAAAAAATATTTAAAAAAAAATTGTTTGACCAAATACCTTAAATAGTGCACATATTTTTTTTAAATCAAAATCGGTAGAGCTGTTTTCGGCATAATTGAGATGGTAGAAAATAATTGTATGGCAGGGGTGCCTGTTGTTTCGTTTTTTTTTTTCACTTCACATTTCGTTGTTTCCCTCTTTCTTACATAGAGTTCTGTTTACTTCGTTTATATTTACTTCGTTTTTGTAACACTTTGTTTTTCAATCATTTCGCGTTAAAAGTGCAATTAATTATTAAGGTCAATGTTTTCTTGCCAAATGTTTATTTCGCATCGTCATTGTCGTCTAATATAAAACTTTATTAGAATTTATGTAAATTAATTTTTTGTTTGTGTTTTGTTAAGTGTTTTTGTATATAATGAAGGAATTATCATATTTCAATAAAATATTCAAAGTCCCGGTTAATTATAATCTCACTTTGTATTTTGATATATGTTACACACAAAACTTTGCATACACCCAAACTCGACCCTACCCCAAATCCTATAATTGGCCCAAGCAGGGGATTACAGGGTATTCCACCCCTCAAAAAAACTATTTTTCTAAATTTTTGAAATGCAGTATTACTTAGAATTTGAAAGAGCTTCTGCATGAAAATCTTGATCGAAATCCGTTGAGCCGTTTATGAGAAAGTCGAAAATTAATAAAATGGTTGTATGGCAGGTACTGTTAATAACAAAATATTAAAAAAAAAATGTTGCCCAAAATGTAGACCATACCCAAAATAGTACACACACCAATTTTTATCAAAATCGTTAGAGCAGTTTTCGAGATAATTAAGATGGTAAAAAAAATTGTATGGCAAGTACCGTTATTTTTGGGGCTAAACAACAATTCAAAAATCTAAAACGCCTTAATTCCCAGTTTGAAGAAAATCGGTTCAGCCGTTAAGCTCGCTGTACAGACAAACAGGCAGACAGTCGGAATTGCGGGACCCACTTTTTTTGAAAATCTGGAGTTCGATTTTTTTTCCAAATGCAAAACTTGCCCTATAGTACCAACTTACATACATATGCACATATATATGTATGTATATACATATATCGCAAGTAGAAAATGCTGTAAATGTTATTTTTTTAGCTCTACAATACAGAGGTGGCAAATAGACGTAGTGTCGTCAACCAGCTATTCTCCTTCATGGATCGCAGAATACTCGAGGGAAATGTTTTTACTGAAACAAGGATCTTTTGAGGATACGAACAGCTATAATGCACCGAAAAGCCATAGTAAAAAAAATATAAAATTTCCTTTTAAATAAATATCTCAAAATAAAACATGTGTTTTTTTTTGCGTCTTTGTTTAATCCAGAAATGTAATTTCGCCAAACGTTTATCGGTAACCACAAACAAATCATGTATCAGTTATTTAAATTAATTTATTAATGTATGGGCAAAGTTTATAAACATTAAGTTCTCCTGCTCAAACCCAAATACATTAGGTAAAACCATTCTTAAATGGTTAAATTTTTGTACAGAACAAAAATATTATTTCGAAGTTCGAACAAAAAAGTAAATTTTATTTTCGATTTTTAATTAACAATTCTGACCTAATAAACTCGATTTTTTTCTAGCAAAGCAAATTTACCATTATTGACAACTCAATATCATATCTTTCCTCTTTTAACTAAATCTTATTTAACATTCAGATCTTCTTGATAAAATAACAATAAAGTATCTAATAGTTTATTTCCATTCAACGAAACTATCGTGGATGTTAGAATCTGATGAGACGTGCAACAAAAGGAAATACAAAATACGAGCATCAAGAAGTCAATGACATTAATGAATGACGGACGTGTTATTTCGGCATTTTGGATGCTCACTCAATTATCACTTCCTCTGAAGATAGATTTTGTATACTTGTCTATTGCCGCCGGCCGCCGAGACACACGATTCAACAACAACCAAAAGTGATATCAGATTGATTGAATCATGGCGGATTGTTTCCTTAAGGCTATTTCTTGTTTTTTTTTTGTATTGAAGTGGTAATTAATTTCACACGGTTCGATTTTTATAAAACAGAGATGTTATGATGATTGTCCGATGAAGCTTACATATTATGAGTTTGTATTGAATTAGCCTCATTATAATAAAAGCTGGTATTATTAATATTTAAAGTTACCTACTTACTTATGTTTATGATAGAATCTAATTATCTATGCAAAAATGTTAATACTAATTTGTAAACAGTCGAGACATTCATTATGTTACGTAATCCGAGATTTAATGTTTTTAGTTTTCTATTCAGAGAAAAACATATTAAATTAAAATTTATATTTTAGTTAAATATATCTATTTAGCATAATGCTTATATAGAAGTTAAGTTAAGTTAATATATATTTATTTAAATTTGTATAAGTGAAGAATTATTTCTGATGAAAATCCAAAAGTTGGCATTATTCAATCAAATAATTATTTATACACAAGAAGACATTTATTTAGCAAAACAAATATTATATGAAGTAAACTGTACTTTCGTACGAACTGTGAATTATTTATGAAAACATATTTAGGTTGCTCACATAAACTATCCAAAGATATAAAAACTGTATAGTAAATGTGGATCATTACAGAGGATTTTATTTGATTTTGGAACTAAAGTGCGGATTCATATAACGAACGTGAATTACTTCAGCAAGTCGATTGTAAAATCAATGCAATACTATATTACAATTCGAAGACAGGTTATAATACGTAAATTTAAATACGTAAATTTGAAGGCTCACGATCATCAGATTAGTTAAACTATGCATTAATGTGTTCGAAAACAAAAATTGCCCTATTAACTAAAAAGTTAGGTTATGTGATGTGAGTATCAATGCGCGACCCCACTTCTCACGCACGGCTTTTTCCAGTTCAGCATTACTATCATTTATGTAATTACTGTAAGAAAAAACACTTATTTATTTTTTATATATAGGTACTATCGGGCAAGTTTTACATTTGGAAAAAAAATCAAACTCGGGATTTTAATCAAACTTGGCATTATGATGATAGAGAACACCAAAAAAGTGGGTCCCGCAATTCCGTCTTTCTGTCGGTATGTCTGTCTGTATAGATCGATCTACAGAATAAATGCCTGAAGCGATTTTCTTAAAATTTAGTAGTGAACCCTAGAAAGCTAACTTGTCTGGACTGCAATAAAAAGCTTATCATTCGACTTTTTGACGACCATTTAATTATTTTTTAATAAGTTATTACTTTTCATTAAAGGTAATGATATTTATAAAAAAAAAAATGGGTTTTAAATAAAAGGAAATTAAAGTTAAAATAAATATTTACTTCAGTTTTTAATATTAAAATTACATTTTTCATAGCACATGTTTTTTTAGATCAAAAAGTAACTGTCATACTAAGATTTTGTTAGGAAATATTATTAAAAATGACGACTAAATTGTACATACACAATAAACAATAACACCTACAAGAAAAACGCATCCACCACGCGAGGCAAACCACCGGCGGCTGAGTTGGCGTGAAAGCACGAGTATGTAAGTCAAACAGTAAGGAAGGGAGAGGCAAATATTTGATCGATGTGTGCCATTTTGACGAAGGTAAGCTTTTTAGGGTTAAGCGATTAAGGCGAGAGTCTTAAATAGATTTTTGAATTGTGTTTTTAACTCCAAAAATAACGGTACTTCCATACAATTTGCTTACCATCTTAATTATCTCGAAAGCGGCTAAAAGGATTTTGATAAAAAAAAGTGTGTCAACTACTGTGGATATAATCTTTGTTTTGGTCTAAAATTTTCTATACATACCTTGTTACTATCGACTTTCGCAGAAACGGCTCGGCGGATTTCGATCAAAATTTTATATTTCCAAAATTCTTAAAAACTTTTTTTATTGGAATTCATAATTCGCAAACTGGTTGACGATTTTTTAAAAATTCAGTTTATAAATTTACATTATTAAATACTTAAAATTACCATACTAAAAATTGTTAAAAAGTAAGAAATTTTGTATATGAAAAAATTTAGTAAAAAGGACTAAAAATATATTGAGATATTTCTACTAAAAATCGTGTGCTTAAGATGTGATCGATCGAAAATCTTGCGGTATGCAGTATCATTTTAGAATTTGCAGAATCTCCTGTATAAACATTTTGATCGAAATCAGTTCATGAGATAGTCAAAAATGGAAAAAACTGATGTATGGCAGGTACCGTTAATTACATTTAAATACAAAATTTTTCTTGGCCAAAATTTAAACTGATTTTTTTTAAAATCAAAATCAATGAAGTCGTTTTCGAGATAATAAATGTTTAGCATTTAAGCTCCAAACATTTTTATGGGAGATACCGTTATTTTTAGAGCTATTAAATACGAATCGACCCAGTCACCTAAACGCTGAAGTACCAATTTTGAAGGAAATCGCTTCAGCCGCTTATGCTATAGAGCTACGGATATAGACAGACAGTCAGATAAACGGAATTGCGGGACCCACATTTTTTGTATTCGATATGATCGTAATGTCAAGTTTGATTGAAATCTCGAGTGCGAATATTTTTAAAAAGCAAAACTTTCCTTATATTACCTATAGTGCCCATAAGAATAAAATTTAACTGTAATATTTCAAAATATTCCTAAGTCAAACACAAGAGACAATTTCACAAAACAATTACCATTGACTTTAACAGTTTTTAAAACAAACAAAGAAAACTGGGCTAACATGAACAGTTAAAAAAAAGTCTCCCAATTAAAATTGTTTAAATCATATCTCTTTACTTCTGATCTAAAAAAAATAATTCTCAATGAACCGAAACATATGTAAATAAATCTTAACAAAATAATTTATGAAGCAGTTAATAGCAAAATAAAAAAAAAGTCTGTAACAATCACAATAACAATCATCAACAAACTTAAAACAGACTTATACTACATTGTTGTAATTGTATAACAGAAGTTTGTATTTTCGTAATAATAAATTCACAACAAAAAAGCAATAAACTTCGCAAAATCTACATTTAGATTTCTACTTAACCAGTGATGAATTCGTGATTTGTATCAGTTACGTGAGTTAATGTCTTGACTGGGATCTACAACAAAATAAATACCTCTCCAATTGAGTTCTTCAAATCAAACCCGCGCGCCGCAGCAGAATATGTCATAACTTCGAATTTAATTGGACTATAGTCGTCTGATGCATTTCGGTATTGCATTTTAGAAACGCAAGAAAAAAAACTCATGCCTTACAATTAAGATTGAAAATAGAATTTAAAAAGGGAAACCAAATTTTAAACATGTTTTTAAGTTCAAATCGCCTAAGCCTTTGAGTCGATCTACAGTCGTTCTAAGCGGTTGAAGCGATTTGCTTCAAGCTTGGTACTGAAGCGTTTTAAGTGATTAACTCAATTCATTTTTTAAATACTTTTCAAACGATTTGATAAAAAAAAAAACAGTTTACTCTATAGATATACTCTACATTTCGGTTCAAAATTTGTTTACATAAAATGTTATTAACGGTACCTTCCATACAAAACATTTTTTGATTTTCGAATATATCATTAACGTCTCAACGAATTTCGATAAACCATTTTATACATTAGGTCCTTCGAATTCTAAATAATACTACATTCCAACATTTTCGAAAAATTAAATTTTTGGAAAAAAATTACCAACATTTAGACCATAAATCTATAAAGTACGTAGAACTTTTTATTATCACAATCTTGGAGATAATTATTTAGTTTTTTTTTAATCCTCTCTAAAAAAGTTTGAACGAAATTGCTGCTGGATCTTAGGCTGTAGATTGACAGACAGAAATACGGTATTTTCGGACCCTCTTTTTTCGTCAAATTTGATCAAATTCTCGTTTGCGATTTGTTTCCCAAATGCAAAACTTGCCTATAATGCTTACAGCATGTATAGATATCACAAATATTAAAAATTAAATTTATAGATATTTAAATTTTAAACAAAAATAACTCCCAAGCTATCGAATTAAAATTATCTCCGATTTTTACTTTATATCATTTTGTAGCCGTTCTTTTCAAGGCAAATCAGGCGCACCTTCAAACAAAAATCGAATGTACCTTAAAAATGTCGAATTCATGCGTTCCATGCCCATGAAATGTCAAAATGACACGAATGGGCCACGAATCCATGCCATTTGTGACGATATTTTCTTTCAGTTTTCCCCCGACAAAAAAATGCACGACTAGATCGCACGTACTTGCTCTTATATTTGTGCGCAAAAGATTCTTAATATAAGCTGCTAAATATATTTTTAAAGTCTTTTTAAGTTAATTTTTTATATATACAAAATTTCTTGTGTATGTGTTTTCTTAAAAAAATTGCTGCGGCAATTTTAAACATCAGAAATAATTTTAAAAAATATTTTTCGAAAATTTTGGTATGCACTAGGTATTATTTATAATTCGTAGGATCTCATATATAAAAATTTTATCAAAATCCGTTGAGCCGCTTGTGAGAAAGTCGAAGATAAAAAAATGGTTGTATGGCAGCTACCGTTAATAACAAAATATTTAAAAAAAAATGTTTGACCAAAATATAGACTATACCTAAGGTGATCATTATTTCAGATGCAAACAAGAGGACAACATTTAATTAATTTTAACAAGTTAAGGAAGCAACGATATTTATTCAAAATATTTGTACTTCACATTAAATAGTTTTAAAAACAAAAATAATAAAATTAAAATTATAATACTCATAACATTAAACAAAAATAATATAATAAATATTTACTAAAGTACTTAATTTAAGAGTTCAGCTCAAAGAAACTGTTAGTTTTTTGTATTTTCCTTCGCAGTGTATTTTTATTAAGATGTCATCCCGACTTTTTTTAAAAATAAACTCTTAAAATCTCCGGCAACATGGTCAAAGCTAATTGCAATTTGTTATCAGCATTGCCTTTAGTGTATCAATTTTAAATTGCGATTTTTCAGGTGTCCAAATGTTATTAGAAATTGAAAATATTTTTTCCGTAGAAGCATTTGAACTTTGAAGCTAGAAACGACAGTGGACACTCTTTCGCACTTTACATTTTCTATATCATTCTACATTCAAAATTTCAAACCATTTATGACATGGTGATAATTTGCTCGTTTTCCAATTTTCACTTTGTCTCTTAACCAAGAAACCTGACAATAGCAAATACTGAATTATTCAAACCAGTGTTGTCTTCATTTTGTGTTTAAGTAATTTATTCCTGAAGAAAGCACCTTACTCTATAGGAAAAATGTTTCAAAGAAAAACGAGGACATCAAGAGAACAAATTACTATCCTCATTAAGAAAAACAAAAAAAGGACACGATACAGAAACAAAGAACTGTCCTCTAAAAAAGATGACGGATGGTCACCGAAACTATACCTAAAGTACCTAGTGCACACACTTGTTTTTATCAAAATCGTTAAGCCCGTTTTCGAGATAATTAAGATGGTAGAAAAAAAAATTGTATGGCAAGCACCTACCGTTATTTTTTGGGGCTAAAAAAACCCATTTGAAAATCTTTTTGAGACAAATGTTTAAGTTCCATAAGTTTGAAGAAAATCGCTTCAGCCGTTAAGGCTATAGATCGGTCTACAGATAAACAGACAGATAGGCGGAATTGCGGGACCCAGTTTTTTTGCGTTCGCTATCATCGATTAAAATCTCGAGTTCGATTTTTTTCCAAATGTAAAACTTGCGCTCCTATATCGCAAATAAAAATAGAAGTAGATATAACGGATAAAATGGATGTTAGAAAAATAATTACAAAACAGACATGGGCACGACTGTCGGGGTTAATTGACTGTTTTAATTATTTGTTTCAAAGTGAAAATCTATTGATATTTGTGGGTGAAACTTACTTAACGGCTGTATCAATTTTGTTTAAATTTTGCAAATAGTCCGACTCTAAATTTTACTTTAAAACGGTAGACTTAGGAATATCATATTTCTGGCCGTTATGTTTTTATTACGACAAATAAAACCAAGAATAACATCCACAACTTCTCAAAAAATTGCACTTAACTTTAAGTGTCAACAATCAATATACCTAAATATGCATGTTATGTTATATAGGGTATTTCGATGATAATTTTGTTTCCCTTGGAATATTTTATTTTGTGTGATATCGTGAACATCCCCGGAATAAATTTCCTTCGAACACAAAGCCATTTGAAATGACAGCCAAATTCACCTATGGGAAGTATATTTACGATAGATAGGTATACGAATAAATTCCTGGTAAGACATTCGAGCATCCTTCAGGTCCCCCAGTTCGAAACAAGGGAACATTCCTAACGATTTTATTCACAATTTCGTCTGCACATTAAATTGTACATACACATACAAAATGTAAAACGCCAGCTTTTGTAAGCAGGATTCAAATTTGGGAACTGTTAATAAATACAGTATTTTACGGATAAAAGAAACTCTCATGTAAGAAAAACTCGCTTATAAGAAACGTAATGAGAAACACCGTGCCTTTTTCTTTATATTTCTTTCGAAATTAAACGTTTATAAATTCCCAAATACCAAAATTAATTCTTAAAACAAAGAAGTTCACTTACAAGAAATTTACTTTCTCAGACAAACCTGTGCCAAAACCTTTTGAATGTGCATCTTTATGTTAAGACCTTAATTATACAAGTTCCCACTTTCCAAAGGAATAACAGCTGAAAATTGGAAAGGCAGTGAATATTCTGACCACAGATGAGCAATACAAAAATGGGAAATGTAATTTCATTACACCTACACCACATATTATTGTAAGATTTCACATCTATTCATGGAAAGTGAGCAAATGTAATTCTGATATTTGGGATTAACTCCTTTTTGCTGGTTGTGTTTCGACGATAAATATTTAACACTGGAGTACACGCGTGCCCTACTATAGTAGACCACACTAACAGTTTTGTTCATAACTTAACGATTTTTGATGTAAGAGCTGTGTCATTTTAAATAAGACTTCTCAACTAAATTTTTCAACAGGTCAGCATATCTCTTGATTTGTTCGCGAACACATATTTTTATATTTAAGTGTCAAAGTCATTTGTCTACCATAGTATTCCGCGAGAGCGTTTCTGTGAAATTAAATTATCGCACGAGGGCCCATACACGATCAACAAAAAAAATTGATTTGTCCCGATCACCATGCTGTAGTAGTGTGGCTTCAATGCTATAAAAATTTGTTTTTTTATATATATATAAATTATCGAAAAAAATATAAAGAATTGATCTTTGAACAACCATTTGGTGTTTTGTGGTACTGAAAAAGTAATTTTACCAAATTTGAATTTGCTAACTAATATTTATAAGTTCAAAATATTAAATGGTTAAGGCAATAAATAAATATAATATTTAAATTAAATATTTGTTTCATTTAAATATTTATAAACTAAAAAGATAATGGCATTCTTAAATGATCTACCATAGTAGGCCATGCGAGTATTGGTGTAAAAAAATAGGGCGCGGGTACTCCAGTGTTTTATATACTCCCTGTAAAACAAAATAGTTTCCGTACAAGATTTGTCTAGATTTGTATCAAACTTAATTGTATAGCTAACAATATTTTGCTTGATTTTATTTATTTGAAAGAGAAGTCTTTATTTTTTATTATGTTATTTTTGTTACATTATCTTTTTATCTTAAAAACATATTAGGTATACATGAATTTTTAAAAATTAATTATGCATAAAAAGTTTGTATGGCCTACTAGGTTTTCATGAAATTTTGTAGGTAGTGGCGACTTTCCATTAGGGTAGCACGCGTAGAACTTTGATTTTTTTTTACAGTGAGCTAGGGGTCTCTATAGAACAGCTTTAAAATAATTCGGTGAGGAAACACTGTTAAATATAATTAAAAAATGTTTTAATTTCCAATTTTGGCTTTTTAGTACCACACTTTTGTTCAATTTGTCTTTAAATTAGAAGGTATTTCAACACACGGATACTTATATTCGGTAGATTTATTATTAAGGACAATAATTAAAATGGTTTTAATATGAAAATATAAGTTCTTGTATTCTTAACATATTTTTTAAAGTTTGCAATATTTATACACAATATAAAAAATTCGCGGCAACGAAAAACTGTTTTGACAGTTCTTGTTAATACTTCCCTCTGGTAGTATTCTGAAGTTTTTTTTTTGTACCAAGGTACTTTTTTTTTGGGAAAATTTGAATGGAAACATTTTTGGATTAAAAGTACAAGTGTAATTTTTTTTCAATAATAAAACTTACGTGAAAACATTTAACTAAATGAAATATCAGATTTTTCGAAAAGTAGTTATGCATCACTTTTAAAATACATAATGAACCTACATATTTACTTTCAGTAAAAACCAATTGCGAATTAAAAAAAAAAAAAATTGAATAAAACGTATGTATAGTAAAAAACCTAATTGTATGAGGTTTTTCTGTAATTAAGTTCACGGCGTACAAAAGGTCGGCGGGTAAGCGGGGCCAATTCTAGGATTTGGGTTGGGGTGAAGGTTGGGTGTATGCAAAGTTTTTTTAGGATTTGACATGAAACAAAACAGCAATAGTATACATAGTTTGAAATCAATTTATATTATCCCAAGAAAAATGCACATACCACAACACTTACCATACCGAAGTTGCATACAGTCATCTGTGGATTGGTAAACAACTGTCCACACAAAAAAAAGTTGTCGGTAGTCATCATTTGCATACATTTTGTATGAAAAATGAAAATTTTAAAAATTAATTAAAAATAGAAATGAAAATGTCCCCACTTTAAAATTGTTATATTTATTGTTTTTAAGCATAAATCTACCGAATAATAGTATCCGCGTGCTAAAATTCGTGCTCCCCTAAGGGAAAGTTCAACCTAGTTTCCCTTGCCCATAGTTTTTTCTAAAAGAAATTTTCTTTCTTATACCCGATGTTTGGATATAAGAAAAACTCCGATATAAGAAAGAAATTTCTTGGATTTTCAGAGTTTCTTATATCCTTGTTGTACTGTACTATATACCTACGTATACAACATCAGCTAGGAATATTTACATGAATGTTTAAATAAATTTTACAAACACAACATGAATCATCCGAATATTTTGTAAAACAATTCATACAGTTATTTCACCGGCGCCCCGGGCGCTCAGAAGAACTTGGTCACATCGCGTCGCCGCCGCCCGTTGGTCATCACCGTAGTCACACGTAAACAAAACTTATGTATTTTAACATGGAGTAATTTGACAATGACATTAATACTGACCTTCCAGGTGGCTAAATGCACAGTTAATCCGTTCGTTCTTCTTCTGTTCTGAAAAACTTTATCCTATAAAGATTTGTCCACACTATTCCTATTACATTTCTTTGTTTCACAAAATTAGGTAGGTACAAGCAGAAGCACTCGTCGCAGATTTTTTTTTTTTTTTTAGTTTTATTTACAAAACACCGAACAATACCGTTATTTACCTACAGTGGTGCTTGTGATTGTGAATTTGCACTCTGGGACTGCTGCACTGCTCGCAACGTAAATGTAATAATAACTTTAATTTTTTCCATCGACGAGATCACGTACACAACGAATTTTGTGTGAGATTGAATCTTTTGTTTTGAACACGGCACTCATTCCGACTGCACTCAATTACTCACTTTGTTGCCGCAGTTCATCCGGAAGAAAGTTGCAACAAATTAATCTCGACACAGGAATCAGGCACAGTAAATTACACACGGCGCTGGCTGTGACCGCACTCAGCGCCAATGATGGTGGATTGGTTGGTGGACCAGTTGATATCTGAACCTTTTGAATTCCGCAGCGAACGTCAAGACCAAGAGCAACAATTGACTGGCGACATAGCGAAGTTCGTAGTAGACACTAAACGAACGACGAAAACGACAACTATGGTGTTCACGTGTGAAGCATTGGAGAGCCCACGGAAGACTACACGCGGGACCGGACATCAAGTGGTCAACAGTCGGTTCAGTGAAGTCGTCGGTTCACCAGCTGATGGGGGCCGGGGCATGGCGTTATGAGGTCGATGAACACTAAGGGGGGTTTTGTTGGGCTAGAGGGGATTAGCTAAAACGACCGGTTAAGGTTTTTGTTTTGTTTTGGTTTTTTTTTTTTTTTAGTTGCTGCACGCGGAACGAACGGGACGGATTTGGCACTGACTTGTGGTGGTGACAGTGATTACAGGTTGAATTTTGAATGCTCGCTGGGGTAACAGCACTCAGCAGCGGTGCGCTGCGGTTGAAGTGCATCTGAAGATGGGAGTCTTGTGGATGGGGTTGTGAAATTTGGGCTTTCAAATGAGAGGAATCCCATTTGGCCTTATGTGAATAGGAAATTCCAGAATTTGTTGTGGTTAACGGTTGTTTGTTTATGTTCGGAACCCATGTAGAAGTTCCCTCACCGCTCGCAGAGGGTAATGGTTAATGATTTGAATCTGAAATACTCACAAAAGTCTCTTCTTTTAAATAAAATACCTACGACCGACACGACCGACGCGACGGTGGCGATGCTTATGTAGGGCCTTGAATGGCTTTTGCAGCAACAAGCTCACTAACGTAGATGAGAGATTTGGAAAAGTGGTGAACCGAGTTAGCGAACTCGGTGTGTTAACTCTCATTCTCAGGTGTGTTTCTATATATTGTTTGTTGTTGTTGTTGACGGCGATGATGAGGGCGAGTGATATCAGGCGGAAGAGTTGTTGGATTTTTGTTTTGTTTTTTTTTTTCGAATGCTGTTTTAAGCGGTTTTCTGTGTTAATGACAGACAGTAAGAACACGCAGAGGGTTAGGTAGTAATTATTCTATCGATTGGGAAGCACGTTGGTGTTTTCTTTGTGGTTTAGAAGTTTTGGGTAATGCGCGTTATTCACTTGACTTAACAAATGGGGTTAGATTGCTTTAATTTAGACTAGAGTATTTGCCTACATATTTCTATTGAATTAGGAATGTTGCAAATTAGCTTCAGTTTTACAATAAAGCACAAACATGCTTAACCAGACGTTTTTCATTTGGAAAATAGTGCGAGATTAGTGTTAACGTGGTAAGAAATTTAAGATGAATTCAAGAAAATTAAACATGTGTGCATAATTTTTTAGATGTTTGTAAATGTAATCTAAATTCAAGGCACGTGGTATTTAGAAAAACTGACGGAATAGGCCCATGATGCAGGGTATCTATGTGCATTTTTACTTGCGATTGTGGGTACCTAAGCCAAGTTATGCATTCGAAAAAAAAATTCTAACAATAAAACATGACATTACGATCATAGAGAACACCCAAAGAGTGGTTACCGAAAAACCGCCTGTCTGCCTGTCTGTAGAACGATCTACAACCTAACGGCTGTACCTAAAACTTGGTAGGTAGGTAGGTAGGTAGGTACTTAAGTGTTTTAGGCGATTGTCTAAAATAGATTTTTGAATCGTTGTTTTAGCACCAAAAATAATGGTATCATGTGTACTTGCCATACAAATTTTTCTACCATCTTATAATTACATATCCCGAAAACGCCTCTAACGATTTCGATAAAAAAGTATGTGTACTACTTTAGGTATGGTCTACATTTTGGCCAAACATTTTTTTTACATATTTTGTTATTAACGGTACCTGCCATACAAACATTTTATTGATTTTCGACGGCTGAACTTTACTTTAGGGGAGGACGAATTTTAACACGCGGATACTTTTATTCGGTAGATTTATGCTTAAAAACAATAAGTATAACAATTTTAAAGTGAAGAAACTTTTATTTCTGTTCTTAATTAATTTTTAAAGTTTTCATTTTTCATACAAAATGTATGCTAATGATGACTACCGACAACTTTTATTTTGTGCTGACAGTTGCTTACCAATCTACAGATGACTGTATGCAACTTCGGGATGGAAAATGTTGTGGTATGTGCATTTTTCTTGGCATAATATAAATTGATTTGAAACTATGTATACTATTGTTGTTTTGTTTCATGTCAAATCCTAAAAAAACTTTGCATACACCCAACCTTGACCCCAACCCAAATCCTAGAATTGGTTCAGGCAGGGGTGTTGCAGGGGGCAACATGCCGCCCCTTACCCGCCGAGC
The DNA here is from genome assembly GCA_910595825.1 of Philhelius pedissequus. NCBI lineage: Eukaryota > Metazoa > Arthropoda > Insecta > Diptera > Syrphidae > Philhelius > Philhelius pedissequus. The sequence continues at coordinate 46,912,162 of OU343160.1, forward strand.
TTTTGTACGCCGTGAACTTAATTACAGAAAAACTTCACACAATTAGGTTTTTTTCTATACATACGTTTTGTTCAATGTTTTTTTTTTTAATTCGCAATGGGTTTTTACTGAAAGTAAATAGGTAGGTACATTATGTATTTTAAAAGTGATGCATAACTACTTTTCGAAAAATATGATATTTCATTTAGTTAAATGTTTTCACGTAAATTTTATTATTGAGAAAAAAACCACACTTGTTATTTTAATTCAAAAACCCTAGGTACAAAAAAAAAACTCATCAGAACACTGCTAGAGGGAAGTATTAACAAGAACTGTCAAACCAATTTTTCGTTGCCGGGAATTTTTTATATTGTGTATTAAATATGTAAACTTCAAAAATATGTTAAAAATAGAAAAAATTATATTTTCATATTAAAACCATTTTCATTATTATCTTTAATAATAAATCTACCGAATGTAAGTCTCCGTGTGTTGAAATACGTTCTAATTTAAAGACAAATTGAACAAATGTGTTGTACTAAAAGGGCTACAATTGGAAATGAAAACATTTTTAAATCATATTTAACAGTGTTTCCTCACCGTAATATTTTAAAGACCCCTAGCTCACTATAAAAAAAACAAAGTTCTACGCGTGCTCCCCTAATGAAAAGTCGCCCCTTTTCGACTTTCTCATAAACTGCTCAACGGATTTCGATCAAAATTTTTATACAGGATGTCCTTCGAAATCTAAATAATTCTAGTCTTTTTGGATTTAAGAAAAAATATTTTTTTTTTTTGAAAATTCAATATTTCGATAACGGGTGGACGATTTTTTTTGCAAATTTTCATACCATTTTTTTTTAGAAAAAATTTAAGAATTTGTATATAAAGAATTAAGTAAAAAGCACTTTAAAAATATGTTTAGCGGTTTCTATTAAGATAAGATCAAGTACGTGCGATCCAGTCGTGCATTTAATTTAATTTAAAAATCTAAACATGAAATTAGTGAAAACAAGTCATTTTCACACAACAAAGCTAAGTTTATAAAGTCAAAACAGAATAATCAACTGGACTCGCCGAAGTCAAAATGACGTCAAAATATATTATCCTGATTAAAATTTATAAGGTAGCAGGTATACATACTATGATATGTCAAGTTTTGCAAAGTGATTTTAATCAAACCTGACATTACGCTGTTATAGATAACACGAAATAGTGTAGCCCCAGAAATAACGGTACCTGCCGTACAACGATTTTCGAAAAAAATATGCATTTGTCGAAAAAGTTCAATACAAAATGTTTCAAAGGGTAGGGGTAATCGGGGCTAGTTGTTCCCAGGGGTATGTAGACTAACTACCCACAACTTCAAACCTACTTTCGGTGCGTTTGTCCGACTTTCCGTGTTTGTTCTTTTTTTCCTATATTGTTTCCCCATTGCCAAAAATTGACGTTTAGTGCTAGATGGTCGGTTGGGGTTAGTTGACTAATTTTTGTTGGGGTAAGTTGACTCATGATTTTTTTCGTGTGATTTACAGGAAAAGAGAATTTTTGTGAGAAAAATATACATTATGGAGCACACACTAATGGACCATTTTTTGCTCATGAAAATGTTGAATTTTCTTACGAAACCCCGTTGATGAAAACATCTATCCTAATTCAGATTTTATGGGTATTTTTTGCAATCAATATATTTCGGAGCAGCAATTTTTTTTTCAAAAATTTTAGTTTCATATACCAAACGCTAAAAATTATGGCATTGTCAACTTACCGCATAGCGTTGGTCAACTTACCCTGGTACTGGCGCTAATTGGCTCACTAGAGGTCATGTGGGAACAATTAAAAAAAATTACTTGTCTATAATATATTTTAATGGGAATATCTTACTTAGAAAGGGCGTTAAAATTTTATTGAAACCTATTTTAGTTTTTTGTATATAAAAAGAAATGTAAATCTTAGGTCTACAAGCCGCGGTCTACCCTACCTGCTATACGACCGTTTTTTTCCGATTTTCTCATTAACGAAAAATTTGTATATAGAAGGTTCTCCAAATTCTAAATAATACTTACTGCATATTATTTAAATTTTCGAAAATACATAATATGTTTCTGATTTTTGAAAAAAAAACATTTATTTTTAATTCAATCTTCAATTGAAGAAAATTTAAAAACAGTTTTATGAAAAAAATTGTAATTTGAAAAATTGCAAAACTGTTTTTTTGTTATAATCTCTTTACTAAAATGTAGAAAATGCCAAATGAACAGAAACATAGTAGGAGTCCTTTTCGAAATTCGAAATAAAAAATAATGTTTGTATGATAAGTAAACAGTACCAATGAATCAAGCGAAAACAAAATTACGACACTTCTTTGTTTTTCTTATTTTATTAACGTCATATGTGAAACAAAATCTGCAAATTGTTGTTGTTTGTTGTTTGTGGATTAATGGATTTTGTCCCACATATGACGTCAATAAACTATGAAAAACAAAGAAGTGTCGTAATCTTGTTTTATTTGATTCATGGTATATACACACTGTAATGCACAATGTAAAATAACAAACATTGTCGTATGGTCTAGATCACAAATAAGCCATGCTAAGATCGGAAACCTTCGAACGTCTCACCACCCAAAACCCATTTGTTTATATTGTTGTATTTGTACCTTTGAAACCCTATTCATGAATAGAATGGGAAATCGAAAAACAAAACAAAAACAAATTACTAGGTCTGTGTTGTCTATATGTCTATAGGAAGATGAACAGAAAAGATTCTTGTGTGCATTTTTATCAATGTGTCTATTGGAAGATGAACGGAAAAGTTACTTGTGTGCGTGTTTCAGCTTGTAGGCAAATGTCAAATTAAAGCAGAGGTTTCGGGTCCTTATGTTATTAGTTTATGGTCTAGATGTTACACTGCTTTCACACAAGAAAACTGAGTTGCCGGCAACTGGAAACTTGAGGGCGAAGAGATTTTTTTGACGTTTTGCTTTGCTTTCACATAAGCCCAATTCATGATTCATGAACAGTACCCATATCCCCTTTAGATACGAAAATATAATTATACATAAAAACGTTAAGATCCATATTTGAAGAAAATCGTTTCATCGGAATATGATGGTTCAAACAACGCACATGCATAGTTGGAATTTTCTGACCCAATTTTTAATTAATCGTAATTCATATCATGTTTGATTAACATCCCGAATTTACTTCGATTACTTCTATTTCAATTTGAATTTCATTGATAAATTTAACTCACATCATTTCAACATTTGTCTCTATTTTAAAGGAAAATGTAAACAATCATGCCATGAATAGAAATTTTCGACCATGAGAGTTACCAGTGGCGATTTAATTTTGTTATAATGAGTGAATGCAGAAATAAATCTCCACCCGTAAAATGGCATTCGATTAAAAATGAATCCAATTCAGTGAACGAAGCTAATGAAAATTTATTATGCTCGATCGAAGGTGACGGCCTTCGTCGATCACAATCAACTGCCTATCACTTTGGTTCTAAAAAGAACAAATTAAGTAATTATAATTTTTTTTTAATAAACAAAAAAAAAACAACAAGCAGACTCATCGAAAACAGTGTTATAGGAGGTTAGTTACAAAAGTGCGACCTACTAATTCCATTGTATAAATAGATAGAAATAGAACGTACCTTACATATTTTGAATTAACTACTGTTAAAAGACTTGTTACCTCGATTTAATGACTCCGTATGGGAATGGACAACAATACTGATTAATAACATTCACTCTGTTCGACGCGACGACGCACGACGAGCACACCTTGAATGTATGTATAGTTGGAAGAATTTTAAAGCAGAATTGAAGTTTTGGCGACTTTAAAGCCTTTCTAATGAAGATGAGAAGGTATGTACTCTATGGCAGTGAGTGCTGCGGTAAATGTACTGTGTAATCAAATTTGCATACATTGCAGTGAACAATGTCATTGGCCCAGATACATTTTTGATATAATTTTGTATTGTGTTTACTTAACAGTGTTATGAATGAAATTATGTTGTTGAACTTTTGAGCAATTTTATAGTTAATATGTAGTAACAGTTTGAATGAATCTTGCTCTACAAAGGCTGCATTTATTTCATTTCCTTAAAACACTCTTGGAAAGCTGTAGCATGGGTATTATCTAAAAATAGGGAATAATTTAGCCCTTATCGCTAAAATATAAGCAAATAAATTAAAGTAAAACAAACATATCTGAAATGTCAATCTCGAATAAACTAATGCATTTGGGTAAACTTTTGGAAGCACTCAACAAAATATTTATTCGAAAATTGCCTTACCTTGTTTATTATTTAGAAATGGGTAAGACAAGCAAATTCGGTATGTAAATTGGACAGTTGAAGAAGGTTGAACATGGACAGTGTTTTAAATTTAGAAAAAGGGGTTGTAATAATCACAACTTCGAAGGAAAATTCAAAACTAGAAATCCATTGTTTTAAAACGTGAGATTTTTCAGGCATGAAGAAAAGTCTATGTTGTATAGAATTATTTAAATACAATTTGCAAAACTTACCTTATATTACCTTTTTTACTTAATTACTTGACTATTTTTCTTATTTTTTTTTTATATTTTGAACGAAAAATAAGAACGAAACCGGACTAATTTCATTCTGCAAGTTTTATTGGAACTGCACACAGCATCAGTAGAAAAAATAAAATACAGAGACCTAAAAAAATCAAATCGGAACACACCTAATCTGTCACACAGCTAATCTGTCAAATAAAAAATGACGTTTAATATTTGACGTTAAATGGCCAGCTGAATCAAACTCTATTTTTTTTTTAAATAAATAGTAAACTTATAGGGCGCTGCGGGCGAGACAATAATGGCGATCTTATGATCTGCTATTTTACTGCCAACGTCATTTCCACTTACCACTTTAATGGACGATTTTTAGCTCCACGATTAAGTCTAGTAATAATAGAAAAAATGAACGAATTAACGTCATTCGTTTGAGGTAGCTATTTTAGTAATATTAATTGATTATAAAGGGTTATCCATTTTGCGGTTTCAATAGTATAGGGCTGGAATTCGACATCTGTCAAACTAAGATGTTAAGCCAATTTTTTTTTCAGTTGAAAGTATGACATTTACGAAAATGGATCGCTTAACTATCGCACATCGCATAAAATTGTTAAAACCTACTACAAATATGGTGATTCTCCCACAGCTACATATCGTGCTTTAAGAGGAGATTATGGTTTACATAATCGTCCAACTACGCAAGCAATTGGCAAAATTGTGAATAAATTTGAAGAGACTGGATTGGTTACAGATATTGTAATTTCTGTGCATCATCGTGTCGCTCGTACCACTGAAAATATAGCTGCTCTAATTGAAAGTGTTGCCGATGACCCGAATGTGTCGATTCCTCGTCGTTCTCAGAAATTACTACTGTCTTACGGCACATTATGGCGTATTTTGCATTTGGATCTACACCTACATCCATATAAAGTCCAGCTCACACAACAATTGAAGCCAGCTGACCATTCACAACGTCGTAGATACGTCGAATGGGTGCTTGAACAACAGGCGGTGGACGGCGATTTTTCGAACAAAATTTTCTTCAGCGACGAAGCACATTTCTCACCCGGTGGGTATGTTAATAAACAAAATTGTCGTATTTGGGGTTCTGAGAATCCTCAAGTAATTGAATAGAGGCCATTAAATCCACAAAAAGTCACTGTTTGGGAGCGCTCTTTGGTCCGGAGATGTGATTGGACCTTACTTTTTCGAAAACGACGATGGAACGACTGTCGCCGTCAATTCGGAGCGTTATGGTCATATGATAACCGACATTTTTTTGCCTGCTATTGAAGAATACGACTTGGAGAATATGTGGTTTCAACAAGACGGTGCCACATGCCACACAACTCGACCGAATATGGCTTTATTGCAAGAGACAGTTCCTGGCCGCGTAATTTCTCATTGTGGCAATACCAAATGGCCACCAAGATCATGCGATTTGACACCGCTGGACTTTTTTTGTGGGGCTACGCGAACGACCGTGTTTATGCAGATAAACCTTTAACTCTTGAGCACTTAAAAACCAACATTCGTCAAGTTATGGCTGAGATACCGCCCAATATGTGTCAAAAAGTGGTCGAAAATTACCTCAAAAGAATCGATGCTTGCAACAATAAGCGTGGTGGTCATTGAAATGATGTAGTGTTTCACACATAATGTTAACGTTCAACATTTATAATAAAAAAGAAATATCTATCATTAAAAAAAAAATTGTTATATGTGTTCTATTTACGTTTACTTTTGAAACCGCAAAATGGATAACCCTTTACATATGTACCTAGTCTAGCCACAAATACTGAATTCACCGGAATCCATTTTGGAAGCAGAAAGTGTTGTCTCGTTAGATACCTATTGCTTCCAGAACGATCTCAACGATTATTTAAGATGACCTTGGACTTGAAGCGTATCGCAGATCAACAGGACATCTTTTTACAGTTGCATTAAAAAAAATAGAGTACGGAAGTAAAAAAACTGCTATCAAGGTACGTGGGAAAAAAATATCGAAACATTTTGTTTGCCGATGCGAAAATTTTTACAATTGAAGAAAAATTTAACAAGCATGATGACAAGGCTTATGCGTGTAACTCTATAGAAGCTTGGGAAATGGTTTCCAGAGTTCAGAGGGGTCACCATCCGGTGCACGCAATGGTTTGGTGCGGTGTCTCTTATAATGGGATTACTGACCTGCATTTTTGCAAAAAAGCCGTCAAAATTTCGGCTAAGGTAACCAGAATACCGTGTTAGAGACCATGGTGAAACCATTAAATAATTCTCTGTTCAAAAATAAGCCGTGGTCATTTCAACAGGGCTCTGCCCCTGGCCACAAAGCCAAGACCACTTAAAAATAACTAGAGGATAACGTACCGGATTTTATAAAGGCTGAAGACTGGCCATCGTCTAGTCCTGATTTGAATCCTCTGGATTATGAGTTGTGGTCAGTTTTGGAGGGTATGGCCTGCTCTAAGAAACACAACACAATTGAGCGGCTGAGGGCTTCCCTTGTGAAAGCAGTGCAAAATTTTCCCATAGAAAAGATTCGTGCCGCCATTGACCATTGGTCAGATCGATTAAGGGCCTGTGGTAATTCCAAGGGCGATAATTTTGAATAAAATGTTACCAGTTTTCTTTTTAATATAATTTACAAAATATAATTATTAATTAATTGTCATTTTATTGCAATTTAAATTGTTTCAGTATTTATGGCTAGACTAGTAATATCTTTTATTGTCATATGACATTAGGAAATAACAAGCAAAACGCAAAAATATTAAAAATGTAAAATTTTAAATATTTGAATTTCCAAATGCTTTTTGAACGTTACCATTTATATAATAAATAAATTTGTATGTATACATTTGAAATGAATATCCACTTTACTTCGAATTGAAGCCTAAACGGGTTGAGAGATTTGCTTATATTTTTGAGCAAAGCATATCCCATATTTAAAATTTGTCAAAAATGGTGGAGGTTTATTTTTCAGCAAATCAATACTTAAGTACGGAAAATAGTAGGATTGGAATTTATCGCAATTTTATTTCAATATAGTGGCAACCCTGAAACTTTAAAAGTTTGATAGTAGATGTTTTATTTTAAGAACTAAAATAGCTACATAGAGTATTTTTGATATTGATTTGCCGATTAAACAATTTCAAAATTTTGGGAATTAATATTTAAACGTTACCTAGCTTTGGCAAAAAAAAAACTAGCGAATAGAATAAAAAAGGGTGTGTGTATTTAAATACATACTCTTCATATTTTTGGAGGCCTACCACTTAGAACACTTAAATTGATACTCATAAATGTCTTAGTAACAAAAATCAAGTAAGTCGTTTTGAAATGACAAAGTTTTGTATATAACCCTTACAAGAATTCGTATGATTTGCTTTTGAAATGTGTGTAATTGTTATAAATACAAAACTCTGGCATTTTAAAACTATTAACTTTATTTTGTTGATTGAAGCGCTTGTGAGCTTTAAATTATTACGATTTTTTAAAAAAATTTCAAAAAAAATTGCATTTATGTAGAACACGTTTAATTATTTTATTGAAAATTGCATTAATTACATTTTATTTTACATTATTTTTTTCTTTCGGAATTCTAGGTCTACAACATATTCCACTTTCATTGAAATCGTTCAAATAACAACGAAGCAGAATTTCGAATCCAGCCCCATACTTGCCCCCTAACGACCCTACCCACCAAGTGTACGAACGTAGTCAACATCGTTCAAGGTTTATCCGTGTTTCATCGATTTCAACTCATCGATTTCAACATAACGATTTAATCTCACCGATTTAACTCACTAAAATCTCCGAAATCGGAACGAGATTTATGAAAAGAATAGTTCATAATGCACAAGAAAATGAGAAGAGAACCTGACTCATTTACTGTTTTGTAATTATTATAAAACTATTCAATTGGACGAAACTTTTTAGCACGAAATTTAAGAAAATAATATTGAAGTTAACGTGACAGGAAGGTGACAACATAAAGTGCTTGCTTATGTGTATCCTGGTCTTAGTTTAAAAATAATTAACAAGAACGACGAGATCTCGTCAAACTCACGTCTCGTTTTCTTATCTCATTCATTCTGAAGAATAAGGAATCCGTACAAATGCATAGCAATGCTAATTTGGAATTTTCAGCCGACTTAGGATTCCTGGTATATATTCAATGCCGTCCTAAATTTGTCAAGAAGATCGTTTTGATTATTTTTGTTTTCTTTTTACTTTAGGAAAATGTATTTGTACGTTAATTTGAAGTAGTTAAATTGTAAGTAAATTATAAAAAAACTTGAAGTGTTATTTAAAATTAAGGGTTTATTAAATTAAATAAAAAATTCTAAAAACATTTTTTTGTTCTAGTTTTCCGTTGAATTTAATTTTAATACAAAATCTATTTTCATGTGGATTTAATGAAAATATTACATACATATATGATTAAATGTTGCAAAAAAAAACATTATTTTTCATTATAAAAAGGTGTCTTTTTTAAATGATTTTTGGTGGGTAAACATTTTTTACAGAGCTAAAGCAAAATCTGTTGCGAAAAATTCTGTCGGTTTTTGACAGAAAACATGTCGGTTTGACATCTCAAAAGAAATCTTAATTCAAAACACATATTCAAAAAAAAGACAAATTCCATACTAGGACGACGGTACCTACCTATATGAAAACCTTGAAATCATTAAAGCCAAACTTTTCTTAGATATTATTTTATTTATTCTATAAAGAAACGCAAACTGTGTGTTATTCTGTTTTAAAAAATCTTGTTAATGAATTGAAAATTTTATTTGGAAATTATTCTGTATTCCATATACAGTGAGACCAAAAAATGCACTGTATTTCAAAATTCTATAAATCTAAAATCATTTGATTTTTTAAAACTAATATTTTATTGAGTGTGTTGAAATTCTGGTTTTTAAAATTCTAATTGGTGAAAATTGGACTTTTTTATAAAGCAAAATCTGTTGCTCGAAATTATGTCCGTGCAAAATTATGTTTTAAACAAAACCTTAACGTATGTAATTTTTTTTTTAATGTAACATGCCTTGTGACTCTAACTCGAATAGTGGGCACTTTTTCTAAACTTTACTAACAATTCTAAACAATTCTTACTTTATCATGTGCAGAATGAATTTTCAAATAAGGAAATTTAGTTTTTCAGAATCTTGAAATGTAGAAATAAGGATTTATATAATTTTAAAATACAAATTATTCGAATAGAGCAGAACAGAATACAGAGCAGAAGAAGCACATACGCAATTATGACCCCAATCGGAAAAAAGAAACATTTTAATTTTCTTAAAAGTTAGCAGATTTTAACTCTATCTCGACGATATTAAAAATTTTGTCTGAAACTGTTCATTTTATATTGGCCTCTTCTGTATGAATACTACATTATCTGAAACAACTCAAAGAGTATGCCCCCAGGCAATTTTACCACTCATAAATTTTTTTCTCTGCATACTTTCGTGCGGACATTTTAGTTTCCTTTTGCAATACAAACTAATCTTTTGTTTAAAATAAATATGTAGGTACATTATTTGAATAACTGTACTTTGGTTTATATTGTTGTTCATTATTGTAGATAAACAAATTATTAATACAATCAAAATCGATATGAGCTCTGTTTGTTTAAAATAATTAATTTCATTGATTTATGTGGATTTATGTTTTTAGCAAATTGCTTACTGCCTTGTAAGACACTTTTGTGTTTTTAATTACTCGTTAGATATATTTTAGTACACACATAAGATAACGTTGATCTTGATTGCAAAAACATGTTTAAAATAAATATAGAATTTTTGATTGTTTGTTGCAATTATTAAAAATAGCATCTTAGATCACAAAAAAATAATATAATCTACATGAAGTCACTTGTTTATTTAATATAGAAACGTATATTTAATGTGTAAGTCGTTATATTGTTCTCATACTTAAATAATACTTGATTAATTTACTGTAAAATCGTTTGTCAGTTCGAAAAAAAAATAATCAAATCATGATGAATGATAAATAGGTTGTATAATATTTCATTAGAAATTCAACTACGTAATAAATTTCAAATAATTAAATCATTTGGTTAATTCGAAGCTTAGTGTAAATCCACGTTTGTGCTGTCATTTTGACAACGTTTTGAAATAGAAACACAAATCTTTTTTATTTGTCTAATTTCTATCACTTGAGGTTTCGTTTATAATTATTGTTTGTTTTGTGTTTGAATAGGAAAGTAAATAACCATTTAACTATATTTTTAAGGTTGTTTTATTTATTTAGTTGCCGCTTATTGGCCAAAATGTTAAGGTCATCAATTATTATATCAAATGGAATTTCAGTTTGCTTATTTATTTTTAAATTCAATAACAAATGTCAATATAACAGCTGTACATTTTTCAACAAATGTAGTGGATTTAGTTATAGAGCAGTAATAATTGTAAACATACTAAACGTGTGTTTAGCGATTGGTTATATTGAAAGGGATAATCTGGTATTATTTTTTTAATTTGAGAAAGCCAGGTCCAAGGTTTTTCGTCATACGAGTCAAATGAATCTATCTTTGCCCCGAAAATGTAAAATGTAATAGATTTCTCGGAAAATAAACTTCAGGTTTCGCAAATAAAAAAAATGAACGGCAGGAATCAGTAAGTTGTAGACAATTTTTTAAACGAACACCACTACATGTAGAGTAGGGCAAAAGGAGTCCATAAATAAATAAAATTAAAGGCAGCTGTCAACAAAGGTACTCAGTATTATTAATGGTCTTTTCTCTTTGTAATCCAGAAGGGTTCGGAATACGTGTAAACTCTTATGAAAGTGTTGTAATGGCAATTGGCATTGGGAATGACAAGTTCTTCCACTGAAAAGAAGAGATAAAGGTTCTGGATTTTATTTAAGAATAGAAACTCACACAGAAAGTTGTGAAACTTTTAGGTAAACAACACTTTCGAGATTGTATTTGAATTGAAATTAAAATTATTATTTCCAAAAAAAAATGACAAAAATTCTATTTTACTACAAAATAAAATGCACGACTGGGGCGCTGGTACTTGCTCTTATGTTCTTTCAATTTTTTTTAAAAGAAAAATTGGTATGGCAATTTTAATATTCAATATTCTTATAATAAATATAGGAACATAATATCAAAAATAAACCGTCCGAAATACTGCGAATTTTCGAAAAAAAATGGTATACTTTTTTTTAAATAACAACAAATATTTTTCGAAAAATGGTATAGGTACAGTATTATTTAGAATTTTAAGAACCACCTGTATAAAATTTGATGGAAATCCGTTGACCCGTTTTTGTGAAATTCGAAAATCAATAAAACGGTTCAATGGCAGGTACCGTTAATAACAATTTAAAAAAAATTTAAGCCAAAGTCGGTCTGCGTGTCTGAGCCTATAATAGTGTACATCGAGCTAAAGCCTAAGACGGTGTAGCGATTTGCTTTAAATTTGGTGTAGAAAATGTTGGATGATATAAACCTAAAGGAAAATGTTCTAATTTTTGTGCTGACTTATCTTCAACTTCGTCGCGTGTAATTTAAGGCTGTAGAAATTATATTTTCATCAGGATAAGATATTACAGGTTTAGAGACTGTAGGGCGTGCAGGGGATAGCTGCGAAAGCCCCATGAAACATTTATTTTTGCGGCTGATTTCCTGTTTCTAATTCGATATCTCTACTACTTTACAGAAATCTAATATGAATTTGAATCTTTTCCATATGATCTTGTTGGTCATGTGATTACAGTTTTGCATACTTTATTTCTTTTACATACATAGTGTGCTGTGTTTTATTGGAGAGGTTTTCCGAATTTGCATTTGATAAAAATTTACACGAATCTTTCGAACTTTTCCATATCCCAAAACCCATTCGTTTACATGGCTGTTTCTTAAGGCCTGTGGCATACTTTTGCAAAAATGTGAACATCCTCTATATTTTCGAATCCATAGGTATATATGTACATACTCGTAGAAATGAAAGTCGAAGCTGTTTTAACTTTGTTATCTAAAATTATTTAAGCGAGTAATTTAAGTGGGGCCAATTAACCGTATAAAAAGCTTTTTACATACATGAAATTTAGGAGCACAATTTTTCCAGAAAATTAAGCAGGAAAATTATTAAAACATTATTTTCTACTATCATACAAAATAAACAAGATTTGTATTTCTCGAACAACTCCAAATCGATATCTATATCCAGTCCATATAGGGTATCAGTTTTTTATGTGTAAGCATCTAAGTCTTAAGCACTCGGTATGGGTAAAATTGAGAAATACGTTACGGAAGTAACGCACGCCATTTTGTTTTAAATGGTTGGGTAATGTGATTTCCCTCATTTTTCAAAATGTTTGGGAAATTTGATAAGGGATTTTTTTTAAAAGGTTGAATTTGAGAGGAACTTTCTTATCTTTTAAAACATTGCTTATCAAATTCACCAGCCATCTTAAGAAGTGTACGAATTCAATGCATTAACTATTAACGTAAAACCGAACCCGATTAGACTGCTATTACCATTGACATTCTAGATATGCACCGAGATTCAGCTATTTGGCGAGTGAAGTGAGATGACTCACCACTCACTGATGAAATCTCAGGCGAGTAATATGACATTTCATTTCATTCATTCACTCCCTCACTTTTACTAGCTGAATCGATTTTTAATCAAAAGTGACTCATCTCACTCACTCACAGCGGTTTCGAATTAGCTGAATCTCGGTGATGGACTGCTTGGAGCCAACTTCACGTTGGATCTCTCCTCAGCTGGGACCAAACGAGCGCCACCCAGCTCCTAGCGGAAATCACGAATATTAGCAAGTACCAGTACTTAAGGGATTTTTTTTTCAAATAAATCCATACACAAATCCAAAAATTACATTTTCTCTATTTTATACAGAAAAAAATAGACAACTATATTATACTTCTTAGCGGATGAGCGGAATGCGATAAAAACTAGATCAAATGTCAATTTAATTTTTTTTTTTACTTTTCGACGAGACGAACAATATTTAACACATGCAGTTAAGCTTAAATTACATTTAAGTTTTTGTTTTAACTTTTCGACGAAGGGAATAAAATCTATAAAATTTAACACAAGATACTGCGTAATATAAGTTAACATTTACAACGTGCATTTAAATATTTCTTAGGCGACAAACAACAATATATTTTGCAGCGTCAAAATGTATTTCACAAATCGGCAAAAAAGCACTACTGAAACAAAAGAGAAACAATTTTTTAAATAAATTTATTTAAAATAAAGAATTTATTTAATTGGAAAACTAAAATTAGATTTTTATTTGTTTTATTTCGAATGGAACTCTAAGATAAATCTTTTTCATAAAATGAAATAAAAAGGATTTCTTCCTATAGTCCCTCAGCACTACAGCAATTGTTGACTTTCTATAAATAATAGATGTCAGCCCTTATCTTATACAAAATATCAATAGATGGCCCTAGTTCATTTGCCTGTTGACTAAATATGGTGGGCATGCCAAGAGTGGCAATAGATGGCGTTTGAAAGTAATACTTTTGTTTGATACTTTGCTCCGAGTGGTGTGAAAATCGTTCAACCTCCTTTTCTATTGAGCTTTTGTATGGAAATGAAATTCGACTGCGATTTTTAAGCACGTGGTGAAACTAAACAGAATTGCAGTAACTCTTTCTTTTTCGTTGTGCCTTTTCTTATTGCTCAGTGAACTATCTGCCCTATGCTTAAGTGGAGTAAGGAATGCGTAGGTATTATTCCTCTCTCTTGGACAAAGTTAACTTTTGGTAAATATCGTATTCGTGTACAACAATTCCTGGAACCAAAAGGGGAATACAATAAAATCAACGCTTAAATTGACAGGCGTGTATAAAAGCAGATTTACACGATACCTTTGCTTGGTGTTTCGTATTTCGACTTTTCCACAGATTGAGTGAGGGGTCTACAAATGTAGAAGTAAAGAAGTAACGAAAATACAAATGAAAATTTCACGACTTTTACTGGTTGAACTTTCACGTTTCTGATTTGCCAACTACATGCTTCTCGTTCTTAGAAAAATTGATGTAAATAAAAGTTATTGACTTATAAACATTTTTGTTTTTATTATTAAATATGGTATATACATATATGAAAAAGTAAATTTTTCGTACACTTTTCTATAATAACGTTCTATATATTTACAATAAAGTGTTTACACATAGCAGCCTTGGGTTCAGGGTACTCAACAGTGTATAACACAAAACCCTAATGTTTTTTACTCTACTTTAATTTTCGAACAAAATTTAAGCTATATACCTACTATGTTTGTAGATGATTATAATCAGAAACCTATTAAACCATTACAAATTTAATTTCAAAAATATTCAAAATAGCCACTTGCCCTTAATTGACACAAATATTTAAGGCCTTTAAATGAAATTACTCTACACTTTGTGTTGGATTTGATTATAGATACAAAGATATAGGCGAACTAGGTAATAGACAAATTAATATTTATATATTTTGTACACACAATAATATTCAATTTTTCAAACAGAATTTAAATGAAAAGCATTGACAATTTCAAATAGATAATTTACATTAATGTTAAAATGGATATTAATTTTATTAACTGTGATGCTGATGAGTTTCTCGTGGCAAATTAATGACTTTGCATATTTTAGATCAAACGATTTAAATTGCTGATACTTTGATTAATAGATTTATTTCTGTTGCCAGTTTTTTTTCTACAAATACAAAAACGAATCATTAATCCAAATATAGTTTAGATATTGTACCTTAAAAAAAATAAATATTTTTAACTTTAAGTCGTATTCTTCTGAATTAAATCAAACCTGCTCTGGCATTGGCAATACAAGTACCTACGTTAGGTAGGTAGATCGTTGAGAGCTGAGTCACGGTGAATTTGCAGCTCATTTGTATATATCTTATTGAACTTGGTTTAAAAAATGGGGAAACCCATTTGTTTTAAATAATTCATTTTGGATTGAAACTTTACTTAACAGATAAGTCTTATGTTAGCCTCGTTTTGTCATGTACGAAATTAAATTATATCAAGCCGGAATAGCACACGAGGGAATGTAGAAATAAAGTTTTGTGCTCCTCTAATGCACTAGTAATTTGGCCAAAGGAATTCACAAAAACTTTTAACTAAAAGACAAAAATGGCTAAAAGACTGTAGGTTGTGTCGAGACAGCAAAATATAAAATACACGAACGGATCGTACGAACTTGCCCTTGTAGCTAACAACTTTTATGTAGTTTAGCATTGACGCTCTTAATAGGTAAACTTCCTAGTCTAGTTATCATTAGGTAGGTTTAAGGACGATGCACATATAAACGGTGATTTTTTAAGAGCGTGGTTTTTGAAAATTCAAAAAAACACAGAAACTTGTAAAAAGTGAATGAAATTTTTATTTGGATCGATAAATCAATTTCTGCCATTTACTTTTTAAAAATAATTTCACTTAAATGTTGCCCGCGACTACGCTTCAGGTGGTCCATTCTGAAGGTCCAATTTTGGCAAACTTTTTCACACATTTCGGCCGGAATCTCACCAATGACGCGTTCAATGTTGGCTTCCAAGGCAGCAATAGTGTTTGGCTTGTCCCCATAGACAATAGACTTAACATAGCCCCACAAAAAATAGTCTAACGGGGTCAAATCACATGATCTTGGTGGCCAATTGACTGCGCCAAAACGTGAGATCAACTGCTCACCAAATTCGCCTCTCAATTGATGCATGGTTTCGCGTGCAGTGTGGCATGTGGCACCGTCCTGTTGGAACCACATGTCGACCGAGTTCAATTTTTGCATTTTCGACAAAAAAAAATCTGTTATCATCGAACGGTACCTTTCTCCATTGACCGTAACCCTGCGGCCTTCATCGTCCTTGAAGAAGTACGGCCCAATGATGCCGCCTGCCCATAAACCGCACCAAACAGTGCATTTTTCGGGATGCATTGGTAGCTGCTGAATTGCCTCTGGCTGCTCTTCACTCCAAATACGGCAATTCTGCTTATTCACGTATCCATTTAGCCAAAAATGAGCCTCGTCGCTGAAACGGACGTAGCTTGCGAAACACATTTTTCACAGAGCACGAATTTTGATAATAAATTTCAATAATTTGCAAACGTTGTTCAGGCGTAAGTCTATTCATGATGAAATGGCAAACAATACTGAATCGAAATGTCAAATGTTCGTGGAATTTGTCATGTGTGGTCTGTCAAAAATATAAACGTCAAAAACCAAGTAGTTTTTTTTAGGTATGGATACAATTAAAAAAAATTGGATCGTAAATTGAGAGTTATTATTTAAAGGATATAAAACTTAAATGTAAATGGAAAATCATTAAACCGCTTCTGAAGAATGGAATTTTTTCGAAAGTAAAATTGATTTATAAATATCTACTCAAAATAATTTTTTTTTAATCGTTTGCACTAATTTAAGAACACATATTTTTTTATAAGAATTCCAATATCCATTTTAAATAAAAAGAAGAATTAACTGCTTTGTTTTTTTAATTTGTATGGCAAGTAGTGATATTTTAAAAACTTTACTTAGGTATTCTTGAAAATTTCGAAAAATTATAAATTAAGAAGTTTTAAAGAAATGGGCAGTCGTTTTCAAAATATATGCGAAACATTTTAACCAGTTGAAACCTACTCTAAGAAAACATGAGTCCATTCTAAAAACTTTCTTTAGGAACTTTTTTTACGACACGACATAAACTATACTTTACCACTAAAGCACTCGTCTAACTTTAAAATAAGTAAAACGCGTCTTCATTTCTTAAAAGTAAACTCTATCCAGTTCACAATTAGTCATTTCACAAAAAATAGCCAAAATATTTTCCAAAAATTTGGTTTAATAATTTGTGCTGTGAAAAAAAGCAACAAAATTTTAATTTAAAAGAAACTTGGCAATCCCGAATGTTGATATAAAGCAGTGTGCGTTTTGTTTGTATAGGTACTCTAGAGCAATTTTTGCATTTGAAAAAAAATCGAACTCGAGATTTTAATCAGACTTGACATTCCCGCAATTTCGTCTGTAAAATAATCTGCAGCCTAAGAGCCTTAAGCGATTTTCTTAAACATGGTATCTAAGCGTTTTAGGTGATTTCTTGAAATAGATTTTTGAATCGTTTTTTTTAGCGCCGAAACCAACGCTACATGCCATACAATTTCTTCTACCATCTTAATTATCTTGAAAACGCCTCTAACGATCGCACGTACTTTCACCTATGTTCGATCACATTATATGCAAAAGATTCTTAATAGAAACGGCTAAACGTTTTTTTAAAGACGTTTTTCACTTAATTTTTTATATATAAAAATTCGTATGTTTTTCTTAAAAAAATTGATATTAACATTTAAAATATTTAATAATATAAATTCAAAACAAAATTTCAGAAAAAATCGTCCATACGTTTTCGAAATATTGAATTTTCAAAAAAGAAAAAAATATTTTTTTTCAAAAATCCAAAAAAACTATTTTTTGAAAATTTTGAAATGCAGTATTATTTAGAATAAGAAAAAAATTTTATCAAAATCCGTTGAGCCGTTTATGACAAAGTCGAAAAAAAATATAATGGTTGTATGGCAGGTACCGTTAATAACAACATATTTAAAACAATTTTTTGGCCAAAATACTGACCTTACTCAAGGTAGTACACACACAAATTTTTATTAAAATGGTTGGAACCGTTTTCGAGATAATTACGATGGTAGAACAATTTGCATGGTAAGTACCGTTATTTTTGGGCCTAAGATAACGATTCAAAAATCTATTTTGGACAATTACCTAGAACGCCTAAGCACCAAGTTTGAACAAAATCGGTTCAGCGGCTTAGGCTGTAGGTCGTTCTACAAACAGACAGACGGAATTTAATGACCAACTTTTATGGCGTTCTCTATCATCGTAATGTCAACTTTCATTAAAATCTCGAGTTCAATTTTGTTTCCAAATGCAAAACTTGCCCTATAGTACCTATATATTGCAAGTAAAAAGTGGTGTGGTTCCTTAGGTATAATTATGTAGTCTACATTTTGGTCCAAATTTAGTTTTCATATTTTGATATTAACGGTACCTGCCATACAACCATTTTTCTGATTTTCAACTTTCTCATAAGCTACTCGACGGATGTCAATGACAACTCTTATATAGGAGGTTCTTCGAGTTAAAAATAATATTGCATACTAAACCTTTCGAAAAATATTTTTTTGAATTTTTGGAAAAGATTTTTTTTTTTGAAAATTCAATATTTAAAAAACAGGTGATTTTTTTCGAAATTATATTGTTAAACTTTTATTTTTAAATACATACAATTGGAATACCAATTTTTTTAGAAAAAAAAAAGTTTTTATACACAAAATTTATTATAAGCGATTTCAAAAATATATTTAGCTGTTTCTACTAAAAATCTTGTACAAAAGATGTGATCGAACATAAGATCGATCGGAATTTAAAAAAAAATCGCTCACCCGTTCTCGAAATAGATATTAATGTTTCAAAAAAAAAAATCGCTATTTTTATTTTAAATTAAAAAATCGAAAACTTTTCACAGGCACTTTAACAAATAAAACTGTTGTCGTTTTGTTACCAAAATTAATTTAATAAGATATATAATATTTTTTGTCAAAAAATATGTTATTTGCTTTACCACTTTCTTGTAAATTCACTTTTGATTTTTCAATGATGGAAAGCATTTTCAATGATCACTCAATGATTATTGAAAAAATGAAAAGTGAATTTACAAGTGAATTGACAAAAAATATTATATATCTTATTACCTTCATTTTGGTACAAAAACGACATCAGTTTTATTTGTTTAAGGGTCTCAGAATTTATAGTCAAAGTGTTAAATGATGAGTTTCAATGAAAGCTATAACTGGTGCCTTTATGTCTATTAAACGTTTTTTCGATAGGCTTAGAATCTTTCCTTTAACTTTGATATATTCCATAAATTAATGTGAACAAATCGAGCTTTTACCATTTTTTACGCCATCACACCATGGTATGGTACATAAACTTTATACTTACCATCAGAACTTTATGATTTTAAGCCTCTTAACTTCATCTCTTCCTTATATGAACTTCAGGGTATTCGTAGAAATTTCGTTTTTTTTCTATACAAAATAACAAAACTTATACACTGTGAAGCTAAGTAAGGATGGCTTCCTGACGGATATAAAAATAAATCCTCTGCCTAACCGAAACTCGTAGTACATCCCCTAAAATAGGTCACGTTAGCACTTCAAAGATTCCTGGAATACTTTTTCCAATTAATGCCTGCTTAATACCCCTCCCATTCATTACATAGTTAGGTTATTTCTTGTTTGTGGAATTTCGATGTACCACTTTATCGAATTGCTTTAAAATGTAAGCGTAATTTTATTACGTCTATAAAATGTTGATTTTTATTTCTCAAAAACAAAAAAAAACACTTCGATGTCCTATTTGTTTGACAGCAAAGGGAGTTATCTGAAGCTGGCAGCTATGTGGTTTGCGGCTTTTTTAAAGGGAAATATGGTAAGTAATGAAAGTGATGTTCAAAGTGAAGTATCTTAAAATAAATCTGAACAAACGTACCTACTTAGGTAACACCAGTATATGTCCTGTTTTGAGTTGTCTGGCGATGTCACAAGTCATGTGAAGACTTGAATGGTGAATTTCATCAGATTTGTATTCGAGTAAATTATTAATAAAATTGCACAAATACAGCGCCCATTTGAGTCTAAATTTTTGCATGTAGATACGTATACAAATGTAAAAGTTTGTCTATTTATTAATGATGTCATCGGAATGTGCCATGCATTTTACAAATGGCGACGAATGTGAATTTAGTTTTGACATTTTTGTGAAGCGAACAGAAGTTGAATCGAGAATAATCAATAGAAGGCAATGCTTCTGAAGAACTTGCATCAATCGTCACGATTTTTTCAAGCACAAAATCTTGTTGGTGCGGAAAGAGTTATAATAACTCTACTTAAATCTTAACCCTTAAAAGTATGTTTTAAATAGTATAAGGTTTTAAAAAAAATGGATTTTTAGTAATTGCTGAATCCATTTAGAGTTTATTTTTTAAAATATTAATATCAAATAAATTTGTTTTAACAAATCAACAAAATGTTATATTTTAGACAAAATTCGAGTGACGTTTGTTCCCGTTTGTCTGACATTTACGAATTTTTCTGTTCGTCATATGCTCTTCTATCCTGTTCTATTCAGTTTTTTTTTTATTAAACGAAGCTAAAAAAAAGTTGGATAAAAACAAAAATTTCATCACATTCATCGATGACATTATCAAAGATATTAAGAATTAATAAAAGTGAGCGTGGCGGTAGGCGCATTTTACTAAAACCTATTTCTAAATCGTTGCTCGCTTATGAAAACATTTGAAATTTACTCAAGTCGTTAGCTTTGTTTTCCAAAAAAATTGGGCGTGTCCAGGAACACGTTTTTATTAAAAAACTGTTTTATTTTCTTCCCCATAAGAGCAATCCCCCAAAATGTCATTAAAATCTTTTGATTCATTGTTTTTCAACCCAATCGGTATAGCAATTTTTAAAAAATGATGAAATAATTACAGTAAATCGTTAAATCGTTTGAATCGATTGCTATGATAAAAGTTGACAATACTCTGAATTCTTACCTAATTCGGTAATACCGAGATTCCAAAAAGCCCAGAAATAATAAATATGTGTATGGTAGTAATCGGATTTTACAATACCAAAATGTATTAATTTTTTTCCAGTTCATAAAAATATTTCCTGAAAAATTCCATAAAATCGTTTAAGCCAATTCCGGGAGGCGGAACTTTGTTTAAATATTTTTTTTGGAATTATTACTTGTTAAATTTCTGATAAAAAGTATATAACTACCACAAAATCTCGTTCATTTTAATTTCGGTGATTAAAAATCGAATATAATTTTATATAAATACATCCAAAGTCCTCTTGTGAGAATTTTTTTCTTAAAATCGCATAATCAATAATCTGTAAAATTTTGCAATTTATTGTAAAATGTTCACGTTTTCGTGAGATTACTGTTATTCATATTTATTATTAAAAGGAAGGAAAAGAAACAAAAACAATTTATTAAAGAGAAATGAACATTATATAAACGTTAACAAAGTGTTCAACAATCGAAACCAAAAAAAAAAAAAAAAAAAAAAACCCAAAGACTATATTTTTATTTAGGACGATTGACGTCAGAAGTAAAAAAAATTAACAACTCATTGAATAATAAATTATTCATTTAGCAAAATTAAACAATTAAAAACACACAAAAATAGTGTAACACTTTAAAGTGGCTTATACTAAATCGTCGGCACGTTTAAGAATCAATTTAACAGAATCTGCCTCTAAGAAATATTTATTGACCAAAAAAATTTATTCTAACAATTTTGTTTTCTTTTGAATAATATTTGAATTTTTTTTATTTATTTATTAGTATGTGCATAATATGTAAAAATATCCACGTGCCAGCATTTCAAAAGCTTTAGGTTGACCAACCTCTAATACTTTGGACTTTAAGTCGATGTAATATTTTTAATAGTAATAATAAAAATAATATTAATAATTTTAACTTTATGCCTGTTAGACCTAAGGTCTTTTGAATGTAACCTGATACTTGAATTGCACGGCACTAGTTAGAAGGATAAGAAAGATGGGAAATAATTTTTTGTTGGCATCAATTTTCAGATTTTAATATGTGACAAATACCAGGTGGGGCAAAATGAATTATCAGAAGATAAGAATAAATCATCTTCAATATCAGAAGATGCGATAATTTTTTTTACTAATGACAGCAGATGTCAATCGGAACAATTATTTCGCGTTTTTTTAATGTAGCGGATTCGTCACTTGTTCACGTGTCTTTTGTATTAGGTTGCTTCATACATATCACAGTAGAATTGACATTTGCCGCCATTTGTAGAAATAATCGAATATTCGCATAGGATGAATAATTTTGCGCCACCTGTTAGTGAAGGTAAGTAATTTTCTTTCCATGTCTATTGAATTTTTACCCGGAGTTCCTTGAGTGCTATAGGGGAAGTTTCGCATTTGGAAGAATATTCCAACTTGAGATTTTAATCAAACTTGACATTACGATGATAGACGGCGCGGCGTAAACGGATAAAACCAAATTCTTCAAACTTGGGGGCTTATGCGTTTTAGGTTATTGAGTCGATTTGTGTAAGGACGAGACTAGAGAAATTGCAATTTATTATACTCTTATTACAGTTCCTTAACAGTACTACACATTTTGGTTCACAAATTGTTAACATAAAATGTTATTAACGGTACCTGCCATAAAACGGATGTTAGACTTTCGATTTTCTGATTAACGGTTCAAAGGATTTCCATAAAGTATTTTAAGCAGAAGGTCGTTCAAATTTACAATAATACTGCGTACTAAAATGGTCGAAAAATAATTCTATAAAAAAAAATCTTTGAAAATTTAATATTTCGAAAACGGGTGGATGATTTTTGTTTATCTTATATTTTAAAGAATAATATATTAAATACTTAAGATTGCAATACCAAATTATTTTTTTAAAATACAAAAATAAAGAAATTTTATATATATGCAAAATTAGTTAAAAAATTATATTTCTAAAATATATTTATCTTTTTACTAAGAATCTTGTGATAACGATGTGCTCAGAGGAGCAAGTCCGTGCGATCTACTTTTGAATTTTATTTTTAAAGTAAAACTTAATTTCATGAGGAAGATAATTTTTCGTACGTATTTATTTACCTGTTATTAACGTAATTACAGTAAACTCAAATAACCAGTCATGCTAATTAATCGGATATCCAATCGTATTTTTGCAACAATAAAAATGATTCAGCATTAATTTGCAATAATTAAAAGGGTTGCCAATTAACTTGATTTAGTACATGATAGAGCAAAATAAAATGTCAAGATGTTCATCAAACTTTACATTGCTAGATGCCGAATAGGTCTAGGAAATTCGTTTTTTTCATTCACTCCCTAAACATTGTTTGCTATATAATTTACTCGAAAATGAATCCAAAGATTTTGATTAAAAGAATGAAATGATTAAAAAATAAAATGGACTACTGGAACACACCAACTTGGTCTTATGCTCGATCACATCGCATGCAAAAGTTTTCTATTAAGAATCTAAATATATTTTCAAAGTAGTTTTTTACGTAATTGCTTATATACAATTTTTTTAAAATTTTTTTCTAATAAAAATTGTTATGACAATTTTAAATATTTAATTATGTACACTTAAAAAAATCATCCAAAAAAATATTTTTCGAAAATTTTGGTATTCAGTATTATATAAATACAATTGGAAGGATATACATTTTTTAATAAAATGCCGAAAATTTTTAAATTACCTTTATAGGTTTGAAAACATTTTTCGATAAGTAACTACCTTACTTGTGAATTTCACCATTCACAATATGTAAGCCTATTCAACGGGAATGGCGAGGTTATATTAATGCAGTTTGAACTCATTCCCAAAATACTACAAACAAAGCAAAGAACATTGAACTCATTCCCCGACCAAGCCCACTCTTTGAAGTTTAAACAACCATGGCGCAATTAATTGGATCTGGTAACGCTGCTGCATATTTCGGTCTTGTGTGTCTGAGAGACTGACTACATCCCCATTGCTCAACTTAAAATACCTTCACCCGTTACATCTCAGAAGATTATAAAGGAGCTTCCTTATAGCTGCTCATACAACGAACATACGAGTGTGGGATTGTTTGTACCTGCGCAGGAGCTCATAATTCCTTATTAGTTCTGTTCTCACGCAAAATGGCCCTAACCACCCCCAACAACAAAACCGTCTATAGTGATGCTGTGGCTACAGCTCAGCAAAAGGATAAAAGTCATCTCAAGCGAACAACATTCTCCAGTTTGTATTTAATTTTTGGTTCGATTTACACGCCAAGTCAACGCTACGACTGCGTTCGTTATTGTTGTGGACGCTTCCGGGTTAAATTTAATTTGTTTATTTTCCAAACAACCCCTGCCTATAACCTAAACGGTCTTGAGAAGTAGGTACTTTAAAATAAGCTGTGACCACTTAGAGCACATGGATAGCTCTTTCTCTCTGCGATGCTGAATGAATTCGCCTGCGATTATTCAATTAAGTGAATATTTTACAATCATATTTCCTTGTGATTTATTTTCACCCCCAGACTTCACTCTGGAGCCGCAGCAAATGCAGCAACTTTCGAATCAGCAAAACTAAAAAAAGTACCTAAATCCCAAATGAATCGTCACCAATTTTAAAGCCGGTCAAGTATACTGTGATTCCGACGTACGTAGTCGTCAGTACGTTCTCAGTCGCTAACATGGTCTAATGTCGTATCTCATAGATAATATACTTTTCATGCAAAAATATATTCGGATGATATTGTTTGTGTGTTATTGCGTCGTCGTCGCTTAGATTTCGCGTAGTTCTGAATCTGAGAATACTTTGCTATCACTTTTACCTATATACCTATGTCGTTTGGTTATTTTTTTTTCTTTTTTTTTTCAATTTCGGCGAAAGTGTGAGTGTCTCGTGCGAAGTACACCTCAGATCGCCATTCATTCTGATAGTATTCTTCACATCAGCCATTAGGGCATAAGCTCATCTCATTTCAGGACATCGCCAGTATACTTTTAGATACGAATTCAGAAGTTTACGGAGGTACCTTTAGTATCTTTTTATCTTTTCCAACGACCGATGACACTTATTAAATTTTTTTCCGTACAATTTATCCGGTAGATTAGATTCGCGAGATTACTGGTATATAAGTTTCAGCCGAGCCGTGGGCTAAACTCTTGTTTGTGTATCTTTTCTAAAAAAAAAATATCTTTTAGGCATTTGCGTGATTCGTGAGTTAAATTGTGTGTGCCAAACGAATTATTGGTTGATTTTGTGTAACTTCCGTTGCCAGAAGTTGTGTATTTTTGTGTGTTTTTTTTTTATTATTGTTATTTCGACTTGAGCCATTCAAGCTTACTGAGTTCGTGTTGAATTTTAATTTAATTCTCAAGGAGAAGTCGTCCTTGGTGGTTAAGAGGAGGCTTTTCAGGTTAACACAAAACATTCCACTGCATCGAGGATGGAATGACGATGAGCTAAAGGTATGTACCTTATACCTACATACGAGTTTCTATATATACGAGTAGTAGAGAATATTCTAAGCCAAACTAGCTACTACGTGCCGCTATATTTGAGATAGTTTCGCGGACGTGATGTTGAATAGATACATATTTATTTCTTTTTCCTATTGTCATCAATACTAGAGATTGAACTTGACATTCAAGACTTGTGTGCTGGTTGAGAGGGTTATTTGATTTTTTTTTATTTATGTGAAGAGATCTTTTGGAAATCAGTTTTTTTTTTTTTGTTAAAATATTTAGTGTTTTTCATCGAGTGAATAGAAGATACTATTTAAAAGAGGCCAACAATAAAATTGGAGCTTGCAGTTTTTTTAGTTGGGTTTTAAGGGATTGGTGGATTGCTTTTGAAAAGCCGTCTGTACACATTTTGATCCATATGTTGATTTTGTATTAGTTGAGAGTTATAAGAGAGGCAGCGTTATGTAAATTTTTAATGATTGTATGAAGAAATTTCTGTTTGGCTTGTAAGTAAAAAGCACAAAGTATTTTGATCTTTGACCTTTAGGCGCTCTACGGTCAAAATATTGATTGAAAAAGGAGAAAGAGGATATGGTTTTAGTTTGTATATATTTCTTCGGGGCATATTGTATGTGAAAAGAGTAAGACAGTTCATTGTAATCTAGTATCATCATTATTTGTTTTAGAGGTAAATTACTGCCATCGATAGTGTGTTTTTTTTTCTTTAATTAATGGAATGGTTTTAACATCACATAGAATAGATAGTTTATATTGAAGACTGGACCGCATGAATTTTGCTTTTCTGATTCAACGTAGAAAAACGTTGCAAAGTTAAAGTTAAGATATCAAAATTCTGATAGTATATATGTATACGTCTGTTTGTCTGTCTATCAGTAGAATGATCTAAAGCCTAAACGGCTGAACCAATTTTGTTCAAACTTGGTGCTAAGGCGTTTTAAGTGATTGTCTCAAATAGATTTTTGAATCGATGTTTTAGCCCCAAAAATAACGGTGCTTGCCATACAAATTCTTCATTATCTCGAAAACGGCTCTAACGATTTTGTTAAAAAAAAGTATGTGTACTACCTTAGGTATGGTCTACATTTTGGCACAATTGTTTTTTTTTTACATATTTGTTTTATTAACGGTACTTTCTCATTCGCGACTCAACAGATTTCGATCAAAATTTTTATACAGAAGGTTCATCGATTTCTAATATTTGATACCGCATTTAAAATTTTTCGGAAAAAGTATTTTGGATTTTTGAAAAAAAATTATTTGTTTTTTTTTTTTGAAAATTCAATATTTGAAAAAACGGGTATTTTATTTTTGTATTGCCAAAAAGGAAAATCTTCTTTTTCTCAAAACCGACTCCACAGATTTCTATTTAAAAAAAATCAGTTCATTAATAAAGGGAACATGAATATTTAGGTCATTTTTTTGGAAAAACGAAAACGGTTCATTAGATTTTTTTTTCAAATTTTTATGCAGACTCTTCTTGAAAGACTAAACACTAATGTAAGCTAACTAAATATTTTTTTTTGAAAAAAAATTGTTTTTGAAAACTCGTAAACGACTCAACATTTTTTTTCAAAACTTCGAATTTAGTAGTTATTTTACATTATCTTGAATAGTTAAAATAAACTGTGTATGTTTATTCCTAAAATTAAAAACAACGGTATATCCCATACAAATGTTAAAAAATTAGTTAAAAATAATATATTCCTCGAAAACGGCTTCAAGAATTTCGATAAAAGAATGTGTGTGTCCTTAAATTAGTACAGTCTACTTTTAAGCATAAAAATATTTTATTTTGCTTATTAACATAGAACCACTTTTCATATTTTCGACTTTGTCACTATTTGGACACCGATTAAAATTTTGTTTATGCAAATGCTCCATAAAAGTGTTAATAAAACTGCATACTAATATTTTGTTGCTGGAACATTTTTATAAAAATGTTTTTAAAATTTTATACATACAAAATAATTTTTTTTTAAACATATAAATCTCCTAACTTACATAATTAAAATCCATAACCTAGGTAACCTAGGTAATCTAAGCTACATTGGTCCTAAACCTTCATAGGATAACTAGACTACCATAATACCTATGTATTTCAATTTTATGGAAACCGTTCAAGGAACAACGAAATTGACATTTTTTTATACCAGCCTCGTACTTGAATAAATACATCGCCCACAACGACCCAATCTTCCAATTGTACAAACTTCACCGTCGCGTCGTTCGAAATTTGTTTCATGGTTCATCAATTTTACATTATAGGTACATACATTAAACTATTCCGTATATATAAATCTACGAAGTAGATACACTGAATCACTGGCAACGATATATATCGGCTTAAGCATTACACACATTAATACAACACAATATACACTAATGTATAATCATTAACACAACAAACAAATAAAAAGTGCCGTCAAATACACACAATGCGCACTAATCTAATCTTATAAAAAAAACGAACCAACAACAAAATTCCTCGGCGAATACACATAATGCGTATACCTACTACATTAATCTATGCAAATCCACAACGAACCAACAAAAAAAAATTGAATCAAAAAAAAAAACAAAGCAAAAAAAAAAAAGAATTTCTCATTTAATGCACACACCTACAGAATGAGAACCAACTACACGTACGAACAAAACAAAAATCCTAAGCGAATACACACAATGCAGATAAATACATATCTGCACTCATCTATGAAATCCACAAATCGAAGAACTATAGCATATATCGGGTCACGTCAGGGGCCCAATTCCGCAAGCGTGAGTTTTCTCTGTGTACACAGAAAGTTGTGTTGTGTTCACATACAAATGTATGTGTACAGAACATAAGGGTGCGAAGCATATTTTTTGACAGATAACGTGTACACAGATAGGTAAATTTTTGCACGCATATTTTGAGGGTGAATAATTTGTTTGCACAGAAAACCATTCACGGTTGCGGAATTGGGTACCAGATGTCGGTCTATTTGACAGCTCCATAGAGATTTTTTTCACCCCAACGCCGCAAAAGGCGTTCAAAAAAAATATTCAATTTATCTGCTTACTACTGTCAAGTTAGAAGTAAACTTTCGTGAAATGGAATGGAAATGATAAACTTTCATATTGTTTAAACCTTGTTCTGAAAAATGTTTACCAGGCAGACGGCAAGTGAGCCATGTCATTATATTCTAATTCTTAGTCTTGTAAATCTTCCAAATAAAAGAATGTATCTATTTTTCTAAGCCAGTTATGACAGATGTTCAAAGTTCCCTCCTTGGTATTGTATGCATGCTGGGGCCTGTTTTTAGAACTTACTAAGAATATTTATTGATAATAGCTGCGGCTTCACTTTTTTTGACGTTTCAAGAATACGGTATTCTAATTCAATTAAAATTAATATTTTCTTAGAATATACAAGTTTAATATTATTGTCGAATTAAGGGACTCCCTATACACAACTTTTCCATATCGTCATTCATCATCATGTAATATAAATTTTACTAAGACATGCCTTAACATTTTTTACAAGAAACGAATATAATAAACGGTGATTTTTTAAGAGCTTGGTTTTTGAAAATTCAAAAAAACACAGAAACTTGTAAAAAGTGAATGAAATTTTTATTTGGATCGATAAATCAATTTCTGCCATTTACTTTTTAAAAATAATTTCACTTAAATGTTGCCCTCGGCTACGCTTCAGGTGGTCCATTCTGAAGGTCCAATTTTGGCAAACTTTTTCACACATTTCGGCCGGAATCTCACCAATGACGCGTTCAATGTTGGCTTCCAAGGCAGCAATCGTGTTTGGCTTGTCCCCATAGACAATAGACTTAACATAGCCCCACAAAAAATAGATCAACTGCTCACCAAATTCGCCTCTCAATTGATGCATGGTTTCGCGTGCAGTGTGGCATGTGGCACCGTCCTGTTGGAACCACATGTCGACTGAGTTCAATTCTTGCATTTTCGGCAAAAAAAATCTGTTATCATCGAACGGTACCTTTCTCCATTGACCGTAACCCTGCGGCCTTCATCGTCCTTGAAGAAGTACGGCCCAATGATGCCGCCTGCCCATAAACCGCACCAAACAGTGCATTTTTCGGGATGCAGTGGTAGCTGCTGAATTGCCTCTGGCTGCTCTTCACTCCAAATACGGCAATTCTGCTTATTCACGTATCCATTTAGCCAAAAATGAGCCTCGTCGCTGAAGAAAATTTTGCGATAAAAAAACGGATCCTCATCCAACTTTTCTAAGGCCCATTCACCGAAAATTCTACGTTGTGGTAGGTCGCCTGGCTTCAATTCTTGCACCAGCTGTATTTTGTATGGCTTTAAACCAAGATCTTTGCGTAAAATCTTCCAGGTGGTCGAATAACACAAACCCAATTGCTGCGATCGGCGCCGAATGGACATATCGCGATCTTCAGCAACACTGGCGGATGCAGCAGCAATATTCTCTTCGGTACGCACTCTACGGATACGATTTGGTGGATTAATGTCCAATAAAGTGAAACTGGTGCGAAATTTGGTCACAATGAGCTGAATAGCCTGCTCGGTGGGTCGATTATGACGACCATAAAACGGACGTAGCTTGCGAAACACATTTTTCACGAACACGAATTTTGATAATAAATTTCAATAATTTGCAAACATTGTTCAGGCGTAAGTCTATTCATGATGAAATGGCAAACAATACTGAATCGAAATGTCAAATGTTCGTGGAATGTCAAAAATATAAACGTCAAAAACCAAGTAGCAAAAAAATCACCCTTTATATGTAAGCAAGAAACAAGAAATCCTTCTTATTGAAGCAAACATTAAAAAATCTAATCAAAAGTCAATAGTCCCTAAACGAACAAGGCCTAAATTCAAATTTATCCCGAAATACATTGTAATAAACCTGTCAATGTCAAAGTTAAGCTAGATAAATGTGCTTAGTCGTAGCTCTCACGCATTTAAGTTGAGATTATTTTTCGAAGTCTTATATTATGTATTTGTGTTTTTAATCATGAAGGACTTATTGTTTGCTTCAGGGCTAATGTGGAACCAAACCGATTTTAACTCGAAGATAGTACTCAAAGGGACATGGCCGTCAAAAGAAATTTAAGGCCCTGCGTGTAAAATTAATTTACCGAAGGTGCTTCGACAATCGACACACAGTTGCAGTCGCCGTGAAACGAGAAGCCGAAGGCACTTGCAAAATGGCACGCTCCGATTTTTTTTATAACATTCACGCGACCTAGGGATTATAATTACCCTTTTAAATGTTTTAACACAAACAGAGCGAGAGCGTGAGGTGAAGGAAGAGAAAGAAGGAGAGGAAAGATGTGTGGCGCGATGTTCTGAGACTGGATGTGGTTGTTGTCTCAGGTCTCCAGGACTGGCGGCTGAACTAATGCGGAGAAATTTTCATGTCTTATTTATTTATGTTCCTTATAATTCGCATTATTTTTTATTTGTTGTCACATTTATTGGTATACTAGTTTTACTCAATCACATGTTGTTAGTATTATGCCTGAACAACATGTAATGAGTAAAAAAGCAGCTCATTTTATGATAATTATTTTAGAATTGGTTTTTAATGGAAATAAGACGACATAGACGACCGCATAGATCGAACCTGTGACCATTAAGTTAACAGGCGAGCACACAACTATCGCGCCACGTCCACCCGTATGGGAATAAATCGCATTCAGCAAACTCAATAGTGAAGAGCACAGTACACATAATACGGTAATATATTGCGCATGTTGTCAAAATTCGGTTGTCATAATTCAAAAATTCTGTTGTCATATTTGGCAAAATGTGTCTGAGATTTGGCACATGTACTCTCATTTTTGACATTTTCACATACAAATAGTGGTGGGTCAATATTTCAGTAAGATGTGTTCAGTAAGAGGTAACAGTAGATCAAAAATAACTGTTATTAAAACAACATTTGAAATTTCTAAATTTGCATTTTGATCACACCGAACAGCGGAATATAGATGAAAAAGTGATACATAATTAATTTTAAAATGTTAGTGGAAAATAGTTTATTACAATTGTTATTTCACTGACAATTTTTGTTCCATAATTGTTATTTCAGTAACCGGAATTTATAACTGTTGTTTAAAAGTAGCAGTAACAGATATTGCAACTAGCAGTTCGGCCCATGACTAAGCCTATGCGCATGCCAAATGTGACACGAGTGTCTCTGAGTTTTGCAACATGCGCGAACTTGAACGAAAATGAAAACCGAATATATTACCTTTATTATGTGTACTGTGGGTGAAGAGGTCTCTTAGATGGATGAGTTCGTCTTAGAACTCTTGGGGTATCTACATAAATATTTTAATGAGTATTTTTGAACTAAGCTTGTAGACGCATTGTAAATTTCAATTTCTTCCATTTCTGACACACTCAAAAAAGAATAAATTCTGTCTACATTTCATTAAAGGATTCGAATGAACTTGAAATTTGACACGGTTTTAATTAAACATAGATATGCTATTCCCAAAAGAAAGATCCGCAGCAGCCTGGTTTTTTGTATCTTTATGTTGGTATTACCGAACTTGTGTCTATGATAACTAAATGCAAAAAATCTACAATTGATTTGTTTTTATTTCTTAACATTAAAGGCATTTAAGAATACTAAAACTTGAATTAGAAGATTCAAATAAAATGGAATATATATAAAGCAGTAAGAAATAATAAAAAGTTGAATGTTCTACACCTGTGTGTTCCAAAATGTTCATTTTAAAATTATTTTATGTGTTTGACGTTTCTTTTCAATAAATCAGATCTTGTGGCAATGAAAGGGTATGTTTGCATTGTGTTACCTTGCAAAAATGATCGCATTCATTATTTAACTATTAAGTATTTTTAAGCTTCTCTTACATGCGGCTGAAAAGTAGAGCGGTTAATTAAAAATGAGTTATATGAAATATGGACAAAAATCCCCTTCTTGAATAAAATAGTCGTGTTTTGGTAAAAATTACTAACGTCGCAACAAATAAACATTGAAAAAAAGACGATTATGTCCACTTTTATATTCACTGGTTGGTCAACGGTCAACTCGACTCCGAATTCAAAATCACGTAAGTTCGTTTTAGCCCCAAAACTAACGGTAGCTGCCACACAATGTTTTTTCTACCATCTTAATTATCTCGAAAACGGCTCTGACGATGTTGAATAAAAAAATCGCTAATATATGTATAATCTACAGTTTGTTTGCAATGTTTTTTTTTTCTTACATATTCTGGTATTAACGGTATACCTGTAATATAATCATATTTTTATTTTGGATTTTCTTATAAGCCGATCGCCAGATTGCGATCAATTTTTTTAAGGTACCAACATTTTCGAAAAATGTTTTTTTTTTGATTTTTGAAAAAATAAATTTATTTTTTTAATTCAATATTTCGAAAACGGATGCCGATTTTTTTCGAAATTATATTTTTATGCTTTATAATATAAAATACATAAAATTGCCATCTAAGTTTGTTAAAGCAAATAATTAAAGAAATCGTGTATATAAAAATGAGAAAAGGTAAACTCTTAATCATTCTAACAAAGATTACAAAGTTTTCAGAGTTACCATATTTTCTAACTAAATACGAATTAAAATTAAGGATTTTAAGAAATGTAAGATTTGTTTTACTTCTCTTTTTATAATTAAGTTCCTTTACAAAATGTTTAAAATAAAAGAATTTTGAAAACAGAATTTTTTTGCACGAAGAATTTCGACCAGAGTTCAATCATCGGAAAAGTACAAATTTGGATCTCTGGTCTTTGTAATTTCTGTTTAAGTATAATGAGCGTTTTTTAAATAAGCAAAAGATAAAATTTCATTGAGAAACAATTTTATGATTATAAAATTGAATGCAAAAAAAAGTTAAATTGCCTTAATTGCACACGTTTTTTAAAATTTTGTTTCTGTAAGGACAGTTAAGATTAGGTATTCTATTTTAAATACCAAACTTTACCTTATTCTCTCCGGTGCATCTTTTCAGTATTGTCTTATATATAATTGAATTAAAACTTTCAAACTGGACTTTATTTTGTGATTAAAATTAAATAAATGTCCTTAACGTTCGAAACAAACTTTCATTAAAAACAATTAAAAATCTCTTTTATCATTTTAAGGATCAAAGTTTTATATCCCAGAGATAAAATAATATCAATTTAAAAAAATAAAAAGTTTATCATCATCACAGAGTAGGTAGACATTTCAATTAAATATAATTAAATTAAAATGTTGCTTAAACTTAAAACAAAAGCTGCTGTGGAGATAGATAGGTACTCGTATCACATTGGCGGATCCCCAGAACTCCAAACCATTGATAAGGAATCTTTATTTATAATTATAAAAAGTAGGAACAGAAAGAAAGATTTTGGTAAATTTTTGACAGGTTGGAAAAAATTCTAAGGATATATTCTGATACTAAACATAGATAGGACTTACAAAAAATGTTCGGTACATAAAAACGTTAAGCCAGTGAGCACACGTTTTTTAATTACTTCATATTATGTTAGAAACGTTAGGTCTTTTGTTAAAATGTACATAGTATATGCGAATGCAATATTTTATATTACATAGGTACACACATATATAATGCACGCTTAACTTAATTATAGCAATTTTTTGTTAATAAATGTATAGGCAGCTCAACGAAATTGTGTTAGCAACAAAAAATAAAATGCACGACTTGATCGCATGAACTTGCTCTTGTAGCTATCAACTTTAATGTAGCTAACCATGGAGTTAGGTGTAGTTATCCCAGGCAGGTTTAAAGCCTATGTAGGTAAGATTACCTTGATTCTTATTACAATGAATTGTCGAATGGATGATTCAAGGAATAGTTATAAAGGGACCTACCTACAAATGTATATTTAAATATAAGTTATGGATTTTAATTATGTAAGTTAGAAGAGTAAAATGTATCTACATATATGGAACCTAAGTATGTAAACATGTACATATAATAATAAAAATGAAGGACGTAGGTGGGTAGGTAGCTATATACATACAACTTCATAATTTAGGTGCAATATGCATACATAAGATTCATGTGATTGTTAAAGCACATATGTACATATAAATGTATGAGGGCCTACATTGTATTTAGTATTCAGTGACCTACGCAAAAATTCGTAAATAGGAAATAATAATAAGGTACTCGTAATACACATAATTAAATGTTTTTATATTGCTTAGTCGTTACAGTTTGAGGGAAAATTTTCAAAAATCGTTGGTTTTTTAATAAATTATTTTTTTATGTGTAAAATTTTGAAAACATTTTTAGAAAAAAAAATTGAAACGCCATTTTGAAGATATTATTAATATACATAAAAAATTCAAATTTCAAAAAAATTCTGCGACTGGTTTTTGAAATTTTTTTATTTATTTTTTAAAAATCGAAAAACGTTTTTTTTGAAAATTTTCATATGAAGACTTACAATTTTAGGGAGCATTTTTATAAAAAAAAGTTATTTTAATCGGTTCATCCAATATTGAGAAAATCGAAAAAATGAAAAGTGGTTCTATGGGAAGTACCGTTAATAAGTACGCAAAAAAAAATATTTTTATACTTGAAAGTGAACTGTACTAATTTAAGAACACACACATTTTTTTATAAAAGGTCTTGGAGCCGTTTTCGAGAAATAAATTTTTTTCTTAACGGTTTTTTTAACATTTGTATGGGAGCTACCGTTGATTTTTATTTTAAAAAAATGGTTTTTTTTAACTATTCAAGATAATGTGAAAAAACTACCAAATACGAAGTTTTGAAAAAATCTATTGAGTCGTTTATTAAAATTTTGGTATACAATAATGTTTAAACTTTCTAAGAGCTGCTGCGTATAAAATTTCAAAAAAAATCAAATGAAGCGTTTCCGAGAAAATCGAAAACCAAAAAAATGGTTGTACTAGAGATACCAAAAATAACAATTTTTTTTTTCAAAAAAAAAATTATCAAAAAGTACACTTTCCCTTCATTAATGAACTGATTTTTTTTATAAAAATCGTTGGAGCCGTTTTTGAGCAAAATAAGATTTTTGTTTTTGGCCAAAAAAAATGTATAGGGGCTACTGTTATTTGTCGTCTTAAAAAAAAATGAAAAATACGTGTGGGCATATTACCGAAAAAAATAATATGTACCAAGTTAGAAGCAAATCCACCGAACCGTTTAGGCTGCAGACTCGAGGACAGACAGACAGACAGATAGACGGAATTGCGGGACCCACTTTTTTGGTGTTCTCTATGATCGTAATGTCATGTTTGATTGTTAGAAAAAAAAGAACAGTGAGCATCACAGAAACAATATTTTCAGAGCGGATGAAGCAAAATGCGATGTAAATCATGAAAAACGAATCCAGTTTCCTATCCTAGCTCAGAATTTATGTTTGATATGTTGATGATATTGACACTTAAAAGTCCTGAATCATCAATTTTTATATCAATAACTTGAACGAAATAAAACAACATTGCCATCAACGAATCGCAATTTCATCGAAAATTTACCAATTTGATATTATTATCGATTTCAAATTGCATTAAAAAGCTTATCGAAAATTACCGATTAACAAGAAATAATATTGGATTTGTAAACATGAATGCGTGGTGGAATTAATTTGGTATTTTTTGGTCGTAAGTTAATTTTTTTTTTACTAAATTGCTACTTTTTTTGCAATATCACACAAAGTGACTGAAATTTTTAAGAACTGTAGATAGGGAGATTTGTTTGCTATTCGTCATTATAGCGTAGACGATTTTCTTTATTCTGAATGTATATAGATAGATACATTTATCTTATTTTAAAAAAAGTGGAGAGTAACTTACTTAAACTCCCAAGCTACTGCATACCGATTGAAGGTGCAACCTCTGAGCTCTGTGCCATTTATTTGTGTCAGAAATAAAAAAGATGATGTCTTACATTTTATATTTACATTTTTGAAATATTTCTAATTTTATTCGGTGTTTCTGAGCTGCTACAGAAAGTTTAGCCGTGTTTTATTATTACTCATGATCATGATTCATGATTCTTATATCTAGATCTATACGAAAACAAAATAAAATTGTTGTTCTTTTTGATTCAATTGAATAAGTTTCATGCTTTAGCAATTAAATATCTTAGCGAAGTTGTAATTTTATTTCCAGAAATTATTTTAAATAATTTATATACATATATGTAATTATAATTATAAAATATCTGTTTTTTACAATTCAGAGAGAAATCTAGTCCTATTAACGGATCCAGAGGCCGAATTCCGCAAGCATGAATGAATTTTTGTGAAAAAAAATATTCACGATCAAAATGGTGAATAAATTAGTCTATCTGTCAAAAAGAAAAACTGGATCGCATCCGTGCGGTATTGCAAATATGTATGTGTACATGAATTTCTGTGTACACAGATAAAACTCATGCTTGCGGAATTGAACCCAAGGCTGTGAATCTGACATTGCATGCTCACTGAGATTTTATTTGGTAGGACTGAGCCTATCGGGAATTTCGCTTCCTACGGAATATTTTATTACCTCGAATTTTTTCCTGTGATCATGTGAATAAATTTCATTCGAAAAAAAAATCAAATGAAATGACAACAAAATTCCCTGGGCCTGGGAAAGTTTACTCCCGATACCAATAAATTCAGGAGGAAACTTTTGAGCGTGGCTGAGTTCATAATAATTATAAAGATACAGCAATACTACCAGTTCATTAATGAACCAGTAATATTTCTGTAGAAATTTGGTATCACTACTTGTGTTCATTAATGTAGTTATACTACAATAGGTGCGTTTTTTTGCAATCCCCGGGGGAATTGGTTGAAAAAAAAACGACCAAGGCGCTTAGTGAAAAATTTGGCAGCACTATTAATTTGCAAGATGACATTTGAAGAACAGCTGTAATGCAAGAAAAAAACAAACATCACTGCTTTCCTCATCCTTCTAAAAATCATTGGGTAGATTTGTTTCGTGTAATTTCGATGTATTTATTGAATTTAAACTACTTTTCTATTAAAATAACATAAAAAGAACAAAGTTAATTATTATTTATAAATACAAGAAAATATGAAACAAGTAATTTTAAAATTGAAATCAAGTATTTTGGAAATTGTTTTTAGCCGATGTGATTTTCTTTTAATTTAATTTTCACAAATAAAGTGGTACATAGAATTCAATCTCTTGAAGACTACCCCATTCGTGCTCTCCATTCCTCGGTCACTGATGGTGACATGATATTAGTGGACGCGAGTTGCTTATTCGGACGGGACGCTCAGTTCCTATGTCATTAGGAATATAGGTCTGAGCAAGAGCGGACGACGATCAAGAAGATTGAAGTATGAGAAGTATGTAGCAGAGAATCTGTATTGGGTTGTTCCCGTGTACAACAAAACGCAGCCAAAAACAATTTTCTCAGAGAAACCTTTGTTTTGTTGTTCATTCAATTCTTGTTAATTGATCGAATATCAACTTCAGGAAATGTTTTTTATTTAATAATAATTTCACAGTCAAGGTTTAATATACCTATAATAAAAATAAACGCAAAATTGAAAATCGATGTAGAATGTTTTGTTCATGGCGACCTGGAACAAATCTACGAAACCATAGAGGCAATACAAAAGCGGAAAATGTTAAAATTTATTTTTTGTTGTGTTGCGGAATGTATATTAAAAGGTAGGTTAGGTTAGGTTGACATGGTCGTCAAGAAAACAACTTAGACACACTTAGACACACTTAGACCAAATGCTCAACCAAACCAAACAAAATTGATAATTGTCTGACATGTCAAAATGTCAGTTTTGAAGTTTTTATACATTTTATCGATAACTTAGTGACAAAGTTTTTGGTAGCACAGTTCTCCAATAGCTGAGCCCCGAGAATTCTCTGGGTTTAAGCTAAGCACCCCCGGGGATTAGTTGTTGTTGGATTTAACATGCAAATTGTTAATCCTACTCATCGTTTTTTTCGTCCAATTTCCCCGGGGCTTAGAAAAAAACACGCCTAATACTACAGTAAAAGTATCGCAAACTCGTGTCTTTCAATCTTCTGTTGCACAAAAGTATACAAGCAAGCTGTATTTTTTTACACCCTTAAGCAATATTTTATTGTAAATAATGATATATAAGTATAATTAAAATATTTCAGGACATATGTACCTATTTATATTTATTTATTTATTCATCAATGGATACATAATCTGATGACTACAATAAAATTATGATTTATCATTATACATCATTAAAAAAGTTTAAAGCAATACTCTTAAACATATGCCTATTCATTTGAAGGTCGACTTCACTATGAATTAAATTAAAAAGAGATAAATTACGAGTTATGGGTTCATTAAGTCCATAGTTCGTCCTGTGTCTAGAACTCAAAAAGAGAACGTCCCTATTTCTTAGATATCTCTCAGGAACATAAAAAGACATAAGAGCTAGTAAGTCCGAAGATTTTATTTTACCATTCAGTATGTCCTAGATAAAAAGAACCCCAAGCGTTTCTCTACGGCTTTTTAAAGATTTTAAATCTATCAATGCGCACCTAGAGCCATAATTGGGCAAACCATCTGACCCCCTGAAATTCCTTAAAGCAAAGCGCGTGAATCTTCCTTGAATATTTTCAATCCTGTCTGAGGAATTTTGATAAAAAGGACACCAAATAACACTACAGTATTCCAGTATGGGTAATATTAAAGATATGTAAATCGTTTTCAGAGTATAACTATCTTTAAATACCCCCGTGTTGCGTTTTAAAAAACCCAACAACGAATTCGCTTTTGAAATAATAAAATGTAAGTGTTCCGAAAAAGAAAACTTAGTGTCAAAAATAACACCAAGGTCCTTTATTACACTCACGGTTTAGGTGTTATACGAGAAGCTCTAAATATATTACATTTAGAGATATTTAGCTCGAGATGATTATATTTACACCAATTGAAAAACGCATCAATATCTTTTTGAAAGTTAACACAATTTTCAACTGAAGAAATTTGGGAGTATAGTTTCAAATCATCTGCGAACATCAAACAATTTGAAAATTGCAGACAGTCCGGAATGTCATTGACGAAAAGATTGAAAAGGAGGGGTCCCAAATGACTTCCCTGAGGCAGTCCCGATAAGACTTCAATAAAAAAGGATTGATTACTTTCGATTTTAACAATCTGTTTTCGATTTGACAAATAAGATTCTAACCATTTAAGAAAACCGAATCTGAATCCCATCCTCTCCAACTTTCTTAATAGAAGTCTGTGATGGACTCTATCGAACGCTTTCACAAAATCCGTGTACAAAACATCGACCTGCATTCTTTTTTCCAAAGAAGATAAACAAAAACTTGTAAACAGACACAAATTCGTAGTAGTGGGAGCGACCACTACAAAATCCATGCTGTCTCGAAGATATTATGTCTTTCACCGTGAAACTAAGTCTATTGAACACCAACTTTTCGAAAAGTTTTGGAATCGCGGAAAGTTTTGAGACTGGTCTATAGTTCTTAATTAAGTGCTTGAGACCACTTTTATAAATAGGGCTGATGGATGATATTTTCCACTCTTCTAGAAAAACCCCAAAATGGACCTACCTACACTGATCAAAAACATTTGACCAATTTGAAGAGTTCGACGAAGTAATATGAACATGACTTCTAAAAACGTCTTCGGTATATTCGTGTATAGTTTTTAGAAAAACTGTATACTTTGGAAACTGCTTTTATTTGATCGATGCCTGCCATTTTGACGAACGTTAGCTTTCTGGGTCAAAGTTGGTTTGCAATATATTTAAGAAATCAATAGCACTCTTCTTCTGCGATTAATAGTTTGTTTTCTTTTTATCATTGAAAAAAGATGCTAATTAAATAAATTGGATAAGTTTAAAGCAAAAAAAAAAACACTCTCATTTTGAGACACGTTAGACCTATCCGTTATTGTATATTTTGTGTTCATAAAAGTTTTAAAGTAATGTTATAGTAGAGCAACCAGTCCATTATTCACGTTCCCAAGATTCGAATTGGAAAAAAATTTCCAGGAAAATTTTTATTCACGATATCTCCTTGATCATAGACACACAAATACACCTTGAAACGGAAATTATATACTGACCGAAAAAAATTAATTTTGGATCCTTAAAATAATGTGTTGTTTTCGTATGAAACGTTGACAGTCTACCTGTCGAGAAGTATTTTCGAAATGCTGTTTATATTCCCCAACTGTATTGTGTCGTGACAAACTTGAAAGGTCCTCTTTCTACAGATGTACCGGCAATATTTCAGCTAGGAGTTTTTTTTCTTCCAAAAGATACATGCACAGAAGTTGACTTGACAGACAACTTTTCAATTATCAACATTTTTCTATCGTTATTCAAAAAATTGAACTATGGATACAAAATTGGAAAAACACAATTGAAGAAAGACGTAGTGTATCAGAGTCTTTAGCATCAGAAATATTAGACGTTTGTTAAACACAATTATACCCAAACAAGTTGAAATTTGGTTGTTGTTTTTTTTTTAAACTACTGATTGATATTCTATGATTATATTAAGTATAGGTACCTGTATCTAATAAAATAATATTTTTCAGTATTCTGTCTTCGATCAACTTGACCCCCCCCCCCCCCCAAACTGAAATCCTGGATCCGCCCCTGTACGTATCATACCATAAACTCTGTATCCCTATACTAATAAATTTAAGAGGTTAGATAAACAAAAGCGTTAAATGAACTTAAAGTTCTTAGAAGCGGTGCCAGTTTTAATTTTGTGAACAATTT
This sequence comes from Philhelius pedissequus, assembly GCA_910595825.1. NCBI lineage: Eukaryota > Metazoa > Arthropoda > Insecta > Diptera > Syrphidae > Philhelius > Philhelius pedissequus. The sequence goes on from OU343160.1 coordinate 46,953,571, forward strand.
ATACTTTGAAAATGTCATGAATTCCCTCACCATCTATCGCTATCAGTTCAAGACTTACTATGGCTCTTGCGCTTAGGGTTTTATAATTAACAATTATAATCTTACATCGGCGGTGTGGGCGAAAACGTACCGCGTGCTTCCAGTTCATTAGTAACGACACGGCCAGCTCAGCTCGGTTAGGTTGTCGGTGGACGTTGGTTGGTTAGCTATATAGCCATGAATTGTCCAAGTGCTCTTAAAATGAAGAATCGCACTGCACAATTATTAATGAAGCAAACTCTCTTATCGACCAAGTCAGCTGTGTAATTAGTTCACAGTAGGGAGCCACTCATGCACCAGAAATATAAAATGTGGATAAAAGCTTATACATATATAGTGGCCAAGTACCTATATTGCTTTTTGCTGCAGTTACTACTTTAAGTGGAAAAAATGAACACATACACACATTTGTGAAGAGTAATTATTTGTGGATGTCTCTAACATCTGAAAATTTATTTTCTACCCAAAAACTTCATTAAAAAAATAGCATCTATGAAGGCAGATAATTTTAAAAATAGCGCTAAGCTAAGGGTACTGTACCAGCTTTTCTATATATTTCTTAAATGCGTTGTGCTGGACAATTAAATTTATTGTTCTTATATTTGTATGTATATGCATGTCCCTCAATCCTCCACATTCATGGACTACATATGTATATGTCGTCAATTTGTTGCCTTTTTATAGGAAATCAATAGCTAATGGTTTTATTTACATTTCAGGTGACCTATTTAATGGTACTTATATTGTGCATTCATCAAAAGTCAAACTTAGACTACAGATATAAAAAAATCAAATAAATAAGAAAAGCCTGGAATTTGTCCACAGGTATGGCTACCACCAATAGGAAAAAAATGCATTCTCCACTCATATAACGGCTCCGAGCTTAAAGCGCCATATTTAAAAAATTAAGTTCAAAGTTAAAAATATTGAATTTCATATAAATTATAATAAGGATATTCATGAAACCGCGTAAACTTTCCCACATTGTACAATGAAAAAGTTTACCACGCACATTTCATGAACGCACTTATAAAAATCAACTTGCGCAAATGTGGTAAATGATTATTTTTTCTTCATGTACCTTAACTTGACTAATAACAAAGTGTTATTACTCTCATTTAAAATATCTGTCAGAAATAATAAGAGGAGGGGACATAGTTATACCAAGATTAAGACACATAAAACGTCAAAATTAAACGTCAAAATTTGTTCACATTTACCAAACTCAGATGGTAAACTTTCCCACACTAAATTATGCGGAAAAGCTTACCATTTTTTGGTAAAATTTTTCTATACAAATGTTGGCAGCTCATTTACCACATTTACCATTTTACCACGTTTACGCGGTTTCATGAATACCCTTAACGTGCTTATAATTTGTTAATATTTCGTTAACAAGGCTTACGCCGCGCCATCTGTCTGTTTGCAAAGAACACTACATTAATTTTTTAAAAGAAATTTAAAAAAGGAATTTTTTTAAAGCTTCCAAAAATGATTTTCTAAAGGAAGTGCAGCCCTTATTATCATAACTGTACAAATCATTCAATCCATCCGTCAATTGAGAATATTAATAATTTCAGCCTCATTTAAATAAATTCTACCAACATTTTTAACCAAAATTGAACATCTTTCCATAAAATCAAATACGATGACGTTTGCTAGGGTTTCCTTTGAGGATCATAATTTAGTGGAATCACCTCACCTGTCATCTCATCATTTTAAGACCACCGGATTAATATTATTAATCAGTAGTTTTTAGAGCCATTTCTGTCCGCTTTTGAAAGGATTTGGACAAACTATTCTTTCTTTAAAGTATGTAGTTTAGCTGAATCGTATGCATGATTTAAGGCTTTTATATATGACGGAAACCGCTTTTGGTTGATTTTTTTTTACAAGAATCCAATAATTTGTTGTATAGCTGTCCAATTACTAAAACTAATTGTCCTTTTATGACCAATTTCTCGCCCGTGAGATAGCAATAATTAGTTGTTAAGATCCCGCAGGTTAAAATCATTGCCCTATCTAAATCAGCATTGACATTAAACTATCGTAAACGTCAGAAAGTAAATGAACTGTCAAAAATTCTATGGAAAGTATGGAAAATCTCTTACAAGAAATCTTTGGTAGATGAATGAAGGTGATAAAAGTCATAAACGTGGTAAATTGGGAAATTTCACCTGCAGTTATCTTGGGAACTAAGTTTGTATTTTGAAGTTGAAGTTGAAGTTGAAGTTGAAAAAAATTACAGAACAATTGCCATTTCTACTTTGCCATTTTGTTTGGTTTAGGTGGGCATTAATGTTCGAAAAGATATTTACACAAATAAAAAACTATTGGAAATCTAAGTGATTAAAAGAATTTTTGCAAAATTAATGGAAAATATTCGTGTAAGCGTAGTCTAATGGACCGTCATTTTCGTCAAATAACAAAATCCTCAAGAAATGTATCTCTAAAAGCAATGGCTGTTTTCGAAAACGTCAAATCACAGTTAATTAACGAACGTCAATTGCACATCATTCTTTGATGAACTACTGCTATCGTGAAATATACAATGGAACGCTTACACAAGGTTCGTTCGTTGAACCTTAGCCAGGGTCGACCCAGCGTTTCGAGACATACCCGAGAGTTATCAAAAAACCTGGGTTCTTAGGTTCTCAAAAAACAGCCATTATTATGTTGCTGAAAAGCAAGTTATGTCTCGCTCCTACTTCAGATCTTATGTGATTTTAAAAGCTTATTGATTTACTTCAACTTGCCCCAGCTAAAAACCTAGATTTCAAAAGACACAAAATTTGTTCACCTGGATGAATTCAGGCTTTTTAAAAAAAAAAATGTTTTAAGACGACCATGAGGGACTTCGGCACTCACCCAATAAACCTACAAACTATTTTTTGATATATGTACGTGACATTGAAATTTTCGAACAAGACCAAACGAAATAAAATAAATTGCACGACTGGATCGTACAAATTTGCTCTTGTAGCTAATTGCTTGTGTTACTCACTGACGCTGTTGGTAGGTAGCAGATTTAAAGCCAATGTAGGTAATATATTACCTTGATTCTTAGTATAATGAATTGTCGAATGCATGATTCAAGGAATAGTTTAATAGGTACCTACAAATGAATATTTAAATGGATTTTAGTTATGTAAATTAGGTGGGTAATAATGTAAATATGTTCAATAAATATATGTATATAATGAAAGTGAATGGTGTATAGGTGGGACAAAATCGTTTTTTAAACTTATTTAAAGTGCCAAAACCATCAATTTAATCAGTTTTTCGAAAAAAAAACGAAGAACGCCATTAGATGCCACGGATCAATGAAAATTTTATAAAAAAGTATCTCGAAAATTGTAGGACCAGGGCTGGCAACGAGACCGGTCTCGGTCTCGTCGACGAGACGAGACTCCTCTAAAAGTACCGAAGACGAGACCGAGACGAGAGCGAGACGAGACCGTATTTTTGGTACCGAAATTCGACGAGAGTCTCGCTGGTCTCGGGGATCTCGGTGGTTTGATTTCGGTTTTCGCTATAAGAAAATTTTGTTTTAATTTCATTATTTTTTAGTATCTATTCATGTTCAATTTTTATAATATTCACAAGTTTTTTTTTGCGAAATATTATATGCGCGTTAACATATCAAACCATATATGTATGTACATAGTTATACAGAGATAGGCGCATTGCGAAAATCCAAAGAAGAATACGTACGATTTATGTATGCATGGCGTTGCTTCCTTTTGGGTGACATTTGGTAAAAAATATTGTCAAAACGTCATAATATAGTTCGTTGCCTAACTGTGAAGCCATGTGCTGTCAAAATCCAATGAAGGATGGCTCCGATTTAAATGGATTAAAAAACCTCTACAAAAGTCAAATTTTACCTCAGAAAATTAGAAATTTTTCGATTTAATTTATTGCTCCGGAAAAAGTCTGTTTTAGACTTTTTGGGTGACATTTGGAAAAAAATATTATCCAAATGTCAAGATATAGTAAGTTGCCTACCTGTCAAGTCATGAACTGTTAAAATCCATTGAACGATCGCTCCGATTTAAATGGATTAAAAAAAACCTCTATAAAATCAAATTTTATGCTCCGGAAGAATTTGATTTTAAGCTTTTTGGGTGACATTTGGAAAAAATATAATCAAAATATAGTTCGTTGCCTACCCACAAAGGCATAAGCTGACAAAATCCATTGAAGGATGGCTCCGCTTTAAATAGAAAATTCGAAGTTTTTCCGATTTTTATTTTTGGCTTCGGAAAAAGTTGATTTAAGACCTTTTGTGTGAGGTTTGAAAAAAAAAAATTTTAAAAACGTCAAAATATACAGTCCTATTCTGTTAAACGTCCACGTGAATATTTGTATTCTGCTATCCGACGGAAAAAATGTTTGAAAATTTCGATCAGAAATAAATTTTAACAATTCGATTCTTTTAAGAATTAAACAAAAAAAATATTTGTAAAGCTTTGGTCTCAAAAGATAGAAGACATTTGAAAATATCTAAATAGTGAAAAATTGAGTCAAATATTTACGTGAATTGGAAGATAGCAGAATAGGGCTGATAGTTTATTGCCTACCTGAAAAGCCATGAACTGACAAATTCATTGAAGGATTGCTCCGATTAAAATGGATTAAGAAAACTGTAGAAAATTCAAATTTTATCTTGGAAATACGGCTCTTCAAAGGTGTCTGATAACGTCACAGCCTATTTTTTACGTTATCACACACCTTTGAAAACTAAATTCGCACAAAATATGAGCCATTCGGAGCGCTTTCATACGCAACTAATAAAATTCAACTTAAAATCATAGTTTTCGATCTACACAAGTAAAACTTACTCGTTTCAAGTGAAGTCTATGGCCTTAACTTCATGGACTTACGTACTGCAGAACAAAATTTCTAGTTTATGATTTGTTTATCATAAGCAACGTACAAGAATATATCATTATTGGATTCATTCATAATTGGCAAGCACAATAAAGTTGGAAAAGACGTGCAGATGCCAAGTTTGACCGAATTCTTGGGATCCATATTGTACGTTTATTTTCACCAAGTTTCCCAAACTTGTTTTTTTTTCTAGGGGTTTTGACAGCTAAATGTGAAAATTTGTACCAATTCGTACGATTTTTCACGTTACCAAACACTAAAGTCGGAGCAGTCCTTTAATGGATTTTGACAGCTCATGGCTCGACAGGTAGGCAACGAACTATATTTTAACGTTTTGATAATATTTTTTTCCAAATGTCATACAAGAGGCTTAAAATCAATTTTTGCCGGAGGAAAAAATTTCGAGGTTAAATTTGAATTTTGTAGAGAATTTGTAATTTGTACAGTTCATGACTTGAAAGGTAGGCAGCTTAATATATCTTGACATTTGAGCAATATTTTGTTTTCGCAATTTCACCTAAAAGGTCTAAAATCAACTTTTTATGGAGCAATAAATTAAATCGAAAAATTTCGATTTTTTTGAGGTACAATTTGAGTTTTGTAGAGGTTTTATTTAATTCATTTAAATCGGACATCCTTAAATGGTTTTTGACAGGTTGTGGCTTGACAAAACTGGTTAATTTATTTTTTAAAAAATCGAGCGTTGTATGTAGGTACTCCTTTTTTTTAATATTTTATTTATTTTTGCTATGAAATATATTAACTTACACAATTCTTCCAAAATGTTATTTCCACTTAACTCAAAAGACAAAACAGACTCACTAGTTTGTTTTATACATTTTCCCGCATTTTTCTTACCGACGAACTGCTGAGATACCACAACCATACTCTATATTTGCAATCGGAACAATGCGTCTTATCTTTATCTTACATCTTTTTACTACCAAAAAAACACGAAAGAAACCAAGACTAAGGATGGTACCAAGACCGAGACCGAGACCGAGACGAGACCGCACATTAAAATTTTCTCGAGAAAAAGGCGAGACCAAGGCCGAGACGAGACTTGGTTAGGCGAGACCTGGACTGAAACCGAGACGAGACTGGAATTTTTCGATTTTGACGAGACCGAGACGAGATTAACAAAAGTCTCGCCTGGTCTCGTCTCGTTGCCAGCCCTATGTAGGACGGGTTTTGATGAAATCCTGTTTTTATTTTTCGCTTTTTGAAAACAAAATTCTTTTGAAATTTTGGTATGCAATTTTTTAGAGACTATTAATGTTCATGTGAATATAAAATTTAAAATTATTTTTTTTGATTAGTTTTAAAATTATTGATTTTTCAAAAAAAAAAATTAATAAATTATTTTAATTTAAAAAAAAGTTATTCAAAATTTTGATATGCAATAATAATTAAGCTACTTAGATATTCTCAGATATAAAATTTGGCAGAAATCCAATGTACCGTTACCGAGAAAGCCAAAAATTTAAAAAACCGTTATATGAAAGCTACCGTTAATAGACGTTTCCAGTAAACTTGGTTTATATCAGATGATAGCTATTACAAACAAAAAAATTCTCAAAAATTTTTATCAAAATCGTTGGAGCCGTTTTAGAGAAAAATAAGATTTTCCTTCAGGGTCATATGGCAGGTACCGTTATTTATAGGCCTAAAAATAAAACTTCAATTTCCCCTCTGAGGAATGCCAAAATAATCGCACATACCAAATTTTAAGGCAATCGCTTAAGCAGTTTAGCCAGTAGCTCGTTATACATTTCCTTCATTGTTTCATATCTATATTTTCTTTTGTATTAACATTTATGTTTCGTTAACATAAAATGAATATCGCTTAATCCTAATCTGAAGCAATTGTTTTGCAGTGGTTTCACGTTTTATATGAAAATTGTTTTTTTTTTAATGGAAATTAAAAGAATACTCAAATTTATTTTCATAGGCAGATATAGAAACCTCTGATGTTTTGGATTTTAATGTCAATAGAAAATGTAATAAGGAATTATATTTAAACATATTTTAAGTTTTAATTGTTAGATAACATAACATACTTTTCAACAACATAAACATAAATGGCCCTCGGGTCTTTTTTTGAGAAAAACACATATTTTTTTTCATCTCTGGGGTGGCCCCTATCGGAAGTTCGAATCTTTATTATTCAAAATCTTTCTGGGGTGTTTAAGAACAAAATAAAAATACAATACTTTTTTTTTAAAATGCGAAATTTTGCGTGTTTTATTCACATAAGCACACGGACACTTGAACACAGAAAACCCCTTTAGGCTATTAACTAATTTAGGGGCAAGAGGGTCGGCCGATTTTCTGTCTGATGTTTTGTGACTTTGATTTCTACTTTTTATTGTACAGCTGCACTGCAGATGATGTTTTCGAATACGTGACTTTCGAAAAATACATTATCGAACAGTTTGCAGTACTTTTGCAGCTTGTGTTTAAAAACATTTTAAAAATGCAATTTTACCCAGCTTTCGAAAATGGCCAATTTTATCATAAAATTGTATATCTATTTACATTCCTTTCTGTTGCTTGTTTTAGACATCTTTAAATTGTAAAATAATTAACATTTTTACAAATAAGAATATTGTATCAAATGATTTAAGCCGTTTGATGTTTAATGGACAGCTGATAGATTTACTTCTGTCAGTCGGCAGAGGGTTCATTAAACTTACGTGTGTCGGGAAGTTTACGGCATTGAATAAAATTTCAGTTTCTTATACTAGCAGACCCGTATGCGCAGCACTGTGACTTTTTTATAAATGTTTTTAACATCACGGTGTATTACGTTCTCACATATTTTATACGATCCCACTATACCTTTGAGCTAGGGAAGTTTTTAGAACACATAAATCATCCAGTGAAATAGTTAAATACACGAATACACCCAAATTAATAAACATGCTCTAGGGAACGTCTAGGACTATTTCGGTATTAATAAATTTAAAAACTTAGTCCTTCGCTAGACCATCGAACCACTGTGGTTTAGTGAAGAACTAAGAATTAACATTATGTACAAAACATAGGGGACATAGAGACAAAGAGATAGAGTTGATACTGATTGTAGTAGATTTTGTTCGTGGATTTTCGATTTTTTATTAACTGAAAATTTTAGTCCGCAGACTAACTTTTATTCTATGGTTTAGTAAAGTCATCGACTAGCGATAAATTAAGTATTTTGTTTATTAATAGGGAAGATAATGTTTGTTGGTCATAGAGATAAGCATACTCATACAGAAGGATAACAAATAGCCCGAGATTTTTTTTAATGAATGGAAATGACTTCAGACATACCAATTTATGTAACATTAATTGCTTATTAAAATGTTAATTAGGGGGTCAATTTTGGTCAGTAGATCATTGGATTTTCGGTGCTAATGTAGTTGTTTGTTCCAGCTGCCGCATTATCGCAAACTATTAACAACAAAAAACTCTTATGAATTGTGATTTTATGAACGAACATAGTAAAACTTTAATCTACTTTAGATTTATTAGAGCAAGTAAGCACAACCAAGTCAGTGCATCTTATTCGATCAAAATGTTCAACAATTTTATTTAACAATGCTAGCCCTTTTTTGCATAGGATATCGAATATAATTCATACATGAAAAAAGCACGTGTACTTATAAACAAAAAGAAATATGACTGAGACTGAGTATTATTACGGTAAGCCTTTTTTCTTTATATTCAATTCTTCCGCATGTTACATACTAGATTAAAATAAAACGCACGACTGGATCGCACGTACTTGCTCTTATGTTCGATCACATTGTATTCAAAAGATTTTTAATAGAAACGGTTAAACATATTTTTAAAGCCGTTTTTCACTTAATTTTCCATATAAAAAAAAATGTATTAAAAAAAAATTGGTATGACAATTTTAACCGTAGACCTACGTTTAAAAAAAAACTACTAATCCTGCGTTGACGGGTCGTTTTCGACACTCGTATGCTTTATAAGTAAATTTAACAAAAAAAAATAATATTTCGTAAAACAAACACTTTTTCGATAAGATTTTATTAAAAAAAAAAAGATAAATTAATGTGGAAGTTTCGTATTGCTACTATTTAAACATTTTCGATGCATTTAATAATTTGGCCGGATTTTCAGCAGACGAGCTCCTTCCACACAAATAGAGCATCTGCCGGGCTGTTTTGGATGCGAGAAGACAATCTTAGCCTTTCTGCAAGTTGCTTAAAATCTTCACTGTTATTGTTGGTCACGGTAGCCTAAAGAGCAAGTGAACATGAAGTGCGAGGTGGTTTTGACCTTTTCAGGATAGGTCGTATGAAAAAACCTTTCGACTTTGCTTTCCTCGCAATTTCTGATACTCTGGATCGATTTGCGTAATAATGATAATATCATTCAACTCTGACTATCTATAATGTTCGAATTGGTCAACGATTAGTTTTCGCTTGCGCTAAAGCCGCACAGAATTTTATCGTCATTGCCAACACCACCTTTTTTTTATTATAAAATTGTATTCCTGACATCATTTTGGACTCAGGCCTTACTTCAGGACTGTGTTGTAAAGTGCTTTGGATGACGGTGCATTAATTTTTTTTACTCATATATGAAACAATTGCATTGGAATCCGTTCCGTAAATGCGAACGTTGATTGGAACAGTGGTTGCTTCTTCTAACAATAATTTTGATAGTATATTTCTTTTATTCTTCCGAACCGTGCCAACATCGTCAAATTCTTTTGAAGCAATTTTTGTCCAGGAAAAAAAAGTTGTACCTACTGTAATGTTGCCCTTCGAGCCTTCAACTAAATGAGCACCTTACATGAAAACCTAGTAGCTGTTCATCCAGAGGAATCAATTCGACCCATTTGTCCCATAAATTGTGAATCGGTGCAAATTTATCAGTTACTGTTACTTGATTTTATCAGCGGCTGGTTGGGTCGTCGACACGTAAAACCTTCTTTATATATTGAAAGGTCTTCTTATACATAATTTCTATGAAGATAGCTCGCCAAAAATTGTCCTCAAACAAATTTTTAATGCGCACTATTTTCGATCTGTGAAAACCCAAATTCGTTCAAAAACAAAAATAACTTTCTGACGAAATAACTTACTTCTAGACACCTGCAAGTATGAAAACACCAATATATGCATGTAGCATGTCTTTTGTCATGGCTTTATCTTTGTCGCCAAATTTGGACCGCCCAAAGTTATTTTTATTATCGATTATGATTTTTTCCATATGAGTTGAATAAAATAATAAAAATTAATCCATCAATACATCAACTCGACCAGTAGCATAACGATTAAAACCCGGTTTCATTGCTAAAACATTTTCGGAACGGGATCGGGCGACTAATAACACAATCTTGAACAGGAATGAATCTAAGGAATGCAAATATTCTTGCCTGATGGAATAAATGTAACTGGGCTCAAAAGCGTGTTGCCCTTCGAATCAAAAAAATGATTATACTCGTTAAATCCACAAGTGATTCTTCACCTTCGTCAACAGTTTCACTTGATTCACGTTCTTCAGGAACAATCTTTATCACTACCCGAAGAAAACTCTTCATCACTTATGAAAACAACTGGGCATTGAACCGAAATATATTTTTTATTTGATTGAATATAAAGAAATTGTAAATTTCACTCCATTTTTCAATGCAATCGAAATGAAATTTCCATACACAATGCAAAAATTAATGACGGGTCGAAAACGACCCAATATGAAAAAAAAGACCCAAAGTCAAAAAAAGCAAATCCATCTTAGTTTTAAAACATATATAGCCCAAGCAACAAATTAATGAAAAGATAGCTTAAAATAGTAATAAATTTTGAAGATATCTTAAGTGAAAAAAAAAATGTTGGTCGAAAACGACCCCAACGTAGGTCTACGGTTAAATATGTATTTACCCTAAGTTTGACAGTGCGAGTATTAACTCCACTTTTGGTTTAACAACAATTTATTTGGTTTCACAGTGTCATTTAAACCTTGAACTAAGTTCAATTTGTATTTTAAGTTAACCGAGATTATTCTGCCGTTTAAACTTCAGTTAAGCGTTTTTTTTTTGTCAGAAAATATTATGAACAAAACAAAATTTTGTATTTAAATGTTATCGAGTTGTTATAGTGATTTTGAATATTATTTTATTTATTATTCTCGTTATTTCGCTTGTTTTTTTCGTGTCAGAGAGAGAAAGGCAGGACGAGGCAAGAAAAATGCTGCCAACTATTTTTCATAAAATATAGTTAAACGAAGTTCAACTGATCTGAAGATCAGCATTCACTGTGAAACCGGACGAATTAAACCGAAAATTTAAACTCAGTTTAAGGTTCAGTTGATCTTAAGTTTAAGCTCCCACTGTGAAACACAGGGTTAATAACATAAATTTAAAACCAAATTTTCAGAAAAAATCGTGGATTCTACCCTTTTTCGAAATATTGAATTTTCCAAAAACAAAAAAAATATTTATATTTTTCAAAAATCGAAGAAAACTGTTTTTCGAAAATTTTGAAATGCGCTATTATTTATAATTCGAAGGACCTCCTGTATAAAAATTTTGATCGATATCTGTTCAGCCGCTTATGAGAAAGTCAAAATTCAATAAAATGGTTGTATGGCAGGTACCGTTAATAAAAAATATGTACACAAAATGTATTGGCTAAAATGTACTTTTTTCATCATAATCGTTAGAGCCGTTTTCGAGGTAATTAAGACCGTAGAAAAATTTGTATGCCAAGCACCGTTATTTTTAGGACTAAAACAACAATTCAAAAATCTATTTTGGACAATCACCTAAGACACTTAAGCACCAAGTTTGAGCAAAATCGGTTCAGCCATTTAGGATTTAGTTCGTCTTACAGATAGACATACAAACAGACAGACAGACGGAATTGCGGGGCCCACTTTGGTGTTCTCTATCATCATAATGACAATTTTGATTAAAATCTCGAGTTCGATTTTTTTTCCAAATGCAGGACTTGCCCTATAGTACCTATATCGCAAGTAAAAAGAGTCCACACAAAAGACTTGTAAATTCATTATTGAATGAAAAAGCGTTTCCTTATTCATTCTTCTTTGTTTAAATTCTATTTTATTGCAAAAAAAACGATCTAATGCTCATACATACATGGATGCTTACGTATAACTTGTATGATGGAGACAAAGTCACACAGATACCGTCATTAAACTCATTGCCTTTGTGGTCTACTAAAGAATATTCTATGCATAAGAAGCTATATACGATCAATCACCAGTAAAAAGGAATATGCGAACAAATTTGTACCCAACAAAAAGGATTTAGATGTATAAAGCCTTAATAATGCAAATTCTTAAACTAAATTTTAGATTAACAACAATATAAAAGAAGAAGTCATCGTTTAGAATTTTATCCATGAAAAGGTATCCCTTTAAAATGCCATATAGTAAACCCGTGTGAGGAAAGTAATAAAGACCGTAAGATTAAATGAGGATTTTCTTAAATGAAAAAAGGGTTGTTTTTTTCGACAAACATTGGAGATAAAGGGACTAAATGAAGGTTAATACATTAAGGAAATGAGTGCTCATGCCATAGCTGATTTCAGGGCTTACACATTGTACACGCTTTGAAATCTGATATTTCGACAAAATGTGATAAATATTGAAGAATATCCGGGTATTTAGCTTCAAATAACCGAGAGGTGTTAAATTGGACTGAATATCAAAAGGATTCAGATGAATGTACTCACTAGTTTCAAAGGTGAAAATATGTCCTTCATGCGAAACTGCGTTTGCCATTATTTTAAAATCAGAGATAAAATTCAAAGGGTATAAACAATTTTTATACGAGTAACTTGCACAAACAAACGTATTTATGATTGAAACCAGGATGATGATACAAAAAAAAAACACAACTCACCAAGCATACATATGTATCCAACTGGAGGAAATTAGGCTTCATTAAGCTGATTAAGCTGTGTTCTGTTTAAAAGTTTTAAAAGTAATTTAAAGGCAATAAATTAATGTGTCCTCTGTTTACCTTTTAGAGCTCAGAGCAGTTCGTGTATGTACATACATATACATACATATAAAGTAGGGATCCGCAGTGTTGAAAGCCCACGTGTCGTGGCATTATAGTACTTAAGAAAACATGTTGCCACACAACGCATACAACATTTTTTTTTATTAATTTTTTTTAATCTAATATTTTAGGGTAGGCAATTTATGTATCTTTAAAATTTGTCTAATTTGAAACTTTTCTTGATAATAAGAAAAAAGAATACTGTTTGACAATAATGACAAAAAATAATATTTTACTTTTCAATATCGTAATCATTGTCAACGAAAAGTTGATTTTCAAGCCAACAAAGTAGCAATAATAACTGAGTTTTGATCTTCTGTCTTTTTGGTGTTCGTTCGAATGTGTGAGTATTTCCTTTAAGAGTTTAACTCATTTATTCATCGAATTTCGACTATTGCGACATTTTTGGACGCGTCTTTTAAACTCACCATATCAGATACATATATAACCGGACAAATCGAACATATTGGTTGTTTTTTTTTTAACCAAATGTGGGCGTTTGCTCATTTATTCTGAGCAATATGGAATAACTTCCTCTTATTGTATAACGCTTGCAAGAGCACTTCTGATGAAAAAACGGCTGTTGTAATTGAAGCTATCTTGAGTTATCCCAAATACTCGTATTTTTGAATAACTAAGCTATCCGGGAACAAATTTATAGAACAACTACTGACTGTTGGTATGCTGTGTGTTTTGATTTTTTGACAGGTTTCATCTAACCTATCCGATTCGTTCACAAATATACTCGGGTAGTTTTCTATCCGAAATAACATACCTAATAAGTGAATGAACGCCCCAATATTTATTGAATTTAGACAGTTATATCTGTCAACAAAATGTCAGATTTACATAAGAATATGGCGTATTGAAGAGAATATTCCACAAGTTCAAAGGAATGTTGGAGAAAGTCCAACAAAAATCCACCTTGCCTCTTTTTTATTCCTTTCACATTATACATAGAAGCCAAGATATTTGCTTGAAGCTTTCCTGCTTAAAGAGAGAAAAAAGCTTCAAAATCTTCTTGTAATTGCTTGCAGTAGAATTCTTTGGAAATCAAATACATACACGACTGCATCGTACAAACTTGCTCTAGTAGAACAACTTTAATGCAGCTAAACATTGACGATGTAAATAGTTATCATTAGGTTTACCTTAGTTCGTAAACAAATAATTTTTTATGTATACAATTTTTAAATTTTTAAGAAAAAAATTATCAATTTTAAGTAATTAATAATATATGTACGTATGAAATATTATTTTAAAAAAATCACTATCAAATTACCACCAAAATTCAAATCGAAAAAAATTATTTCTGGAAAATTTGAATACGTATTATGTGTATGCAATATTATTATCTACGTAAAAAAATAAAATGCACGACATTTACGAAATCGCGCATACTTGCTCTTATGTTCGGTCACATCGTATGCACACAATTCCTTGCAGAAACAACTAAAAATATTTGTAAAGTCTTTTTTAATTAATTTCTTATAAACAAAAATGTTTTAATAAAAATAAAAAATATTGGTATGGCAATTTTAAGTATTAGGAAAAATCCAATGGACCGTTTTCCAGAAAATCAAAAACCAACAAATGGCTCTACTAGTGGTACCGAAAATATCAATTTTTTGACAAATAAAAATATACGAAAAAGTATCTTCCTTTCTACCTTTTATTAAGTAACTGAATTTTTTTTTGTGAAATTTGAGGGAGATGTTTTTGAGAAAAAATAGATTTAGCTTTTTGGCTTGGATGACCGGCACAGTTAATTTAAGGTCTTAAAATAAATTTTAAAAAACGCGCGAGCGTATGTACCAAATACAATTCCATCCACCCGTTTAGGCGGACCAACAAGCAGACGAAATTGCGGGTTTCACTTTTTTGTGTTATTATCTATTACCGTAGTGCCAAGTTTGATCAAAATCTCGAGTTCAACTTTTTTTTTACGAATCCAAAACTTCACATATATGCATGTAAAAATGGAATCCCAGTACCAAGATCATTAACTGGATAAACACATAATATTCGTGCGAGGGAATTTTAAATGGAAAACCAGATTATAAATTAAAAGCATGTATCGATTCATACAGATTATTCCAAATGGGATGAATAGGTAGGTTCAGTAATCTTCTGAGATAACGCTTTCAACATTATGTAGAATCTTCTTTGTGGGAGTTATTGACATCTTTATTGGCAACCAAGCGACAATGAAAGCAATTTTTCAAAAGCCAATATCGTCAAAATTAAAACTAGTGGATATTTGGCGCAATGAGTTGAGATTATTCAGCGCAACAACGAATCCTCCGTTTTTATGCCACTAGATTTAGGAAAAAGGTAAGATTTTACACAGTTTCATTAAACCCGCAAGAACTTGTCGGATTTCAAAAAATCTATAGCCAAATTTGTCAAAAAAAAAAAAACGGAATATTTGCCTAAGATAAGCAGGCCTTAACTATCCCTATTGGTGGGTATCCTGACGGGTCATAACTCAGTGGGAGAATACCTGATTAGGATAGGCATTAGAAAACAACTTGTGTCGTGGGTGTTAAGATGAAAAAAGGGAAGAGTTGTAAATGCCCCAGCCTAGTTAGTAATGAACTGGGTGACATCTCGTCTTTGCCATATTGAGAAAAAACACAAAAATCGCCTATAAATCAGGGAGAATCCCCATACCTAATTTTCCAATAACTACCTTTCTTTCTCACTCCGTAAAAATCCGCAGTATATACAGAACCCGAGTGAGATGACACACGGCTTCACGTATTTTCACCCTTTTCTTATTTAACCCAACTTTTATTGCTTGCGTGCAAATTTCGGTGACTGGGATTTTTTGTGAATAATTAAAGCTCTATTCATAAACTCATTTTAGAGACTGTGTAAAGTAACAATGAATCTAAAGGAGGCTTTACATGGATCTGCATCTACAGATTTGAAGAAAAGTAGAGCGGGACCATAAAATAAAGCAAACATAAAAGTAAGACAGGGTACACATTAATAACTTCCTCTAACTCTGCTATAACATTCTTGATACATCTCACAATCACTTAGCTTTCAGGTATGTAGTTTTGTGAAGAAATTGCGCTATTTTCGCTGTTTTTAAACAAACTGAGGCTAAATGGTATAAAAAAAAACTTGAAAATGCGTTACCTGAACGGAACAAATTCTAGTGCAGATGAAAATGCTATAATGAAGATGGACATATTTATCTTCACTTTAATCTGCAATCTTCATACTTCCTATAATCTTTACACATGAAGATGGTATCCGCTCTCTATCGTACAAGTATGATTTTTTTATTTTGTGTCCCCATTTCTTGCAGATGTCGATGCAAATGAAAGATGCATGTAAAGCCTCCTTAAACGAGGAAATGTAACTCATTATTTAACGTTCAATAGTCGAATTTTAATCTAAACGCGCTTAGAAGTTGAATAGAGCGTCTTTTCGAAATATCATTTTGACATTACATTGAATAATTTAATCCGCGTGTCACGTGGTAAATTTTCGTTGCAAAAATTTGACGTCTCATCTTTCGAATTTTTGTTCTCTCTTGCACTTATACGTTGTTCGAAAAGTCACATGTATCTAGATTCAGCGTGTAATACCAGACTAAGTTATGAGCTCATCGAAAATTTGTTGGAAAACTTTGGAAATAAAATGCCACTGTCAATTGTAACAATTTCTGATTTTTTTTTTTTCAAGACAACTTTATTTGGCAAATCAAAAAAGAATATGTTTTCTATTTTTGTCTCCGCGACAATTAATTTATAAGATATTGGTAAAAAGTTAACAAATTCTATTGAGTTTGCGTTTTCCAGGGACCAACTTCGTGTTTAGTGTGTATATCTAGGAAGCAGACGGACTGATTTGCACGGGCAGCAATGATGCAACAATTTGTTTTTTTTTTTTGACAAGGAATATGGATATCTTCCAGATTGTGTCTTCAAAGGACACGAATCGACTGTCTGTTTGATATATAAAGGGTTGAATCTAACTAAAAAAAATAAATTTGTTTGAAAATATATCTTCTAATTTATTTAAGGAACTTACAAATTTCTATTAATTTATAAAACATTCTTTCTTATCAGTTTACCGTCAGCTGGATGTACTCATTTTCGAAAACAGCTTGATTGTGCAGTTTGAGTGTGAGTGATGGAGAGAGAATTGTTATCATTTTCGGACTTCGAAAAATAGTTAAGAGTTGTTGGTGAATAGCACAAATAATTCTATAGTTATGAGCCTCATAAACTTAAGAGCCACTTAATAGCGGTCGGTAAATACCGGCCTAAGTGTGTTCCCGTACTTTGTACTCACAAATGTGAACACTTTTATTTTAGCCAGAGTGGGGTTAAAAATCTCTCAGAGTGCAACAAAGCTTAACAAAAGTACGGGAACGCTTTGAACAACAATCTTAGCCATTTTTTAAACGTCAAAATAAAAGTGTATTTCTGAAAATGTTTATTAAAGATTTACATGAAATTATTTCTTAAAATATACAATTTGATATCACAAACCTTAATTTATTGCACAATGATACACATGACAACTGACAGCTTATGCATTGTTTTGTTTTCTTTTTTCCTTCATTTGACAGTCTTCATAATTTTACACTTTTATAAGCTCTCTCTTCTGTGAAAACTACGAAAATTTGGAGAACGGGAACAGGTTTTGTCTGTTTTTCGTAGAAATTCGTAGGTTTTCGCAGTTTTAGGGAGTACGGGAACACACCTATTATTTTTATTATAAGTAGGTATGTAGTTGTTATTAGGTATAAAACAAATAATTACTAAGGGTATTCATGCAACATCGGAAAACCCAGATAAACCTCCGAAACCAGATAATTTTATCTTCCATCAAAGTTTGTATGAGAAAAATATTCTATAAATCAGATAAAATTATCTCACGAATTTGATGTAGAAAGAGTAGAAATAAACCTTACAAAGTTATTTCAATGAACACCTGATTGTTTCCTACATTTACGCAAGTATTTTTAAGGGGGCGTTCATGCAAACGTCCCGCGGAAAGATACATATATCTTTCTGCAAAACGGAAAATTATCTTGTTGCATGAATACCCTTACTATCATTTTGCTTTTACTTGTACATTCCACATTTTATAAATATTTAAACAACAATGTTTTGATTTTAACAAACTAGGTTGTTTCATGATATAGTATAAATGTAATAGTCTTCTCATCTTAGTACATTTATTGACACAACGGCATTGTAACTAAAATAGGCAAGAAAATGTGTTATGAATATGCATTTATGCAAAGTAAGATAGAAGCGGTGTCTTAACGAATTCTTTTGAGTACGACTGTTTGTTTATAATCTTAGAAAAAAATGGTTAATTTCAAAAATGACTGACCTTGTCATTAACTATTTTTTTTATTGGAATTTAATACACCATTTATTTTAAATCTTCAATTAGCAATACCTTAAAATGTGTACCTTAAAATTTAACATGTTATTTTTTTGATTATTTACACTTGAACCATCAACGCTTTTGTAATCTCAAAACAAAAATATATTTTTATTTACATTTGCTATTTACAAAAAAAAAGAAGATAAGAACGTTTTAGGATGATCATTTAACATTATAATGGTAATTAGTTCATCAACCTTAGAAATGTAAAATATTTAAAGGTCTTATGTTTATATTCGATATTTAAACAAACATAAAATACATACATACATCCTATACTAGGTATATGATAAGATTGGAAAAAAAGTTTTCGCTTTTGCGAAAAATTTTCTTCGTGTAACTGCAAAACCATAAAATTCATTGGTACGTGCGAAAGAAATAAAATGACATTGAATTACATTACGTTATTTATAATTGTTACTGAAATTCGCTGTTTTTAGATTAAATCTGGGAAACAAAATTTAATAATATTTTAAGAATCAATGTTAAATAAAAAGTAGATATAATATCATATCAAAATAACCCAAAACTAAAGTCACAATACAAGAGAACTAGAGATAATATGTACACTCGTATGTTCACATCACTTCGCCGTTTAATGATAAGCCTCTATATATGAAATTAATCATGATTCATATATTTTGTATTAATAAACTTTATTAAGTTCGAAAATAAAATTTAATTATTTTCGAAATTTTTTATTATGAAGGCTTCGAGTAATACAAAATTTTATATAATTTATTATTTTATTATTTATGTACACTTTTTAGTCACTTTTCTGTTGCACAAATTTAACCTGAACCAAAAATCAACTGAACTCGATTTATTTCTTGAACCAGGTTCAACTTCAAGTGAATTGCATAATTGCGAATCAAGATAGAGTTAACTGAATACTCGAAATTCGAGTAAATGGATTTTGTCATTGTCAGTTGTCAGCTCATTGTTATTTTACAAGTCGATCATGAATAATTTCAGAAGGTAAAAGTATTTGTATTTATTTAAATAAAGTTAAATACATTTTGAATAGTTATAATTCTTAAAGCTAAAACTACGATGAAGATGATAATGATTTATTGGAACTTGCCATTACGATAATTTCCACGAGCTGTTAAAATGTCTTTGGCAATAACGTGAAATAATAATCATGAGTTTTTCTATCGTTTTCGCATGTCCAAAGAATATTAATCTGGTAGTGGCTCCGGAGTAAGCTCCCAAAAATCAACAGCTAACGTTGGCACTACAGGGGATTTGATTTCTTACCCATCGGATGTCCTTAGGGTTGTTCTGAACCTTTTACCACTCGATCTACACATCAAGTTTCTTGTATCTTGCACAGGGCGATTTGACTAAAAGATTCGGATTTGTGGTTTCCAAGACCATATGGCCACGACAATATCACAAGTTTGATAAAATGGACCTCAATAAGGATTTTAAAGTCAAAATTCCATCCAGGAAGAATTGGGATGATAGTGAGGAGAGGCTTCGGTACATACATCTTCACTGATGGCTCAAAGATGATGTGTGGAGGGAGGGATGGGTCGGACATTTTCTCCAAGTCATTAACCATTGCAAGGTCTTTGCGGCTATCTAATTAAGCTAGTGTCTTTCGAGTAGAGGTGCTGGTAATCAGGGAAGCACGCAAGGTACTCAAGCAAGACCCTAACTTAAGCCTCAGCACTGGCTATGCTGACAGACAGTCAGACTGCTGTGAAAGCCATTGCCTAAATAAGCTCGCTAGTCTGAATTTTGCCCTGAGAGTCACTCTTATCTGGTTACTAGGTCATAGTGGCATTGAGAATAATGCACGTGCTGACAAGCTGATCAAGCAAGGATCGGCCTTCCATAACTCAATGGTGAAAAGAATTGACATTTCCCTAGGAATTATGAACGGTGATATTTATTCAATCATCCTCAAAGAATCAACTACCAGGTGGGATAGTTAAGCAACCTGCATATATAAGGACCACCTATACCAAATTCTGAACTGCTGACCTGTTTTGCAGACCCAGTAGATACATACACAGGACCGTGGCAACATGTACAGTTCACTCACTAGGAGAACAAGAGGCGATGAGGATCCTCAGAAAAAGAAATTGTTGCTCACTTCCCTTGCTTATGTCGCGCTCTAGCCAGTAAGAGGAAAGACTTGGAAAGACATTCTACAATAATATTAGCAAACTTTCAGAATTGAAGATTTAATTTTTTTTAATTAATAAAGATTAAATTTAATAATAAACTTAGACGAAATGGCTTTAGGACATCTGAAATTTAATTGAAATATAAAGCACATACAGCAAGCCCACAATTCCATCCTTCCTTTGCAGGAAAGACACATCTAAGTCCATGAGAGGATGTGACAATCATCTCCCTTACCTCACATCAAGCAGAGCTTAGCATGTAGAGGATCATCGGGTTGTCGCATCCAAACATGTCATTAGATGGTGCTTCTGAAAGATTGAATCGTATACGTTCCGGAAACAGGAACCAGAATTCCCAGTTTAGAAAATAGTTTTCTACATCCGCTCGTATGCGCGCATCAGACGGAAAAGCGTAAATCTATCTCACTTTTTACAATCTTATTACAATGACATGGTCAACGAGTTATGTTATGGTATCAAAACGGCGCACTCCAGTGCTAATTGTGTCAGCGGTCTACGTTCCTAAACGCCTTTTCTACCTATCCACCTAAGAGTTAATTAATAGTCCAATCAAATGCTTGAACCCTCAATTAATACGCCGAAATCGGCGAATTAAATTCGTCCGGGTTCAGCTGTGCGTTAAGTCCTAAACTTCGATTGTACAACAATTCATTGGAGCTAAGCCGAGTTTAAATCTTGAAACAAGACTGAACCATGATTGTACAACTTGCTCTTAAAAATATAGATATGTAATGTACAACAAGACTTTTAAACTAAGGTGAATAAAATAAAATCAACGAAACACCAATAATATGGGGGTGGCCGTGGCGCGATAGTTGTGTGCTCGCCTGTCAACCTCGTGGTTGCGGATTCGATTCCTGCCGTTGTCTATGTCTTCTTATATTCCATTAAAAACCAATTCTAAAAATTGTCATTAAATAAGTTGCTTTGCTCATTACATGCTGTTTAGGCATAACACTAACAACATGTGATTGAGTAAACTCCACATACCCATAAAATATGACAACGAAATAAACAAAATAATGCGAATTATAAGGGACATAAATAAATAAGACACGGTAATTCTCTCCGCATTAGTTCAGCCGCCATCCCTGGAGATAAATCTGAGACAACAACCAGCTCTAGTCTCAGAGCATCGCGCCACGCATCTTTCCTATCCTTCTTTCTCTTCTTCCACCGGATGCCGCGCTGTGTTAAGAAAGAACATATAAAGGGTATTCATAATCCCTTGAGCGCGTGCAAAGTTATAAAAAAAAATGGCTTTCTTAAATTTTCTTTGGTTTCTATAAAATTTGGTTCTATTTTCAAAATAAAAACTTAGTTCGATATTTTAAAATTTAAAGATCATTCAGAAAAATATTTTTAGAATACAATTATCTGCGACTGCCTTGACTCGAACGATCCAAGCGGCCAAATAAGATATCTTTTATATAAACATCACTTTTCCATTAATTTTGTTTTGTCAAAGGACAGACTTGTAGTGAATTTTTAGTATTTTAACACTTTAATCATGTGTATATTGATCAATATTAACAACATCATGGGTAACTTATCAAAAGTGATAAAAATGGCAGTTTAATGCTGGCGCGAAATTTTGAATAAGATATTTTGTTGGAAGGACCTACGAGCATATTAACAATTTTGTATTTTTTTGAGAGTCCTATCAATGACTTTGTACGTGTTTTTGCTTTCTTCTTTTACTCTGGGAGCCTGTGTGAAAAAAGTAAGCTCAGAGCTCTCCGAATTCACTAAACTGTCGCCTCACTAGAAAATGACTAGTCCAGTTAAAACCGCATTTATCATTCGCATTGCGATCATAATGTGAAACCAACTTATAAAACATAATTCGCACGAAATAGTTAGTTTTCGCGAACACATGGACACTAGGTGGAGCCAGATTCGATTGATAACAAAAAAAGCACATTTTTCTCATTGATGTTAAGCAGTGTTGGTAAGTTACGCTGCGTAATTTCTACAGTGTAGCTTCTTGTCGCATTTACAACAAATTACCCAGGAATCTTAGAACGCCGAATTTTTCAAAACAAAATGTAAAAGATTAAAAAAATGGCTTCTATATTTTTTACCAAAAGACCTTGAATGATTGCTACATTGCTCAAACGTAGAGATAAATTGAATCAAAATTCTTTTACAATCTATGAAAATTGAATTTGGTATTAAAACTGGCTTTGTAAATTAATATATCTATGAATAATCTGTTCAACCTTAACTTAAATATTCATTGTACCTAACTCTCCAGTACTTATTATCAAGGGTCACCTCACCCATTAAAGATACCTATGTATATTACTTATTTAAAGTGACTTTAACACTATTTTTTTCTATAAATATAAATGTCACTATTTTATTTTTATTTTTATTGAATAAATGAATTATAAATAATATATTATCAAATTAATTGTTATAATATTGTATTCAAAATAAAAATAAATAAATAAATAATAATAAAAAATGTTAATTAGTTACGCGTAACTAATGTAACTAATTGAATTAGTTACGTAACTAATGTAACTAACCAATTATTTTGACATTTCTCCAGAAAAATCTGCCCACCAAAATAAAATTCGTTTATAAATTATAATTTAAAAGTTTAAAAAGTTCTAATTTAAAAGTTAAAATGTCACAGTCAATAAATGAAACAGTGTCAATCCGGAAGGTCTGTTAGCAATTCATATGAGGATCCCGGATTCATACCAAAAATATGCCCAACAAAAAATTTAGCTATTCGATCTAGCTAATAAATAATTGCCAACAGTCAACAAACTTCATTAACTGACGCTGTCAAGTTTTGGTGGTTAGAATTAAAAGTTCCAGCACAATCGAAAATCTCTACAAATGTCGTCTTCATAATTTGCTTAATGTTTATACACTAGCATCTTACTATTTACATCCTTGGTATACTAATGACAAATTAGACAAATTATCATTTTCGAATTAATAACTTTCTTTTAAAAATTCTAAATGACTTAAGGGGGATCTTTTTGAATCGAAAAATGAGTTCTTAAAACTTTATATGAAAAAAATATTGAAAATCCAACTTTGTTTTGGAAGACAGCCGATTTCTATGCCACCCAATCTTTCAAAGTTCGCACTAAAATTGCTTAAAATTCCAGCATCGTCTGCAGAAATAGAGCGTACTTTTTCGAAATGGTCTTTAATTCACACCCCTTTGAGAAATCGACTGTCTTTCTAACGTTCCAAAAAATTAATATTTCTTTATAGAACTTTAATAATGGAAGACCTAAATTTATCTTTGGAGGACTTTGAGTTTGACAAGTTAAACTAATTTAATACCTACTTATGTATTTGGGTTACTTTGAATTCTTTTATAATTTTTCTTTTGTTAGTTGTTATTTATTGAATAAAAATATTTGTTTACTTATAAATGTTATTGTTTATTTTATTTCAATTGTCAGTCAGTCAACATTTGCTTAGCTATATTAGTTATATAAGTTACGCGGAAAATGACATGTAACTAATTGCAATTAGTTACGCGTAACTATATGGGTAATCTACTCCTAGTAGGTAACTTACGTTGCCAACACTGGTGTTAAATTTTATCAAAAATTATCTGATATTTTTCTTGGATGAAATAGCAGTAAATGAACACACAGTAACTTGTTCAAAAATTTGAATTGCCACAACTGTTTGATGGCTTTAAAGACTGAGAAAAAGGAAATGTACAGATTAAAATAATGTAGAGGGTGACATGAACTGTCAAAAGTTAACCCTTCTTATTGAAAAATTCTGTTTCTTAGATAATGTATTTTTCTACTGGTCGTGATTTTTATAATTTATAATTACAGTAACGAGTTAAAATAAAGGAAACTGGCTTTAAAATCATAATTATTATGTACAAAGAAAAAAAAACCAATGATATACCTAAAATAAGTGCGGTACTTTTTAGAGTTTCCAAAAATAACCTTAAAGTCCAACCATTTTTTTAAAATTCAAACGAAGTCGATATTTCGACAACTGTTGCATATGCTTATAACAAAATAGTGCCTGTTTTCAAAGTAGAATTTTATCGCAAGAATTCCAAAACATATTGGCGTCATCAAACGTGCGATAATATTGCAAATCGACAAAATTCATTAAAATGCTCAATTCTTCTGGAGAAATTATAAAAATTAAAAAACACTTAAAGGTAAAAAAAATACATTCCATTCATCGAATTTAGATTAAAATCTTAAAAAAAAAAAAAAAAAAACTATACTGCCAATGGCTTTCAGTTTCATTCGATAAGAACAAATCGAATACAGAAAGATATGAGCGCTCACTGACAGCAGAAGCAACTTATTTAATTCCGTATGTAACTGTATTCGATCAAACTATACATATTTGATTTTGGAATTAATCTACGTGTTGCTATAATGTGCATCATTTTAATAATTTAATAAATCTACTTATTCCGAAATTCGAAAAATCTTGATTTTTTGACAACAATTATTAACTGGAAAGTGTAAGCGTCACCTTGAGTGAAAGACAATTCACACAAATTCTAAGTGGAAATGTTTACTGTTCAGGCAATAAAATTTACCTTTTAACGATTTTTATTATTGTCATTGTAATTATTAGACCCCTAACATACAACTTTTTGTTGTCGTAAAAAATCTCAGTGACACCTCCGCCGCGCCGTCAGCCGGCGACGCTCCGGTTTATCGTATTTGTATCAGCCACTTTGGCCCGCCATACGTTGCCGCGCGCCGCGCCGCGCCGACAACTTTAATTTGCGAATTTATTCTCATTTTGTATACGTCTACCTATTTTGTTAAATTCTGGAAAAAAAATTAAAATTTTTATTGAATGAAAAAGTTTATTGCCAGACCTCAAGTAATTTATATAATTTATTGCACAGCGTAGATACTTTACTAGCTTGTCTTTATAACAAGAGCGTTAAGGCCAATTAGTTAGCCTCGTGTGTTAAAGTAATTCAAAGTTATTTTTTTGTTGTCTTATTTACGTCTGACGTACCTATACATACCTTAATTTTTGAAGATTTTGTGAAGTGATAATGATAATACAAGTATTTATGTACATACATATATAGTTTGATAGCGAGTGAGAGTGTTATTATTAATTTTTTCTAAATTCTAATTAAAAATAAACGAAACTGAAACTTTTTGCTTCCGAACTATTGGCGTTATTGAACTTGAGAAAAGGTTGGTTATTAAATGAATGTTAAAGTTGTCTTCTTAGATAATTTATTGCTGATCGTATATGAGTGAAATCAATGAGTTAATAATAATTTTTGTGATATATATGGTGATGATGAGCAGACTGTCCTAAGTCTATTGGGAAATTTCCATTGCATTGTTTTCTTGTTTTTTTTTTGTTAATGGAAAATTTTGGGACTCTACATTAAGTGGGCCAGTTTGTAAGCAGTACAGTGCAACACGGATATATGGAGTTTAAAATGTTTATCAAATGTGATTAAGAGTATGAATAAGCATAGAGCACTAAAAGAAATTTTGACCATCCGCTTAAAGTACCAATATATTTTACACTAAATATCTAAATAAATAATGAAATGCATATGCTGATAGTAAATAATATTTTTAAACTAAATAAACAATTATTTAACAGACCAAAAATAGTGCAATGTAACAACCGTTTAATTTTTTGTAACTCGAAGTTCTTTTGACAAGTTTCATCAAGTATGAAATTTTAAAAAACCAACTGTTCTGTTTCTGGAAATAGCAAGAGTAAAAGAAAAGAAACAAACTTGTTGAAAAGTTAATAGATTTCAAACTTGTTCTTATTTAACAAATTAGAAAGGGATTTGCCATTTTGAATTGTTTCCACACAAATTTGCTGAAAATGTATAATACACAATTTCAAAATACATATTCATTTTCAAAAATTAACTTTTAAAATTTATTTTTGAAAATTTTCTAAAATAAATTTTTCTATCTTGAAATTATTTTTTTTAATTTTAACATAGAATTTACCTAGTTTTTGTTTTGTTTTTTTAATAATTAAATATGAGAGCCAACAAGCGAAAGACTTTTCGTATTCAGCTGATTCAACAAGTCGAGTGAATTTTTTTTATTGAAAATTTAACGTTTTGTATTGTATAACTGAAATGATCACCACTTGTTGAACAAATATAGCTAAACAAGTAATTGATGAATAATTAACTTTTTGTTCTGTGTTATTGGTTCGAAAGAGAACTGAAACAAGTTTAAATATGAAATTTAGGAAATCAGAGATACACAATATATTTTCTTTTAATAAAGGAATCTAAAAGTAGATCACTCACATTCCTGTGAGTGAATTGTTTAAATGATTGACGTTCATTCATGAGCGATTCAAAGAATGCTTTCGATAGAATGTTCCTTTTTTTTTTTGAATACTACTTAACCCGAATGAATGCATTGCCGTATGCGAATATAATATACATATATTTTTAGTTTTATATTTTCGTCTAAGATTTTTCCGATTCGTACTAGGAATATGGACTTTTATAATACAACTACATAACCAACTAATGTGAACTGTTCTGAATTTAGCTCAGTCAAAAATGTCATATTTTTATTTCCGATATAGGCACTATCTAACAAGTTTTGCATTTGGAAAAAAAATCGAACTCGATATTTTAATCAAACTTGACAATTCCATTGTCTGTCTGACGGAATTTTTTTGTTAGCTCCAAAATTAACGGTACCTGATATAGAATCTTTTTAGCAGAAATTTTAAATCTCAATTACCTCGAAAACGGCTCTAACGATTTGGTTCAGTGAACCATTATAGGTATAGTCTACATTTTGGCCAATAAAAATGTTTAATTGAAATGTTATTAACGGTGCCTGCCTATAACCGTTTTTTATAAATGAAAATGAAAAATACTGCATACCAAAATGTTTAAAAAAATGTTTTTTAAATTTTATAATTATATTATATGTTATTATTATATTATTATTATTTTAAAAATCTACACAAAATTAAATAAATAAAATGCACGACTGGATCACACACGATTATTGGTAGAAACAGATAAATACATTTTTAGAGTCGTGTTTTTACTTAATTTTGTATAACAAAATTCCTTAATTTTTTTTTTCAAAAGAAATGCTTGTATGACAAATGTAAGTTTTTGACAATAATGTTAAGAAACATCATTTTAAGAAAATCGTCCACTCGTTTGCGAAATATTGAATTTAAAAGAAAAAAATATTTTTGTTCAAAACTAAAAAAATTATTTTTCCAAAAAATTATTATTTCATTCACTATTATTTAGAATTTGATTGAAATCCCTTGAGCCATCATTAATGAGAAAAACGTTAATAAAAAAAATGGTTCTATGTCATTTACTAATAATATCATTTTATTTAAAATGTTTTGACCAAAATATTTGTAGACTTTTTGTTAACAAAAATGAAGGCATTTTTGTTACGAAATATTTAGAACAATTTTTGAAATTTGTAGGTGCCAAGTTTGAGGATGTAGGATATGACTCTTATATTTGAGAATGTCCTTTGGGATTTCCCTCAAATTATAAATGATCCTGCATAATGTCTGCATATTTTCAAAAAAAATATATTTTCTAGTTCTGAAAAAAAAACAACAATTTGTTTTTAAATTCAATACATACAGTGCTGTGCAAAACATTTGCAACTAAGACAGGAAGATCTTTGCATCGATTAATACTCAATTTTTGTATCCGCAAAAATAAAGTTCTTTTACTATTTTCTTAAGCTAATATTTTATTTTATTATTGTAGAAAAAAAGCAAGATAATTCAGTTTAATAGAAAAAAAATTATATTACATATAATACATACTACGACAACGGTTTGACGACCTTTTTCTTATATTAATTTTTCACAACGTCAATGTTTTTATTTAGAAAAATTTTAATAACAAACTTTTATATACCTACCTACAAAAATAAATTGGAAAACGACTCAAAAGTGAAATAAAATTCCTTTTGCGGCGTTGGGATAAAAAAATGTCTGCGAAGCTGTGAGTGACACGTCAAACCGACACGTTTTCTGTCAAAAACTGAAAGAGTTTTCTCATCAATAAATGTTTAGTAAAAACATCTTTTGTTTACAATTTTTTTTATTTAAATCAATAAACAATTTATTTTAAATAACACTAATTTCACTCAGTCTCCGAGACGAGACTACTTTAAAAGCGCCAGAGATGAGACCGTACGAGTATTTTTGGTACCCAAATTCACCGAGAGTCTCGCTGGTCTCGGATGTCTCGGCGTTATCGGTGGTTTGGTTTCGGTTTTAGCTAGAAAAAATATTTTTTACTTAATTTCCTTTTAGTACTCATTTTCAATATTTATAATATTCACAAGTTTTGTTTTTGCCAAATATATACTCAGATAGGTGCACTGCCAAAATCTAGAGAAGAATACGTACGATTTATGTATGTATTTCGTTGGAATAGAAATCGCTGATTTTTCAGACTTTGTTTCCCCCTCCGGAAAAAGTTGAAGTCTTTTAAGTGACATTTGGAAACAAATATTATCAAAACGTCAAAATTTAGTTTTTTGTCTACCTGTCAAGACATAAACTGTCAAAATGACTGAGGGATGGTTCCGATTTAAATGGATTAAGAATCCTATACAAAATTCATATTTTACCTCAGAAACTTTGAAATGTTTCCTATTTTATTCTTTGCTTCACAGAAGACTTCACACCCCGCATTTTTCTTACCAACAAACTTCTGAGATACCGTACTGTATCTTATTAATCTGAACACGCGTCTTGTCTTACATCTTTTTACTACCAAGAAACACGTAAGAAACCAAGACTAAGGATGATACCAAGATCAAGACCGAGACGAGACTGCACATTAAAATTTTCAAGAGAAAAAGGCGAGACCAAGACCGAGAAAAGACTGAAATTTTTCGAGTTTGACGAGACTAACAAGAGTCTCGCCTGGTGTCGTCTCGTTGCCAGTACTAATTTTTCCATTTCCACTTAAAATATCTTAATTTATAGTTTACTGCAAACGCAAGGCTTACTTGTTTTAAGGCTTACTCTCTATCACCTTTGTACACTTAAATTAAGTGAATACATACATACAAGTAATATTAATAGGTCTACTTTTATATTCATGTGCAATTTGAAAATAACTCTTTGCTCTCCTAAGCTCCATTCAATCGATCAATCCCAACACAATAAGCACATTCTCTAACCACATACTATTAAATGGATCCGAATCACAATATTTTCACAACAACAAATAACCTCAGTAATAACAAGACTGTTGCTCCTATACATAGCTATACATACTCAAATCAAAAAAACGCTTTAAGGCTTAAAAGCCATTTGCATGACATAGTTAAGTGTAAATTCAAACAAAACAACATGAACGTTTTAGTAACCTAATTTTATTCATAGCACTAACTTTAATGTTTTTTGTTTCAAAAAAAAAAAAAAAAAAAAAATCAAACACCAACAGCAACACGACCAATACGATTTAAAAACAAAACCCTTCCAGGTTATGCTCATTCTCAGTCAAAACCCCTTAAATAACTTCATCTTAAATTTTCCTTCAGTTTTCACTTTTTCATACTCCCAACACCATTCACCACAATATCCTCTCTTTACGCTAAGCAACATCCTGGATAGCGAAAACACCATCACACCAATAACAGAGCTAGTATTATCGTTTTTTAGTATTCTATAATGAAATTGTGTGATTTATCCCCAAAAGTCAACCCATGAATAAATCATGAAGTGGAAGGGTAGAATAAAATTTCCATTTTCAGCCCTCGAGGATTTTGCGAAGTATGTAAAGTTTACTCTTGGACATTGAAATCCTCCAAGCGCGGCAAAATTTATTCTTAGGACGGAAACACTTTAAGCAGCTGTGAATAATTTTTGCTCCTGCAACAATCCATTTCTTTGCTTGGCTATTAAAGTTCACATAATGTACTCAGTACTGTTAATCGAGTAAATCGGGTGAATTTTCATTCCGTCTTCACAATCCTTTAAGTGGAACTAATTCTCAATCCTATGCATGTGTGTAAAATACGAGTACCCTATACCTTTAGTTTTATGATAATTTATTTTCTTGGTTTTTTGCTTTTTGCCATTCACATTATTGGAGATGAATTCTTCGTCTAATTGAATAAATTTCCATAATATTGTCAACAGACCTCAAGAATGATGAAACTCGCATTCCCTTCATTCTCTTCCGATTGTTCCTATGCACAGGGCTGTCCTCGAGATGAGATAGGATGAGACTTTTGAGAGTCTTGTCTCTTTAAAATCGAAAACTTTTAATATGACCTTGATATCGATATAGCTCTCTGGGTCACTTACAATTAAGACTCTTTTCGGTATTGAAATATCGATCTAGGCCTAGGGTATGGGCTTGAAAGATGCAAACATTCTAGATTGAATTATAGAACTTTTTAATTATTTAAAAATAGAACTGTTTGCCTTACATTTTGGCGAAATTAATTCATTAAAATGAATATGTAACTTCCAAGTGAGCCATTGAAATCCAGTCCCATGGTTCTAAATGGCAAGGAATGTCGAATGTCCCATTGAAAGATGTAAACCAGTCAGCGACAAAACGGTAGAAATCAGATTCCAGTTCAAGGGTAATCCAGTGAAACATTACTTTCCTTACGATTTCACTCAAAATGAGCAAACAGGGTGAACAAAATTGTAGGCCAAGGTTAACAAAACAACAAGCAATATGGATTAATCCATAGTTGATTTTCAAAATATCAGCTTCGTTGTGCTTAATTTGATCAGTTACTAGCACGACTCTATCTGCTCCATAAGATACTATGAAACTGATATTTTCAGCAAACAAATGGCAGCGAGCCTCCTCACAGCGGATCAATAATGAAATAGCAAGAGGCCACTCCGTTATTCTGAACTCATTCGGATCACTTTCAAGTAAAGGGTTATCCATTTAGCGGTTTCAAAAGTATAGGGCTGGAATTCCACATCTGTCAAACTAAGTTGTTAAGCCAATTTTTTTTTCAATTTAAAGTCTGACATTTACGAAAATGTGCGATAGGCACAAGGCACCTACCTACTACAAAAATGGTGATTCTGCCACAGCCACATATCGTGCTTTAAGAGGAAATTATGGTTTACATAATCGTCCAACTATGCAAGCAATTGGCAAAATTGTGAAGAAATTTGAAGAGACTGGATTGGTTACAGATATTGTAAGGCCTATGCATTATCGTTTCGCTCGTACCACTGAAAATATCGCTGCTGTAAGTGAAAGTGTTGCCGAACCCCGAATGTGTCGATTCCTCTTCGATTTCAGGAATTAGGACTGTCTTACGGCACATTATGGCGTATTTTCCATTTGGATCTACACCTACATCCATATAAAGTCCAGCTCACACAACAACTGAAGCCAGCTGACCATTCACAACGGCGTAGATACATCGAATGGGTGCTTGAACAACAGGCGGTGGACGTCGATTTTTCGAAAAAAAATTTCTTCAGCGACGAAGCCCATTTCTCACTCGGTGGGTATGTTAATATACAAAATTGTCGTATTTTGGGTTCTGAGAATCTTCAGGTAATTGAAGAGAGGGCATTACATCCACAAAAAGTCACTTTGTGGGGCGCTCTTTGATCCGGAGGTGTGATTGGACCTTAATTCTTCAAAAACAACGATGGAACGACTGTCACCGTCATTTCGGAGCGTTACCGACTTTTTTTTGCTTGCTATTGAAGAATACGACTTGGAGAATATGTGGTTTCAAGAAGACGGTGCCACATGCCACACAACTCAAGCGAATATGGCTTTATTGCAAGAGACATTTCCTGGCCGCGTAATTTCTCTTCGTGGCGATATCAACTGGCCACCAAGATCATGCGATTTGACATAGCTGGACTTTTTTTGGGGGGGCTACGTGAAAGACCGTGTTTATACAAATAAGCCATTAACTTTTGAGCACTTGAAAACCAACATTCGTCAAGTTATGGCTGAGATAACGCCCAATATGTGTCAAAAAGTGGTCAAAAGAATCGATGCTTTCAACAATTCGCGTTGTGGTCATTTAAATGATGTAATGTTTCACACATAATGTCAACGTTCAAACTTTATAACAAAAAAGAAATATCATAAAAAAAATAATTTATATGTGTTTTATTTACGTTTACTTTTGAAACCGCAAAATGGATAACCCATCATAATATTGACTAAACCATTCCAAGACACCATTTCGACAAAAACTTTCAAGATGTCATTACTGGCAGATTTATTGGAGACTTAATTTAAGTCTATTTACTACCGGGACAAAGCTACACCCTTTCACTCTACCCCGACTAAACTCAACGATCAAACAATTTCAATCTCCTCCAGTGCATAATATTTGGGTATATTTCTCGACATTAAGTTAAACTATTAGATAGATATTGAGGAACTGGTAAAAAATGGGGCCTGCAGTCGTAGATGTTTTTATGGTTCGTCTGTTTGGTGGCCCGCACTTAAAAAAAGCGTATTATATCGACAAACTTAGGAAGTTTCAAAGAACAGCCAGCATTGACGTCACAGGGGCTCTAAGATGTTGCCAAATGGTTGTCTTAAGCTTTTTCTGCTTCTTTTACTACTTGATTTACACATTATGTACCTATTCTATGCTTTTCATCGTCAATTGTTATAATTTGCGATCTAAGGCAGTGTGAATTGAAATTATGACGAATGTAAATAACCTAATCAAATCACTCTATATTTTGCTGTTCAGATTTACTCGGTGGGTGTTGGGTGGGTGGCTAATGTAATGTTATAAGGTGTTGCTGAAATTTCTTGCTTAATTGGTGTTGGTCACTTCTGACAGTTCAGAACTTCTACAGCTTTACTCCCGCATAAGGAGGGTGTTCCAAAATGGACGTTTCTTATTGCTTTGAGAACGCGGCAGATTGGTAAGAAATAATCGGTACCTATTTTCTGCCGATCTGAGGTTACATCGAGAATACTCTGTATTTCTTTCTAAATCATATGATTGGTAATTTTGACGAAGCAGCTTCCCTCTATTTTGAAAGATTGTAGAGATTGCGCGAGTGGAGTATCGGTAATCGAAATAATTGCTGACACAAACGCTTTGCTGTAGGCTTTTGTGAATACTTCTAGCCTCACTTTGCCGATCCATATCCGTGAACTGCACGAAACCAGATTCCTCGATCTCTGCCAACAATTCTCTTTTCACAATTTGGACGTTGTATTGAAGTTCCGCAAAAAAAAAACTGTTATTTTCGTTGTAGAAG
This sequence comes from Philhelius pedissequus, assembly GCA_910595825.1. NCBI lineage: Eukaryota > Metazoa > Arthropoda > Insecta > Diptera > Syrphidae > Philhelius > Philhelius pedissequus. Next base: position 46,987,357 of record OU343160.1, read on the forward strand.
ATTCCTTGAAAAACATGTTTGGCAGTCGATGATTTGGCAGGACTAATATATGGGAGCGGGTCAAAATTCTAGCTTCAAAATACTGCTTTTTTTATATTTAATGCTCGAACAACACAGATAACTTCCGTAGATTGGGATTCAGCTATGACGATTTCATCAGCATACATTATGTGACCAAGTGTAACATGATACCTTCTTTTTTATATTATAAATATGACTGATCGCATGTTCAATCGGAATTACACTTCGAATCATTATGATTCACACTCAGTGAAACGTTATGCTGCCACTGAAATAAAAAAAATAAATGCAATAAGTATTTGCGTTCATCGTTCACACAGTTCATATTCAGTTCTTGCTGAAAGCATTACATGAGGACCTTCGATGATGAACGAAAATCTGATTTAATCAATCAGTTTAACTTTGACCATCGATCAGGTAGGTCGATCTGGTCAATTGTAGCTTATATGCTCGAAACTTCCCCCTACCAGTGATAAGGGTTTTCGTTGCAAGTTAGGTAATTGCCACCTGCCAAAGCTTTTTCCTGCTGTGCGAGACTAGGGGCGTCATACCTGGTGATTTGCCACCAGGGGCGGTATACCTGCTGATTGCCACATTTAATGTTAACTCCGGCAGAACTAATTCCTCTGGACGAGGCCAATGTTCATTTAAAAAGACCGAAAAAAGCAGCGGACTGGGCAAACAGCCTTGCTTAACTCCAATTGATGTTGTTGGTGGACTCTTCCTTTCCATCCCAAATTGCCGTTGCATTATTTTCGTAAAGTTCTTGTATTACAGAAAACATTTTTGTGGACATTTGGAAAATATTTCTGATATATTTTTTTTTTTGTGGACGCTTTGAGAAACATTTATGAAATGTTTCGTTGTTTCCGATTTATGTGTCCAGTTTTGTGCATGAAAATGAATTGTAAATAAGTAGCACCTATAACGCCGTATTTAATCGCATGCATTTGTTTGTCAACCTCATCTTTTCACAATTTATATTTTCCGAAATTTTAGAAACAGCATAGGTTGTTTTGATTTTGTTTTTAAAATGTTCGTCAAGTGGACCCCACAAAATTGCTTACGTTTCACTTGGATAATATCCTCGTTGCTCCAGACTTTTCGCGACACTTTTATATTTACTCGTATATGAACAACCACTCACCATTCTGAATGGGAAACAGTAAAATATTTCATAAGTATTTAAGAAATGTTACGCGAGCGTCCAGTCCAAAGTAAACATTTAAGAAACATTTCAGAAACTTCTCAGAAATGTTTCTCTGTTACTGAAATGTTTCTGGAATATTTCTGAAATGTTACAAAAATGTTTCATTGGTGTGGACACACCTTTTGAGTTTATTGCCGTAAGAATTTCAGAAAACTCTGTCAAATCATGCTTCTTTCCATTTCTGGTTGTTTCCGGTCTGAAAGAGTTGAGGTTCTTGTTTGATACGCGATTCAAAATTCGAATTATGAACATTAAAGCAAACGAACGTAATTCAATACACTGTTGCAATTGTTTTTATATCTTTTCCAGATAAGGATGATCAAGAGCATCTTGATCGCGATTGTAGAAAACGGAAAGATTATTTATCAATTTGGTCAGGACCGTGGATTGTTATTTTGAACCCCAAATTATATCGCATAGTTTTCGACTAGAATATGTACTTTCAGTATCACCACTTCTATTAAATGGTGAGATGGAGAGATAGTCTATTTCTCACCATTAAATCGAATGACGAAATGTATATTGTGATTTCGAAAGTATGAGATCAAGACCCTTGTTATGATTTTAATATTGAAACTCTTGAATTGGTTTTTTTTTAACCCTATCCCTATAGCTCACCGACATACATCGTTAATTTTATGGTGAGTTAACATTTTAAATGATGCCCTATCATTTAACTCGACTTTACATTACGACTACTTTATTTTAGTGGAGAACAGTGCCTATTCGTACTTAAAGTAAACTGGTTAATTGAGATTTAGAGTGAATAGGATAGGAAGTCAGGACAGATTACATTATTTTGACATAAACAATAATAATTAAAGGACATCATCAACTTCTATTAAATTTACAACACACATAATATGCGTACCATGGAAGCAACCTTAGGTACCTCTCATGGTAGGTACACTCTAAGTGTTCATATAAATTTATTAAACACATGAAGATTATGGTCCTGTCGTAAAGAGAACACATTAATTATTTCAAATAAATTAAAAGGTTCTCTTTCTAAAGGATGTATAGGTACTTAAAGAACATGCATTTCTGCTTATTTCCTCTGATAAATGCTTGGCACTCTGAGTCTACGATGTAATCCCATAAATAACGGTTAATGGTAAAGCATAACAGAAATAAAATATCTGATTTATTAGAAAGGTTAGGTTCAGCTTTATTCAAAGGTAGACTGTTTTGCGAGAAAGAAAAATGAGATCGTTATACCGTCTTGTTCATCATTCTTTTTTTTGTCAGAATTTTAAAAGTTCGTCTTAATAAATTTTATGCTAACGAACAAAAAACAGCATAAGGCACTTAAATTGCAAATATTATTATAATACTATCGTTGATGAATGATTTAAGAGAAATTGTGCCCATCTTATTGAATTTGAGTGATATTGATGAATTGAATTATATTAAAGGTAATGAATTCCTGTCATTCAGAGGAGCGATTATCACATAAAATGGTAGACTTTATTGATTTAACATTGTATCTTATAGGGACTGTGGACATTATAACAGAAATTTTGGCAATTTACAAAACCGGTTTTGTATCGCCATAAATCTTTCGAAATTATGTGATATCTGTCAAATGAAAGCTAAGACTTTTATCTGCTTTTTGAAATCAATGGGCGGATAGACTTTTCCAACCAAAATAATAAACATAGAATAGGGAAGGTTTAGGCTTATTCCGTGGACTATATGTGCGCGAAATGTTATTAAAAGAATACATTTTTTCTAAGTTGCGTTTACAAAGCTAAGCCACCGAACAAGGTGACTATTTAAGGCAAAGTCATCTGTGTTCTTGAAATTCAAAATATTTACTATAAACAAACTCCTTGTACCAATATTGTCTTCTATGTTCAATATGAGTTGGGCATACAGCAGCGTATTAAAGGGTAGGATATGCTTCCTCTCAGAATTCATGTACATAAGTCCATTTGAATATGGCTTAGCGAAAGCTTGTTAATATACATACAAACATTGAAGTTTATTTTACCTATAACAAAAAAAAGTAAAATGCATTAGCATATAGTTTGAGTTTCTTTAATATTAAAATAATTTAAAAAAAAAATCACGACTTGGTAGAAACCCAAATTCAATTTTTAAGGTCGTTTTTTACTAAATTTTTTATATACAAAATTTTTCAATTTTTTTTCAAAAACAAGCCTTCAAACAAGGAAACAAATATTATTATAATTTTTTCGAAAATTTTGATATGCAATATTAATTTTGTTATTAATATTATGCATATTATAAAAAAATGGTTGCATGACAGGTACCGTTATTAACAAAATATGTGAACGACATTTTTAAAGTAAAGTAAGTCGACTAAGCATTAAAATTATACTTTATGTTGTTTAAAATTGCAAATTAGTAAACTTCGGCTATAAAAAGAGTTTTCAGAGTGAACTCCTGTTTTAAAAGTGATTTAAAGTCGCGTTTAAATGTTTAAAACTTTGCGCTAATTTTTGCTTGGGCAAGTTTTGCATTGGGAAACCAAAATCTAACTTGAGATTTTAATCAAAGTTGACATTACGATCCACAAATTCAATCTTCCTTAAAACAAAAGACCAGAACTTTTTTAAATAAACAATAATAATAAAAGTTCCTTGTTGAAGTTCAGGGATTAACAAGAGTTTGAAGTTCATTCAATAACATTTAAACGCTTGATTCGACTTAATCGTGCACGTGATTTTGAAATTAGAAAAGCTGCAACCAAAAGTAAAGTTGGTCAACTCTTGCAGCAAAAATAAACATAAGTTATGCGAAGGAAAGACATTTTCCATTCCATCTATTCTATACATCCCACTGGCGTATTAACCACTAGGCTCGTGAGACTCGAGCCTAGGGCGGAAACTTGTAGGGGGCGGCAAAGTTTGTATTATATTTTATTTTAACCTAAAAAAAATATTACGCAAAAAAACAAAGAAAAAGAGTAATGCCATTCAAATGGGTTACTCATAATTTAAGATATCTGAAATTACGATATTTGAATCTCTGGCCTGATTTGCCGTCTCTGCATATTTCGGTAAGAAACCGATTTTGAACAATACGCGGTCGCCAAAGAAAGATTTTAAATATGATCGGGCACGATCTTTGCACTTATCTATGGGCCTTAAAATTGCAAAAAAAAACTGCGTAATTCTCAAGATATTTTTTTTATATAGTGAAAAAAGTGACTTTAAAAGACATTATAGTGGAAAAAGGGTGAACAAGGTTTTTTTCCAGGGAAATATTTTCCTTTTCCTTACTCTCTTATTACAAACAAAAAAAACTCCCAGGATTTGTTTCCCTTTTCCCTTTCTCTTATTGTACAGAAACTTCGAATATGGAACAAAAATAAACTCGGGAAAAAAGTAGACATTCTAAATGCCAAAAAAGGGACCATTTTTCCTATTTGGTGCTCGTTTTTTCTGACACATTTGTTGGAGAATTGAGACAAAATTTAAGTTTTTTTACTTTATGTAACTGAAATATAAGTAAAATCTTAATTATTTTTGAGATAAAAAACAACGAACATCTCATCTGCAAAACTTTTCTCTTTTCTTCAGTCGTTTTATACGTGTTACACATCCATTGTGGACAGCTATTCCTCAAACATTTGCAGGACTTTAGAGAGTATCTTGTGAGAACATGCAGCAAGTATTTAAACGCTCATGGCTGTCGATATCGGTTTTTTTCAAACTGCCCCTCATTCAAAATTCTAAGTGCGATGCTGAACATTTTGGATACCTATTATATTTATTTAATTTTTCACGTTATTTATTTAACTTTTAAATTTCACATTGGATAATAAATTATTTTTTAATTTAGTTTTTTTTATTAAATATTAATATAATATATATTTTTAATATTAAAATAATATAATATTTCGTCAAACAGCTGATTCGAACATTCAGAATTCTTTTTCCCGCTTTCGAAAGGAAAAATAGTTTCCCGGGGAATTCATAATTGGAGAATACTACTCTCGGGAGAACACATCTCCCGGAGAGTAATTTACCCGTTGAATATTTAGAATTGGGCTTAATATTTTACACTAATATGGGTAAAAATGTTAAATATCTATTGTTTAAATAAAATTAATAAATTCTTAAAATGTATATACAAAAATTATTTGTCTTTTTTAATGGAGAGAAATTGTTCGGAACTGAAATTTTTTCCTACACTTACTTTTGGGACTAACTAAATAAATTATCTACTCTCACAACAAATGCATGTTCCACTCAACAAGTTCTTGGTTTTTTTTGTATAAGAAAAGGTATATACCAATGCCATTTCTAATAGAATACTACCAAGGACCTATAACTATTTGTCTTTTCAACAACAAATATGTAAACCACCATGTAATGCGCAAGCCCGGCTTTAGAGGGAGGGTCATGAGGTCAGGAGCCCCCAAAGATCTAGGAGAAAACAATAAAAGGCATTAAGACATACACCATTTAATTTAAGGGCAAAAGCAATTAACTTCCTATAAATGTCTTACTAGATCTTATTATTGAATTAATTGCAATAGTCTATACGCAATACCCCTTTACAGTATAAGAAATATTTGACGGGTTCCGAGTTTTAAAACTTACATTCTTCGTTGAAATATAAGGGAAAATATATTTTCCCCATACATTTATAGTAAACACTTAGTAATGCAATTTTGCTTACAAAAATTCTATCAAATTTATTAAAAATAATGACATGTGACATATTTCGAAAATACTACCAACGCATTCAAATTCCTCATCCCCAAAAAGACAACCGTGTCACATAACCCTTCGATGTTAGCCCATTCAAATACGATCCTTGCATAGTATTACAAAAAGGGGGCAGTAGGCACTGAGCCTGCCTCAGGGCGCCGAGAAGGTTAATCCGCCACTGATACATCCCGTTATTGTTTTAATCTTAATGTATGTATATTAAGCTTAAATGATTTAGTAGTGCATTATATTTCTGCGTACACTCCATTATGAGGTAATACACACTTTGTTAAAAGGTTAACATGCGAAAAGTAACAAAAAATTGTCTAACTTAAGGTCCTATTGTATTTGAGTTTCTTTTTGTTAAGTATGTATCTATAAAACTCGAAAAAAAACAACAATAAATATAAAAATCAAGATTTTGAGAAGAAAAGATTGATAATTTCTAAGTTACAAATATATCTTCTTATACAAGATTCTTAGGTCGATTTTCCCTTTAGTACATGCACATTGTAAAAAGGTTGTTAAAACAAAATTGAGATATCATTTTAATACATACAGGTCATACCTTCATAGCTACACATAGTCATAGTCCAATAAAAATCATTAATGAATTAATTATTTTTTATTAGCAATTTAATTCAATTCTTTTTTCTTCTTATTTTCAGAGCAATTAATTATTTAATAGAAAACCAACCCAATGAAGTTGAAGAAGAGCAAAACTTAAGCGCCTTTTCAATCCCCCGGTTATTATTATTTTTTTTAAACAAATATTAAAAATGGATCTCAGAAACACAACTGAGATGAGTGTGTCCACAGACACCTACATCCAAGGTTGCAAGTCAACGGATTTAATCCGACCAAAGGATTCAGCTGGACACGGCAAGTCTGAAGGTAAAAAATAATCTACATATTTTTATATTTATAATTTTACTCATTCAACTAAATTTTAATAAGTACCTAGGTGTCAAATTAATTACTGCACACCTGGTGCTCTATACGAAAGCTTATACTCATAGTATTAAATCACTCAATATATCCTTCCTTCTTTCCTTTATACACCCAAGTCCTACAAACGTCAGCAAGCTATCGGATATATGAATATCATATATTATATTCTCGATTAATATACACACACACATGTATTGCATATGTATATATAGATGTAGTTAGTGTATATTTGCATGAAAACGAGAACACAACTGTGATGAAGAGCATAATGACCTTGAGAGGACTCACATGACACATCTCTAAGTTAAAAATTAAATAGACTTTTCATAAAAAAAAAAATAAAGCAAACTAAGTATTTGTGTGTGAAAAGTTGTAAGTCTTTTGCTACCGGGGTCGAAGGGCAACTTGACCTAGACTTTGTAGGTTTTCTTTATTGCCTTTGTTCTTCACAATGTTCTTAATGTTGACCCTGAAGTCTTGCAGCATTATTTCATTGAATAAAATTTATCATCACACTTCTTTATACACATGCACATACATATACATTTTATACCTACAAAAGATATTTTAAGTCTGATTTGGAAATAGTAACTGATATTTACATTTGGTATTTTGCAGAATTAAGCTGCACATCCTTTCAGTCTTAACAAGCCTGGTGTAACACAGACTATTAACTAACTTATAGATAGTATAGAAAATTAGGAATTTACTTCAATGATTATCGTATGAAATACAAAATAGAAGAAAAAGTATCTTATTGTGAAGGTATTTGCGAAGATTACACTTTTAAATTTTCTCTGTGGGGAATGTTTGAATAGATGATACGAATACCTAAACAAATTTTATACAAAAGGAAATGCTAATCTAATGAAGAATTGATGAAACATTAGGTGAAAAATAAAACAATACAAACACGTTTGTATGAAAAGATGGAAAAAGAGTTTCTATAACTTTTGAGGAAAAGCTCAAAAAGTTGTCTTATACTTATCTTCATCAAAAATACAATTTCATCAGTATTTTTCTTTTTTTAACTTAGACACCAATATCTTGTGTTTCTTTTCTAACTCAGAGCATTCACAGCTCCAAATTAGTTGATATTTTTTCGTTCTGAACATGCTTAGAGCGCGCTGGATGAGCTCGGATATACTTGAACTCCCTGAGTTGATTGCGGAATAGTCCAAATATTAAATTTTATTATAAAATGGCGGAAAATTTGGCAGAATGTATTTTTCTTTTAATTATTGTATTCAAGTTCAAGTGTGCTTAAAAACCACAGTGTTCTGTTCAGTTCAAACAGAGTAGTAGTAGTAGTAGTAAACTTTATTGAGATTTTTTTTATAGCTACATTTTCCATAGATAATACACATGTAATGCGATTACATATATTATTTTGCCGACTTCGAATTGGCCAGGCTACACTGAATTTTATATTATTTTTGTTCTTTAAATATTAGACAAAAGAAAATTAAAATTACATAGTTGTTAAACTACAGTTTAAAAAATTAAAAAATGAGTCCACTCAACAAAGACCATTACGATTTCAAACAGAGTAAATGTCAACACATATTGACATATGACGCAATACTTTATAAACCTCGAACCACAGATGAGAAATACTAATATGTGAATCTTTCGTACGATTCACCCTCCAAACACTATTTGTTTAAATTGTTGTATTTGTAAATTTGACTATTCACTTTCTATCCATGAATAAGTGTAAGATCGAACAATTGTTAAGAAATTCAAATTTTTATGGCGTAGGCATACTCTATTTGTGGGAAATTTGTTCACATAAAAACAGATCTGTGATCAGAAATTTTTGTTTTGTCTATCACTATTTTTACGGATTTGTCAATAGAGATTTTGATCAGTGATTACAGATTTTTCTGTGGATAAACAACGCAAATATTTCTTTTTAATTATATGTGTGTGTATGTATTCTGAATAAGCACGCCCGTTTGACGTTTCCACAAATTTGGCTTAACTTTGTTGTGTGTACAAGTTCGTGTTTTATGTAAAAATCTAGATCTGTGATTTTGATCAGGAAAAGAATTCGAAAACTGCTCCTGGATCAAAAAATCCACGAGGAATCGATTTTTGGTTGAAATGAAAACGACATTACCCAAAAAAAGTAAATTTTTCTGATTTAGAAAGAAGATTTTAATCTAAAATTTTCTAATTTTATTGTCGTTAACATTAATTGATGTTCGATTAACTGGAGCAACAATAGTACAATCGTGGTTCAGCTTTCATTCAATATTTGAACTCGGTTTAATTCCTATGAAGTGTTATACAATCGAAGTTTAGACTTAAATCACCGCTGAATTTTCGATTCTCGTGTTCTCTTTTGTGTTATACTTTGTCAGCAACACTTCGAAATTTTGTACGCTATTAGAAGGCAAAATTTGTTGTTGTTTTTTACATGTTATAGCCCGGTGAATATAGACATTTAAATAACAAACATTCCCGGAAAGCCAAATATTGGTGGAGAGCTGGGGCTTACCATTGCAAATAAAGTTTTAAGAATCCCCATTGATCCTATGTGTGCTACAAAAGTTATTCGGGGTCCAAGGTCAAAATTTGAGGGTTTTGGGTAAGTTTTCTCAAAAAAAAACCTCAAACGAAAGTTGTAGATCTTAAAATTCTCTACAAAAACAGTCCCCATGATTTTTTTCCTAAGAGTTACCATTCGTGAGATAACGCAATTCTAAGAGTAACATTATATATGATATCCACACATTTCCACGCCACCTATGATTCTTGTGTCGGATGTATAACCAATTTAATTTATATACAAATAATAGAGGATTGTGGACTGATTACAAATATATAGGTCTCAGACGATTCAGTTTCAGCCTTTGTCCCACCAGACGACTGTTAAATTTGCAAGAAAATCAACTTTTTTAGTTCGATGTGTAACCATATAAATGATACACCAAAAATTTAGAAAAATTCTCTTGTTTATCGAAAAGTCGGTCTCAGACGTTTTTTGTCAGCTTTAGGTCTCTCAGACGCCATTAAATATTTCAAATGCATTTTTCAACTGAAAACTTTAAAAACTTTTTTCTTTTCAAATATGACCAAATGTTGGTCACATGACAATACTCTGCAGATACTCCCTAATATGAGTATCTAAGTCTCAGACAAAATTTGTGTCAGCCAACCTCTACCAGACGTCATTAAATTATTCTCAAATGCGCAAACACTAGAAAATGTTATTTTATTTGCTTCAAAGAACCCTGAAGCTTTTCTCAGATTCTAAACTTCTTGCAGAAATCTGGCAAGACATGTTTTGTGGTATTTCAAAACATCTTTCCCGTGAGTTTTTATAAATTGTTGGTAAACAGAATAGCTTTACAAACAACATCCTCCAAAGTAGATTTTCGTCCACCATTCTCTTATACATAAGTTGAATACTTTTTAAGATAACCCGTGGCAAAATTAATAATTGTTTCGTCTTTATATAAGAGTAAAAATATTAAATTGTCACTCTACAATCGGTCATTTTCATTAAGCATTTTAAAATCTTAATATTAATAATTACTGTTCTGATTGTAGCAGTCTATGAAGTTTCATTAAGTAAGTAGATGTAAGTTCTGAAAAAAAAAGAAGTCAAGAATCTGAGAAAAGCTTCAAAAACATCAGGGTTCTTTGAAGCACATAAAATAACATTTTCTAGTGCTTGCGCATTTGAGAATTATTTAATGACGTCTGGTAGCGGGTTGGCTGACACAAATTTGTCTGAGACTTAGGGAATATCTGCAGAGTATTGCCATGTGACCAACATTTGGTCATATTTGAAAAGAAAAAAGTTTTTAAAGTTTTCAGTTGAAAAATGCATTTGAAATATTTAATGGCGTCTGAGAGGCCTAAGGCTGAACAAAAAACGTCTGAGCCCGACTTTTCGATAATCAGGAGAATTTTTCTGAATTTTTGGTGTAACATTTATATGGTTATACCTCGAACTAAAAAAGTTGATTTTCTTGCAAACTTAACAGTCTTCTGGTGGGACAAAGGCTGAAACTGAATCGTCTGAGACCTATATATTTGTAATCAGTCCACAATCCTCTATTATTTGTATATAAATTAAAGTGGTTATACCTCCGACACAAAAATCGAAAAATTACCATTTTCTAACGCCCATCCCCACCCCCGGCTGAAAAAAAAAACTGACAGACGGTTGGAGTTGGTATATAGTACTGCGTATACCTACACATACCGCCATATGAATTTTGGTTATTCCAATACTCTCAAAGTTTGCTACCGGCTTTTGGTCTAACAGGAATATTCCTCTATTGTACTCAACTGGACATTTGAGCAAGACTGACCTTGGCAAATAGTACACGCTGGAGAACACAGCAACCCGACTTTTTTACAGCCACATTTGACACAAAATAGTGTTGAGGAGTTTTACTGGGGCAGGTGGGAGTAAAGTTTTAATCGGTTCCAGAGTATTATCTATCAATTTCCAACCCCAGTCTTCTGGGTTCAGTTGGTTGCCTAGCTATGTTTGAACTTGATAGTATACTCGATACAAGTGTTGAATGTGTTGAATAGCATATTCCAATGTTGGAGGAAGACATGACAGTTGTACTTGTTTCTTGTTTCGCGTATTTTTTTTTACATAAGTTAAGCATCGGTATTTATCAACGCAAGTAATTTTTCTTGGAGCTCCATAAGCCGCAAGGAGAAAGCGAATTCCTTCCGCCCGATGTTTTCAAGGCCACGTAGGTAGAAGGATTCAGTTAGGGACTGACTATCTTTGCAATAAATGTTTTCAGGATAGTATAATATATATAAAAGAGACACAAATAGGTATTTATACTTGGCTTTAGTGCCTGATATGTATATGGTATACGTGACTTATATGTGCATATCATGAACATGTTCGTGCGATCTAGTCGTGCATATTATTTTTCCTTGCAGTCCATATTTGACTGTTTTTTTTTTGTTTTAAATTGGTAGATTCATTGGCTTTAATCCATTGTTGGTTGTATGATTCGCTCTTAGAAAATGTTTTTTATTCTCCTTTTTTTTGTAAAAAATGTATTTCAGATGGTAAACCATTTTTGCCTTTGTTTTTTAAAACACATCTATATTATTTATTTGTTTTCTCCACATGTTCTATGAAAAAATAAATAATCGATTTCAGATGAATTAGTGAATTTGTTAACTCAAATTTAGGCCTAAAGTAACATAACTGAGCTTACCAAAAAATAGCTATATTCTGAATAAATAAGCATTCTAGATTTTGCTTTCAATGACTGTTTACCTTAAAAACCAGAAGAAAATTATGTGTCCTTCTCACAAATGATTTTCCAATAGGAAAGCAATTTTTTCTTGCCACAATGTTGTTTTACTTCAAAATTATACTAATGTCGTTTTCGATTGGATTTTCGGAGTTTTCTGTTCGTTTCTGTTTTCACGCATAACTACGCACTTGTATGTCGTTTTTGATTGGTCGTCCGGAAGACTTACGGATTCACAATTACAAATTCAATATCACAAAATGTGCATATAACTTTAGAATCGAGAATCTTGTGTTAACTTGTTCAATAAATTGGGATCCCGGATCGGAGAGTTCTTCCAGTTTACCAATCGAAAACGACATTAAACATCACAATAGAAACAAATGTCTTCTTCAAGAAATTATTGTGTTTGACACATAAACCGATGTAAAACTTTGAATATATGAAGGCATGCGTGTTCTATGTTTACTATGAAATTAAGAACGGAAAAATACTCCGAAAACCTCACTCGGAACAGACAATTCAGCAGTTTTAGAATAACAGGATTTACACTAGAGTGATAACATAAAAGATACATTTTCAGCTGTCACAAGGTAAATGTCGAATTGCTGCGCCATCGCCATTAAAGCTGATTAATCTACTATAGGTAGACACAGATTCCAGAGGCACAATTTCACTAGCGTGAGTTTCCGCTGTATGTATACCTACAATTGACATTTCGCAAAGGTGAGATTCAATTTTTTGTTTGACAGATAACGTGTACACAGGTAGGATTCGTGCATGTTTTGAGGATGAGCAGATTGTGTACATGAAAATCAATCAAGCTGGTGCAATTGGGCCTTGGCATTTATAAGCAGCTTGCGAGTCTGCAGGATATCAATTTATTGATGGCACGTTTTTATCAAGCCAATACTTTTTTAATTTCTGAAAACTCCACTTGAAATACGCTATACTAATTATGAATATAAAAAGAGATAGTATACGCTACACTAATCAAGAAGACAAAAAGAGAGACATCTAAAATTTGTCTGGATGAATACACTCCTCTACAAATGTCATGATTGATTTTGAACAATAAATGTCTCATCTTCCCAGATACATATATCAGGAAGGTATGGTAACTTCAAAGTGTTTGTTGGAATGTTCAATCTCATTTATTTGAACCACTCTAAAGAGGCTTTGAGACTCATAGCTTCTTTATAAATATGTCTAGAGAAAGTACGTCCGTTTAATGGAGAGCGAGTTGCACTCCCTTTACAACCTTCGAACCACCCTTTACAACAATTCAACTCTAATTATGTTCAACCAAATTCTTTAATTCAATTTTTGTCATTAAATCGTAAAAATTTAATTTTAATTTTCCAGAATTCAAGGTCTACAAGAGACGATGGGCAGTCCTAATCCTCTTCTCATTTTACTCTGCCTCAAATGCCATGCAATGGATCCAATACAGTATAATTAACAATATTGTGACGAAGTAAGTTTTTTATTAGTGGTTTTCCATCATTATCCGTATAATAATATCTGGAAACTTTATTGTTGACTTTTTCTTAATTTTTTTTTCTTTCGTTATATTATGAACACAGATACTATGGCGTTAGTGATAAATGGGTTGATTGGACGTCCATGATATACATGATTCTGTATATTCCTTTGATTTTTCCTGGAAGTTGGTTCCTTGATAAAATGGTAAAACTGAAAGAAACTGAATGAATTGACAACTTTAATTAAGTACATCTCATTATTATAGGGTCTGCGAATAACAGCTTTGGTTGGTGTCTGCGGAACTTGCATAGGAGCATGGATAAAAGTTTTCTCCGTAGATCCGGAATTGTTTTATGTTAGTTTTATCGGACAAGCGGTTGTGGCATTTGCACAGGTAATTATATATCGTAATTACACTCCTGTACGGCAGATATAAAAAAAATGCCAACCTCTAACATTATAGTGATATATTGTATACATCATTTGAGCCCATTATAAACAGTTGACCCCCATTTTGTTTAATTAAAGGTTTGCATCTTATCACTTCCGGCCCGGGTGGCTGCTGTCTGGTTTGGCCCAGATCAAGTATCTTCAGCATGTAGTGTCGGTGTCTTTGGCAATCAGGTAAGAGTGACATGATTTTTTTTTTTAAATTTATTATTTCACGGAACATCATTTTTCTCACGCAGACTGCCCTGCCCCGGGCAGTGGAGACAAAATGTGTCACACTTTAATAGATAGAAGGATGTCACAAGTGTTGAAATAAGCACATCAAATTATTTAATATAATACATTGCAAAAAGGGGTGACATTATAAATCAGATTTTTGATTGCCGGGCGGAGCCCCCACAATTTATATTACTCAACTAAAATGTTTTGGTGTGTTTGTGTAATTGCATGTTATGAATACGAGTATTATTTATATATACCAACCATTATATATTATGTGAGACAAATGATAACGCCGCCGCCGCGCCGCCGCCGTCGGTCAATGTCTCTTGTTTAGGTGCGCATTCAGTTAGAATTATTAAGCAGTTAGAAAAATGTTATCAATTAAATAATAAAAATGAGTCATTATTTATAGTCAATATAATCTAATAAAATAAAATAAAATAAAATAAAATAATATTAAATAGTATAAAATAAAATAAAATAAAATAAAATAAAATAAAATAAACTAAAATAATATAAAATAAAATAAAATAAAATAAAACAAAGTTAAATTAAATAAAATTAATTTAAACATGTATTATAAAATTAAAACTACTGAGCTTATATTAAGAAAACATTCCTAAATAACTATATGTCTGGTCCTGAACAAAATATTCTAATTTTAATGATTACGAATTTTAATCTTGTTGGATATAGTTCACATTATATTCGAAGAAAACGCAAACAATATTTACATATTATTTTTGTTTTTGTTTTTGTGGACTGTGTGGATTAAATTCAATTGAAATATTTTGTGACCTATAGTCCAAAATGCGTTTCGCACGGGCACGATAGTTGGGCTCATCAGTTAGATGCTATCGTACCTTTCTAAGACGCAATATTTTTGGTCGATGTCTACCGACTCTAATAGAATTTACAGCATAAATATTTCGTCTTAGAAAGGTACGATAGCATCTAACTGATGAGCCCAACTATCGTGCCCGGACGAATCGCATTTTGGATTATAGGTCACAAAATATTTCAATTAGATAAAGTTCACATTGTAAAAATCCATGTAAGATGCACTGAATTTAACCAAAATTGAGTATAACCAAGGTGGTCACTAGTGAACTGATGAGTCCAAATGAGATCGCCAGGGCGAAACCAAATTGTGTGGCCTTAAGACTTTTTTTAAACAATAATTGAATTCTAATTATATAAGCCAATTTAATAAATTTCGTTTAATTTTTTTTCAAAAATTTTGATTTTAAATTTTGGTAAATTAAAACTGTTTACTAAAAAAACTTTATTTAAATAGAAAACAAACCAATATGGCTTTAAAAACGGTATAGTATATTGCATTGCAAATAAAATGTTTGTTTTTAATAATTTTGTGTCTGTAATCTGTCTGAAGTCATATTTTTCCTTCTATTTTTATACTATTTTTTTTTTCTTTTGACCCAACCTAAAAGTTTTAGCTTTTTGTCATACCTAATGCGATATACTCGGTGTATAAAAAAAATGCACTACAGAAATTAATTAAAAAAAAAAAAAACAGTTTTTTTACAAAAAAAAATTATAGAAAATTCGAATTTCCTCCATTTCCCTCTCTCCACGGTGCTTTTCAATGTAGCTCAAAAACAGTTTGTTATTTATTATCAATCGGTAGTGATCTCTGATAAGGATCAGAATCCCGATTCACCACAAAATGATACTTTGTGGATAACCTGCTTTTTACTAGCTACTTGTTAATGAAGATAATTTCTTGATGTGTTACCATGGTAAAATTATTTTTAGTGACTACTAAGCAAAATTGGCTATAAATAAAACAATATGGCAGTAATTAACTGAAAAATCTACTCGTCTCTATTGCAAAACACTCTATTGACAACATTATCAAAAAAAATATCTAAGCAACATTTAAATTCAGTTTTTTGAAGTGATAACTTCTTATGGGAGGGTAAGCCGATTTGTTACGTAACGCGTTACGGCACAAGTACGATAACTCAAAAATCGGGTCTTAAACTCAAATTTTGGGAAGAAAAAAATAAAAAACAAAGTTTTAAGTGTAATTTTTCAAAGCTGTAAATTTATATACATATTATTTTTTCTTCACTCGTTGCTCTGGTTAATTCTTAACAAAAACTGAAAATGATATGATTTAATGTCTTCTAGTTTTTGAGGAAATTGAAAATTACTAAAACTACTTTTTTATTAGATTTTTTGAAGATTTAAAAACAGGTGCAACACTTAGAATTAAAATATTATAGGTTTTCTGAAAGCCAGAAACACTTATTTATAACTGTTATCGTTATTTTTTAATATTTTGTTTTAAATTGTTAGTACTTTTTTTATGCATTTCCCCTTCCGTCCAAACCCGGGGAGATAGACCACCTGTCCAATGTTGAAAAACACTTGTAACTAACTGTTATAGTAGAATCAATTTATCAATATTTTTTGGCACACAAAAGTTTTGGGAGTTATTGAACAAAATAAAATAAATTATTATTTTAAAGATGGCAGTATCTCCCTTCCGGTTCCAGACTTAAAACTTGTTTTTTAAATAGAATATGTTTGTCCTAACATAATTAAAAACAAAAAATTTCCCCACTCAAAAACATAAATTTACTAGATTTTTTGAAAAAAAATGTATT
The DNA here is from genome assembly GCA_910595825.1 of Philhelius pedissequus. Taxonomy (NCBI): domain Eukaryota; kingdom Metazoa; phylum Arthropoda; class Insecta; order Diptera; family Syrphidae; genus Philhelius; species Philhelius pedissequus. Next base: position 47,004,263 of record OU343160.1, read on the forward strand.
ACACCCGATGTATTATTTCGACCATTTTTCTCCAAATATTCAATTGTACGATAAAAAGTGTGTGAATCTTTTTTGTGTAGAATAACATGCACACAACTTTTTTCAAAAGATCCTATAGTTTTCGAGTAATTTGGAAAAAAACTGAATGTTTACCCCTTCCCCCCTAAAAATTTTCTCACGCTCCAAATTTAAGGTACTTTTTAGGAAATGCTTAGGGTATACAAATGAAGCCATCCACCAAAATTCAGCTTTGTCGGAATTTTTTCGAAGTTAATGTCTTATTTTCCTGGACTATAGTTCAATTTCGATTAAGTAGTATAAATTATCACTTCTGTCGGGTGTCCTGAGACGCACATGTTTTTTTTTTTAACTTCTTTATTCTTTTACCTTCTCTTCTCTTAAAATATCAACTGTTATTGGTGGGAGGTGGCAATTATTGTAAAGCTCTGTAATAATTATTTAATAAAAAATCCGCTCATAGTTGATCAATAATTGGTTTCGTTTTATTCTTGCAATTTAATTTTTTCGTTTTTTGTTTTACTTTTCTTCTAACTTATACATACATTAATCATTATTTACTCGTACTTTAAGTAACCAACATATTTTCTAAGAGAACAGTCAACAGGTATGAGTACTATGTGTATATACATACCTATGTACATACAATCCATTCCAGCATCTGATAACTAGGTTCCTTCGTCGACCTGAATACTTCGGCAGAACATAATATGTACTCGACTCGTATATGTATAAAGTTTTAAGTCGTTTGAAGAGCATTGAATATTTCATGACTTTAATGGCGGAAAATTGTAATAATTCTCTCTTATATTTTCTATACTCTCGCCCTTTACTGGACTTATAATAATCTATGAAGTGAGGTACAAACTTTGTTTGAGTAAACATTTTATTGAATTCCTTCCCCAGATATTACAAATTAATAAGAATTCCTTCAAGTGTATAGTGAAGCACGATTTTTTTTGTTCAAAATGCTCCTTTATAGTTTGGTTAAAACTCTGCTCCCAACTTCGAGTTTGCTCTGATTAAATCATTTTTTATTCGAATCCACTTAAATGGGTATAACTTATAGATTTATGCTCTGCCTCTGTATTACGTAAGACTGCACACAGAATAATTTGAGGAAAAAAAAACTTTTTTTCAAAATACCACTAAAGTGCTAGTTTGCTAAACTTAACTTGCCGCAATCAACATGATGGCGGCAATACCATAAGTTTGGAAAACTTCAAAAACTCAAGAAGAGAGGCCTTTTTTTGTATTATTGTTCTAGTTCAAAAATCCTGGAAAATAAATTCATCCGCCAGTTGGCTTAACGAAAAACTATATTCATACTTCCAGATAGTGTGCGATGTCCATTAAATAAAAAGAAACCTTCAAACAAATAAACCTGTATTACGTTCCATCCAGAATTTGCATTGGAAAAGTCTTTAAATAATATCCATTATTGGTTGAGGACAAAACAATTTGATGGACAGCTTGTGTTGTTATTATGAAGTTTATTTTTAAATATTAATTCTTGGAAAACTGCATTTTATTGTAAATTATATAAAACTGTGAACATTCTATGACTACTTCTTCATTTCAAAATTTATTTGGTTTTGGGTTTCACGAGGAGAATTTGTGGGAATTTTGGTGTAGATAACATCCCTTCCGTTAGGATGCAGTTGGTGCTTGTTGTAATTCCGAGGAAAGTTAAATATTTGTCGCATTCAAAGAGAAATTTCGTTATTTGAATTGTGGAACTTAATAAAGCCAATTAGCAATTCCTGTGAATCATTTTCAATGCTAATGATAATGATGTGTCTTTTGAAGAAAAGTCTAAACACTATATCCGGTGATACACTCGCATTACGGATAATATGGTATCAAAGCCACTAGTGTGTGTGAACCATGAGTCCATGATGGCTGCGAAATGGTATGAGTTAATAAAGAAAAGTTGGTGGTTTGGTTGATAAGACTATAAAACATGACTGGTATACTCATAAATGTGGCGAGGAGAGATTTGGTAATAAAAAGAAGTATGCAAGATAAGAGGCGTGTGCTAAAAAACCATCAAAAACGCTTGAAAATTTTAAAATGTTGGGTTGGTCTTAACAGGTCTTGTAATCTGTCGATCAGTGGTTTTAGTTGTTTTTCTTTGGTACCTATTTCTCGGGATTCTGGATGGCTGGCCATGTTTTGAAAACAGCCAACCTGTCTCGCGATTGTTTTCTTCACATCGAAGCTTTTTCATAGTTTCTCTTAACTGATGGGAACAATGTGATTTACGACCCATTTTTACTTCGCCTACCAGTTTAAAAATAGTTAAATTAATAAATACAAATATTATTACAGTCATAAAAAACTAATAAACTTACTTCTCCTAATTTAAGACCACAAATGAGAGTATTAGAATTATACAACAATTTTTTTGCACTGCGAAATTTAACAAAGGTAATCATTAAAATGGCAATAAATCACAAGTAACGGCTGGATGCATGTAAACCAGCAACAAGAGGATACAAGAGTGATGCAACATATTTTATAAGTCATTTTAGTAGCACTTTTTTCACTCTTTCTTATGTGGTTATCGTTTGGTAATACAAATCAATTTATTTTTGATTTAGATCTGTCTGATTTTAACAATATTGTCCTTCGATTGGTCAAATAAATTGATTTATTTTTTGATTTTAAATCAATTTTGTAGATCTGGATTTTTCGGCAGATCTACCACTCTTTTACTAACACCACTATGCATTATAATTGACAGCCATTAGTTTAACAAAAGAGCTGATACCCATAGCTAGTTAACACACACAAATATACACAAATACTATAGCAAATACAAATCAATCTGAAAACGTATTCGAATCGTTACGAAAAAAATCAATTTATAGATCAAAATATAAATTTACCAAACGAAAGCCCCATTAAGGAAACTAAAGCTTTCAAACATTGTTTTTCGCACCTATTATTTTACAGACCAATTTAGATATTTATTTAGGTATAATGTATATACATAGAACCAATTCAATGATTTATCTGTCCGTATGTAGCCAAGTGAGACATTGAGAAAAAACTAACCTGGATAAAAAGTTATTACTTTTTTATTGAGATAGTTAAGATTTATTTTTGTTTACCACTTGCGACTACGACTACTCTTTAGTCTGCTTTTACACGTTGATACTAGATGCCACAAATAAGCCATAATAAGATTGAAAAACTTAGTACGTTTCACCCCCCAAAACCCATTTGTTTACATTGTTGTATTTGTACCTTTGAAACCCTATCCATGAATAGAATGGGAAATCGAAAAACAAAACAAAAACAAATTACTAGGGCTGTGTTGTCTATGTTACTATAGGAAGATGAACAGGAAAGTTACTTGTGTGCGTGTTTCAGCTTGTAGGCAAATGTCAAATGAAAGCAGATGTTTCGGGTTCTTATCTTATTAGTTTATGACAGATGCTTGCGACTTTTCGAACAAAGTAAGAGTAAGAGAGAACAAATATTCGTAAAGATGAGACGAAAGAAAAAAATTCATGAAACCAAACTTTTCATTTCATTTTTTTCTTTCGTTGCTGGTCTACGCCTGCGGTTTTTAAAATAAAGAATCTATAAAAAAAAGTATTTCTGTTTGTATTTTGTTTTCATTACTCTATTTTCGATTTATAATAAATAAAAAAATACATTGTGCCTTCAAATAAAGAACAATAAAGAGATATGTGGCGCTTTGCTTGGCAGTTTACTCCTCGGAGGACGAAAGAATATGAAGCAGAATAGTAAGATAACGAACAAGAGAAAAGAGAAACGTCAAATTGTTGCACCGAAAATTTACCGATGCGACACACTGCAGTTTTTTGTTCGTCTCTTCTTTTCGATTTTTTTTTCTCTCTTACACTTACGTTATTCGAAAAGTCGCAAGCATCTAGTTTCAACGTGTAATAGCAGACTAAAGAGTAGTCGTAGTCACAAGTGGTAAACAAAACATTCAAAAGTAAATCTTAAGTATCTCAATAAAAAAGTAATAACTTTTTATCCAGGTGAGTTTTTCATCAATTTCTTATATACTCGTATCTAAATACATATCTATAGGGCAGATTATATTTTCGAGAAAACAAGTTTTTTATTTCGAAAATTTTCACATTTTTTGTGAAACAGTGAGACAGTGTCACCAAGTCAAAAGAAACAGTAAGAAAAATAACTAACGAGTCTTCCAGTTCGGCCTATGTGGATTTTGAGCTAAAAGAACGAAGGATCCTTCAATGTCTCTGAAGAAATATTCGCCTTTAATGAGATTTACAGAGATCAATTTGAAGTGCGCTAAATTGTTCAATTTTGTTTCATTAATAATGAATTCGTTTTTTTTATAACTGAAAATTCATTTTTTTTGTAATTGAAGACATTTTTTTGTAACTTTTATTTTCGCAATTTGTTTTCATTTCTGTATAAATAGACAACTTTTTTCAATAATAAAATAAAAATGCTTATCAAACCAAACTTTATTAAATTAAATATTTGTGGTAGGTATACCAGCATTAAAACAAAGGAGATACTCGCCCATTTTGAGTTAAATGATTTTATTGGTAGAGGTAAATTTAATTTTAAGTACGCAATAAACAGCACAAATAATAAAATTACCTAACGAAATTTAAATCATCTCTAACCACTCACAAAACTTTTTTAGGTAGATATAGTTATTAGAAAAAAAATTGTCTCACTGTTGGCGACGATCCCCTACCCGCCATTAGATCTCCAGAGAAAGCTAATCTAATTGCAAGGCAGACTCTACGCTACCAGAAAATGTCATGACTCCTCCAGTCAGGGGTACCTTTGAATTTTTTTTTAAAGAGTCTTGACTAAAAAAAGGAATCCCTTATAAACTATAAGAAAAACACATTCTATATCAACAAATATATTCTTAAACATATATTTTATATTTTCGTTTATGAATGTCATCGCAAAATTGTTCTGTGGAGTACTTGCTAACAGATTGGAGACATGGGTGGAACGATAAATTGACACAATTCCAAGCTGGCTTCAGGAACAATTTTTCAACCATTGATCATATCTTCGTACTAACCTCCATCGTTAAAGCATTTCAAGCGAGGAACAAGAAAGTCTATGAATTTTTCGTAGACTTTAAGTCTGCTTTTTATCTTGTGAATCGAAATGCACTTTTCTAAAAGCTCTCACAACTAGGCATATCCTCGAAGTTCATCCGTGTAGTAAAGAAGATGTATGCAGAATCAAAAGCTGCTGTGTGGGATGGATCAACTTATTCAGAATGGTTTGAAACAGATTCTGGTGTTAGGCAAGGATGCCTATTAAGTGCACTTCTATTCGCCCTTTTTATAAATGATGTTGAATCTTACCTACCTGGAGGTATCCGGATTGCTGATTTGACCATAAATGTCCTTTTATATGCTGATGACTTAGTGATACTTTCCGAGACTCCAGTCAATCTCCAGCTAATGATTAATCGTCTCGCGGATTATTGCAGGAAATGGGGACTTACCATTAACGCAGATAAATCAAAAGTAATGGTATTCTCAAGATCTGCCCAGTATCAATCAACATATAATTGGTACTACAATGGAAATCTTTTAAAGGTAGCTTCTGAGTATAAGTACCTTGGAGTAATTCTTAATAAAACTATAGATTTCAACAATCATATAACCATCAAAGCTAAAACTACACAAAGTCTGTTAAATCTATCTTGGAGAAACATCTTTTCGAATCAACGAATAGTACTTTCAGCGAAATACAGGATATTTGATGCTGCTGTTAGGAGTTCACTTTGCTATGCTGCCCAAGTATGGGGAATTAACGAATACGAGCCGATAGAAAAATTTCACAGATGCTTTTTGAAGAAACTTTTTAATTTACCTTTAAACACACCGAACTATGCTTTATATCTGGAAACAGTGTTACCCAAAATTTTTACTGGCACTCTGAAATCACAGGCAGACTACATTGTCAAGGTGTTGTCTCATCGCGATGACCGACTGACTAAACGAATGTCACTATACGAGCTAAGAAACGAGGACCGGTGGGTGTCAAAAAGGAAACATCTGAGAAACAATTGTGGTGAAGTAGTATCGTTAAATTCACAAAATTTAAGTCATGTAAAAGAACACCTTTACAAAATAATACAAGCGCTCGAAAATTCTGAACGGGATGGGTTTATAATACAGACTACTTTACTCACAACTGGAACTTAACCTTATGCAATCAAACAAATTTATAGGGAAATATCTTTAATATTTAAAATTAGATGTGAAGTTCTTACGCTAAACGGATCTCCTTACAACAACAGTTTTAACCGATTTTGCACTTTATGTAATTTGAAAGCCAAAGAGGACTGTTTTCACGTCATAGGTATATGCCCCATTTTTGCTTCCCACAGAAAAACATTCGTTGGAAAGGAAACTATGACGCTCCACGAAACTATTTCAGTGCTAAATGATTCCGACTGGAAAAGACTCTATTCTTTTTTGAAAGTTATTTAGAAATATAGGATGTTACTTCTTACCGAATTTGTTTAAATATTTATTAAAAAAAAAGAAAAAAAACAGTATTAATGTTTGTACTTAATTTGCTAACCGAGCTGACGGCAATGCCATAGCTATAAAATTCATCAAAAAATATAAACATTATATTAAAAACGAAAACGAAACTTAAAAACTTAAAACAATTCAATTCGTTTCATAATACAAATTAAAACAAATTAATAAAATAAATAAGTAAATTAAAATCTAAGAATTGTTGGGAATATTTTGCTTATAGTTCTGAACTAAAATTAGGTCAGGAACCCAATCTTCCAGCATTCCAGCTGCTCGTCTCCTAAAACGTTTAGGGCAGAAAACATGAATTAGCAAGATTCTACTTTAAGTCGGTTCGTAAGTTTGTTTTTTTTGTCAACGTTAGTTTCGAAAACATTCTTTCAGCACAAGCTATGCTTTGTAAAAAAAGTTTTGAAAGAAATACTATTCTTAATGTTTTTTTTTAATTATTGATTTGAAACCAAAATGTTTCAATGTCTTTAATCTCAACATACATTTTAGGACTATTGTCTTGAGCCTTCATTTCAATAGTTTGTATTCTTCTATAATTTTTTTTCTGGATTAAGAGTAGACAATGTTCTGAATGAGCTCAAAAATGGCTGAATTCAGAGAAGAATGCGATCAAACGGTGAAGAAAAGTTTTCAACGAAGATTTAGTATCAACAAAATTATCTAAATTGTTAAAAAGAGTACTGAATTTTAAAAATTAGTCTATTTTCGACTATTTTACAAAAGTGGGGCCCTGGAGTCGAGACTTAAAAAAAGAGCCAAAAGACGCACATGAGTCCCTGCCTCCAGTACTTGATAGCTTAAATGATGTCACACATCTTCTTTTGCACTCGTGCAGTGGCAAGATTCCTGAAAGATCTCGACATTCACAAGTCCGCTGACCCGGATAGTAACCAGGCAATTGTTCTGAAGAGGTGTCTTCTACGCTGTCAAGGCCACTGCGTAAGCTTTAAATTGATGGACGATTTTTTAAATTATATTTTTAAGCTTATATTATTAAATACTAAAAATTTCCATATCTACTTTTTTAGAAAACAATTTTGTATATAAGAAATTAAGTAAAAAATATATTTAGCTGTTTCTTTTGCATACGATGGGATCGATCATAAGAGCAAGCACGTATGATCCAGACGTGCATTTAATTTTTCTTAGAATGATGACTGGTATCATCTTCCAAAATATCTTGCACGAATTAGGTGACACCCTGTGCTTAATCTTTATGATAAACAAATTGTATTATCTTTATTATCTAGATCCTTCAGTAACACAAATCGTTGAAGAGTAAAAATAATTGTTATCTTAACTTCATTTACATAAACGAGTTGATTTTCAATTTGCTTTTGTAATTTATGGAAAAATTTCAAAAGAATATCATTAAACTTTGCGTATATACTCGTACATTCAACACACACTAAATTAGAACGCAGCAGCACAAATAAAAAAATATCATGTTCAACATTTGTTTAAAATAATATCCCTCACCTCTGTATTGAAGTGGTACCTTTACATGGTACCTGCCTATGTATGTACTTTACATATGTATATTCATTTCGATTTACATTTATTTTTCGAGCTTCGTTTACACAGTCACAGCCAAGCTATATCTAGAATTAGAAGGCAACCTCAAATATGAGTTGTCGACCCACTTGTCGTTTTGTGTTTTGAAATTGTTCAAAAAGAGAAGTGTGCCATTCAAGGACACTTTATTTTTAGCAACCCTGCTTGGTTGCTCTCGTCTACGACGACGACGACGACGACAACGAACGACACGAAGCAACAAATTATTTTCTTTTATATTCCTCGTGCATTCTACATACATACATATAATATATGTTGATGGTTAAACTATAACTATATACGAGTATATAAACAAATGGAATATACAACGTTTAACTAATTGGATCCAGGACAACGTCAATTCGACATGACGATATCCTGACTTTGTTTTTCTAATAAAGAAATACGATGCCAATATACAAATTGAATTTCAGTCTGAAGCGAAGATGTTTGTGTTATCTGTTTGGCATAATTCAACCGCAAAAATGTAAGGCAGAGATGGCTGTTCTTTTTTTGGGTAATCATTAAATATTCTTTCAGAAGTTGACAAGGACAGCTTAGTTAAAATATGAGCACATAACAAACATATAGTTGGGTGATTATTCGCAAATAAAATAATAGGCCCCCATCACTAGCCAAATCAATCCTAAATAAATTCGAATTTTTGTCAAACCTTTGATGTCTGTATTTCAATTAAAAGTTTTGTTAATTTTAACACTATATCAGTTCTGCAGTAATTATTGGTAGTTCAACTAATGATGTTTTTCGAAATATTATACACGTGTTTCTTTTAATACAACATATCTATGTATAAAGTTCTTAATTTTTTAAGCGCAATATTTTAAATTTAAACCCTACTCTAAATGAGTTTTAACATGGGAGTCGACTCTAAAAATGAGTTTTAAAAAGGTTGTCGGCTTTTTAATAATTTTAAACGACAAAAAGTATACTTTAACTATTTAACGTCGTCTAACTTTAAACAGAATAAAACGCTTTTTTATCTTTCTTTAACTACCCTTTTTCAGTAGACGCTTGACATATCATAACAAAAAATGAAAGAAAAAAGTTTTCTGAAAAAGAATAATTATAATAGTTTTGAAGATTTTGATTTTTAGAAAGTGAAAAATATATAAAGTTCGAGGAGTTTGAATTTTATTCAAGATATCGATTTGAAGAAACAAAAGTCCGATTGGTGGGAAAAATTATAAAATAATCCTTCTAAATGTATAGCGAGTCTTTTTTTTATAAATATACTAGCGGACCAGGCGAACTTCGCCTCGCCCCAATTTAACGCCTTCAAATGAACACAGATAGTTCAAATTTTAATGTGATTTATTTGAATGGAATAAAAATAAGGAGAGAGTGATATGATAAAAATGTTTTTCGATTTATTTATCGGCACAAAAACAAACAACCAAGCTATCGACGACGTCCTTTTTCTTCACTGCTAGTATTGCCCGTAAACAAATCCAATCGAGATTTTTATAATTTTTTGCAATGCCGGCAAACACTTTATTTTGGTGATGAGTTTCTTCTTCGACGTTGTTAACTACTAAAAATTTGCCGGGAATAATATCAATCCAGTCGAGACATTAGGAGAAATTTGGCCATTGCCAAGCGCCAGCAGTTGTCTTGAGAATTCAGCAGCCGATGGGTCGTTCTGCAATTGGACTCTCATATTTGTGGTCGATTTCAACATCTTGACATGCAGGCACAAAGACGACGATTTCAATCATGCATTAAATTCATCGGCAGCAGTAGATTTTGGGATGACGGGAAGCGTTTGACGAAAATCTCCGCTCAGCAATATCATATCCCCCACCAAATCATCCCGAATCACCTTGTAAATCCTTCATTGTTAGGTCAACTGCCTCAAAAGAATCGTGCATTCATCCCCAATTAGGATTTTGCATTCTCGGATCAATTTCGCTTTCGCCGAATTCATGGTCAGTGTGCACGTTTTTGGCTTGTCAACTTCGAGAATATTCATTGCCAGCTTCAAAGCCGAATGTGCAGTTGGACCGCCTTGAATTGGCCATTTTATTTTTTTTTGAAAAATATTTTCAAAAAGTTTAAAAAAAAAACCTTTTTAATTTTTTAATAGAAATCTTTTGCATACGATGTGGTTGGACATATGAGCAAGTTCGTGCGATCCAGTCGTGCATTTTATTTTTTACATTTAAAAATTTTTTTTTGAAAATTCAATACATATTTCGAAAACGTGTGGATGATTCTTTTTTTCATTTTTAAGTTTATACCATTCATCCCCAGTTTCACAGTGTAAGTTTAACCTTCACTTTTGGTTAAAACTTCAGATCAACAATTTATTCGGTTTCACAGTTTCGTTTAAACCCTGAACTGAGTTCAATTTGTAGCATAAGTTAACCGAGATTATTCTGCCGTTTAAGCTTCAGTTCAGCGTTTGTATTGCTAGAAAATATAAATTACAAAAATTGTGTATTTAAATGTTATCGAGTTGTTATAGTGATTTTGAATATTATTTTATATATTATTCTCGTTGTTTCGCGTGTTTTTTTGTGTCAGAGATAGAAAGGGAGGACGAGGCAAGAAAAATGCTGCCAACTATTTTCATAAAATCTAGATAAATGCAGTTCAACTGATCTGAAGATCAGATTTCACTGTGAAACCGGACGAATTAAACGAAAAATTTAAACTCAGTTTAAGGTTCAACTGATGTTAATTTTAAACTCCTACTGTGAAACTGGAGGTAAATGTTTAAAATTGTCACACAATTTGTTTTAGAAAAAAAAATTAAAGAAATTTTGTACATGAAAAATTAAATAAAAACGACTTTTTAATAAGATTCCTTATAGAAGGCTTTTGCATACGATGTGATTGAATATAAGGGCAAGTATACGTGCGATCCAGTTGTGCATTTTATTTTTATTAATAGGGCTGAAAGAGTTTAACTTTGACAGACTAAAGGCTTAGCAAATAGCAATCCATTTGTATCTTATACATAATCATTTCTAGCTACAATACTTTATATTATAATTGAAGTGTATTCATTTTTTTTTCCAACTGACGGCACTCGAAAATTGATTCAACACTTATTTGCTAATCTCATCATCATGATGTGTGTTACCCAATTCCGGTTGGGTTTGCGTAGCTTTAATGTAACTAAAATCCACCGTCAACTGCAACAATTCTCACATTTATATCCGCTTTGCCATACAATTGCCATTTCACTTATCTACTATTGTCATTGTATATCTGCTACAATAATTCGCTCGTGAAAATAAACCAGACGCAGACGGTTCGAGGCGAGTAAAGGATTCCACTTCAAGCCGTTTAACAGAATAATAGAAAATCCTTCTTCAAAAATATTTTTTTTTGGCGAATTCGTGCATTGAATTCCAACTGTTTTAGCTTACCACAATGTGCATTGTGTGCAATAAACAGAAACCGCAATGTTGAGGCTCAAGTGGTGCATTGCCACAGCAGCGCCACCTACTCAAATCGCAATATAGTAAACTATACTGAATAGTAGGTAGTTTTAGTTTATTCTGCAATGCGATTATGAATTTCGATTTATTTAGCTGACTAAACATCAATAATTGAAGAACAATTCGATCAAATAACAAAACCCATCAACCCAAAATATATACACACAAAACACAAAAATAATCCTTGCTGTTGTATATTTTATTAGAAAAAGCATTAAGGATGTTGTCAAAGTCAACACTTCTATCCGAATAGAAATTCGAATACGAATGAGAATATGGGACGAGAATGCTGATGCTGAAGCTGATGCTTCTGCCGTTCTGCTTGCTGCCATCACTAAGAGAAGTGTAGGCACTTGTTAGACAGCTCGACCTTGTGAGGCATTATGGATTTAGCTTGGATAGTTATGCGGGGTTTGAATACTGGTTGGGGGTTGGAAAATAGAAAGTGTCAACTATGGCGGAGGGTCACATGTTGATAAGGGTAGGTAGGCAAAATGTCAACCTCTTTAGCCTGTGAGGCCTTTCGCCTCGCTTGCCACTGTTTCCAGTTTTTCACTTGAAGTGGGATTTTTTTTTCATTCTCCTCTCACTTCAGTACATGCTTTGTGTACCAACTTTGGAAATTGTAAAATGCAAAATGTAAAGGATTTCCACACAAAATGAATTCAGCAAAAAAAAAAATATTTTCATCAAATTGAGCAACTTGAAATAGGGAATAAAAGGATACAATTTTGAAGCGCTTGGACGAAAGAAATACTCGTTTCAATCCAGGTTTTGAGGACGAGAAAATTAATTATAACTTGAGTAGAAGAAGAAAGGTACATACACCTTTACTTCAATAATTGTGCAGGGCATTTTTTGATTGTATTGTTTTTTTAGAAGGACTTCAATTAGCAGGGGAATAAAACGTTTTTAGTTGAACAATAATAAATAGAGAATATTAAAATTATGAGTATATAATTATTATTATTATAATAGTGCTTACTGGAATGTAGTATTTCTTAAAGGACGTACAATACATTTTTTCCAAAGACAACCTTGTGTCGAATTACTACATAATTCGAGGATGCGAAAATAGCCTTCACCATGAGCTCTCTTGAACACGGTCGCAATGTTTCATGCCTTTCAATAGCAATAATGTATCGTTTTATTTAATAACAAAGTTCTAGCAATAATGCCAATTCAACACCTAAGTACTAGTATTTCTGGACATTTTAGCTTTGATCCAAACTTCGGAAGAACTGTGAAATACAGACATTTTCTTTGCGGCGTACTACACGAATATGGAATATTTTACCCGGCTCTCTATTCCCCCTCAAACATTGAAATTCAGAAGTTCAAGCAAATACACTTTAGTTTCTTCTTTTTAACCCTCAAAAGTTCGGTTATATTTGGTAGCTTTATCCCCTTTAGAAAGAAAAACTAATCAGTGGTTGATTAATTTCCTCTATAATTTTTTGATTTGTAATATTTTTAAAAAATATACGGACCTAATACTAAAAAGAAAATAATATTATCAAAAATTTCTAAAACCTATTTTGGGTTTTAAAAGCAACTCTATTAAGATTTGTAATAAAAAAAATACATATTTTAGAGTACAGAGGTATAGTAAATTTCGTCGAGTGTTAAGTGAACTATTGACTTTAGTGAACACACATTATTTTCGAACAGTAGCTATTTTAAAACTCACATGAAAAAGAACTTGCCCTATGGGCACGTACATGTATCGCAAGTAAAAAGTGTGAAATTTAATTAAATTTAGAAAAAAAAACTAGAAAAAGAAAATAAACTAAAATAAAATAAAATAAAATAAAATAAAATAAAATAAAATAAAATAAAATAAAATAAAATAAAATAAAATAAAATAAAATAAAATAAAATAAAATAAAATAAAATAAAATAAAATAAAATAAAATAAAATAAAATAAAATAAAATAAAATGGGGCAAATTTGTCCAAGGGATACTTTGCTCCATCTGAAACTGTTGGCTATATTTTCTTTATTTAATTAGCTGGAGCAAAGTTACCATTTTATTTCAATACCCCTGATTCAAATGATCTGATCATATCTGTTAAAAAAAAGTTGAAAAACCAATATTTTTTTTACAAAAAACAATACAGCCTCTTTTTATTTTATTAAATGCTAATAAATTTAAGGATAAAAACAAAATATTTCATTAATTCTACTCGAAAATGTTTAAAATAAATATAAAAAACCGTTTATGGTAAAAGAAAGAATAATTCGATTAAAAATTAAAAAAAAAAGTAATATAGAATTTTAAAAATAGTTATTTTATAAATAAAAAGTATTCAAAAACGAGTAATTTTAAAAATAGAGTTTTAACAAAATATGCAATTAAGATCCTCGACAGAAAAATTGCCACTTTTATAAACCATAACATCGCTCCAAGGGAATTTATTCGGGGTAAATTTGTCCTTCATATATGAATGCAACAAACATCTATACCATTCGAACAATTTTTTTCAAAGGGACTTCATTGCTATTGCCTGTAGATCTGCTTTCTAGAAAATCGAGAATTCAGTTTTCATTTTCGTCATCATTAACAAGATCCTCGAAATCGCCCTGGAGCAAAGTAACCCAAAAGGATAAAAAAACCTGCATGGGCACAAAAAAATCAAATAATTATTAATTAAACAAACAAAGGACATGCGTAAAGTATTAAAGAAACAATATTAAAGAAAATAAAATCTGTACTTACTTCATTAAAGTTCACACATATGTGTTTACACGGTTTTTTAGTCGTGTGAAAAGAAACAGTGTCGACACAGCAGTTCGATTTCTGGAGACCGAAGTGGTATGTCGACATGGCGTGTAAAAGGAGTCGAACTAGTACACCGGCACATTATCGTTTTTTTTTTTTGTTGTCTGCTCATGATAAAAATTTGATGTTATCTTATTTGCATTTTTCTTTCATATAAAATTAAACTGCTTAATTTAGTTCTTGAAAATAATATGCCGTACAGACATTTTCACTTCAACAATTAATTTTGTTAAAGTAATTTTGACAACTTTTCTATTTGCCAGCTGGTTTTAATATAAAATTATACATCGGTATATGTGCGAGTGAAAGGTCATGCAAGAACGAACTACTTCATCGACATGATAGATCGATGTGGCGTGTGAAATCGGTAACATTTTGGACTCAAAAATTAGACAAAGTTACCACTTGAAGTACAGAGTGGCAAATGTATATATGGTCGTGTGTAAATTACGGTATGTTCGGTTTATAGAATGTTACATGTATGAGTGTTAATCAAGAAAACAACTCCTTTCGTTAGTGCAAAGGTACCAATGCTGGGGCAACGTAACCATAGATTACGGAAATTAACTGGATGCCTGGCGAACTACTTTTCGCCAAAATTCATGAAAATAATAAAAAATAAAAATTCCGAAGCATTCACATTTTGATTTATCTAATTTGGTCAATTTATATTCTTTATTGAAAAGTTCTATTAAATATAATGGAAATAACTGAAGTATAACAATGTCGATATTTCAGTCAAACCGCATCGGACTAAAGTTTCGACGAACCTTTCACTTTTTCATAAATATATATGTACTTGAATCATTCTCCCAAATCGTCGCTTGAATGACATTTAATTTGCGATTTCAAAGTTTCAAAGTTTTAAAATTTTTGGCGGCAATTTTCTCAATGCAATTTTTCGTTAGATATTATATACAAAATCACAATCACACTTTGTGCAAGAGTAATGAAAATTGTGAAAATAATTAAACAAAAAAAAACGTTATTTTATCTAACCGCATGCAACAGTCAGTCGAATTCAATGGCAATGACACAACGATAACGAGAGCTTCCGAAAGACAAGAGGATGACACATACGAATTCTGGCGGTGTTTTTTTTTACATTTTGTATACACGTATACAATATACATACTGTGATGGTCAAAATTGAGTAAGCACTCATATAATTTCGGGAGTGACATAGACTCGCAAAACATACATTAATATAAATTTTTATTAGGAAAAAATGCATTGGTTTTATTTAAAATTTTTATTTTTGTTTTAACTCATTGCTATTGAATAGGACTTTCATTTTGTATTATTGAAATCCAATTTTTGTTTTTGGTTTAATTTCCATGTGTAGGTGTTTACTTACTTTTGACACTCACTGTATGTACATAGATGCACATGACACAAATAGACCTTTCTTATAAAGGGTTATCCATTTTGCGGTTTCAAAAGTATAGAGCTGGAATTCGACAGCTGTCAAACTAAGTTGTTAAGCCAATCTTTTTTTCAGTTGAAAGTCTGACATTTACGAAAATGGATCGCTTATGTATCACGCAACGCATAAAAATTGTTAAAACCTACTACAAAAATGGTGATTCTGCCACAGCCACATATCGTGCTTTAAGAGGAGATTATAGCTTACATTATCGTCCAACTACGCTAGCAATTGGCAAAATTGTGAAGTAATTTGAAGAGACTAGATTGGTTACAAATATTGTGAGGCCTGTGCATCATCGTTTCGCTCGTACCACTGAAAATATCGCTGCTGTAAGTGAAAGTGTTGCCGGAGACCCGAATGTGTCGATTCCTCGTCGTTTTCAGGAATTTGGTATTTGGCATTTGAATCTACACCTACATCCATATAAAGTCCACCCACCTCACATAACAACTGAAACCATTCACAACGTCGTAGATACGTCGAATGGGTGCTTGAACAACAGTCGGTGGACGGCGATTTTTCGAACAACATTTTCTCCAGCCACTAAGTACATTTCTCACTCGGTGGGTATGTTAATAAACAAAATTGTCATATTTGGGGTTCTGAGAATCCTCAAGTGATTGAAGAGAGGCCATTAAGTCCACAGAAAGTCAATGATTGGGCGCTCTTTGGTCCGGAGGTGTGATTGGACCTTACTCCTTCGAAAACGACGATGATATGATAACCGACTTTTTTTGCCTGCTATTGAAGAATACGACTTGGAGAATATGTGGTTTCAAGAAGACGGTGCCACATGCCACACAACTCCAGCGAATATGGCTCTATTGCAAGAGACATTTCTTGGCCGCGTAATTTTTCGTTGTGGCGATATCAACAGGCCACCAAGATCATGCGATTTGACACTACTGGGCCTTTTTTTGTAGGGCTACGCGAAGACCGTGTTTATGCAGATAAACCCTTAACTCTTGAGCACTTGAAAACCAACATTCGTCAAGTTATGGCTGAGATTCCGCCCAATATGTATTAAAAAAGGTCGAAAATTACCTCAAAAGAATAATAAATGATGTAGTGTTTCACACATAATGTCAACGTTCAAGCTTTATAATACAAAAGAAATATCATGAAACAAAATATTTTATATGTGTTTTATTTACATTTACTTTTGAAACCTCAAAATGGATAACCCATTATATTCTATAAAATTTTATTATAGCTGTAATGCACTTTCTAGTGATGCATTTTCATTAAGAATTCTTTTTTTTTTAATTCCACTCTCAACTAAGCAAGAAAATTTAAACCTTTGCATATGTTTCTCTCTCTCTTTATTTAACTTAATCTCTATCACCCTCTAATTTTTTGTTACATCTTAGGCCGCAATCACCCTTTAAAGAAACACGTGAAATTTCTATTAGTATCTTTTTTCCTTCAAAAGTATTTAAATAAAATGTTGGATCATTTTTAAAATGAAAACAAAAATTATTTATTTAGTATAGTAACCTCCGTGATTCACCTTTTGAAATACCCTCACTCCAAAATCCACAGATTAATCGAAATCCTTTCAATACGACTGCTACCACAGAATCCAAGTTGTGAAGAGAATTGTAATTCAAATCCCATCATCTACAACTGCAATAAAAAAAAACAAGAACACGTTTTTGGTTCGACTATTTTGTGGGAGGGATAAGTACCATTTCCGTTTCCAATCCAAAACGAACCAGAAATACATCCCAAAGCCAATCTGTAAATCCGGATCTGTAATCCTTTTACAAGAAAAAAAAAATGCTCCATCATTTTGAATGTTTATGCGTAAAGAAGATTACGGTAAATGTGTTATAGCCCTTCCGAGAATCAATGGCACATAAGTGTTGATTGGAATTTTGCTTACCTACATACATACATTACATAGTTAAGTGAATTTTAGACAAGTGTATCTTAATTTATATCGTTCCCCCTATGTGCCATCATTGAAAAGTATAAATGTTATCACCTGAGAAGGTTTAAATTACAAATTGCGAAAATACAAAACCTTCATCAAACCATTTTACCACACTTTTCTTCATCATCTTCATTTGATCTAGTTTAATACGTGACGAGAATCCACAATTTCTATTCAAATTCAAATACTAGAACCACAAACCTCAAAGCATCTTTGTTATCCATTAAATCTATACCGTGGCTGATATACATACACCAGCACTTCAAAGTATATACTCTGGCAGTGTGACAGTTGCATTACACTCGCTTACCGTCATAGAATCTACATATTTCCGAATCGGTTATTTCTAAGTCCTCAGATAGTTGGTTTTCTCCAAATGTAATTTATGTGAAATTACAAAGCTGGTAGGTAAGTAATTCTAGTTACCACCAGTTCAGTGTCTCCAACTGGATTTTCTTATTTATCTTCGGAATATACCACGAAGCTAAGAAAGTAATTTCCTTTGGAATTTTCTTTTCTTTTTTCTGTATTTTTTTTTGCCTATTCATTTCTGCTTCCTTAAGGCATAAAGGATATCTCTTAATGGGGCACGCATAACGTGCCAAAGTACCAAAGTACCGAGAACCTTAAGCTGCCTTTTAATTAGTTCAAATACACTAAACCTAATTCAAATGACTTAAAATGGCTTTGAATAGATTGTTTGGATTTTCTTCAATTATATTTTAATCGTTTGTGAACTTTGAATTTATGTAAATTTGAATCTGCCTCTAAAACCAAGACCAATTAAAATTGTATGTTTGTTAGATATAATTGCTTCTTTTCAATCAAGTACAGTAAAACCTGCTAATCGGGATACTCTATAATCGGACCCTGCTATTTTGCATACAAATTTCCTCTTATAATATGGGCACCTGCTAATTGGACCATGGACCACTAAGATAACATGCGTTGCTGAATGTATTCACCTGTCTTATTGGTCCAGGCGTAGGAAATACGAAATATGTATGCATCGCATTTTTTTTTTATTTTGTTAATTGTTGTACCCCTCGCCACCGCCGGCCGCGCCGGTTACTTTTGCTATATTTGGTGATTTCCCAATAAGTTTATAATTTTAGCTTTCGTTAGTTTGCAAATGAAACAATTTGAATTTTTTATGTTTCTTGCAGGCAGAGGTTCCAGGTCAATCAGTGCAATTAGCAATTGATATGTTAAGGGTGTTTGTTTTTGGTTTTCAATAAAGCTACTAACTTAAAAAAAAATGTAAAAGAACAATGAGTAAACGAATTTACTGTGATCTTGGTCTGAAAAATAAGGTTGAAATTATTAAGTGTTTCGAAGATGAGCATACAAATATCTCAGAGAGATCTTTGCAAGGAAATTTGATGGCAGCAAATCACAAATCTAAAGAATTTTGAGCGCGAAGAAGGACATCAAACTGCGCTTTAAAAAATTTGTTGTATTGAAAACAAAACGTATGAAATCATTTGTATCTTTTGTTGAAATTGATGTCTTGATATTTAAATGGTTTTGCTTAGCTTGATAAAAGAATGTGCCAATTTCTGGTACAATTCTCCTATTTTTTTTGGAAACTTGCACTGGTAGTCGTATTTCTATGGACTTGTATGCATGAGAAAAAACCTTTTAAGAAGTAACCAATACAATCGGACCATCTCCTAATTGGACCACTTTCCTTCGGTCCCAAGGGTGGTCCAATTTGACAGGTTTTACTGTAATTTAAATTGCAAATTAAATCTGGATACAGTGAAACCCGCTTAAGTGAAACCCGCTTAAGTGAAAAACCCGCCTACCTGAAAACATTCACAAATCCCCGTATATATTTACATACAAACTACCTCGCTTAACTGAAAACTCGCTTTAGTGAAAAACCCACATAACTGAAAAAAAAATTCTTTTAAATTTTCTATTTTTCTATAGAAAACAACTCGGTTAAGTGAAAAACTAAAAATCGAAAAAAATCGTGTGCTGAATTGTTTCATTTTTGTATACGCTCGCCACATCTGCATTCATGACACATGTAAATGCTAAGTTTTAAATAAAAGGGAAAACCCCACTTTTCCATTTACTTACATACATTGTTGTTTTTGTAACACGAAATGTATCTGTGAAAAAAAGAAACTAAACTCAAAGTAGCGTTGGTTGGGTATAAATTCGTTTTGTTTATAAATATATTATTTGTCTATTAGTAACTAGTTTATTTCGATAAACCAAATTTATTTATAAAAGAATTGGTAAGCATTTAATACAGGTTGTTTTTCAGCTGTTAAAGTTCAATAAAAAATGTAACGTGTTACGTGACACGAAGTCTGCCTTACTGAAATATTTGTTCAGTTATCCGAAAGCCGTTTAAGCAAAATATATTTCTCACTTATCCGACATCCGCTTAACTGAAATTTTTTGTTTAGTTATCCGAGATCCGCTTAAGTGAAAAACCCGCTTAGCTGAAAAAAACCCTGATTTTACATCGTTTCGTTTTACATTCGTTTCCTTATTGCGCTAAGAACGGTCTTGTTCTTTGAAGTCGGCGCAAATGGTTTGTCTTAAATAGATCTATTACAATGACCGGTTAGGCGAGTCCTCAGCTTTCCAGTGAAAACCGCTAATTGATCTTCAATAGTTGGTATACGTAAGTCTCTATGTCTAATAGTCCATGGAGCACTAATGATTGTTCTGACCACTTTGTTTTGGTAATATTGTAGTGTTTGTCCTATTGCTTAGTTTATTACAACCCCAGAGTTATATACCGTATGTCCATACAGGTTTAAGCTCTGCTGTACCTTTAGCTTGGAATCCTTTCCAATTAGCCAATTTAGTTCACGAAGTGTGTTTTCGAGGTCATCTTGTTTTTTTTTTCAAGTAAGTTTTATATTTAAGCTTATCATCTAATGTCATTCCAAGATACTTTACTTCGTTAGCAGTATGATATTTGTACTGATTAAGATTTTCAGATTGTTGATTTTTTTTTGTAAGTAAAATGTACATGAGTTGATTTAGACTCATTAAGAACAATACGCTATTTCTTAGTCAATTCCAAAATTTTGTTTAAGGTTCGTTCGAGCTTTTCCGTAGCCATTTCAATTGGATCAGGTTCTGATCGTATAACCGTGTCATCTGCAAATATGACTGTTACGTAATCCTCTTCTTCGGGTTTATCGTGAGTGTATAAAACGAACAAGATCGGATCAACAACACAAATTCCGAATATTTCCTTTGTTTAACTCGAAATAGCCAATCTTCTAAGTAGGATTCAAGGATATAATGTACTTTTTCCGGAAATACCTGTTTATATTTCAGGCCATAGTGTCAGACCTTGTGGCAGGCTCTAGAAATACCCTAGAACACGCATTTTTTTACCCAAAAACTTCTCAATTTCGTTAGTTATTGTTAAGACCTGATCTATTGTTAAGTGGCTGTGGCTTTTATGGAAACTGGAAACCAAGTTGATAATACGGTATAAGACGTTTTTCTTCAATTATGGGATGCATTCTCTTGAGTAGGATTTTCTCAAATACCTTGGAGATCAGCAACAAGAGAGAAATTGGTTTATAAGATTTCTTTTCGTTCAGGGTTTTTCAAGGTTTTGGAATTATTATCACTTCTGCAACTTTACATTTATGTGGAACGTATGAAAGCCTTAATGCCGTATTCGTGGTTTAAAAAAGTTTGATTACTGAGATATTCTCAGTAAATTTTCTTCAAAAACACAAAAACATTATAATTGTAGCAATGTGACTGTTGCGATGAATATGACGGAATATGAAGAGAAGATGACGGAACTACTGTCTGACCGCTCTACATACAGGGTCGCAAGAGCAACACCGCTCACCGCTCTACAAAACAAAAATAATGAATTTGTGAAATGGTTGCACACCAACAAGATAATCGATGACAGGGAAAAAGCAATAATGACTACCTACACAACACAAATACCTGCAATATAGTTTACCATAGATTCACAAGCCAAACATGCCTCTCCGGCCGATAACGTCATCGATGAAAGTTCCTTGTTACGAACTTTCAAAATACCTGGGTAAAATATTACAGTGCGTCACGAAAGAATCTCCTCACTCTGTAAACAATTCGTTGGAATTTAAATCCCAGGCAAAAGATTTTGTACTTGACACAAACGATATTTTGGTTTCTTATGACGCTGTTTCTCTTTTTACTAATGTTCCTGTTCAGCTTGCAATCAACATCATTAAAAAGAAATGTGAAATTATAGCTGAAAATACCAAGCTGAGCCAAAACTAATTTATCGAGTTATTAAATCTTTGCCTAAAAGATAACAACTAGCTGCAATTTAAGAACAATTTGTACAAACAAGTACATGGAATGCCAATGGGAAACTCAGTTTCACCGACGATTGCGGACTTGGTTTTAGATTTTTTACTCGAGGAATGTTTTAAGCTAAGCTACAAACCTAAGTTTATAGCAAAATACGTTGATGAAATCTTTGCGATTGTATGTAGAGAAGAAATTGATAATGTCTTACGACGCCTTAACCAATTTAATTAAAAAATACAATTCACGGTAGAGAGGGCAAAAAACAGATCGATAACGTTCTTGGACGTTAAGGTTTATCGCGAAAATGGCCGACTTTCTTTCGACTGGTACCAGGAAGATATGGCATCTGGGAGACTTGTCAATTTCCGATCTAACTAAGCCAAGCACATTCGTATGAACACTGCATCGAACTTAATAAACAAAGTCTTTTCGTTGAGTGACCAAAAATTCCACTCCGCTAACGAAGAAAAAGTTACGCAAATACTCCTAGACCTTGATACTTAGTCAAAAACAACAAGTTCGTTCAGAAAATAAGTTGGAAGAGAGGAGATGTGTTTATAAAAGTGTCGTTTATGTGCCCAAACTTTCCGAAAATTTCAAAGAAATGGTCGCAAAAAACAAACCGGAAGTCAACTTGGCATATAAGTCAAACCAGACTGTTGCAACTCTCACCAACCTGAAGACGAAAACCGACAAAGATCGCCGTTCAGACGTAGTTTACAAAATAAATTGATAAGGGAAATCGGATGAATCTTGCAATCTTTGCTACATCGGCACCACCAAACAACTCCTTCGGCAAAAGAATGGTGATACCGGTCACACACCAAACTTCGAGGGAGTGGTAATCCTTGCAACAGAAAAATATACATCTAAACGTTACACACTAAAGACACTGCATATAATTAACAACAAAAATAATATGAACCGCAAACAAGATATACAAAATATATCAGCCGTTTACTGTTCCTTAGTTTCTGACAGTAAATATCATTAGACTAATCTTCAAATAAGAAATGTTCAAAATCTGTTTTTTAATTTGTTTTTTAAATATTTTAAACAAATTATTGTTTAGCTTATGGCAATCTTAAAATTTAACATTATGTAAGTCATATTTTGTTCGTTTACTTGTATATATATGTTCAAACATTATATCTCTTTTTAATTTTGTATTTTGTAAATAAAGACACCCCTGAAGAAGAGGGCAAACACCGTCGAAACGTTGGGAAAATAAAATGAAAATTGCTTTCATTTAATCATCATAAAGACCAATAAAGCCGATGAGAATCACTTTTTAAAAATTCTCCAAAGTCCACATAAAAACCAACTTGGTCAAAACTTCTAAAAAAAAAGAGAATAAATATCTTGAAACTTGTTCGCATTCCGGAAACATTTTATACGCATGCATTACTGCCAATTAACACAGATCTTTAAGTCACTATACACTCTAAATATTCTAGAGCTGCAACACCACAAAATTAAATTTATTTTAAATACTCCCAGTAAAAATGTCAAAGAAATCCATTTGACAGCTTAGGATGAATGATGAGAAAGAGATAGAAAGACAGAATTGTGGGACCCACCTTTTTCATTTCATTCTATTTAGATCAACTTATCGAATAATATCAAATCTCTGTATTTAGGAAATAGCATACAAATGATCTGTACTAAATATTTAAAAAATCCATCTTTTGAAAACCTAAATACCATCACCGAAATACATCGACTACATAGAATTTATTATTGTATTGCTCCTTTCTTGAAATTTAATTCTGCACTAACGAAATTAAAATACATATTTCCTTCTTTCTTTAATGTGTTAAACATGATCCAGTAAAAAAAAACTAAAATCTTTTTTCAAAACTTTATCTCTCTTAATAAGGTTTCTGAAAACTGGAAGATAACAGATAACTCAACTAAACGGAAAACATTATAAAAGTTTCCTTTCATGTGATCCAGAGGAAATATTCACCTATCCTCCATTCAATCCATCAATGCCATGTAACAATATTTCACCAATTTGTACTACATGTCTTCAGTTTTTTTTTTTTTGTTAGTATTGAGAAATCGTGCTCGACGAAGCACAAAGTGCCGATATTGCCTGCAAGAATGCATTGACTTATACGCACAACTATATGTTTAACCAAGCGAATAAGGATTTTATTTCAAAGACGAGACGACCAACAAAAGAAAGGATGTAGAATGGTAGTTTTTAGTCGATGAAAGGAAACATCACTCCTAAAGAAAAAGGAGCAAGCTGAAAATTAAGGAACATTTCGTTAAAAAATTTTTGTGAAGGATTTTTAGTTTTCTTTTTTCCTCGAAGAAAAAGTATAAGAAAGAAAAATATATTTTTGATGATACATTTGTAGAAATGAAAAACATCAAATTAAATTGATGCGAAAAATAAAAATATTCTGGGAAATTCTTAAAGGGAGTTCCACAGGTTTCTCTTTTTAGAATTTATTTATTTTGTATACTTTTTCTTAATACCAGAGACATTTCGATGACTCAAGAGAGTGGGAAGGAAACAGATAATTTACAGAATATTGAGAGCTTTTTCGAAGTGATTAAATAGAAGGGGAATTAGCGGTGCGAACTGCTAAACAGTAAAAAATAGTCAAAGTTTCATTGTTTTGTTAGTTAAAATTCTCCATTTAACTTATCCACCATTTAACGATATCCACACTTAAGTCGAGGAACCTCAGAGCGCTAGATCCCCCCACTTTAACACTTACGTTTGGTATTGAACTTGATAATTCAAGAATTGATTTTCTTTACGACTTTATAAAGGGTTATCCATTTTGCGGTTTCAAAAGTGTAGGGCTGGAATTCGACATCTGTCAAACTAAGTTGTTAAACCAATTTTTTTTTCAGTTGAAAGTCTGACATTTACAAATATAGATCGTTTAACTATCGCACAACGCATAAAAATTGTTAAAAACTTCTACAAAAATTATGATTCTGCCACAGCCGCATATGGTACTTTAAGAGGAGATCATGGTTAACATAATTGTCGAACTAGGCAAGCAATTGGCAAAATTGTGAAGAAATTTGAAGAGCATTATCGTTTCGCTCGTACCACTGAAAATATCGCTGATGTAAGTGAAAGTATTGCCGAAGACCCCAATGTGTCGATTCCTCGTCGTTCTCAGGAATTAGGACTGTCTCACATTATGGCGTATTTTGCATTTGGATCTACACCTACATCCATATAAAGTCCACCTCACACAACAACTGAAACCATTCACAACGTGTCGTAGATACGTCGAATGGGTGCTTGAACAACAGGCGGTGGACGGCGATTTTTCCAACAAAATTTTTATCAGCGACGAATCACATTTCTCACTCGGTGGGTATGTTAATAAACAAAATTGTCATATTTGGGGTTCTGGGAATCCTCAATTAATTAAATAGAGGCCATTACATCCACGAAAAGTCACTGTTTGTGGCGCTCTTTGGTCCGGAGATATGAGTGGACCTTACTTCTTCGAAAACGACGATAGAACGACTGTCACCGTCAATTCGGGGCGTTATGGTCATATGATAACCGACTTTTTTTTACCTGCTATTGAAGAATACGACGTGTAGAATATGTGGTTTCAACAAGACGGTGCCACATGCCACACAACTTGAGCGAATATGGCTTTGTTGCAAGAGACATTTCCTGGCCGCGTAATTTCTCGTCGTGGCGATATCAACTGGCCACCAAGATCATGCGATTTGACACCTGTGGACTTTTTTTTGTAGGGCTACGCAAAAGACCGTGCTTTTGCAGATAAGCCTTTAACTCTTGAGCACTTGAAAACCAACATTCGTCAAGTTATGGCTGAGATACCGCCCAATATGTGCCAAAAAGTGGTCTAAAGTTACCTCAAAAAAATCGATGCTTGCAACAATTCGCGTGGTGGTTATTTAAATGATGTAATGTTTCGCACATAATGTCAACGTTCAAGCTTTATAATAAAAACGAAATATCATGAAAAAATATCTTATATGTGTTTTATTTACGTTTACTTTTGAAACCGCAAAATGGATAACTTGTTATGTTTGAATAGTTCTTTTAGCCCCAAAAATAACAGTACTTGCGATAAAATTTTATCTACCATCTTAATTATACCGAAAACTATAGTCTACAATATGGTTCAACATTTGTTTTTTACATATTTTGTTCCAATCAAAATTTTTATAAAGGATGTCCATCGAACTATTAATAATACTGCATACGAAAATTTTTGAAAAATGATTTTTTTGTTTTGGATTTAAAAAAAAAACACTTTTTGAAAATTCAATATTTCGAAAACGGGTTAACGATTTTTTGAATTTCTGTTTTTAAATTTCCATCGTTTAATATTTTAAATTTCCACACCAATATTTTTTTTTTGTTTAAATGTTAAAGATATTTTTTATAAAAAAAAATACGTAAAAAACTACTTTAAAAATATAAAAATAAAAATGTCATTTTTATTAAGAAGTTTGTGCGAGTCTTGAATTTTATTTAATAGACATTTTGAATAAAAAAATTGAATTGACCGAAATATATGAAACAGCTTGTGAATGCCCGGAATTATGATTTTAGTTACATTAACAAATAGTAGTTTCCCGGGTCATAAAAATTCTATTATCTGGCTCTGCTTATTGCGGTCAACGGAATTTGCAATTGATCATTAGTTACTACTTCGCACCAAGATTGAATGTGGTTACATTAGAAGGAAGTTAAGAGACATGGAAGAAAAATTCCATAAACTCACAATTTTGAATTATGGATCTATAAATTGCCTAGGGGTATGTTTATTTCGCTAGTTAGCTGAAAAAAATTAAACGAACATAAAGAAGATATATCCTTTTAGCAGTATTGTCTTGGTGTCGCTTAGGATTCATATAATCTTGATTTAATTAAAATTTACCACCATATCCTTATCTTCTTTAATTTCGTGTTATTAATTGACTGAAGCTCCAGCTCCTGCAATTCAAGGACATACAAAACAAAACGTTAACATTATGCCAATAAAAAAATTTAAATCATTTATGTATTTAATATTTTATTCGAGTTTTATATTCAATTTTTTTTCAGCTTGGAATTGCCGTCGGTTTTGTCCTACCACCGATGCTTGTCTCCAACTCGGACAACCTTGATGAAATTGGTGCCGATCTAAAACTAATGTTCTACTTGGTCGCAGGACTAACAACGCTGCTCGTAGTCCTAATGGCTTTGTGTAAGTATAAACTATGTGGTTTATAGTATAGTTGTATGAGTTGTAGTTATAAAGTGCATATACCCAACATTACACTCAAATACACTCTCAGTTAGGTATCTATATTTTTTTTTTATCTTACGGAAGATGGTGCTAATTTGTTTCCATTTTATTTTTCAATTTATTATTCTTTTTTTTCTGATGTTTCACTTTATGCTGTTATCCGGGGAATAATTAGTTTTCCAAGATAGACCGCCAACACCACCGTCAGCAGCCCAGGAGGCAACTCAACCAAACGCAGATGGCGAATCAACATTCATGCAATCACTAAAGAATCTCGTCCTGAATAAAAATTATATTTTATTATTGACGTCGTATGGTATGAATGTGGGTGTATTCTACGCCATCTCTACGCTCCTCAATCCGGTAATTATATGGTTTTATGATGTTAATTAGTCCTTTGTGTGAGGCTAATTGTTGTTAACCTTGTTATGTTGTTTTTTTTTCTTGGTGTTTAGGTGGTGTTGAAATACTATCCTGGACATGAGGTTGACACCGGACGCATCGGATTGTGCATTGTGTTAGCTGGCATGCTGGGATCTGTCGTCTGTGGAATAGTTTTAGATAAAACGCATCGATTTAAGTGAGTATATATTCAAAAACTTGTTTGTCATCGTAAGGTTCTTTTTTAAAAAAAGTGGCGGAGCCCGAATTTTGTTCGAAAACATATCCCAATCATATGTCATGTAGGTTAACAATATTAAAATCCAAGAATTTTCTATTCAAGAAAGTTTCGTCGACAACTTCCTGCAAAACAAATCGAACTTTTATCTTCACGCAGAAAAGTTGCTTACACAACAGACCTCCTGCGAACATTTGTTCCATTCAAATGCCAGCCCATACATATAAAAAAAGACCAACCTTTAGACCTTTCGTAAAGGGAACTTTTGGAGAAATAGAAAACTATTGCAAAATCTACGTTGAAAAAAAACAATTTCTAACGAAAAAAAAAAGAAAATAATTCATTTTGTTTTTAATTTAAAGACTAATCCTATCTTTTGATTTGCAACTTTAAGCCAAGTAACTTATGGATATCTCTGTTTTTTGATTCTAGGGAAACAACTTTAGCTGTTTATGCCTTTTCCATGGTGGGGATGTGGGTATTCTCTTTCACATTGGATACCGGACATATTGCTGTTGTTTATGTAACAGCTTCGTTATTGGGGTAAGTACATATTTTCCAAAGGGTACTTTAGAATTCTAGCGGTTCACTGTAGCGTATACTTTATGGCTAGGTATATATTTATTACCCATGCATTTTTATTTTATCCGTATCTTAATGGCAAAGTTTTAAAATATGTGTTGAAGTGAAGAGGGCTTAATTTGAGCAGCCATATAATAGCCATCACCACTTAGAAGCACTAATAAATTATGAAAGAAAAAATCATGAGGCTATTTTTTTACCGACTTAAAAAAAACTTTTGATTGCTTAAGCATTTATTGATTCGAACATGTGTAACTATGATTTCTCAGAGAACTTACAGTAGTTTGTAAGGCACATGGGTTGTTTTTTACAGCTATTCGAAACTTTAGTCCAAAGACTCTCTGAAATTAGTATGTATTTGGCAAAATTTAAATGCCAGTGTTAAAGTTCCTACACAGTTTCAAAGATGTGACATGAGTTTAAAAATATATAATATTAAATGCCGTTTATTGAAATAATTAAGAAAATTAAAATTTAAAAAAAATAAATAAAATAAAATAAAATAAAATAAAATTAAATAAAATAAAATTAAATTAAATTAAATTAAATTAAATTAAATTAAATTAAATTAAATAAAATAAAATAAAATAAAATAAAATAAAATAAAATAAAATAAAATAAAATAAAATAAAATAAAATAAAATTAAATAAAATAAAATAAAATAAAATAAAATAAAATAAAATAAAATAAAATAAAATAAAATTAAATAAAATAAAATAAAATAAAATAAAATTAAATAAAATAAAATAAAAAAAAATAAAATAAAATAAAATAAAATAAAATAAAATAAAATAAAATAAAATAAAATAAAATAAAATAAAATAATATACAATAAAACAAAATAAAACAAAATAAAAATAATAAAATAAAGCCATTAAAGCACTTAGATCAAATAAAAAACAATTTTGTATGACATCAGCAAGATAGTTTATGAATAAGTTAAACAGTAATAAGTTAAACAGTAATGGATGCAAGTAGTTTCCTTGAGGAACTCACAAGGTAGAATCAATACTTCTGAATCTTATATTTTAGAATGAAATTTGGGGTAGCCGTAGCGCGATAGTTGTATGCTCGCCGTCGTGGTCGCAGGTTCGATTCCTGCCGTTGCCTGTGTCTTCTTATATTCGATTAAAAAATGAAAGTCATAAAATGAGTTGCTGGTTTACTCATTACATGCTGTTCAGGCATAACACTAACAACATGTGAGTGAGTAAACTAGTATACCCATAAATATGACAACAAAATAAATAAAATAATGCGAATTATAAGAGATATAAATAAATAAGACACGGTAATTTTCTCCGCATTAGTTCAGCCGCCATCCCTGGAGATAAATCTAAGACAACAACCAGCTCTAGTCTCAGAACATCGTGCCACACATCTTTCCTATCCTTCTTTCTCTTCTTTCACCGGATGTCTGCGCTGTGTTAAAAACATATAAAGGGTAATCATAATCTCTTGAGGGGGTGAAAAATTAAAAAAAAAATTAAAAACAAATTTTTAAACTTTTAACTTTTTTTACATGTCCGTGACGTTCGTTTTCTTGAGCGCTTAACACATAATGACATGAGATGAAAAAATTGCAAATTTTTGTCACTGTAGAGTGCCTAGTTAAAAATAGCCATTCTGTCACCCAGACAAACATTTTATGGTATCCATGCAAGCTTACAAATTCCTATTTAATTTTTTAACCAAATATAATACATCATATATTGTATCACGGGCCATTTTAAGTTTTGTTTTTTTCGTATCCATATATAGTTCTTATAGTTTCAATAAATCGATTATAAGCTCGACATTGATAAATTCGCTATTTCAGTCAATTGAATACAAATAATTTTTTAGTAGATAATGAATTTCATTTTCAAAACAATCTTTTGAATTAGCTTTTTTTTGGTCATCAATTATAGTTTCTTTAGGTGGACATAACTATTTAATAAAGACAATAAAGCTTCTATTACATTAAAACTAAATTCATCACAACAAATATAAAACACATTTAATATTTGTTTTGATGAATTATGCAGCTTACATAAAAATCTGACATAAAAATGCTCTGTACCAAATTTGAAACATATAAGAGCGGACTCATATAGGCCCTACATAGGCTCTCAATAATCACTTTGTTAAGATTAAAATCTTCAATTTTCGGCTGGTCTTCTTAGCCAAAATTTGGAAATAAACACAGGAAAATTAGCAACTTTAAGCTAGATAGATAGAGATATTCACATAAAACAAAGCTAAATTATAAATGACTACCGTTTGCTACTAACAACGTTTCAATTATTGACAAGGCCAAATTCCATTGTGAGGCTTAAGTCCTAAAAATTCACAACACATTTAATTCGTTTATAGTACGAGAACTCAATTATCTACATTTTCTACAATGGAAATAACCTTGGCATCAGTAATTTTTCAACTATCAGCTTAAGACTTGATGGTCAACAAACGGACAGTAGTTATAAATTTAACATATTGTTCCATTCCTCTATCACTCCGGTTTATCACTCGTACTCTATGATTTTTGAAGTAATTTTTAATTCAGTTATTTCAAAATGAATAGTTCAACTACATTCAATTTGCAAGCAAATGAAAATAAACGGAATGACCTGGTTGATTTACTGGAGCTTAACACATCAAAATGTCTAACTTTTTTAATATTAATCCATAAGATAAGAGACAAAAAAAATATTCTGTCAAGTCGACTTGAATAAGAAAACAGTAGGTATTAATAATACATAAATAATTTTACGCTTGCTGATAGGTAGCACCTCTCAGCTTCATATAGCCAGCAATAAATTATACATTGTATTAAAAAAATGCTTGTCCAGTAGAACCCAACCATTAAAATGAATAAAACATGAATTTATGAATAATCCCAGAAAGGTAACAATAAAAACTCTAATCATCGCCTTTCCACTTCGTTGCCCTTAATATTTTGTGGTAATAGGATGATAAAAAAAGACACTGCTACAAAATCTCATAACTTCTCAAAATAAAATAAGTATATGCCACAATATAACTATGCAAACCTAAGAAAGAAATTGCAAAATATGCACAGAAAAAATATTACGTATACGCCACAGTGAATTCATTTTACAAATTAAATTTGAAAAAAATTGCTATGCCGTAAAAACACTAACACCGACTGGTTTTAAATTTAATACGACATTTAAATTAAAAAAAAAACTGTATGTACTTAAATTTAAATATTTAATGTGTAATCCTAATAAGAGGCCGCAGTTTTATAAATATATATTGAACATTTAAGAAAAATAAAATAAGTGATTCAGATTATGATATACAAATGGACATGAAGGTGTACCGGAATTCCGCTTTTGAAAATGTGGAAAAAATTAAAATTTCCGAAAAATGTTTTAAGATACCGTCTTCTGAAATGTTGTCTTTTATAAAAAAAAAATGTAAAAAATAAGCAATAAAAATAATTTAAAAATCAATAACTAGTAAAACTTCTGGAAATAAAATGACAGACCGAAGACACCTAGAAATTAAAATATGTATGAGTGTATTTTCGTTTGCTTTTGAGTTATAGTTTGTTTTTTTTATGCAATGATCAGCCTAATTACTTACACAGCGAAGCATTTTTTCGAGAATTTTTTTTCTTAAATAATTTAGTTCCTCTTGAATGAACAATTTATATACTTGATGAGAGATGTGTATTATATTTAATTATTATTTTCTCTTCCCTTAGATTCTTTATGACGGGATATCTACCAGTCGGTTTTGAATTCGGTGCCGAACTAACCTATCCTGAACCAGAAGGAACATCAGCTGGCTTATTAAATGCAGCCGCTCAAGTCTTTGGCATTGCATTTACAATGCTCTATTCAGAATTGTTAAGTTCTTATGGTGATATACCGGCTAATGTTACAATGGCCGTGATGATGTGCATTGGTACAGTTGTGACAGCTCTTATTGGGTCGGATTTAAAGAGGCAAGCTGCCCAGGGTCCTGGTGCAATGGCAAATCCTTAGGAAAGAGAAGATTTTGTTTAAAAGACAACAAAGCTTTTGTGGCTCAGCTTCTTTGCTATTTTTTAAACAAAATCGTTTGCCGAAATAATGTTTTTTGCTTAGCGAAAAAAAAAATATTATAATTTTGCAATCGTTTTTCTTTTTTTGTAAGTTTTTCTTCTGTTATTATGTATTAGATATATATATATATATATGTTTTTTTTATATATTTATTTAAAAGAAATATTTTAAAGTTATTTATATTTAATTAGATTTTTAAGTAAATGTGTTATGTTTTAAAGATATGGTTGTGTTATATAGTATTTTGAAATTATTTTATTTATTATAGCGTATTATGTTTATATTGAAATGTATAATATTGTCAGCACTGCCAAATATACTACACAAAAATATACTATGTAAAACTAGTATGATATGGTTTTCACAAAGTATTTTTTTTTTAAATATTACTTTTTTTTAATAATGTGTGATAAAATATGCAAATGTATGTTTCTATTTAGTAAGAAAATTTGAATTGCGTCAAAACTTTTAAATTGCAATTATTTCAAAATATTTATGGTAATTTTTACTTGCGGCTTATAGGAATAAATTTCAACGTTCAGACAAGTTTTGGGCATAAGAGTTGCGACCTTAAGCATGTCCAAATAAAAATTCCAGTCCTATTAGCATCAATTTATATACTAATTCTCAATAATTTGTGATAGAGCAAATTTTTACAAGTAGTACATTCTTCAAATCTGGAAACCTTATTGCCAGGAAAAATGTTAAGTTTCTGTAAAATTGATCAGCTAGACATCAATTTCTAAGCAAAAACTTATAAGTCTTCAATACATACCAAGAATACATTTTATAACATTTCAGATGCATTTAGGAAACATTTAAAAAAAAATGGAACTACTTCTAATAGTGATAATGGGTTGGAACTACTTGAAATGAATGAATGTTTCAGAAGAAATTCTAAGATAACATAAAAATAAAAAAAACATTTAATTGCATTATCTAAAAGTGTATAAGGTTAAAACTCTTTATTGAAATTTTGATCACAATTCAAAATTTCAATAATTTATAAATTCCAAGAATTCCAAAAGTTCAAATTCTTTAACAATATAACAGTATTTTGTGTTGTATCAAAAATGTTTGAAATAATTAAGAAACATTTACTGTTTGATAAGTATGAAAAAAAAAATTGAAAAATGGAATCATACAATATTCCAATATTTCCAGTATAATATCCGACCAAATATTATTGAATGAAAATGGATCATATAACAAAATTGAGAGAAATCATATGGTTTTCGTTCATACAAAATTTATGAACGGATACTTGACTGGAAGTATTGGAATGTAAAACAGAAAGTTTACTGAATTATAAAATTTATTATGAAAATAAAAGCTGAATGAAATGTATATTTTATTGTGAAACGGGGCCCACAACTGGCAATATCTTGCAATATGCTCGTATGATTAGTTTTGATCGGAGAAATATGTTATGTTAGATGTTCTGAAATAAAAAGTCACTAGAAAGATAAAGTATAATAAAGAAAAAGATGATCTTTCACATTCAGGCCAAACTTTTAAAGTTAAATATGTTTGGAGAACATCCAACCTTTTCTGAAAAATGGATAGATCATTTATACTTCCCACAGCAATAGATATCGATATATACATCGATATTGCAGCAAACTGGATATCTAAGTCGTGTTTTTGGCTCAACTCCAGATCCCACTTCTGATGCATGACATTTTTCGATTTTTCATTGTATACACAAAAGTATCTATTTGCGATTCCGCAAGGACAATATAAAATGTTATTTGACAGAATTTGAGCTATACGGAAAATGTTTCACCCTTGCGGAAATAGACCCCGATTTGACGTTAGTTGAATAAACCAAATATTTTATCACATGTTAAAAAAAAGTGATACCATTTGTTCTTTGAGTTCTATATATATTAGATTCTTTATTTGTTTTACAAATTTCTTCATTGCCAACAATTTATACAATAGTTTTCGCAGCATTTAATGTTAAGAGCACAATAGCAACCAAAAAGCAACCAAAAAAGTAGATATCTATAACTTTAATCTTGTTGTAAATGTATCTTTCCATAATTATTACAAAAAAAAAAAGAAAAAGACATTAGAATTTATGTTAGAAATGAAAAAGTAGACAATATCATATCACAAAAAAAATATAAGTATTTAAAAAAAAGTAGAACAATAATAAAATATAATCAACATGTGAGTAGAAATGCTTAAAAATGTGTATTAAATGGTACCTGCAATTTTAACAAAAACAAAATTAAAAAAAAATGTTATACAGTTTTAAATGTGATTTTTGCCTAAAACAAAACAAAATAAAAATGAAAACATATGCCAATTATTGTAAATAAAAAAAAAAGAAAAATTCATAAGCATTGGAAACAAAAACAGTATTAATAAAAATACACTTGTTGACAACAACACTAAAACCAAAAACAAATGTTATTAAATTTATTTAAGTGAATCACAATAGAAATAAATGAAACCGATAATATGTATTAAATTACCCAATAATAAAAATATTAACAAAAACAAAGTTCAAAATATGCACACACATACAGAAAATAATATATTTATATTATACACGTGAATTTTATGTTATATTAATATTGTAAATGATATATGTATACATATTTATACTCTGTAAAAGCACTGTATATTTTTGAAAAGGAACATACAATTTCAACAGACACAATACACAACACATATACTCGTACACTGCTCGTCATTATATAAAACTAATTGTTTTGTATTTAAATTTTCCATTAACCCATATTACTTACATTAATACGAAGTATACTCTTTTGTATTAATGTTAATCAGCCCTATTCTGCTATTCATCGGGCGTAATTTTATATGAATTTTCACTAAGAAATGTTGCGGATTTTGTATTTTTGTGTCTGCCTGGCGAGTGTTAAAAAGTTGGCGGTTCTTGAAATGTAATTAATTTGATAGAAATCTTTGATGGAAATGTTTACAAATAAATCTACATGCTTCAAATAACAAGTTTTTATTTAAAAATTAAACAAAAAACTCATTGTACCACGTTTCATCAAGCTTTTTTCTATTGTTACGGCAGCCCTGGCTTGACTTAGTCGCGCACATGACTCGCCCTGCGACTCACCCTTTCGTGTATAAGGCACTGTGGCAGGAGCAACCACCGGCTGTGGGCATCAGCGTAGCTGATGTGTTTAGCCGCACACAAAAAACTCATTAAAACAAAAGCAAATGAAAGGTTTCCAAACTTACAGTATTACTGAGTATATCATGCCGGAAATTGCATCTGCGATCACACCTTGATGCTAGTTGCCAATGAGGTGCTATGCGTCGGCCTATCCAAGGATCTCGCCTTGATATAGCATTTTTGATGCCGCTCATCGATTGGGATGGCTAATCCTGTGGGTTGCGGGAAATTCATCGGGTTCCTGTAAGTGGATGGTAAAGCGTGAAGTCCGATCTGATGTTATTTTTTGTTGCTTTGTAGGTACTCACGATTGTTTAAATAAAGAAAAAAGGTTAAAAAAACATTAGGCAAATGCCGGCCAAAAATCAAATGCTAAAATCCAAAACTATAATATTTTTTTTGGCATTTGATTTGGTGTTGTCAAAGAATGAATGACAGATAATTAAAAGGTGTAAGCGTTAGGGGAGTCGGATGGAAAATCGGCCTACCGACTCCAGGAGTGGTGAGGGTAAGCCATCGGTTTGAAAACACCTTAAACCGTGTCGATGAGTGGTAGCCAAATTAAAAAGGTGTTGAGTCGAACTAATTGGCATGAAGATATTTTTTTGTGACGAGGTGAGGTCTGACAGAGGGACAAGATCACCCCCTATATCCGGCGAGCTAAGCCGTGCGACGCCAGCATACCACTGTTCCGACCGTTGGACATTCGGACCCTTCCGTTTCCCATCCTATATACATCCCTGTATCCTACCCAAACCACGCCCCGGTCCTCATCCAGTTGCTTCATTACACTATGTTCCTTTATATAGTTATAAATTCCTTACTTACTCGTATGTTTGAGGCAAAGAAAAAAAGTTCAATACACAGATACTTACTTTTGTAAGGAAAAATGGCCAGGTTGGGGTCAAAATTCTGCCGGGTCAAAATTCTTTTAACAAAATTCTGCTTTTAAAATTCTGCTCGCCGAAATTCTGCTTTTCAAAAGCGCGCGCATTTTAACATTTTCCAAACCTTCGTTTTCTTTATTATTTGCAGAATTTTGCTAAGCAGAGCATACTCTTACTTTCTTAAGAGTTTAATAAGAAAAACATTTGTTTTTGTCGGCCAACTTCTTGAGGCAATTATTCAGTTAGTGTCTATTAAAGAAAAAAAGAATAAGTGTTTCGAAAAACAAACAAATAAAAAGAATTATAAAAAAGAGAACCAATCTAATTTACATTGGCTATCTTAGGTTCTTAGGCGCATTTCAAAAAAACATTGTTCTCTTTTTTCTGTAATTTTTTTGTTCATACTTGTTTTGTTTTTTTTGTTTGTTTCTCGTTTGCTTTTGTAAAAAAAAGGTAATTAAAAATTCAAAAAAAAAATTTGCAGAATTTCTTTCGTTTTTGTTGACGGGCAGAATTTTTAGAAGCACAATTTTGAAAAGCAGAGAAAATTAAAAAAAAAGCAGAATTTTCATTTTAAAAACAGAATTTTGAAAAGCCAGAATTTTGACCCGCTCCCAAAATGGCCACATATTTTTATCCATAATTTATACGATTTTGTTAACATAATGTCAAAATAAACGTAGATTGTGCAGTTCACCCGACGGATAACAAAATGGAGAAGCTAGCTCGTAAAGGATCGAATGGGTTAATCGAATTTACAGTTCATTCACAATTCACACGAATAGCAGAATAGAGTATTATGTTATAAGTTTTAACGTAAATATTTTCACTATATTAGACTCCGCTTAACTGGAACACTTAAATTGTATAAAAATATTTTCAACTTAGTGGAATCCTCAGTTAACCAATATTCGATTAACTAAAATTAGTTTGGTGAACTATATAGTTTTGTGATATATACACACCTTTCGTAAAATTAAACTAATTTTATTAAAAGTTAAAATTATCTACCCCAATTAATTTAAATTAAATTAATTAAGTATTTTAAAAGAAATCGACATAAAACATATCATAAAAATAATATTTTAAAATGACTTTTTGAAGGCAATGGATGACCATTTATGTTTTTTTTTTAAATGTATTTTGAATCTTTTGGCAA
This sequence comes from Philhelius pedissequus, assembly GCA_910595825.1. Classification (NCBI taxonomy): domain Eukaryota; kingdom Metazoa; phylum Arthropoda; class Insecta; order Diptera; family Syrphidae; genus Philhelius; species Philhelius pedissequus. The sequence continues at coordinate 47,042,023 of OU343160.1, forward strand.
GATTTTGACCTCGAGAATTTTCTCAGTTTGAGTGCTGCCAAGGTCCATGTTTATAGCCGAGATAATTTAAAATTCTAAAGTGGTCAAATAGCAGTATATTAAGAGGTTCCGGTACGAAATACGAAATGGCAAAATTGCGAATATGTTACAAATTCTTTTTTTTTTTTGAATAAGCATTGAAAATGTTACTTTTGCGTATGGCCATTTTTATCATTTGTTGATTATGAATGTTAAAATCCGGTGTAAAAGTATATTTTAATGGGTTGGATAAGTAAAGTAATTTCGTCAGTCTAGCATTTTTGTCACCACTTTTCCCTAGTCCCTAACAACAATATCATCATAGTCAACCATCTCGTTCAATAAATCTCACAGTTTGATTTCTTCAAAAGAACTGAAATAATACTTAAAAAGATTTTATTATTTTGGCCATGCGGGACTTTGTCCTGTTGTAATTATGGCATTCTGGATTCCAAAATGTTACTATTCGGTAATATTTCCCTTTCCCAAAATCAAAATACGTACATACATTTTTTAGCGTGCGGTTGTACCTTTCAGTTGAAACCTTGGAAAATATTTCAATCGTAATTCATTAATTTGCATCAATAAAATCCAATTGATTATGATTCAATTTCATTTAACAGTCACAGTAACCGTTTTATAGTCATGAATATATCTGTCGATGTGAATTTTACATCTGTTTAAGTGTTTCACCAATATCAAATCACTATATCTTCGGATAGTGATTATTTTTCGCGAGTTCCTACAATTTAACATAAAGTTAACCATTTTGCCTCTAAAATAAACTTTGTCAGCTCCACCATAAGTTCAGAAACTGTCAGGTTTTTCTATTATTTATCGTTAAATAATGCATGTTCCCGTAACTTCTTTAAACTACGAAAATCTCAGAATTTCTACGAAAAACTGTGAAATCCTGTTCCCGAACACAAAAGTTTGTAGTTTTATACAAAAGAGAGCACTCACACTCACGAATCAGACAAATATTTCCCCAGGCTGGGAATTTTAGCAAATGAAATTTGATTGGACAAAATTATGAACACTATCAAATGAAAGGAAAAAAAGCAATACAAAAGCTGTCAGTGTCGACTTATAAAAGAAATAAAAAATTTCAATTAATAAAACTTTTCGATAGCAAATTGCTCATCTTAAGAAATTTTTCATTATATACTTTGGTAAAAATACACATTTCTTCGGGCTTAGGAAAATGGGTAAAATTTGTGTTAAATCCGCTTCTGTATTTTTCTTATCTCTCACTCCTTGTGTCGGATACTAAACTATCCGAATAATTTCTAAAAGATTCAGTAAAAAAATAGAACAAAACTCATATCAAATAAAGTTCACAGTCAGCTCTATCCCTCTACACATTTGTCTTCGGATTAGCTATATTTATTCCAAAATGTTTGGGATAACTCAAAGGAGCGCTCAGCTATTTTTTGATCAGCTGTGCTTTTACAAGAGAACGTTATTTTAGATTGCACAGAATAAACGTGTGAACGCGTTGAATGACGGGCACTATAATGTCGAATTGCAAACAATAAACAATTCAATTTTTTCTAAACACAATCGAATTTTTAGCAAGATTTCATAGACTTTACACGCACACTATTTTTTGTAAGTTCCTTACAACAAACATAAAATCGATCTGAAATCCATTTTTTGAATCCAGTGGTTATTTGGAATTTGATATGAGACAAATCTGATTGCGAATTTTCACATTTCATGTCACGTGTGTACTTCTTGCTGGTCGCTGACAGCTGCAAACTGGCATAGGTTTGTTCGTTAAACTCTAAAGTCAAAAGTAACCCAAGGGTCTTTAAATCCTGAGCTCATAATGGTGAGCTTTTTTTTTTTAATTGTGTTCACCCAACTTTGAACCGTATAAATAATCATTCCGTTAATCATATCATAAATGTACCGTAATCATATCATAAATGAATTCAATTTAATTATATATTTTAAATAATTTAGCTATGTCTTCGTTCTCGGTCGTTTTTTCGTAAATCTTTTGGTTCTTAACTTTTCTGTAAAGCTATATTGTTTCTTATTCATATTTTTTTAAAAGAACCTTACCTACAGTTATAGTGTTTTTCCCTAAAAATTGCAAAACTATTTTAAAATAATACATTTCTCTATACAAAATGACGTAGAGTGCACACATTCAAAACGAATATGTATTTATACGTATTCGAACAGACATAAATAACACACAGAAAACATGACAATAATTTAAAAGTAAAGTGTCCGAAAAGAAAGAATATTTAACATAAAATTGAATTCTAACATTAAACAAACAAAAATAACAACATACTACATATACTATACATATGAAGCAAAATACGTAAAAAAGAAATATTGAAAGTACATATTAAAGTTTAAATATGTTCTTAAAAATAAAACGATAAAGTATATTTATTTTATAGGTAGTTTTAAAAATATGTATTGTAAATGTATGTATATGTTACGCGTAGCGTAGATATATGTATGTATTATCAAAATAAAAATTATATTGAAGGGAAAAAAATGCTTTATTTGTGTGCTTTTGTAGACAAAAAAAATAATTTTAAGAAAAAACAGAAAATGTATTAAACTGTAGTAATAAATGTATTATGCCAAATAAAAATTACAAATATTTAACAATAATTTGTTTGACTTTTTGTTTCAAATTATGTGGCCTGCAAAATAAAAAAACAAATAAAATCCACGCTTTTATGTTGCACAATTAATTAGAAACAGCTAAATATATTATTAAAGTTGGTTTTTTACTTTATTTTTTATAAACAAAAATTATTTAATTTGTTTCTAAAAAAATATATTGGTATGACAATTTTAAGTATCTATTCAACAATATATTTGATTATATATAATAATATAATGATTTTTTAAAAAATCGTCCACCCGTTTTCGAAATATTGAATTTTGAAAAAAAAAAAATTTTCAAAATCCAAATAAATATTTTTCGAAAATGTAGGTATGCAGTAGTAGTGCACACTTTTTTAATAAAAATTGTTAGAGTCGTTTTCGATATACTTAGGATGGTAGAAAAAATTGTATGGCAAGTACCATTATTTTTGGGACTAAACGAATCAAAAATATATTTGAGACAATACCAAAAACGCTTAGCTCCAGGTTTGGAGAAAATTTCTTCAGCCCGTTAAGCTGTAAATCGATCTAGCCTAAGACAGACAGGCGGACAGACATACATGCAGACGGAATTGCGGGAACCACTTTTTGGCGTTCTCTAACATCTTAATATCAAGTTTGAATAAAATCTTGCCCTATATCTATTACCTACAGTTGCGACAAAAAAATTAATTCATTTAACCAAAGTTTTTAGTACTTTATACTTTGTACTTTGTACTTTGAACAACGGTATGTTGGAAACAAGTGAAGTTATTCTAGGACAAAATAAATAGCACTATTCGTTAAAAAAAAAGAAAACAATTATATAACATTTGATCGCGATACAAAGAAAATTATGTGTGAATATTTAGTGAGATAACTTTTATTTTTAATCACAGCGACACGCAACGTTTAATAGTTAAAACAAGACTCTCAAATCGTACAACAGGTACCGAGTACCAGGCTAGCTAAGATACCTGCCAAAGTTTGTCCAAATTTGAACAATCTGATCTAGTAATTGCTCTATCCACATCATTCCACAAGTTTTCAATAGGATTGAGATCTGGAGATTAAACTTGTCATTCCCTGAACTTAATTTTTTGGATGGATATCCATTGCTTCACAGACCTAGCGGTTTTACCTTGGGTCGTTGGCCTGTTAAAATTTCCACTCCAAGGACATTTCGTTATCAGCATACAGTAGCATTGTATTCTTCAGGATTTATATATATTTTATCTGATCTATAATACCTTCTATGCCGTCTCACACCTTACCAGGAAAACATCCCCAATCAAGAATGCTGCTACCGCCATGCTTAACACTTTTAATAGTATACTTTGGATATATTCCTGATTTTTTCCGCGTCTCACATATTTTTTTCCATCTGATCAAATGAGATTAAATTTAACTTATACGTCCACTAGATACTTTTCCACCAATTTCGATCTTTTGAAATATGCCCCTTTGCAAACTTCAACCGACGACGTGGCAAATTGCGTTTGATGACATGTGGATTTCTTCTGGCAATTCTCCAAACAATTTTTTCCACGTATAGGCGGTTTTTAATAGTCCTAACAGACACGTTCACACCAAGATCTTTCTCTATTGCTTGTTTAATGATGACGAGCATTAACAACCTTCTTCCTCGAACATGTTAATTTTCGATTTATTAAAGAATTTGGAAGACCTTCATTTTTAAAATTGAGAACTCGTAGCATAAATGCTTCCCAAAGATTTCCCGCTTACCTTTAAAATGTTTAAAATATTTACCAAAAATGCATTATGTTTACAACGAAAACAATATGTGCTATTTAAATTATCTTCACTTGAATGCACCTTGCTTACCTTGACTTACATTTGATTTTATTTATTATAAATTGAAAAGAAGTAATATCCCGTTACTTTACACTCAAATGCCACACCAAAAAATTTCTTACAGTATTGGCATTGGAAATGAACTTATGAATTAAGGCTGTTTCAAATTTCTTAACAAAGCTGTACTATTTATTCTGTCACCACTGTATATTGCAAGTAAAAAAAAGAACCAAGAAATGACAAAAAAGCGGATTTTACTAAATGAAAGATTTAAATTTTGTCCTTGTTTATCAAAATCAACTCTAAACGGTTTCTTTGACAAAAACGGTAAGTTTGAAAGTATTTTTTTTTTAAAACTATTAACACAAATAACTGTACTAAAACAAAATATAAAAGAACAGGTGCAGGCATACAGAAAACCTATAATTTTTCTATTATAAGTTCTGTCGTTGTTTTTTAATATTTTATTTTTTGCATTTTTAATATTTTTTTTAGAAAATTACTCCTCCCGCCTAAGCGGAGGGAGATAGCCCCTCCAATATTAAAAAAAATACTTGTAACTAACTGGCCCAATAAAACACCCGGAAACAATTTTACTGATTCTGAATTGTATGTTTCACTGTGTTTGTGAAAATTAAATTTAAAAAAAATCATATCGGCTAAAAAGAATTTCCAAAACAGATACACATTTTCTTGTATCAATAATTATTACTTGCTTCTTTTTATGTCATTTTACCAGAAAAGTAGTCTAAATCCAATAAACACATCGAAATTACACAACAAATCAACCCGATGGTTTTGACATTTTAATTATGTGAGTGTATTAGTGATTCTGTTTTCGATTCTGAAATGAAATCAAGAATCGTTTTCTGTTCTGTTTAGAGTAACAACTGTCATTTTGTGGGGGTTAGAACAGTTCTGGACGGCCAGCCGAAAAGGACATAACTACATATTCTACGAGAATCCATTTTTATTTTTTGGCGCCTGAGTTATTGCTCTCTTCTTTACTTTAAAAAAAATTTAATTTTCACAAACACAGTGAATCAATCAATAATATCTACTGTATTGAAGCGCTCGCCGAACTAAAAAAAATATACCTACATAATGCAAAATTAGTTTATTTTTAACAAGTTTGCAAGAAAACTCAATCTGGCAAGACTAGGCTCATATCGCGTAAGATAAAAGCGATCGCTCGATTAATTGATTGTCGTTTTGATTATTCTTTTTCCTATCGTTCATTATAGATAAGTATAATAGAGACAGCTATCGTGAAAACGACTAACAAAAAATTGACAATCAACTATTACCTAGCCGATTCCATCTCTGGTGTTTATTCCGTTTTTTTTTTAACGTTTTACTTGCTATATAGGTACTATAGGTCAAGTTTTGCATTTGGAAAAAAATCGAACTAGCGATTTTTATCAAATTTGACATTTCGATGATAGAGAACACCAAAAAGTGGGTCCCGCAATTCAGTCTGTATGTCTGTCTGTACAACGCTCTACGCCTAAACGGCTGAAGTTATTTTCTTCAAACTTGGTACTTAAGTGTTTTAGGTGATTGTCTAAAATGTATTTTTGAATAGTTTTTTTTTTTGGCCCTAAAAATAACGGTGCTTGCCTTACAATTGTCTATCATCTTAATTATCTCGAAAACGATTTTGATAAAAAAAAAGTATACTTTAGGTATAGTCTACATTTTGGTCAAAAATTATTTTTAAATATTTTGTTATTAACGGTACCTGTCATACAACATTTTTTTTGATTTTCGACCTTCTCATAAACGGCTCGACGGATTTCAATCATTTTTTTTACGTTGGAGGTGCCTTAAATTATAAATAATACTGCATACCTACCAAAATTTTCAAAAAATATTTTTTTTTGAAAATTCAATATTTTTGTGTAGATTACTTTTTTTTGAAATTTTGTTTTTTAAGTTTATATTATTTAATATTTCAAATTGTCATACCAATTTTTTTATAAAAAAAATTTTTTTAAATTTTGTATATAAAAAATTAAGTAAAAAACGACTTTAAAAATATATTTAGATTCTTAACTGAAATATTATACGAGTGATCGAACATAAGAGCAAGTTCGTGCGATTTAGTCGTACATTTTATTTTGTTTGCTTTGTGACGATGCTCGTCTTTAAAAATAACAGAACCTACTAAAATCAGAAAGACCAAATATAATATGTATTCCAGTTGATTCAATTCAAATTTATTTTTAAAAGTTGTGTGCGCCCTTTCATATTTTTCTTGTTTAGTGAAACAACGTTAAGCAAAATATACCTAACACATTTGATTAATTTTAAGAAAATATAGTTAAGATTTTCTTTGCTTGTTTCATCTTTAACCTGAAAGCTGTTCAATTGAAAGGTAATAAATATTTTTACCGGGAATTCATCTCAAGCTAAGATTTATATTTTTTGTTCCAGAATATTATACATACATGAATAAAATGGGTGTATACAAGCAATTCAACGAATCAATGAAACTAATGGCATATCAACAGTTCATACATTTCCTGGACTTGTGTCATTGGATCCGTAAAGGCATAACCTTAGATTTCTTTTCTGATGCCGCTCGTGATAAATTTCGAGCAATATACACAAATATCCATCTGCCCTCTAGGGTCTTTTCTTCAGAAGAACGCTTTCCAGTGGGATATTATGCAATTATGGGCTGTAGTGAGATCGGTTTGGCCATTACAGCCGTTATCCGTGCACTGGATCTGCCTTTAAAAGAACAATTGGGATTTAATTATCAGCCTATTGATATTTGGGCTGCAAAACAAGATTTTGATTCTGCTCTCAATAAAGTAATAGAAATAGTCGATTGTGTCGATCCTAAGAAACTTGTTGAAAAAGGTATATACTCGCAAAGTACTTTCGAGGCTACATTCGGGCTTATTTGGGTTAGCTCTTGAATAAATGATATTTTACATTATTTTATTTTTCTGATTTAAATTGGCCGGTTTTGTTTATTTTTATGTTTAACACCTTTTATAAACGTTGATTGTTTTGTTAATTTCATGCTTTAAATTGATTATAATAAGTATCACAGCGTAATTTTTAAAAATTTTATAAGTTAGTTTTTCATTTCATTTCTCTCTTCCATGATTAAAGATATAATAAAAAGAAATACTAAGTAGAATTAATATTAAAATTTTTGGTTTTATTTATAATGCCAAATTTGTGTTCAATGCAAAATTCTGTATGCCGATTAAACAGATTCGCTTTTATTCCGAAATTTAATGGAAAGCGAAAGGATTTTCCAAATGTTCTGAACGCAGTTGCTGTTTGGGTGGCAATGGCTGATTTACAATAAAATGTACGTAAATATTGAATAAAACACGATTCGCTCATAACATTTAAGATGGTGGGTTAAGCCATGACAATGTGAAAATCTTGTCAAACGCTCTTTTGTTTATGATCCTTCTAAAAATTGAAGAATGGCAACAAGCCAATAAAGAATGTGCAGATCTATTGTTCTGTCACTTGAACTCATTTTTTATTTCTTAAAATATGTATATTTACAAATTCCTATTTAGAGCCGAAATAAAAAATTAGTAAGTATTTTAAAAAATTAATTTGAAATTCTAAGATAATGAATTCTAATTAATTTTTGTTTGGATCATTGTATAACCTTTTTCCCTTCCTTCTTCATATTCGGCATACATACTGGAAATTACTGTCATAATTTTTGAAATTTCTGTATTCCAATGGCAAACTTGGAAAGGAAAATTTAAACAACTTGGAAATAGCTGATATTTAAATGGAAAATTAAAAAAAAACGTTTACGCTTATATTCGCTTTTGAGAATAACCCAAAGCGAAAGTGGTCTAAATTAATGGGGTTTTCCATTGGTAAGTTCAGAATTTGATGCGGAAATTAATTGATTGGCGAATTTCGGGGCGAATGGGGCACGAAACGCGATTTGAATCATTTGTTTCTTTTGCTAAGGTATTGGCGTATATTCGTTTCTATGAAACTGATTCCTATATTCGTCCAATAGAAATAGCCAGTACAAGCCTCATGGGAGATCTTTTTTAAATACACTGGTGCTTGTTGCTGAAACTGCCACTGAAAATAACGACTGAGTTATATACAAATTGTTTTGTAAACTTGTTAAAACCATCGTATATTCCATGACCTGCGTACGCACAGGCACACTTCTGCCTGCGTGTCTTCACCATACACTCAACCCTCGTTTGTGCTTTTAAAATAAACACATTGAATCAGAGTTACCAGAGTTGGTAATTTAGTATGCTTACTACTGCAACCCTGTAAGAGCTTTAAAATAGTACGATCTTATTGGCATCTATTACAGTCAGAGTGAGAGGCAAACGTCCTATCTTCCCTGTATACTATTTTTGTTGGAGAGAGTATAGTTGTCAAACTGAATGCTTCCAATTGCACTAGGGTTTAGTGGTAAGCAAATATTTTTGCTGCCCAATGGAAGGATTTAATTGTAGAAATACGTGTTTTGGCAGATGTGTATCAAAAAAGAATTAAATAGGTATCACTTTCAATACGATCCGCCGCGTTTTTTCGAATCGGCCTACTGATTTCAATACCCAACATTTTAAAAAATTTGTTTATCCAGAAAAATAACAATTCACAAAAACAAATTTTGTAGTTTTTCTGCAAAAAATCCTCTTAAGATTTGTATTTCTTCTGCAATTTAATTAAGACAGTCAAAACACCTGTTTCGAACTTCCCAAAATTATTTACCTACCCGAAGAATTCTAATATCGGAGCAATACATCTCCGGGGATAAAAGTGAATAAGCAAAAAACTACAAGATTTTATTTTTAGTGTTTTTTTTTGTCATTATATGTTTTTTATTTATAATCATTTTATTCAGGTAATTAACAACAAATATTAAAAAATAAGATTAAACACATCTATTGACACAAAGTAGTTATAAATATTCTTAAATGTTCAAATCATTATAAGGTATATGTATAAAAATAAGAACAAAATACAAATTTAAAACATATTGTACAAAAATAGAAAAAAAATGTTATCTTAATATTGACTTGAAAAAAAAAAAATAAAGCGTAGCGAATAAATATTAGTACAAGCAAACACAAATATTAATTCTAAAATTACTTTACGTGCTTAGGACATTTATGTTAACTAAATTAATATTAAAAGTATATTTACAAGACCTTGTATTAATATTTTAAAGCTACATAAGTAAGGTGTGTTCAATTTTTTCTCATTTCATATTAAACATATAATTTCATAATTAAATTTTATAAACTTTGACTTAATTTTAACCCTAATTATTTGTTATTTTACTAAATTAACAAAAAAAAATATGATATTTAACGCTGTTTTATATATACTTATTTTTATTTTGAACCTGAAATGTCTTTTTTACATTATATGTATACTGTAATCTAATTTACAGACCATGAATTGCTTGTGATATCTATATAGGTTAAGGTTCAATTGGATTTAAGTAGAATCGGATATTCATATTAAAATACTTATTTTGATAACTTTTGACCACGTCAAAACATATTTGTACAATAATAAGAGTTGCATGCAAAATGTTAATTGGTTTTGAAGTTCGAAATATCAAAATGGGAGGGAAAATAAAGGCTCTATGTAAAGTAAAGCATTTCACATTCGATTGTACGACTAAAAAAGGATCACTGTGCTTGACAGCACGTGTGAAGTTAGACTCAAGGATGAACTTATTAGCATGCATTCCTAGGAGCCCTAGTATCACGGTTGAATAGTTTAACTGAGTGGATGAAACTAGCTATTTCTCTAGAAAATTTCTATGTAAAAATAGGTCGTGTATAGCGGCATATGGTCCTAGAAGACAATATTGAGGTTTTGAAGCATTTAATTCTACGCGATGTTTATTCATTATATGACAATGTGGTCGAGATCAGAACTTAATAGCTGCGTCTTATTATCTACGGGAATGGTTCCCGTGTTATTTTTTAAGCACGTATTTAAAAAAAAAAACACGACATCCAGGTTTTTATCGGGGTTTGCAAATATAAGTATGTTTTAAGTTTGCCGAACAGAGGGTACATTTAAGTACAAATTTTGCATATTTTATTTTTATTCTTGTATTCGCTCTTTTTCTGTAGTTGCACAGTCTGCTCGAGCACATGATATATTGACATTTATAAACATTCAACGCGGTTATGTCGATTTCGTAACAATCATTTCAAATCGATATTTTTTTTTACAAGAAAATAGTGTGCGTTAAAAGTCGATGAAATCTATCTAAAAACCCAAGATATGTGGTGACATCATAAAATCGATTTTGTTTCGAAATAATTCGATTGCGTTCAGAAAAAAAAAAAAACAATTATTGGGTGGTAAGGAATTCGACATTAGTTTGAACATCTATGTATCTTACATGTCTTTTCTTTTCAACCAAATAATCAATCCCTGAAGGATTTTTTGATCCCAGACCAGTTTTCGAGTTCTATTGTACCAAAATTATCACCAAAGTTAAACTAAATTTGCGAAACTTCAAACTTCATTGCGAACTTTATATCCTTTGAAGAAAAAATATTTAGATTAAATAAAGATTAACGAGAATTAAAATTAATAATTCCATAATATGAATAATAAATAAAATGCACGACTGGATCGTACGAACTTGCTACTGTGGCTAACAACTTTAATGTAGCTATCCACTGACGCTGGTAGAAGTACGTAGTCTATTTCTCATTAGGTAGGTTCAAAGCCGGTGAAGGTAAGACTACCCAAAAGCACCATTAGATGCCACGGATCAATGAACCTTTTATGAAAAAGTATCTCGAAAATTGTAGGACGGATTTCGGTGAAATCCTGTTTTTCATTTTTAGTTGTTTGAAATTTTTTTTTTTTAATTTTGGTATGCAGTTTTTTTTGAGTTTATTAGTTTATTAATACACATGTGATTATAAGATTTAAAATAATTTTGTTTGATTAGTTTTAAGAATATTGATTTTTCAAAAAAAAAACGTTATAAATATTTAATTAGAAAAAAAAAACATTTATTCAAAATGTTGATATGGAGAATTAAATTGGTTACTTAGATCTTCTCAAATTTAAAATTTGGCAGACATACAAAGAGCCAAAAATTAAGAAAAAAAAAACTTATATGAAAGGTACCGTTAATAGACTTTTCCCGTAAATTTGTTTCTGCTGAAATGATAGCTAGTACCAACAAAAAAAAATATTTTTTAAAAATCAAAATCGAGAAAAAGAAGCTATTCATGTTTGATTGTTAGATTTTTTTTATGAATGCATAACTTGCCTTATAGTCCATATAATCGCAAGTAAAGAAAAGTGTTATAATTGGTGAAAGTGAATGAAATTGATTAAATTTTGCGTTGTTTTTGCAATTGCCAAGAAAAAATCCGTATCAAAATCCCTTTTGTCAAATAGAAAACGAAATTAATGAACATGTGTAGTGCAACTCTTAGAGGACATATGTTTATGAAAACTGGACGAATTATTTCACCTGTTAGTGATTTCAACTGGCCACCAGTGATGTCTGATTACCAAATCAAATTAATTCGATATCACTATAATCAGGTCTAACATTCAAATAAAATACATATAGCTATATACTATTCATCTTCTAAAATATGATATTACTAAATAACTTTAAAAAATAGGGTTTGGTCTAAGAGTTAGTGTTAGGAAAATAAATTAGAATCGGAAATCATGCGGTTTACAAATTCTCTTGCTTATTATCTTTGGCGTTACAAAATTTTATGAAACAAGTACATAAATATGTACATACTTAATTGAAGATAATTTTAAGTATTTAAAGAAAACTTAAAACTATTTTTAAGACAAATTCAAAGTTTAAAAAAATAATATAAGCCGAGTATACTGAAAAATGAAAAAATGGATCCTAGTCCGATAAGCTATTGGATTTAATTAAACGATATTACTAAATAATTTAAGGAACGACCAAATTGGAAACTGATGTTTTGTATAAAACAACAAAATATCATTTAGAAAAATTGATTTTAACTATTAGTTTAATTGTTATCTAATTCTAGGAACGTCTGATTGATTTGATGTTGTTCTATTCACATTTGATATAAATTTCATTTTTTTTTTTTAATTATTGTTAAGTTGCAGCTATAAGGCACATTTTTGTTTATAATTGAAGTTCAATAGAATTTGAATATTCACGGCAATAATAACAGCGCTAAAAAAATCTTAAAACTATTATTTACAGTATACAAATCAGATTTGTTTTCATCATTGTTCAGGAACCACCCAATAAAGCATCTACCCAAACTAAGAAGCTGCAAGCAATATGATATGAAAGCTTCTTCTGTATTGTGCAGCACAATTAACTTAATCTATATGTACCTACTTAAGTAATTACAATTTGGACACAGGGACATATTTGAACACATACACACATATACTATAATTTATAATTATAACGTTGGTGGTTTTCCGTGCACTCGAAACCTATATAAACAAGTGTACAGTGCATTTCCATGGTTTGTTTCTATCCTCATTTCGACGATATCAAACAAACGACCATTGATGTCTTGTTGCACTGGGAAATACTGTAATGGTAAATCATTGTCCTCATACTGATACTCACCTAGCAGCATTGGCTCATGATCATTTTCATGTTCAAGGCCCTGCAAACAAAAATAATGAATCAACTTATGTGAGTTTTGATTTAAAAGTTTAAAAAGCTTACCCAAGTTGTAAAATTTTTTGGAGCTGAATCAATTTTTCCGTTTGGTGTGAGGGTTTTTGGAATATGCTCCAGAGTGAATCCTGTCACATGGATTAACGTATTTAAGCGAAGAACTGCATTCCAAAAAATAAAAAACATTCACAAAATTTAGTTTGTTGTATATAGGAAAAAATCAAGCATCTCACCTAGAAACCCCGGGAACCCCTGAAACGCCCAACACTCGCCGGGTTGGACATTCGGCGAAATGGCAATTCTAGGAGTATTCGCCGGATACCATAGAGGTATGCCGAAAATTGAAATCTGTGCAGTTTTTATTGGATAGTTTTCCGTACATCGAGTAGATAGAATCTGTCCTCCAGCTGATTCCAGGGCATAGTCAACCAGACCTGTTTTGTCAGCATCATAAACCGCAAGGACCCCCTTTACAATCTTTTCAATCTCATTCTCCGAAAGAGCCATTTTGATCTCGCCACTTATTGCAGCTGCACTTTGTTTTTGTCTTAAATCAACAGACCTTAGAATTTCAACCTTTAGCTTTTCACTAATTTGTTTCATGAGGATCATCCCAGAACGATCGATTTCTTTTCTCATATTGGCGTTAGATTGCGCTGCGACCTCATTAAGTTTCTGTTCCAGAAATTCCTTTGCCACAAACGTATTGCGTATCCAATTCTGAAGATCGCCGTTTTCAACGTCTCCAGAATCTTTGTAACCCAAAATATCGATCAATGACAATTTAACCTGCTTATTGATCAATGCAAACTGATCGTTTCTCAGCAGAGACAACTTCTCATCGATTTCAGCCAATAGCGTTCCAAAACGGCTAGAAACCAGCGACTCATGACTATCAACCCGTTTTAATAAATTGTCTTGCCCGAGTTTCAGATTACTGATCGAGTAATGAAGGTCTTGATTTTCTATCACTTTGTCAGACAGAGTCGCCTTAATGAAATCGATTTCTTTGTTCAACTCATTTATAATGAGTTCTTGGCGTGCAATTAATTCTTTTTCTGCATCACTTGACTCATGACTAGCTAGCAATATTCTTGAATCGACGAACTGAGCTAGATCTGGCGATTGTAATATCTTCAACAGGAGGCCGTCAATATCGATTTTTTCGATAATATTGTACTGATGGTTATTGATCTCAATATTTTCCCTTATCATATTCGAGATTTGTTTGATGTTCTCTTCGGAAAGAGTCGCAGGTGCACTAGGTGGCAACTTTCTCTCCTTCAATTCCACTTGAACATTTTCAACAATTCTTTGCATAATTTTATCACCAAGCAGATCACTTTGGGATTTCTTAACGATAATTGGTTCGAGTTTTTGTATACTCTCGCGGACGGTGTTGGCGATAGTTACAAGCATTTCTTTGGACAAAGTATTTTGTTGTTTTATTGAAGCGGCTTTGATGTGTTCATTTTGTTGCTCCAATTTGGCATCGACTAATTTTTGTACATAGATATTTACATGGTCGAGTATGTTCGCATATTCTTCGGGACTAAGCGATTTTTTCAAATTGCCCGTTATATCCTCACTCATGATTTTGTTGTATTGACTAGATTCTAAATTAGGACGGCTAAAGAGACTTCTGAGATCTAAGCTGGACATACTTTGACGTATGCCAGCTATTGTTAATGGCAAGAAATTATACACTCGTTCCAAGCGCATGTTGCGATCCTGATCTTCGAGCAGGCCCCAAGCTGTAAAGTTTTAAGATTTCCATTAATGAATACTTTTTCAAAAGTTTAAGTTAAACAAAAATTAGAATCAAATGGTGGAAACAGAAAGTGTTATTTTAGTTTCATAAATATTTGTTAAGTTAGTATTCCGATAAGGCAATAATAAGAGCACCAAAACCCGCAATTACTTTATGAATTCCAAGATTTGAAAAAAGAGATTAATTATAACAATTTTTGACAGACAAAAATACTTAGATTTTAATTCCGAGTACGAAAAATATGGACATGAAGATGCAGAGGAAAGCTTCGGAAGTCTTGTTATTTTTGTATAAAAACCATAGTACCACAGTACACACAACTTGAGTGTGCCACCACCTGTCTCAAATCTTTCATATATTGCCATCTCAGGAATCTCCCACGAAATTTTTTTTAGGGAATATTGTATTCGCTGGTAATTTTGTGTACGATCGTGAACCCCCCCGCAATAATTTTCCCACGAAAAAAAAATTGTATGAAATAATAGCTCAATTCCCTTGGAAATTTTAATGCTGGTATCGATAAATTCAGGGGAAAACTTTCGACCATCATTCACGTTCCCTGCATTCGCAGCAGCAGGCAAACATTGCCTAGGATTTTTTTTATTCATAGGATGATTATAAGTCCAACATATAAATCAAGTACGGAGAACAAGAGCTCAAGAGCAAAAGGCTATAGCAGTTTCAATAAAATGATAAAAAACGAAACCGGCATTGGGTTAGACCTGATCACTGATCATGTGCCCTCAGTACAAGAACAAATTCCTTCGATCACATCTCAGAGGTCAAGGAAGACTTCTCCTTAGGTAGCGCGTTCAATTAGAAAATTACCTCAACCAACTTGGAGTGCGAAATTGTAGGCAGCTTACCAAATACCGAGCCAAATACGAGAGGCATGTTGGTTGAGGCCCAGGTTCACCCCGATCTCTAGCGCCCCCTAAAAAAAAAGAAAGACCAAACTCCTAAACACAAGATTTCCAAAGCAAAACTCGTGATTAGCAAATCCAGGAGCCCTGTTAAGCATCACTAAAAGCAGAGATGATCGACTCGGTAGTCGTAAAATAAATATAACTCCAGCCAAAATAAAATGCACGGCTGAATCGCACGTGCTTGCTATCACCTTAGCCGATTCGACCCCTGGTGTTTTGTCTTTGTGTGCGTATGGTTTTCAATTATTAATCCTTCAGCTGATGACGAGGAGGACGAAGAACCAAATAGAATGTCACAGGTTTAACATTTGAGCATTTATTTTTACAAAAAAATTGAGTTTGGAATGCTAATTTTTTTAAACTATTTGGAGAACGGACTTTTGGCTTTCAAAATCGGTATAGTACTTTATTGTAGTGTTGCCGTTGTTTTTAAATATATTTTTTTTTCATTTTAGGTATTTTTTTTCTAAAATTGCTCCTAACCCATGCCAATGGTCAAAATTCAGCCTGATTTATCCGCCAGCGAGCCATGTAAAACTGGACATTTCGGATGCACGCCACCAAGAGATGCTGCAGCTGGCAATTGAACGATATTCCAAAACAAAATTTCGATGATATTTCACACACACTGGGTTTATTTAAATTTAAAGATAGGAAGCGCTTAATAAAAAATCCTTTATATCGCTCATTTGCTACAAGCACATCGTAACCTAAAATTTCAAGCTTCGAGGTAAATGCGATTAAATGTTTTGTGTTTTCACGAAAGAGCTATCGAAAAACACCTGTCGTGCAAAAGAAAGACGGGGATTATGTATTGAGATGAAATATCGATGTATGGTGTTCTAAAAAAAAAACAAGGATGAAAATTAGTTTCTCTACAATTTTGTATTTAGCTCAAAATCGGCAAAAAGAGTTACCTCGCTCTTGTGATGCGTCTGCTAATCACAGACTTATCATGAATTGGGTCGTTTTCACGAAAAAAAAAACGTTTCCAGAATGTATTGTAGTAAAATATTCCATCATACAAATTGCAAGATAAAAAAGTTCAACAATGCACATGGAAGAGCACTTGTACACGGATTGGCTGAAAAACCCAAAACACACAACGTCTATCTATTCTTGTCTATAATTACAGTTGTAAATGGATGCCGCCCGTCGAATCGACTGTGCCAGCAAAAATACTTTCATATCTTTCTATTATATCTAACTAGTGCCGTGCAATTCAGGCTGCATTTAAAAGACCTTAGGTCTTACAGGCATATAGTTAAAATTATTATTTTAAGAATTTCAAACCTCGGACGTTTTTTTTCTATACTCCACAAATTTCTTGACAAATTGAAGTGCACTTTACAATATTATTTTTCAGGTCTTCTGTGTTAGATCTGATAGAAATGTTAAGTATAAATTATGTAGAGAAATTTTCCACCACCAAATAATAAGTCCCATCCTTCTTCATTTGGAGAAAAAAAAACAAAATTCATATAAATTATGCATTATTTAAATAAAGCAATTAAAAAAATCTAAAAAAAAAAATATATGAGCAAATAATTATTAGAAACAAAAACTAAACAAGCAACCAATCACACTGCACCATATTATTTTTGTATTAAATATAAATTTTTTGCACAAATGAAGAAGGATAGAGTTTTTTTTTACATAATATTTTATAATAACACGTTGTGCTTAGCGAAAACTTACCCCATCGTTAAGACATCCTGAGACTCTTAATGAAGGCAAATAAATTCTCGATAAAAAATATAAATCCATTTTGTTTAAATAAAAACGCGCTTTTTTTGTTATATTATTTATATAACAGAAAATAATAAACATATATATTTTATTTTGTGATCTACAAAAATACATTATAATTTCTTTATTTAAATTAATGCACATGTATGTATGTATGTATATATCGTTGTTAGGCAACATTTATGTAATTGCAACGGTTCTATATTAACGGAAGCATTTTTTAAACAATTAAACTTCATTTTTTCTGTTTCTTAAATATTTGTTGTTGTTTTCTTAAAAATATGTAATAAATTTAATTTGAATTTAGTTTTTAGAAGACGATTGCAGCGCTCTATCCTTCTCCTCTGCGTTTACGCGTTATTTTTTTTTTCTATAACAAATGGGTGGTATTGGTATCCTCTTCAAAGGATACGATAAGTGGATGGTTTGTTTGGTGGTTGGTTGGTTGGTTGTTTGTTTATGGTGATTTTAGGACAAAGTGTTAGTTGGAAAGTAATTGTGAGTTCTATTTTTCTATTTTGTACGCAATTTTTAAATTTCTTTTGAATATTATTACAATTAGCTTATAGTGTGATTTTATTGATTGGCCTCTTTGATTTTATGATTAAATGTTAAAACTCAATGATCAAAAGGTCATGAAGGAAATTATTTTGAACAAAAACTGGTTTGTTTGAAAATTTTTAATTTTCCTTATAAATAGACAGTAAATATTTATATTTTAGCTATTAAAATGCTTTAGTAAAAAAAAAAAACATCAAAATATGGAGTTCAACTTAGCACTTTCCAAGAACAGACACGAGTTGATTATTAATAAACAAAGTTAAATGATTTCCATCTCAAATCATGTATTTGCTTACTACTCATGAATCATTTATTAACATTCTAATTCATTAAAGAAAATCCCCCCTAGCACATTTGCAATTTAAATCTCTTTAAATTGAAAATGATATCGAAGAAACCTTTATGAATTCAAGGTAGGGGACAGTTTCCCTATCTAAGATGAATTTGAAAAATTTAAATCACACATTTTGTAAGTATCTGATATTAACAAAAATACAACACAAAAATAATACAAACAAAATAAAATAAAATTAAATTACATTATATGCAAAAACAATGAATATGTAAAAACAAAATATGATGAATTAAATTTAAAACAAAAAATATATATGTATATGATATTTAAAAAACAAAATTAAATGCAACTTCTTTGCAGATTGTAAATGTTTTTGTTTAGATTCTCTCATAGTAGACATTCTCTTGGAATATTTTTTTACCTTCATCTACAATATTCATTGAAACTTGTTTTAAGTAAGCAAAATACTCATGAGTATAGTCACGCAAATCATCTAGACGATTATAAGCATTTGTTTTTAATGCTTGGTATTTTTCTTCATTATAGAACTCAGGTAAATCAACTTTTGGTAAAGTGAATGTTATTTCGGTAAAGGAACGGGGCGGGAAAGGTTCATTGGGATTCAAATAATAATAAAGGCCTGTAAAAGAAATAATGAAAACACGAAATCAATATCGGTAAATAAATCGATGTGATGAGGTGTAATTGGACGGGTGAGTCGTGTCATGATGTGAGTAATGATGCAAAGTCATAGATTAATTTTAAAGATATGTGTTTTTGTTTTTTTTTGTTTAATAAGGGCTTTGAATCCCTATCACTAAATCACAACCAAGCGAACCATACTACAAAACTACAATATTTAGAGATATTTTCACAAATGTCTGACTAAAATTCTGGAGATACCACATACTGACATCATCTTTTTTATCGATAGCCAAGCAGCAATAAAAGCGATTGATGCTGCAGTTATCAAGTCAAACCTTGTAACTAGATTACGCGAAGAGGCTGAAGGTTCTTAGCACAAAGCAAAACAGTCGGTCAACAAAGTTTCAAATTTCGTGATTTTATTATTGCTTAATTTTTATCGCTTAAACTGGAATTCAATCTATTTCATGCAGAATGTGGATGAACAAATATCTTTTTTTAACCATAATGTTAATCTTCTTTTTGATACCCATGTTCCAATCAAAACTCGTTTGATAAAACATAAAGCTTCACCCTGGGTGAAAGGCGACATCATTTCTGCAATGTCAGAACGAGATGCCGCTTACAGTCAGTGGAGAAGATATCGAATAGAACCTCTAAATAAAAACTACTGCAAACTACGGAACAAAGTTTTGAAAATGATTAGATCGGCCAAATTGATAATTTTCATCTTCGAGAAGTAGGTGTCGGGAAACAACAAAAGTTTCTCACTAATGAGATTGACTGCAATGTTCTGAATAAGAGGTTTACTTCATTACCGTGTTCTCATCCGATGTGTTCCTCAATGAACCCTTTAATGTTGAACAATTATTTTCAGCCAGTTCTTTTAGTTTCGACAGATTATCCGAGGAAGATGTTGTGGAGGTTATACTTTCAATTAAATCAAATTCTATCCGACTTAATTAACCCAAAGTTTATTAAACTTTTGCTTCCCTACATATTGAGATTTGTAACACATATCTTTAACCATATTTTGACAACATCTGAGTTAACTATAGAATGGAAGAAAGCAAAGGTCATTCCCATTCCCAAGAAATGTACAGGTACGGCCATAGATTTCCGACCAATTGCCATTCTGCCTTTTCTATCAAAAGTATTTGAAAAGACAATTTCCAAGCAAATACATCTCACTTCTCACAACCTTCTCAGTATATGTCAGTCTGGCTTCCGACTACAACGTAATTGTAAATCGGCATTACTTCTTGTTGCAGATGAAATAAGAGTTGCCTTAGATAAAGACCATTTTGTCCTGCTCACGCTATTAGACTTCTCCAGGCCTTTGTTACCGTAAATCACACAGTACTTTGTAGAAGACTGCAACAAAGTTTTGGATTTTCAACTGAGTCGTGTACGCTGATCCGCTAATAACTCAAAAGTAGACAACAACGTGTTGTAGCAAATGGTAGATCGTCTAACTTTGCTAATGGTCCTCACAAGGATCAATTTTGGGTCCTCTATTCTTCTCTATGTATATAAATGATTTGCCACACATAGTTAAAAGTTGCTTTATACATTTGTATGCCAACGATGTGCAGCTTTTGATCAGCCGGCCCATAACTGCGAAGGACGAAGCAGTCTCTCTTATGAACAAGGACTTGTAAAACATCATACGTTGGTCCTTAATAAACAATCTCCACCTAAACCGTTCTAAGTCAAAGATATTGCCTATCTATCGTAAGATTTTCGATAAAACTATACTAAGCCCTCTGCAGATAGAGAATCAGACCATCGCTTATGTTGATTCTGCACGTAATCTAGTATGGTTTTCAATCGGACTCTTACTTGGAATGCCCATCTTTACAGCTCTATAGGGAAGGCGTATGGAAGTCTTAGAGCTCTTCGAATCGTTCAAAGCTTCATTCCACAGAAAACTAAGCTTCTGTTAGCAAAAATCCTTTTGCTTGCAATGCTGCTTTACTGTTGTGAGGTGTTTGGCGATTTTGACTATGAGACGTCTAGAAAACTTAATGTAGTCTATAATAACATTGCCCGTTTCGGATGTAATTTTCGCCCTTTTGATCACGTTTCTCTCTTTTCTGATCAACTATGTGGTTGTAGTCTGAATAATCTATTGAAATTTAGGTCAACTCTTAATTCAGACAAAACAACCCGATTATCTACACAGTAGACTGAACTTCCCTCATTAAAGTTGGTCACTCATTCTCATAACGCCAAGATTTATGTACCTGAATACTCAGCGGCAATTTTATATTCATGTCATTAACCTTTGGAACTCTCTGCCAGTTTCCATAAGAGGAATAGGAAGCACAAAGAAATTTTCATCTTCAGTTTTTAAGTATTTGACAAATCGTTGAATTATTATTTTTTTTTTCCTATAACTAAAAGTCTATGAATCTTATTCATTTATTTTGTGTTCTGTTATTTATCTTTTAATTTTTACTTACATAAAACTAAACATTTATTGAATTCAGTATTAAGTAAGTAATTCAGTATTATTATCTAATATCATTATTAAAGGCTTACAACGCTTTTCAAGATGTAAATCTTACTTTTTTTTTAAATAAATAAATAAATAAAATAAAAGTAGACTCTGCAGGGCCCCTGGTCATAGTAATGTACTGGGCAACGAGAGAGCTGATGAGTTGGCGAGGAAGGGTTCAACACTTGGAAATACCCAAATAGAGCTGTCGGTCGATTAAAATCCCACTCTGTGTCATAAAACAGAACATTGGAACGAAGATTCTTTTAAAAACCAATGAAAGATGGAAGGGATTCGACACCTGTGCTACAACCAGGAAACTAACTTTGAAAAGAAAAGGACAGAAAGTATTACCCACATAAACAAGAATTCCCTTTGAACTCTTGTAAGCATACTCACCGGACATAATCTACTGGGCTATCATAAAAAGAAAATGGGGCTTAGTAATGATGACCTATGCAGAGGCTGCAATGACGAAGAGGAACAAGAGGACACCACTCATTTCTTATGTCATTGCCCAGCACTTTGTCATATAAGGAACAAATTCTTGGGCAGCTATTTCTTCAACAATTTAGAACAGCTCTCGAATCTTTCAGACAAAAGCCTGTTGAAGTGCATAAAAGCCTCTAAATGACTCGATAATCACTTCCCATAGTAATCGTAGGTTATACAATTCGAAGTTACAACACTTCGGGGTATCACAACGGATCTACCTTGATCTAAGTGTGCCGGTAACAAGATCAACTGGCAGCCCATTTACCTAACCTAACATAAGGTTCTTATTAGCTTTGCGACAACCAAATATTTGAAAAGGTCATCACTCCACAAGTCAAAGGTATGAAATTGTGGTTTTATTACAAGCTTAGGGTGTTTCGAAATACATTTGTGACTTTGGACATTTGGCATTATCACATTACATCAATATTTACATAACTGTCAGGTAACTAATCGGAATTTTAGTCAGACATTGTAAAACAGGCCCAAAGTATTTCGTACGATGTTAGATTAAAATGTCTCATTTTGTACTAAAATATCTTGCAAAATGTGTTTTTTTTTTTAGACGTGTGGTTTTCAAGAAGAAATAAATCGCATAAAATTTAATATTATAGCCAAGAATTTAGCTTTATTATGAAGATAAGGGTTTGCCACTATGTTTTAAATATGATTTCGTAAAGTGATCACCGCGGCTCGCTCAAATAAATTCCTAATTTTCATTCACTTTTTGCAATTGGGCCGTATGCCAGCAATAACGCGCCAAATATTTTCTTCCCACGCGTCACTCGTTTCGACCTTATCTGCGTAGACAAGCGACTTCACATAACTACACAAAAAATATTCCAGCGGTGTTAAATGTCGTCCACATCTACACACTCCAATTCAGGCACGAAAAAGTCATTAATCACGGCTTTATAGCGTTCCCCATTGATTGTAACATTATGTCCGGCTTCATGTTTTAAGAAATGTGGACCAATGATTCCCTCTAACCATAGAGTACACCACACGGTGACTTTTTGAGGATGTAGCGATGTCTCAACAATGGCAAATACGACAATTTTGCTTATTAACGTTCCCATTTAACCAACAATGGCAAATACGACAATTTTGCTTATTAACGTTCCCATTTAACCAAAAGTGAGCTCCTTCGCTGAACAAAATTTTCTTGTGAAAATCAGGATCGGTAACCATTTCAAAAAGACCAACTCCGAAAAAAGTATTGCCAGATTGAAAGCCACACGTTAATTTTGTTTCAAAATAATATAAAACAATATGGCAAAACCCCCGCGCCAAGTGGATACGGAATCTTTCAAAGGCATGTCCTATTACTTGCATATGCCAACGATATTAGGCGTTTTTCTTTTTTAGCTCAGAGGAGAGAACTGAGCTTTCAACAAAAAAAAATCAGGGTTTTTTTAGCTCAGACGCTTGACTTGTTTCTTTTTTCAACCAGAGTTATATCCGATAAAATAGAGCAAACAACTCTGATCATGATCTCATCAGATCATGTTCTGTGTAAAACACATAGACACCAAATCTCCGACTAGAAAATTGTTCAAATCCACTTATAAAGTCCGACACGATAGTGATAAGGTCACGACTTTAACTAACTTAGCGTTGAAATTGTAGACAGCTACCAAGAAAGTTTAGTTTTCCAACTTTTATAGATTCCGTTGTGTTTGTTACACATTTAACTGGATTAGTCGGACATTGCTGAATTAAGACTTGTCTTGTTGTTTTATATGACCTTTGTCGTCGAATACATAACACGTTACAATTTGAACGTTTATGCATTGGAAATCGACAAAAACGGCACTAAGTGTGGAAGTAAAAAGCAGTTGTTCTAATTTCACGACATCGAAAGAGAAAATTCAATATTACTTAATCATTCCAACAAAAAGATAATATTGTACTTAATAGATGTTCAAGTGGAATTCTTTAGCAATTGTGTAAATACTAAAAAAAAAACATAATAAAAACCTTTTTTATGCTTTACAGATTTCGTGTGAAATTTCTTGCAGCCAACACTAAACATTCTTTTTCCTTGAATTTGAATTTATTCTTTCGATTTGTTTTGACATTCTAGCTAACCTACCAGACCATAATACTACCTTGGCGTAACGTGCACATAAATCGTCAAATAACGAAGTCACTTATTTGAATTGCAAACTCAAAGTAGAGATATCATCAGACATGCCTCCAATATACCTTGTGCCGTGACACTACTATACACTATAGTCTAAATGTCTCTTTATCACACCCAATACCCATTCTTTTTCGGTTTTTATATATTTGTTTGAAAGAAACGACATAAAGCAACAAGGTCAAAAGTTGAAACTTCGCACCAATGAGCACAATTTCGATTGATGTAGCCTGTGTGTGATGATGCCATTTCATTATTGTTGTTACTCTATTAAAAGAAACATACTAACGTAAATTGTTCCACGGTTTATAATTGATGTTGACGGATTCTATGACTTTGCACGGGAAAAGATTGATTTGTTTTTTTTTTTATGATTTTGGAATGAAATGTATGTGGGTGTATTTATTATGAAACTCGTGCATTTACTTACCAGCTAATAGTAAAATAGGAAGAAGAATAAGCAGCAATAGAAGAAATCGTTTCTTGTTTTTGTTTTCAGCGTTCGATGACTTCAAAAGCCATGTGTCCAAGCTAAGCACTGTTGATATTGCCAGGTAAATATACCGAAACAAACCGATAAACATTGAAGATATAGCATTCCTTATTCGTCCAAAGAAACCTAAAATGAATAAAACGTCAAAAAATAAACTCCAGAATGAAAAAAAAAAAGATGAATTACCTCTTTCTTCCTGTCCAATTCTGGTCTTGTAAAGCTCACTTTCAGAACTGCCACCAACAATATAACTCCAAAAACTGTATATAGTTGTTAGGACTGTTGTAAAGACGATCTTGTACCAAGATTCACTTTGGATTGTAGACCGAGCTGTGGACGAAATGTATCGCTTGCTCTTTCGGTAGCTATCAAACTGCGCCAGATCAACCTCATCCTGAGAGTCATACATAAGCTTTTCTGCAGCTTTGCGGTTATATGAATTACTTGTTGTTTGATATGCATAGCGCCGACGTATGAATTCCTCTTGAGCTGGGGACCTTTGAATCATTTCATTCACACGATCATGATGATTTTCCAGACTGCAGCGCGACATGTTTGGCATCGCAATTATTCCGGGGCAAATTTCGCGACGATGCGGAGAGCGTTTTGAATATGTGTAGTCTGTTTTTGGGTATTTGCTAGTAAAAAAAAATATTTGTTTGAATACAAAACAGCATTTTGTATTAATTATTATACTTACTTCCAATATTCGCCGGCATCTTTGTATTCCTTGTAGGCAACATGATCAGCCAAACTGCCATTTATCTGCTCTTTCAAAGAGTTATTTGATGACAAATTATGACTGCCCACACCAAGTTGGGCACTCCGTTCTAATTCAGAATTTAACTCATTTTGACTGAATTCTTTGTGATTACTAAACGAAAAACTTTGTGAATTTTTCTGTTGGTGAAGTTTTGGTGTTGAAGTCCGAACTGCTGTAGTTAGGTTTTTGACATCTTTTGACATATTTCCTTGCAACCGCTGACCCGAGCTGGTAACTATTGTCTTGGTGGTTGTACTAGAGCTGGAAAAAGATGATACTTGTGCAACACCTTCAGCGGTTGTTGTTTTATTTGCTGCATTGTTGTAAGCAAATCTAGCAATTGTTTCTGGACTTGCATCTTCACTTGAGTAGTCAGATGTTTTTATTGCTTTGCCCGAATCTATAGGTTTAGATGCAGATAATATGGATGAGGATGACGATGATGTAGTAGAAGTTACGATTTTGGTTGAAGATTTTTTTGATTTTTCCGCAGATGGTGGCGATTTCGTGGTTACTTCAACAATTTCTTCTGTAATCGTTCTACAAAAAAAAAAAAAAAAACAGAACAACAATTAAAACTACTATACAATTAAAGAATCCCATATATATGCATATGCTATTTTATGACGGTGAGAATAACAAACATATTTGTAGAGTATTGTCATCATCAGTGAAATTCTTTTCTACTAGATTGTGAAACAAGTATCCACAGCAAACTTGTATGGCTAATTAATATGCAAGTCAACACTCAACGGAATTTATAAACAATAAATAGCTACATTAGGATCACGTGGCTTCTGAAGCGGGAAAAATTGTTTCAATAAAAATTAGCATTAAAGCCGAAGTACTAAGAGATTGTGGAAATTGACCTGGGTACCCAGTTACCAGTGTTATATGCCAAAAAAGCTGTTTTTAAAAGTCTACATTTTACAAGAAGCAAACAAATGTTTTAACGATAATTAAATGTATTAATTCATCATGTATTAGCCCAGCCAGTTCAGGAATAATCCGCTAAGCAAGAACAAAATTAAAAAAAAAAAATCCATTCTAATATGTAAAAGCAATAACAATAATTTCATTGCCACATACATACATAATAATGAATTTCAAGGTGAGTGACGTACGTACAAAAAATAATGAGTACAATTTTAAGTGAAATGTGTCATGATCTATTGTTTCTATCCAAATCCACCTAAAGCTATAAATTAAATAAAAATCCTTCCAAGACTTAGCACATGGATTTTGACTAACAAATTATTTTAAATTTTATATTATTCCCATTTTAGTATTCATAGGTTAGGTACTTAAATTAAATATAAACAAACAAAAATAAACGAAACGAAGTTCCATATTAAGAACTATTATGAAAAAAAAAAACTAGTTTCTAATTACGGCATTTAGGTAGTTACTACATTAATCTGATACATAATTTGTATAAGTATGTAACTATTTTTTGCAAATCGCATTCAAGTTAAAGATTAATCAAATGGTGAAAATAGGGCATCGTAAGCTTTTTTAATTTGTTTGTTTGCAAATAGATAGTTATACATAGATAAGCAACTTGCGTTAAAAATACTTAAGTTTAATTAGAAATCTTCAATGAATCATTTATATTAATCGAATTTATGATTATCTGACTATAACGAAACTTTTATAACTAAAGTACGGCGTAGATCCTAAGCAATTCTAAATCAAAATAGATAGCTGTCTATGTAAGTAGGTATATATATATTTTTAATTTTCTACCTACTCAAAAGAATTTTATCACAGAAGATAAACTTCCGTAAAGCCAATCTCATTACTTAAACTCATAGGCAATGAAAAAATAAAAATTAAAAAAAAACAAAAACAAAGTTGGGCCACTCTTTGAACTTGAAAAATAAAGCTTATAAAACTTAAAGATGACGTAATGCTTAATGTTTTATTTTGAGAATTCAATGAACGAAACGAACGTTATTATTATTTGAATAAATAAACTATTCGTGTGTATGTTGTAATCAGTTTCTTCCTCTTCATCGACTACGTCATCCACAAACAAAAATTAAACCCGCCAAAAGGCCAATCGATTTGTGTTAGGAGTAAATAAACATACCGAGCACCACCATGCCACGGTGACGACAGAATTCATAATAATTAGGTATTAGAATTTTTTTTTTATTTCATACCGGTTGCTTAGAACTGAAACTTTATGTACATATGGATCTTGTATTTAATTTAGGATATTTAGTTATATATGGATGTTTCATGGTTATGTGAACGGAATTATTAATAATTTATGAAACAAGCTATTGGATAGAAGGAGAACATGTTGTAAATTTTCAAATTTTTTGTCGGATTAGACGTTAAAATTTCGTATCGATTTTATTTGAATTCAAATACAAATTGTACTTACTGAACGTTTGGAGTTTTCTTCTTTTTCTCATGATGATGATGATGTGAGTGCCCTTCTTCGCCAGCATATGCACATGACTCACTGTCGCATTGTGATCTTAGAAATGGTGTTTTCGATCTAGAACGATTTCTAGTTTCTTTTATGATGTCTCCCATTGCAGCACTTTTATTATACCAATGGGTTGGTTATTCTAAAAAAAGAAAATACCTATGTATGTACAAAAAATAAACAAGTTTTCTTTTTTTTGTTAGTTTTTGAAATCAATGTTTATTTTTGAATATGTCTATGCTTCATCTATCGAAAAGTTGTGTAGATAGCTCTACACAATTTGGTAGGAATAATCTGTTCGTTCAGTGAAGCCTCTAAGGGGATAAAGAAAAGAATGAGATTTCCGTATCTTTAATTTATTTATTTATTTATTTCATCAATGGATTAGTCTGTTGATTACATTTAAAACAATAAATTAGCTTACAAAATAAACAATTATATTGCACAACAATAGTGAATTAGACATTTTAATTACAATAAATTTACAAACATAAAGTTAAAAACTCTAAGACTTTTCGTTTAAATTGATCCCTACTCATTACGATGTCGACTTCATTGCAGACGGAATTGAAAAATATCAAAGATCGTGAGATAGGCTCATTTAAACCATAGTTAGTTCTATGACTAGATACATAAAATAGAACACGTCTGTTCCGAAGTAATCTTTCCGGGACATAAAACGTAATAAAACTCAATAAATCGATAGAATCAATGCGATTGGAGAGAATGTCTTTAATAAATATGATACTATGTGCTTTCCTTCTAATTTCAAGCGTTTTCAAATTAATAAGTGCACATCTTGAAGTATAATCTGGCATTTCACCAGCCCAGTTAAGATTTCGAAGTGCAAATCTGGTGAATCTTTTCTGAATTCGCTCGATTCTTTGAATCCCATTCGCATAAAATGGACACCAAATTATAGAACAGTATTCTAGATAGGGAAGAACGAACGAATTAAATAAGGTTTTAAGTGTATAAACATCTTTGAATTCATTTGAGTTTCGTTTTAGAAAACCTAGCATTGAATTGCCTTTAGAAACTATAAAATCGATATGTGCCCTGAAATTTAATTTTGAATCTACAAACACACCAAGATCCTTTACCAGATCAACTCTTAAAAATGCGTCATGATTGAATTTATACTCGTATAAATAGCTTAAAACGTTGAGCGATCTTGTTGCACTAAAAATCTTACATTTAGAGAAATTTAATTCTAAGTGATTGTATACGCACCAATCTAGGAAAAGATCTATTTCCATCTGAAAATTAGAACAGTCTTCTATAGAGCGAATGGAATATAAAATTTTAACGTCGTCAGCATACATTAGACAAATAGATTACAAAGTGCAATTATTCTATTTGAAACAAGAAGTTTTTTTTAGGTTATTGAACTCTTACGTTATAATATTAAACTGCGATTTTGAGAGCATTTTTCTACTTTCAATTAATAAGAAGACTTTCGAATACTTCTGAAAGTGTGCTATTGGCATAAAATGGCAGTTCTTATCATTAATTAAGGATTGCGGAAAATGGTCGCAGATTTCCAGGTTGGGAGGGAAAATGCCACACTGCAACAATACCAGAAGTGCCCTTGGAGTAGTGATAGTCCGCCCGGAGTCACTTTTTTGAGTATATACATACGTTTTTTGGGCTGATTTATGTATTTATTGCCGGTGAGGTTGAGTTTCGAGTGTAAGATCCCCCATTCTAGCGAGCTTAATGCCGCCCTTAGCAAACAAGCCGTGTACCTCGAAACTAAACGTTCTTCATCTCCTTTCCAAACACTTCCAACGCCTTTTATCATATCCTTTTCTTTTTTTCCTGCCCTATCCTTTTGCAACACTTTCCCATCTTCTTGCTCGCAACAAATTTGCTGAAACCCCCATCAAATGTCAAACTCGAAATCAACTTCAAATTCAATTGTAGTGTTATTTTTGAAATTTTGACGAATCTTTAGAATTGAAATTATGGTTAATCATCATTTTATTTTTCATCTTCTTCTCCACCCTTTTATTTATGAACTGTGGTATTCCCCCTTTATATTAAGCAAACCTAACTTATGGTAAAATAAATACTTTGGATGAAATTTAAAATAAAGTTTTACAAACTTAAAAAAAATAAAATGCACGACTGGATCGTACAAACTTGCTCTTGTAGCTAACAACTTTAGTGTTACTCACTGACGCTGTTGGTAGGTAACTAGTCTACTATAGTTATCCTATGCAGGTTTAAAGCCCATAATGAATTGTCGATGCATGATTCAAGGAATAGTTAAATAGGTACCTACAAATGTAAATTTAAGTGGATTTTAATTATGTAAATTAGAAGGGTAATAATGTAAATTAGACAAGTACATACATGTACATAATGAACATGTACATAATGAAAGTGAATGGTGTATAGGTGGAAAAATCGTTTTTTAAACTTATTTAATCTGCCAAAACCATCACTTTAATCAGTTTTTCCAAAAAAAACAAAGAACGCCATTAGATGCCACGGATCAATGAAAATTTTATAAGAAAGTATCTCGAAAATTGTAGGACGGGTTTTGATGAATTCCTGTTTATTATTTTTCGCTTTTTGAAAAAAAAAAATCTTTTGAAATTTTGGCATGCAATTTTTTAGAGACTATTAATATTCATGTGAATATAAAATTTAAAATATTTTTTTTGATTAGTTGATTGATTGATTTTTCAAAAAAAAATTAATAAATTATTTTAATTTAAAAAACAAAGTTATTCAACATTTTGATATGCAAAAATAATTTAGCTACTTAGATTTTCTCAGATATAAAATTTGACAGAAATCAAATGTACCGTTACCGAGAAAGCTAAAAATTAAAAAAACCGTTATATGAAAGGTACCGTTAATAGACTTTTATTGTAAACTTGGTTCATATCAAATGATAGCTATTACCAATAAAAAAAAAATTCAACAAATTTCATCAAAATCGTTGGAGCCGTTTTAGAGAAAAATAAGATTTTCCTTCAAGGTCATATGGCAGGTACCGTTATTTATAGGCCTAAAAATAAAATTTCAATTTCCCCTTTGAGGAATGCCAAAATAATCACACATACCAAATTTGAAGGCAATCGCTTAAGCCGTTTAGGCTGTAGCTCGTTATACATACAGACGGACAGACAGATATTTTTTGGCGATCACTTTTTTAGGCTGCTCTATGATCGTAATGTTATGTTTGATTGTTAGAATTTTTTATTTTTTTACGAAAGCTTAAAGGAGGCCTTACATGGATATCTGCAGACTTGAAGAAAAGTAGAGCGGGACCATAATATAAAACCAACATAAATGTAAGACAGGATACACACTAATAACTTACTCGAACTCTGCTATAACTTTCTTGACACATCTCACAATCACATGTTCTTAGCATTCAGGTATGTACGAGTAGTTTTGAGAAGATTATTTTCGCTATTTTCGTTGTTTTTAAGCAAACTGAGGTGAAATGGTAAACAAAATTGAAAATTCGTTATCTGAACGGAACAAATTATGGTGCAGATGAAAATGCTATAATGAAGATGAACATGTTCATCTTCACTATAATCTGGAATCTTCCGATTCATACTTTCTATAATCTTCATACATGAAGATGATCTCCATTTTGGTCTTCGCTCTCTATTGCACAAGTATGATTTTTTTATTTTTTTTCCTCTTTTTTTGCAGATATCAATGCAGCTGAAGATGAAGATGAAGATGCATGTAAAGCCTCCTTAACTTGTCTTATAGTACCTATAATCGCAAGTAAAAACAGTTAAAACCAATTTTGTGCAAACATTTAAAGAAATTTTAAAAAAATTGATTTAAAAAATGAAGCTTAGTCCGCAGTCTATTCTACGAGTAAGCAATAAACAAACTGACAATCTTGTTTGCGGTTCACGTGAAATGTGTTTAGTATTTTTTATATTCTGAAGAATATATCTATCATCTCTATCTATCTAACATCTCTACATCATCAAAGTATAGTATGTTTACACGGTATAAGCAATGATATGCTAAGTGATATTTTCCAAGTCAATGATATACCACTGATGTTTTTCTCTTTTCAACCTTTCATCAGTAGGAGCTTTGTATTTTTGCCCTTTTAATAAGCTTAGTATGATGTACATTGGATTGTCGTTGTCTCTGAGAATTTGGGTATATTTCTTCTCATTAGCGGTGTGGTATTCATAATCACTTTACTTTAATACGAACTGGTTGTCGCGCGCTTTAGAGCTAAAGCCCTCTACACGTAAATCAATAACAAATAATCACTTAACGCCAAGAATTTGTTGACATGATTCAAGGCTGTGTTTATGATAGTATGCATCGCTTAGTTTGATCTGAAGTTGATCTATGATGAATCCTTTTACAACCAATCGTAAGAGAGTCGGTCACCCACCTGTCTGAGGTCGCGTTTTAACAAAATAGGAAAGGAGAACTATTTCTGGCACAATTTGGTCAAAAAACTCTTCTTATAACTTTTCTTCATATTAAAATGATGCCATTGGAATTATCGTGATTAAAAATTTCCCTAGAAATTTTTCTCCAATTCGATTGTTGCGAACGTGAATGATGCTCAAAAGTTTGCCTCAGAATTTATTGGTATCGGCAATTAGTTTTTCCAGGCTATTTTGCTGTCATTTCATTACGATTTTTTGTACGAGGGAAATTTATTCCGTGGGAGATTCGTGATCAGCAAAAACTACATAATCGCTTGCACTGTGTTTAAACCTTTTCAAAGCAGTCATACTTTTTATAAAAAGAAAACTAGTTCTGTACATGAATGCAGTTCAAATCTGCCAAACTAGAGAAATCTAATCTTTCGTCTTGAGATGTAACTCAGGCTTTGCATTGCTCACAGCATAAAAGAAAATATGTACATACAATGTAGGTACTTTTTTTCTCTAAAACTAAACATTCGCATTAGATCGGTACATTTAAATCTACGGTGATGACCTTGTATTTTGTTTAATTGGATCAGCTAAATTTTGTTTCCCTCTAAATATTTAAAAAAATGAAATGACTGCAAAATTCCCCCTGGAAAGTAAATTCCATTGGACATTTTTTTCTACTATCTTAATTATCTCGAAAACGTTTTTAACGATTTTGATAAAAAAAAAATATGTGAGAGCTACTTTTCTCAATTTTGGTCCAAAATTTTGTTTACATATTTTGTTATTACCCTAGGCCTTCACTTGAAATAAATGATTGCAAGCAATGTGTCATTTAGTCTAATATTTCTTGTGGAGACCCCTTATGTCAGGATTTTTTTTTTAGACATAAGAATCTGTAATTATTTCTTGTCTTCTCAGAAGAAATGAAAGGAGAAAAAAAATTAACGTTTTATGACATCCTACATCAATTGTGCACAAAGTTCTCATAAGACATTAAATCTTGTTCATAGTTTGCTTATTTTCATAATTCCAATAATTCATTTAAAGAAACAGATTATACCTATCCGATTCAAGATTATTTTTGTCCACATAGCAAATAAAATATACCTAAATTTCAGTAGTAGTGTCGGCAATAATGGCCAAAATAAATATTTCTAATAGAGTCGCGGCCTTAACGGTACGTGTCATAAAACTATTTTTACTTGCGATTATAGGTACTATAAGGAAAGTTATGGATTCGTGCAAAAAAAAAAATATCTAACAATCAAACATGACATTACGATCATAGAGAACACCAAAAAAGTGGGTCCCCAATTCCGTCTGTCCGTCGGCGAGTCTGCAGCCTAAACGGTTGGATGGATTTGCTTCAAACTTGGTATAAATTGTTTGTTCGGTAATATGCCCACACGTTTTTTTCATTTTTTTTAAGACGACAAATAAGAGTAGCTCCCATACATTATTCTGGCCAAAAATAAAAAACTTATTTTTCTCAAAAACGGCTGCAACGATATTTATAAAAAAAATTAGTTCATTAATGAAGGGAAAGGGTACCTTTTGATATTTTTTTTTGAAAATAAATTGTTATTTTTGGTACTTCTAGTAGAACCATTTTTTTGGTTTTCGATTTTCTGTAAAACGGTTAATTTGACTTTTTTTTAATTTTTTGCGCAGAAGCTCCTGAAAAGTTTAAACACTATTGTAAGCCAACATTTTTCAAAGAAAAATTTTGTTGGAAATTAAAAAAAAAAATTCCAAAACGACTTAATGCATTTTTGCGAAACGTCGTATTTGGTAGTTTTTTGATATTATCTTGGAACATTTAAAAAACTATATTCCTAAGATAAAAGACAACCGTACCTCCCATACAAATGTTAAAAAAAAAACCGTTAAGAAAAGAATTTATTTCTCGAAAACGGCTCCAAGAATTTTTATAAAAAAATGTCTGTGTTTTTAAATTAGTACAGTCCACTTTTAAGTATAAAAATATTTTTTGCGTATACTTATTAACGGTACTTCCCATAGAACCACTTTTCATATTTTCGACTTTCTCAATATTGGATGAACCGATTAAAATAATTTTTTTTATGCAATTGTTAATAAAACTGCATACTCAAATTTTCAAAAAAAAAAAAAAGATTTTCGATTTTAAAAAAATAGATGAAATTTTTTTTTTTGAAAAATCGATTTTTCAATATTAATATCCTCAAAATGGCGTTTCAAATTATGTTTTCAAAATTTTATACATAAAAAATGTATTTATTAAAAAAACCCGCTCCAACGAATTTTGAAATTTTTTTTGATATATTCTTATTAATCGACGAATTCAAACTGCATCTTTGTTTTCCCTCAAACTATAACGACTAAGCAATCTAAAAACATTTAAGTATGTGTATTATCCATTTATTTCTACCTTATTATTATTCCCTTTTTAGGAATTTTTGCGTACGTCACTGAATACTAAATACAATATAGGCTCTTATACATCTTTAAAAATCAGATGAATCTTATGTATGCATATTGCACCTTAATTATGAAGTTGTATGTACCTACCTACCCATCTACACCCTTCATTTTCATTATTATAGGTCCGATCCAGACTTTTTTTGGGCAGAAATTGGTAGATTGTGAAAACTTGAAGAGTGGGGATAAAATTCTCTCATTGGGAAATAAAGTCCGAAAAAGTCTGGAACAGCTTGTGCACAATTTTCTGCCAATTTTTAAACGTCAACACATTTGTTTTTTTTTTTATTTCTTTATTTGATGTAAATTCACATTTTTTTCTCTTCAAACTAATTATTTTGTATTTTAGTGTTTCTAAATTAATTTATTTGTTCAACAAATATTTTTCCACACCAACTACTGGCTTTTCGATTCGCCGTCCGGAACACGTTCCCCAATAAAACAGCCGAAAGCAATTTGACTGATTCTGAATTATATGTATCACTGTATTTGTGAAAATTAAATTGAAAGAAAATCACATCGGCTAAAAAGAATTTCCAAAACACTTGATTTCAATTTAGATACACATACACATACTTTTTATGTTATTTTACCAGAAAATGAGTTTAAATTCAATAAATACAACGAAATTACACAACAAATCAAGCCGATTATTTTGACATTTTAATTGTGTAAGTGTATTAGTGATTCTGTTTTCGATTCTGAAATGGAATCCAGAATCGTTTTCTGTTCTGTTTAGAGTAACAACTGTCATTTTGTGGGGGTCAGAACAGTTCTGGACGGCCAATCGAAAAGGCCATAAGATCCGTTTTTTTTCGTTTATGACAAACGTCAGTCTGACAATTGTAAATTTTCTGCCCACAAATTGCAGCACCACAAAAATTTATTGGGCAGGAATTGGCAAGAAATTGTGAAGAAGGGGAAATATTTTACTCTCTCAAGAGCGGTCTCGTCTGCCAAAAACTACCAAATTTGTAAGTCTGGAACAGGTTTTGGCAGAAATTGGTGCCAATTTGTGCCAATTGGCAGAGTGTGGATCAGACCTTATATGTACATGTTTACATACTTAGGTTTCATCAATATGTCTATATATGTAGATATGTTTTACTCTACTAACTTACATAATTAAAATGCATAACTTAGAATTAAATATACATTTGTAGGTAGATACCTATGTAACTATTCATTTAATCTTTAAAAATTCTCCAAAGTCAAAATAAAAACCAACTTGGTCAAAAACTTCTAAAATAATTCATTATACTAATGGGGTTATCGTTTCGTAAACTTATATTTTGATCTATAAATTGATTTTTTTTTGTAGCGAATCGAATACGTTTTCAGATTGATTTTTATTTGCTATAGTATTTGTGTATGTATGTATGTATGTATTTTTTATTGAGCTTTTTTTTTTTTTTTTACTTTTTAGAACATTAGTATTGATACATTACATTGCGCACTTAAGAACTAGAATTTGCCGACTTAGGATTGGCCAGGCTATACATCTTTTTTTTAAAATTATTTTGTCTTTATTTTAGGTATTGACAATGGTTTTGTAATCGAAAAAGAATTCACAGTTTACTTGATTTTAATATGGTCCACTCAACAAGACCATACCTTACAATTATGGAACTTAACCTAAGATAAAATAAAGAATTAAGGAAAAAAAAAAAAAAAAAAAAAAAGGGAAAACCGAAATGTTGACAAAAGCAGTAGCGACAGAAGGTCGGCTCTGCCAAACACCTTTTGTGTACGTGTCGAGCGAAATCATTTATGATACTACTTATAAGTTAGAGTAGAGAGAATAGTTTATACCGAGTTAAATCTTAAGCTGTCAGAAGCTACTAGGTTATTTTTGTTGTTATTTATGTTTTGTAAATGCAAGTAGGTTGTTAAGGCAAAATTGTAATAATAGATAATATTTTGTAATAATTTTATCGAATCAATTTATAAACTTTTATAAACTGTATATAGTATTTGTGTCTGTAAACCAGCTAGCGGTATCAGCTATTTTGTGTCAAACTGTTGGCTGTCAATTATAATGCATAGTGGTTTAAGTAAAAGAGGGTTAGATCTGCCGAAAAATCCAGATCTACAAAATTGATTTAAAAACAAAAAAATAAATCAATTTGTTAGGCCAATCGAGGGCAAAAATTGTCACTATCAGCTTTGTGACAGATCTAAATCAATAGTAAATTGATTTTTGTTACCAAGCGAAAACCCCATAAGATTGGATGTAATCTTACCTACATAGGCTTTACGCCTGCATAGGATAACTACACCTAACTAACTAAACATCAATGGTTACATAAAAGCATAAATAGCAACATAAGTTGTTAGCTACAAGAGCAAGTTCGTACGATCCAGTCGTACATTTTTTTTTATTTTCAAAAATTCAATATTTCGAAAAAGTACCTAGGTAAAAACGATTTTTTAATTATATTTTTAAGCTCATTTTATTAATATTATTTATTTATTAATTGCATAAAGAAATTATGTATATAAAAGTTTTAGTTAAAAAACGACTTTAAAAATATTATTTAGACGTTTTTACTAATAATCATTTACATACAATGTGATCGAACATAAGATCAAGTACGTGAGATCCAGTCGTGCATTTTTTAACTTAAAAAATCCTTGCTTTTATGTAAACCATTGCAAATAAATCAGTTCCTGTTTGCCACCACAGTGCTCAAATTTATTTAAAATATTTTCGTCTCATTCAGCCCGGAAATTTTATTTTTTTTGGCGCGTCCCACTTGCCCGAGTTGAGTAATCTTTTAGGTAGAGTGCGAGCGAATGCCCAGAAGAAAATACATATAAGCACATTAGTCGTACACGCTTAAATAAATAAAACCAAGACAATTCGGAGTTTTAACTAGAGATCACAGTGCAGTGCATCATGCAATATCAACTTATCCATCGCCCAGATCGTAGGTATCTAATGCAAGTCTATGAATCTATTGTTGCTGTACGGTACTCTCTTCGGCAAGGCAGTCTTCTGTGTTATACATAGCTGTGCCTCCTTCCACTCTCTCAGCATGTAATTTACCTTCAAATACTTACAAGTTTCTGCCACAATAATAATTACAAAAATAGATGTTTGTATATTAATTGCGCTTTACAGTGTTGCTGCTCAAGGCAATTGTTGAAACAAAAACTATTTTTAACATAAATTCACGTAGATAGATACGCTTGGCGCGCGGCAACACAAATTCGCACAACAAACAACGCGGCGATGAGCTGTCCGTCCAACAACCAATTTTATATTTTTAACTTTTATACATTTCAACTTTACAACATAGGTGTGCCCTACATTTGCTTAATTTTTTTTTAGAATTCTATGCTTGATTTAATTAATCAGATCGACATAGCAATTATTATAAAATTATGTCGATTTCGTTTCAACAAAAACATCGACTTGCCGTCGATCCGCCGTCAATTTTTTTCTGAAAATCAAATTCGTTTCAAATTAAAACCAATACTTTTACTTCAAAAACAGATCCGTATTGAATCTCTTTTTGGAGACGGATTCAAAACGGATTTGTGCACAGATTCGTACACACACTACAATATTTGTTTTGACGTTTCTCAATTGTTGTGTTGTGAATTAATTTTTATTTTGTGGCAGTGTACAGAAAAAGTAAATTAATATATTAAAAAATAAAAAAAATTGTTAAAAACTTCTTGGAAACAAATATTAAAAAAGTGCAAGTGGGTTTAGGAACTCCCCCGCGTCGGAATCGGGAAATTAAAACGAAATAATGATGTTTTAACGAATTGAAGATTTGTTTTTTTTTAGAGCTGCCAAGCAACACACACAGTCCCAAAAAGAGATTCGGTCCGTAATCGTTCTTTTCAAAGCCAAAAAGTATTGGTTTTAGTAGCGAATCCTAATTATTGAAACGAAATCGACATTAATCACAAGGCAGAATCAGTGGGGGAAACCCGCATAAATCCAACGAATGGGATTGTGAACAGCGAAAACGAACTAACAACGACAACACGGTACAGCATTGTGGAATTTCTATAAAGGACTCGGCATAATATTTACCTTTAAAACGAATGAAATTGATTTGATTTTGCAGAGCTCTTCACACAAAACTTTTAAACATTTATTTTTGAATTGATTTTTAGTAATTTCACTTCTTCTTAACACAGTTTTTCATATTTTTTTAAAACAATTTTAGCAAAAATTCTTTTGATTTTTCACCGAACGCAGAGCATTCTACGCGTTGACACTTTTACATCAAGTTCATTAATGAAAATGAATTTATTGAACGAAAATACTTTGCTTATCGGTTTATTTAAAAAAGAAATGAAAAAAAATAATCAACGAAAGAATGTTTACTATCTGGTCGATCTCTTCTAACACACATTTGTATTTGAAATTTAAATTATTATTCTATTTCAATTTTGAAATAAGGAGAAGAGGCAACTCATGTTCGCCAGAGATAGACTTTTCGAGTCTCGAGTGGGCTTGGGCAGAATATAAATTGATGAGCGAGTAAGATAATGAGTATGACGTCATGGGAGTTGACAATAGGGTAAAATAGAGTGAGTGTAGTGGTAGAATTGATTGCCATGAATCTTTTTAAACAAATTTACGACACTTCATTGTTTTATAATTTTACTGACGTGACCAGAGAACTAAAACCATTAATCCAACAACAACATTGTTGTAAGCCATGAATCAAAGAAAACAAAATTACGACACTTCTTTGTTTTTCTTATTTTATTGACGTAATATGTGAAACAAAATCTGCAAATTGTTTTTGTTTGTTGTTTGTGGATTAATGGATGTTGTTTCACATATGACGTCAATAAAATAAATAAAATTAAGAAGTGTCTTAATTTTGTTTTATTTATTAATGGTTGAAAGCCATGATCACAAATAAGCCATACTAAGATCGGAAACCTTCGTACCCCCCAAAACGCATTTGTTTATATTGTTGTATTTGTACCTTTGAAACCCTATCCATGAATAGAATGGGAAATCGAAAAACAAAACAAAAACAAATTACTAGGACGGAAAAGTTATTTGGGTGCGTGTTTCAGCTTGTTGGCAAATGATAAATGAAAGCAGAGGTTTCGGGTCTTTATCTTTGTATATGAAACCTATAGTACTACTATGAGACTGAATTTTTTAACTAGTAGTTCCGTCGATGAGGGCGCTAGTTTCTCTTTTCTTGATATTGAATTGTTGATGTGGAAGAAGTAAATGTTGAGGCAAATACAAAAAAAAAGCAAGGGAGACGGTCGAAACTTACTAGTTCTCACAATAATATAGAGGGTAAGGGAGAAAACCGAATAAGCTGTTTTTGCCTTGGCAACCTTCAAAATTTGGTGGGTATAAATAAATTATATCAAGACTTGCCGTATACATGAACTTGAAG
Organism: Philhelius pedissequus; assembly: GCA_910595825.1. Classification (NCBI taxonomy): domain Eukaryota; kingdom Metazoa; phylum Arthropoda; class Insecta; order Diptera; family Syrphidae; genus Philhelius; species Philhelius pedissequus. The sequence continues at coordinate 47,082,153 of OU343160.1, forward strand.
TAAGAATGTGTATGGTTATACATGCGTGTGTAGGTTATTATAGAATTTACTTTAAATTTTTCTTTTAAATTTTAGATATTTGGTGGATTTTAGGATTTTGAATTGTAGCAACGTTGCTACTTTTCACTTTTTCTATGCGAAAATAGCAAAGCAATGTTGAGATATTTCAATATGTTTTGTTTAAGTAGGTACATGTGTACCCAGATACCCATCTACATACAATATGTATGTACATAGGTACTTTTTGTTCTTTTTCAAATATAATACGAGTATCTATTGAGAAAAGTTTAATTTTTTCTCCAGACAGTTTTATTAGGAAATAAAGAAGGTATACCTAGGTAGTATTTTTTTAAAATTTTTTTTGACTAGCGATATTATATATGTAGGTACTATATTACAAGTTATGGATTCGTAAAAAATCGAACTCGAGATTTTGATCAAACTTGACATTACGATGATAGCGAAGATGAAAAAATGGGTCCGCAATTCCGTCTGTCTGGCTGTCCTCGAATTAACAGCCTAAACGTTTTTTTCATAAACATGTCCCCAGCTTTTTTTCAGCATTTTTAAGACGAAAAATGACAGTACCTAACTACCTGCCATACTTTCTTTTTGACCAAAAAGGTAAATATTATTTTTCTGACAAAAATTTTTTTTTCCAACAATCAAACATGACATTATGATCATACAGAACACCAAAAAAGTGGATCACCTAATTCAGTCTGTCTGTCATTCTGTCCGTCTTCACTCGTGTCTACAGCCTAAACGCTTTGATAGATTTGCTTCAAACTTGGTACATATTGTTTTTTCGGTAATATACCCACACGTTTTTTTAATTTTTTTAAGACGACACATAACAGTAGCTCCCATACATTTTGTTTGGCCAAAAACAAAAAATCTTATTTGTCTCAAAAACGGCTCCAACGATTTTTATAAAAAAAAATGAGTTTATTAATGAAGGGAAAGAGTACCTTTTAATAATTTTTTTTTGAAAAAAATTGTTTTTTTGGTACCACTAGTAGAATCTGATTAATCTGATTTTTTTTAAAATTTTTTACGCAGAAGCTCCTAGAAAGCTTAAACACTATTGTATACCAACATTTTTCAAAAAAAAATGTTTGGAAATTAATTTTTTTTTGAAAATTCAAAATTTTGAAAACGACTCAATAGATTTTTTCAAAACTTCGTATTTAGTAGTTTTTTGACATTATCTTGAATAGTTAAAAAAATATTTTGTTAAAATAAAAAACAACGGTATTTTCCATTCAAACAGTTAAGAAAAAAATTTATTTTTCAAAAACTGCTCCAAGAATTTTCAAAAAAAAAAATTTGTTGTTATTTTTTGGATTTTGAAAAAAAAAATATTTTGGAAAATTAAATATTTTGAAGATTTTTTAAAATAATATTTTCAAATGTATATATATATTGTTGAATACTCATTTAAAAAAAAATAAGTAAAACACGACTTAAAAAAATATATAATACCTATTAATAAGCAATTCTTATTTGAAAATTCGTCAACTCGATTTTAACGAAATTACTTATCAAATCTGAATTTTCAAAAAAATAATTTTTTTTTTCAAAATCCAAAAAAAAATATTAATATAAAATAAACAAAAACTTGTCACAAGAACAATTTTTTTTGCACAACGGTTAACAGAAATCTCAAATTTTAACTGTTAAATTATTATCATGTTTGTGCATTTGGTAATAAACTTTATTTTTTTGAGTAGTGACTATTGCACACAAGTGTATACCTGAATATTTATATATTCCCTACAGCCAGCAAATAATTTTCATTCTATCTGCCCGTTGAATAAAAAACACACACAACCAGCTTCTACTCAACAAAAAAATCCTCATAAAAAAAAAACAAAAAACCTATGAAATAAATTGTTTTCCTTTTCTCCTCAATTTATTATCACACTATTTCTCTTCATACGCATTTTCATAACACACCAACACTACCCTATCTCCGATTTGGTAGTGGAACCCATGATGAGCAGTAGAACTTATTGCAGGCTGGATGAATTTCGTCGTCATGATAGTTCTATTAATATCTATATACAATGATGAAGGTAAGATAACCCTGATTGTTTATATAATGAATTGTGGAATGCATATGATTCAAGGAATGGTTACATAGGTACTTACCTACAAATGCATATTTAAAGGGATTTGCATTATGAAAATTAGGAGGGTATTATGTACCTACTTATATATAGAGAACCTAGGTATGTAGATATGTACATACATATGTATAAATGAAAGTGAATGCTGTATAGGTGGGTAAAAATCGTCTTTTAAAATTATAAAAACTGCCAAAACCACCAATTTAATCGGTTTCTCGAAAAACCCAAGAACACCGTTAGATGCCACCGATCAATGAAAATTTTATAAAAAAGTATCTCGAAAATTGTAGGAGGGATTTTGATAAAATCCGATTTTTTATTTGCAGTTTTTTAGAGATTAATAATATACATGTGACGATAAAATTTAAAATTATTTTTTTGATTAGTTTTAAGAATATTGAATTTTCAAAATTAATTTTAATTATAAAAAAAAAGTTATTTAAAATTTTAATACAGAGAATTCGTTTGGCTACCTAGGTCCTCTCAGGAATAAGATTTGACAGAAATCCAATGTACAGTTAGCGAGAAAGCCAAAAATTTAAAAATTACCGTTAAAAAACTTTTCCCGTAAACTTGGTTCATATCAAATGATAGCTATATTGCCAACAAAAAATACTCAAATATTTTTATCAAAATCGTTGCAGCCGTTTTCGAGAAAAATAAGATTTTCCTTCAAGGTCATATGGCAGGTACCGTTATTTTTAGGCCTAAAAATAAAATTTCAATTATCTAAAATGTTTGTGTTCAATTTTTTTTATAATCTACATGAGCTCAAGGGATTATACTACCCTTTTAAACATTGACATACTAGATATGGACTAATAGTTGTTGTGATTAATTTCCATACAATATTTTCAAAAAATATGTTTCCCTGCTTTCAGCGACTATTTAAGGCCAAGCGACGTAAAGAAAAACAAATTGAGCACCATCTGTTGTCGATATTACCTTTCTAGAAATATTAGTCAAAGAAACTAGAGCTATCTATAGGCACATAGTATAAGAATCCCTGCCATCTAGTGTTTCTTAGAAAGTTAACAATTGATGTAGTGCTGGGGGACAATAAGAAAAAATCCTTTTTCTTTCAGGTTATGTCTAAAAGATATCTTTTAGAGTTACATTCGAAATAAATGTAATACATTTTAACCAAACTCAAAAAATAACCAAACTATGGCAGACGGCTTTTAAATTCATAGTTATATATGATTTAAAAATCTTAATATTTGTAAAGGTATGATATAAAAAAGAAAATAAATCAAATTATCTATCTATCATTTTATTTTGTCGAAGAGTTGAAACAAAAAATGAAATGTAATTTTAACTTATATTACGCAGTGTGGTTTAAATTTTATTCGTTTAGTCGAAAAGTAAAAAAAACTAAATTGATATTTGATCTAACTTTAATCGTATTTCGTTCATCCGCAAAGAACAATAATATAGTTGTTTATTGTTTTCTGTAACAAATAGAGAAAAGTAAATTTTTGGATTCGTGTAGGGATTTTCTGGAAAAAAATCCCTTTAGCACTGGTTTGACTTTATAATATTCTTAACTACCACAAGGACTGAAATGGTCGCTGGTGATGCTTTTTTCAAAAGGAACCATCGTGAAGTTGGCTCCTAGCAGTCCATATTAGTATGTCAATGTGCTCGACACTGCGCCGCAAAATATTTATTCGTCTATGAGCTATAAGGCTAGACACGCACATATGTAACTTTCAGTTTTGCAACAGTTTGGTTGCTAAAGTGAATACCATGGACTTATATGAGAGTGCAAAAACTATTCAGTCCGCGATTCGAGCAACTTAAAAGTTTGTGTTTTGGCACAAATCGAACGATCGCCGCAAATAAGTTTTTCATTTTGTATCAGACCTGACTAAATTGTAACTGCGCGCACATTAAATCAAAATATTGTATGTGTGTTGGTTTATCTCGTTGATTGATTTTAAGTTGCTTATGTGCCCAGTCATCGCTCAACTAGTGATTAAGCTATTTCATTTCGGAAAAATTGCATGCGGCAACTGAACTTCACAAAATGTGCGTTTTCTTCACTGTTTAATAGACGTTGGCCATGGGCGGTATTCGCTTCACTACATGGACATGGACTGGGCGTACATTTTTGTGATCCCAATGTTTTTTTTTTCTGGAGATGTGTATGGAAATGGCAAACCAAATGTTGTATCGTAAGGAAAAAGATAAAAATTATTGTTTTATATTTTATTTTATTGTTTTACTTTTACAAGCATTTATTCGCGTTTTAAAATTGGTGTCGCCTTTGTGATGCCTTTGCGTCTCTACCTTTTTCTCTTTTTTCTTTTTCATCGTTCGGTTTCCTTCTTTTTCCTTCTTCGTTTATTTCGCTGATAGTTGGCGATCGTGGTCAGGATTTGGGAAAGTTATGTTTCCTTACATATTTTAGATGTCATCAGTTTGTCGTCATTTATATTCCACCCCTCGTGAACTCCTAAAGGGATTCACTAAACTTCAAAGCGGCTAGCTTAATGGCAGGTCGACGGAGAATTCCTCTGGTAGTGCGCACTTCCGCACTGCGAACTTGACCATCAGGAGCTTGAAAAACCTTCGTAATGACTCCCTTTTGCCATTGACTTCGTGACTGAGTATCGTCACAGATGATGACTAGTTGACCCTGTTGTAATGGCGCAACCTCGTCATTCCATTTTGAACGCAGTAGCAGATGAGGTAAATATTCTAACGTCCATCTTTTCCATAATCTATCCTTTAGATTTTGTGCAACTCTCCACTGCTTTCGGAGACAAACTCGGTCTTCTCCTGTACCTGGCGTTTGCGTTGAGTTAAGACAGCCCAGAAGGAAGTGATTCGGCGTCAATGGTTCATCTTCATCCGAATTAAGCGGTAGTTCCGTTAAAGGCCGGCTGTTGATGATGTTTTCAGCTTCTATAAGGACACTCCGCAGTGTCTCCAACCTTGGCGCTTCTTCTTTCAGGACCTTATACAACAAGCGCTTGACACATTGAATAAGACGTTCCCAGCAACTACCAGCGCTCGGGTTCGCAGGGCAGTTGAAGACCCAGTCGATGTTTGCTGCCGCAACGTCTTTCTGAATACGGTCTAAATCAAATAGTCGATCCTCTTTTTGTAACTCTTTTTGGGCACCAATAAAATTGGTGCCATTATCACTGCGAATTTTAACAGGGGTTCCACGACGATTAACAAAATTCCTTAGACACATTAAAAAGGAATCTGTAGACAGGTTCTCCGAAACTTCTAAATGTACCGCACGCGTTGTCAAGCACGTGAACAGAGCTACCCAACGCTTCTCTCTTCGTCTTCCAATAGCAACATGGAATGGTCCACAGTAGTCGATACCACAATAACTAAATGGACGTACGTATGGAGTCAAGCGATCAGGTGGCAGCTGGCCCATTAGTGGTTCGATTGGCGTAGCTCTAGAGACGATGCATATAGGACATTTCTTCTTGATAGACTTTAAAACAGCGCGAGCGTATGGCAACCAGAATCTTTGCCGCATCTCGTTTATTGTTAAGCGATCGTTTTGATGGTGGTACTTAAGGTGAAAATGAAGCATAATAAGTCGTGATACCCGATGACCATATGGGATAATCATTGGCCGTCGTGCGGAAAAGGGAAGACAGTAGGCGGCATCAATTCTTCCCTTGATTCTTAGTAATCCTTGCTCGTCCAGGTAAGGTGTCAGTTTATAGATTTTACTTGATTTTTTAACTGACTTAATGGTACGCAAACTTGCAATCTCATCTACAAAAACTTCTTGCTGGACAGCTCTACAGATGAACTTTTCTGCGGCGGTACATTCGGAGGCTGTAAGTTCTCCTTTCTGGCGATCGGACACATATTCTTCTTTTATTCGAGCGTTACTAACAAATCGATGAATCCAGGCAACGACTCGGCGCAATCTTAAAAAAGATGAAAATTTGGCATAATTGACTAAACACTCATACTTATCTTTGTTCGTCAACAATATGACTCGAGCTGGCAATTCTTCTGTTATACAATATTCGGAGCCCAAATTATGTGCTTCCACTGGCCAAGTTTGTTCGTCAAGAAGTAGGAAATCCGGCCCTATGATCCACCTCGAAACAGGATCAAATGAAGGCATACGAGCACGAGTAGCATCATCCGCTGCATTTAATTCTGTCGGTAACCATCTCCATTGCGATGGTGTAGTACTGCTAAGTATTTCCGCTACTCTACAAGCTACAAATTGCTTGTATCTTCTGGTTGTTGAGCGAATCCAGAGCACGGCTGTCTTCGAATCGCTCCAAAATATGACACGATGGATGTGGAAATCATGGCAATTCCCTATCGATGTTGCAAGGCGGGATCCCAAAACTGCTGCTTGCAGCTCTAGGCGAGGAATTGTCATACCCTTTTGTGGAGCACATCTCGTTTTGGCAGCTACAAATGCTATATGGATTTCATTGCCCTTTTTGATTCGAAGATACCCGACGGCTGCGTAGGCGGATGCACTTGAATCAACAAATATGTGTAACTGAATCTCATCGGCAGTGGGCAATAAAGTTGAATAGCATCGTTTGACAGCAAATTTGTTTATCTCCTGGAACCCTTTCCACCAAACATTCCATTGGATATATAATTGCTGTGGCAAGCGATCATCCCAACCAAGTTGTTCTTTCCAAGTTGTTTGCATTAACAATTTGGCAAATATCATAAAATTTGCGAGAAATCCAAATGGGTCGAATATTGCCATAATTATTCCCATCATTTCTCTTTTTGTTGGCGGTCGATTCATTTCGAGAACATCTTTAGGAATTTTGTGAAATTTAAATTGGAACTCAAATGTATCATTGTTTGTATTCCAAAACATTCCCAAGATTTTATCTGTGCTGCTCTGACGTTCCATATTAACATTTTCAACAATATCCATATTGTCTGTGTTCAATCGTCTTTGAAGTTGTTTACTATTCGAAACGAATCTCCGCAATCGGAATCCGGCGGCATCATTAATTTTGACTGCTTCTAAGGTAACTTCTTCTGCTTCTGGTTCAGAGTCGAAGCTTGATACTAGGTCGTCGACGTAAGTTCTCTCGATGACGACCTTTACCCCTCGTGGCATGACTTCAGAGTGTTCAGTAGCGTTTAAATTTTTAACATATTCTGCACAACAAGGCCCCGAAAATCATCGAAGTCATTGAATATATTTGAATTGTACCTTTGGGGTCCCCATTCCGCCACAAGAAGCGTTGTGAGTTCTGGTCGGCAGCTGTAATCTTTACCTGAGAGAACATCTCCTGAATATAACCTGCCACAGCGACAATTCCTTGACGAAATTTATGAATGATGACTAAAAGTGGTTGTGCGTGTTCTGGTCCTTTCAACATTTTCGAATTCAAAGATACGCCGGACGTCGTAGCAGCGGCATCGAATACTATGCGTATTTTGTTGGGTTTATTTGGATTGACTACCCCAAAGTGTGGAAGATACCAGGTAGTCGGGGTCTCGGCTTCAGCTTCTCCTTGCGAAAGGAGTTTTGCGTACCCCTTGCTGATGTATTTGGTCATTTCCGCTTTATAAGAATCAGAATACGCTTGGTCTTTAGACATTTTAGATTCAATATTTAGCAAGCGTTGCTTTGCCATAGCAAAACTTGATGAAGTTGGTAGTATTGAGTCGTCTTTGCGCCATAAAAGACCAGTTTCATAATGATGTCCAGTTCTTTTTGTGGTTTCGGAAAGAATCTTTCTTGATCGCATATCCTCATCGGATTCCAAAATAACGTCAGAGCTTTTTACACCAAAATTTTCTATGAGAAAATATTCTTCGACTAGTTTCTCAATTCTCTGGAGTGTATCAGAACGACGAACATGAAGAACCCTTGGCTGGGCATTAACAACATTGTTCACAGGTCCATATGCTACCCAACCTAATTTTGTTCCAACTGCGATGGGATTTTCTGGTCCATCCTCGACGATATCTTTATGAATGCCTAAGTAGCAATTATCTAAACCAATAAGTAGCACTGGCTTTGCATTCTTGAAATTGATTATAGGGACTTTCTTCAGGTGGTCATAATTCTCTTTGTTAAATGTTTGAATTGGTAAGTTTAGATTTGATACTGTATGTACGTTACTTAAGATAAAGCTTTCGGCGTCGTTATTCTGCCCCTTAATGTAAAACGTTACCTTTTTGGATACCTCCGTTGTTGTCTTGTCACCATACCATTGGAGAGTAAGTGGGAGGCTTTGCCCTTTAAGTCCCAATGCAGTAGCGATGCTTTCTTCCAATAACGTAACAGACGATCCTTCATCAAACATGGCATGTGCAGTAACACTACCGAGTGGCCCCGATAATACTACAGGGATAATCTTGAATAACTGACTACACTGTGAATCCTGGCGGCAGTTTAACACTTGTTGTGTTTGTTGAGGTTCACTTGTTGCAGGTCTTGAATCTTGATGCAACGTCTGGTGGTGTAGCCGAGTACATCCATTCAGCCCACAAGGTTTCCTGCGTCGACAGCTGGTCAAATTATGTCCCTTCTCCAAGCATGAGAAACAAAGACGATGTTCTTTGACTCGATTCCATTTATCGTTGACATCGAGAGCTATAAAATGTTGGCATTCGCTTAATTTATGTTGTTGACTGCAGTGGATACACATGTTTTGCATCTGTTCAGGTTCGGTACTATGCAAAACTCTTCTTGCGAATTCGAATGATGTAGTTGTACGATTGTGGCTAGTATTGTTGTTTTGGCGAAGATGTGCCGGCGGCAGTGGCCTGACTGTTAGATTATTAGTGGTTTTAATTGGCATTAGGCATATAACTCGAGCAAGTTCTTTAATCCACTCTGCAAATGTTTCTAAAGTTGGAAATGGTACAATAGTGACAGCATGTTTGGCCCATTCATACTGTTTAGATGGTGGCAATTTATTAATCAGTTCACGCAGTAGGGTTGGATTTGCTAGTTGATGTGCACAGTTTGCGGATTTAAAGAAAGCAACCATATTCCGCACTCGGTTTGATAGAGGCAGGATATTTTCTAATTGCAATTCGTTGATGGCTGGAAATTGCTGCACCTTCATCAACTGCGCATCGACAAGTAGGTCTGGACGTCCAAAATTAAAATGAAGTTCCTCAATAATAAGGGGAACGTTCTCGGCGTAAAGGAGCATGGAGGAAACTGACTCTTTGGCGTTGCCCTTCAATGCCTTTTGCAAACGCATGACATTTTGACGATTACTATATCCTAATTCAAACGTAGTTTCCTGATAATTGGCAAAGAACAATGGCCATTCTTCAGGATCACCACTAAACGAAGGCAATGGATATAGATTGGCGGCGGCATCGTCGACAAATGTTCCAACGCGTCTGGCTGTGGAAGCTGTTTGTTCGGGCATACCGAATGTTTGTTGAAGTGTATACGATGATGTCGTTTGATTAGACACAAAGGTTTTTGACGGCATTTGATTTTTTGTTTCAGAAGATAACCCATGGGACGTGTTGGCGTCTTTAAGCAATTGTCCGACAGGAGAAGACACAGCTGGCTGCTGTTGAGGTACTGGCAGGTGCATACATGGCGAAGACGAAAATGGCGACTGTGATTTTTCGATTGGCAAACGATTAGCAGAGATAGACGACGGCTGCTGCGGCATAGGATTTTGAGATTCGATGTTTTGGTTGGCATTAATTTTCATTTGAAGTTCTTGCAGTTGGCTTTGGCTTCTAGATGTTTCATTACGCAATTCTTCGACAGAACTACGCAATGTATTTATCCCTGCAATAAGTGAATTAAACTGTTCGCTGGGAATGCATAATTGTACCTGATTTGTTTCGCTTTCGACCACAGTACTTTCTAGGTCATCTTCTGAGTTTTCAGATAATTTAGTTTCCATATTCTATTTGAGTAATTCGTAGATACTCGTATTAGTAAAAATTCAACAAAATGGCGTCAGTGGCGTCTCTTTCGACGGCACAATCAAATTAGTTCGAGAAGCGAATTTTGTGAGGCAAATTGAGGCGACAATTTTAAAAACTATGTTGTATCGTAAGGAAAAAGATAAAAATTATTGTTTTATATTTTATTTTATTGTTTTACTTTTACAAGCATTTATTCGCGTTTTAAAATTGGTGTCGCCTTTGTGATGCCTTTGCGTCTCTACCTTTTTCTCTTTTTTCTTTTTCATCGTTCGGTTTCCTTCTTTTTCCTTCTTCGTTTATTTCGCTGATAGTTGGCGATCGTGGTCAGGATTTGGGAAAGTTATGTTTCCTTACATATTTTAGATGTCATCAGTTTGTCGTCATTTATACCAAATGTTAACTATTTGTTCCTTACTCCGCGTATGTTAAGTGCAGTCTGATGAGTGAATATGAATAGAAAGCAAAACAAAATCAGAAAATAAATTTATAAATTGACTCGAAAAATAAAATTCTAGCTATCGATCTACTCAGAAAATAAATAAAATCATGAAATATAAAGGGGAAATGTAAGGGAAATGAACTATTTAAACTACGTTGTAGTATGCGTTCAAAGCCAAGTAACATTAATAGGAAACAACCAAATCTCCATCAATTTTGTATTCTAGTGTGAAAGCAACTGACGATTTTAAAGCATTCAAAAATTGTAATGTTTAAGGGACTTGACCATAGTCTATGAACAAACCCATACACTTATTACCTTTCTATTGGTGCAAAATTAATGTTCGAATTTGAAATTGCAAATACAGAAAAAACGAAATCAAGAAATAGGTTTGAAACATAAATTAAATATTGGTAAGGTTTTCTACTTTTTATTTTATATAAAAAAAAGATAATTTTTGTTCATTATTTTGATAGTTTATGTATATAAAATCGAAAGAAAATAAAGAGTAAGTAATAAAACAAGTTTTTTGGCGTTAAATTTCGCTCTCATACAAAAATTCACTCCAAAGTTTCGCCAAGCATTTTATAGGAGTAGTTCGCGGCTCCAGCTAAAAAATCAATTTTCCTCCACTAATCGTCAGAATTTAGCGCAGGAAATAATATCCGGTACATTAATAGAGAGTTTCATTCAAATTTCAAAGACGTCTCAAAATCGAGATTTGATCTTTTCATTCAAACTTTTTTTCCAGATTTAACTGTAGTATTCATAGATAAACTATAATACATGCAAATTGTTAATCACACTCATCGTTTTTTTCGTCCAATTTCCACCTGGCTTAGAAAAAAACACGCCTATATTAGGAGTGTTTTTGTCTAAGCCCCGGGCAAATTGGACGAAAAAAACGATGAGTGGGATTAAAAATTTGTATGCTAAATCCAACAATAACTAATCCCCGGGGGTGCTTAACTTAAGTCCAGAGAATTCTCCGGGTCTAGTCTTTGGAGAGAATAAAACTGCTACCAAAGTCTTTTGTCTTTTTCATTCTATCAAATCACTGCTGTCAAGCTTTCCCACTAAGCCCGTGGTTGTTTTTTTCAACCAATTTCCCCGGGGTTCGGAAAGTGTTTGTTAGTTTTTAAAATTTAATTTGAATATTTTTTTTAGGGAACAGTAACAGTTGCTTTTGTCGTATTCTCCATAGAAACTCTTGTCTAATTTCAAATTTTCCATAAATCTTCCATGTCAAATTTTAGCTATATGGCATCCGCCATTGACAGACTAGATATAGATATCTACATATCAATGGCATCCGCAGATTACTTAGGGGAAAGAGGCTCCGACTCCAACGTCAAAATATTGGCGAATGTAAATGAAACCGCATTATCGTTCGCGAATTAAAAAAATTATTCCTTTTAATTAAAAGTCAGATATAGACGAATGAAAATAGATTGTGACAAATCGACGAACCCAAAATTTGTAAACCTAAAATTAATTTATTTTATAAAGCAGTAGGTACGAGTGAAACAGTTGCAAACAACGACTGGATCGCACGAACTTGCTCTTATGTTAGATCACAACATATGCAAAAGCTTTCTATTAAGAATCTTATTTTCAAAGTCGTTTTTTACTTAATTTTGGTACAATTTTTTTTAAATTTTTTTTCTAAAAAAAAACGTTATGACAATTTGAATATTTAATAATATAAACTTACAAAAAAATTCATCAAACCTTTTTTGAAATATTGAATTTAAGAAAAAAAATTTTTTTTTTTGAAAAATAAAAAAAAAAAAATTCGAAAAATTTGCTATGGAGTATTATTTTTATATTGAAGGACCTTCTATATAAACATTTTGATCGAAGTCCGTCGAGCTGTTTATGAGAAAGTTCAAAATAAAAAAAAAGGTATGGGAAGTACCGTTAATAACAAAATATTTTTTAAAAAATTTGACCAAAATGTGGCGTATACCTAAAATAATGCACACATTTTTTTAATGAAAATTGTTAGAGCCGTTTTGCAGATAATTTAGATGGTAGAAAGAAATGTATGGCAGGTACCCATAGTTTTGGGCCTATAAAAAACGATTAAAAAACTATTTTACACAACCACCCAAAACGCTTAAATACCAAGTTTGAAGAAAATCTCTTCTCCGTTTAGACTGTAGAGCGTTGTACAAACAGATGGATAGACAGACGAAATTGCGGGACCCACTTTTTTGGTAATTTCTATTATCGTAATGTCAAGTTTGATTAAAATAACGAGTTAGATTTTTTTCCAAATGCAAAACTTTCCCTATAGTAAGTAAAAACGTAAGACTGTTCCGAAATTTTAAATAATGAGACTCATTCCTAAAAGCTTGGCAACATTCTGAACAAGAATGCATGGTTTTGTTAACACAACACATTTTGACACATTGCATTAAATATTTACAAACATATATTTTTAAAATTGACACTGATGGCGTTTTTATTTGGCAATCCGGAATCCCTTTCCGATCCGGGATCCCAACTGAACACTTTTCTAATTCTGGCGATTCTGAATTTTAATGTGAAAATAATTAATATGAAAAATAATGTTTGTTACACATTATTATGATACAAAAAATGCCAACAGTCGAGTTCGATGTTTTAGTATGTATATGAATCTGTAAGTGCTTCTGGTTTTGATTCTGATTTCAAACCCAGAAGCAAGATTCTCTTCTTTTCAGAATTAGAACTGTCTTTTTTCCCAAGTGAACATTTCCAGAAGAGTCCCAGAAGCCTTCCGGATTGTCAAATAAAAACGACATGAGTGGTTGTTTGGACTATAAAATAACGGCTCAGTTTTTGTTTCGGTTTTTTAAAATACGACATCGGTTGAGGATAGAAATTATGATTAAGGACAAATAAAAATGACGGTGAAGCGACACCTTGAAGAAGATACGCCACTTCGCATTAAATTGTATAAAATGATAAAGGTGAAATAAATAAACGATTATACTTTGGCAAAATCCAAACGGCAACGCGTAATAAATCTCTTGGAAACACATTTTTTATCAGTTAATAAAAAGTTTTTGAAATGTAATAACAGTTTTGCCTTTACCATATACGGACATTTTTTTTTAGTTAAAAATATTTTCTTCATTAGTTTTTTTTTTGTTAAAAACTGTTTCAAGACCAAAAACATTTTTAAATTTATTTGCTTACAACAAATTTATTGAATATCATCATTAATAACTTCCGCCAAAGATAGGATAGTTTAGAAAATAAAATAAATTACAACTGCTAGAAAATTGAAGAGATTGTTGAGGTGGTCAAACTAAGTACAGGATAGAAGTCTTAGAAACATGCATTGAAATGGAGAGAATAGGATAGAAGTTTTTTTTTATTCGTTGCACCAAAGATCCCTCTCTACTTGTGCAGAGCTGCAGTTTCCATGGTCGGTTCTGGTTTTTTAGCCAAACCCGAGAGCAATTTCTTGATTTCGGCAATGGCGCGTCCAGGATTCAAACCCTTGGGGCAGGTGCGGGTGCAATTCATGATTGTGTGGCACCTGTATACACTGAAGGGATCCCTCAGTTGGTCGAGGCGTTTGTTGGTGTTTTCGTCGCGAGAGTCGATAATCCAGCGGTAGGCTTGCATAAGAACTGCTGGTCCGAGATACTTTTCACCGTTCCACCAATAAGATGGGCAAGCAGTAGAGCAGCACGCGCACAAGATGCATTCGTACAGACCGTCCAACTTTTGACGATCATCAAGAGATTGTAGGTATTGCGCTTTACCCTTTGACTCCGTGGCTTCGTTTCTAAAAACAAAATAACAAAATTAATAACTAAGAAAACAACAAAATTGCATGTTAAATGTGTAAATGATAGACAAATAAAAAAATGAGAAAAAAGACAAGGTGGGAAAAGATTCGAAAAGGACAATGACGGATGAATGAGAGCTGAAACTCACTTGCGTTGCAACCAAGGTTGAATCGAATTGTACTGTCTATAGAAGTTGTTTAAATCTGGAACTAAATCCCTTAACACATACATATGAGGCAATGGATACACTTTCAAGGGCTTAGACAGGTTTGTATCGATCTCACTGTAAGAAGAAAATCAAAAAGATTCATTGAGACACATCCGTTTGTTTTGGAAAGCATATAATTGCTCTATCGAACCTAATACAAGCCAATGTGTTAACTCCACCAATATTCATCGAACATGATCCACAAATACCTTCGCGACACGATCTACGGAAAGTCAGGGTTGGGTCGACTTCATTTTTGATTTTAATCAAAGCATCCAACACCATAGGACCACATTCCCTCAAGTCGACTTTGAAGGTTTGCATAAATGGCTTCTTGTCGGGTGCATCTGGGCAAAACCTGTAGATCTGGAAAGTTTTAATTTGTGGTTCTTTTTTCTTTTCGGGCTCTGGAGCAGATAGAGATGTTGAAGTGGTCGAAACTGCACGAATCTGTGGATACATAACAAAATAATCCTTTTGTTATAATAATTTGTTTTATGTTGGGTTTTGGGTATTTTTAAAGAAAAATCGGTTTTAATTAAAGAAAATAAAAATGTGCCCGAAATCTTTAGAGCGTTTCACTAACTTATCTACTAACAGTTCTTAAAAATAAATATATGTAACAGCATTCTTATAAGAACTCATAAAAAAGTCTAAAACAATTTGTTTAATTACTCAATATATTAGATTTTCAATATTTATTCTAAAAAAATGGAAATGTTTATATAAAAATGAAAAGTAAAACAAATTTGTTGGCCTATGTTACTATGGGAGCTTTTGAAGCATTGAGAGGAAAACGAAACTTAAATAAAAAAAAAGCACTCAATATAATTATAATGTTTGACATTATTTAATTTCATATTCGATTGGTTATCTGGAAGAACTCTCCGATCCGGGATTCCAACCGAACAGGTAAGCACATCGATGTTGTTTTTTTTCGACTTTAACATCGATGTTCTTCAATATCGCTCATCCCTAGATCACATGGTTGTTGATTATATGTAATTCGGTTTTCGTTTGGTAAATTTATATTTTAATCTATAAATTGATTTTTTTTGTTATGAATCGAATACGTTTTCAGATTGATTTTTATTTGCTATAGTATTGGTGTATATTTGTGTCTGTGAACTAGCTAGCGGTATCAGCTGTCTTTTCAAACTCATGGCTGTCAATTAAGATGCATAGTGGTGTTAATAAAGGAGGGGTAGATCTGTAGAAAAATCCAGATCTGAAAAATTGATTTAAAATCAAAAAATAATTCAATTTTTTTGGCCAATCGAATGCAAAAATTGTCAAAATCAGTTTTTTGACAGATCTACATCACAAACAAATTGAATTTTGTTACCAAACGAAAACCTCATTAGTGCGTGTGAGTAAGGTTTTCATTTTCACTTTAAATGCAGAAAGAAATGTCTTATCTATGTCCAGGAGAAGAACTGTCATTTGATACCAATCGAACAGTTTCAGAAGCATTCGGAAGTCTTTATAGCAAACAGGAAAATTATGTCAGTTGGCAAGTCTACCGTAAAGTTTTCCTGATTGAAACACACTCGAAAAAGTTTGTTGTCCACAATTCAGTCAGAGGAAGGAGAGAAATTGGAACCCAAATCGATTTGTGTTCTCTTCTTTTCCTGTTCATGTCAATTCTTTAAATGATCAAATCTAACCTCAAAATTACCTTTTGCTATGAAAGATCTTTTTAATGACAACACAGTTTCAATGATAGCTTTACCCGACTTGCAAACAAAAAATGATCACTGATTTGTGTTTCAATGATGAATTTGAATCAAAACTATAACTGGCGCCTAGGTTAGTTAAGGTTGAAGTTAGACCATAGTTGGTTTCTTGTACTACCATATGAATCCAGAGATAATCTCCTATCCGTATGGATCCATTTGGAGCTCCTAATGAAGTGTAAGAGACTGTAGATGTCTATTTTGTTTAGATCGCTGTGATCATCGAAGAAAAAGTCTGAAAGATGGAGCTTACGTCTCTGAGATAGAGCAGGGCATACAAACAGAAGATAAGGAATAGATTCCACCTCTTCTTTTTTTCTTTTTTGCAGTTTATGCAAAAATCGTTTGAATAAACGAAAATTCTCGTTGCGTGCTTGCATATGAGGCCGTGTCCTCATATCATTAAAATAAAGAATCGTCAGAATCACACAAAAGTGTTCAGTTGGGATGCCGAATCAAAGATAGGGATTCCGGATCTTCAAATAAAAACGTCATAAGTTGGTGCGATTTTAAAAGTGTATGGGTGCCTTTTCTCATTGCCTTACAGTGTTACAGTTCCATTTCCTTCTGCTATACATTTTTGCAGTCTTTTCATTTCCCCTAAACCTTTGAGGGACATGAGTGTCCGCTTTTTAGTGCTTTCACTGTACTATGACTGCTGAAAGTGCTGGTACGATTGGATACCGCAATTGCGTATTTTATGATCCGAACTTTTATTAAGAACAAAAATATAAAATTCTGTTTGTTTTTGATTCAAACTGGTGCTTAATTAAGAGAACATACCTACACGTTGTTATAAAACACACAAATCAAAAACATTAAATATTTGTACCTACATATTTGTACATATACATTAGGCCAACTGTTTTGCGCAAGTATTGAAGCTATCGATTCTCATATTTTGTACGAAATTTTCGAATAGAAATGCTTCTAAGCGTGGCAAAAAAGTACCTAGTTTAATTACTAAGCCCTATTATTTGTTTTGACATAAAAAAGGTAGCAAATATTGGATTTTAGTAATTGTCTTTGTACAGAATAGCGCGCATATGTGAGCTACTTTTAGCTAAAATCTACTAACAGTCCAATTTAAAATAATAGAATACCCAGCATCACGACATATATAAGTTGATTTTAAGCTAAAGAACCATGGATTGAACTGAATGGATTTCTTTTCATTATGTAGCTACTTCATGTAGTGATAACTAAAACAATCATGTAGTACGTCAACTAGGCACATACCTGTTGCGTCATAATCCAATGTATATACTTCTTTCCAAATAACAACAATTATACAAATATTAGTGGTATACTTATAGCGAGTTTCATTCAAGAAAAGATCTGTTCTTTCTGACAAAAGATTTTATCTTTTTGAATTTTGAGAGTTTCATTCCAACAAAAAGAGGAAATCTAGATCAAATCATAACACGAAAGATTGGATCTCTGATGGGTTGGCAGATTTGATCTGAATGAACACATACATGCAAAAAGTCTTTTCTGTCAATTGTCAAATGGAAAATATTTTGTTTAATTTGTCGTGAACCAGTGGCAATCCGTGGTAAAAAATAAAGAAATAATGGACGAAGAAGTTAATAATTTATATTTTATAAATTCAGTGGAGTTTTTGATTGCTTCGTCTTCGTTTTACTCCTCATCTGATGATGAAGATATGTTTTTTCAGGAATGTGTGTGTCAGTTATTCACCAAGCTTACAATTTAATCTGGAAAAAAGTTTAATTGAAAAGATCAAATCTCGATTTTGAGAGGAGATCTTTGAAATTTGAATGAAACTCGCTATTAGTAGTCTATTTATTTTTAATAAATATACTAAGCCATAAATAAGAAATTTCATTTATAAACATTAAATTCAATTCTCGATGATCGAATTTCATACTGTTCGACAACAATCATTCATAACTTTTTATTTGTTCAACATTTCTTCGCTAAAATACAGCGAACAACTTTTAGATAAAGTCGACAAACAAATATCTTTTTCTTATCTGTTTGAAAAATACTCATTTGACATTTGATAAAATAATAGGGATAATAAAATATTTGAATATAACGGGTGATTTTTTTGCTACTTGGTTTTTGACGTTTATATTTTTGACAGATCACACATGACAAATTCCACGAACATTTGACATTTCGATTCAGTATTGTTTGCCATTTCATCATGAATAGACTTACGCCTGAACAACGTTTGCAAATTATTGAAATTTATTATCAAAATTCGTGCTCTGTGAAAAATGTGTTTGCCCCACTGCACGCGAAACCATGCATCAATTGAGAGGCGAATTTGGTGAGCAGTTGATCTCACGTTTTGGCGCAGTCAATTGGCCACCAAGATCATGTGATTTGACCCCGTTAGACTATTTTTTGTGGGGCTATGTTAAGTCTATTGTCTATGGGGACAAGCCAAACACGATTGCTGCCTTGGAAGCCAACATTGAACGCGTCATTGGTGAGATTCCGGCCGAAATGTGTGAAAAAGTTTGCCAAAATTGGACCTTCAGAACGGACCACCTGAAGCGTAGCCGCGGGCAACATTTAAGTGAAATTATTTTTAAAAAGTAAATGGCAGAAATTGATTTATCGATCCAAATAAAAATTTCATTCACTTTTTACAAGTTTCTGTGTTTTTTTGAATTTTCAAAAACCAAGCTCTTAAAAACTCACCGTTTACATATGTACATTCTTCGGGTCTACCACGAAATCTAGAAAACCAAAATCTCGAAAGACAAAATCTCGAAAGACATAATCCCGAAGGTCAAAATCTCGAATTACAAAAATCTAGAAAACCAAAAGATCGAATACATATAATCTAGAATAACAAAAATCTAGAAAGACAAAATCTCGAACGACAAAAATCTCGAAAAACCATTCACTTTTGGAGCAATGCTTAAGCATTGCTCCAAAAGTGAATGGTTTTTCGAGATCTTTTACAATGAGGAATTTTTTTAAATAAAATAACGGAACTTTCAACCAATTAGTTTCACAGAGGAGAGTTTAGTTAAATTTAAAAGGAAAAAAAAGACGAGAGTATTTAAAAAAAGAAAAAAATATTTTAAAAATAATAGAAGAGAAAGAAGAAAGGAGCTTCATTGGCTACTTAAAAGGGTTAGCGTATAATTCTCATTTATAAAATCTAAAACCTTTGTTTCTATCTAGTTTTATTTTTATTTTCGTCTGAAGTGTTGTTTATTATTTTGTTTTTAATGGATTAAGTTGTTAATTTTGATTTATTTAAATAAATATACCTACATAATATATATAGATACGTACTTTAAAAATGAAAAAAGTCTTTTATTTTACCAGTCTGTATATATTATTAAAGCAAATAAAAAAAAATTCTAGATTTTTCTAGATTTTATTTTGACTGTTCTAGATTTTGTATTTCGAGATTTTTGTACATTCTAGATTTTTGTCATTCTAGATTTTTGCATTCGAGATTTTTTAGTTTGTTTTTCTAGATTTTGTCCGTTCGAGAATTTTGTCATTCTAGATAACGTCATGATCCCACATTCTTCTACAAGTGGTAAAGTTTAACAAAGTGGAAATAATAATGTAATATAAAAAATACATGTGTACATGTTAAATTAAGCAGGGAAACATTTTTTGTTCTAATAATCCTACTGTGGAGAATTAATGGTTTTTTTTGTACACATTTTCTGATCTAATTTTTCCATATCGAACGTTGTACTGTGGAATAGGACTAGACAGAAAAAATTGGATGCAAGCACAGGTCAGGCCAGTTGCCGCGAATCGGGCAGGTGGAAAGATCTTGTCGCTGCCCTATTCTGCAGGAGGGGTTAAAGCGATGCAGTACTCGCAGTCGGATACCATATACATACATACTTATGTACCTACATATACTACATAAAATTTAAAAAAAACAATCACCCTTATTCTTAGAAATGGTAAATGAAATGCATTTTTTTTGCACATTGAAATAAGAACGAGTCTAGGGAAATGCCAATTTATAAAAGTTGTTCGCCCGTAAAAGTTAAATATTCCTCGCGATTTGCCGCGCCTGGGGGGCTGCTAAAACAAAAAAAAAATTCCGGAAGCCGGATGCGATATAAATCCTACGGCATAAACTCAAATTTTCACTCAGTCACACTGTTGACATTCACCATAAAATAAACATGAACATAATAGAATGAATTGCAGTAATTTAGATGAATTTTGACGAATTATAAAATAATTTGAGCTATAAAAGTTTATTAATTTTTTGTGTTGCTTACAAACTCAAACTCACTTCATTTCAAAGTGTGTTAATAATAACATCCGAAACGCTCTACTAAAAACTAAAATTAAACAGAAATTTAGTCTTTTTGGCTGTAATATCTAAAATAATATTGATACAGACAGCTACGAATACGAATAAATTCACATCATAAGCCCCGAACGAAATCAAAACATCATTGCCTCACAGCAACCCATTTTTCGGAGTTTCAAATTAGGTTTGTTTGTTGAGCCCTGAAGTCGCCATATGGTCGACCTAAAGCGTTTTTTGAAAAACCTAGTCACCCTGACAAAAAAATTCTGTGTTTTTTGAAACCTAGGGTCGCCCTCAACCTGCCCTGAAGTAGAACTAGGTTTTTAGCAGGGGCAACTTGAGTAAATGAATAAACGTCAAAGTCACATGAGAGCTGAAGTAGGAATGGGCGATATTGAGGAGAATATCGAGTACTCATCATCGATGCTAATAGTTATCGAATCGAAAACATCGATGTGTTGAAGGGTTTTTTCTTATTCTTCTTTCAACATCGATTTTTTGTTTTAATATCGATATTTCAATAACATAGATGGACTTATCCATCATCCCTAATCTGAAGCAATTGTTTTGTTGTGAATTCTGGTTTTGTATGCAAATTGTTATTTTTAAAATGGAAATAATAGAATACTCAAATTAATATTCAGACACAGACATGAAAAATGGAAAACTTCGATGTTGAGGATTGTGCATAGGTTCACAAAAAATGTACTAAAACATAAATTTATTGGCCCCCGGGTGTTTTTTGAGAACCGAAAACCCCAGGTTTTTTAACAACTCTTGGGGTTGTAAAAAAAACCTGGGTCGACCCTAGGTAAAGTTCAACGAACGAATCTGATTTACGTCAATATAAGAAGAAAAATGGATTTTAATGTTTGTTCTTAATCTTTTGAAAATTTAATTGTTTTGTTAATCAAAAATGGATTTAAGGAATTTTGGAATATCCTTGGGCGATTTTAGGATTTTCTTGGAGCATTTAAAAAAGCCTTTTATATTGAATGTGATTTGTAATTGCTTTGTTTGCTCTTTGAAAATTAAAATTATTATATATTTTCACATTTAATTTCGCAATAAAAGTAAATTTCCCTTTTAGTTCAATATTTTTGTGCGATGTGACTATTTGTCTGCAAGTTATTTTTTATTTTTCGTCCCAGTAGCCTGTGGATACTATGAAAATAACTGTTCGTAGAAAAAAACAGTCAAACTTCCTATTCATTCGGGACTAGTGATGCCAATTTTCCCGTACTCCGAATTTCGTTGGGGCCTATAACACATTTGTTCGGGATTCGTAGTACGAATATATTACGACGGAGCCTGTGATAAGGCTGATTAATTCATAACCCATGGAAGTATTATTTTGATGCTTTTGCTTACGAATGTAACGGGTGTTTTTTTAGACGTGTGGTTTTCAAACTAGCAATACTTTTTTCGGAGTTGGTCTTTTTGACAGCTGTCACTTGATTTATGCTCAGTTTGGTTTGCCATTTCACAATGAATTGATTTAAGTAGTATGCACATGAAAGCGACCAACGATTTAGCTTACGTCCATTTTGACGTAATTTGATGCGTTACGAATATTTAGTTGATAGTCTGATTTTGAGGTTAGACACGAGCGAACAAATTATTCGTCGTAGTGTGTATGCTATGTGGAACGGGAATAGAGTTTGTAAGGTTCGTAACAATCAGATACAAATCGCGACGACCAAATTTATTTCATTTTGGCGATTATAAAGTAAATGTTTATGTCTCAACATTTATATAAATTATATTTGTACAATTTGGTTTAGAATTTGTGGAGAATTTAGGTTGGTAAATTGTTTTAAATTGATTTATTCGTCGGTCGCCATGGACCATGTGAATAATCCTTTAGTATTGAACAATACGTCGCACGTTCGGTGATTGGGCCCAAAACGAGATGGCTACCGATCCCGATTTTCACGAGAAAATTTTGTTCAGCTATGAAGCTTACTTTTGTTTAAATAAGTACGTTAATAAGGAAAACTGTCGTATTTAAAGTGATAATAACCCACAAACCATTTCTAAGATACCGTTACATCCTCAAAAATTCACTGTTTGGTGTGCTCTATTGGCAGAGGGAATCATTGGTCCATATTTCTTCAATTCTTCAAAAACGAAGCTGGCCATAATGTTAAGATTACAGTCAATGGGGAACGCTATAGAATCATGATTAAAGACTTTTTCGTGCTGAATTGGAGGATGTTGATGTGGATGACCTTGGTCCCAACAACACGGCGCTACATGCCATACAGCCAACGAAACAATTAATTTATTGAAGAAAACTTTTGGTGAGCGTATTATCTCACGTCGTGGGCCTGCGGCGTGGCTTCAAAGATCGTGGGATTTAACACCGCTGGACTATTTTTTTTGTGGGATTATGGGAAAACGCTTGTCTACGCAGAAAGCCCAAGACGATTGACAACTTGGAACAGTATATTCGGCGCGTTATTGCAGACATTCAGCCCCAATTGTTGCAAAAAGTG
This sequence comes from Philhelius pedissequus, assembly GCA_910595825.1. Taxonomy (NCBI): domain Eukaryota; kingdom Metazoa; phylum Arthropoda; class Insecta; order Diptera; family Syrphidae; genus Philhelius; species Philhelius pedissequus. Next base: position 47,105,123 of record OU343160.1, read on the forward strand.
GTCAAAAATTGGGCCTCTCGGCTGGAATTTATATTTATAATAAAGCTAATTTCTTGGCCATAACATCAAATTGTATGCGTTTGATTTCTTCTTAAAAAACCACACCCATAACATATATTTTTGGACGTACACAAAAATGTATTTTTGTTGGGCTCAGATAATAGGTCATGCAAATTTAAAGTTACCTATCTGTATATACATACATACATACATAAAATGAATCAACAGCAAATATTTCACTTCAGTAAAGAGTCATTCTTATCAAACTTTTAGGAATATCTTCAAGCAAACGATAAGGAAAGTAATTACCTAATTGCAGTTTCTACATTTATCTAGGTATGTATTATATCAAATACGTAGCAGGCCCTTCATATTACCAAAACACGACATAGGTACAACATACTTAACACGTTGGCCCTTTGCTTATGGCAATGCAAACCTAGCTATCACGTGGAAAGAAAAACACCTAACATCGTAGTAAGAAAAGAAGGAAATTTACCTAACTGCAACCCGACAGTGGAAAAATTTTGATTAAGAATTATTGTGAAATGCAGTATTTCGGGTTTTACATAATAAACTAGATACCCGTCGCTACCTTCAGTTGCCATCCCAGAAAAGGTACATTTTTTTAAGAAAATAATACTAAGATGTATGTAGCCACTCATCCAAAAAAATCATCACGTTTTTTTATATAAACAAGCAAACAAAAATGTATAATCAATAAAAGAAAAAAAATTATGTAATCATTTGCAAAGAATATTAAACCTTATCTTGATTCTTACCTGTCGACCAAAAGCACCAAAACGGCTGAGAATTAATTTTGCCTCATTCACCAATGCCATTTTCAGTTTAAGTTTGGTTAATTTAGATTTTTGTTATTTTGATTTATTTAAATTGAAACGACACTGCGCTCGCAATTTATTTATTTTTAAATTATTAAAAGTCAAATTTGAATTCTTTTTTAATTTACAGACTGGACTGCGCTCGTTATCGTTAACAACAGCAAATTTCTTTGGCTTGCGTTGTTTGCTTGCCAAAAATAATTCTGTCAGTGTCAAACTTTGAAATGTCAGATGATTTTTGTTGTTGGATGGCGTTCCTAGTTTTAACAAAAAGAAATTAGAAAAAACTTATTGCATTTGCGCGATAGCTTATCCAACACTATTTTATCGAATGTAGGTTATCGAAAGAGCCAAGGTAATTGCCAATAGCCGTGTTTTATTGGGAAATTTATCCGCCGTACGTTTATCCGTCGGAGCATTTTACATACAATTCGCTACGGTCGATAAAAAGCTAAAGTAGAAGCTACGGTGGATGGCTGGTTGACGTTCAGTCGAGTCTCGATTCTGATTTTGTTAGTTTTGTTGGTACGTTGATAATTGAATTGAATCTCGATGGATGTGTTCATGGAGCGTTATAATTATTAATTTCATTCGTAAGACAAATCGATCTTTTTGATTCTTTTTTTTTTTAAGTTGGCCAGTTTATATTTCTCAAATCTTAGATAACTCCATTTCTTAATAAATTATAAGCTGTTCTTCTGAAAAGTTTTTGACTTTTACTATTAAGAACTGTATTCTTTGCTCAATTATTTTCTGAAGTACGTCTAAAATTGCACCTATATCTGTCAATTAATCAAGTTTTACAAATTTTTATATCCATTTTGAAAACTAAACCAATATTTATCGAATGAATTCCGTTTTACTTTTATTGACTAACCAAGCCCAACTTTCGTTTTATGTTCAATTTTTATTGATAGTTGTAAATAAACGAAGTTTGGTGAAAAAAATCATCTTTTTATTTAGATCTACAAAAAAGCAATTTGAGAAGACAAACCGCATTGGGTGGAACTGCACTATAGAGAAATGCTCCACAGTGCGCCGCAAAATATTTATTCGTATGAAATTCAATGAGCTATAAGGCTAGAAGCGCAAATATGCAACTTTCAGTTTTGCAACAGTTTGGTTGCTAAAGTGAATACCATGAGAGTGCGCGCAAATGCAGTAACAATTCAGTCCACGATTCGAGCAACTTAAAAGTTTGCGTTTTGGCACAAATCGAACGATCGCCCCAAATAAGTTCTTCAGTTTGTATCACACCGAACTATAATGTAACTACGCGCACATTAAATCAAAATATTGTTTGTGTGATGGTTTATCTTGTTGATTAATTTTAAGTTGCTAACGTGCGCGATCACTAGTGATTAAACTATTTCGTTTCGGAAAAATTGCATGTGAGCGCCTAGCTTAAACGCACTAAGCGGCAACTGAACTTCACAAAATGTGCTTTTTCTTCACTGTTTAATGGACGTTGGCCATGGACGGTATTCGCTTCACTACGTGGACATGGACTGGGCGTACATTTTTGTGATCCATTGTTTTTTTTTCTGGACATGTGCATGGAAATGGCAAACCAAATGTTAACTACTTGTTCCTTACCCTGCGTATGTTAAGTGCAGTCTGATGAGTGAATATTGAACAAAACATAATCAGAAAATAAATTTATAAATTGACTTGAAAAATAAAATTCTAGCTATCGATCTACTCAGAAAATAAATAAAAGCATGAAATATAAAGGGGAAATGTAATGGGAGTGAACAATTTAAACTACGCTGTAGTGTGCGTTCAAAACCAAGAAACATTTAAAGGAAACAAGCAAATCTCCGTCAATTTTGTTTCCTCGTGTGAAAGGCATAGACGATTTTTAAAGCAATACAAAAATTGTTTTGTGTAAAAAGGGGCTTGACCATAGTCTATGAACAACCCCATTCACTTATCATTTCCTTTCTATTGGTGCAAAATGAATGTTCGAATTTAAAATTACAAATGCAAAAAAAATAAAAACAAGAAATAGGTTTGTAACATACATTAAATATTGGTACGTTTTTCTACTTTCTATTTTATATGAATAAAAGCGAATTATTGTTCATTATTTTGATATTTTCTTAATTTTACTTTGCAAAAGACTCTTTCATTACTTGTGACTGCTGTACAGGGGTACCATTTTCACAAAAATAAAAAAGCTACGGTCCATGCTACGGTCGATGCGTTTTTTTGGGTATTACTTACGGTACAATGGATAGATTCCCAATAAAACACACCTAATGTATAAAAGTTTTTCGTCACTAAAAATGTGGAATATCGACGGCGTGCTACGCGAAACTTGAAGTAAAAATTGGTCTTGAAATAAAAATGCAATAATTTAACTGATTGCAATTTTAAGCTTCAATTGGCGTTTTTCTTTTTTATCTCCGAGCAGTTCTCTGAGCAGAGCCTGAGTAAGCCGAGTTGGATCTGAGTAGAGCATGGTCAGATATCTCCGATTTAATTTTGAAATAAACTTAAGCGCAGAACTGTCATATATTATTATAATTGTTTTTATTACTTATTTACCAGCAAATCCAAAGCTTTCGTTTTTCGAATTCATTTTTGTTTTTAATTGGTTTTACTTTAATGATTATTATTAAAATTATGAGTAAAGTTAGCCGCGCCGAGCACTTTGCACCGCTTGATCGGTCATTTAATTCTGAGCTAATGGTTCATGCCCCGATTTAGCTCTGATTTAAAAAAGAAACACAAGTTGAGAGATTAAATGTGTCTGAGCTAAAAAAGAAACACAGATCTTTTCTCGACAGCTGAGTTCTTTACTCGGAGCTAAAAAAGAAAAACGCCAAATGTTAAAATGTCTGCCTCTGCCGACAAGGCTTGGGGATTGTATTCAATGATTACACTTCTAGATTATAAATGTTTTGTAAATATAGAAAATGTATACAATTTTGTATAAATTACTATACGTTAAAATTTGAATGGAATTAAGAAAAGAGCAAATTAAATTATGTCCAATTGATATTGTGATTAATGAAATAAATAAATAAATACAAATAAAATAAAATGCGGTCTCCATAAGCATATACCTAATGCATTTTGTATGGTAAAATGTGAAGTATTTAATAAAAAAGGGTGGAAATTGTTAAATACAACAACAACAACTAACTATATTCAAGCTTATACTACGTTTTCACCTACCACTTAATCCAGATTTAAGTGGATTAACCATAAAACCTCTTTGAAATATTCTAAATCTTGAAGATTTCCCATACAAATTTTAATCTCCTTAAATGAAGATTAGAAATTAATCTGATTGAAATCTTCTTCGAAGTAGAAGATTCTCAAAAGAAACAAACCTCATTTCATAGAACGCGCCTATTCGAATGTCATATTTTCTCCATTGACATTCAACAAAAAAAAAAAAAAATGTCCAACATTATTTAATTTGTTTTTGTCTGTCTATTTGCTGTAAGATGTTCGGATAACAGTATTTTAAAGTTACTACTCATTTTTATTTATTGAAATTAAATTTGTTCACTGCACTGAAATTATTATTTTTCTCCCCAATTATTTTGTTTTCGTCTTGTTTTATTGACTTTTGAACGACAATTCATAGTGAAAACGTCAAACTAATCTTTTTTTCACTGATGAAAACACTTGAAGATTAATTTTTAATCTTCTCAATTTAAACAGGATTATCTTTAGGTGAAAACGTAGCATTAGTTAGGTGCAGAGAAATTTCAGCGTCTTATAACTTTTATTCCGGAAAAACAATATTGCCCGGGCAAATTTCCTCTCCGTTATCGATAGTTTGTATGAAAATATAATTTTTTTCTGTAAATAGATTTATGGCATTATTTTTCTCACTTAACGCAGTTTGGGTTCAGCTAAGTTTTTTCTGACGTGTTTTTATAATTGTTTCAAAAATATCTTATGCATTTACATGAAGAATAATAACACGAAGGAACTGAGTTACTCGTCGGACGTCTTCAACTTATAGATATTTGGCGATGAATATTAAATAAATTCTTTTTTTTTCATACAGTATTATATATTAGTAGTAGTAATATATTATTATATTATGTATATAAATATAAATAAAATTAAAAAATAAAATTAATATTAATAATAGTAGTATATTATATACTAAGTTTTGGCACAACGTTAATCTCTCGTAGATTTACTAAATCTCAAATAGTATTTTCATCGCTTCAAAAGTAGATTAATTTCGATAGCACTTTTTAAAATGATGCCCTTCATCTGTGTCAAATGAAAGGAAAAATTCACTTTGCCGATTAATGTGTACATTTAGATATGAGTATATACATAGTTTACTTCGATTTGTACGGCTATATGCCAAATGAAGATTTAAATGAGATTTATTTTAAATCTTTATTTGAGGAGATTTAAATTTGTATGGTAAATCTTTAAGATTTATAGGATATTAAGCTAAATCTATTTAAATGTCGGTTTAGTGGGCGGTGAAAACGAGTAGTATTAGCATTAGTATTAAATCTTTTAACCAACAAAACTTTTTAATTATTTTAAAGAATCGCATAATACAAATACAACGCAGTTTGAATTGAAAATAAATACAATCATTAAAATCAAAATCTATCTACGAAAATGTGAAAACAAAACATCAAATAAAAAACAGTCCCCATTCATACGGGAAAACTGAGTTGCAATTTTGCCAGTAACATAATGGAAAGGATGGCAAGAAGTAATGAGAGTGAAGGAAATCTCCCCGTTCAATGCCTTGAATAACGATATATTAGTAAGTCCCCTTTCACACAAGGAAACTGAGTTGCCGGCAACTGGAAGTTTGATTACGAGAAGGGCAAGAAGTAAAGGGAATGAAAAAAATCTCCCCCGTCAACGATTTGAAGAGATTTTTTTGTGGTTTTGCTTTGCATTCCAATTAGCCCAACAAAATCTTCGCAGTTTCCTCCTCAGTTTCTTGGTGCCAGGTTCTTCGTTTGAAACCTATTAGGCAATTAAAGGAAAACGTCAAAAAAAATATCCAGCAAATTTCCCTGTGTGAAAGGGGACAAAATCTTTTTTTTTTTTTTGACTTTGGAGAATTTTTAAAAAGTGATTCTCATCGGCTTTATTGGTTGTAATGATGATTAAATGAAAGCAATTTTCATTTTATTTTCCCAACGTTTCGACGGTGGTTGCCGTCTTAGCGGGGACAAAATTATTCCAGTTTCCACCTCAGTTTCTTGGTGACAGTTTTTTCGTGTGAAAGCTACAATGCAATTAAATGAAAACGTCAAAAAAATCTCCAGCAACTGGTTTTCATCTGTTCTTTGTTGAGGAATTTAAAAAAAAATTGATTTTCTTGTGAATGTGTTTGAAGGAAACAACAGTAATGTCAGAAAATTAAAAGAAAATAATTTGACGTAATAGAAATTTCAAATCTTACTATTGAGTGTGCTAAAGGTACAAGATTTTCATTGATAGAATAAAATCGATTTTGTTTAGAAAAAAAAACGATGTGATTTAGAAAAAAAAAATAGAATATTTGTTTGAAAGGAAATTGGCAATAAATAGAACATGAAAAATGGAAAAAATCTTATTCCATCGCAAAAAAATTAACTTTTCTTCAATTAAAAACGACATCTGTATTGTCTCAGGTTTTTGCTATTTTATCGTACTACATTTTAAGCAGAAGCTCAAGAAATACCAATTTATAACACTTATACGGTTGTGTGTCATTGCTATTAAAAAAGGTGGGAGGGGGCTGGAAAAGTCGAAGGCCCTTCACAGAACTTTTATAAACTGAACTTTTATGAATTGGCATGTCTGGAGCCACTTCCTTATAAAAACTTACTTGCGAGATAACCATGGTTGAATCATTCGATATTGGTTGTAGAAATGTGTCATATCTGGAACTAAATCCTTAAGGACATACATATGAGGCAAAGGATAGATTTTTATAGTCTTCGATAGATTATGATCAACTTTGCTGTGAGAATATTTTAATATTTTTGTTTTTAAAGAGAAAAGTAAAAATCACTTTAAACTCTATTTACCAAGTACACGCTAGGGTATTTATTCCATTAATGTTCATGCTACATGACCCACAAATACCTTCACGGCATGATCGTCTAAATGCAAGCGAACCATCCAATTTCTCTTTAATTATAATCAGCGCTGTCAACACCATTGGAGATTGCCGAATCAGCCAGTTTAAGTCAAACTTAAACGTTTGCATGTACGGCTTACAATGAGGCTTATCTGGATCCCATCGAAAGACTTGAATAGTCTTAAGTCTAGCTGGTGGTTCAACGGATAATAATTTCGGCGAAGAGATGGTTAGAGAAAGATTGTTTGATAGCGAAGTTTGAATCTACGAAGTTAATTTTTTTTGTTAAATATTATTTTGTTGATAAATTGCATTAGTTACCTTTTGATCAAATCTTATAGAACTGCAGTGTAGAAATCGGTAAATATTTATCATACTCATATGTACATATATACGTATTTCCTTAGATGAGTGTATGTATGCAGATCTTATAGCATACCTAGAAGTCAGAAACTGAATATTTTGAAAATGAGTTCATTTTCAAAACAAGTCATTTCTACAAAAAAAAATATTTTATGCAAGGTAATTAATTTGTAAAGTTAAAATGAAAGGTTTCTAAATATTACCAATAAATAAAACATGGGTGTGTAAACTGCTGTAAGGCGTTTTAACAGTGTTGTTCCTCTACGCGTCGACTTTGATTGTCTACCTTTCTACGTAGACAATTGTGTCAACAATGTAGACAATGTCGACAATGTAGACAATGTAGACAATGAAGTCGACAATGTAGACAATGAGGATATTCCATTCTCATCTGTCATTCTCGATTGTTCTTTCGCAAGTTTACTTGACTTTTATTTAGAAAAGGTGCGTGTTTGACTTCAATTAAATATCGAAAAATTGAGTTCTTTGATAATAAAATTATGTCTGGTCGACGCAAAAATAAAGCATTTGATGAATTGGGTTTCCTTTTAATGAAATCCAACAACAAATATGTAACATATTGCACAGTGTGCAATAAAAATTTACATAACGCTGCAGAAAGCCGTCTGCGCAGCCACAGGTAAATATAGAAACGTATTAGATAAACCATAAAATCATATTATTTATTGACCATTGACCATATGCTTTAACATTCTATTTGGAAAGGAATGCCTGCAAACCATCCCAATCACCTGCGGCATCTGAATCCGGTGATGTTTCTATGATTGGTTTTATTGATGACAGTGATCTAAGCTCGAGCTCCGGCATTCAAAACTCTGAGACGGTAGTAAAAAATTGTGTTTTTGTATAAAATTTATAACTCACAAATGTTAATTGTTAGATGTCTATCTCTCTTACAAACGATGTTGACAGCAATAATGTTTATGTTTTGAATAGCTGTGTAAGTATTTTTATTTTACTAAAATTGATCAAATTGAATCTGACGGATTCTCTGTAGGAAGCAGCTAACAAAACCGACCCATTGAACAGTTGTTCAACTCATGATCCAACAACTCTTACCTATACTGATTCAAGCGAAATTCAATCACAAGTTGCGACAACAAGCTCATCATTTTCATTGAGTTCCAACAGTTGCAGTTCCTCATCATTGTCGTTGGGCCCACCCCCACCTGTAACAACTTTCAATAAGAACATAAAACGATCGAAACGTTGTCCAACCCCATCAAACTCTGTTTCTAAATTTATGGACCGATTGACGGAAAGAGAGGAAGACGAGTTGAATGAAGATTTGGGTAAACTGGTTTTTGGATGCAACATTCCGTTAAGAATTGTTGATTCAATTCATTTTAAAAATTTTATTAAAAAAATTCGCCCTGCGTATGCAGATAAGGTTCCAGGTCGAAAAAAACTTTCAACAACGCTTTTGGATCAGGCCTATGATAAATGTGTTTCTTCAATTAAAGCATCTATCAGTTCGTATTCTATTTTGCTGATTGACGGCTGGAAGAATAACTCCAGCAACAGCAAGACTATCGTCTCAATGCTACATAATGCTGAAGGCGAACAAGCATTTCTTCAGGCCTGGGACCTATCTGGAGAATCAGAGACTGCAGAAAAGCTAACAAACATACTTTGAGAATCTGTAGATATTGCAAAAGAAATTTACTCCACTCAAGTTTACGCTGTTGTATCTGACAACGCCAGTACTATGAATAGAATGGGAAAAAATGCAGAGCATTTTATATGGTATAGCACTTGTAGTAGTCATATTGGAAATCTTTTAGCCAAAGACTTAATCGACAAAAATATTAATGCCAAGGTTGCTTTGATTTTAAAAGAGTTCAAACAAGTAGATTTTGAAAAAATGGTAGTAAATCGTGGAGGCTCCAGAATTATACTGCCCTGTGAAACCAGATGGTGTTCATACCGTGATTCATATAAATGCTTGGAAAAAATTATGATATAATGAAAATTGTAGCATCAGAATCAACTACCAAACAAATAAAGCAGACTGTAGCTTTTTTGATGTTAGATGAAAAGTTTATTGATTATGTTAAGAATTACATCGAGCTTCTTGATCCAGTCTGCACTTTAATAAACAGGTGTCAAGCGGTTGATTGTTCTGCTGGAGAAGCAGTTCATCTTTGGTTGAGTTTAAAACTCCCAGATAGATTTAAGGCGCAACACGAAACATCTTTGAAATCGCGCGTGGATATGGCTCTAAACAAATACGCTCTTTCAGCTTATTATTTGCACCCTCATTTTGACAATGAGAAGCTGACGGTTAGTCAAAATGAAAACGTGTGCCAGTTTTTGTTGAGGCATCTGAATAGTAATGGAATTGAAGATTGTGACTCTTTTAATAGAAAAATCAACTTTTTTAAGATTCTTTATGAAAAAGATTAAAAAACCAATTGTTTTTTGGAATATGGCCTCTATAAAACATCCAAATCTGGCAAATTTGGCAAAAAAACTTATTCTTATTCCAGCCTCTTCCGCTCAAATTGAAAGAGATTTTTCAAGTTGGTCGCATGTTCATTCCATGTCGAGAAACCGCTTGACTTTTGAACGATCGAAGAAACTTCTTCATCTTTATTATTAACTGAGAATCGAGGATAAACAATATAATTGTTTTGATGAAGACGTCGAAGACGAAAATGAATAATTTTGTATTTATGAAATACATAAGAATTTACCATTTTTTATTTTTGTGTTTTTTTTGTTGAAATAAATAAAAAATGCAGAGTGAAAGACTCAAATAATACAAATTTGTTTTGTTTATATGATTAAGAAGACAAAAAAAAGTTAAAAAATTGAAATAAAATTGATGTGGAATTGACTACGTTGAATTGTCTACACGTAGACAATCGTGTAGTCTACATTTTTTGTCTACATGGAACAACACTGCGTTTTAATAACAGGCGTGCATTTACGTGTTCTTCATGTTAGATGAAAAATAATATTCCATCGGACAAATTGCCGCTGGGTGGCGCGCATCTGTGTATCGAATATCAACACCGAGATTTAGCTAATTCGAAACCGCAGTGAGTGAGTGAGATGAGTCACTTTTGATTAAAAATCGATTAAGCTAGTAAAAGTGAGGGACTGAATGAATGAAATGAAATATCAGATTACTCGCCTGAGATTTCAGCAGTGAGTGGCGAGTCATCTCACTTCACTCGCCAAATAGCTGAATCTCGGTGCATTTTAAAAGCACCAAACATTGAAGTCAAGGATTTATTATTCTAATCGATCGGTTTAGATATATGGGTCAAATTCCAGGATGCGATTTTTGTCAAATGCCAAACCAGCAATTTATGTTTGCGGCAAGATTAGATGCAATTTTGCAATCAAAAATATATTTACCACATTAAAAAAAAAGTGCCATTATTAAACATATGAACACAAGATTTCTTTAAAAAAACAGGCTGTGTAATATAATGGCCTTTTCGATTGGCCGTCCAGAACTGTTTTGACCCCCACAAAATGACAGTTGTTACTCTAAATAGAACAGAAAATGATTCTGGATTTCATTTCAGAATCGAAAACAGAATCACTAATAAGCTCGCATAATTAAAATGTCAAAATCATGTGTTTATTGATTTTGCGATTTTTAAGAACTGGTGAGGGGCATGTGTGGTGGCGAATATTGACAAAATTGTTCAGATAAAACAATTTCAGAATTATGGCTTTTTCTTCTTTGTAAATTTTCACTATGGTATGATTGAAATTTTTTAAATTAAGTGGAGTAAAGCGTGCGGATATATGTTTGAAGAAAGTTAACATCTATAAAATATAACAATGTTTAAAAGTATCTTTCCAACCGAAAAGAGCTCAAAATAGAGACATAAGGATTATTTGCGATCCGATGCAACAAAAAGGTGTAAAATTAGGAAATTTTATTTTTTTCTGTAAATCGTGAACGCTACTTTTCTATTCAATTGCAATTCTGGGGTAAAAATGCAAAACTAGTTTGGCCACAAACATTTCTGACAGAAAATAACAACTGCCAAACTGTTAGTTAAGTTAAAATAAATGTAAGTTTTAAGTTAGAATGTAAGCTAAATAAATAAATAGTAAATAGTCAACGACACCAGGCAAATTTTGCACCATTAGGTGTATTCACGATCCGGTGCAACTGGTCTAGTATCATTGTAAAAATGCAAAAGTGTAACTTTTTTTTCGCAACAACAACAACTTATACTGACTAAGATTTTACAACACTTGCACTTTTGCTATACCCTAACCCCATTGCAACAGAAAAATGACGGGTTATCCATTTTGCGGTTTCAAAAGTATAGGGCTGGAATTCGACATCTGTGAAACTAAGTTGTTAAACCAATTTCCTTTTTCAGCTGAAAGTCTGACATTTACGAAAATTGATCGCTTATCGCGCAACGCATAAAACTTGTTAAATCCTACTACAAAAATAGTGATTCTGCCACAGCCGCATATCGTGCTTTAAGAGGAAATTATGGTTTACATTATTGTCCAACTACGCAAGCAATTGGCAAAATTGTGAAGAAATTTGAAGAGACTGGATTGGTTACAGATATTGTAAGGGCTGTGCATCATCGCTTCGCTCGTACCACTGAAAATATCGCTGCTGTAAGTGAAAGTGTTGCCGAAGACACAAATGTTCCGATTCCTCGTCGTTCTCAGGAATTAGGACTGTCTTGCGGCACATTATGGCGTATTTTGCATTTGGATCTACGCCTACATTCATATAAAGTCCAGCTCACACAACAACTGAAGCCAGCTGACCATTCACAACGTCGTAGATACATACGTCGAATGGGTGCTTGAATAACAGGCGGTGTACGATGATTTTTCGAACAAAATTTTCTTTAGCGACGAAGCACATTTCTCACTCGGTGGGTATGTTAATAAACAAAATCGTCGTATTTGGGGTTCTGAGAATCGTCAAGTAATTGAAGAGAGGCCATTACATCCACAAAAAGTCACTGTTTGGGGCGCTTTTTGGTACGGAGTAGTGATTGGACCTTACTTCTTCGAAAACAACTATGGAACGACTGTCACCGTCAATTCGGAGCGTTATGGTAATATGATAACCGACTTTTTTTGCCTGCTATTGAAGAATACGACTTAGAGAATAAGTGGTTTCAACAAGACGGTGCCACATGCCACACAACTCGAGCGAATATGGTTTTATTGGAAGAGACATTTCCTGGCCTGGATCATGCGATTTGACACCGCTGGACTTTTTTTTTTGTTGGGGCTACGCGAAAGACCGTGTTTATGCAGATAAACCTTTAACTCTTGAGCAATTGAAAACCAACATTCGTCAAGTTTTGGCTGAGATACCGCCCAATATGTGTCAAAAATTGTTCGAAAATTACCTCAAAAGAATCGATGCTTGCAACAATTTCACACATAATGTCAACGTTCAAACTTTATAATAAAAAAAAAATATCATGAAAAAAATATTTTATATGTGTTTTATTTACGTTTACTTTTGAAACCGCAAAATGGATAACCCTTTACAATGGTGCAAAATTTGTCTGGTGTCGTTGGAAGTTTTGCAGTTGTTATTTTCTGTCAGAAATGTTTGTGGTCAAACAGATTTCGCATTTTTACTCCAGTGTTGCAATAGAATGGAAAAGATGCCTGCACGATTTACAGAAAAAAATAATATTTCGCAATTTTACACCTCTTTGTTGCATCGGATCGTGAATAACCCTATTGTATTTTTCTGTTGCAATAGGGTTAGGGTACATCAAAAGTGTTGTAAAATCTTAGTCATTGTAAGTTGTTGTTGTGGTGTAAAAAAAAAGTTCCACTTTTGCACTTTTACAAGAATACTAGACCAGTTGCACCAGATCGTGAATACCCCTATGGATTAAAAATCACTCTGGTCCCAATTCCGCAAGCGTGAATGTTTTTCCGTGTAAACAAATTATTCACCCTCAAAATATGCGTAAATAAATTTGCCTATCTGTGTACACGTTATCTGCCAAACAAAATCAATCGCACCCTTGCGGAATCCCAAATATGTATGTGTACCCGATTTTTTGTGCACACAGAGAAACTCACGCTTGCGGAATTTGGCCCTGGTGTAAAAAAAAGTCTTATTTGCGATTCCGCAAGGCTGAGATTTATTTATATTTGACGGATTTAATTACGTATAATGAATCATTCACTCTTGCGAAATTGGGTGGTCCCTGCAGTTAACGCTGCTTTAACATCATGCGTTTTTAAGAACGTGCGATACAGTATCAATTTTTTCGGCAAATTTTGAGTTTTGTAGTTGTATTGGTGTTGATTGAAGTGTTCGAGTATACAGTTTTACCGCACAAACTACTTTGAATAGTAGATGGGGAAGGATATTGTTGTACGATATAAACCGAAAAATGATTATATAGAATTCAGAATTTGTTAAAGAGTTTTATCATTTGAAAGTAGCTAGTCATACGTTGTAACTTGCCAAAAGTTGATTTGACATTAACATACCAGCTAAAACAACATTGCCGTCATTAACTGTTTATACGTACCCGTAACACGTCATTAGATATAATTTTATATCACGAATTTAAAAAATGCAACAATTTTTTTAAATAAACCATGTCCTTTGGTAGACACAATGTCAACTATACTGAATGCGCACATTCACTTCATCTTCTATAATTTGCAATAATAAATTGAGTTTTCATCGCTAGAGGACATTTTAAGACTTCAATTAAAGGAAAGCATTTTCAAAAGCATTTCTAACATTGCCTGCAGTATCAATTAGTGGGTTGGTGAACAAACCGAATGACGAAACCGAATGGATTGCACCAACAAAGCTCTCTTGTGGTAACTTTTCGACACATTATCCAGTTAGGTTTTAAAATGAAAACAAACAACAATATTGTGATAGGTTTTTTCATTTATAAAAAATCGGTCGATTTCAATTAAAGCCCATATCAGAAAATCCAATAACCAACTCCCATCCTTACTCACACCCATAAGAAGGAGTTTCGAAACAAAAAAAATCAAATTCAATGAATACCAAATTTTGTGCCCATAATGCAGCCATTGTTGTCGGAGAGTTCATCTTAATTCAACTGGACAATAGGAAAACGTTCATATTGATGGTTGCAATGGTATGCTAAGAGGATTTCCTCTCAAAGACCATATAGACGAATAATATTGTTGTGGTTTTTGGGATGGCCTTGAAGTTGGAGGTATAAAAGTTTCTTTTGGAATTTTCGTGCCAATACAAAGGCGACTCAACAAGTTGGCCAGAAGAAGTTGCAAAGTCATTATTATTGTTTTGTCCGATGTAGGTACCTATATATATGTATGTGCAGAGAGAAACAAGGTTGCTAATATCACCCAGGGGATATTGGATATGTGAGGGATATACGAGTATAGAATAAGACAAGCAAATCGATTTAACGTTTCATTTGATTGTAGAATACATATAGAATAATCAGGATTATAATCGAAAATGTATCTACCTATACGCATATGTCTATGTGGAAGGTTTGTTTATTTTAACCTTATGTCTACGAAAGTTGATGACAGAATAGGATATAGACTCAAATGTTTAATGACACCCCAAAGACTATTTTCGAATGCAATTATTGTTTTAGTTTTTTTTTATTATAGTACATACATACTCTGAAGCTTAATGTGCGAAAGAATTGATTGCTTTTTGAAAATGTTTCATTGATAACTTAAGACAGTTCTTCTTCTGACAAGAAGAGAAATTGAAATTCGGAAGAACTCTCCGATCCAGAACACAAATAAAACAAAAACACATCCAATTTTATTCTGAAGTTTTATGTAATGTTGTGTCACATTTACATTCATATGTAGATGTATAAAAGTGTTTTATGGCGGAACCAAGAAGACAATACAAATTCGTTTGTGGGCATAATAAAATCCAATTTTACTTTTTTGAAACTTTGGTAATTGTATTTTTAGTATATATGTAGTTTGATTCAAATTGAAGTTGAAATTGATATTTACATTAAATAACGTCCCACACTTTTAAAAAACTATGTAGTTGTGTTTGAATGTGTGAGAATTTCAGGTTTCGATTCAAAAATGAAATCCAGAATCGTTTTCTCTTCTTCTCAGAAAAACAATTGTCACTTTGGATGTCAATAGAATATTTTGAGAAAGGTTTACATTGCGTTCCGAACGGTTTCGAATTGCAAACGCAAATACCAGTCTAGTCTGTGATTGGCCAGCTGTCAAAAAATTGCCAAAATTGTAAAATTCAACCAATGAACAATCAACATATGTAAAATTAACTAAGAAGTTATGCTATTGAATTTAGTTGACTGGATAAGACGCCATTTGCATATGTCGCCTTTTATACAGGGAACTAGTGGCTGAAGATTTTTTCACGTTTTATTTATTAATTTATTTATCGTCTATTAAGTTACAAAACCTTATGGAGACTACTTAAGGCTTACTTTATATATACATATATTATACCATATCTATACAATTTTCAAAAAATATATAAAATTATTATAATGATTTACATTAATTCGGATAATCTTTTTTTATTTCATTTCTATTTATATTAAAATCAATAACATTATCAAATTCATTAAAATCACTACACTATCACCACTTCTTGGTCGCAAAATGCGAACAGGTGCATAAATATTGATCGGTGATATCAACACTGGACAGTTTATATTAGAAAAAAGTGCATCAAATGCAAAAAGTACAACATTTAATTTTCTTCTCGATTTGAGAAGTTTAAGGTCAATAAGAACACATCTGCTGTCATAAAATGAAACACTTGAATTTCTGAAGGTTTTTCGCAAAGCATAATTTGTAAATCTTTTTTGAACATTTTCTATACCATTAATACTTGATTGAGTCCAGCAACAGCAATATTAGCATCATCAACAACTATAGCATCAGCAACTTAAGAATTTTCAAAATTGGTTTCAGCAGTTTCATTTTCACCGCCAACAGCCTCAATGTTTTGTTTTAGATTATCATTGTATTCGGCAACAAGATCAGCAACGACATTTTTGCCAGTAACAACTGTGTTAGAAGGAGACACCAAATCTTCTCCATTGGAAGCATCAGTTTTGATTTGTTAGAGGTTGAAATCGATTTTGTTTGTGTAGGAGTAAGAAATGACTGAGCGGGAGAGAGAGAGTTCTTTGAAGAAGCGTTAGATTTTAAAGAAATGCAATTGCGGGGGTGGATCTTCCCGCTAAAGCATTTTTTTTCCAGCAGCAATCGATGACCGTTTGTTAGATTCATTATTCATTTTTGGGATTCTCTGAGCACGAGTCACGCGCTCAAGGGATTATGAATACCCTTTAAATGTTTCAACAGATCGCGGGCGCGAGGGTGAGGTGAAGGAAGAGAAAGAATGATAGGAAAGATGTGTGGCGCTATATTCGGAGACTTTAGGTGGTTGTTGTCTCAGATTTTATCTCCAGGGATGGCGGCTGAACTAATGCGGAGAAATTTCCGTGTCTTATTTATCTATGTCCCTTATAATTCACATTAATTTTTTTATCATTTGTCATATTTTATCGGTATACTAGTTTTACTCAATCACATGTTGTTAGTTCTATGCCTAAACAGCATGTAATGAGTGAACCAGCAACCTATTGTGTGCCGTTTATTTTTAGAATTGTTTTTTAATGGAAAAATAAGAAGACATAGACTACGGCAGGGATCGAACTTGTGACCATAAGGTTGTCAGGCGAACACACAACTATCGCGCCACGGCCACCCCCAAAGGCGACTTGAGTCCAATTTCGCTGTACTCGTAATTGTATTTGTATTTGCACACTGAGAAGCTTCAAAAAAGTACACTGAGAGATCTCTCATTTTTTCAATAAATAATTGCAGTTGAATATGAATGCACTTTTCACATTTGAAAAATAAATTGTTATTAGATTTAATAACTTTCATGTCTTTTTTCTTTCTATTGCAACAGTTCAAATGTGAGCATATACATAAACCACACGATAGAAAATACATATCGTGTATGATCTTTAGACACGTAATACACTTGGAATTTCTTCTTTTGAGAAATTATAAGAAAATATAAGAAGAGCAGACAAAAAACACATCCGCTTCGTATACAGATTAGTCAGAGACTTTTCTTATATGTAATTGTTTAAAAAAAATTACACGAAGGAAACTGAGTTGCTCATCTGACCTCTTCAAACACTTATCCATAATTATCGGGGCGATGAAAACAAAACGTCAAAAAAAATGTCATGTTCACTCCGTTTACTTCTTGCCCTTCTCTTCTACAATCTAAATATTGCTAGAAATGCCTGCTCAGAGCTGTTATAACACACTTAAGCCTTGAACTATCGTTCAAACCTTAGTTAATCCACATAAATAGGAAGTTAAAATTTGTTAAAACACGGATCAAATATTTGAAGCTCGTTTGTACATACAACTGGCCGTAAATGTAAACCTCGATTTCAACGTCAAAATCAATGTCTTCTTAAGTTTTCGTTGGTTGTATTAACTTTTGTACTTGCTTAAGTCTAGTGTATAGTTCTTTAAAACGAAAAATGATATTAGTGCTGACAACAAATATTTTTTTTCGACAAAACTATGTCACTAACATGTACGCGACATGAAAAAATATTCGTGGTGGGTATCATTTT